>OV725083.1:19003780-20370447 GCA_928085145.1 Nezara viridula
TTGAATAGGAATTATTTTCTGGCACTTTTGAGCTATTACAAAGTTTTCAATTTTTAACGAAGCTAAACATTACAGCTAACCTGTATCGATTCATTAAAATAAGACAAGCCCTATTTATTATATTGGTGGTAGGTAATAAAAACCTCGTAACTCCTTTTATTTTTATAAACCATATAACTCCAGCCTCTGAGCTATATATTCCTAGACAGATTTGAAAGTACATCTGTATATTTAACCTATAAGTAAATATGGATTGTACTACTATTAGTTCTTAAACTCATATTTTTCCATTGTACAGTTCACTAAAATGGAGTTATGAGATATTCATGGCTGCCTTTTATACGGTGGACTGTCTGGTGGGCTTGATACTAAAGAGACTAATGAATTATTTCATTTAATTTATCTTTGGAGTCCCCAGGCGCTCCCACGTCTCCAGTTGCTATGCCGAGTTGAAGTGGCTCTATCTAGTCTTCTGACGGCAATACTTCCTAGTTGTATTCCTTTTTCGAATCTTGTTAACCTAAAAATTCTCTTACCTTTTCAATTTGTTTACTCCTTGTTCTTCTATCCATTCGTTCAACACGATATCCCAGCCCTCAAACTTGCTTATTCCTTCTCAAAGAACTGTATCCTTTAAAAAATCCTTTATCATAGGTGCTACATTGTTTTGGAATTCCCTACCAACTTCCATACGCAAATCTTCATCCTTGACCTCATTTAAATATAATTTATCGATCCATATCCTCAGCAATCAATCTTCCGAATATGTGTAAAATAATGTTCAAGTTTTCAGACCTGTCAGTCGCAATTAATGTTATCCTACAGCTAATACGTCATCCACTTAATTTATCTATAACGTCATATATCTACCAGTGCCTTTTCTTTATTTTAATTTTAGATCTAAATAACCTTGTAATTTAATTTATTCCTAATTATTCCTAATGCCAGACAATTGTCATTAAATTGTACATTGTAGTTATTCTAAGTGGACTTAGTCCCAGAATGAAATTTATTTTTCTTCTTCTTCCATGAAAATTTTTATACTTCACTTCCAATAAATTAGTTTTTTTTTAAACCATTCCATTGTCTTGAGGCCATTGATTTTATTTTCCAACTTAAAAGTAATTTAAAAGTTTACATTTAGTTAGAAAATTTCTCTAGAAACATGTGGTTTCCGTTAAATAATATTAATTTTCATCATATGGTGCTAACCTAATAGAAAATTTCAATTTGTAATTGCTCCAAACATTTTTGTAAATAACTTGGTGTTTGAAGTTATTATTTTGAAAATAATTAACGACAATACTGAAGACAATACTCCCACCTACATATTTCTACAAACCTTCCTTTCTGATAGATTTTTCTCGGTCCGACACGGGTCAGAACTATCTTCCATCAGGTCTATCTCAGCAGGAGTACCTCAAGATTCAGTACTCGCTCCACTGCTCTATATCACATACACTCATGACATACCTTGCAGTCCCAACATTTTAACAGCGACATATGCAGACGACACAGCAATTTTAGCAAGACACAAAAATTCAACATACGCCTCACAGACCCTACAACAGTATTTAACAAGAATACATGACTGGTTCCAAATTTGGAAAATCCGACTAAATCACAGCACATCACATTTACGCTTCGACATGAAACATGCCCTCCAGTTTTCTCTGACAATACACAGATTCCACAGACAGACACCGTTCACTACCTTGGTCTGACATTTGACAGAAAAATGACGTGGGGCCCATATGTAATCAAGAAACGAAAAACGCTAAATCAAAGATCAAGAATTCTGAGTTCACTTCTTTCGAAAAATTCAAAACTAAAACTTAGACAGAAATTGAACACATGTAATTATTTATTAAAAACTATTTGGACTAACGCATCACAGATATTTGGAACTGCTAAAAACACTCACTTAAACAAACAATCTTTCAAGCAAAAACATTCAGGACAATTACAAAAGCACCTTGGTACGCTAGCAACATAACCTTACATACTGACCTCCAGATGCCGACTGTTAACGAATACATACGAACTCATTACAAACGATTCCATGACAACTTACAAGCACATCCTAATACACTTATAAATGACATGGCCACCACGAATATGCCAGGTAACGCCTTTACGAGACTGAAAAGGAGCTGGATGAGGGACCTCCTCGCCTAATGTAGATATCACGCCGAGTGAGGCACTGATCCTCATGTCATTATATTTTTCAATCGATCTCACATTCACTGGTTGTCATTACCATTATGACAGGTGTGAATAAAAAAATTAAACCAAATAAAAAATTTTTTTCAGAAATTCTATTTATAATTTTTTTGCCATTCTTCATTATCTTCTTTAACTTTTTATGTTTTATTTTTCATAACTTTTTCATGTTTTGCGAAGAGTGATTGCGAAATTGACTATTATTTTAAAATTCTTTTTAAATCTATCAAACTGTAACAATTTTTTTTTTAACTATTATTATTTTTTCCATACAGACGAGAAAGTGTTCATATAGAGGAATTTGTAGATACCACACCATTTGTTGAGAAGAGTTTGGAGGTAGATTCATTCTTTGTTTGTCGAATAGCAATTGTTGATAATTAAACGGATTGTTATTTTTTCTGCCTAGGTGCCAAAAGATGACAAAATACTGGAGCTAAGTAGGAAAAGCATCAAAATGATGGTTGTTTGGTTTCTGGCTGTATTGTCTACTGCATCCACAGCAACATTTGTTCCCATTTTTTTCTACTTATTCGGTCGGTTTTGCCAGGTAATCGTCTTTGCTTGTAATTTTTATCATGCTGATAAATCTTGCAATATAAATTTTACAGAATATTTTGTTTTTAGTCCTTTACATACCCTAAAGAGGAATTGAATCGGATAGCCTTGACAGAAGTTGGTTATCTTTTCGCACTGGGCGCCATTATTTTTTTCTCAGTAGTTTTGTCTGTAAGTATACATCACATTCACCAAGTAAACCGATTTGCTATGAAAACCTCGTAACTACGTTTTGATAAATTTTATAAATGAAAATATAACTGCATACAAAATATAAAAAGTGTTACACCTAAAAATTTTGTCCGAAAAATTTGAGGTTCGTTCGGGCTTAAAACAGGGAGATTCCCTTTCGCCTGTCCTGTTCAATTTGGCATTAGAACATGCCATTAGGGAGGTAATGCGAACCGAGAAAGGGTTGGATCTGGGCGGGACAACATCCGTGCTGGGCTATGCTGATGATCTGGTACTCTTAAGCGAAGACGTTGAAACTATAAAACTAAATACGACAACGTTAATGAAAGCCGGTAAAGAACTAGGACTCGAAATAAACGTGGATAAAACAAAATATATGGTTAGCTGCAAAAATGGCGATACTACTGGTGATATCGATATAGATGGTAATATGTTTGAACAGGTAGATAAATTTAGGTATCTAGGTTCTACTATAACTAGAAAAAACGAAATTGAAGAGGAGATTAAGGTTAGACTGAAGGCGGGGAATGCTTGTTATTTTTCTGTGACAAAACTACTTAGTTCGCGCCTCTTGTCCCGAAACTTAAAAATTAGAATCTATAAAACAATTATCTTGCCTACAGTTCTTTATGGATGCGAAACTTGGCCGCTTACATTAAGGGATGAGCAGCGTCTTAAGGTTTTTGAAAATAAAGTATTGCGTAGAATATTCGGACCGAAGAAGTATGAGTTAATCGGAGAGTTCAGACGGTTACACAACGCCGAATTGCGTGAGCTGTATCCGGGTAATATAATTGAGGTAATTTCATCGCGGCGAATCAAATGGGCTTGTAAAGTTGTTGGGCTTAGTAACGAGAGAATTCCTAAAAGGTTAATATTTGCTGTGCCGAATGGTAAACGTCCGAGAGGTAGACCGAAGCGAAGGTGGGAAGATTGCATTAAAGCCGATCTGAAGGGACTGGGTTTGGACGCCGAACGGTGGAGGGAGGTGTGTGGCGAACGATTGGTGGTGTCGGCACCGAACCTTCGGGTTCGCTAAGCCTTATTATTATTATTATTATTTCCATTCTTTATTCTCGCTTTGCGGGGTAAGTTTCTGAGGTGGGAGACCAGAAGTCCAGCCACTTCAGATTAATATCTATTACTTTTTAGATATTTAAAAACTTTCGAACAATACGAGCCGTATCCAAGAGAACTGAGTGTTGAGCCTCTTTCAGCACTTCAAGAGGTAATTTTAATCCCATCGTGCCTGCCACTGTTGTCTTTGGTATTAATCCATTGGAAGATATTATAATTGGAGTGGTGGTGACGTTCCCCAAATGATATAATTCCTTCAGTTCGATTGCCAGTTCCTGGTATTTTCTCAGTTTTTCTCCAACAGTGGAGCTTATATTATTATCATTGGGGATCCCGACATCAATAAGCTCTGCTCTTTTCTCTCTCATGTCTATCAGAAGGATGTCTGGTTTATTGTGACGCACAGTATGGTCAGTTATTATCGATTCATCCCAGTAGAGTTGAGACTACCTTTTTGGAGGAGTTTATTTGGGTGGTACTTATAATATGGAGTTTTGTCATCTAACAAGTTGAACTTCACCGCCAGAGCCTGATGAAAAATTCTAGCCACATTGTTATGCCTCTGGAGATACTCGGTGCCAGCCAACACTCCACACCCACCTGTGATATGTTGGATTGATTCCAGCGTCGCTGAGCATAATCGACATTTATCCGTAGTTGTTACGTCTTTAAGAACATGCCTTCTATATGATCTAGTAGCAATAACTTGGTCTTGGATGGCGAGCAGAAATCCTTCTGTCTCGGAGAATATCTTTCCAGCTTTCAGCCATTCAATGGATATTTCCTTGTCAATCGAGCTATCATTTAATTTACTGTAGAATCTTCCATGCAGAGATTTATTTTTCCATTCTGCCAAGCGTTCGTTTTCTGACACGATTGTAGAGACCTCACGATTGCTCAGGTTAAGTGCGGTTAGACCATAATCCAATCTTGAGATTGCGAGGTAAACCTCAGTTGTTTTTGTAAGAAAGTATCGGCGTAGGGCCGCTTCCTGCTTGCGGCAAGCTTCTTCGATATTTAGAAAACCACGTCCTCCTTCTTTCCTAGGCAAATACAGACGAGCTTTGGATGATATTGGATGGTGGGCCCGTTCTTGTGTGAGAGTTGTTCGCACAAGGCGGTCGATCTCCTGTAGGCTGGTGTTTGACCAGTGCAATATGCCGAAACTATAACCGAGAGCAGGTATTATTATTATTATTATTATTATTATTACACCTAAAAATACTCCCCCAACTTCTAAGTTAATCCAATCAATGCCTAAATAATACTCAAAAACGAAGGACTGTATTTAAAATATTAATTTAAAAATTCTGAGTAAAATAAATTAATGAATTACTGTATAGCACCGATTTTCTCACCACTATGCTGAGTTAGGGTGGCTTTTAGTTTCCTTCCGAAGGCAATATTTCCTGGCCACATTCCTTTACCAAATAATCAATAATCAACGTATAATCAATAATCATACAATCTTCTACAATTTAAATCATCGATCCACACCCTCTCCACAAGATCACGTCCTTCTGACCTTTACACAAATCTGCCTCATTTAAACATTCCTTTGTTATCCGTTCCACTGCATTCTGGAATTCCATATCATTAAAAATCCACCCTGCACTCTCCTCTCTATGTGGGTATATTTATATATATATATATATATATATATATATATATATATATATATGTTAGCTTTTTCTTTTTCTGCTCGTAATCTATTGCGTCATAGGTAGATCACAATACTTGTCTACTTTTTCACAGTACCTTCACATGTTTTCACTTAAACGTCTTAAGGAACATATATAAATCATTTATTTACTCTAGTTATTTTCTTTTATTCTTATTTTTATTTCATTTTTTAAAATTATATTTTAGCACTAAAATTGGTTACCTACAAAACTTATTTAGCATTTCTTTCCAATTTTATTTAGTTATAAATACGTTGTTGTTTTTTGTACCAATATTATAATATTGTAACCGTTGTACCCATCTGCTATCCTTAATATACCCTCCAAAACTATGTATATACTCATTTTATTACTTAGATGGTAGATACTTTTTATTATAATAGGTCATCTGGCCAGATTTATTGTCAATTGGTTTAAACAATAATGTTATTCTCAGGGAACCTAGTCCCAGAATAAAGATGATTTTCCATTTCTATTTCTATTTCTATAGCACAGCTATACATATATACGAAAACGTTTGCTGCAGTCAAATTCTTATATTATTGCTTTAATTTGTATTAAATAAATAGTTATTTGTTGTTAGACAAATATTTTTGAGAAAATTGATAACAGTGGTATTAAAGTTATCATTAATTAGATGTTTAAATAAAAATAAAAAAATAAATAAAAAAAAATATATATATATGTAGGAAAGAATTGTTTTGTTTTTTTATCTATCCGTGTATGAGACCTTTGCTAGCCACTGTATGTATGAAATCTATACATTAACCATTTAAAAAATATGTATGCGATTATAATATGAAAAAATATTTTCAAGGGTGTGATGTCAACTGTTGTAACTCAACAATGGTTGGGAAAATTGCAGAAGAAAGTTTTTAATAAAATAGTTTCAATGGACTTAAGTTGGTTTGACTGGAGCGGAAATTCTCCCAACGAATGCCTTGAGATAATGACCAAAAGTCCGCCGCTCATCCAATCAGTAAGTACTACGAGGAAATTATTTAAATTTTAATTCTACCTGTATTTTTTTTAATATTGAAATTTACAACTGTATTAAATGATAAATATTACAAGTAAATATGAAACAAGTAACATGACATGTACAACAAGAAGAGAAACTACCCATTGGTAGCACTCCAATTATATTTCTATATTAGAAGGTCCCGAGGCCATCTTCTTTTCAGACGCCTCGGAGGGTTATCAGGAATAGAAGAGGAAGCAAGGTATCTGGATTCAGCTTAATCGGAAACAAATGGTACATTAAGGTCGTTATGAATGATTTTATTTGTGACAAAGTAGGAAGCATTGAGGATTTTACGAAGTATTTTGAATTGTCAGGATTGGATACGAGAGGAATTTGATGGTTTAGTAGAACCCCAAAGCTCGATCCCGTAAGTCCAAATCTGCCTGTATTTAAATGGCATTTATAAACAAGAAATTAATGCTATAATTCGTACCAGTTTGGATTTTGCTCAAGACACATTCCACAATTCAGTAAGGTATCCGTGTTGTTGAGCATACTCTTGAAAACAAGCAATACTGTATAGGTGCCTTTCTGGACGTTGCACAAGCTATCAATTTGATGTAACACGATGATTTACTTTTCAAGCAATTACCTCAATCCAGATTACTAAATCCTTAATCAATATGTAAATATGTCAGTTTCACCCTCCGACGCCAATCCTAAAAAGGATATAAAACCTCAATACCGCTTCTCTATTAATAAACAGTCTGGGTCCTTAGCTTATTCCTAGATAAAATACTCACTTGAGACTTACTTACTATACTTAAAGGATAACATGAATTATTGAAGGCAGCTACTAGTCGACTGTTCTACATATCATGGGTGATAAGTATTCAGGACGCAGTCATTATAAAGTTTTTATTAATGCCGACGTTTCAACCCAAGCATGTGGTTCATCATTAGGACAAGTACTTGAATACCTTCAGTGCTCGAACCACGCCCTGATGATGACCCACAGGTTTGGGTTCAAACGTCGGCACTAATAAAAACTTTATGATGACTACGTCCTGCATATTTATCATCCATTAAAATATAAAAATTTAACCAATGATTTAGACTAACCAATTTGAATTGTGAAATACTGCTAAATATTCGAATATCAAACGTATCCAATGATTTTAGTCCCTAGTACTTAAAACATATGTCCCAGAGGTCCCATCCTATCCCCAAGATCGATAGCGCTCAACCTCTCACCTCCAGCCTCTTCCCAAGATATTTTAATGCTCTCCTCTTCATTTAAACAATGCAAGCTAAAATAGCATTTACACAATCAGAGATGATATACAATTACACTTTCAGTGGTATGTTCTATGCTTTCCTCTTGTTCCCAAGTTTGGAAATTTTATTCCGAAAAGTCATAATCCTGCCAAATTCATGTGCTACCTCAAAAATTCAAAACCTCATCAAAATCAAAATTTACTTCTCCCCTCCCCCCCTCGTTTGATGGCACAACCGAAACCCCCTTCTGAGCACTCCTGGACCCAAACAAGAACTTGCACATACAAATATATACAAGAATTTGCACATATATACAAATTCAAGTTAACATACAACTTCAATTAACAAATCAAGTTAACAACAAATTCAATATATACACACATTCAAGACTGCTTTATGTTATTAATAATTGTTGAGGTGACAGGAGACAGTGCAGCTCAAGTCTTCATCTTCATGCTTTCTGTGATATTCACCATCGGCCATTCGTTCTTCGTAAGTACAAGTGTGACACTGGCAAACTTACCAATTCTGCTAATATTCATTATCATCAACTGTTTGAGATTGAAGACAAGAGGTGCAGACGCCCGATCTGCCTCCCTCACAACCACTTCGACCAAGGTGAAAAATAAAAATAATTTTAATATTTTATAATTTAAGATAGTTAAATATCAACATATTGAAACTGTTATTTTCCTTAGATGGCAACTGAATATGTGCAAAGTGTCAAAACAATCCAAATACTTAACTGTCAAAAGTACGTAGTAAACCAATATCAGGATATGCTTCTTCGTTCCAAGAGGTGAGGATTTTTATTGATTTTTTTTTTTAAATTTTTGTAATACTTAATTAGTTATTAAATTTTATTTATAAATTTTACCTAGGGAAGCATTTGTAAGTATTGTTTTGTATGCAGCTGTTTTTGCTTCTTCTGTGTCATTGGTACGATCGGCGATGGGCGTATTATTTATTTATGGATCCACTGTAATTGCAAATAGCAATGTTCGAGGAACATCACTTCTTAGGTAAGAATAAACATTATTATGATTGTTAGGTTATTATTGGGAAAATTCCGAACCACACAGTCTTATGTCTCCAAACGCAGGCAAAGAAAAAAACTCGTATCGTTTCGCCAATTCAGGCATCATCAGGACAGAAAAAACAGCTAATCGAACATCACTCGATGAAATCCAATCGTATACTGAAAGGAAGGTAAGGTAACACAGCAAGGGGAAGTTACAATCAAACAGCTGGTCAGGGAAACAAACGACTAATAAAAATTATGCAATATCTAATCAAAAATCATAAATATATTATAAAATAATTTTTTTTTTTAATTTTCATTATTGAAATTTACAGCTGTATTAAATGATAAACACAACAAGTAAACCTGAATCAAGTAACATGACATGCACAACATGAAGAGAAACTACCCATTGGTAGCACTCCAATTATATTTCCGTATTAGAAGGTCCCGAGGCCATCTTCTTTTTAGACGTCTCGGAGTGTTATCAGGAATAGAAGAGGAAGCAAAATTGAAAACAAGGGGGTTCGGATGGTTCAGAAGTTTATTATGGAAGGATAGGTATCTGGATTGAGCTAAATCGGAAACATATGGTCCATTAAGGTCGTTATGAATGATTTTATTTGTGATAAAGTAGGGAGCATTGAGGATTTTATGAAGGATTTTGGATTGTAGAGATTGGATACGAGAGGAATTTGATGGTGGTTTAGTAGAGCTCCAAAGCTCGATCCCGAAAGTCCAAATAGGCTTTATTATAGTAATATATGTGAGTCTTTTGTAAATAGTTAAAAGTTTAGAGCGTTTGTCTAGTAAGAGTTGCAGTAGTCGAAATAAAAATAAAATATAATAAATAAATATTAATAAAATAATTTTAAAAAACTACGATATGCCGCTGATTTAGCCCGAGCCAGATACCTATCCTTCCATGATAAACTTCATTCCTATCCGAATCCACTTGTTTCCAGCCTTGCTTCTTCCTAGATTCCTGATAATCCCCTAGGCGTCTGAAAAGAAGATGGCCTCGTGATCTTCTCACCTAGATTTAAATAGGGAGTGCTACCACTGGGCAGTATCTCTTCAAGTCTGTTCATGTCATGATTTCTAATGTGGGCATTTTTACTAGTTGTATTGTTTATATAGTTGTAAATTTCATTAAATAAATAAATTTAAAAAAAAACTACTAAGTGAAAAGCTTAATAAAAAACGAATATATATTTTATTTATTTTATAACCTATTTATGATTAGATATTCTCTTGCTGTATTACCTTACCTTCCTTTCAGTTTGCGATTGTATTTCATAGAGTGATGTTCGATTACCTGTTCTGATGATGCCAGAATGGCGAAATGTCGACGGTTTTTTTATTTGCCTGCATCTTGGAGACTTAAGGCTGTGTGCTTTGGAATTTTTCCAATAATAACCTAACATTTATGTTTTGTCTCTTGATTATTTTGTTACTAATTTATAACAATTATTTTCATTTCTATTAATTCGTCTCTATGACTCCTCAATAAGCTTCTTAAAAATGTCTCTTCTCTTGGCGATTATTATTCATCATCAACCAACATCGAGGTAGGAGTTTGTAAATCATGTCAACAGATCATCTAAGATTCTTCTTAACCTACATATCTGCTCAAGGAACTGCTGGTCCATTATCAAAGTCATTATTGTGTGATTTATTTTTTATTTAAAAAACTCATAAATCGTTATCAATGTAGAGTAGAGTAGAGTAAAAGTTTTTAGTTTCTATATTTTCTTCTTGTATATGTGCCGGCTTTGCTTTAGTCTGGTCAGAAATCTTAACCGAAATAATGGTTGGTAATCTAGGAAAATCCCTCCCGGTCCACTTAGTATTCCAGGAACAACCATTGATGAGTTTGGGCAACATGTTTGGTTTTTCTCTTAAGCTACTTTGATTTATCGCAAATTTTTGTTTTATTTTTTTTTTAAATTATGTTTTATCTGTTTTTGACTTATCTTGATGAAGGAATCGGAAATTTAAAGGGTGCCAGCTACTGGAGCTTTATAATGGGGCCTTTTGCCAGTAGCTAACAGGACTGGACTCTCATGTAGTAAGACTATACTCTCATATAGTAGGACTATACTCTCATATAGTAGGACTATACTCTCATATAGTAGGACTATACTCTCATACAGGACTGTACTCTCATATAAGTAGAGGGGACAAGAGCCGAAAAGACTACCCCTCTGCAATAATGGCGCTTCCAGGTGCTATCTGTTGTAAGCCTTATCTGAAACATTGTGGATAACCTGGCATCAACCAAGATGGCTAAAAGAGTATCACTTCTAAAGTAGTACCGGTAATTTTTGTTAATATCTATTTAAAAATGAAAAATATAAAATTTCAACACTTCAATTTGCATAACAATATCTTTGTTCTCATCCCAGTCAGCAATAGGAACATTCCAAATCTAACAGTGTCAGCTACAGGTGCAACAAAATTATTCTCTATATTTAAAAAAAAAAATGAACGCTATTATAAATGTCCTTTGAGACAGATTGAAATATTTTTCCATAAACAAGTAAAAAAAAAATATATTTTTTTTTAGAATTTAGATAGACGTTTCATGGATTCGAATTGTGTCTTGGTAATGTGACAGTGAAAAATATAAAGCCGTTTGGCCTATGTAACCTCGTTGTTTTGACATTTTGGAGGTGGAGGTCGCGCCAAACGGCTTATTTTTTAGGCCACCTATTTTTCGATTTTGTGGTCATATTATCTTACAATTCAAGTGGAAATCAAATGGAAATTCATGAGTTTTAAGTACTTTATTAAATAGACAAATTTGGCCGATCTCCAAATAAAATAAAATATATGTAGGTTACGATGAGATGAAGCTATTTACGAAGTTTCAGGCGGATGTTAATAATTTGATAAAAAAAGGGGTCTGTACCCACACTATATCTATAATATTTTGTATTCATGATTATTCCTGACTAGTATGTTTTTGTCTAGTGTTGTATTCACTCTAAACTCGGTAGCTCTCTTGACTGGACCTGCCTTAATGTTGATAAGCCAGTACCCCACAGCTAGGCAGGCGATAAACCAACTGTACAGAATCGCCTACGCTAAAAATTCCCTCAACATATTGACAGATCGAGGAATCAAACCGGTAAGTGCGATTGAATATAAATTATCCAAACATGTGTCACCTTCTGAGTGAATCATGGAAATTTATATAAATTTCAGAAAATAAGTGGAAACATCGTCTTCCAAGATATAACGTTCTCTTATCCGACAAGGGACAAAATGCAAGTTCTAAAGAAGATGAATCTTAAGATCGATGAAGGAATGACAGTAGCTCTTGTAGGAGACTCTGGGAGCGGCAAATCAACGATCGTATCACTTCTAGAGAGGTTCTATCTTCCCAACGAAGGGAAAATTGTGAGTTAAATCTATTTTTTGTTCCCATTATTAATGAAATATTAAGTCAATTTACCATGGCATTAAAATTTTCAATAAATTATACACAGTCTTATTTTAAATATTTTGTCAAAGAAACGTGATGAACACAAATTACTAGTAATGATAAGTAGAAAGATAATTTATTCGGAGAATTTTGAGGTTTGTTTTTGGGTGATGGCAATGGCGACAATGTCTGTGGTAAAAGAGAGGCCCAAATCGTGACGTGTAAAACGAGAAACTGGTTAAGGTCTATCTTTGACAAGGAGTATGGTTGACTTTGGTGATTTATATTTAGTAGCTGTATATGCGTTATAATTTAATTTAATTATTTAGCCCACCTCACTCAAAAAAAGGAGTATGGCCCAATGAAAAAAAGTTATTTTACTATTTTGGAAGAGGGGGCTTAAGTCTGAAAGACCAGGAGTGCTCAGAAGGAGGTTTCATAAAATTTTTGAGGGGAACAAATTTCTGTGAGTTTATGAATTTTCGGACTAATGGACAAGGGAAAAACATGAAATAGACTGTAGCAAGTGTAATTGTATATGATCTACATTTTTTTAATTTTACCTTTGCTTGCTCTATTTTTAATAAAAGTAAGCAATAAAATATCTTGGAAGGAGGAAAGGTTTTGATTCTTGCGCCATCGATCATGGGCGGAGGTGGACACCTTGTAAAAGACCACCTCCCTCCTTTCCCCGTGGGTTCACCAAATATGAGGTCGTAGCTAAATAATCACATGACTAAATGCTTGCTTAATTGTTAAGAAAGCCGAAATTTCCCGCTACACTTAGTCTTCGTCAGCAAGCAGTTGGGTCCTACTTTACATGTGTCACTTCATTTCGATAAGTTGACAGAGATATCATGATCACACTAAACAAAAAAATTCCAAAACGGCTGATTGTTGATGTGTTCACGGTATGAGCTAGCTCTCTTTTTAGATCGTAATTTATGACTTTCGCCAACTAATTACAAGACCTTTATAGTAAAAATTGGGACCTTGATTAGCTTTAATTACATTGCTCCTTTGACTTCTGCTCGCTACGATGGCTGTTTTCGACCTCTACTATGATCGTCCAAAAGGGATGACTAGCGAGTTAGGTCACATCCGTCTACTTTCGGAAAAAACTCGGAATTCCATTTGTCATGTGATCATGAAATCTTGTACCTACAATCAAAATGGAGGGGCTTGTAATTAGTAATTTAAACTGTAGTCATAAATGCATCATAATTTAAAATTATGAACTTTCAGTTCTTCAATTTCATCTGCATTTTTTCAGTTGATCGACGGCCACGACATTAATGATATAAATGTCAGATATTTAAGAAGCCAAATGGGTCTCGTTTCGCAAGAGCCAGTCTTATTTGATATGACAATTAAGGAAAATATTATTTACGGTATGGAAGAAAAGGTTACAATGGATAAGATAATAGAAGCTGCGACAATAGCAAACATCCACAACTTTATCATGAAGCTTCCTCAGGTATTTGTAAAAATTGTATTACTTTCTTAATAACATGTTACTAACGCAACAATTAGCATGATGTAATATAATTATCTTGAACTTCATCTTCCAACATTCCATGTTGTTTGTGGAAGTAGTTGCAGGTACTGTGCTATTACAGGTTAAAATTAATTCAACTTAATGGCCGGATCCAGAAATTTTCTAAGGAGGCGCGTTTGTGAACAAGATGTATATATATATATAACCGTGAATCCCCTTCCTCTTTAACATTTTAAACATCAAATGCTTAGTTTAAGTTAAGCTAAGCCTAGTGTCCAAAAATTGTCCTTTGGTATTGAAAGATTATTGAGAAGTAAGTGTTTATTTTGTAGAAGATTGTAGGTTGTAGGAATTTAATTCTACTAATTAAAGTATTGTAACAAAGCATGGTGACTGAGAATACAGTTATTATTTCGCGTAATCGTCCACGTACATACAGTGATTGACGCTGGTTATCTTTTATTATCCGTTGCAAAACGACTTAGTCCGCTCGGCTTATAATGTGGGTAAAAAGTATAGATCAAAATTAATTGTTTTTTTTGTTTTTGTTCTTCCCTACCTCGCCTTTTAGGCTATACGGGATTTTCCCTGGCCGGGGGGTGAGGGCGGGGAAATTTAAAATCCCCTCCGGCACCGGGACGCGAACTCGTACTTTTTTTTATCATCTCAAATCTCTGTTATCCGGTTGCCAGGCAACTAGCGGTGCTGTTACACACGCTTTAGCCTATTCGGCCACCCCGCCCCCTTAATTAATTAATTAATTAATTGTTTAATCCAATTCCTTTTTCAATTAAATTAATAATAATAAATGTCGGATATGTAGTCACTTTTTTCAAGATGCAATTTTTTCTCATCCCCATCCGCTAGTGATAGGTATCCTAACCAAAAAAATAGGGGAATCAACGTTTTTTTTTTAAAAAAAACCTTCTTATATTATAAACACGTTAAAAAGTTAGAGTCTAGACCTTAAAAAAGTCAGTATTTTCATACAAATTATTTTAGAAAAACTAAAAATTACTTTTTCCTCTTCCCGTTTAATAACTTACAGGCTGCCAAGCGCTGCAGTATGGACCATCAGACCACCGGTGAGTAAATATCTTACAATCTAAGAGACGTCTACCAGTGCACGCATGACTACAGCTTAAAACCGGTTATCAATACAATGACCTAGTCTCGTGCGTGACTGGAAGTCCTTACTCTAGCATGAACAGCTCCGAAGGACCCATACCGACCATCGCCAGTTGTAGAGATTGGTCAAGAACTTCTTCAGTAAGAAGAGGACTGTCCAACTGACGTCAGGTGTGAATTGCTTACACCTAGGAAACAGGCTGAACTCCTGGCCAAAAGCTCTGAAAAGCAGGATGCTGAGCGGACGGAAAATGATCCACCAATACAGGAGGGACCACTTCCTTGTCCCAACGCTAAGCCTGTCTTCTCTACCTTCAATGAGTTAGAGTCGATACCACGGCGAGTGCACAAAAGGAAACAAAGCGTCTGGAAAAAGATGACGTTCTGCTTAAGAAACTTCCTAGGAAGGGTAAGGCCTTTCTACTGAACATCTTCAACTCATGTCAACGAATTTCCCCATCCCATGGAAACAAGCGATGGCTTCCTTGGCTTGAGTAACGTAGTATCGTTACTCAAGCCAAGGAAGTCAGAAGAATCAGCTGAGCACTATCAGCAAGGTCTTCGAGAAGCTATGCGGACGACATTGACAGCTTCCAGCGTCAACGCAGGGACTGCCCTCACTCAGGTAAAGAACGATTCAACTACCATTGTAGAAGAACTAGAAGTGATCAGTATCAGAGTGAACCCTGCGAAGACTGATACCTTTGTGCTGTATTTTCAGAAGGAAAAAAAACCTTTGCCCAGGCCAGGCAGAAGGCATACCAGCTCTACCAACTGTTGACATCGCCGCAGCTCTCCTTGAGACTCAAGCTACAAATTTACAAAATCATCCAACCTACATTGCTCCACGGCGCTCCTCTTCTCCGGTACCTCTACAAGTCTAAACTCCAGAGACTGCAGGGCTTAGATAGCCTCAAATGCTCGACAAACCCACTTTTCAAAACACTAACCTATGAAATGGCAAACACATTGGAAACCTATTACTTGTCTGAGAAATTGTACAAAACACTAGTCAGCCCCATCAAATAAAAATAAACAATCCTCCCAATTCCCCATCCTTCTCTTAAAATGCACCCGCATAGTAAAATAGGTCTCATATTTAATCCTTGCCTACCCCCATATGGCTAAGAAGAAATATATATATATATAAACTTATCATCTTAATGCACACCTGTCAAAGAAATTGTCAAAATCAGTAAATTTGATGTTCATTCCTGTACATACAATGGCGTGATAGGCATGAGGGGAGCAGTATCCAGTGGCACCTTCTCCTGGCTGCAACGTCACCAGATTTAAACTTAACAATAATTCTAATAAAAACAAACATTATTGCCATTTCCCCATCCCTATCTTAAAATGCAACCGGTGCAGCAAAAGAGATCTCATAAAAAAATAGAAGGTATTTAGATTGTTGTTAGATGAATGGGATAGGTAAGGAAAAAAACTGACTCAGAACAATGAACAATAAATAGACTACATCAATAAATTGATGCAATTGTACTATAATAATAATGAATATTTTTTATATGTCTCTATAAATGTTTCAGGCTTATGACACTCCAGTCGGGGAGAGAGGTTCGAAGTTATCAGGAGGGCAGAAACAGAGGATCGCAATTGCTAGAGCTGTCCTCAGGAACCCAAAGATATTACTTTTGGACGAGGCTACTTCTGCGTTGGATACAGAGAATGAGAAGGTGCGGTAGTCTGATAAAATAATGTTATCCTTATTGGCACACTGAAACTGCAGCAACCTCTATTTCCTATTGATATTAGCAATATCATGAAATAGAATTCAACTTATTAAAGAAAATATCGTCACTTTATTTAAAAAATTCACTACGTACATTTTTGATAGAGCTGAAATTATTTATTTATTTCCCTCTTCTTTTATAATCTTTCAACAAAATCGCTTATATTATTATAATTATAATTTTAAATAATAAAAAAGGTCCATATTTAGCTAAAATTTGAGATGACAGTGAACTCAGAGGTGTGGTTGTGGTGCTGTGACCTGAATTCACAGTGGTTGGAAAAGGCATGAAAATATCAAAAACCCTAGGAAACTTTCAATTTAGGCAAGATATTTGAAAAACAGAATTATATTATAGCATGTCGGGCATTCTGAATTAATATAGAATAAAACGAATATTTCTTGAATTTATTAAGAAATAACTTATTTGATTCAAGAAATTACATAACAAAACATATGAGAATTTAGCAAAAACGCCTAAAATATATTTAATAAGATATAATAAGTAGCATTATTAATGTGGTATAAATTGTTTTTTTATTTACATTTAATTGAAAATCTTGGAAACTAGTATTTTTATTTGTGCCGAAACTTTAGGAATATACGAGTTTACTATGTCAGATATCAAAAACATAGAAATTTGAATTATCATGACATCTTAAAAATAGGAGTTTTTGCCGCTCTCAGACCATTGTGTAGTGTGAAATGAAAGATTGCCAAACAAGATACGTTTAATTCCTACTTTCAGCTCCCTCTGCACTACTTTATAAACTCTATTAAAATACAGTTTTAACAAAATATTTCTAATCATAGGGAGCAGCTAAAAATGATATCAACTGTATGAGTCTAGGCCCCAGGGGCTCTTTAAGAATCTCTCCTCTCATATGACGTAGATCCCTCTCCAACACTTTTCTTTAAGGCTAATATGCATCAGAAAAAATTGAGACTTTTTGCACCTTTATTATTATAACCTAATTTTCATCGATGAACAACTACTGAAGATCTATACCAGTCATAGTCAATGGAACCATTTTTGAGAAAATTGTAAAAAAAGTGAATAATGTGGTTATATCAGGCATTCATCTACCTGAAATACTGACACTTTAGTTCAATTTTTAAACAATTCAATCACACATACGATTTTATGAGGCTTGATTATTTTGAATTGGAAAACTCGGGTTTAAATTTATTTATATTTCCTTAATTTATGTATTATATGTAGGTAAAAACAATAACATTACTATACTTTTATACATAATATGAATGTTTTTGTTCATTCTATAAATTATCTTTTTAGGCGGTGCAGGAAGCTCTGGAGAACGCCTCTGTCGGCAGGACTACTATTGTGATAGCTCACAGACTGTCGACGATCCGAAAAGCAGACAAGATAGTGGTCCTCCAGTCTGGTGCAGTGGTAGAGGAAGGAAACCATGAACAGCTGATGGAGAGGAGAGGGCACTATTACCATTTGCTTTGTAGATAATTCATTAGCTGTGTCAGAACGGACTGCATTGTTAATTATATTTAATTTGATTACATATAATAAAAATAATGTATTTTCTTTGGTTATTTAGTTTTAGTATCAGTGATATCTCATATCAAAATACCCAATGATAAATAAACTTTGAAAACTTGCATGTTTCCTATTATTATTTTTTTTTTTCTTGAATACTTGTGTAAAATAGATTTTTAAAAGTTCTTGTTTTAAGCTAGCACAATAAATAACATAAGGCTTAGCAAATCCAAAGACTCAATGCCGACACCACCAATCTCTGTCCACACCTCACTCCACCGGTCGCCATTCAAACCAAAGCAAAATCACTAGCCACAGTCCCTGGAACTTTGAATAGAGGGCTCAATGCGCTGAATTTAGTCAAGGTGTCTATGTGCCCCGCAGGCCAAAAAGTTTGGAGACCCCTGGCCTAAGATACAGTTCGAAGAAGGGAAGGTTGGTTCTGGCAGAATAACATCTACAAGATTTGTAGAGCCAACAGGTGTTAAAAACAAGACAGAAAGAAACAGATAGTAGAAATATTTTTACAGATTCATGAAAAAATGAGCAATAGAAAAATAATTTTATATATTTTTTTTATATACCTTTTCTAAGGGCAATCATGAATGTTATAAAATAAGATAAACTTCCAATTTAACAGACTAATCCACATGTTTGTTTGTGCCTCCTCAAAGAGAGCTATCACCTGTCTAAAAAGTATTCTAGGATCGTCTTCCTCTCTGATCATTTTTGAAATGAAAAAACATATACATATCTGAAAAAAAGTTTCTATTCTTAAATTTATTTTTAATTTACTTCATATTTTTAAACCAAATTGTTCTGTTTATATTCTATTTTTATTTTTATTTATTTAGAAAGATTTTTTTTTAAAACTTAATAAAATATATTTATAACAAAAAGAAAAATCTGACAAAAAAACTAAAGGAAATATTTATTATTCCAATTTAAATAGTTTGATTATATCTTATTGAGTCTAAAAGCAAAATCATGAATGTGCCAATTCCTAAATTTGAAAAAAAAAGTTTGTTTTCTTAGGGTTAGAAAAAAAAAAAATTATGGTACTTTAGTTCAACAAATGATCCATATATGTTCTTTTCACACATTCATGGATTTATATTTAAGAAACAGCATAATTAATTGTATACAAAGTGAAATTTGCCTTTTTTTTTTTTTTAACATTGCATTCATGGTTTTGATTCGATATAAAATGACATTTATATTTACCAATGTTTGAAAAGTTGAAACTTCAATAAATACAAAACACTTCCTATAACATGCAAGATTTAATAAAATATTTATACAATTACTGAACTAAAACTAGACTAAGAATTGTTTTCAGAATCATAATATAGCTGTTGGAAAATGTGGAATTCAAGTTCTGTTACACCTGCAATTTTATTACAAAAATATCCTGTACTTGTATTTAAAACCTCATCAATTGTAGGGTTTAGTAGATGTCTATCATTTGGCTTCACTTTAGGTTTTAATTTTTTATATTTGCCAGTCTTTATTAAAAATTCATGTCTTATTTTAATATCATCTAAGGAGTGTTTGAGGACTCCATGTCGCACTACGTCCAAGTTTGATACACCCATTTCTTCTTGTAAATATTTCAATTTTTCACACACATAATCCCATTTTTCATTTAAAACTTCCGGGCATTTTAATAGGATTTCAAAGGCATATTTCTTAGTAAACATTGATAGTAGGTTGATACAGGTATTTTCTAATGTTTTACCATCAACTAATAAAATTAAGGGATGGTTTTCAATGAGTTCTATTAAAGAATTAGTACCAAATTGACATTTCCCTAGAATTTCAAAGGGTATATCCAATCTGCTTTCGTTCAAACATGAAAATTCAGGCTTGGCAGCAATGTTAGAAGCACTACTATTTGATAGACCTAAATTGGTGAGTTTTTCTTTGACACTATAGTTGATATTACAATTATTTCCGACGACTTCTGCTACATCTTTGGGTTTGCTGAAAGTACATCTACAACTACTTTTTAAAATATATGAAGCTCTGAAAAGCTGACGAAAGTGAGCCATTTACAAAACAAATCAAATTTATATGAGCAAAATACTTTCATAGGTTACATCTCTGGTTATAACGCTCCAAAGAGCAATGGGCGGTTAATTTAATTTTCAAATTAAAGTTGGGCAAGTTCCTAAATTGAGTGCCTACCACACTAATGGCATTGAATTCATCTATGGGCGAAGCATAGGAATCAATAAGCTCAGTGCTGAGTTAAAGAACTTTCCATACTTTTATTTAAAATATAATAAGTTCAAATAATGTATTTAAGAAATGAATTATTATAATTTCACTGTTAACTATTTATTAACTATAGGGGTATTTCTTTTCAAATATCAATGAAACATGTAAGCCACTTTTCATCATTTTCCCAGGCAAAACTGCGATCTTGAAAACCAATGCTGCTCATTTTTTTTTTATTGTTTTCTCATTTAAAGTTAAGTGTTTAAAAACCTATAAATCAGATTTTATCGGTCCAATCCGTAAATTTGAAAAGTTAAAACAAAAGATTTAGTTATTTAAAGCTTCAAAAGACTTTTAATGAATGTTTTTGCATATTTTTAATGGCGTCGACATGTTTAACTCCAGATGTTAGAAAATTTAAATAGAAGTAGGTCGAAGGTGTTGACATTGAACCCTAAAAACACTAATAAGTGGAATGTGTTTAAGTGATTCCTAAAGTCCTTTTAAATGTAATTACACGAACAGTAATACTTTAAGAGATAATTTGTAATATTTTTTTCCATAAAATATTGTTATATTTTACCATTTTGGGGGTGCTTCAATCCAAAGCCTCCTCCCCCCCGTAGATCCGCCCGTGATCTGTAGGCCTAATCACAAACCACAACTGATTAATCCGAAGGTAATTCCCACGTTCCACACAAGAAACAAAATCTTCTAAACGTTGAAATTTTGTTATTAAATCATTTTGGAAAAAAAATGGAAGAACACCAGATTAAAATGGTACAATAATTTGATTGAAACTCCCGGCCTTCCAGAACCCTTCGATAGTGGTATTTTACCGAATGATTTGTGTGAATGTGCTAATGTAGAAGATTGACAGAATCTAGTATGATAGTGTTGTGATTTCGTGTACTTGTGAATTGTAAAAATCTAGTTAAATAAAAATCTTACATTTAACATTTTCACTTTCTATTACCAGTTATAAAAATATATGTAAGAATATTAGTTGAGGCTGATTTATAGGTTCATAGCTGAGTTAGTTATATTGTAGTAAGGAGTCATTTGCATTTAAAACGGGCATCTGTATTTTCAGATATGAATTTGACGATGTTTTTAAATCGTATTGATATCACGTCCTTAATTAAGCAGATGTAAGCTGAATCATAAAAAAAACAACAGATTTCTCTTAATTTGAAGCCCTACGTAAAATTGTTTTATTTCTCAATAGGAAATGACAGACGTTCTCTTTTAATATGAAGCCATTCATTTATACTTCATTGTCTGCATCCCTTGCTTATTTCTTCTTTAGCCAAGAAATCTATTGAAGCCGATTAAGTGGAGTATAAGTACACCACGTGAGATAATTTAATCGTCCATTATTGCTTATTGGCGATCGTGTTGCAACTATTAATAATAGGACTGTCATAGTAAAATTCCCTGAAACGAATCCGACTTCTTCAAAGAGATCAACTACCTACCTGCTTCTTAACCTAAAGTGGAGTGTGTCATTCATGATCGTTATTGAAGTATAGCATTTTGATACCGATATTATTATCAATTGGGATTATAATGTTATTAGTAAAAGCAGCCTGCCATTCTTAATTACTTATTCGAATTATTAAAAATACAATTTATGTTATACAAATAATTCTGTTTGATAAACATATATTTACTGTCCATTAATTATTTTTTTAAAATGGTTGGAACTGAGAAAACTTCTCATATTCAAACTGATTTGGGGCCCCATGGTTTAGGTAATTTTTATTGGTTTATGATTGCTTTTTATGCTATTTAAGCACAAATAAGTTAAAACTGGTTTAATTTAAATTAGGAGATCCGGATGACAAGTCCTTAAGAAAAGTTGAAACTGAAATTTTAATTCCGAAAAAAATGAGGGATAAAGCAAAAGCCGAAAACTGTTTTAGTGAAGTTCAAGGTAACTATTCAAAGTGTGACTAGATCAATCATACTTACATAGTGACACATTTTTAAAAAAAAAACATTATTGGTGCTTGGTATTTTTAATTTAACAGCATTTTTCAGTATTATTTCACAATTTTCATCTCTGGTTGACATGAGAATCAAGATAATACTCGACATAGAATCCCAAAAGTAGCAGTGTCTGTTCATAATGTTATGAAGGAATTTGATGACAAACTGAAATGGATACATCTCCATTAACCAAATTTTCAAAGGACCTGATAAGACCCTGATGTTAAATGAAATGGACCTGTTGGTTTTTTTATCTCTTGAGTGAGTGTAGTTATTTTTTGGCTGCTTTTGAAATTCCATCTATGGTGTTGTTGATATTATCTTGACCCTCCTGTCAACCAGATGTGACTCTTGCGGACTAGTTTCCATTTGTAATCAAATTTGTTTATTAGTAATTTTTTATTCAGAAATTTATTAAATCAAAAGAACTAATATACAAGTTTTTACAAGGTCTTAATATCAGTAAGTATAACACATTGTGTTAATTTTTTTGCCTATAGAAACTTAGGCAAGATTCTAAACTCAGTTGTGAAACAATGCCATTGATGAGCTCATCACTGAATTTAGAACTTTCTCCATTCCGTAGGCGGTGAACTTTTTTACCATTAGAGGCCACATCAAGGTTAGGCAGTGATAATGGAAGCCCCAATAATTTATATTTCACTGTTGATATTTTAATTTATAAGTAAATACACACCCAGATATGAGTCTTTCGCCAACTCTAGACAATTCTCAATGTTTAATATTCTTCAATAACTGTAGTGGGTGCTGACAATTGGGGGTTTTAACCTATTTGGACTAACATCAATCCTAATATTTAGCCTCTGGAGGCGAGACTGAAGAAAATTATGAATTGCTTCATAAGATACATATTTGGGATTCCCAAGCGTTCTCATATTTCTTGTTGCTACACCTAGTTGAAGTGACTATATCCTACTTCCCGACGGCAATTCCTACTTGGCGTTTTCCTTTTTCAAGTTCTCAGAAGCAAAAACCCTCCCTACATCTTAGAACTCCTTACTCCTCTATCGACTCTCTCAATACCAGATCTCAACCTATAAATTTATATAACCCCTCCCATAAAACCACTTCCTTCAGTAAATCCTTCGTCATTCGTGCTGCCTCCTTATGGAACTCCTTACCCATCTCCATACGTCAAACCACGTCCTTAAACTCCTTCAAACAACTCCTATTCCACCACCTACTACAAATTCAAACTTGCGCAAGCTTGTAGAAATTTCTGGGTTATATAATTATGTTGGCCACCAGCAGTTAATTGATATAAGCCATTTTATTTTTATTTATTAATTTTTTTGTATCTCAGTATTGTATTGTATAACTGTGTTTATCGTTATTATGTTATGTAGATATTTTCCTTGGTACTTTTATTTATTTATTTTTTATATATATATATTTGTATTTTTCTTAGTATCTTTTTGTATATATGTATATATACGTGCTTACAATTTAATAGATATTTTTTGCATATATTTATAAAATACTTATATGCCAGACTAAGGTACGTATTTTGTAAACTCTACTGTTATTCTAAGGGAACTTCAGTCCCAGAATAAAATTTTTTTTTTTTAAGGAGACAGGTAGTACTTCTTTTATTTATTTCTTATTTCAGCTTTCTCAATTTCTTCCCTCCTTCCTTTCATTCCTTTTCTCTGTTTTGAACTCTTTATTATATTATACATTGTCTGTACATCTTGATAGACTTTACAATATCTCAATTTTCTATCTAACTACTCCATTCTCAATGTTTTAATTTTACTATTTATTTTCATTTCTTATATAACTTCATATTTCTTTTTTATGTTTTACATTTTATTCTAAGATTCCCATTGTAACACTTTTGTCACCCTTTTTGATTATGCCTACTTCATCATTCCACACTTTGTAACGGTTTTTATTATTTATCTCTTAGTTCTTAGTCATTATTCTAACAATTTCATTTTACTTTATATTTATCTATTTTATTTTTCTAATATTTTTTTATTTTGTTTTTTTATTTTTTATTATCTTTTTTACCATCATTACATATGTTTCTCATACCTTGTTATCTGGTTATTTTCTTAGCCCTGATGAAGGCCTGAACTTCAGGTCGAAACGTCGGCATATGTAAAAAATAAATATTATCATTTATTTTTGCCTTCCTTTTTGACTGACCACCCCAACTATTCTTCTCTTCATTATCCACGACAGTCAACCAATTACCAATTAAAAATTATTTTTCATTTCATTTCATCATTTAGGTAAAAATAATTTCAAAATAACCAGCTATAGTTTATGCTGAAAGCGGAGTTTTAAACCCTTAAAAGAATGAATACATAATGTTTGCGATTGATATGAGATAATATAATAAAATTTATTCTTGTATTTTTTTTTAACATTTCATCTTATTCATAATTATGAACAAAAACCATAAAACATTTGAAATTTTTTTTTATATATGTACATTTTTTCCCATAGACTTTCAAAAATGCTGCAAAGAAAGTGGAGTTTTACTAGTCATGAAATGTCGAAAAGAAAACAATAAAATGAAAGAATGTCTTACCCACTGGTATAGAAACCCTGAATTTGTGAACAAATGTACTGAAGAGTATCTAGAGGAAAGATCGGAGTACAGAAGGACAGGAATAAAGAAGAGAGATAAATTAATGAAGATATAATTTTTATTGAGACTGAAATAAGAACTTTTTGTTGCTTTTTATTCTTAAATATGTACATAATAGTACTAGTGTTGAAAAAATATATTGTAAACATTTGTTAGATTTATTTTGTTGTTTTTTCCATACTCCTTAATATCTAACAATGGCTTAAATTTGTCTTTTTTAATTAAGAATATAACATAAATTAACCACAGAGAAATTTCAAGTGTGATTTATGTGGTATAAATTATTTGTAATATATTATAATAAACATCCAAAAATCCTGGATTTGGTACTTTATTCAGTTTTTCTATTATGAGTTCATTTATTAACTATTGTCAAATACGTCATTTCAATTGCCATCTATCGTTTTCTTTTAATAGTTCTTTTTTTCTATTTATCAGATCTATGATTTAATTTTTTCATTCACAAGATTCAGATTTAAATAATGGGCCTTAATCTGCCCTATTCTGATCTCTTTTAAGCCTAGCACACACTAGTAGACCATGTTGTGCAATTTGTCTAGACACTATTCTTTGTCTCGTCTAGCGTCCACATTACTATGTGAATTTCTCAGTCTCATCTTCGCAGACCGCCATGGAGAACATTAGAAAAAAATATATGCGGGTCCTTGCAGCAATATGGCCATTCTCCACCAAATATTCTAGCCTTCATACTGTTTAAATTGTTCAAAAATTGTAAACTTTTGAACATTGTTTTATTCACATTAAAGAATGCACCATCATAACCACATAACTTTTGTTCTTAACCCAACATATTTTAAAATGATCCTGGAATTTCATTCTTCTTTAAAATTCCCTAGTTTTTTTATTATTTTCATATGAGAAACAGAGGCGAGTTTTAGGATAATCTGAGAAATCAAAGTATTGATTCATTTTTTTCAATCTTCAAAGACATCGTCTGTTAAAAATCTATAAATAATAGAATTGATATTGGTGCACATCATCTTTAAGGTTTTAATAGAATATTTTTTCAATATTATATCATGATGAAATTCATACATAACAATTTTAGCTAAATCTGAAATGCTGATATCAATATATATTGGTTTGTTAAACAAGACTTTAGATTTGTCCATATAAATAGCTTCTATATTCTCATTGTAGATTGTGTGGAATGAATTCTTGCTTAGTTCTAATTACAAGTAAAAGATTTGAAGATTTGCTTTTGATGGTTGGAGGGATAAACAGGAAAATCACACCACTCAATAGCTGGAAACAGACATTTTTTCTTTTTTTGGGTCCTCGCTGTTAAGGCCATATGGGGGTTTCCTGGGCCAGGGGATGTGGGCGGGGATTTAAAGACTCCCTCGGCATCGGAACACGAACTCGTGACTATTTTTAATCATTTGATTCATATGTCAGGTTGCCGGGCAACGGCGGTGCTGTGCACACGCGTTAGCCCATTCAGCTACCCCGCCCACTGCTAGAAACAGACTGAGATATGCTTCACCTCTAAGCACCGAGTGAGGTTCATACTGTCAAAATGTTATGCAACATTTCTAATATTGCATGCGGTATAATATTGGGAGACTTAAGACCTGCAATTTTTGGTATCACAACATGCCCGTAGATGGGGATTGGGGTACTTCTTGTCTAGGGGACCGCTACTGACTGCTATCTGCCAATGTTTATAACCTGAACACTGATAACTCCCATAATGCAGTGATAAGCCTTCTACTACTTCATATCTTCGTATTATTGAAAGTGTAAACAGATACAAAAACAAATGTAATAACGTCAAAAATACTTTTATTTGACGGCAAATATATTAATGAAATAATAAAAAACACTTTGAGAAGATATGTACATATAATACATCAAAATGAAAAAAAAAACATTTAAAAGAACATATTTACATAGAAAAGAAAAAATATAAAACATAAAATCTGTTTTATAAAAAGATAAAACATTCATCTATTTCTCGGCAAACTCCACCAAACATCCACTGCTGAGGTAAAACTCTCCCCACATGATTGTTTCGTTTAGAAAAAAGACTTTCGTCTACTTCAACCACTTTGCCAGGTCCTCCAATTTTTTTTCTTGGCCTGTATAACACGTCATGGGCACAAACCTCTGTTAGACATTTGTTCCACGTTACCATTGCTCCGTAGGATAGTTTCAGCTGCTCTTTGCCCCACTTCATCGTTGTCAAGCTATGGGACCACCCATAAATCAATGTTAAAGCTGTTAAAAACGAAATCCTTGAGCCCTCCAACCATGTTCCTTTCCTTATTGAAAGTTTTGTGTCATAAGTCCTATGAAAGCATCTCCACTTGGCCTTCCTGGTTAACTTCATTCGATGACCTCGTTCACACAATTTCACGTCGGCAAGTACCCCAACATTTTGAAAATATTGAATTGCCTGATCTTCTGAAGGCGGCAAATCCCATATTCTAAGAAGATCCATAATATGACAAAAATAAACGGAAAAAAATGAAAAATAAACACAAAGGGGCTAAAAACTAAAAAAAAATGTAAAATAAACACAAACGGACCAAAAATTAAAAATAATGAAAAATAAACACAAACGGGCCAAAAGTAAAGAATTTAATAAGTGAACGTAATAAGGGAATAACTGAAAACTAAACAATGCAATAACTCAAAGGTTTGGGGGGATAAGAAGAGGGAGGTTATGTGATGTGATGTGAGATAAGATAGATAAGAAGTGAGGTTTCAGTCCGGCCCCCTAGACAAGAAGTACCGGGATTGTTATATAGACAACCTGAGATATATCTCAGAGTACTAGTGTGGAATAGGCTTTACTCTTCAATGCAGTCTATGCAGCCAGCATCTGATCTTCGGAAGTTCAAATGACTATTGATAGACCACACTCTAACCTAATGCATATTTTAAACAGGTCCTAGTTAAACACTATTTTGCCTTTTGTTTTTTTACACACCCAGTGTATTACTCTCCTTATTTAGCACTATAATTGCTACAGAGCACAGGTATGCTTCTTTCTTCCTTTTATTTATTCGAGACCATAGGTCAACCATGATTTTTTTCCACCATCCTTTTTGGGTCCCAATACTTCCCTACCCATCCTCTTTTTTAATTACAAATTTATTCATCTCTGCTGCATTCCCTTTATATCTCTCTTCTAAAGAACATTCCAACATTCTTTGAAGCATCGCTTCTAGCACTTTCATTGTTGCAACAGCTTAATTTTTAGAGTCCACTCTCCAGCTCTTCTCTTGGTTTCCAAAACATTGATGCCCACATCTTTTTCCAAGGATAGTTTACTTTTGATTTAAGAAACTAGTGATGCAAGCCATACTTTATTTACTGGTTATAGTATTAAATTAAAATATGGTCATATATTATAATTAAAATCTTCGTAAAAATAAAAAATGAACGGTATATTTTTTTAATAAAAATATAAAATTAGGAACATAATTTTTGTATTTTACTACTGTCTTTTTTATGGATTCTTTTCCTGTGTTGCTTGCCATCTTCTCAGAAGTGTTTCGGATACTCCAAATTCTTTCAGGATTGAAGGGTCATTGAATTTTTCTTCTTCCACATCTGGCCAAAGAATATGGCATATTAAAATCTCCTGAAGACAGAAAAAAATATAAATATTTCTGTTGACAAATTAAAAAAATTACATATCTTATATAGGGAATAAAACTTTATTGTAATTTTTTTTAGAAACTGTCAAAAACTCTAATAAAAAAAAATCAAGAATATGAGGTTCGTAAAGTTGATTCTGTTTTTACAATTTTGGAGCACTTTCCAAGAATTCATTTCTTGAGGCCAAACTTTAATCTCGATGTTCTTAGATGCTTCAATTATCATCAAAACAGAAGAATACTATGGAGCCTTATAGCACAAGTATATTGTATCAATTTAAAATTAATAACATGAAAAGTAGATTATTGTGCAACTATACTTAAAGAAAAAAAATTTTTTTTTAATAAATGTGAGTTTATTTACTTTGACTTTGTTTTGTTTAACCTAAATCAATATTGAGAATTTTAATTCATTGATCCCCAAGAATGAAAAATGATTTTTTTTTTCAATATCTTTAAATGCTAAAGAAGAATTAAAGATTAAAGCATGATGAAGTCTTTTCTACAGTACAAAAAAGTATTTTTATTTATCGAACAAAAACAATACCTTGTTTGCTGATTCAGCCATCCTGTTCATTCCGATAATTTTTTGCCACATTGTTTTATTTCTTGAATTTTCATCATTTTTGAGGACTTCTACAATGACGATATATGAGGCATGAAAGTATAACGGTCCCTTTTTATATAACACTAAAAATTAAAAAAAAATATAGTAAGGAAGAGAAATTCTATAAATTATAACTTTTTAAAATATTTCCGTGACTATCCAACTGTTAATAGTCGGGAATATGGTGAAGTAGAGAAACTGTAAGAATGAATTTTTGAGATTTTGTACTGAACATGAAGTCCAGAGTGTCATTCATAAGTCTCAGAATTAGTTTCTAATCTGAAGCTAAAAATCAGCAATTTTTTCTTAAGTAAAAATTATAATAAATCATGCGTACTGAGTGGATTGGATTAATATGACTTTTTTTGAAAATTTAATGTTTTGTATTTTTTATCTAGCTTGGCGTATACCCGACGATCTCAATAGTATTTCTTTTTTTTTATTTTAACAAATAAATAAAACTTGTCTCTCTATAATTGATTTATTTATTTTATTTTAACAAATGGCACACTAAGAAGAATATTAGTTTAATTAAAAATAGTAGTTTAGCAGAAAATGCAAGTACGGCGGACTCACAAAAAAAATTTTATTTGTTTTTGGATTTCTAAGTATCTTGAAACGTAAAACCTCAAATTTTGAGTTAAGTTTTTTAATTATTTGGTCGATTACAATGGTTCATTATTGAAAATAATAAATCAAAAGACAGTGGTTATAGAAAATGACATTTAAAAATTATAATGATGTAGAGTTGGTTGACCGTTGATATGATATGAGAAGGAATTAGTCGAGGGTGCGGTCAAAAAAATAAAAAAATTAAAATATATAAATAATTTTAATTTTTGCCGACGTTTCGACCCACTTTGCAGGTCGTCTTCAGGGCGTTGGATGTGGCACTGCGGGAGGCGGTTGAAACACTCCGCCAGTGTTTCAACTACCGAAAAACAGTGTTTCAACCGCCTCCCGCAGTGCCACATCCAACGCCCTGAAGACGACCTGCAAAGTGGGTCGAAACGTCGGCAAAAATTAAAATTATTTATATATTTTAATTTTTTTATTTTTTTGACCGCACCCTCGACTAATTCCTTCTCATGACATTTAAAAATTGTTTGAGGCTTGGTTCAACTATAATCGATCCACTATTTCTTGTTCTAAGGAAAGTAAATTATGAATTAGAGCATCCACAAAAGACAATTGAAGAATTAAAAAAATCTTAAATCATCGTTTCCTGAAACCAATGTTTTTTATTCAAACCAGTATTCTTCCTAGTGTATGACATAAACATTGTAATCATCCTAACAGTTGTTTTATCACTACAATAAGTTGGATTTTATGACTAATTATAAAATTACGTTAAGTAAATAGTGCTTATTTACTTACAGAAGTCACCTCCAAATTTAGTTCCTGATTTAACGACCCATCCTTTGGCCCTAAAATAATGGTAAGCGACATATTTTTCAATAAAATCAGATTGCGATTCCTGAAAAAGACACCACATATCTCTAACTGGTAAAACATGAGATGTGAGATCATAAACCTGAAGGCAGTTACAGGCATATCTTAAAAAGAAAGCTTCTTCCAAAGACAAGTACAAAACCTCAATAGCAGTTTTAACATTTTCCTCCTCTATATGCGGTTTTAAATTACGAAAATACTGTTCTAAATCGCCATCAATATCTGGAATTACCAAGACTTCGTTAATATTCAGAGTACTCTTTTCTGTATAATTAAAACGATTGATTTTTTTGACACATTTGGATTGATCATCACCAACTTTACTGGAAGTTGAATCTTTGATCACTCCGCAACTATCATTAGTTTTCTCATTTTTGTCCCTATCACTTATTTCTTTCTTCTCTATAGGTTTTTCGATAATATGTTCCATATCAGGTGAAGCTTTGCTGTTTCCATTATGTTCATTCTCATTAGTCTTACATGGCTCTTCATCTATTTTCCATAAATTATTATCAACATTTATTATTTCTTTATCATCTCTTTTCTTATCATTAATGTCTACCATATTGTCTTTAGAAGTTTCAACCGACTTACTTTTACTGTTTCCATTATCTTCATTCTCACTAGTCTTATTTGGCTCTTCATCAATTTTCCAAAAATTGTTTTCCTCATTATCAATCTCTATTATTTCTCTATCATCACTTTTCTTACCATTAGTGTCTACAATATTGTCTTTGGAAGTTTCGACAGATTTTTTTTTACTGTCTCCAATATCTTCATTCTCATTTCCATTGGAAGACTCTTCTTCAATTTTACATGAATTATTTTGCAGAATGTTTTTGTTCTCATTATCAACCTCCATTTTTTCCTCATCATTACTTTTCTTATTATAAATATCAACCATATTGTCTTGGGAAGTTTCATTTGACTTATTTTGAATGTTTCCATTGCCTTCATTGCCACTTGTCTTAGATGTCCCTTCTTCAGTTTCACATGAATTATGTAGCAAGGAACTACTTTTCTCAATACCAATTTCATTTTTTTCTGCTTCATTACTTTTCTTGTTTTCAATATCAACCATATTATCTTTGGATGTTTCATCCGATTTATTTTGAATGTTTTCATTAACTTCATCCTCACTCGCCTTAGATGACTTTTGTTCAGTCTCACATGCATTATTTTGTACAGGGTCACTTACTTTACTTTCTACTTCCATATTTTCTCCATCATTACTTTTTTTATTATCAATGTCAACCACATTGCCTTCTAAAGTTTCATTAGATTTTTTCCTGGTTTCTAACAGATTATTTAAACTTTGCATCCACATTTTCCTTCTTTTCCATTGGCTTTCATAAACCACACTGATAGGGATTTTTCTCTTAGCAACGTTTGGACATCCTTTAGAAAGTGAACCTTTTCCAAAAAATCCCTGTAAAATAAATGAAAAATTAATTTAAGAGACCAATTTTGCATAAAATTTTATACTAATTGATTAAAATTATAATATTTGGAGCACAGTTCTAAAGGATACTGTATCTAAATTTTGAATTAAAAAAAAAAACATTTCTTTCCTTTTACTACTTTTTAAAAACTATTGGGTTGGCAAATACGTCCTTTCACTTTCTCAGAGAGAAATAAAACTCAATGTATGATTATAGCCATACAATTTATTTTAATCTACAATATATTGACCATTATTTAATATTACTTTTTCCCATCTTTCCACTAACTGCCATAGTGCCATGTTCATAGAATGCCTGGAGTTTATTGTTAAAAAACTGGTCCAAGTGGTTTTTGATGTCCTCTTCCTTTTGGAAGTTCTTTCCATTAACCGAAATAAGTGGTAGTCACTTGGAGATCTGGTGAATACGGAGAGTGGGGCAAAAGCTCCCATCCAGGGTTCAATAATTTATTACGAGTGACCAATGAGGTGTGGGGCCTAGCGTTGTCTTGGTGGAATACAACACCCTTCCGATCATTCATAACTCTTCAGGATGTACTCTAAATTCGATATTACTATATCCGTGGAAAAGCTGAATTATTGCTCTTCAAAGCCGTATGAATAGTTTTTTGATTTAATGCCTGCATAAGGAATAAATATATAAAAACTCCTTTAGATTTCTATTTTTTATCTCCATGTGTAGTTTATTTTCGAAGGTCCTGTTGATGTCATTTTGTGTAGTATATGTGGTCCTAAATTCCTGCTAAATTTCTTGTAGATAGCTAAAGTCGCATTGAAATTATATAATTTTTTGCGATTTTCGAAAAAAAAAAATCATGTGAGGGACCCAAACATTAAGTCTGGAAAGGTAACCTAGCTTGTGCAAATGGTTTTCTACGCTTGTGTGCGACACATTTATGGCCATAGCAATCTCTCGCACTGATTGGATGGGATTTTGATCAACAATGGCCTTAACATTACTCGTTTCAATTTCACGTGGGCTACCAGACCGTTGAGCGAGCATCATTGATGTCAAAATTTCCTGAATAAAATTCGGCAAACCAATTTTGACAGGTGCATTCAGTTAAAGCATCATCCCCATAAACACTGCAAATTTTTCTATGAGCTAATGCAGCACACTTATCTTTTTTTAAAATAATAAAACAAAATATGCCGATAATGAATATTTTCTTCCATATTCACAGTATAATAGCAAACACAATACTAAACTAGTTTCAACAAGAGTGAACAGACATAGTTGTTGACATATTACAAAAAGGATAAACAATCCACCTTAGCGATTAATTCATCAGATAAGAAATATTGCAGTGACATCAAAATAAAAATAAAAACCGAAAGGACTTATTCACCAACCCAATATAACGGGTATTTTTCTTTTTTTAAAATTCACAAGATGGCTTGAAAATAATCTGGAAAACCAAATAATTCCCTCAAAATAATTAAGAAACTTGGATTTCCATTTAGAAAAAAAAAAATGTAGTATACCTTTTGGAACTTACATCCATAATAAATTCAAGCCTGGCCATCCTTAAAAGATTCTTATGTGCAAAGCCTTAATATTTTGTATAACATAAGTGCATTTTAATTGTCTCAAGATGAAGAGCCAGGTAACAGGTGCTTTCAATATTGTACTGTTTTAATAAAGCTGATCCTCAGTTATTTTAACAAGATGAGTCGACAATTTCTTTGACTTTACCATTTTGGATAAAAATCGTAATTATAGTCAGATATGAAAACAACTAAATATGTCAGATTATCCTGGCTTATGAAAGATTTCATATGGCAAAATACATGCAATATCTAATTGATATTACTACAACAAATGAAGGGTCTTCGGTTCAGTATTTTGTAAGAAGGTACAGTTTATAAGCTAATGGTTGTACAATGCGATGAATGACTCTTGACTATGCTCAACCACTAGATTTTCCTCCAATTTATAGAAAGAAGGAAGGCCACACATATAGTTCCCTAACTAGGTAGTGAAAGTAAATATAAAAGTTCTTATCAGTGTTATATGTACAATGTGATTGTGGATCACCAGTCTTCCAGGCATGATAATTGTGAAGTAGTAATATTTACTACAGTCGTGTACTAGGTCAGTGCGGCAAGGTGCACGAAAGAACCTAATTTATCTCACGCTAATCCATGTTCGTTTTTTATCATATTTTAAAACTATTTTATGAGCTAGAACAGCCAAATATGGTTTATTATTTAGAAAAAACATTTAAGCAATAATCACTTAATTTTATTTTTGGTACTCCTGTACAAATGTCACAAAATCTCATGATCATACCATAAATGAAATCAACAGCGTCTTCCAAAGTAGAGGGAAGTGATTGAACTATCTGTTATGGGTCCAACCTCCACTGAATAGGAATCGTTGGGGGTTTGTTTATTCATAGAGAACAAGATGGAGTCAAAGCAGCAATGTAATTAAAGCTTATTAATGCCTCAATTTTAAACTGAAAAGACAAGGTGGAGTGACATTTCTAGAGTGGTGTCTTATTTTTAAATAGAAAAACAAGAACATATATTTATGCAGAAAATAAATAGGACAAACAAAAATTTTAATGCAAAGGCTTCGCCCACTAGAATGGTGTGAAGTTTTCAAATAAAATAATACTATTGGTGCATGGTACCACGCCATGCCTCTACATCGACCTAGAGGATGACTAAATTTCAAATCCAGTCCATAGGCAGATCTACAGGGGACGGAGGGGAGCTTTCGGGCTGAAGCCTCCCTCCAAAATTAAATCCTGGATCCCCTAGTGCTCCAGTCCTATCACTTTCTCTTTCTAAAGTTTTCAAGAACATTTTACAACATAGAAATAGGAAGAAATAAATAAATATAGAAAGTTTACCTTGTTTGTCAACAAAGTAATGGCCTGGGAATCATCAACAATGACCGAAGTACCATTATAATAACCACTAAACTGAGGCCAATCATATTCATCTACACAATATCCTGAACAGGACTCATTTAGCATTGGTAACGGTGGTCGGTAGCGGGGGGTTTTGATCCCTTTCTTGGTAGGAGTTTTTAATTCCATAATTCTAATATAAACGTCACAATAAATTACAATAACAATAAATAAATATTTAACTGATCAGTCATTTAATTAGGACATTTGGAAGCATCACTGCTGAAATTTAATTTATTTTAACGGTAACAGCAATATAAAAAATTACATGTTTGCAAACAATATATTAACTCTCTGCTAGGTTATTTATTTTCGCCAGGGAAGATTAATGATCCAAAGAGGTTCTGATTATATCTTATAAAATAATCTGGTGCGCGCAATACAACTTTCACTTATCTCAACTTAGAATAGAAATTATTTTCTTGTAATGTTGGGCTATTATAATATTTTTGAAGTACAATCTTAAAGGAGCTACAGCCTAAAGCTCATAGGTAATAAATCATGACCTATAACAAAAAAACTCTGTTAATTATATCAATGGTAGGCTATGAAAATCTCTTTACTCCATCAGTTTTTGTAAACTACATAACTCCAATCTCTGAGCTATATATATTGCCTAGATAGATTTGAAAGTATATCTGTATATTCAACCTATAAGTTGTTTTTGAATTGTACGCCTATTAGTTATCAAACTGTTATTTTCCATAGTAAAGTTTACTAAAATGAAATTACGAAATTTTCATTGCCTACCATAGACAGATCAAAATTTGCCACACTAATTGTAAGTGGATAATATTGGGATTTCACAAAAGGAAAATTCATCAAATTAGTCACTAATTTTATTTAAGGTTACATGACGTTTTTCCGGAATAAACGGACGTAAATACATTATTATTAAAACGAGATTTTCATTGCCTGCCATAGATAGATCAAAAGTTGCCACACTAATTGTAAGTTGATAATGTTGGGATTTAACAAAGAGGAATTTCATTCAATTATTCACTAATTTAATTTTCTAAAAGATTACATGACGATTTCTCGGAATAAACGGACGTTGATAACTAATTATTTAAATATAATATCAGATCTGGAGTTATTAAACTACAATAATTGTATTTAAGGTTATAAACATATCCATTATATGTCCATAAAATGTTTTATATTTCACTTCTTCTTTTACACACGTTTTAATGAAATAGTTTTTTAACAATGCCATTGTCTTAATTAGGTGAATTTTAAATTCTTTTTCAAACTTAACAAATATTTTAAAAGTTTACATTTAGTTTTTCGTTAAATAATATTAGTTTTCAAAAATTATTATTTATAATTTTTCGTCACACTCTATTACTTTCTAAGATTTTCTATATAAGATTTTTTTTTCTTCTAAAATTCTCCGATTTGCAACGATATATTATGTGTACACCTTCTGACTAGCATTCATTTTCGATCTGGATAGCGATTTTTCTCCTTGATTCAATTACCAAATTCTTTCAAAAGTTATATTTTGACGAAAAATTTTGCTGTAACATCATATTCATATACAAACCTTAAATAAGTAATTTTCGTTTCGTACGACTCTTCATTTTTGAGATAGTGTTCACATACCAAAAGACCATTTTGCGAGACTAGGTTTTTTGGACTCAGGGGGCCATAAAACGTGTATTTCCGTTGAAAACTCGGATAGGAAAATTTTCACGACCGCAATATTTTCCTATACTGTAGATTTCATATATAGGCTAGTGAAATGTGGGCGGGGTTGCACAGGCGTTAGTCCGCCAACCTGATATATGAGACAAATGAAAAAAAATAGTCACGAGTTCGTGTCCTGGTGACGAGGGAGTGTTTAAATCCAAGCCCACATCCCCTGGCCCGGGAAAACCCTTATAGCCTTAAACACGAAGAAGAGAGGACGCAAAAAAAAAAAAAATTAAAATTGGATGCGGTGCGTGCATCACACAACTTTTACTTGATACCCTCTTATTAGCAGAAATAATTATTTTCAGACAAAGAGGAAGTGAAAGTAAAAATTATAAACGCTATATTGATTCATATTTCATTGATGATATTTTTATTTTTTGAAGTATTATTATAATTGATAAGTATTAGATAATCAGGTTTAATTTATCCGTCACTAAAGATTAGTAACGCTATCTTATGTTGTCAGCAGTAATTTTACGTATAATAGGTGATAATGTGACTTAAGAAACTATCGCAATAGTAATGTTAATCCGGAGGCGATCCGGAAAAGGAAGCGCTACGAATCAGGCACGAAAATGAAGGGAAAATGCACCAGTATCTCACATACATGAGGAAATTTCTTTGAACGTTAAAAAGTAAAAACTTAAGCATTATTGGATGTTAGTTTTGTTTTATTCGTATAATAGAAGTATTTTTCACCTTGCTAAGACACATTTAATATACATAAACACATAAATATAAACATAAATCCGAAATTAGTTTAAATTTAGAGAATAGCTTTGTTGCACCTGCAGCCAAATCTGTTTGATTTGGAAAGTTCCTATAGCTGACAGGGATGCAAACAACAATGTAATTATCCGAAATAAAATGTTAATATTTTATATTTTTCATTTTCAAATAGATATTAACAAAAATAATCTTTAACTCATAATAAAACTAACTTCATGTGTTTTCCGAGTTAAATTTATCGATACATTCTTGGCACTGTCTAGCACTTGTTTTTGGCAATAAGGAACCTGTTTTTGCTTTGTATTTAATCCACATAACTCGCGATTTTATTTATTTTTTTTTTAAGGAGACAGTAGTGGATGGTTTCATTTTTAAGACCCGTCATGTTAAGTTTATTTCTTTGAAATTGCGTTTATGCGAATATTGTCAGCAACTGGCAAAAGCCACAAGATAAGCCTCCAGTAGCTTATATCTCCAATAGCTTATACCCATTATGTTTCCAATTCTTTTTTTTTTAAACTTCTTTATTGATATAGTACAATCTGTCACATTAAAGGACAATAGTAATAGTGATATAGAGTAGCTCATTCATACCATACAATAAATAAAAATAATAAACATCAATATAATAATACTAAAGTAAATTGTATATAAACTAAAATATATTAAACTAAATAAAAATAAACCAATCTAACAAAATAAATAAACCAGACATACATGGCTTGAGTGGCGAATCTGTATGGCCATCTTACAAGTCTTCAACCTTCGAGGAGGATTGTAGAGATGGCTGGAGCTAGATAGGGATTGTGCAATTGGATTTGGATGATATGTAAGGTTTAGGTAGAATTCGGGAAATTTTTGAGGGATAAGGTCTAGGACAAATGGGATATTAAGGTCATGATATAGAGTTTGGTTGTTAATTTCTTTAACAAAATAAGTTAAAAGCAAATGAAACATAAACTAAAAACACTCCAAGAAATTATTTTAATAGAAATAAAATAGCATACTCGTATTTTTAGAAACTATTGAACAATTTCTATAAATATTAAAAAATAAAAATAAGCTTTTTAGAGAATTCAATATTCTTATCATTATTATAACTAATGGGGAAAAATTATGACTTGATCGAAGTTCGAAACTAGATAACGTGTAATTGAAATAAGTACAAATAAATAAATATCAACCTAATTTTCAAAAATGAGAAGAAAATTTTTATTGTAACGATTTTTAATACAGCATATATCCTGGGTTTTCAATATCTTTAAAGATGTTCAAAATTAAAAATTGTTTGTTGTATTTTTGATTCCTCATTTACAAAAGTAGTTTTCATGTTTTATGAAATATAAAAACGAAGTTATCCGTTTTTGTCTGTTTATATGTTATCAAAACCAAAAGTAGGTAGTTTCATATCAGTTTTATCAAACACTATCAACTACTTTCGGTTAGCCTATCAACCGCAGTTTTTACTTAGCATACCTATACTTTATATGTTTTAAAGTACGTTTGGACATTTCACAAACTATGAGAAACACCACAGGCGGATCTGCGGGGAGAGGGGGGGAGGGGGGTTGGGCTGAAGCTCTTCTCCCCCTCCCCCAAAATGACATAATATGTCATATATATATACTTGGCTAAGTCTTACAAAAAAATATTTAACAATTATCTCTAAAAGTATCATTGTTCGTGTAATTACATTTAATATAACTTCAAGAATCGCTTTAATACTATTTCATAATATAATATAACGTTTATGTTTCTACTACTCTAAACTTAAAAAAAAAAAAAAACTTTCGAACTAAAGCCCCCCTCCCAAAATTTAATCCTGAATCCGCTACTGCCTAAGGAAAAGCCAAGATAGTATTTCTCCTAAAATCTGTGTTCACTCTGACTGTCCTCCCCCCTCCCCCAAAATATATTTCTGGATCTCCCCTTGATAAATACAATATTCGTATTAAATTTCGAGTTTCGATTAGAAATCATGAGTTCGTCACAAATAAATACAAATAAAATTTTTATAGTCTAATTTAAAGTTTTAACATGATAAACATTTAATATAATGTAGAGGAACATAAAAATATTAAAGGTATGAAGGGTAAATATATTGGGTTGGCAAATAAGTCCTTTCGGCTTTTCTGTTTATTTTTATGTCACTACGATACACTTATTATCTGATGAATTGATTCCTAAGGTGGATTGGTTATCCTGTTTGTAATATGTCAATAACTATATATGTTAACTCTTGTTGAAACTAGCTTAGTACTGTGTTTTCTATTGCACTGTGAATATGAAAGAAAATCTCATTATATCGGCATATTTTGTTGAATTATTTTAAAAAACATAAGCATACTTCTGAAGCTCATAGAAAAATTTGCAGTGTTAATGGGGATGATGCCTTAACCGAACGCGACAGGTGCGTTTAAGGCATTAAGGTGTTATTCTTAACGGGTACAATTTTTAATCGATTACGTTACCCCATCGAGGTTACTGAACACCTGTTCGTTCGCCGTTTCAGAGAGATTATTACCAGGATACCGAGAAGGAAAAGGAGCTCACTACTTTCGGCTGAACTGAATTGGCCCCTCCCCATAGCTACTCTCTCTCACTCTTTCTCTCTCTCTCTAAGCTCCTGCTAGTATTGCCTTCTTCTCCTGATAGACTGATAGACAACAGACAGTTCAGCTTAAATGTAAGTGGTTTGGTTTGTTTGGATTTGATTTCCATGCACAATTTTATTAAAATACTAAGACCTACGACTTTTGATTCTACTTATATATATATATATATATAACACCCCAGGAAGTATGTTTTGTATACTTTTTTAATGTAGTTCATAAAACGAAAAAATTAAAAAAATGAAGTGAGAGACTTTATTTACTCATTTATTATTTTATCTGACCACTGGTGGATCTATGGGGGGACGGGGGAAGCTTTGGGGCTGAAGCCCCCCAAAATGGTAAAATATAACCATGTTTTATGGAAACAATATCTCTTAAAGTATTATTGTTCATGTAATTATATTTAAAAGGACTTCAAGAACCACTTAAACACCATTTCATATAGGTAGTTAATTTTTTTTTTCTCAAATTAATCAGCGTTATATGTACATGAAAAAAAAAGCTTTCGGGCTGAAGCCCTCCCCCCCAAAATTAAATCCTGGATCCACTATTGTATCTGACTATAGTTATAAAAATTTACTTGACCTTTAATACCAATTCTGTCTGTTTTCATTGGTGGCGTACCTAGACCGTTTGGGGCCCGTGGTGAATTTATTTTTGGAGCCCCTTAAAAATAGATAATACTAAAACCCTATTTTTTTAAAAAATAAAAACAATAACGTCTCATTTAAATAAAAATTAACCACGTACTTCTATACAAAAAAATATAATTAAATAAAATAAAAAAATAGTTATAATACAATTATGAAGGATTAGAAATAAAAACTAATACATTAAAAAAATCGTAAAATCTCACTGCACAAATTAAAAAAATAAAAATAAACAGATAAAAAAGAAGCATTTTAGAGATTTTTTTTTTAAATAACACATATTGTGATTATTTAAGGATTTACCTTAGATCGCTTTTAGTAACAAATACGGACGAATAAAAAAAAAACATTAATTTTTCACTTTGGGGGAACCTTTAAAGCCTTCCCACCCCCGTGGATCCGCCAGTGGCACTTACTAACAAAACAAATAGTAAAAATAATACCGACAAATATTTTATTTACGAAAACAACGTGCTCTTCTGATTCAACATAAAGAATGAAACCATTTTACAAGAAAGTTAAAATTCAATAAAAATAAAAAATTATGCCAATATCTTGTGATCCCATAATTAAAGAAAAAAAACAACAATTTAAAAAAAAATAATTTCTTGGCTGATTAAAAACAAAGTATTTGTTTTATTTTTTACAATAAAGTTTTATTTAATTTTTAAAATTGTCATTTTTATGGAGTTCTCGTAATAAACAAGTCATCTTCTCCCTCTAGTCATACTACTGTCCGAATTCATAAAAATTTTTAATAGTTTATATAAAAAAAATAGGTATTTAAATAAATAAATAAAATAAAATATGTGAGTGAAAAAGTAAAGTAATAAAATATGAAAATAGATCCTTTTTGGCTGCTACTAGAAACATTATTTTAGCTTCCGGGAAGTGCTGCTCTCTTTTGACGGTTACTAAAACTGATATTTTAGCCATCAATATTGCTGCTAATATTCAATTATACTTGCCTTAAATTAGTGCTATTTTTATTTGATACACAATTTTACTCAATTGTTGCACTATACGATAAAATCAGACCAAATTTTATTTTAAATTATTTAATGCTAAGCACTAGCGGATCCAGGATTTAATTTCGGAGGGGGGCTTCAGCCCGAAAGATTTTTTTTTCATAAACCTTCATAAAAATAATTTGAAAAAAAAAGAAAGAAATTAACTACCTACATGAAATGGTGTTTAAATGGTTCCTGAAGTCCTATTAAATGTAATTAAACGAACAAGAATACTTTAAGAGATAGTTTTTTATATTTTTTTCTGTAAAACATGGTTATATTTTACCATTTTGGGGGGGCTTCAGCCCGAAAGCTCCCCCCCCCATAGATCCGCCTGTGATGTCAAGTACTTATCAATTACATTGATGTGAAGGTTACTAACGTAAGGACTGTTATAACCTTCCTACTTTAGTTTTTATGTATCAACAAGTGTAGATATGTCTGATAATCTTTGATAACTACGTTATAGTAGATTTAACTTTATTTATTAGATAATATTTTATTCCATGAAATAATTATTTATTTTCTGTTTTTTTTTTTCATTTATCAAGGCCGTATTTTGTGTTATAATTGAATTGACATCAATATTAAAATGGATAGTTCAAGTAAGTTAGTAAACAAATACATTAGCTTATTATTTAGTGTTCTTAATTCTTTGTGTTAATGTTAAATATATATTTATTCGTTAGTGAATGGAGAAGAGAGTGGTATAAAATCAGAACCAAAAACTGAAGAAAAGAATAATGATGAGCAAGGTATCTTGTTTTCAAAGTTACTGTTTCAAATTTAATGTGGAATAAACACTAAAATGGAATTATTACTAAGTATTGGGTTATATACAAATCTTATGTCCTTGTCAATCGATACCTTTAGTTAGCATTATTATTTTTTAGGCATTGAAGATGATCAGAAATCAGATGGAAAATCTGAAGATGCAAATCATGAACACCCAGGTATTTTATATGAAATTATTTTTATTAATAGGCTAATGGTTAATCTTAAGTCAATTTTCATACATCACCTTAACTTTTTTGTTAAAAATCAATCAGGGTGATCTAATGCCAAGTCCCACCAACTATTGAATGTTATATAATTTGGTACAATTGAAAGTAGTACTTTACAAATGTTGCTCAACTTTGTTGAGTCAGCACAAGAGCATTTATATAATAAATGGAATTCCGATACTGAGAATCGACAATGCGTTCTCTGGTATAACCTCTTGTTATTTAAATCGTAATTTATGACTTCAGCAAGCTCCCAACTGGTCTTATTGCTAGCAGTATATTTTAATCTGATTGTTTTCATCATGATTTCATGATGTTTCATCATCATGGTGATTCATTATGATCATGGTCTGATAGTGATCAATTGATAGTTTTTACAATTCAGCAAAGATTTGAATTTGAATTTTTTCAATTTGATTCATCAAGTTTATAGTTAGCTAATTTAATTTTATTGCCAAAGAGACAATGAAATAATTATTTATTTCATTCCTACTTAGTCCATATGACAATGTGGGATTTAGCAACAGTAGAGTTTAGCTTACTGAATAATACTAATGCTGCCAATTTTCTCTGCTTTATACATAGTCCTTACAATCTTCTATTTTTTTTATTCGACCTTCGATTATGCTTCCTGTGGATCCGGCGATCTACCAGGTTCAGAGCCTTGTCTTCTTCTTTGACTTCCGAGATAAAAGTAGGCCAGCCCCACTGCTGCTTTCCAGCCATAAATGAATAGTTTGAACCATGGGAAATTCTCAGTTATTATTAGAGGAACTCATTTTCAGTGAGTACATAGAATCCCGTGGCTCTCATTAATGTGGCCCTTAAGGCCTCAAGTGTGGTGCAAGTTGTGACTATGTGCTCTACAGTTACCGTAACACCACAGGCTGGACATAAAGGATCTATATTGATAATATTGATGTCAAGTGATCATATGCCAAATCAATAAGAAAATAAAATAATGCAACGTGATAAAGAAATCAATAACAAAGATAAAGAAATCAATTGTTACTTTATCGATCAATATAATCGACAAGGAAAACAAAATTTAATTTAAAACTTCATTTTTGTTTGGAACTAACATGTTTACAAATTTCAATAAGCTGTTTCTTTGCTAAAAATAGTCCGATTTCGATGATTTTTTTTTTCCATTTGTAGGGAATTTAGTATTCTTTTATATAATTATCAGCCTAACCGAGGGAAAAACGTGTAATTTTTTAGTTGTTAGCAAATAAAGTTTCTTTCCTTTCATAACTTGTTTACCTGAATTTTCGGGGTGATTAGACTATCTTGCCCGCCTGAAGGAGAAGGAAGGCTTCAAAATCGGTGGCTCAATCTTGGGATTTGGAGAAGAATTAACAATGATATGGCTTCCCTATCAAAAACACCGTCGATAAATAATATAAACTCCTCCTCTCTCGATCATAGGGACCTCAAGTTGACGAAATGAGACGTGTATTCAATGATAGTACTACAATTAACGTAAGTTAGTGTGGATGCAAACCCTAAACCTTGCGTTATCTTTCGCATTTCGTTATCTTATGCATCAAAATGTTCAAAGCCCAATTTGTCCTCTGTCGATCTACAGAATTACCACCGTTCCAGTATTGAAACCTAGCAAAATGTTTGTATAGGTTTTATTTATTTTAGAAAGAAAAACAAAAGTAGAGAATACGATTCGCTAACCCCTCGTGAAATTCTGAAACCAACGATACTCCACTCATGGTATTTAAGCATGACAGGAGCTTATATTTGGTACAAAACCGATTTTGAGCCTTACTGTAATAATAAATGTGTGGATATATAATACTTATATTTTCCATTTAGCTTATTTTATTTATTTATAAAAGCTAATAAAATAAATTTTTAATTTAAAAATTTTATTTAAGTCCCTGATGTAGCTGTATATCCACTCTCATGATGTAGCTCTGCCACCACCACTTTTTATTAATACTGATCGTTTTGAAAAATATGCTGTAGAAAAATTTTGAACTTTTTGAATTTTTATGCATTATAATCTAATCTTTACCAATGAACATTAATTGGCAATTCATGGATGAACCAAATTTAATTAAGAACGAAAGAGCATGCAATATATCATAAAAATTAAATTAATGTTTTTATTTATAAATTATGATTTTGAATGGAACAGTCATTTTGTAACAGATGCGCCTGAAGGGGATGACTCAAAGGCCACTGGAGAAATCTTTATCTTGGATGTCGATGCTACGGTATTTATCAAAAATATTTATTATTATTTTATTTTTTAATTTCTATTATGATATTGTATATATCAAATTAATTTTTATTAGGAATTGGATCTGAACTATCAAAGAATTGGCAAAATCGGGACTGCAGAATTAGATAGACTACAAAACCTGGAGTGTCTATATCTTCGATGGAACTTGTTGAAAAAGATAGAAAACCTAGAGAATCTAGTTACCTTAAGGGAGCTAGAACTCTATGGTAACCAATTGACCTCAATCGAAGGCTTGGATACTCTTGTAAACCTGGAGTATGTACAATTTTGGGTACCATTTCTTTTATTCATCCTCTATTTTTTTTTATTTGAATATTATTGTACGATTTCAGGATGTTAGACTTGTCTTTCAATAGAATTACTGAAATAAAAAATCTAGGAAATCTTACAAAGTTAGAGAAATTATTTTTATCAGCCAATAAAATTTCTAAAATTGAAAACCTCAGCCATTTAAAAAATTTAAAAATGCTAGAATTAGGAAATAATAAAATTAGGGTAAGTATAAATTATTCTTATTTCTTCTAAGTTGAAGTTCATAATGATACTTCAATGATAATTATTAATTTGTATAACAGGTTATAGAGAATCTGGAAGAGCTAACCAATTTAGATAGCCTTTTCCTCGGAAAAAACAAGATTAATACTATCAATAATCTCGGCACTCTAAAAAAGATAAAGCTTCTTAGTATACAGGTACTTACTATTTATTTTTTTTCAATAATAATTTTTAATAAATTTTTGTCAACTTATCAATTAGAAAAATTAAATATAGAATTATCATTATTTTTTTTCTCTCACTTCTGATTTTATTGTACAATTACAATATATACAAATAAATATATTCATACGTATTCTTTTTTTCTTTTTTTATTTATATATACATTACATCATGTCAAAATGTTAAATTCCATGTTTGTGGTTGCAATAACCTTATACATGACATACTAGTGGTATGAATGTTGTTTAGTAGATTGAAATCCATTTTATACAGTAGGAAAAACCTCATAAAAAATCTACATAAGATATAAAAGAAAAACTAGATTATAATCCTTAATTTTCAAGAAGAACAAAATATAATTTATATACATAAGAAAACTATATATATATTTATACATACTATTTATTATTATGCATCTGTGATATATTTTTTTTATAAGAAAAGCTCTTGTATTGTATTGTCCATGAGAACAGCCAACATTCCAGGATGGAGTTATTTAAAGGATGCTTAATAGAACGTTTAAGTAAAGAATAGACTCGGGAGCAAACAAGACAGTGGTGGCTGAGTTTGAAATGTGTTGTAGGTGGATTAAAATCTTGTGTTGTACCCACATAATAAGTCTTAATCTTCTCACTAAGGTTAGAATAGGTTGGTTACCTTTAGGGCGAAGCTATAATGGCTGAGTGATTGGACCAAGATCATGCTCAACTGCCATGTTTTCTTCCTTAATTATTTAATTAGGAAAGCTTTCCAGAAGTTGAGTGTGTCTTCTGATCTCAGGGTATACCAGGGTTAACCATGGCTCATGTTATAGAATAAATAATTACCTACACAGCCAGATTTGAACCTGAAGTCTGGAATATTAACAGTGTCTTACTCACTGAACTACCCGCCTCCCTACCTAATATATTTGATAAATTTAAAATTTCGGGAAAACTAAGAGCCTGACTTTGGGTCTTGGTCATGGACACTATTACATTTACTTTTTCATTGAATTTTATTTAATTTTTACAGTGCAACCGTCTAACAAAAATTGAGGGTTTAGAGGAACTCAAGGATCTTGAAGAACTCTATATATCTGAAAATGGTATCGAGGAAATAACTTCGTTGGATCAGAATGTAAAATTGAAGACTTTAGATTTAGCGATGAACCACATCACAGCTATAAAAAACGTTGAACACCTAGTAGAATTAGAAGAATTTTGGGTAATTCAACTCATAATTTTTATTTTCTTCACTCATAAAAACTGTTTCATATTTTTCTTTAACTATCCTTGTGTAAAGGGACTGGAAACTTTACAGAACGGGTGCATAGCACAACTTAAAAAAAATTATATTAAGACATTTATATCATATGCCACATATGGAAGAAGAATTTTTTTTTCATTTTATAAAATGGATATTATTCTTTGGTATCACGAGTCGCACTTGAATGAATAGTGTTAAAAATTTTCCTCCAACCAAAAAAGTATATGTATTCCCAAATGACTATTTAGTCACAATCTATTTGATATAATTTTTTTTCCATGTATATATGCTTTATATATATATATATATATATATTTTATTAAAAAAAAAAAAATAGATTACAAGGATAGGTATATTTTGATGGTAAGGATGATAACACATCAAGTGAAAATTTAAGTGTTTAAAACTTATATAATTATATATAAATAGCAATAAAAACTATTAAAACTTTTTTTAAATGATAAAACTAAAGATTAATAAATACAGAATATAAGTGGTATAAATGATTAAATGGGAATTTTTGTACAGTTTATTTATTTTTAGAAATGTTAAAAAATATTTTATTCAAAATATTGTTCAACGCTAGCTATACATTTCCCCAGTCTTTCTGAAATTTATTACATGCTAAATATATGCTGAAATAGTCTTACATGCCAGAAAAACTATTGCTCTTTTATGACGAACCAGTCATCAAACCATTTTCATAAGAAATGAAATGCAAATAAATACTAGTCGGATGGACCAAGTCTCGTGAGTAAGCCGCATGCACTATATTTCTCTACTAAATTCCTTGCTTTCTTCACTGGTTTTGCTATGTATGATGTTTCATTATCATGAAGCAAATTCATTTTGTGGATTTAACACTGGATTCAAATCAATCATTTGTTATTGATTTGGTCCAGTATTAACGGTTTTGTCAGGTTTTAGCAGCTCATAATAGATCACATCCATGTTCTTCATTTATCATGTCAAAATCTCCACTCTTAAATTCTTTAAACCACTCAAACCAATGTGATTTATCAAAAGTATGTTCACTGTAAGCTTGGACAAGCATACTATGCGATTCTGCAGCAGTTTTCTTTAAATGGTAGTTTATATTCACAAAAAGTGTTTAACACTATTAAAATGATGCTGTTATATGAAACTTATATTGTTGTGAGTTGAACATTTTTGCCAGTTGTTGAAGAAACAAAATGGCACCAAAAATGTGGTTTGATGTTAACCACATTAACAACTTAAGTCATCTAAAGACAAATGGCAGTTTCATATTTACACATCTGGTATATTATATAATGATTTTAAAAAAATTTAACCAGATTTGATCAGATTTAAATTAAAAAAAAAATAAAAATACATTTTCTAAATCAATTTGATTCAAGTTTATATTGGTGTATATTGTTTAATGTAGCTATTGATGTTTCCTATTGATCTATATCTGACTGACTGTATTGTGGTGATTTATATATTGTAACTATGGTTTAGGTGACATTTAGTTAAAGGAAACCAAATATGGAAATATTAATTAAATATGGGATTAGTGCTTAATATATAAGAACCAACTTGTGTTTTAATTATTGTTTTTGATCTGTTTTTAATATAATTTTGGTGTTTTAATTATATAATTGCAATATTTTGAATTGAATAAAACATAGTATAAAATCAGGTATATAAAAAAAAGTTTCAAATTTTTCAAGACCATTTAAGTTTGACATGACTCAAAATATATGCAATGTGGATTGTTCATCTCCTGTTATATGTCCTGCATTATTAATATTTTTCTTTTCTAGATAAATAACAACAAAATAACAGATTGGCGTTGTATTGACGTCCTCGCCGCCAATACTAAATTAACCACTATTTATTTAGAAGGCAATCCAATCTCAAAGGATCCAAATTATAGAAGAAAGATAAAACTTGCCATACCTTGGATAACACAGATTGATGCAACCATGACAAAGTAATTTATAATTAATTTAATTGTATGTTTAAAAAAATTAAACCTGTATCCTACATTTAGTATTATCCTTAAAGAAATAATTTGTAATACATGTAAAAGATTTATTTTAATATTTATATCATAAATAAATATTAATTTACTGTAATGCTAAGATACTGTAAGATTGAAAAATTATTTCAGAATTATAATTAAGTCCAATAAATTAAAGTAAAATTCCTTTATAATGTTTTTAAAATTTATTTTAACCCTCTCTTTGATCACCGTTTACACATTTAAATATATAAGAGCACACTTGGATTTTCTATTACAATTTTGTTAGAAACTCAACAGTCAGATCACATTAGAAACTTATTATCGATTTAGGCTTGCATTCTCTGTAAAATGAAGAATAGACTTCTCAGGGTGGCAACTGACAATCACTACACTCCATTCTGAATGGAATATGTGATGAGTCCTAAGTTTGGAATCCTGTATGGATTTTTTGAAGTGATTCATAGCGGCTGGAATTCTATCAGTCCTTAATTCTATTATGCTATGCTATAATGTGATACACTGATGGACTGTTCAGTTTTTCTTCTGTGATATATTAATAATTATAATAAAATTATTGGCAGTAAATACAGTATAGTTAAATTTTAAGATATTGATAGTATAAAGTATTTTACAAAAATATATAAATATAAATAAATTAATAATATAAATAAAGGAAGGAGATGGTCCGAGATGACTGTCATAAATAGGCTGAATAGTGGAAAAACTATTTTATTAAAATCCAACGTTTCGACCCGACTTAGCAGGTCTTCTTCAGGGAGGTGTGTTCAGCTAGGAGTTGCACTTAGAACTCAGTGTTTCAGTTCCTTTATAATGCAACGGTCAACTATTAAATATTCAATTAATATAAATAATTTCTTTTCAATTTTAATTATTTTAAAAATATATAAATATTAATAAATTTCCAATATTTTTTTAGGAGTAAAAATGTTAATTGTCATTGTAAATGTTATTGTCATTGTAGAGTCACTATTTACATATCAATCAATTCTCAATAGTTCTATTAATCTATGGGTACTCACTAGGTATTCATCTAAAGTCTTCTTATTTTATTGAAAAAATGTGTACCCAAAATTATAAAGAAGGTACTGTAGGTTACAAATTTGGTAATTCTTTGGTGCAAATATAATGAAATGAAACTACAGTCATGCCTTAACAACATAAAGACCACTTCATTTCCTAGGGCAACAAAAAGCACACTTCTCAGGGCTTTTTAATTCTACTCCAATAGACGTATTGTATAGTGGCTGGTGAAACATATTTAAGTATAGAAGGAAAAAGAAAAAAATATGTTCCTCTTATTTATGATAGCTTTTATAAAATATCAGCAATTAACAGCAAATTTATTTTTTAGTACTAAACTACCTCTACATTACATGATATGTTATTTCAAATATTTAATATAATAACACTAAATTCAACTCATTACCCCCAATTATGATAAATGAAATTATAAAATTGTAACTAATAGAAAACTGGGCTCAACATAGTAAATATATAGACGGATCGAAAACTAGAGATAATACTGGCTATGCCGTTTACATCGCGAAATATAAATATTCTGTTCAAAACATATTACCAAACATAAAATCTATTTACAATGCTGCATTGTATGCAATATTACAAGCTCTCGAGTTTATAAACAGATCTAGTGAAAATAAATTTGTAATAATAATTGACAGTATGAGCTCATTATTAGCAATTAAAAATAATAGCAGTATAAATAAAAATAACCTTTAGCCAGCGTTATTAAACAATACTGTAATGTAATAAACATAAATAAAAAAAAATAAGAATGTAATAAAAAGCACATAATATAACATCCCAATCATAATTTTATGAATAAGTATCTAAAATAATAAATATAATAAAATAATAGAATTCTTTGTTAAAAAAATAAGATCAGACTAATACAAATTTAATCATATACATTTCAAATAATAAATATATATATTGAATGTCAAGTAAATTATTTATTCAATTTAAATATTATGATTCCACAAATAAACTAAACAATTTTAAAATTAAATAAACATGTTAAAATTTAATATTTTAAACGATATTAAATTAAACAAATAATTGAAAATTCTTTCTTATTCTAATCAACCATATGGATCATCAAAATGAATTGATTTTTATTTGTTATCAGAATAGGAAGGAAAAAAGGTTAAGAAAGCAAAAATATCAAAAAATGATAGCTATTTAATTACATATTATTTATATACAGAATTGAAAATAAAATACTGACATTTGTGTGGGTCAAAGCGTATAAGGGAATATCGGAAAATGAAGAGGTAGACCGTCTTGCTAAAACCTCTGTTAACTTACCTCATGTTATAGATATCAAACTGCCATATACAAATTACTTTCTGATGTTTATGTACTCGCTTCGGCGGTACACATACTAAAATTATAACGATATAGAGAAGCGATGCTTTTGGAACTAATCCTCAAGAGGATAAAATCAAGTTCTATTTCAAGAGACAGGAACTGGACATGCTACCGAAAGGGCTTCGTGAGAGAATCGGTGAGACTCCAAACCATTGGAAAAGGATTATTAGGGAGAAGTCCATTGAGGAGTGGAACAGACGGTGGGAGGCAAGCCTGAAGGGATCTACCGTTCTGTTAAAAAGTTCTTCCTCACCGTCCATGCAAGATTAAATGCGACATTGGTCCTCTCTGATTTACTATTTTATTTTGACAGATCACCCCTACCATTCTATTCAATTATTCACTACAGCCAACCATCAACCCACAATTATAAATAATTTATAGGTTAATTTTTCACACTATATATCTTTTGTAGATTTTTATCTTTTAATCATTGATTATTATAAATATTTTTGTTTTCTGAAAATCATGAAAATTTTGTGTACCCTTTGTTTAATAACCGATACAATTGACTTCTTTTAAACACAATACTGAAATTAGTAAATTTCAATCTCAAATGTTATGAGTTCAAGGAATGTCTAAATAGATTTCGACAATTTATTTTCAAATTATTATGATTTTGTAAATGTTTAATTTTTTTATTCTTCAATAAATATTAGTAAATTATGTCAATTTGTGAAACATAAATGCATTGCATTTGAAGAGATATATTTAAAAAAATATATTTATTTAAATTAATTAACAATTTAGGCACATATTTTTTAACATTCCAATCACAATTTTCTGAATAAGTATCGAAAATAATAAATATAATATCAGACTAATAAAAATTTAATCATATAAATTTTTGATTTAATCATATAAATTTTTTATTTAATCATATACATTTTAAATAATAAATATATATATCGAATGTCAAGTAAATTATTATTTAATTTAGATATAAATATTATGATTCCACAAATAAACTTAATAATTTTAAAATTAAATAAACATGTTAAAATTTAATATTTTAAATGATATTAAATTAAACAAATAATTGAAGATTCTTTGTTATCAGAATAGGAAGGAAAGAAGGTTAAGAAAGTATAAATATAAAAAAATTATAGCTATTTAATTACATAGTATTTATATACAGAATCGAAAATAAAATTCTGACATTTACATGGACATTTTTAATGTATAGCTTCAGTTGTACACATAAAAATAATTCTTATTAAATGAAATAATATTTACAAAATTTTGAGGCCAATGGCTACATAATTATAAATAAAGTTTTACTATTTAAAATACAATAGCTATGTATAAATAACAAAATGAAAATATCATGAAATTATACAATAAAAGTGTACAATAATTAATTAAATCAATATTGCATTATTTAATTAATGCTGTAATAAAATTGACTGAACAATAAAATTATTTCTATTTGACTTAAGTAATTAACCTAAATGATGGATATGTGGAATATACAAATAGTCATTAATAAATTATAAGCTAGAACTAAATTTTGTACTAATCTAACCTTATCATCTTCATCTTATTTATTATTCAATGATAATTTTTTCTTCAACCACTTCTACTTCCATATTACCTTCATGGATTATAGGGTCTCCTTCTTCGATAATTGTTACAGGTTGAGTAAAATGTGTCAAACGGTGCTTTTTTAATGCGGAAAGATGAGGGAAACGATGTCCGCAAATGTCACACGCATGGGAACGTGCATCAGACGGGTAAGCAGGTATGTGTGGCGTCTGATGCCTGTTGCGATGCCTCTTCATATCACCTAGCTGCGTGAATCTGTGGCCGCAAATATCGCATACATAAGGTCTCTCACCTGTATGCACTCTCATATGTGTCCTTACAAAAGCCTTACGGGAAAATTTCTTTCCACACTTTGGGCATGAATGTTTCCTGATTCCAGTGTGAATTACTTGATGCTGATTTAGGTTCGCTCGGGATCTAAGGGATAATAAAAAAAAATTGTTTATTCTCTTAACAAAATTAATAAATAATTATTACTTTCTCTTACCAGTATGTAATAATATATATGTAATATATGATAACGCCCTGAAGACGACCTGCAAAGTGGGTCGAAACGTCGGCAAAAATTAAAATTATTTATATATTTTAATTTTTTTTTATTTTTTTGACCGCACCCTCGACTAATTCCTTCTCATATATGTAATATATAGTAAGAGAAAGTATTGTGATCGTGAAAATTTTTTAATCTGAATTTTTAATGGTTATACACGATTTTGAGGTCCCCCTTAGTCCAAATAACCAAGTCCCACAAAATGGTCTGTGTGTCTGTATATGTGTATGTGGACAATCTAGCTCAAAAACGAAAAGCTATTAAGAGAATAAGCTCGTACGAGACTGATTTTACGTATTTAAGGTTTGTAGATGCCTTAGATGTTACAGCAACTTTTCCGTCAAAATCGGCTAACCGGAAATGTCACTTTATGTCAAAGGTCATACATTTATACAATTTTCTCAAAAACGTCTAATGATTTTGATTAAACTTGATGTATCATTGTATAATTAAGTGGTATTTAATATCATTTTGGACTTATACCCATTGATGTCACTTTACAGGGCTTAAATGCCATATGTTCAACATTTCTTTCTCTAAAGTACCTTTAATTTGGTTTATTTTAAATAATTAACTCTCATTGTCAGGAATTATGAAAAAAGACTAAATATAACTTTTGGAAGAATTAGATAATTGAATAAAGGAGAAAAATGCTTATCTAGGTCGAAAATGAGTTTCCGGAAATACTAGACCGAAGGTATAATTATAATATATTGTTGGAAAGCGGAGATTTTAGAAAAAATAATATCTAATAAATAAAGTTGTAGAATGTAACTAATAAAAATATAAATAATTATTTCTGAAAACTAACATTATTTAACGTAAATCACATTTTTCTAAGGAAATTAAATGAGATTTTCATACTAAATGAAAACTTAAATTTCTTTTTTAAAAGTTTGATAAAAGTATTTAAAATCCACTGAAACAAGACAATGACAATGTTTAAAATCGTTGTACTTGTGTGAAAGAAGAAGGGAAAGATAAAAAGATTTCGTGGATATGTTTATAACCTTAAATACATTTACTGTAGTTTAATAACTCTAGATAGGAGATTATATTTAAATAATTAGGTATCAATCGTTCGTTTATTCCAAAAAATTATCATGTAAACTTCTGTAAAATTAAATTAGTGAATAGTTTGATGAATTTTCCCCTTTTTGATATCCCAATTATATCCACATACAATTAGTGTGACAACTTTTGACCTGTCTATGACAGACAATACAAATCTCGTTATTCCGTTCTAGTAAACTTTGCTGTGGAAAATAACAGTTTGGTAACTGATAGTCATACAATACATAATCAACCGTTGCTATAATAAATAGGATTTTTGTTATTTTAATGGTATAAATGATTTGTTAGCTGTAAAAAAATTTATAATAGCACAACATTGCCAGAAAATAATTTCTATTCAAATAAGAGCAGTAAGTGATTATTGTGTGTTGCGTGCACCAGATTTTATTATTAATGCAATATTTATAATTAAGGCCTGTGTTTATATGTATCATATCCCCAACCATGACAGTTTAAGAAATAAAATCATAAAAAGTATTGTCAAAATAAAAAGGTATGTGATCTATTTTTAAAGCAATTCTAATAAGTGCTCATTGTTATATTTCAAAATTTTAATATCACTAGAATTTTCTGAATATTATTTATTAGGATATGTATTTAAATATATGTATTAAAAATTTCAGAATAAATTTATATGACCTTGTTTGCAAGATACACAGGCCATTGGATAGTTAAGAATGATATCCAATATAAAAAAAAAAAGTTTCTGACCTGTATCCATTTCCACACCATTCACAAATGTATGGTTTGCTGTCAAAATGAATTCTTTGGTGAATCTGTAAGCTAACTTTGGTCGTCATAGATTTCCCACAGAATTTACAAATCCATAGTACATTTGCAGTACCATGCAGCTCAACACAATGATCTCTCAATTTCTTATTTGATGTAAACTTAATATCACAAATATTACAATGATAAAGCTCTTTACGTGGACGAACTTTTCCATTACGAGTAACAGTCGTCTGAAATAGTAAAAATATTATAAATTAAGAGATAAAAAAAATATATACATCTGGATAACTTTTATAATATGAAATGTACTAACGGGTTTCAAGTCAACTATTTCTCCACTTGACTCGCATTCTTCCATTTCTATTTTCTCTTCCTGATTTGTGTTGGCTTGAGTTCTATTGATATGGCTCTAAACAAAATTAAATTTTATTTTAAAATAAATTATAATACAGAACCATAAATAATGATCCTACTTACATGAAAGTAATGTGTAAATCAGTTTTAAATAAATTACTATAATTATAATTACTAACATTAAAATAAAATCAGTAATTATGATTTACAACCTAATTCAGGTTTTGGAGACCTACGCAGGCTTTTTTGAAAGATACATATATCAGTTTATATCATGCTAGTATTTTAATTAATTTGTTTGTATTTATACATGTATATGAATATTTTAGGGATGGGGTGGCCAACCAGGCTAATGCACGAACACAGCACCCCACGTTGCCGGGCAACCTGAATAAAAGATTATTTGATTAAAATAATTACGAGTTCACGTCCCGGTGCCCTGAAGGGCTTTTAACTCTGGCATTAATTCCCCGTCCTCACCCCTGGCTCGGAAAAAAAAACGTAAAAAAAAGTATATGAATCTTTCACATACATGTATAAAAGTGAAAGCAATAAGAAAATAGCACATAATTTTATTTTGACCACTTATTTGATCGCCATCTCCAAGATTGAAATTAAGGTTTACTATTGTATACATAATGACAAAAATGTACTACTTTTATTGGTCAAAAATATTATCAGGTTCTTAAGAAAACAAAAATTTATTAGGTCTTATTTTAGTGTTTATTTCATAAAAAAACAAAAATAATTATGATAAATTTACTCCATAATAAAATGCACAATTTACCTGTAGGACGTGTTTTTTTAATAAACTTTCAGATCTGAATTCTGAAGGGCACAATTCACAAGCGTATTTTGCACAAGTATGGCTATTCAATTTACAATTGTTTTCTAAAACCTTTTCGCAAGTGTTGCACATAGTATCGCAGTTTATTTTATGCTCATCATAAAAAAAATCTTCACTAAATACATGCCCTAAAAAAATTGAAATAAAATAAAATTTGCAACTAAATAAATATTATTTCATTTGTCTTGCTTATCAGCATTAATCAGGATGTCCAAGTGAAATAAAATGAATTACCACAATCCGAACAGACTTTCAACGGAATTTCATCTGCATTTGCTGATTGTTCATCTGCCTCATGTTCAGTCATATGTTGATCAAAAAGTGCCATATCAGTAAAGTATACATCACATCTATCGCACACTATTGGCCCGTTCAAAGGAATTGGTTTATGATTAGTATTTCTGAAAGCAGAAAAAGTTTACAGCTGTGTCTCTCTTTAAAAATTTATTAGGATCAAAATTATTTGAAAGAGACAATACACCAGTATCCGCCATGATAATAGTTGGCGTACAGCAATGTGCTGAACATTATTTCTGACAACCTTAATTTGTGTTTTAATGACTGTTGTATTACTTCTGTATTCAAGGTCTGAACCATTCTGAAAATATTCTAACATGCTTAGAATATGAAAATCATAAACAGCAACTCTACCCAATGGACTGTCATGATGGTTACTGTGTATTTTATCACGTATAAAATAATTATATAAATCTTACCTGAGCTGCTGAGGGTTGGAAAACAGCTTTGACAACTTAGCTTCGGTTTCTATACACTTTTTTACAAGGTTTGCAGCAATGTCAAGATGATCAAAGCAGTCATCACAAATTGTTTGAGGTAAAGAATCGTTCGGATTAACGACAATGGGCAAGCAAAGACTCATTTTTTCACATATATCTAAGTCATCATCAAATATATCTGTCATAAGCATTTGCTTAGCTTTTCCGCACAAACGGCAAATATCGACTAAAGAAAAATAATAAAATTTCTATGAATATAATTTGTTTAACTAAATAAAAAATATTCAATAAAACAATACTAATACTTACATTCAGTAACTTCATCGATGCGCTATAATTGAAATCATGAAATGAAAAAAAAAAAAATTATAAATATTAAATCATTTATAATAATTCATTTAAAAACAATGGGTTCCTTATTAATAAATTTTAAAACTATGAGGAAACATTAAAAATCTTCATGAATATAGACATTATATTTTGTACTTTAAATTTAAAACAAATATACCTTCTAAACACAATCCAACATTGAAAAAGGAGAGATTTCATACTCAAGATAAATAATATTGGTTAAATCTAATGCAAATAAAAGTTATAAAAATAGACACCTCCACCAAAATTGTTTGGAAGAAAAAATGAATAGTTTTGAAAATTAAAAGTACTTTTTTTCATATATGCCTTAGTGTTTTATGGTCGGTTTTATAATTTACTACAATAATTACATTCTAAAGAAATTGAAAACCATTGTAAAACTGTTAAAATATTAAAAAAAGAGAAGCCCAATTTTATAATTACTCAAAAAAGGTAAATATACTGAATGAAATATAAAGCAAAATAAGTAAAACTTGTAAAAAGATATCTCAGTTGGTGAAGTCGATTACACCTAGATACAAGGAAGAGCTATCTTTTTCTTAATAAATTAGACGTCTATTGCAATAGATATAAATACATTATAAGACACAGATTGGGAATAAAGAAAATTTTGTTAAGAATTGATAAAAAAAACAGTTAACATTTATGCTTAATATGTAGTTTCTATGCTTTGTTTATTAGAATTACAGTGAAAATTATATAATTTCTTTAGTAAGTTTGTTCTTTTTTTATATAAAGTTATTAAATAATATATGAACATTTCAAAACTCTTATTGATTAAAAATGTATGAAAATGATGGAATGAAAGCTTTCTTTGCTGGAGGATTTTATTTCAAATCCTGGCTGGATAGTTAAGATTTGTCTTGACATATAATTGGTGAACTACTATAGTTTAAATAATGCCTTCTGTGTCTACTTAGTCACGAAATTAGCACTAGACAATAACTAGGGATTTGAAGCACAGGCAGATCTACGGGGGCGGTCTTTCGGGCTGAAGCCCCCCCAAAATGGTAAAATATAACTATGTTTTACAGAAAAAAATATGAGAAACTATCTCTTAAAGTATTCTTGTTCGTGTAATTACATTTAATAAGACTTCAAGAACCACTTAAACACCATTTCATATAGGTAGTTAATTTATTTATTTTTTTTTTCAAATTAATTATTGTTATATGTATACGAAAAAAAAAATCTTTCCGGCTGAAGCCCCCCAAAATTAAATCCTGGATCCGCTAATGAGTTGAAGCGCATTGCTGTCCCAAGAATCATGCAACTTTATGAGTTTTGAATTTGGTGTCTCTTAGTGGATGAGCAAGAATTAAAATAAACAATTACTTATGTATTTCATAATTGTGGGTTTATGGTTGACTGTAGTGAATAATTGAAGAGAAAGATGGTTGGGGTGATCAATCAAATTAAAATGTTTTAATAATTTAAATAATTTTATTTATTTTTTTATTCACCGATGTTTCGGCCCGAAGTTCAGGCCTTCATGAAAATTCAACATCACTTTCTTTTCTATTTTTTTTTTCAACGCTAATTTCTTTTCCCAGCCCTGATGAAGGCCTGAACTTTGGCGAATGTAAAAATAAATAAAATTATTTATTTTTACCATTTTAATTTGACTGATCACCCAAACCATCCATCTCTTCAATTAATTATGTAATTAATTTATATTAATAATAATTGTTGTTTTGAAAACCCAAACGATAAGTTACAGGATATAAAATTTATTATGGATAAACAGGATTCTTTACAAAATAAAAAAAAGTTAACTGAATTTCTACTTTAAATTCAAATATACTAAACTGGAATCAAAAATAGAATAACTAACTAAATTTATAAAAATAAATTCAGGGTCAAGCTGTTTTTAAACCCATGTATAAAAAATAATGAACTATAAAACATAAATAAACAGAAGCAATTTAAATACCAACAATAGAAAAATGAACTATAAAAGGTTAATTTCAATGTCAATCCCACAATTAGTCATTATCTACTAGTTTGGCAAGACGTAATCCCATCGTTAGAAAATTATCTAAATGTTGATTGTCTTTTATTTTATTCGATATTTTTTTTTTTTTTTAATATTGTATGAAAACATCACTATGGTGAATGCTAACAAAGGAATTATGACAACTGTTACATGAATAGGTGTTATTTTTTTAAAACTATGACTATATTCATTCAGTATATAGACCGAAATAATTACAAAAACATATAACTAAATAAATAAATAGAAAATGCTAGAAATTCCATTTTTTCATATTATCAAAAACAATTACATTATCTTTTAGCCATGGCACCTCATTCGGCACTGAATCTGGTTTTAAAATATTATTCTCAAAACACTTTGGGGAAAAATGTTTGCCACAAATAAGATCACTCTTTGTAGGCTTGAAGTCAGGACGCCCAAGTGCTGTTTTCCATTTGTTTAAACAAACTTCATCATTTAAAGGAAACCTGAAATAGAGAAAAATGTATCTTAAATTCTAGGTGCCTCGATTGATAAGATTAAGGAGCTAAATTAGCGATAAAGGAAGAGGAATTCGTGGTTTTCAACACTTTAAAATATGGAAAACAAAGAGTTGTAATAAGATGGGAGAAGGAGAGATAAAATGCTCATTTGGTGTGAAAATCTTCCACAAATATAACCAAACGTGCCAATGATTTATAATAAACTATTGAACTATAATATTGACAGTTATAATTTTCAAAATAAGTAGTTTTTCCAAAGAGAAACTGAGGACTCTTTCTCTACAAAGAGTTATAAACAAATATGCAATGGAGGTATTCTCCAAAGAGGTAAGAAATTTACGTTTACTTACGCATAAAAGCTAGTTTTCTTGTCCGTTAACAGTGTTTCACAATTAGGGTAAACACATTTCATCGATTTTGATGCCATAACTAAATTAAACTTTCAATTTCGAGGCTGAAACAACATAATAAATAGCTATTCGCAAGTTACTCCACTACGCAGCGCGCTCCCAGAAGCAACTAGATATTTAAAGTTGAAAATTGGTTGTGCACGTGCTTGAAGTAGATGATATAGGAAGGTTATTTTAGTTCATTTCATAGTTCGGTTTATTTAGTTATTTTTAAATTTGTGAATTACAATGCAAAGTGAAAGTAAAGAAGAAGTGAATAATCGTCGTGCGATGAAACGGCCAAAAGAAATTCAAAATGGTATGGATGTGGAAGAAGTAAATGGAATTCAAGGAAATTCTAAATCCGAAAATTCTCAGGCGAAAAAATCTAAAGTAACAGTAAGCTTTGAATTTAGAAAAGTACCTGTCCCAAGGCATAGGTATACTCCATTAAAAGAAAATTGGATGAAAATATTTACACCTATTGTGGAGCATCTTAAACTACAAGTAAGATTTAATTTAAAAACTCGAAATGTTGAAATAAGAAGCTGTCAAGAAACTGAAGATGTAAGCTGTGTTCAGAAGGCTGCAGATTTTGTAAAGGCATTTATCTATGGTTTTGAAGTTGAAGATGCTCTGGCTCTGCTTCGTCTTGAAAATTTGTTTGTTGAAACATTTGATATTAAGGATGTAAAAACTTTAAAAGGAGATCATCTTTCAAGAGCTATAGGAAGATTGTCGGGAAAAGGAGGCAGAACCAAGCATACTATCGAAAATGTTACGAAGACTAGGATTGTTCTTGCTGATTCACGGGTACATGTGTTAGGTTCCTTCCAAAACATTCAGGTAGCTATGAAAGCACTGTGTAATTTAATTCTAGGGAGTCCTCCGTCCAAAGTCTATGGACAACTTCGCAATGTAGTTACTAGGATGGGTGACAGATTGTAATCTATGTACATATTTTAATGTTTGTAAAGTTTAATGTTGTTGTTCAATTTGTATATAATTTTTTTTTTCATATTTGTTTTGGTGATTCTTATTTTTAATATTATTGTTAATACTTGTTAGGATGCTATTCCTAATAGTGTAGCATTTATTCCATTTGCTATAATTTCTGTTAAGTTGATTTTTTGGTTTATTATTTCTGTTGTTCTTGTAAATAGGATGTTGATTGCCATTTTGTAGATTTCAAGTTTTGAATTCATTTGTTAATATCCAGAGAGTTGAGTGATATCGCTATTACATAGAGCTACACCAGGGTGGTGACTGACCTGGAAAAATGTCAAAAGTCAGGGAATTTTTAAAACAGAACCGTCAGGAAAAAGTCAGAGTTTTTTAGTACATGAATATTTTTTTAAAATTGTTAATAAATATATAGTAGATATCGTTTACAATGACTGTCAATAATGGCACTGGCTGTTATATTGAAATCGAGCATGGGTAATAAATAAAATTTAAACAAAATGGACCGAAAACGATGCTTATTCGAAAGAAAAACATACCAATACTATTTACTATTTGTAATATATATATCTGGGTCATGATGTGGCTCATTCGTTGGACCCATGGTGCTCTTTAAAAGAGTATTTATTATCCAGAAATTTGGTGACATATGGATAATTATTATGCTGTTTCTACTATTTTTTTTTTTACTCAAATTATTTTGTAGTTAATTTTCTTTCATGTATAGTAAATAAATTTAGTTATAATTTATACCATTTTTATTATTTGTGTCACCAGATATATTGGTCCGGGAAAACTATTATTAAATTTGGATATGTCAGGGAATTTTACTTTATCTGTCTGGTAGTCACCCTGTATACTCTTTGTTATATAGTTACATCACTTGGCTCTTGGACTATAAAGAACAATAAATAATTAAGTTCGGAATCCACCAAATTTTGCTTTATCCATTTTCACAAATGTCACAGATTTAAATATATGTGCTGAATATATTTGCAGATTACAGCAAATTTTCTCAGCTTTGTCCTGATTTATTTTATATTTCATTTATCTAGTTTAATTAAGAAAAGTTCAAGAGTAATTTATTTCAAGGAATTTATTTATTTGCTTTGTATGAAAAATTAATCACAATACGAAATTATTTACAACTCAGCAGTCCTAGTAATCTGCATATTTCATTGTTTCGAAAACTGAGTTTCTTAAGTTATGCGTAAGATGGTACTTTAGGTTTCATTACGAATTTAATGAAAATGTTTCCTGTAACCTCAGTTGACATCTTATTTTCCCATTTTGCATTCTATTTCCTAATAGTTAACTTTTTAAGTTTATTTTAAGTAAAAATTTACAAGACTTCATATTTGTGGTGGTTGAATGATAAATAGATTATGAGCAAATTTATTTTTATAAACACTATTATGTGTTTATATCAAAACTAATCCCTACCGTCTATATCAAAACTGTATACAGTCTATATCAAAATTGACCGAAAACTATAATAATGTTCAAAATGATTATGATTAGTAAATATTACTAAAATGTGTATTTCATTCTCTATTTTTATTTTGTAAAAAATTTTTTTTTTTGTATATATCTTATTACACTATATGCTATTGAAATGTGAAAAATTACTTAAAGTAATTTTAGTGAATTTCTTCTGTTTGATAGTAAGAGGTAATATTTATCTGGAACAGATATCTAAATTAATGTATTATATAGATCTATTTTATATTTATATATGCGTGTATATTAATTAAAATTAAAGAATATATTTTATTAATGTGATAATTAATATTCCTTTTTCAATATTTTTCCTGTTTTTTGTATAATACGATGTAGTTTCAAAGAATATTATAATATTATTATATATTATAAATAATGATGGTTAAATGATGCTTAAACCCACTTATTTGAAAATAAGTTCCAATTTCAAGTTTAAAAATATCAGTTTTTCCAATTTTTTTTGCTTTCATGAATCTTATTTTGGTTAAAATCAAAATTTTTCATTTAATATATGTATTTATGGTAGAATATTTGTATGTAAGGTAAATAAAGATGGAATTGGTCCTGAAGTTAGTCAGAAATAACATCAAATAGTGTTTAGTTTAATCAGTGTCGACGTTTTGACTGATGTTATAGATCTTCAACAAGGCTCATATTTTTATTTAAGATGAGGATAAGAAAGTATTAAAATAAAAGAAACAAGTAAGGCAGAACTCTTATTATACACCTTTAATAGTTTCTTCTTCTTCACTTTCTTTTTATTCTTGATGAAGAAGACTAATAAAGCTGTAAGAATATTAGTCAAAACGTTGGCATTTAATAAATAATTGAAACTATTTTAAGTTATCTCTGACCGACTCCTGGACCCATCTCTTTGATTTTTCATTTAAAACATCTTGAGAATTAAATTTGAAAATCATAAGGACACATTTTTATAAGTAATATACTTAATGTTTTGTTACATACTTTTATAAGTTTCAAAATCAGCTCAATTAATTAATTAATATAAAATTTTATATTGGTGGCGTTCCGAGGCTTTAATGTTCTCATATTTTGGCTTTACAGTGCAAAAGGTTTTTAGACCAATTTTTATCATTATAATAAACTAATGTTTAAAATACACTAACTATTGAGATATTATTATTAAAGTAAGTACAAGAAAACCAGAGACTAAAGAGTATAGAAATCACTTCATTGAACATTAAATAAATGATAAATTAAAATGTATACGTAAATACATTTTTCTTGTTCTAATGGTATACTGATGTTGGATGCGAAAAATAGAGGTATTTTCAGTAGTAAGAATTGTTTGGTTTTCCAGATTAGTAGGTAATGATTTTAGTTCTATTTGAATGGTATACATTATTATTGATATACACAATATTTCTCCAATTCTTCGGTGAATTAAAGTAACGAATATTATTTATAAAATAAATTGTAAAAATTGCAACAACAAATCATATTTTGGACAGACATCACAATGGTTTGAAAAAAGACTAAAACAGCACAAACAAAATTGTAATTCAAAAAACATAAAAATTAAATTAGCTACTGGACTCTCTCAGCATACTATACAAACAAAACGTGAATTTGATTTCAAAAACGCCAAAATCCTGCAGAATGTAAGTAATACGAATAAACGTAGAATAAAGGAATCAATATACACAGCTAAAAATTTAAAAAACTCTGTAAATAATCAGACAGACGTGGATAATATGAATACATTTTACGCGAGTTCAATTGAAAAAATAAAAATATAAAATGAATTAGCTAATTTTACTTAAAATAGGTCCCCATATAATATTGGGAAACATCATTGTATATGTTTATAATAAATAGTCTTCCCCAACTCCTTTAAGAATAACCAGTCACTGAATAGAAATGAGACTGATGACATGTCGGTGACACATGATAAGGTAATTTTAACTTATTTGAATCATTTAATAAGAAATAATTGAGCAATAATAATGTTATAAAATAATTAAAGGTGGACATGACAAAAATAAAAAAAAATTATTATGAGTAGACGCATGCAATTCGCATAAGTGAAAAGGACAGGTACATGATTGGTATTTAGGTATATAAAAATAATCTCTATATGTTGAAGTATGTAATGTTTTAAATATGATTGTAAATTGTAAAAATATTTTTAGACTTGAAAATGGCTCAATGAGCCGAAGCCTTATGTGTAGTTATTAAGTTGACAAAATTTTGAAAATTGGCTGATAATTAATAAATTTGAAAATTATTGTTATATTAGTGTATTTTTTGTTTTATATTACTGATGATAGTATGAGTTAATTAAATTTTAATAAAAGGTATTTAGATTTTGGACATCAGATTTTTTTTTTGTTTGAAAAAGATAATTTATTAACTAAATAGAACCCATTTTGGAGAATTGCATATTGTATATTATTATTTGCAGGCTGCTAAGATACTTGTTTAGCACACAGATATGATGTATTGATATAGGTAGTTATGTAGCTAATGTATTTAATCCTATCAAACTCCAAGGGACCAATCGCTAGGAACTCTCCGTAGTGGGTAAGGGCTCTCCTTTATGCTGACAATAAGTTGAGACTTACAGGAACGCAAGTAGTGTTTTTTCATTGGTTATTAATCAGTCATTAGAGCTGCTCCCTCATGATCCTGAAACATTTTGTTAAGGATTGCAGAATGTCAGCATATTCCCATTAGACTGATAATCCGTTTGATTGATTGAAGAAGAGTTAACTGACATATAGTAACCTGCAGAAATTTTCATACACAGATTGATAGAAAATCAAAAATCAATTAAATATAAAATCAATTTTCTCAAAAATATTTGTCGCAATATTTTAAATATAAATTTAATTATAAACCAAGAATTTTATTGCAGTAAAAGTTGTTGTCATTCATAGATATATTATACAGCAATTTATTTATTTATTCAGCTCAAAATTTTAAATTAATATTTTGAATGTTGTCCTTTATTTTTGAGTACCATTCAGGCTTTGATTGGATCAATGAAGTAAATTGGGAGGGCATTCTTCAAACAATTTCGTTTAAAGATATTTTACTGATGTTATACACTATGATTTTTGAGCTGTAAATCAACGTAAGCCCATGAATGATTGTCGAGATTCAAACCTGGATTTTTTTTCCCCTTTCCTTGCCTTTTAGGCTACATGGGGTTTATCCTGGTCTGGGAGGGGGAAGTGGCAGGAGAATTATGGCGAGTTAAAATTCCGAACTAACTTCGGTTATCAGGTTGCTGGACAACGTGCTGTGCACACGTTTTAGCCCACTCGACCACCCCGCCGCCAAAACCTGAATTATGGATAGGAGTTTCATCTTCATTTGGACAATTATATTGCAGCCATACCCGTGTGGAGAGTTCGAGCTTAAGGTTCACTATCCTGATAAACATTTGAATCTTTGTTCTAAATCCATTTTCACGATACTATCCTTTACAATCTATGGAAATAATTGATGTTAAGAAAACAACCTGGAGCAGATATGATTTGGAGAATATTAACACAATATGGATTTAAAGCCAGAGTGTATAGAAAAAGATCTATCATAAATTTAATGAATAAGAAAAACGTTATCCTTTGCCAAATAACTTATGAAAAAAATAAATAATAAGTAACTGGTTTTTTTAGATGAGAGAAAATGTAATATTGATAATGTGGAGGAATGTTGGAAAGGAATTTGAGGTAATAAATTTGTGAGCTATAATCACAGGTGGAGCAGGGATTTCTTTGAGGGTGCATAAGTTTGTTTTGTAGTCGGAAATTTGCTTTTTATCGATAGAATAATGGAAGATTATAAATTTAAATTAATTATAAGGAAATTTAAGGTCTGATAATGACAAAAGTTAGTAAAAAATGGACATTCAAGTTATACCAGAATAGCAACCCTTAGGCTTGAACTCACCACATATGGGTATGGCTGCTATATAATCATCCAAATGAAGATGAAACTCCTTTCCAGAGTCCAGAATTAATTCTATAAGCTCATATCAATTTATTGATATATTTGTGTAATTTTTTATTACTGATGATCATTAGTATGAATTAATTAAATTTTAATAAAAGTTATTTAGATTTAGGACATCCAAATCATGTTTTATGATATTTTGTATCTAGGGTATTTTGTAGCATAGAATTTTTTGGTATAAACTTGTGCGTGTATAGGCTTGTTATAACCGATATGTTGTTTTCATAAACCCTTTCGTAAAAGCCAACCATTTTTTCTTTTTCATTAAATTTAAAAATTAAAATATATGCATTTATTGCAGGGATAAAATTAATAAAGGTAGTATTGACATTATACTTAGATGTTTAAAAAAAAAATATATATATATGTTTTCAAGAATTTGTTTTATTGATTTTTTCATTTTCAACCAATGCGTTTATGAAAACTAGACACTATATAAATTTATTGTATTTGTAAAGAAATTTCTAATAAGACAGAAAAATTAATAATATAGTGATTATTTTTTCCAATTAACTCCAACAAGTATATTTGACATCTTTTTTAAAAATGAAACTTAAAAGCTGTCTTCCCATACATAGTCTTATGTGTTAAGGTTACAATTTTGACTTCTATATTATATATTTTAGAAAAATTTTAAGCTAAGTGATCCAGTATTTAATAATCCAACTGAAAAAATATGCTACTTAACTGAGATAATATAGAGTTGGGGTTTTTGGGCGATAAATTGCTAGATTGTTACATCCGTGCTTAACTGAAAGGTTTTATCTAAAAGTATAAATTATAATTCAGGTAATAAAAAAATTAAATATAAGTAAAAATTACTCAAGTCACGAGTGAATTTGTTTAAATCCACATTAAATAACGAACTTTACATTAATTATACATGAGTAGTTAATTAATTTAACATAATTATATACTAATGGTTGTATAGTAAAGGATTTAGGTCAAGAAAAGGCTGTGAAGGAAAACAAAAAAAATAGTAAATATTTTTAGGCAGAAGTTTAGGCTTACAAGCCTTCTCTTTACTCTTTGTAGCCATGAAGAAGGCATGCAGTATTGATCGAAAACATTGAATTAAATAAATAATTATTACTGTTGCGGTTACCCTCCCTGAATGATGTTATTTCTGGTTAATAACTCTAAATTATTGGGGAACATTACAACAAGAAGTAAGCTGGGTGTATCACGCCCAAAGTTAGCGGAAAAATATTAACATATGGACCTATTTCTTGAAAAAGCAGGTGACCACTGCTTGATTAGTTATGAAAATTCGTAAAGGTTTCCATCCAATATCTATCATTTTTAATCTCCTAAAACTTTAAAATCTCTCAAACATCTGATTTCTTAAGTATCCAATCACGAAATCCTTTTCGAATGTGGTTTCCGGTTCAGAAACTACATTCAATTTGCTCTTTCCAAAACCTTCAGTGACACATGTCTCACAATAAATTAATAAAAATTTCGGTAAGTATTAAGTTAAATACTCAATTGGTGGTGTCGGCATTGAACCTTCGGGTTCGCTAAGCCTTTTATTATTATTATTATTATTATTAAGTTAAATACTATACTTGTCTAAAGCTTTTGATTCTCTTGAACAATCTATTCTTTTTAAATTATGTATTGATGGTTGACTGTAGTGAATAATTGAAGAGAAGAATGGCTGCGGTGTTCAGAAAAAAAAGTAAAAATAAATAAGTATATTAATAATTGGTAATTGGTTGACTGTTGTGGATAATGAAGAGAAGAATAGTTGGGGTGCTCAGTCAAAAAAGGAAGGCAAAAAATAAATTATAATATTTATTTTTTACATATGCCGACATTTCGACCTGAAGTTCAGGCCATCATCAGGGCTAAGAAAATAACCAGATAACAAGGTATGAGAAACATAAGTAATGATGGTAAAAAAGATAATAAAAAATGAGACAATAAAATAGATTAGATCTAGATAAAATAGATCTAAATAAAAGAAAAATAAAATAGATAGATATAAAGTAAAATGAAATTGTTAGAATAATGACTAAGAACTAAGAGATAAATAATACAGACTCTTACATAGTCATTTATCTCTTAGTTCTTAGTCATTATTCTAACAATTTCATTTTACTTTATATCTATCTATTTTATTTTTCTTTTATTTAGATCTATTTTATCTAGATCTAATCTATTTTATTTTCTCATTTTTTATTATCTTTTTTACCATCATTACTTATGTTTCTCATACCTTGTTATCTGGTTATTTTCTTAGCCCTGATGATGGCCTGAACTTCAGGTCGAAATGTCGGCATATGTAAAAAATAAATATTATAATTTATTTTTTGCCTTCCTTTTTTGACTGAGCACCCCAACTATTCTTCTCTTCGTATATTAATATAGTAATTTTTCTCTAAATTTTTATTATATACATATGAGTGGCTTCATATCAAAGGGGGATAGATATTGGTCATTTTTAAAAAAAGTTGAGGAAAACCCAATTTTTGTAACATCACTTCAATAGTAAACAGTTAGAGTTGAATCTATTAAACAAAAATTGACTTATTCTACACTTTCTGAAAATTATAGGTGTCCGTATTTGAGAACTACATGATATTTTTCATGTCAGATCCATTTTTGATGTCTGATTCGATAGAACTATTACACTTCTCCCTTCAAAACATTTTCTCAAAAATGAAGATAGAAATCTTTGACTTGACCATCGATTTTTTGAAACGATTTCATTTTCTGTGTTGAAATTTAATTTGGATTTATCTCTTTGTTTTTTATTATTCTCTATACTTTTGTCATTTTATTTCTATTCTTAAGATATTTTCCTAAAGATGCTTAAAGAAAATAAATAAATCAGTCTCCCTCTGCTGATTAATTTTTTCTGAATCTTATCACTTATGAGATAACCTGATCCCTTTAGTACTAATTATAATATTTATTTTATGAAGAGAATAATGCAATTTTAATCTATTTAATAAACTACAAAACTTAATAAAAATCACATTTATTTATAAAATTGATTGAGACAGTTAAAAACAATTCTTACAAAAAAATTAATAACTTAATAGCTAAAAAAACAATGCAACAATTTCGTTACATTTTAAAGCATTCAACAAATGATTAACTTAACAAATAAATAAATCTTATGATTTTAATGACTCCAGGTAAAATGTGGAATTCACTTTCTAGTCTTCAAAACGGAGATTATCATTCCTCGAGTTTTTAAGAACTATAATTTTTATGTACTTGGCTCTTTTCTGCTTTCTTTTAAATATCCTTCACATTGCACTATGAACCTACACTTTTATTGAAGTCATGTTGATAACATTGGTAGTTTTTAAGTAACATTCTTAATTCATTTTGTTCTGATTAAGACTTCCATTACTATTTTAACACTATCTATTGTTTGCTGGAACAATAGTTATCATCTTTGTACTACTTAAAGCTTCTTCCTCTTCGATACCATGCTGCCTTTTCCCTGGAAAAATAATTCACCCATTTAGTATTTAATAAAAAATAAATAAAATGCCAAGATCAATCATTAAAGGATCTGGGCCTTATCAAGTATTAACATGGGATTCAAAAACTTAAAAAAAATATTAATTAATATTGATGTAGAGATGGTTGGCCTAGATATAATATGAGAAGGAGTTGGTCAGGGAGGTGCGGGCAAATAAATACTAAACTTTTAAAAAATAGTATTTCTAATTATTATGCCGACGTTTCGACCCACCTTTCAGGTCTTCATCAAGGCTACAAAAAATACACAATGTAAAAGGTTCATGGTGAAAATAAAATAAATGAATTATATTATATTTATTTTCACCATGTACCTTTTATATTTTGTATCTTTTGTAGCCCTGATAACGACCTGCAAGGTGGGTGAAACGTCGGAATAACAATTAAAAACACAATTTTTTAAAAATTTAGTATTTATTTGACCGTACCCCCCGACCAACTCCTCTCATTAATAAATATTTATTATATTACAGATAAATTTGGTAATTATGATACAAATTAACAGAGAGGCTGTTCAGCAAACATTTGATTTTATTATAGTGATTATTTCTTAGTATTTTTAATTTTTTTAAAATCTCCCAAAAAAAACATTCGGAAAAAAAAATTATGAAAGTACATTAGATACATTTCATAATTTAGAATTAATAAGTAAAAAAGGTAATAGAAGTCTGGCTGCCATCACAACCTTAGATTTAAATAACATAATGAAAGCTGCACCTGTAAACGATAATTATAAAACAAAGCATCTGTGCTTGGGAGAGAATGCCTTATAAATTTGTTTAGAATTGTTACAATTTAATTAGTTGAAATAATTTCAAAGTTTGATCATGTTGGCCGAATCGTGGAATAAGCTTATGATTTCATTATTGAGTATCTCTTCATTATATTTGTTCTATGTGATTAATAAATAAAATGAAAGTCAGCTTCCATAATTTAATTGTGATATGATAATTATTAAATTATTACCTGATTTAATAACTTATTTACAAACAAAATTATATATTTTTTTATATTTTATTAAATTAAAAAAAAAAAGATTACTTTTTCTTGTATAAATCCTTTCTATTTCTGCCAATGTTTTTCCTTGTGTTTCTGGCAAAAAGAAGTAAACAAATATTGTTCCCAAAAGTGCCATCGTACCATAGAAGTAAAACACTCCATGTTTTTGCATATAAAATATCATAGTTGGAAATAATTTTATAGTGAAAAAACTGAATATGTATGTCATACAGGTTGTAAATCCACTTCCTACCTATTAAAACAAAAGAAATATATTAGAATTTTACAAGAAACATTGATCTTATTTAATAGAATAACCAGTGAAAAAATATTAAATTAATAAAAGATAATTATGTTCACATTTTTATTAATAATAATAATAATAATTATTATTAATTATTTATGATAGTACTACAATAATTATTTATATCATAATTTAAAAAAAAAACATAATACTTAAAAAATTAGATCCTATCAAGCAATATTTTTAAAAGATTTAATTTAGTGTAAATAATTTGAAAAATGGTTTTACAATATTAAATTTTCCGAAAATAGATAATTTTTGCTGAGTTCATAGGAACCATAAAAAAAAAAAAAAATTAATAAGTGAAAAGTAAAATGAAGAAATTGGTAGTTAAGAAGTAATACCTCCTATTTAAAAAAATTACTACTTTAGAGTAGAAAAAAAATTTTAAACTGCTATCAATAATCTAAAAAATATCTAAATTTTTCATGACTCTAAGATAACAAAATATTATCATGTGTCAGTTTATATTTCACTAAGCCAATAATGTTTTTAATTCCAATCCTTAATTTGGAATGACAATATTTCGGCTCATCGAGCCATTTTTAGGTAATTTATTATATTAATAACTAAATTTCAATTGCTTCTAATTTTTCTCCTACATCTTTTCTGGGTCATTATTTGGCCTCCCAGTTAATATTTTTAATATAATTTTCTTTTATTCAGGTGTCGTATAATATTTCATTTTATATTTCAGTTTACATTTAAGCCATTTAATAGTAAACCAATAATGTTTTTATTTCCAATTCTTATTTTGGAATAACAACATTTCGGCTCATTATCAAGAATATTATCAACGGGGAGGGCAAATAACGACCCAGAAAAGATGCAGAAGGACTGAAATTGGAAGAAATTGAAATTTACAGTTATTAATATAATAAACGACTTGAAAATGACTTGGTGAGCCAAAATGTCATTCCAAAATAAGAATTGGAAATAAAAACATTATTGGTGTACTATTGGCTTAATGAAATATAAATTGAAATATTATACAATACCGAAATAAAAGAAATTATATTAAGAATGTAATCATGTTATAAATTTTCTCTATTAGTGATAATACAAGCTATTATCAGAAAAGTTAATTATTCATGAGATACTACAAGTAATGACATATTTTTCATGCATAATTGTCTCGCCTACAAATATAAGTTCTCAATCGATACCGCTTTCATTATTTACTTGTGTCAAAACATGAAATTTGATTTTTTAGCAGTCACATGGTATCAATTCTTAGCCATAGAGATATTTTAGTGTTTACAGAAAATTATACACTTATATTTTGTATCCATCATATCAAATTCAAATATGATCTTAATTAGTATTTATTGATATTAACTGTTTTTTTATTTGTTCCTTTGAGAAATAGTTAATTGCTATTTAAAATGAAAAGTTACAGCTATAAAAATTATGGGTTTTCTTCTTCATAAGTTAGAATTAAATATCAAAGAATTGAATTAATAAAGCAGTAGCTTAGCCTACTAAATCTGTTGATAATTAAAATTAATAAAAGGCTATTAATACTTACTCCTCTTATTTGTGCCGGATAAACTTCTCCAATCATAGACCAAGGCAGTGTTAAAAATCCAACCGTACTTGACAGTATGTATATTAATATAGCAATGACAGGTAGGAATGTAGGCGGCTTGTCGACTGTATCATCTGAGTCCTCTCCGAATCCAGTTATGTTTAATGATGAAATACTTTCTTCATCACTCGTCATGTTACCCGTCTCATTGAAAGAAGGAATTCTATATTGATCATCTTCAAGTTGCGGAAGCTGTATCAGTATAAGGGTTGCCAGAATCATGAGTGATATCGTCATTCCCATTCCCGATATTATTGCAGTTATCCTTCTTCCAAACTTCCTCGACATCCAGGCAGCAAATATTGTGAAAACTAAACGAGTTAGACCAATTAGGACTGCAACTACAAAGGGATCTGCAGTTACTCCTGCTTCACGGACCACATCAACCTAAAAAAAAAAAAACAGAATTATTGTCGGTTTTATTTCTAATGAAAATACAATGTCACATACAATAAAAAATATATATTACATAAAAATAGAGTAAAAATATTAATAACTTCATAGCATTTTATTATTATTATTATTAAATATAAAATGCTATAAATATTGTAAATCACATATGGTATGGGCCTGTGATGTAGATGGCAAAGGGAAAATGGCATAAACGAATTTTGGATTGGAAAAAGGTCGTCCGGGGGATGCTGCTCAATGAAGGAATGATGAACAGGGGTATGCAACTTACATAAGAAATTTAATTCAGTAAATATTCTTAAATTAAAAAACATTGGCCATTATTTCATTTAAAAAATAGAAATTTGTTGTTAAATTAAATAAAGATTTAAAATATGAATGAATGTAAATGTTATTTTATATATTTACATTTTAAAATATATATATATATATTTTTTTTTAATGTTATTTTGTAAAGATATGATCTATCTAACCCATCTGTTTATCTAAGTCATTATAATAAATCATGCCATTATCCAAGAAACTTGGGTTATTAATATTATAATGAGGCACTAGCAGATCCAGGATTTAATTTTGGGGGGGAGGAGGCTTCAGCCTGGAAGCTTTTTTTTTTTGCATATATATATAAGGATAATTACTTTGGAAAAACAGAAAGATACTAATTACCTATATGAAATGGTGTTTAAGTAATTTTTGAAGTCCTATTAAATGTAATTAAACAAGCAATAATACTTTAAGACATAATTTTTTAATATTTTTTACCTAAAACATGGTTACATTTTACCATTTTGGGGGGGCGTCAGCTCGAAAGAACCTCCTCCCCCTGTAAATCCGCCTGTATAATGAGGCGAAGCAGAGTACATAACATCTTTATGCTTAAAAAACTTAATTTTTAAAAAACATTTTCATAGGACCATGATCCACTTATGTCTTTGATTATTCAATGTATTAATTATTTTAATAATATTTCTAACACAACTGGAGTTTCATTTCTTATAAGGTATTTAGAAGAAATTATCCCTGTATAATACCTGGTTCTTATAACTTATAAAACTAAATCTTATGTTTTCATATACTTACAGCATAAAAAATGACGACAAATATCCCCGTGAGTTGTTGGAAGAGAAAAAATGTGTTCATGATTAACAACGGCTTGTACGATTCAGGGCGTGCTATTGCTTTGATGACGCTCATAATGTTTTGCTGTTTTCTATTATTTTTCACTCTCTGGGTCAACTCATCTAATTCCGTTTGGATGACTGCAGAATTTTTCGTTGCACGCAGTATCATGAGGGCTTCTTTGGCTTTCTCTGGTTTCTTGTGCGACATTAACCACAATGGCGTTTCTGGTAAAAAGAATATTATCAAGAGTGAAGATATGACAGGGGCTAAACAGCATATTCCTGCAACCAACTTCCAATTTTCCTGCAATATAAATAACAATGAATGAATGTGGTAGTTATTTAAAAAAAATTATCACTTGTATATTTATGTATTCTAGCATGTATGATGAAGAATACTTATGAAGAAATAAGAGCCATTTATTTTTACTTAAAAATAAATTATGTTAAATTCTTGTGTTGGGACTACTGTGTTTTGGCCGTAACTTAATAATCGTCATAGGTATTTCACTGAAATACATCAGATTTTTTGATTCATAATTAAAAGCTTTTAGGGTTAAGACACCTATTATGGACATATTACCAATTATTGACACTTGTAACTTAAATTTGAAATCCTACATGAACCTCAACGTTTATTTTATCAAATTCAAGTCCCAAGTGTCAATAATAGGTGCCTTTACCCTATATGTATGTTTTCCTATTAATTAATTAATATATTTCTGAAGTTATTTTTTTAATTTGACTACAGCTTAGACCGGAATTTTTATTTCAAGAAGTGATTGTCTCATTTAATGTTATTATAGTAGTTCAATAGTTTGATCTAAATTTCCGATTTATATTCTAAAAATAAATAAACATTTAAATTCCACTTTATGAAGTTAAAGATTAGAATAATATTACCATTTATAGTTTTTTTTTTTTTTAGATAGATAGAAAAAAAACTTTATTCTGGGACTAAGTCCCTTCAGAATAATAATAATGTACAAAATAATAGAATATTACTGGCCTGTACGTTTGAAACAATAAATAAAATTGATAAAATAACATAAAAAGTAAAGAAAACCTTAGGTGCACAAGCTATATACAATACAGATGAAACTATGTACAGATCATTTAAAATTATGAACAAAACAATTAAAACTATGAACGAATCACCTGAACTATGAACAAAATTATATATAAGCGTTGAACAACATAAACATACACTTTGAGAAATGAAGAACGAAAAAGAGATACAGTGAGTTCATTTTATAAAATAAAATAAAAAAGCTTTACTTGAATATATATATAAAAATAAACAGTTAATTATAATTGAATAAAAAAAAAAAAATGTATGTATTGAAATTCATACGTCGATAGTAGGAAATGCATGTACTATCTCTAGTATCAAGTATTATGATATATGATTGCTACACAATACATATATAATATTAATAGTTAGCTGGTATCTGACTGTTTTTGGAACAGGAATTGGAATAGGAGGTTTTTGAATGTGTATAGGGAAGGGGCATGTCGAATTTTGATCGGGAGGGAATTCCAAAAGTTGACAGAGCGGGCTATAAAGGAATTTTGGAATGAGGCAGATCTATGAGAAGGGATGTATAGGTCAGAGGGTCGGGATCTTGTAGTGAGGGAATGGATTGAGGACTTAAATTGGAGAAGGTTGTAGGCATAAGAAGGACGATGATCGGTAATGATTTGATAAAGGAAAGTGCCTAGGAAATATTGTCTTCTTAAGGAGGGGAAGAGCCACCCTAACTCAGTGTAGTGGTGGGAGACACGGGAGCGTCTCCGGGTCCCAATTACAAATCTTACGAAGCTATTCATAAGTCTTTTGAGTCTATCACGGAGTTCCACCGAGAGGCCATCGTACACCACACAGCTGTAGTCAAAGTGGGGAAAGATGAGAGAGGAAACTAGGAGTCTACGGTTATTTTGGGGTAGAAGATGGCGGAAGTGATGGAATAGTTTGATTTTCTTAATGATTGTTTGAATAAGTTTTTAAAAGGAACTGAAAATGAAAATTTTAGCCACTTCTAGTTTTAATAACTTAATTTCTTTTAAATCAATATTAGTTTAGTATGTAGACATGAGGCACTCATTTGATACAAAAAAATGTTGGATAAAACAATTTTTTTTTCATCCGGTGGAAAGGTATTGTGTGTATTTATGATCTTTTTCGAAGCCACCAAACTCTAATTATAACCTCAAATCACTGAGAACTTTAATAAATTATCATAAATAAGAACCTGTGTTTTTTCCGAGTAAATAAAATTGGAATTAAAAAAAAAAGTTTTTAAAAGCTTAGTTCCATCAAAAATGTGCTTAGTGACTTCTTGCAATGAACTGATCATATACACATAAGGTGTGAGGTTAAATATACTCTAATTATGCCTTTTTATGCATATCAGTTACTATGCAAGGCATGTTAATACTAAACAAGAAGCAAAAAAAAAAATTCTTTCAATGAGGAGGGATATGACATGTTATATACAGTTTGAAAGCAGAGCTACTAAAAATTTATTAGCAACTACTTTATAACGAGGATTCACAAGTATTATTAATCCAATAGATTGATAGATTTTCTCAAGTTCTTATACAGTTAAGTCAATAATGTAAATTACTGCCTAGGAAAAATAAAACATGGTTGTTTTAAATTATTTTAGAAGTGTTTCAACTGCCTCCCCCAGTGCTACATCCTACGCCCTGAAGACGACCTGCAAAGTGGGTCGAGACGTCGGCAAAAATTAAATAATTACTATATTTTAATTTAGTATTTATTTGACCGCACCCCCTGATTAACTCCTCATATGTTAGAAGTAGTTCAGAGTACTTCTAACATTCAACAGTAAAACTTGAACATTAAGTGAGAGTGATGTTTTTATATTGTTTGATGATAGACAATCATCAAACAATATAAAACCGAGTTTAAACTAAAACTAATATATATTAAGGCTAAACAGTATTTCTGTGCCTAGATAATCTTGTTTTTATAAAAAATATTCACCTGAAATATCAGTCCCAAAATGTAAACAACGGCAACACCAAAAGATATGGCTATTGATGTTCCAGTCATGAGATAGCCTCGCTGTGCAGCTGTCGATGATTCTGCCATGTACACTGTAGATGGAACACTTGAAAGACCGCACGCAAGTCCAGTCAATAAACGACCGATATACAGCTGCATTAAGGAAGGTTGTATTGTAATGCACAGCCAACCAATTATTGCTGGGATGTTAACTAAAAGAATGCCAGTCTTTCTTCCTAAATAATCTATTATCGGTCCTACCATCAAGCAACCAAGAGGTGTTGAGATGGTCGCTAAACTTGCTAAAATAGAAAACAAAAAATTAAAAATTAATTTAAATCATTACATCGAAAAATAAAATAATTTTTGAATAGAAAAACTTCCATAATATACTAACATGTTATATTGTTGAAATTGAAATAAATAACTGTTTTTCTATTTTTAAATAATTTTTTTATAGATTTTGTAATTTAAAGTTTCAAAACTCATTATTACATTTTAGGTACAATCGTCCATATATACAATGTGCCATAAGCCGACTTAAATTTATTCTAAGATAAATTATACTAAATTTTGAAATACTATTTTAAAATTTCAATGAGTATAACTAGAGATACAAAGTGAAACGAAGTTGATGGTACACTTCACTTTAACTTCAAATCATACAAGAACCAAGTTCCTATATATATAAACATCCTATATATATATATGTATATCACATACATAGATATTTAATAACTTTTTAAATATTTACAATAATAATAAGAAATATTTTACCTATCCATGATCCTTCACTGTTCGTGACATGAAGTACATCATTAGGAATCATCATATAAGGTAACACTACAGCTGAGAAACCCATAGTCATACCAGATGAAATAACAGAAGTGTTTGATATAATGCACATCAGGACCTGGAAAGGATATATTATAATTTATTAGAACCTATAACATATCTTTCAGTTAAATGATACTTCTAACAGAATAACAGATCCAAAAAGGAAATAATTTATTAATTGATGCCTCCTGATAAAATATAATATTATTTTCTATTGATTTTGCCAAATATTCATTGGTAATTCTTAAAATATATTGGTTCCATACAATAATAACTAATGTATTTATTTTATAAATTAATATGATTAAAATTAAATAAATATATTTTTATTTTCTTGATGGAATGAATAGAAAATTAATACTATTTTATTAATGACAATAAAAGGTGTAAATGGCCGCAGTCATTATTATTGGTATCAATTATATTTACGTCAATCAAACTGATTGATATCAATTTTTTAAAATTTTTACTGACTATGTCTTTGGAAACCTCCTTCCCTAGCAGAAGCAAGATCTTGACTGATATAATATTGATTCAGTATAATTGCCCATGTGAGGTATCCCTTCAAAATTATTGACTTCACTATATTGCTTCAATAATATTGGCTCAACAATATTGATCGTGAAAAGGACCCGTTAAACATTAAATTCCAATGAGTTTACCTCTTTTTATAGAGATTTAAAAAAATACTGATTGGCTGAAATTGTTCATTTTATTAATTTATTGAGGGTTTTTTTTTTTTTGTAAAAATTCAAACTAATGATAATTCGTTTTCCAATAAACAAATAATTAATATCTCCACTGTCTGGTATAGTAAAGAACCACAGTGTTTGTGAAACAATCTATGGATATTATTTTTCTTTATAATATTATAGTTAATTTATATAGCTTAAAACTAATAAAACAAACTAAATATTAAATATATTTATATATAATATAAAGAAAAATATAATGGCATAAATATTATGCCGTGTATGTTTGAAAATAATTTACATTTTTAGAACTATAAAATGTTTTTTTTTTAATTTTTTAAGTAAAAACATTTTTAATAATAGGAATACCACGATTAATCTTTGCAATATTGGGAAATAGTGAAAATAGGCAAGATAGAAAAAATGGCATAAGACTTACCATCTTCCTTTTCTGATTTAAACTATTCACACTTGCACTTAATGTAACACTCATTTTTATAACTATTTTTTACTTTTACAAGAAATGCTACCTCAAAACCTTTCCTTACATGATCTGAGTTATCTTTATGATAGAAAAAGTATTTCAGTTCCATTATAATACCAAAAAGTCTTTATCTAGTACAAACATAAGAATAATGACCATTTTCATTAAATACCAATTAAAATTTGTTAAATGACCCAAGTTGAGTGGAATTACATAAGATAAGAATTAATTTCTATTTTTGGCTAATAAGTGTAAGGTTCAAAGGCTTAAATCTGCAAAAGTATATTTAAAAAAATATTTCTTATAATTATATTAAATTTAAATAAAAAAATAATATTTTTGTACCTGGATGAAAGTGCATTTTCTACCATACTGCACATCTGCGCCTGCATTATTCAACAGCCCATTTTTCTTCAAATCCATCTTTTCCTACTGAAAAATCAAAATAAATATAAAAATAAAGGAAATATTTATACATAATTATAAACATAATATATAATTCAATTAAAACAAACATAAGAAATACAAGTTAAAGAAAGTACTACAGACAGACTGTATCTTTCAAGTATTTTTATGATTTGAATACTTTTAATTGGCAAGTCTTAATGAATTGCACTTACAAGAGCAATTGAGAGCGGAAGTATTTAAAGTATAAAACACAGGTCACAAGTATTTTAATGAAAATTTATCTCGTAATGTTAAATTTCTTTTAGTTGGATGAAGTGAGATAAGTGCAACCACAGGATAAGTATGTTCAGGGCTTGTTTAAAAAAAAAAAATGATTAATTTTTTTGAAAAACAACTTAGTTTTTAATTTTAGAACATTTTCTTTAAATGTCCAGCAAAGAGCCTGAGAAAATCCAGCTTATATATATTGTTTTTTTTAAAAATGATTACATATGCACACTCAATGAAAGTTCGACCATGAAATCTTGTAATTTTTTTGTATTTTTTACTTTCAACCCAGGATAAACAAATTTTGTATTTTTATAGAGTTTAATGTGTAGATTTTAGGACTTATTTTGGTAATGTGTTAATAATTTTAAAGAGAGAGCTGTGGCTAAATTTGTAGCGTAATTTGGGAACACGGGGCAAGTACAGGCACGGAGACTGGAGCAAGTGCAACTTTGATGATTACATTTGCTCCATATTAAATCTATTGAAAAAGGTAAATATAATAAAGAAATCACACAAAAACCTAATTTTTAAATTTTTCCGGTCATCCTTACGTTGGACTCACAAAAAAGTTAGTATCTCTCAAAAGGTTTAAGATAAAAAAATGAAAAAAATAATGGCAGAATCAGTGAAAAATAAGCTATAACACACTTGCCCAACTGTCATTTATATTTCCTCTTATGGTGGATCCTAGAGTGAGTTTACACTTACCCCGAATGCATGGGATAAATGCAATGAGAGGACATGACATTTTTTTAAAAATTTATAGAAAATGATAAAAATATTCTTAAGATAAGCCAGATAACTCTAAATAACGTGTTCTTAGTTGTATTCCCATATTCCCCTAATGGTTATATCACTGTAACAGTTTAAAAAATAAAAATTAATCTGGTTGCACTTACTCCACATTATCTTACCCAATTTGCAAAAATATTTGCTAAATTACTATACCCGAAAATTCAATAATATTAGCATTACTGTTAATATCTAAAATTAGGGAAGACAAAATTTAATCTACATCAAACAATTAATCTAAGCTTAGTTTAAAAAAAATAACTCGTATACATTTTATTCACCATGATTTAAAATAAAAAATATGAAAATGATAGAATATATCAGCGACCATTTTAGTCAAATTTGATCTCCCTTAGATGTTTAGGTTCAATTAAAAAATATGTTAGGTTTTGTATGAAGGCGAAGAGGTTGATGTAAAATAGTTGTAGTCAAATTAAATCTACCAGTTTGAATTTTCAAAATTTGACACTAAAGTCTGCATTAATGACCTTAAAAATTCTATACTATCAATTTGCATGAAATTGAAAGGATCCAGCACCAACTATTAACTATTTGCCTTAATCTCAGCTGTTCTTCAATGATATTTAATGACATTCTAAGTCTGCAGAATGGGTTTTTGAAAAGACCAAATAGTTGAGAGAATAAAGCATTTCTTTGAGGTATAGTACATATAGCTAGGTTGAACTTAATTTTGAGTAACGATGCTAAATTTGGCAAAAAATGAGCCAAAATATTTAAATTGTATAACATAAATAAAAGCAGTTGACCTTTCGTAAGTAGTTGTTTAACAATCTTGTTTTTTCTGTACAACTGTTTTGCTTGAAGCAGTTGTCCGCTTTATTCTTCGGCTTTGACCGAAGTTTTCTTTTCTCCTCGTCTCGCTAAAATACAGAACAATATTTTTTATTATTTTTAGTATAAATTAAAAAATAAAGCTGAAATACACTCATTCAATTAAATATAATTGAAATAAAATTATTGAATTTATATTATTTTTTTTGTTGTTAAATTTAGATCAAACCAATGGCTATAGGTCAACTGGTACCGTGAGCAAACTTGCCAGGTTGCAAACTACCAAAATTTAAGATTGCTTCCAATGCCCCCAATTTATTATAAACTATGTTTAACTTAAAATAATAAAATATGTTTTATTTTAGGATCCTGAAAAAGGGAAAAAAAAAAAAACCAATTTATTAAAATTTTAAATTAGGCATAACAGTAGGTAGCCCTATACCTTAACAATTGACATCAATTGAATATATTTGTTGTATTATCAAAATTGCAAGTTTACAAGTTTATGTTTCGGAATATTTACTCCCATCTTCAGAACCACAATCCTAATGATCTTGTGGATACCCTTGGGTAGAAACCCAATAATTATTCTAAAAGCAAGATGTTGCTCTAGATGTTATATACCTTATTATAACATGAATTAGAAACTGACGATGGAGTACATTAGTTTTAAGCCATGTATCCACAAGATCATTGGGATTGTGGTTCTGAAGGTGGAAGTAAATATCCCGAAACGTAAACTTGTAAACATGCAATTTTGATAATACAACAAATATATTAATTGGAAGTAATCATTGTCAAATAACAAAAAAAAAAGAGGATAAAAACATGTTATGTTATTGTAAAGGGAGACTACATAAGAGCGCCTACAAACCTTATCATTTTAAGTTCATCACAAATTTCCCTCTTTATAGAATAGGATAGAAAATCATCTTTGTTTTGAGACTAGGTCCCTTAAGAATAACAATATTTTTCATACAAATGAACAATAAATCTGGCCAAAAGACCTTCTTTTGTTTATATACCAGTTAATGTCTAGTTCAGAAAGAATTCATGGGTACCCATATTCTTTCCCCAAGATCAATGGTGCACTTCCTATTCTTAAAAATAGTTCAAGAGAAATCAGAATTAGAAGTTTATAGTTAATATACAATAACTCTTGCTGCAGTATATTCGATATTTTTCCTCTTTTTCTCTGGTATGAAAAAATTTTCCCCCTCCCCCGAATTGAAACCTCATAAAATTATAGTTTCCTCCGAAAAATGTTTAGCCCTGTCAAAATGTTTATGTTGCAACTTGTGCATTTTGGTCATCACTGCAAGAATTCACCGCCTCTTTAGAACTATTCAAATATTACGATGGATTTTCGGGATAATTTGGAACTTCAATTAGTCCAGGATAGGTGTTGGTCGATGTCCCCAAGGATTATTTAAGTTATGCAATGGAATAAGATTATTAATGTATTTAGAAAACAATAAAGGGTAATAAGGAAAGTAATGTGTATAAATGCGTTATGGTATGATAAACAGGAAAAGTAATGTATAATAAGGAAGAAAGATATATTGCAGATGACGTACTATGGAAAAATTATTTTAATTCTCAAGAATTGGTAGGATTGACTTTCTTTGGTTTTCAAATATTTTGCTTCACTGTTACAATTCTTAGGATCATATAAATTTAATTATGGAATAGTTAATTACTAGTTTTGTCTATAAGTTTAAACTATGGTTTGTTCCTTTGGCGCCTGTACTGGGGGAGGGTAAATAAACAATATTTACGAACCTGGTAATTTAGTTTTCTGTTGACGGTCATCCTACACTGAGCACAACAACGTTACTATATTCAGGAGAAAATATATAATACTGAGACTCTACACTTTACAATAACATGCTCATTACCCCCAGCCTATCTATTACTGGTTTCTTGTTTCATTTTTAATAATTATCAATGGAAGGTCATCGGATCACCGATCACTCATTACATCAGATATTTACATAATATTTTAATATTAAATTACACCTCCCACATCCATGACTCTCTCTTTCTCATATAAAATAATTACCTAAAGCCGAAACTATGCAGTTTTCATTGCTATAGGCAAAGTACGTCGAGGTGCTATAGATTTCCTCCTTGTGCCTCGACGATATCGAACTAGCCGACGTAATACTGTACAACAAGTACCTGGAAACAAGAAAAATAAACACAATTATATACAAATATAAAATATTAAAATTTGATTTATAAATTAATAGGATGTATAAAAAAAAATGACCATTTTACCAAATTCAAGATTTCAAAGGACTGTACATATTTTAATCCTATTTAATACTTAACAATGCTTAATAATCCCTTTAGAGCATTCTCTAAGCCTGTTTAATCCCATTCGACTTCTTCAAAAAAGCCTCAGTTAAGTTATTTGTTTCAAAGAAGTAATATGAGAGTGTCCTACGAATTTTTCGTAATTTTAAGGCATCGATGGAAAAAAAATTTTACAGCCGCTGAAGCAACTCGTGAAATTATTAAATATGAAGGGGAAGGTGTCCTTGACCAGCGCACTGCGCAGCATTGGTTTGAAAAATTTATCAGTGAAGATACGACGTTGGAAAGGAAGAAGGGCTCAGGGCGACCATTAATATTGACGAGATTCTGCAGGAAGCTGTTGAGTCAAATCCGTCCACAAGTACCAGAGAACTTGCCAGGGAGTGTGGTGTGTCGAAAGATACTGTTAGTACCCTCCAAAAGAGCAGTAGACACGTCCCTCACGAATTTACTCCTCAGCAATTAGCTAAGAGGTTAGAAATTTGGGAAAATTTCTTGAAAACCCTACTGATATGAGACTCCTGCCTCATCCACAATATAGTCCAGACCTCGCACTTTCGGATTAATACTTATTTAGATTAATCGTCCATCTACTTCAAGGGAAAAAATTTGATAATTTTATGGAAGTTGAGATTGTAGTCCAAGAGTTGTTTGATAGCCACCCCAAAGAATGAGATCGATAGAAACGGAGTATACTTTGAGTATTAATTGTATTTTATATCAAAGAAATAATAATGCAAATATTTGGTTGAAAAATGGTCAATTTTTTTATACAACCTAATATGGGGAGCGAGGTAGGTTAGGAAGTAAGGTACTCCTAGTCTCAAGAGTCAAGTTCGAATCCGACGTGGCAAATGGTTATTTCATCAGCCTCTATAAAGTGGGTTTGAATCAGTACTTTGGGCAAGTTCCTAAAATCATCGATGCGTACTATTGATATAAGTTAGCGCGTTATTTTATTCATTGATTGAATCACCGACGACTCGACAGTTCCAACGTCTTTTGGAGTCGAAAAATCTGTTAGATGTAAACATATTATAAACTCAATGTTGTTATTTCTCGATTGTTTTATAAGTTTATATTTTATGTCTATATTTATTTCTGTTTCCAAATTAAAACGAAAATCAGTAGTTAGGTATTTCCATCTCTTTTTTTTATTTTTTATGTATTTCCAGAAGTGTTAATCTTTCAGTGGATTCCAGCAGGTCGTTCATAAATTTAGAAAAATTTCCCTTCCTATCGCTGTTTTATTCAATCGATTGATATATTCCATCGTTGAGTTTAGTGACTTGCTCTTTTTAAACAGCACTGAACCCAAAACCTTACATTGATTGTAGTAACACAGTGAAAAATATATACAAATATATATTATAATTTCGCACTAGTTGATGCATGCAGTACGCTAGAATTAAAGGTAGTTAAACTTAAGGTAGTTAAGTGGTCATTTTTTAAAAAGTTTCGTAGTAGAGGCCATTATAATTTTTTGTTTGATTTGATTATTAAAATATTAATTTTAAATATTAAAATTATATTCAAACACAATTGGTGAATCCACAGGCTGTGAATCTACGGGGGGAGTCTTTCGGGCTGAAGCCCACCCAAAATGGTAAAATATAACCATGTTTTACAGAAAAAAATATGAAAAACTATCTCTTAAAGTATTCTTGTCCCTGTAATTACATTTAATAGTACTTCGGGGACAACTTAAACACCATTTCATATAGGTAGTTAATTTCTTTCTTTTTTTTTCAAATTATTATTTATTTATTTATTTGATTTTTTTTTTTTGTTGCCTCTACCCTGTAGGGTCATTGGCAACACCTTTGAATTAAACTCTGTTGTAGAATTTTATCATTTTTAAGAACTTTAAAGTTTTTTTAACGGCATTTTCATGGTCTTGTAGATTTTCTTTCAGACTCTGTGCCATGTCTAACTTTCTCCTTATATGATCAAATGTAGGGCATTCTTGAATAATGTGTTTTACTGTCCTTTGGACATTGCAGTTCTCGCAGGTCGGAGGATCAAGTCCTCTTAGTAGGTAGGAGTGCGAGAACTCACAATGTCCAATTCGCAGTCTGCAAAGGGCTGTCTCCTCTTTTCGAGATGGTCGGTGCGAGGTTTCCCATTTTAAACAGTGGGGTTTAATTTCTTTTAATTTCGATTCTCCTTGTTCCCACTTGTTTTGCCACATGTTCCATACATTCTCCTTAATTTTTATAACGTAATCCTCCAGAGGGATTTCATTAATTGATTCAACGGATGTTGTATTTGGCTTTCTTGCTATGTTGGCTGCTTGATCTGCTTGTTCATTACCGATGATCCCGCAATGCGAAGGGACCCAAATGAACACTACTTCTTTGCCCTTCTCCCTTAGTAGCCACCAAACGTTTCTTACATCTTTTGCGAGAGAGGTTTTGGGCCTGTTATGTTCAATAGCTAGTAATGAACTCATAGAGTCTGTCACCACTGCCCAATTGGTAGTTTCACTTGTCTCTATGTGTTTAAGAGCTTCTCTAATTGCTAGCATTTCACCAGTAAACACTGAGCAAGCCTCCGGAATTTTGAATAGTTTTTGAGTATTAAAATTCATAACGGAACACCCTACTTCCTTATCAACTTTTGATGCATCCGTATACAAGATGTGACACTCCTTATATTTTTCCAAAGTTTCTAAAAATAATTTTTGAACTTCAACTGGAAGTGCCGTATCCTTTTTATGTCTGGAAATTGAGGTATCTATAATTGGTTTGACATTGGTCCATCTGGGAATTATTATATCCGGCACATCCAGAACATTTTCAATGTTAAGATCCGAAAAGTGCTCAAGAAGCGTTTCTACAAAGTTTTTCTCCCTGATGTTACCTGATTCCTCATTGCAGAATAATATCTTATTTAGTATGTGTCTTGGGTTAGTCTTGATTTTGAGACCATACTTCGTTGTCATGAAAAATCTTCTGAAGGTTAGAGGAGGTTCACCAGCTTCTGCATATAGACTTTCCACAGGGGAGGTTGGCAATGCCCCTGTACAAATTCTTAATGCAGAGTTGTGTACCACGTCCAACATTCTTAAAGTTTTGCTTGAAGCAGAGCCGTAAACGCTTGAGCCGTAGTCCAATTTGCTTCTAATACTTGCATAGTATACTTTCAATAGGCTTTTTCTATCTGCTCCCCAAGTCGTATGAGAAAGGCATTTTAGTAGGGCAACTCTTTTGAGGCACTCTTCTTTAAGCAGTTTTATATGAATTGTCCATCTAAGCGGGCGATCTAACTCCATTCCCAAATATTTTAGGCTGTTAACGAATGGAATTTCAGCACCACCCATCCGTATTTTTGGATTTATTGTGCACCCTCTTAATCTGCAAAAGTGCATGGCTCTAGTTTTGCTAGCAGATAGTTTAAACCCACTCTCTGTTGCCCATTTTTCTATGTTTTCTAGTGCTTCTTGCGTCTTCCACTTTAAGAATTCTAATGATTTACTTCGAATGAGCAGCATTATGTCATCTGCGTACAAAATGGTTTTTGCAGGCTTGACAACTACATCCGCTATGTCATTTACTGCGATCTGAAAGAGGGTCACGCTGAGTGGGGATCCTTGAGGGGTGCCATTCTCCATGTTGTAGATAGAGGATTCTGAATTTCCGACTTTGACACTAAATGTTCTATTTTTTAGGAAATTCTTTATGTACTTCCATAATTTTCCTTTGATGTGCCATCTTCTTAGTATGTCTAATACTCGCCATCTCCACAGCGTGTCGTAGGCTTTCTCGACATCCAGGAATATGGCAATGAGGTGTTGCTTCTTTTGGAATGCTTGTTGGGCTTCCCATTTCAGTATTTGGACGGGGTCAATTGCGGTGTGGTCTTCCCTGAAACCGAATTGGTACGGAGTGAGCAGCTCTCTCTTTTTTATTACCTCAGTCATTCTCTGATTTACTATTTTTTCTTGCAGTTTGCTCACACATGAGAGAAGTGATATTGGGCGGAAGTCTGTTATAAGACAACTTTTTTCCTTTTTTTGTATGGGCACTATCAAGGAATGCCTCCATGTTAGTGGCAGATAGCCAGTATCCCAAATTCGGTTGTACAGTCGCAATAGTATCTGTTTCCCTTCGTCAGGTAGATTATATAGCATCACATATGAGATTCCGTCACTACCTACAGCGGATTTCTTTGAGCATTTCTGTAGAAAATATTCGAGTTCATGTATCCCGATGGGAATATTGTAGTTTTCTTCGTGGCCTAAGTTCAAATGATCTGGCATATTTTTACAGCTTATAGGGGTTTGGGTAATAATAGAGGATACTTGATAAAAGTATTCTGCCAATTTTTCCGCGATTTCATCAGGGTCAGTTATACTGTCTTGTCCACTCTTTATACCAGGCAATTTCTTTGTTTTGGGGATCCCCTTAACGCTTTTCACTTTATTCCAGAGCTCCTTCATTGAGGTGTTTTGATTAATTGAAGATACAAAGTCTTTCCATGACGATCTTTTGCTTTCTTTTATGGTTCTGTTCGCTATGGCTCTCAATCTTTTAAATTCAATTGCATCAAGCACATTTCTTGTTTTTCTAAATTTGTTGAGGGCACGTTTCTTCGCTTTCACAGCGTTTTGACATTTTTCATTCCACCATGGTACTCTTGTATGAGATAGTTTATTAACTGTAAGAGGAATTGTTCCATGAGCTGCTTCTGTTATTACGTCGCTAATAACGGTGGCGCTGTGGTCGATATTGTCGAGATCTGCAGGAAAGAACTCAATTTGTTTTCTTATTTTTTCACGATAAGCTGTCCAATCTGCTTTCTGGTATTGCCAGTGACGGTTCCTCATTTGTGTTGGAGTCTCGTGCTTCATTTTCATGGTGATTGGGAAATGGTCGCTTCCATATAGATCCGATTTCGTTTCCCATCTAATTTTTGGGGCCAGTCGAACATCGCTGAAGCTAAGATCAATTGATGAAAAATTGTTGCTTTTGGAGCAAAAATGAGTATTTTCTCCCGTGTTTAGAAGTGTGGTTGTAGGGCTGTTCTCTAAAAGTTTTTTTAATTTTCTACCTCTGTGCCCATTGTCAGCTAGTGTTGAACCCCAAGCTATATCATTGGCATTAAAGTCACCTAATAACAGGTAGGGTCTGGGTAGCTGACTAACAATTTGCTGAATATCATGTGTAGCAAACGGTTCTGATGGTGGCATGTAAATGTTACAGACAGTAAGTGGCTCGTTTTGGTAAATTTTGACCGCTATTGCTTCGAAGTTTGTGTTAAGAGGGAGCATTTCAGCAAATATGTCATTTCTAACAAAAGTTGCGACTCCTCCCCATGATTTTGAGGTTCCTGTTCTGTCTTTTCGGTATATTTCGTAATCTTTGTATCTCACTCGACTACTCGCTGCAAATCCTAAAAGTAAAAAAGTACAATATCCAAAAACGATTATATTGAAAAAAAAAATGCAAAACTTCTGCAAATTCTAAATTTCACTTAGAACTCAGTTTTTGCTGAACTCCCTGAAGAAGACCTGCAAAGTCGGGTCGAAACGTTGGTTTTTAATATAATAGTTTTGCCAATATTTAGTCTATTTATGACCGACACTCCGTACAATCTCCTTCCTTAATAATACAACGGACAACTATCAAGTATTCAGTATTAAGTTATAGATTTTTTTTTTTTAATTTTTAGATAAGTCCGTGGTCCAAATCCACCAAAACAGACCAAAACCGAATCTCATAATAAAATTGATATCGCTTTTGCAGGATGTTTGTCGATTTGCACTTAAAGACAAAAAAAAACTACTGAAACCGAAAAACCAAAAAAGTTAAACTTTTTTTGCAGACTGACATCTATCTCACTTCCTCAATCGGTCTTTTTTTTTTAAAATGGTAAGTTGTAGTTCTGTATAAGTTCTAGTTGATCAGTTATTTATGAGGAAAAGAGAATACGGAGAAAATTATGAATGTGATCATATATTTTCTCTCCGATGAAGGAATTTTTAAAAATATTTAAGGTAAATGTACCAGTATCAGACACTGTACTTGTAATAATAATACAATAGTCGTAATAATAGTATAATAGTCCGTGGTACAGACCCCTTTTTATCGAATTATTAACAGCCTGAAACTTGGTAAATAGTTTCATCTCATCGTAACCTACAACTATTTTATTTACGAAAACTCTTGGAATATGGACGTTTAATCTGAAGGGGGACAAACTTTGTCTTTTTTTTCGTTTCTACCCATTTCCTTTCTACTTGGATCGTAACATAATTTGATCACAAAATCGATAAAAAAGGTGACCTACAAAAATATTGCGCCGTTTGTCCTGTATAATTGTGATCAAATTATCTTACGATCTAGTAGTTTGTCACTTCATAGTTTTATAAAAATAATTTTGCGAAAAATTTATTTTGGATTTTTTAATTATATAAAACCTATTGACCCCAACATATGAAGGTCGATTACTCGTTAAATAATTGACTATATCGAAAAAAAAATCGATAAAAGGCTAAATTTTCTGCCATTTAAACCCTTTCAGCAAAGATCCACAATAATAACTAAAGTTGTAGTTCACATTAATTTTCAAAAAAATTACTTAAAGTATCTAAAACTAGTACATAATACTTACCTAGTATAATAGATATTAAAAAGAAAAAAAAGATAATGACAGATACGCATTGTGATTATAGGTTTCTTTAACAAATGAGAGACACATGCACCTATTGAATTATGTAATAAGACATTAATATTAAAGACTACTCAAGTTTTTTTTTAATCTTTCTATGAATGGACGTTTCAGATATACTGATTGATTACTAGAAGGTTTGTTTAGATTTGTTAGGCGCACAGTTACAAGATATTCAAAATGCTTAAGAATTTATGACGGAGGTAGTATCAATCGATTGCACAATGTGCTACATTTGTTATTTGCAGTAGTGGAAATGTTTTATAACAATATTTCTCATATTTTTTTTGTCCAAGAGTTACAGTAAACACTTTGTTTTCTCTTATAGACACTGTTCAGAAAAAAACAACTAATTATTTGATCGGGCAATAAAGTCTTCTCAATGCGGTTCGTTTTGCCACTGCCTACCTCACAACTTATCTTAGACGCACTCCATTTACAGCCTTATGTTCAAGTGGAATATTTTGATTTAAATTATGTTTATTAAACAATTAAACTATTAATTTGATTTTAAAAAAATCTAGAAATCTCGAGTTGACAGTGTCCAAGGCAATGATAAAGTCAGTTCTGATATACGTCTGAGAGACCTAGATACTATCCCTAGAAAGAAGTATTAAAATATTTTAGAGAAAATTCTCTGAAACCGGAGCGATATGGATCAGAATACTAATAATCCGTGGTACAGACCTCTTTTTTGTCGAATTATTAACATCCGCCTGAAACTTCGTAAATAGCTTCGTCTCATCGTAACCTACAACTATTATTTTTACGAAAACTCTTGGAATTGAAGAGTTTTCAATCTAGAGGGGAGCAAATTTGTGTATTTAGTTAGGTACTTAAAACTCGTAAATACCCATTTGCTTTTTGCTTGGATCATAAGATAATTTGATCACAAAATCGATAAAAAAATTACCTTCAAAAATATTGAGCCGTTTGGCGTGACCTACACCAACAAATTTTCAAAATAACGAGGTTAAATAGGGCAAACAGCAGAATATTTTTGTAGTCCACCTTTTTTGTCAATTTTGTGATCAAATTATGTTACGATCCAAGTAGAAAGGAAATGGGTATTTTCGAGTTTTTGTTATCAATTAAATAGACAAAGTTTATCCCCCTCCAGATTGAAAATGCTCCAATTCCAAGAGTTTTCGTAAATAAAATAGTTGTAGGTTACGATGAGATGAAACTATTTACGAAGTTTCAGGCGGATGTTAATAATTCGATAAAAAGGGGGTTTATACCACGGAATATAAAGTATGAAACAGAAGGGCCAACAAAGAACTGGTTACAGAAACTGATTAATCAATATCTGATGGCATGGAGGCAAGGAGGTTAAGGTGGTCGGACCATGTAGCTCGGAGTAATCTATCAGGAAGCCTTTTCACAACAATTAATGCGTCAATAGTGGAATTAGGATGGAGACCACGATGAAGGCCAAAATACAGATGGATAGATGGGTTAAAAAAATATACTGTAGAGCAACATACAGTTAACAAGAAAGAAATAGCTCAAGAAGAGAAGGATGGTTTAGGCGAGCAAAAGATCTACAAGGTGTGTAAAGCCAACAGGAAAAAAAATACATATATGATATTATATAATATATACACCTTATAGTGAGACTTTTTTACTAAGTTATCCTCAATAATTCTCGACCTCTAGTTGACGATGTATTCAAAAGAAAAGATTTATTCATATTTAAACTATTGTAGCATAATCTAAGATTCCAATTTTGGTGTTTTTTTTTTAATTTGATATATCTCTACCAAGGACGACCACATTATAAATTTGTTTCGGAAGTTAAACTTACCACGGGCGGATCAACGGGGGGGGAGGAGAGGTAGAGGGGCTTTGGGACTGAAGCCCTCCTCCCCCCAAAAATGGTAAAATATAACTATGTTTTATAGAAAAAAATATTAAAAAATTATCTCTTAAAGTATTATTGTTCGTGAAATTACATTTAAAAGGACTTTAGGAATCACTTAAATACCATTTCATATAAGTAGTTAGTTTCTTTCTTTTTTTCTACAGTAATTATCGTTATTTTTATGAAAAAAAAAGCTTTCGGGCTGAAGCCCCTCTCCGTTCACCCAAAATTAAATCCTGGATCCGTTAGTGAAATTTACCAATTGTAACAAAATCAAGAGCACGTATTACAAACTGATACAGCTTTTAACTGAACATAGACAATGGAAATCTTAAAACGTTTTCATCTGACAAATACATCTGACATGTCACTGCGAATAACAAACTCCTCAGACATTAAAATTCATTGTGGGTATTTTTATTTGTTTAAAGACCCTTATATATACAAATTTTAATTTTATATCGCTGTATTCTATACAATTAAATATTATATAATACTAACGATGGCATTTAAGAAAACCGCATATGTATATGAACATGATATTGTCGGAGTCCGTATTATATGAAGCTCATGTTACGTATGGAAGCCTGTTGTAATCATTCGGGCAAGCTCGTATTCCTTTGATTCCTCTATTACAATCATTAGCCGTTTCTATATCTTATTTCTCCTTTAGTTAATTATCAAATTATTTCGTACTTTATATTAAACTATTTTTATATCAAAGATTAATGTGAAATGCTTAATTATTTCAAATAAAAAAAATAAAGGTACTTTAAAGGAAGTCAATATTGAAAATTAGCCATTTAAGCTCTGACAGAGATTTAACATCAATGATAATAAAACCTATATTATATTAAAAACTGCTTAATAATACACTGATATACTGAGTTTAAACAATATCGATAGAGCCGTCTTTGAACTCGTTAAAACTGTAAAAATGTGTTAAATCAATTATATAAAGTAACACTTCCGGTTCGCTGATTTTGACGAAAATGTTGCTGTAACATCGAAAGCTTATAAAAAACCTTAAATATGTAATTTCACTCTCACACGACTTTTCGTTGTTGAGCTAGACTGATAAAATACATACACACACACACAGACCATTTGGCAGGACTTGGACCATTATTTGGACTCAGAAGACCTCAAAACATGTATTTCCGTTGAAAATTTACATGATCGCAATACTTACCGTTACTATATATTGCCTATATAGGTAAGTGAAAGTAAAAATTAACTTATTTCTTAAGTTGTTTTATACGATCTAATATTTGAATTTTATTTCATTCAATATTTCTCTAATACTGCTGCTTTAATGATGGTCTAATAGTATTTATTTTAATATGTTTTGTATTTTTGTTACTGTATGAGGAAACTAAATAAAAATAAAATAAAAAAACCTTTATAATTTCACTTTTATTTGAGTATTCAAAAATAAAAGGTCATACATTTTTATTTTATTTTTTTACTAAAACAAGTTGTATCTGTTGGCAAAAAAAAAAAAAAAAAATTTTTGAGCTTTTACTTCAAATACGAACCTTAATGCAAAAAGCAACATAAAATTAGCACTGTGATAAAATAACTGGACGCACTTTAACCGTTTTTTATAATTGAAGAAAAAAATTCCGTTCAAACCGAAACAGTTACATAATACGAACCGGTTGTTGATTAGGTAACAGTGATGTATTGATAATGGATATTACTGCGAATGTAAATAAAATATCCAGGCGGTAATACTTGGTCTCAATTAATTAACGATCATTATAAATTCATTAATTCACTTATCTTTCAACTATGATAACTGACAAGTTATTAGTTTGGTAGATCTTCGCAAGAGTTGAATAAATAAAATTTATACAAAGTTAATTTGTTCTGTTTTTAATGGGTGGGCATCCTGTTATGTATCTATTTAAAATGAGGTAGGATTATAATTATTCTCATTATATTATACCAGTTTATCCCATTAAGAACTTAACACCATTAAGAAGATTAACACCATTTCATATTCTATATGATTATGCATATTCACTTATTAAAGAAATAAGTAAGTTTTCCAGTTGAATTTATTAAACCCTATCACAGAAAGAATATTTAATGAATAAATGCTGTGAAATATTTAAAAACAGAACAGCTAAAATTGAAAGAAAGAAAAAAATAATTACCTCAGTATCGAATGAAGGTTATGTAGAATGATTACTATTCATCATTTGAATCAATGGTAGAAATAAACAACTTAAATTAATGTAGTTTCAAAGATTATATCAATTAATGATGAATTTAACACTTATAGCCTTAGTTAAAATATAATAGTTGAAGCTCACCTTACAATAATTTATAATAATAATTAAGAGGCCTATTTGATATTCAAAAACACTTTATCATAAAATAAATTAACACGATTGAAATAATTAGTAAATTAATAGTATTAGTTTAAAAATTGTTCATCATTTCATCCTCTCTGTAATAGGCTATAATTCAAAATGGTATATTAACGCGACGCCGTGTTAGGGAGGCGAAAAGGAAAAAAATAGTGCCAAAAACCAAATAATAACCAGTTTTATTGAAGATATGGATTATAATATCTCAGAAACTAAAAATCGAAACTGCATACTGTAAGCGAGGGAAATGTTCAGCATTTCATCCTCTCTGTAATAGGCTATAATTCAAAATTGTATCTTAACGCGAGGTTTTGTTAGGGAGGTGAAAAGGAAAAAATAGTGCCGAAAACCCAATTATAACTTATTATAATTTTAACTTATTATAGTTTTATTGAAGATATGGATTAAAATATCTCAGAAACTTTTTTTTATTTTATTTTTTAATTTTTTTTATTTTTTATTTTAATGGAATTTACAACTGTATTACATAGAGAATACAATAAGTAAATGAGAAATTTGTAACATGGCATGTACAACATGAAGAGAAACTACCCATTGGTAGAACTCAAATTAAAGTTTTATATTAGAAGATCCCGAGGCCATCTTCTTTTCAGACGCCTCGGAGGGTTATCAGGGATCGAGGAGGAAGCAAGGTTTGAAACGAGAGGATTCGGATGGTTCTGCAGTTTGTTATGGAAGGAAAGGTATCTGGATTGGGCCAGATCGGAAACATATGGAACATTAAGGTCTTAATGGATGATTTTATTTGTGACAAAGTAAGGAGCGTTGAGGATTTTACGAAGGATTTTGGATTGTAAGGATTGGATACGAGAGGAATTTGATGCTTTAGATAGAGCCCCAAAGCTCAATCCTGTAAGAAAAAAAAGGCCTTATTATAGTAATATATATGAGTCTTTTGTAAATAGTTGGGAGTTTAGAGCGTTTGTTTAGTAAGTGCTGCAGTAGTCGAAAACGTCGGGCGGTTTCTAGTCGTTTCAGTCTGGTATGGGGGTCTTTCAGAAACTAAAAATCGAAACTGCATACTGTAAACGAGGGAAACGTTCAGTATTTCATCCTCTTTACAATTTATATTTCATATTATTAATCTGGCGTTGCCGATGTTTTCACGTCTATCGTGTGGTCTAAAGCACAAAACCCGATTTTTTTTTAAAAATATTTTTATCAAAACAATAAAAGCAAGTTAAATGTAGAGGTGAACACCAAACTGTTATGTTAGAGTATGACAGACAATTCGTTTTGTTTTGAATTCGTCACATTCAATGGATCGCATTACAATTTATTACAGAAATAAAATGCAATGCTGTCAGTTGGATGTGACATATTTTTGTTGTATACAAAAAGAAGAAGCGTTATCGAAATACCAATAAATAATCTAATCGTAACCTATAAATATTTCATTTTCGAAAATTGTCGAAATTGGGGCGTTTTCAATCTGGAGATCTTCAAACTTTATTTATTTAATTAGTTACTAGAAACTCGTAAATACCCATTTGCTTTCTAGTTGAATCGTTTGATAATTTGAGCACAAACCCAAGAAAAAAGATGGCCTTCAAAAATATTGTGCCGTTTGGCGTGACCTACACACCCTAAATGTCAAAATAACGAGGTTGTATAGACCAAACCAATATTTTTGTAGTTCTCCTTTTTTTCTGGATTTCATGATCAAATTATATTACGATTCAAGTGGAAAACAAATGGGTATATATGAATGTTTAGTAACTAATTAAATAGGTAAAGTTTGCTCACCTCCATTTTGAAAAAAACCCCAATTCCAAGAGTTTCCGTAAATAAAATAGTTGTAAGTTATGATGAGATCAAGCTTTTCAAGAAGATACAGGCGGATGTTAATAATTTGATAAAAAGGAGTCTATAACACGGACTATTACCCAATAACAGAATTAATTTTTTTTTTTCTGGTCGAATGTGTAAAACTATCACACAGCATCATGACAATATTTTTAGTTTTTATTTTACTTGTGATAGTTGTATTTTTTTAGTGGAAAAAGCCTTTCACGTGTTTTAAACTGAACTTATATGATACTTGTATGAGTTAAAAATGTGCAACACTTCACTCATCAACATTACCTTCAATAATATCAACATTATACAGAAACACGGGCGGATCTACGGGGGGGGGAAGGCTTTCGGGTTGAAGCCCCCCCAAAATGGTAAAATATAACCATGTTTTATCGAAAAAAATATTAAAAAAGTATCTCTTAAAGTATTATTGTTTCTTGTAATTACATTTAAAAGGGCTTTAGGGATCACTTAAACACCATTTCATATAGGTAGTTAGTTTCTTTCTTTTTTTCCAAAGTAATTATCGTTATTTTTATGAAAAAAACAACTTTCGGGCTTAAGCCCCCCTCCCCCCAAAATAAATCCTGGATCCGCTAGTGTACAGAAATGGAGTTACATTTTTTACTTAACACTGATGATCTGAATGCAGGGCAGGACTATGGATTTAAATATCGTTAAATATTTTGAAAATATGAAAATACCAGTTTTTTTTTTAATAAGAGTTACTTCTTATTATCAGTTTTAGGCGTTCAATTTAAGCATTAGCATAGCCGCGGACTTCGATAAAGATGTGGAGGGGAAGAGGATATCGTTTCGTTCCTCCCCTAATAATTAGGAGTAAAAAAAGAAGTTAAAATTGATAAAAAATTATACCTGGGACTATATAAGTTGTTTCGAGTAGTATATTGCTTACTTTGCGATGTGGTCAAATAAAATAATAGGTGGAATATTGACATTCGGTGCAGAAAGATATTCTTGGAAAGTGTTGACTAACAAGAAGTTATAATTGGAAATTTGAAATTGCCTCAAAAGTAAACAGTTTTATGAAAAGTTAGTTTATGGTAGCTGTTGGAAGGAGGGGCGATAAAATGTCGGCTGCCGTCAGTGAATTGTAAATGTTGACTTAATTTTTTTTTCCTCAATATTTGCTTCAAGGCTAATTTCACAAGATAAAAATTTGTTGGTATACAAAAGCAATGACATTGCATTTAGAAAAAAATTGTTAGTGGTTATCTTAAATTATGTATTTATTTATGTATATGTTGTATATATAAATACAATAATTTATTGAAGTCATTTTTGCTAAAAACACGGTAACAGGATACCAAATAATATATTTTTTTTACACAACTTGAGGAGAATCCACAGGAGGATTTACGGGAGAGGGGCTTTCGGGCTGAAGTTTCCTTTCCGAAAAATGGGAAAATATTACTATATTTTATGAAAAAAATTATCTCTAAAAGTATTATTCTTGAGCCATCGACCTGAGGAGGGGGGAGGATGGGCACCCCTGTATATTATAATATATTACCTTGTCTTACGAGACAGCCTGTATGGATATATATATATATTTTTTTTTTTCATAACGGCTATACTTATTTCGATTTGAGCCAAAGCATTGGGAGGTAGGAAGAAGGAATAAAATTTAAGGAGTGCTATAATTTATGCCTGAATTCACGCTAACCAAGGACAAGCCAAAAATCAGACATTGCTTGATAAATCATGATAACAATTTATTGCACCCGTCAGTTTCCAAATATCTCGTTTTAATAAATGATTCTTCAAGTGAAATACATTTAAATGTATTCTGAAAAGAGTTTTATAATAAGTCTTTCAAATCGGAATGAATTCCTAACGAAATCAGGTATCCTCTAGGCTGAGTTGCGCAGAAAGGGATTTCATGGCGCAAGTTGCGCCATCAAAATTTTTGAGGGGGCACATTTTGACAGTATTATAAATTTTCGGAATGAAAAGTTTCATACTAAGGGACAAGGAGAAAACGTGAAACAGACCGCAATTGTAATTGTGTATGATCTACGATTATTCTAATTCTACCTTTGCTAGCTCTGCTATTAAGAAAATATGAGCAATAAAATGTCTTGGAAGTGGGAGAAGAGGGAGGGGAGGTAGATTCTTACGTCATCGGCATTGCGTAGGATGGGCATTCCTGCTTTTAGGTGTATTTTTATTACCATTAATCCTTATAACTAAAGAAAAGCCTTACGATATAATTTATCAGTTTCTGAACTTCACGCACTGTTAGATCTATACAAGAGGGAGATGGATCTAGCTTTCAGGTAGATGCTCCCCCCCAAAATGATTTTTTTTTTCAATGTTCCATATTGGTCTCTGTATTACTAAATATTTAAACTAATCACGATGTGTACTTTTTAAAAATTATAACGTATTTATAACTACTAAATATAACCAAGGGTGAAGGAAAAAAATATATAAAAAATGTATTCCGATAATTAGAGATCTTTTTTAAAAAGCCTTCAAGGACAACTGAAACATTTTAAGTAGTTTTTTTTTTTACTTCTCTACCAAACTAATCAATGCTATAAAAAAACAAAAACAATAATGATAATAATAAAATAAATAAATATAATTCTCTCCCTAAAATTAAATTCTAGATCTCGTTTTCTACTGTCTCCATGTGACTAGTGAATTCTTAGATACCTAATTCATACTAAAAATATTATCGATCATACATCATGTTAATAATTTTTAGCCTGCATTTGGAACTGTTACTATTATTGTTATTTAATTTTCATTCGTTATTTATAATATGAAGTGACAGTAAATGCTATGCCTCATGGATATATCTCAAATTATCGCGGAAAATTGAAAAAAAAACAAAAAAAAAAAAAAACTAAGATGTGTGCTTTGGACCACACGATAGAAGTGAAAACATTAAAAATATTAATGATATGAAATATACTTTATAAATAACAGCTCATTATAAAGAGGATGAAATGTTGAACATTTCCCTCGCTTACAGTATACAGGTCAAATTTTTAGTTTCTGAGATATTTTAATCTATATTTTCAATAAAACTCGTTATCATTAGGTTTTCGACACTATTTTTTCCTTTTCGCCTCCCTAACAAGACCTCGCGTTAAGATACAATTTTTAATTATAGCCGATTACAGAGAGGATGAAATGCTGAACAATTTCCTCGCTTACAATATACAGGTCCGATTTTTAGCTTCTGAGATATTTTAATCCATATGCAGAAACACTTTAACCGACTCCAACCGACTTTACCCGAGCGTTACACAACGGAAATCTGACGGTTCTATCTGATTCACTCTCCACAAAGTGCGAAACGCGCCTAAAGAGGTCTTATCACTACAAAAATTATTTCTGATTTTTATCTGATTTCAAACATGAATTTTATGTGATTTGAAATTTTTTTAAAAATTTTATTAAACCACCTGTTTTAAATTTGTCGAATTTGTGTAAAATATTCTTAACGAAGTTTAGAATAATCAATCATTATGATAAAAAAGAGAACTACGTCGCTGTAAAAAACTTGAGTTAAATTTAAAAAAGTTGTCAAGTGCTTGAGACATCATCATGCTTCATGTTGATAATTTTCCAGTTTTTTCCATAAAAGGTTCTGTCCTTGGATGGATAAAAAGGTAGATAAATGACCTCTTCATATGCAAATATATATTTTTTTAAATTTTTCCTTAAACTTCCTCATGGAAAGGTCAAATTGATTTTTATTATTTTGGTAACCGTTTTTTCACTTTAATAAGACCTTTTAATGTAATTGGTCCAATTTCTGATACTTGCTTATTTGCATTCCGAAATCAGGTTAGTTTATAATGCACATATAAAAACTTCAGTACGTATTAGAACAAAAATAAAAAATGCATAAAAAAAAAAAGATTGACTTCTCACTCATTTTTAGCTTTGGTTTGTAAATCAGCTATTGTTGAAACTTTTCTCGTGGATAGATTCGTTTTACTGAAATTTTGTTGTTATTTGAAGAATTTTGTGGCTTTGTAAAGATTTTAAATATTTATATACGAAGTGACTTGATTTTAATAGAATGAATTCATCTTCTTCTTTTTGTTAAATTAAAAAGTTGTCAAGTAAATTTGGCGGTTTTGGTCTTTATTTGGTCAATCTCACAAGTAATGTAAGAAATGTAAACCAAAAAATGTTATTTAAGCATTACATCTCTGCGTTAAAATTGAACGAAAATCTAGCTCATTAAATATTTAATAAGGGATTTATTTCATATTTTAAATATTTTTTTTGTTTTAACAACATGGTTGTTGGTCGATATATCAGCACCCCTCCCTAAACATGACAATATTAAAAAATATATTTTATTTATTAAACTACCAAAACAAGACTCACTCATGAAAACAGAAGGACTTCTAAAATTTTGAGAGTCTAAGAGTCTATTCATGAAATATTCCACAGTTAAGATTATAGTGAAAGATTTATATGATATTGTAAAAAAAACGAGTGAAAGTGACTAAGGAATTAGAATATTATGCAGTTTAAACCCGCGGTCCACAACCAGAAAACAAGATCTCGTGTTTCCGACCATTATACTCCTTTCCATAGAACTAAGAAATTTGAATATTCCTTTATTGCCCGATCCACTGCCTTCTGGAATTCATTGCCATCTGATATCCGCCATGTCCTCATTCAAATATCATTTCTACCAATTTCTTCTCACATCCCAAAATGAAGTTGTACAATGAAATAAATATGAATTAAATTTTGACTGAGGTGAATGGTTGTTGAAATTGTCTGAGTTATAATTTTAAGAATCAACTCATAATGCTTATAACATTTTATTTTTATTTTCTCTGATTTCAATTTTTCTTTTCATTTTAATAATGTTTCTTTTTTTTTCAAAATGATTTTACTTTTTTTTTTTAATACATTTTCTCTAAAGATATTGTATATATTCTTTAATTTTGATTAATGTAATTTTTGGCCAGATGTAGTTTTTGATTTTTGTTCATAATTTTTATTCTTAAGGGTTAAGTTTATTTTCTATTTCTATTACAGTAAGTACTTTAACAAAAAAATGAAACTGCTCGTCAATAAACGATAACAAACAAGATCGTGTTGAAACTCTTCGAGTTTTTTAAATCTATTTTGAAGTAATTGATCCATAGACTTAAAGATCGAAGAAGAATATATAAATAAATAAAATACCGTTATTTATTCCTTTCTTTTTTAAACCACTTTTTTTTTTCTAGAGGAAGGAATCGTAAAGCGGTTCATTCGACTCAGATCTGAAGACGGCCAATTAAGATCCTCCCTGGGAACTGTCTAATAAAGCATGGATAGTCTCCCGACTACATCATAAAAAAAAAAAAAAAATTAAATAAAGGAAAAAGTTTACTTTTGAAAGATTCTTTCTATTTCAAAAACCTCTTAAGTTCTTGGAGATAACTTAAAAAAAAATTAAGCATTTAAATTTGGACATTCAAATATTTAACCCTTTGCACTCGGCACCGTTTCTTTTTTTTCTTATTTTTTCGTTTTAGAAATAGAAAGTAATCTTTATTCTGTGACGAACTCCCCTTAGAATAACAATAATGAAGAGTTACAAAAGAAAAGATACATATCCGGCCAAATAATAACTTAATAATGATTCAAACAATATATACAAAACTTAAATAACAGTATGTTAACTACTAGAAAATAAGAAAAAAATCTTTTCAACTATGCTTATAATTGTACTTGAAAAAAAAAATACACATATAGAAAGAAAAAGCAAAACCTCCAGAAAAGAAAAAAATATCAAAGTATATAAAGGAAAAGTCTTTTTTTGTTAATCCATAGAGGATATATACATAGATTAAAATTATATTAATGACAGATGAGCAACGGGATCAAAATATCGCAGTATCCCGGCATAAGATAAATAAAAAAGAATAAGTAGATAAATATAATTGGAAAGAGGCATTCAATTAATTTTATGAGAAAACCATTGCAGCGACAAAAAGAAAAAAAAAGTAATTAAAAAAAAAATATTTATATATCTTACCTAAGAACTTAGAATGAGAACTCGCAATGATATAGTAAAATACATACAACCACGGAGATTAAGGTGGGAAAAGATATACATATATATAAATTGAGGAATGTAAAAAAATGAAAAACATTTAAAATCTAGTAAATAGAAAAAACAAATGGATGAAAACAAACAACAATTTATTTTCTTTTTTTTTCATCACAGTGCTATTCCATTGTATGTCATCACTACTAAATATATTCTATTATCTGTACAATTACATATCAGCAATAATATATGTAAGTACAAGAATAAATGACAATGAGGTAGATAACATGAGATATTTTATTATAAAATTCAATAATTTTTTTTTCGAGCATTAGAGATTCTTGTTTTAGCTTCTTAAGACATTATATATATATATATATATATATATATATAGAGAGAGAGAGAGAGAGAGAAAGATAGATATTATAACTTATGTTTTTTTTAATCTTGATAAAGTTGATCAATTTCAAATTTGTTTCATTCATTTAAAAACTAATTTCTCTAAAAAAATAGCAGAGCGAAATACTCAGCGAGCAAAATAACACACACACACACATATATATAATATATATATATATATATTTTTTTTTTTTTTTTTTTTTAATACTTGTACATGGTACAGGATTCAGAACTTCGGTATAAAATTCATTATGGAATTATTATATTTTAGTTTATTTATCATGCATCTTAATATTTTTACCATATTTGATCTTTTTTTGAGCTATTTTAATAGAAAACTACATGAAAACATGTGTTTTCTTAAAAAATTGTTCATTCTCCGTAATCACTAATAAACTTTCATGTCCATGTCTCGCGAGGGGACAACCGAGTGATTTGAAAAATCAGTGTTTTTAAAATTATTTTTTTAAATAAATAAAATGTGTGTTTAGGCCATTGGGTTTTATTAAAATACATTCCAGATCACGAAAAAAAAAAGAAATAAATAAAAGCTTTGCAACAATTAATTGTAGTAGTTTTTGGCTGAAATAGGCGTACTTTTACTTAGCAGGATAAAAAAAATTATTTTGTTACACAACTTGAGCTCAATCTCAAATTTTTCTCTAATAAACCTCAACTTAATTAATACGAATTTAAAGCTAATCAAATGGAGAAGTTTTCATAAAAGTGTGGTATCTGTAGTACAGTTGGATGATGATAAAAGAAAATCGTGAATAATTTATGATTTTTATAAAAACAGAAATTAGTTTACTTTAGCTGCTCAAAAGTCATCTTTAAATGGTTATAACAAAGATAAAATCTATTTTCGTTAAAAGTATATTTTATCTAGTTTACAATGAAGCAATTATTAATTACTTATATTAAATATTTTTTTAGTTATTGCTTACGATTCAGAGAAAAAACACGACTTACTTAAAAAATCTCAAAACTTGAATTTCATAACCTAAGGTAAGGTAACATGAAAAATATTTAAAAATCATTATTTAAAATTTTATTATATGTATAAATAAAATATATATTTCGACAATTATTTTTATTAGAATACATCCTAGACCATGAAAAACAAGAAATAAAAGCTTTGCAACAGTTAATTGTAGTTTGCTGGAAACACGGATACTTTTAGGAGACTGGATAGAAAATAACATCATTTCTTTACACAACTTGAGCTGAATTTCATGAATTCGCCTAATAAATCTCAATTTAATTAATATGAATTTGAAAATTAATAAACGAAGACGTTTTTCTAAAAGTGGGCTATCTGTAATTGGATCAGTATAGTTGAATAATAATTTAAAAAAAATCGTCAATAATTTATGATTTTTCTAAATAGAGAACTTAGCTTACTTAGTTAATTCTATCTAGTTTACAATGGAGCAATTATTAATTAAATAAATTAAATAACTCTTTAGTTATTGCTTTCGATTCAGAAAAAAACATGACTTACTTAAAAAATCACAAAACTTAAATTTCATAACCACCTTACATGAAAAATATTTAAAAATCATGATTTAAAATTGTATTGTTTTTATAGATAAAATATATATTTCGACAATTATTTTTATTAGAATACATCCCAGATCATTGAAAACAAGAAGTAAAAGCTTTTCAAAAGTTAATTGTAATTTGCTGAAAACAAGGATACTATTAGGAGACTGGATAGAAAATAACATCATTTCTTTACACAACTTGAGCTGAATTTCACGAATTCGCCTAATAAATCTCAATTTAATTAATATGAACTTGAAAATTAATAAACGAAGACATTTTTCTAAAAGTGGGCTATCTGTATAGTTGAATAATGATAAAAAAACAATCGTCAATAGTTTATGATTTTTACAAAAATAGAACTTAGCCATGTTAAGCCGCTGAAAAGTCATATTTAAATGGTTATAACAATGATAAACTCTATAAGTAAAATTTATCCACTTTACAATGAAGTAATTATTAATTACATCAATTAAATATTTCTTTAGTTATTGATTTCGATTCAGCAAAAAACACGATTCACTTAAAAAATCACAAAACTTTGATTTGTTACTTTTCTGCTGTAAATTTCCCCTTTGTTTATATGAACGTTTTTGTAGGTCTTGGGTTCAGCTATCACTTGTATAAAATTTCCCTGAACTTACGGAACACCCTGTATATATTTTCCACTGAGGTATGAAGTCTGAGCTAGCACAATCACTGATGGATAACTACCAGATATTACTAGCAAGCACTGTAATACATCGACTGTTTCCTATCGATTATAACTAAGAACGACCCAAAACCAACGGGTAATGTTAAAAATAAATAAATAAAATACCTGAAGAAAAGCTCTTGGATCCTGTGTAGGTATCATTATCATACGGGTTAGATTGAGAGCGGTGGTGAATAAACTTGAATATATACCTCTCCTTTATCAGCACTCACACTGGCCCCCGTGACATCCTTACACTTGTTATCATGTAATAGATTGTAAGCACTCGAGCTTTTGTTTATTTGTTTGTATTAATTAAGCAACGCTCCTTCAAGTGTCATTACCATTGAGTCACCGATGGGACCGGCGCATGAGCAGCGCACTTGTCAATCGTTCACACTAGGAATTCCATTTAAGTAATAAAACAAGCATCTGTTTTATATTTGATTATTCTCATCCCCACATATATTATTACAGTAATGCTCGAAATAGGTTTTGTACCGAATATAAGCTCCTGTCATCCTCAAATACCATGAATGGGGTACCGTTGGATTCAGAATTTCACGGAGGGTTAGCAAATCGTATTCTCCACTTTTGTTTTTCTTTCTAAAATAAATAAAGTCGATACAAACATTTTGCTAGGCTTCAATACTGGAACGGTGGTAGATCTGTAGATCGATACGGGACAAATTGAATCTTGATGATTTTGATGCGTACAGCAAGACCCGTTCCTCCGGAACTATCGAATCCTGCGTTTTTAACCCCCAAAACGTACTATTTTCGAGATAACGCAAGGCATAGGGTTCGCATCCACACAACCTTACATCAATTGTAGTACTATCATTGAATACATGTCTCATTTCGTCGACTTTGAGGTCTCTATGATCGAGAGCGGAGGAGTTTATTTATTATTTATCGATGGTGTTTATCGTTAATTCTTCACCAAATCTCAAGATTGAGCCACCAATTTCGAAGGCTTCCTTCTCCTTCAGGCGGGAAAAATATTCCAATCACCCTGAAAATTCAGTCAAACAAGTTATGAAAGAAAACAAACTTTATTTGGGAATAACAAAAAAATTACACGCTTTTCCCTTAGTTATTCCCATGATCATATGAAAGATTACTAAATTCCCTACAAAAGGAAAAAAAAATCATCGACATCGGACAATTTTTAGCAATGATACAGCTTATTTTACTCTTGTTAATTTTTTTTGGCATTTGATAACAATGAGAATAAAAAGTTAAAATAATGTAAAAAAGATGAATGAGGAAATGTATCAATATATACAAAATAGAGATGCATCTTTTTTACATTATTTTAACTTTTTACTCTCTTATACGTAGTCGGTATTTTTGTTGGATTTTACAATATCCTAATTTTCTTTTTAAATCTGTTATTTCCTTATATAACTTCATATTTCTTTCCTCTGTTTTATACTTTATACTTTCTAAGATTATCATTTTTCATTTCTTATGTTACCTTATTTTTGTTATGTTCATTTCATTGGTCCATACTTTGTTACCGTTATTATTTGCTCTATTTATATATTTATAACAGCCATATTTTATATGGGTTAGTAATATTTTTACGGTGCTATCATTGTTTGTATACTTGTACCAGTATTTTCAGTCATCTAGAATTCATGAGTGATAAGCATGAACTTACTTTAAAAAACAATAGTATTTCACGCAGTTGCGCCGTATTTTAAGACTGAATAAGGACAGTTTTTAGAATTAATAACAAATCGCGCTGCTAGTTTTGACAAGATGGATTGGACATAGATGTCAACAAGTTTAGTGATTGAAGTACTCCATTGAATGATAAAGTGTTTATGACTTAAGGAGTTTTAATAAATAGCCCAGTAAATATATTTATGCTAATAAACATATACATAAAATATTTTTGTATTACACTTCATCCTTCGTCCGTCCGCCGAACGTCGCACATTGGAACGAGTAAGAGAAAATTCGCGACATCTATTTGAATCTATCTAAATTTATTTTATTTTTTTTGGAACTCCAAAACCTGGATAAACTGTATACAGTTAAAAAATATAAACTTTTTTGTTGATATTGTGATAAGATAGTTATTTAAGTTTGCGGAATTTCTTTAAAAAAATCGTTAAAATCGGACAATTAGGAGCAAAGACATGGATTTAATATAAGGATGATGCTTCTACCTAGACATTACTACCCGTCCTTTCTTTCCAAGATGGCGGCCGAAAACCTGTGTTGGTATAGACTGTCGGGCCTAAACGAATGTATCAATTTCAATGATACTTCGCTAAAGTCTTCTTCTCGATGCCCTTTAAATTTATCTATATAACATACTTCAACGGAAAGAAGCTGGAAAAAAAGTTACGAGGGATCGTAAAATTACATTTTCGAATAACTCAAGAAGTATAATCTTTTTTGTTAATGTACACAACAAGTTTGAAAGTTTACGATTTTTACTGAAAAAAAAAGCGGATAATTTGGAGCAAAGATATAGTGTTCTAAATATATTTCGTATGTTCTACTGCAAAACTTAAATCTTTTGTTTTGTTATTTGATTTTTTGAAAGTTTTATATTAACGGTAGCAATTTTGTCTATTTTCTTAAGGAAATTATCAATGATAAAAAATAAATTGTGGGTTGATGGTTGACTGTAGTAAATAATGAAGAGAAGGATAGTTGGCGTGATCAGTCAAAAAGAAAAATGGCAAAAATAAATAATAATATGTAAATACAAAATAAAATATGTGATAAAAAATAATAAAAATTATAAAAAATAAAATTATGCAGGCCAATGTTAGTAGTATATTTTTATTTATTTTCTTTAGTTTTACATGAAAAGTAATGTTAATTTTGATGTTAAATTGTTTGAATATAATAAACCATTGTGTAATAATTTGCAACAAATTGTGGGTTACTGTAGTGAATAATGAATAATGAAGAGAAGGAAAGTTAGGGTAATCAGTCAAAACTAAAAATGGCAAAAATAAATAATAATATGTAAATACAAAATAAAATATGTGATAAAAAATAATAAAAATTATAAAAAATAAAATTATATAGGCCAATGTTAGTAATCTATTTTTATTTATTTTCTTTAGTTTTACATGAAAAGTGATGTTAATTTTGATGTTAAATTGTTTGAATATAATGAACCATTGTGTAATAATTTGCAATAAATTGTGGATTTCTGTAGTGAATAATGAATAATGAAGAGAAGGAAAGTTGGGGTAATCAGTCAAAAAGAAAAATGGCAAAAATAAATAATAATATGTAAATACAAAATAAAATATGTGATAAAAAAATAATAAAAATGATAAAAAATAAAATTATGCAGGCCAATGTTAGTAGTATATTTTTATTTATTTTCTTTAGTTTTACATGAAAAGTAATGTTAATTTTGATGTTAAATTGTTTGAATATAATAAACCATTGTGTAATAATTTGCAACAAATTGTGGGTTACTGTAGTGAATAATGAATAATGAAGAGAAGATTAGTTGGGGTAATCAGTCAAAAAGAAAAATGGCAAAAACAAATAATAATATGTAAATACAAAATAAAATATGTGATAAAAAAATAATAAAAATGATAAAAAATAAAATTATGCAGGCCAATGTTAGTAGTATATTTTTATTTATTTTCTTTAGTTTTACATGAAAAGTAATGTTAATTTTGATGTTAAATTGTTTGAATATAATAAACCATTGTGTAATAATTTGCAACAAATTGTGGGTTACTGTAGTGAATAATGAATAATGAAGAGAAGATTAGTTGGGGTAATCAGTCAAAAAGAAAAATGGCAAAAACAAATAATAATATGTAAATACAAAATAAAATATGTGATAAAAAAATAATAAAAATGATAAAAAATAAAATTATGCAGGCCAATGTTAGTAGTATATTTTTATTTATTTTCTTTAGTTTTACATGAAAAGTAATGTTAATTTTGATGTTAAATTGTTTGAATATAATAAACCATTGTGTAATAATTTGCAACAAATTGTGGGTTACTGTAGTGAATAATGAATAATGAAGAGAAGGAAAGTTAGGGTAATCAGTCAAAACTAAAAATGGCAAAAATAAATAATAATATGTAAATAAAAAATAAAAATGTAATAAAAAAAAATAAAAAATAAAATTATATAGGCCAATGTTAGTAATTTATTTTTTTTAGTTTTACATGAAAAGTAATGTTAATTTTGATGTTAAATTGTGTGAATATAATAAACCATTGAGTAATAATTTGCAATTATTTGTGAGTTGATGGTTGACTGTAGTGAGTAATGAAGAGAAGGATAGTTGGGATGATCAGTCAAATATATAAAAATATATATAAAAATATTTATTTATCTTAACACTTGCAGACGTTTCGACCGAAAGTTCAGGCCTTCATCAGGGCTGAGAAAAGAACCAGATAACAATTGGTATGAGAAACAAATAAAAAATAAAATATGTGATAAAAAAAAGGATAAAAAATAAAATTATATAGGGCAATGTTAAAATTTTTTAAATTTATTTTCCTTAATTTTACATGAAAACGAATGTTAATTTTGATGTTGAATTGTTTTAAAATAATAAACCATTGTGTAATAATTTGCTGTTTTTATTTATTTACGTATCCACGAGGCATAAATCACGGGTTTTGCATGTTGTTAACTTAAAGTATGACCCGTCGTCCTTGATCTGGTTGGCGTAGGTATATTAAAATTGAACAAGTAAGAAATCATTAGATTCGACTTATATAAGACACGTATGGTAATCAAGTGTTCTTAAATAATATTTCACATATTTAATGAGCCAAGAGAGACTTCAACGAAAAGAGATTGTCATCAATATCCCGAAAGAGTTAGGTGCAGCTCGTTTTCCGAGACAAGGAGGTTACAGTTAAGATGGACTGTAATGGCGATGCTCTCGAGGACGTGGGAGAACTTCAAGTATTTTTATCCAGATTTGTGGTCTAATGGTTGACTGTAGTGAATAACTTAAGAGAAGGATGATTGGGATGATCAGTCAAAATAAAATAGTAAAAATAAATAATTGTATTTATTTTCACATTCGCCTACGTTTCGGTCCGAAGTTCAGACCTTCATCAAGGCTAAGAAAAGAACCAGATAACAATAGCTATAAGAAACATAAACATTGAATAATAAAGAATTAAAATTAGGTGAAAGGTATAGATTAAAAAATGTAGATAGTAAAATGAAATAGATAGAATGAACATTAAAGTAAAATAATGTAGGTAGAATAATAACAGTAACAGAGAACTTAAAAATACATAATAATAACGGTAACAAAGCACGGACCAATGAAATAAGCATAATGAAAATAAGGTAACATAAGAAATAAAAAATGGTAATCTTAGAATAAAGTATAAAACAGAGAAAAGAAATATGAAGTTATGAAAGGAAATAATAGATATAAATAGAAAATTAAGATATTGTAAAATCTACCAAAAATACTGACTACGTATCAGAGAATAAAAATTTAAAATAATGTAAAAAAGATGCATCTCTATTTTCTATATATTGATACATTTGCTCATTCATCTTTTTTACATTATTTTAACTTTTTATTCTGTTATACGTAGTCAGTATTTTTGATAAATTTTACAATATCCTAATTTTCTATTTATATCTATTATTTTCTTATATAACTTCATATTTCTTTCCTGTTTTATACTTTATTCTAAGATTATCATTTTTCATTTCTTATGTTACCTTATTTTTGTTATGTTCATTTCATTGGTCCATACTTTGTTACCGTTATTATTTGCTCTATTTATATATTTATAACAGCCATATTTGGGGTTAATAATATTTTCACGGTGCTTTCATTGTTTGTATACTTGTCCCAGTATTTTTAGTCATGTAGAAGTCATGCCTGATAAGCATGAATTTACTTAAAAAAACAATAGTATTTCACACAATTGCACCATATTTTAAGACTGAATAAGAATAGTTTACAGAATTAATAAAAAATTTCGCTAATAGTTTTGACAAGATGGATTCGACATAAACGTCGACAAGTTTAGTGATTGAAATACTCCATTGGATGATAAATTGTTTATGACTTAAGGTATTTTAATAAATAGACCATTAAATGTAAATAAGGTAATAAACATATCCATAAAATATTTTTATATTCCACTTCTTCTTTCACTAAAGTACATAGAAATAGTATTTTAATCAATGTCATTGCCTTGATTACATGGATTTTAAATATGTTTTTCGTTAGTAAGAAAATTACATTTAATTTCGTTAGAAACACATGATTTACGTTAAATAATGTTAATTATCAGTATCATTATTATTTATATTTTTTTCGTTACACTGCGTTACCTTTAATAACTTTATAATAATAATAATAAGGCTTAGCGAACCCGAAGGTTCGATGCCGACACCACCAATCGCTTGTTACACACCTCCCTCCACCGTTCGCCGTCCAAACCCAGTTCCTTCAGATCGGCTTTAATGCAATCTTCCCACCTTCGCTTCGGTCTACCCCTCGGACGCTTACCATTCGGCACAGCAAATATTAACCTTTTAGGAATTCTCTCGTTACTATGCCCAACAACTTTACAAGCCCATTTGATTCGCCGCGATGAAATTACCTCAATTATATTACCTGGATACAGCTCACGCAATTCGGCGTTGTGTAACCGTCTGAACTCTCCGGTTAACTCATCCTTCTTCGGTCCGAATATTCTACGCAATACTTTATTTTCAAAAACCTTAAGACGCTGCTCATCCCTTAATGTAAGCGGCCAAGTTTCGCATCCATAAAGAACTGTAGGCAAGATAATTGTTTTATAGATTCTAATTTTTAAGTTTCGGGACAAGAGGCGCGAACTAAGTAGTTTTGTCACAGAAAAATAACAAGCATTCCCCGCCTTCAGTCTAACCTTAATTAACCTCTTTCCAACGATATATTATACGTGTACCTTCTGACTAGTATTTCCGGAGATTTATTTTCGACATGGATAAGCATTTTTATTTTTTTTCTCCTTTATTCAGTTATCATATTCTTTCAAATGTTATTTTTAGCCTTTTTTCATAACTCGTAATAATGAGAGATAGTTAATTACTTAAAATAAACTAAATTAAAGGTACTTTAGTGGAAGTCATTTTGAACATTGGGCATTTAAGTCCTGTTAAGCGACATCGATAGGGATAAGACCTAAATGAAATTAAAGAATACTTAATTATACATATTTAATAAAACTCGTAAAAATGTGTAAAATCGATGATATAAAGTGGCACTTCAGGTTAGCCGATTTTGACGAAAATGTTGCTTATATATAGCTGTAACATGAACAAATGTTAAATACGAAATTTTATTTTCCTACGAAATTTTGTGTTAGAACTTGACCACTTCACATATACACTTAGAACTTCACATATACATAGACCATTTTGCTGGACTTGGTTCCTTTGACTCAGAGGACCTCAAAAAGTATATTTCCGTTAAAAATTCAGAATAGAAAATTTTCACGACCGCAATACTTTCCCTGACTGTATATGTAATATGTAGGTAAGTGAAAGTAAAAAAATAGTGATACACTTACTTACTATGATGCTTTGATGTCCCTGTCTTTTACGACAAACATACCTTCTTCAGACGAGAACGAAAATAATCGGTGTCTTTTTCGCGTGAGCCGTCGAGCACTAACTATCAGTACCATCTCAGACATATCTAGTAATGCCGCAGATAAAGTGAAACGATAACCTTGGCATTTTCTCCGCAAAAGGAACGAGTAAATTGTCCGTATCGTCAGATCCCAATACCGTTATTGTATGGATGGCGGATCAACTGAATCTTTGTTTGACAACATTTGACACACTATCATTACTATAATGAGGACCCGAACCTATCGGATGGCTTTTATTAAAAAAAATATTGACAAGTGTGTCTATTGATACTGAATAAATGACGCATTCCATTACATCAACTGACCACTTTCAATAATTTTATATTTAATTTCAATATTTATCTAATATTTCTATTGAAAACCATTTTTCGATCTACAAGAAAATCTTGAAACCTAACAACAAACTCGGTCAACCCTATCAGTCGATGCTCCCTTCTATGTAACTAGTGTTGCCCAAATGCGAGACCGAGACGAGTCTTAGTCTTGCAAACTCAGTCTTGGTCATGGTCTTGCTCTTGCGCAAGAGTGTCCCGACAGTCTTAAGTTACTTATTACCGTACTTTTTTTGATAGGAGAGACCTAACTAAGCCCGAATGAAAAATTAGAGGAGTTAAATGCAAAAGTATATTGGTTATACCAATTATTAACATATGGTAAGCTAAGATTGTCTAGTATCAGTAACTATTTTGCCTAGTTTTTATTTTGAAAATCGATTTTTTTTACTAGTCCTGGTCTTGGTCTTGCAACAGTTAGGCGGCCTTGATCTTGGTCTTGCAAAGTGCAAGACCAAGACCGATTTTGGGCTAGACTATATGTAACCAACAAAACCCTTCATAATGATCTTAATATCTCGTTTATTCTTGAACTGATCCCAGACAAATTTTCCAAATTTCATCAGGACGTTTTTCATTCAAATCCTGTAGCATAATCCCTATCCATCATGCACCTCTACAACCTCCTTAACTTAAATTAAATTAAAACGGCAGTGGCCCCATGATCTTTTATAAATATGTATATATCGGTGTTCGGGTAATGGATTCTCTATTCAAATCCTGAGCATCTGTGGCTTTATGGTCCAGTAAAATTAGGGATTGAACCCAACACTCAAAAAATGGTAAAAAGAATCCCTCGTCGGGTTTTGATAAGGGAATATAGAGAAGGACAGAATACTGTTTTTTTTTTTTAGTGTTTGAGAATATCTCAAAAACTATAAGTTTTTTCTCGCAAATATTGTTTGGTACAATATTAAAGTACTTTAAAATCTCTACGAAAATGATTCTATATATTTTTTGATAAAATCAATGTTTACGGATATATTTATAAGATTATATTTATTGTATTCCCATTTTAAGCAAAAATTGCTTCAAAACACAAAATTGATATTCTTCGTAGTATACGATACATTTTTGAAGTTTAATTAGTTTTTAACATTTTCGGTCTTTCAAATATTCAAAGTTTCTTTCTTTTAATGATTCTAAAAAGTCATTGACAACAAAATTATATTCTATATCAATCGATGGGGAATTTCGTGACAATGATGTGAAGTTTAGATTGACATTAACTTAATATAATTAGTAATATGTGATAGAAGACATTTAAACCTATAAAAAGTTACCATAAACCATGGTTTGATTACATACAGAAAACCAGGAAACTTAATTTTTTTAATTTTTAAGCCAACCACATGTTGAATAAAAAGAAATAACTAAAAAAAATATTTAAAGTAGGTTACAACAAATTACTTCATAGTAAACTAGATTAAATTTACGTTAAATGCAATTAAATCTTGTCTATTTTAAAACCACTCAAAGGTTAAAACCATTCGGTTTTTCATAAAATCAAGGATATTTCGGGATGTTTTTTATGATTTCTCAACTAGATTGAAGACCACATGCCTTCAGAAAAAACTTGCTTGTCTGATGAGTTTTAAGTCTATATTAATTAATTTGAGTTTACATTTTTATAGTTTACATGTTTTATTACTGATTGAGAAAATCATTAGTTTTTGTACAATACAAAAAGGAAAAAAAAAAACAGGTTGGGACTAGAAATTAACATGGTGTAAAACCGCAGTAACCAGTTACGATGGACTTAATAACCTAGTCGTGACAATCTAGTAACTTATTACAAACGTTCCTCAACGTTTAAAAGCAGTAAATTACCCTCAAGGTAAGCACACCAAAATTATTGTATATGTCAACATTCACAAAACAACGTAACAATATATAAGAAACCTTAATTATAGACCGAATATAATTTTACTTACTATTTTTCGCTTGTAATAGACGCGTCGTTAGTGATGATTAAGGAAGTAAGAAATTCAAGGAGAGTATTACTTTTAAGTGAAAACTTCTTTAGGCGCGTTTAGTACTTATTTGTACGGAGAGTGAATTACATTGAGCCATCAGATTCCGATGAGTAACGCTCGGGATAAAGTCGGCTAGAGGTAATTAATTGAAGTGTGTTTGTATATGGATTAAAAAAGCTCAAAACCTAAAAATAGGACCTGCATATTTTAAGTGAGGGAAATGTTAATTGTTTCATTCTCTTTGTGATGAGTTATTATTGACAATTATTTCTTCGACTTCGACGTCGTGTTAGAGAACCGAAAAGGAATAAATAGTGTCGAAAACCAAATGATAACGAGTTTTATTGAAGATATGGATTTAAATATCTCAGAAACTAAAAATCGGACCTGCATTCTGTAATAGTTCGTGGTACAGACGAATTATTTCTTTTTATCGAATTATTTACATCCGCCTGAAACTTCGTAAATAGTTTCATCTCATCGTAACCTACAACTATTTCATTTACGAAAACTGTTGGAATTGGGGCATTGTCATTCTGGAGGGGGACTTTGTATATTTTTAACATTAACATCAAACAACTCGTAAATACCTATTTGCTTTCTACTTAAGGAAATATTAGTTAAACATACTATATACAAAATTAAAAAAAATCTATATACAAAACACTTAAAACCATGCCAAGACACTTAAAAACATGTACAGTGGTAAAATATAAATATACACTTTTAGAAAAATACATTACATTCTTCTAAGCAGTAAACTCTGTGCTTCTGTTAAGAAAAAAAGTTAAATCTGATAGTAAGATTATTCGATCACAAAATAATGAGGTTATATAGGACAAACGGCCCAATATTTTTGTAGGCCACCAATATTTCTTATCGTTTTTGTGATCAAATTGTCTTAGGATCAACAGGAAAGCAAATGGATATTTACGAGTTTTTAGTACCTAATTAAATAGACAAAGTTTGGCCACCTCCAGATTGAAAACGCCCCAATTCCTAGAGTTTTCTTAAATAAAATAGTTATAGGTTAGGATGAGATGAAACTATTTACGAAGTTTCAGGCGGATGTTAATAATTCAATAAAAAGGGGTACATTGAACTATAAGCGAAGAAAATTTTCAGCATTTCATTCTCTTTATAATGTACTTATAATAATGAGCTATTATTTAAATTTTAAGTTTCATCTTATTAATCTCGCCTTGTTGATATTTTCACTTCTATCGTGTGGTTTAAAGCATACACTTTAGTTTTCTTTTTCTTTTTCTTTATTTTAACCGACGTTATGGCCAGCTATATAGACTACTTAATAGAAAATCTAAACTTTCTATTGAAAACAAACTACTGATCTACAAGACAATATTAAAACCCCTGTGGACCTACGGACTAGAACTGTGGGGGACAACCAAATTTTCTAACATCAAAGGCATTCAATCCTTCCAGTCCAAAGTCCTCCGTACAATAGTCGATGCTCCCTTCTATGTCTCTAATAAAACCCTGCACAATGACCTTAATATTCCATTTATTCTTGATCTTATCCCAGACAAATTCTCCAAATTTCATCAGAACCTTACCCATCACCCTAATCTCGTAGCACAATCCCTATCTAGCACCACTCATCTCTACAATCCTCCTCGCAGGCTTAAACGGCAGTGGCCCCGTGACCTTTTGTAACATGTATATACTGGAGTTCTGGGAATGGCCAGATTCTCCACTCAAGTCATGAGTGTCCGTGGTTGTAGCGCCCTTACTCAATCTCCGCTGGCTTTCAATGACAGTGAAATGGTTGAGCAGGAAGCGCAGGGATCTCCTGAAGCCTTGCTTTCCCTCCACATGTGGGGGGATAAGTATGGTTCGGAGTTCCTATGGCCGACTGTAAATAGTGTAATAGGTATGCCTGCGTCTAAGATGTTTATTTTCATTACTTTTTTTTTTTTATTTATTTTTTTTTTCTCACTATGATATTTTATTTTGTTCTTTTGTAGCTTTATATTATTTGAAGTTAGCTTATTTTTTTTTTATTTTTTTTTTTTAATTTGTAAATATGGTGTGAATGTGCTCTCAGAACTCTATTATAAATGTCCTTTATTGAGACAGATTGTAATATTTATCAATAAAAAAAAAAAAAAAAATTTCTTTATTAAGACTATTTTCAAGATGATCATAAATAGATTTTGCTGGTTTCTTTGGGCGTATAAAACGTCATTTAAAAATTATTTATTAATTTATTATTAATTGCGTTTTTCGGACCACCTGTGGCATCATTAAGAACCATAAATGTATCATCTTGACGCTACCTTATCAGAACTGATACGATATCTCACACGTAATAACCATAAATTCTTTGCTACTATCACCTTGGGGAATACAACATGCGTCTGTAACTGCACACGAGTAAATATTTTTTAGTCTGAGTAGACTCCAGAAAGATTGCCGACTAGATAAGGGCGCAAAGAATTGTGCAAGCGTAATCTTCACGCTGCAATTCAAGGCGGTTTTAACTAATTAATTAAAGGATTTTAATTCTTTAGTTCTAAAGGGGGCCCTACACGGTCAATCGGAATTGCAATAATGACGTTTCGAATTGTCGTGTAAGGTAGTGAATGAAGTACTGATGGTGGTGCGCTGCGCATTTCCGAACATCCGGAAATCAAAGGTTCATTCAGGAGAAGTGGAGGAGGGACTGAGGTAAAAGTAGTGGGGAGACTAACCATACTGCTGGATAGGTTGGTTTACCTAGGCCTCACAACCATTATACATTTCTGATTTTCATTATATGTAAATAGTTAAATAATTTTTCATATCCCTTGTTTATAATTTAAAACCATCTTCAACTATTTCTTTTAAATAGTCAAGTGGGCAACAAATTAAAAAAAAAATAAGGAAACTTCACAATTTACTTTAGGAAAATAAAAAACTATAACGTTGTGTATATTTATCAGTTCTTTTCCCATTTTCCTCAACAAATTTATTATTTTCAAAATACCTTTCGGTAATTTTTGTAAGTAGTAGACTTATATTTTACTAACTTTTGTCAAAACGATATGAGACTAACTTTACTACTAGATAGGTTAGTTTACCTAGGTCTCGTTATTAAGTAAATAATTTCATAAAAGTAAATAGTTGTTTATATCCCTAGTCTATATTATTATTAACCATTTTCAACTATTTTTTCTTTAAATAGTCAAGTAGGCAATAAATTGGAGAGAAAAAAAAGTGGAAACTTCACATAAGTAATGATCAGTAATGATTGAACGTGTAAGGGTCTTCATGATCAAAGCGATAGCGGGCAATCTTGGAACTTCTTGTGACGTTCATTCATGAATTACCGTGTAGGATCTGCTTAATTCTAGCTCAGACGGAATTAACTATTAAGCTTATAATTTTTCCTGTAAGTCACCTACATTTTGTGTCTTGTAAAATCACATAAAATAGACATCTTTCTTGGCACTACTTATTTATTTTTTCTAGTTCCTCCATTTCTTTCATCTTGCGTCGTGTGTCATCATAGGTTTGCATTTTCTAGATTAAAAAAAAAAAAAAATGGTCAGAGCAAACAAAACCAACTGATTGAATACTTCCAGGGTTTCTGCGTTCCCTTTTTCGTCGTGGTTCTTTCCAGCGTTTTGTTACAAAAGTCACTGAGACTTATCTACATGATTTTTTATCATTATAATCAAATGTTAAACTTTAATGTTATTTTACAGTTCAATGTTAGGTTATAATTGGAAAAATTCCAATCACAAATCCTAATAATAATAAAAAAAATATCGTAAACGTTTTGAAAATTCAGAAATCATCAGGATAGAAAACGAAGCCAACCCAATATCATTTCATTTCATTACATCCAATCGTAACCTGGAAGAAATGTAAGGTGACATATCTTAGGAAGGTTATATTCAAACAGCTGATCAGCAAAAAAATAAACAAAAAACATGTAATAATGATAGAAAATTCATAAATTTACCACAAAAAAAAAAAAAAGGAAAACAGGATAATCATTAAGATTAAAGAAAAATTGAACTGCGAATCATAGGAAGATTATTATCAAAAACAGCTGATAAAGCTAAAAAATCCAAATAAATTAACCGAAATTGTTATTGGTTAAACTTATCCAAGATGCTCAAATTTTCAGAATAAAAGTTATTAAAATGTTTACCTCAAGTCCTATAATTAACAACATTATCTAAACCATCTCCTTTCAGTAATTATTTTTTTGAGATTTTGAAAAACACCTGGGTCCATTGCCTGGGTCCAGTGCCAAACACACAAATCGTATTCGATCGTGAAATAGTAAAATTGATGAATGAACTTGAAATTTTCAATAAATGAGATGTGTTCTGTGAGGATTAAAGAATTGATTTTCTAAAAAGTATTCTGGTTTACAGAAAGCATTTTGCAGTTCTTAAAGGCTACTGTTAGTATGTTTGATCACTTTGTTGAATCGATTATTACAAATAGAATCGTTATGTAAAACAACGGTGGTCGATTATCTACTGAATACTATGTTATTATCAGGGTTTCCACTTAGGTGAAAAAGTTCCCTTTTTAGAGAAATTTCAATGTTAGGAATAGAAAGAAAGGTATATAATTTTAACAATCAAAGCCTATTTTGAGGACAGGTTAATTTTTATTTTATTTATATAAGTAAAAGGGATATAAAACGTTCAGTTACATATACAATTACTTTGTAAATATTTGGATGATTTTAAAGTTCATTTTAAAGGGAAAAAGGGAGAATTTGAATGACCAAAAGCTAATTAAAAAAAAACGTATATGGTTGAAATGTTGGTTACAGTAATCTCCTCACCGACCGAGACGTTATCGTCGATAAGACGTTAAAACCGATGTCCAGGTACAAGGATATCCTGTGTAATAGACCTGTAATGGATCATTGAGAAAGAAAATAGGTACCATGGAAGTAGCCTTGCAAACACCAAATGGTGGAAGAGGCAAAAGCGTTGATTTTGATTAATCGAAAATTTTATAATTACTACCGTAATTGAAATTATCATTTGAAGAAGTTATATGATTCTCCTTATATAAGTCAATACTATTATACGTTATTTATATTAATTTTTTATTTTAGTTTTATAAGTTCAACTCAGACTGTTTCTGATGATTATGAATGACGTCGTATTCACTCAGATGATTATGAATGTTCAATTTGAATCTTGAGAAAACGAAATCATTAGAATTAGTTTAAATTGAAGACATTTTACAGACAAATTTGTTTCCTAACTTATTAAAAATGACAGACGTCCTTTGCTATTAATCTACTCAAGGTTTCGTGAAAATCAGTGTTGCATAAAATCGGTCTTGGTCTTCCACTTTGTCCTTGGCCTAGGACTTTTAAAAAATTAAGACAAAATAGTTACTAATACTTGACAATCTTAGTTACTATAAGTTAATAATTGGTGTAACCAATAAACTTTTGCATTTAAGTCCTCAAATTATCCATCGGGTTTAGTTAGGTTTCTCCTATCTGAAAAATTACAGTAATATCTCTACAGTTATAAGCTAATAAGTAACTGCATGACTGTTGCAAGACTCTTGCGCAAGAGCAAGATCATGATCAAGACTGAGTTTGCATGACCAAGACTCCTCTCGCATTTGGCCAACACTAGGGAAAATATTCTGCCGATTTGATCCATTAGGGAGGTTCAAGGTATAAAATGGATACAGCTGGGAGAGGGGGGGTGAGCAACAGTGTAATAAAACCCTACCTCAAGCTTCAGACCAGGCATTTACTTTCAGTCTGCATTTGTGGAAGTGAGTAGGGAAGTGGTGATGAGATGTGGATGCGGGAGTATGGAAAAATCTAACTTAAAGTATCCTGATACAGCCACATCTTCTTCCAGGTGGTTTCTACTTCAAGAAGTCGAAGGATCGGCAGCACGAGAGGAAGGGAGCGTTTAGAATTCAGATCTGCTTCTCAGTAGCATACGAGCAGTTCATCTATCGCCTGTGTATCAATTAATTAATTCGTAAGGAGTTCATGTTGAAGTTTTTGGAGCATTGCACAAGTGAGCGATTAGGCAATTTGGCCTATATAACCTCGTTATTTGGGAGTGTAAGTCACACGAAACGGCCACTGTTTTTCTCGGATTTGTCGGAATTATCTTGAAGATAAAATATAAATATTGAATATTTACTTTTAAAAAAACAAATAAATTAAGTTTTAATAAGGCTATGTAAGAAAACATTGTAAAATTTATTATATATGAAAAAGAAATTTTGAATAATTATATTTATAAATTTACATTAAAAATTTTTTTTTCACGATCGCATTACTTAAACTTACTATATATTACATGTATACGTAAGTGAAAGTGAAAAATTAAAATTACAGAGGACGAATATAAAAAATTCATAATTTTTTGCGGAACTTCAACTTAATATATCTCTATAGCATTTTACAATGAAATTAAATCAAAGTTGTAAGTGTTATTATTTTGGATTAATATTATTTATAATATTTCTTATATATGCATTATGTTCTAAAAGAGCAATAAAAGAAAAAAAAGAGGAAAATGAACTGTACTTGGATAAAATTCTAAAAATATCATTGCAGCTTATCAGAAAAAGTCTATATTGTAAAAAGCGTCTATATTTGTTTTAGAAATAAACTATATGAGATGGGAATGAATAGCTGTAAGATATGCTTCACATGACAGTACTTTTTAAAAATTGTTTAAATTTTTTATATATAGAGGATCTGTAGTCCAGAAGATGTGAGAGTCGGTTATGTCGTCTAGTCAGTTCTTGTCTTTTCGAAGGCAATGGTTATAGGTGGGCTTGAGACCTTCCTAAGAGAGAAACTTACGTGGGTGTATTTCCTTTCATTTTTCCAAACACTTTTGAAGATCATAAAGGTAGTTTAGAAGGTCGATTAAATTATTTATTTATTTTATTTATATTTTATTTTATGCAATTTGCACCTACGCATCTAGCAAATTTGTTGTGTTTTTATTGTCTTGGTATAATTGCTTGATTTTTTTAAGTTGATGTTTTTATTGATGTAGTAGGTCTCTTGGCCATTTTCTCCTTAATCTTCGTTTCTCAGGTAACAGGGAGCAGGAGATAGAAAGAACCAGAGGATTGGGGTGATTTTGGGTTGAAGAATGAAATGTAGTGTATTTGTAGTGGATGTAGGATTTTACTGTTGGGGTGTTTAAGTCGTTATGTATAGTAGTGTTTGAAATGTACCAAGGTGCGTTAACAATTTTTCGTAAAATTTTTGATTGTGCTGTTTGTATTTTGTTTATGTGTGTTTGTTTTGCTGAACACCAAAGTTCTGCTCCATATGTCCATATTGGTCTCAGTAAGGTGTTTATTATTATTTAATTTATTTATTTAAATTATTATTTAAAATTCCACATTCTGTAACGGCTTAATTAAATTAACAACAAAAATAAAAAGAATAATAATCATATTGGTGTGAATGTATATATATATCACTATAATTATAATCCAAGTGACAGATTATTATATTTCTTTTTTTTTTAACTTAGCTTTTCAATAGTCGTAGTCTTAGGTTTAGAGTTTTTGTTTTGTTTTTGATATGTGGGCCCCATGTCATTCTTCTGTCAAAGATTAGTCTAAGATATTGAAATTTGTCTGTCTGAGGAATTTGGATATTGTCAAGGTAAATAGCAGGGCAAGTTTCACGTCGAAGGATAAAACTGATATGTAGTGATTTGTCTTGGCTGAGTCGAATTTTCCAGAGTTTGCTCCAGTCGTAGAATTTGTTTAGGTGATATTGTCTGAAAATTCTGAAAATAGTGTCAGTTTGACTTTACTGCAAGAACGCAAGAGTCTTGATGTCTTGCAGGGATGATCTTGCGTCAAATAAGGCGGTCTTGGTCTTGGTCTTGCAAAAGTGCAAGACCAAGACAGATTTTGGGCAACACTACTGACCACACTCAAAAATGTTTCTTTGAAATCTTTCAGATGATATGTAACTACTCGAGTGTTAACTTAAGAAACAGGGGACCGATCTACAACAATATAACTGAGACCAGTTTGAATACACGGAGCAGAACTTTAGGATTCGACAAAACAAGTACACATAAACAAAATACCAACAACACAATAAAAAAAACTAAGTTATGTGCTTTAGACCACACGATAGAAAACATCAACAAGGCGAGGTCAATAATATGAAATATAAATTATAAATAATACCTCATTATGATGAGGATGGAATGCTGAACATTTCCAGAGCTCAAAGTATGCAGGCCAGATTTTTATTTTCTGAGATATTTAAATAATATCTTCCATAAAATTCGTTATCGTTTGGTTTTCGATACTATTTTTTTTTCTATTCGTCTGTCTAACACGGCATCGCGTTAAGATAAAATTTTGAATAATAGCTCATTACAAATAAGATGAACTGGTGAACATTTTCCTTGCTAACAATAGGTAGTTCCGATTTTTAGTTCTTGAGATATTTTAATCCATATATATATAATAATAAATTAATAAATAATTTTTAAATGACGTTAATATGCCCAAAGAAACCAGCAAAATCTATTTATAATCATCTTAAAAATAGTCTTACTGAAGAAAAAGAAAACTAAGTTGTATCCTTTAAACCACACGATAAGAAACAAGTGTCAATAATAGCTCATTACAAAGAGTATGAAATGATGAACATTTCCCTTACTTAAAATATGCAGGTCCTATTTTTAGATTTTGAGATATTTTAATCCATAGACAAAAACACTTGAATTAGTCGACTCCAGCCGACTTTATTCGAGCGTTACACATCGGAGATCTGGCGGCTCAATCTAATTCACTCTCCACAGTGCAAAACGCGCCTATAGAAGTTTTCACTTCAAAAATGATACAATACACTGCTAACGCACCTTGGTTTATTTCAAACAGCACTTTGCGTAACAACTTGAAAATTCAAACAGTAAAATCACACATAGAAGAGAAACACACTACACTTAATTTTAAGAATGAAGACTCCCTCAAGGTAGTATCCTTGGTCCTATCTTTTACACAGTTTAAACAGCTGACATCCCAACCCATCCTGACACTGCCATCACCACGTATGCTGATGACACATGTATCCTATCTGTTGATAATGATCCATCAACTGCATCCCAAACTCTCCAATCTCATATCACAAACCCTTGAAGAATGGTGTAAAAACTGGAGAATTAAAATCAATTACAATAAATCCCATAAAATTACCCGGGGTCGCAAACCTATGACCTCCTGTCCTATAGTATCCTTTAATAATTCCCTACTTCTCCCAGTAGAACAAATCCGTTACCTAGGACTCCACCAGGACAAACGACTCACATGGAATCCTCATACAAGACTGAAACGACAAGAAACCGCTCGACGTTTCCAACTACTCCAACACTTCTAGACAAACGCTCTAAGCTATCAATCAATATACATATATATGACAATAATAAGACCTATATGGACTTAAGGAATTGAGCTTTGGGGCTCCACTAAAACATCGAATTCCTCTCGTATCCAATCCTTACAATCCAAAATCCTTCGTAAAATCCTCAACGCTCCTTACTTTGTCACAAATAAAATCATCCATAAAGACCTTAATTTTCCATATGTTTCCGTGTTATTGGCCCAATCCAGATACCTATCCTTCCATAACAAACTCCAGAACCATCCGAACCCTCTCGTTTCAAACCTTGCTTCCTCCTGGATCCCTGATAACCCTCCGAGGCGTCTGAAAAGAAGATGGCCTCGTGATCTACTCATGTAAATATATTATTAGAGTGCTACCAAAGGGCAGTTTCTCAACAAGTGTTTTCATGTGATTATATTATTACTGTGTGCACATTTACTAGTTGTATTTTTTAATAATACAGTTGTAAATATCAATGAAAAAAAAAAGATTGAATACTCAAAATAACTTGAATCCAAGAGTTCGTTCAATTATTCTCATCACTGTTACTTCATCGACGCAGATTAAAAAGAAAAAGACCAAGAGTACTCCTTCAATGATAAAATTAAAGTCTTCCAAGCTAATTCGCAGATACATCACAAATTTTCTGGAAGCGCTACCGCGCAGGTATAAAGAGCATAGAATATTAAAATAAATAAAAATGGAAAATAACAAAAGTTGATCACCAAAAATAAATTAAAACAAAGCTAAAATCGTCAAATTTCACGATTTTACGGACTTAAACCGAAACCGGATTCAACCGGTTATCTAATATTTACTCATAATTTCTGACGCAATGTTTACTTCATTAGAAATAAACAATGTGAAGTGCACTGCCTTTCCGGTTTCTCGACCGAAGGTTACAATATAAAGTGTTTACCATCTAATGAAGAGGTGGTGTGGTGGTGGATTCGAGAAAAGATCCATATCGCCTCCACCATAATGGCCAACCTAAAATTGACGATAAGACGAAAAACGTGACTGGAGCAAAAAATAATGATTGATCGATCTCACCGGCTGTTTTCACAACGTTGGCATTGAATTCGATTGCGTTTTTAGTTAATTAAAATTATTTTCTAGAGTAGTTTATCGGTGCTTGAACTGTCGGAAATTCGTCATCCCACCAGGTCAAGATGTTTATCCCGAAATCGAAGGACACTATAATTTCTTTTATAATTTATTCTTAATAATACTACAGTCGGTGGTAAAGTGGTAATAACTTCGTAAATCGCTTCATCTAATGGTAACCAACAACTTTTTATTTTCACTTACCTATGTATGAAAATGTAATCAGCAGAGAAATAGACAACAGAATAATGGCTGGTAATAGAGCTTACTATGCAAACCTAAAACTTCTCAAGTCTCCATTGTTGTCAAAAGCCACAAAAATAAAGCTGTATAAAACGCTTATTAGAGCAGTAGTCACCTATGGAGCGGAAACCTGGTATCTATCGCAAGAGGATTGCCGTAAACTAAAAGTATTCGAAAGGAAAATAATAAGAATGATTTATAGTGCTACAAGTGTTAATGGTGAGTGGAAGATCAAAAGTAACAATGAATTCGAGGCCACAGGCGGATTTACGGAGAGGGGCTTTCGGGCTGAAGCCCCCTCCCCCCAAAATGGTAAAATGTAACTATGTTTTATGGTAAAAAATTATTTCTTAAAGTATTAATGCTCGTTTAATTACATTTAATAGGACTTCAAGAATCACTTAAACACCGTTTCATATAGGTAGTTTTTCCATATAGTACAAACGTCCTAAAATTTTTGTAGGCCGCCATTTATTTTTCGATTTTGTGATCTTACGATTCAAGGGGAAAGCAATTAGGCATTTATGAGTTTTTATTACATCGTTAAATTAATTAATTTAATAAAAGAACATCCCATTTCAGAAGTATTTTATAGATAAAAAATTATCATGCAATTCCATTTTCTTTCGACTTAAATCGTAAGAAAATTTCATTACAAAAAAAAAAAAAATGTGGCCTACAAAAATATGGGGCCGTTTAGGGTGACCTCCATCCTCAACACGACAAAATAACAAGATTATATAGTATACGAGGTTATATACTAATATTTTTGTAGGGGGCCGCTTATTTTTCGATTTTGTAATCAAATTATCTTCGATTCAAGTGGAAAGCAAATAGGTATTTATGAGTTTTTAGGAGCTCATTAAATTTAATCCTTTGATTAATTTAATGAGGAAACGTCCCATTTCTGAGAATTTTCGTAGTCTTTGGTTTACGATAATATGAAACCATTCACAAAGTTTGAGGAGGATGTTAATAGTTTGATAAAAAGGCGTATGTACCACGCATGATAATACAATTGTTTATTTTTTCCCTCATTCGCTGCAACTGTAAGAGGGTTGTGCATTAGTTTACATGGACACGCGCTGGCATAAAATATATTACACATGTGACTACAAATGACCTTGAACAGTTAATAAACAGGACAATGAATAAATTATCTATAGAGAAATGAACTTATTCTTAATGCAACACAAAACCTGTTGGTTAGATTTTTTTAGATTTAGATTTACGCAAAACATTTAAAGAGTTAAGATTGGATTTACTCGAAGATGATCATTGTTTTATTGAATTGATTAGATTTAAGATAATGAAAAAATGCCGTAGATAACGCACGTAAAAAACAATATTTTAATTAGTAGTTGGCTTATTCTGAAATTTTTAGAAATAAATTTAAAAATTATTAAATTAAAACAATATCACAAGTGTTATTAATTACATTAAAAAAACCATACTAACTCTCATGGGCACAGACTTTTGATCCATTTTGATTGGAGAGAACAGAGAAAAAACAAAACAAATGGTACTACTTCATATTAAGCGTACAAATTAACATAATTATTGTGAAACGAGCAAATATAATATTGTATATTTAAATATATATATATATGTTTAGAAAGTTGTAGATTTTTTAAATGTGCTTATGGATATATTCGAAATATCTGAACAAAAAAAAAATGGATATATTACAATTTTTATATATTAAACATAGGCTGAAGGTGGATAGCCTCCATAACATAAGTAGATTTCTAGAACCTTTCAACTAAATTCAATAATGCTAAAAACTGAAAAATACTTTTGATTTCTTAATTTGTACAACCTCCAAATAAAAATAAAACGTTTTCTCAGTTATGTAAAAATGTCTATAGAAACATTCTATATTAAACTATATTTATACTTGTACATATTAAATATATTTTTACCAAATTTATTGTAGAAAATTTATAAGAAAATCAACTGAAAACGGAGGTGTCCACATGAAAGGTGAATGATTCGTAAAATCCAATATATTTCTAATTTTAATTTATCCATGGATATTTGAAAATTTAAATAATAGCAATATTTATTTCGTAATAAAATAATTACGTACCTACTTATATGACAGATTAGACAGCTAGTCGAATTTTCTGAATAGATTTTAGTTTATACATTTTATTCATTCAAGTAGCTTATTTGTTGTTAATTTTATCTTTTTATTTACTCCTAATTATTAGGGGGAGAGCGAAACGATGTTCTCTTTACCTCCACATCTTTATCGAAGTATGCTAACGCTTAAATTGAACGCATAAAATTGATAATTAGAAGTAACTCATATTGAAAAGAAAAAAAAACTGGAATTTTCATTTTTTTCAAAATATGTAACGATATTTAAATTCATAGTCCCGCTTTCAGATCATCAGTGTTAAGTAAAAAATGTAACTCCATTTCTGCATAATGTTGATATTATTGAAGTTGATGGTGATGAGTGAAGTGTTGCACGTTTTTAACTCATACGAGTATTATATCATATTATTATATAGTATCAGATTAAAACACTGAACAAGGCTCACCCAGTGAAAGGCTTTTTCCACTAAAAAAATGCAACTACCACAAGTACACTAAAAACTAAAAATATTTTTAAGATGTTGTAGTGATACTTTTACAACTTCAACTAGAAAAAAATTTAATTTAGTTGTTGGGTAATAGTCCGTGGTACAGACCCCCTTCAATCGAATCATTAACATCCGCCTGAAACTTCGTAAATAGTTTCATCTCATCGTAACCTACAACTATTTTATTTACGAAAACTCTTGGAATTGGGACGTTTTTAAACTTTGTTTAATTAATTAGGTACTAAAAACTCGTAAATACCCATTTGCTTCCTACTTTGACCGTAAAATAAATTGATCACAAAATAGACAAAAAAAAAAAGGCCTACACAAATATTGAACAGCTTGTCGTATATTACCTCGTTATTTTGAAAATTTGGGGGTGTAGGTCACGCCAAACGGCTCAATATTTTTGAAGGCCACCTTTTTTCTCGACTTTGTGATCAAATTATTTTACCATTCAAGTAGAAAGCAAATGAGTATTTACGAGTTTTTAGTATCTAATTAAATAGACATAGTTTTCCACCCTTCAGATTGAAAACGTCCCAATTCCAAGAGTTTTCGTAAATAAAATAGTTGTAGGTTACGATGAGATTTACGAAGTTTCAGGCAGATGTTAATAATTTGATAAAAAGAGATCTATACCGCGGATTATAAATTCTGATTCTAAAGATAGTTGATAGAATCTTTTAAAATTTTTGTCATTTTAAAAATTTGGGGTGTAGGTTTTGCCAAACGGCTCAATAATTTTGAAGGCCACCTTTTTTTTCTCGATTTTGTGATCAAATTATCTTACCATCCAAGTAGAAAGCAAATGTGTATTTACGAGTTTTTAGTATCTAATTAAATAGACATAGTTTTCCACTCTCCAGATTGAAAACGCCCCAATTCCAAGAGTTTTCGTAAATAAAATAGTTGTAGGTTACGATGAGATGAAACTATTTACAAAGTTTCAGGCGGATGGTAATAATCCGATGAAAAGAAATCTATACCGCGGATTATAAATTCTGATTTTAAAGATAGTTGTTAGAATATTTTCCATTGGCAGAAATAATAAAAATAAAAGTGATAAAGAAATAAAAGTATAAGACAACTTGCGAGCTTATTATTCACGATCTATAAATAAAATACTCATTGAAACAAACAATGTAAATAAAGGCCAATTAGCTGGTATATAACTTTCCAGTCAATGAAGACGGAAGAATTGCCAATGAAGTGCTATAAAAGGATTGTGAACGGAACCGGCTTTCGTTCTAAGGATTTCATTGACCCGTGGTTTACCTCTTCAGGATTCTGAGCAGTATTGGGTATAAGGATGTCTTTTGATATGCCAGTCACAATTGGATGCATATCCAGAAGAATGACATCCTTGAAAGATAAAACAATCTTTTCTGTAGATGCACAGAGTTTAACCATGGTACCGTTATCCACTAGCGGATCCAGGATTTAATTTTGGGGGGGGCTTCAGCCCGAAAGATTTTTTTTCATATACATATAACGATAATTAATTTGAAAAAAAAATAAAGAAATAAAGAAATTAACTACCTATATGAAATGGTGTTTAAGTGGTTCCTGAAGTCCTATTAAATGTAATTACAGGAACAAGAATACTTTAAGAGATAGTTTTAAATATTTTTTTCTGTAAAACATGGTTATATTTTACCATTTTGGGGAGGGGAGGCTTCAGCCCGAAATCCCCCCCGTAGATACGCCTGTGCCGTTATCTAAGCTTCTTAGATGTTGGCGTAGAGTATGTCAGTATGGAAGAGGGCTTTCGTGCAGCTCAGACTCTCTTGGAAGTGCACGTTGCGCCATCATCTTAAAGGCAGGATCGCCCATCCTCCCCCAAGGTCAATAGTACACAAACTTGTTCCTTCCCCATTCCCAAGAAATGTTATTGCTTTAGTATTCTTAAAAAGTACAAGGAAAAGAAGCATTAGAAAAATCGTAGATTATATACGATTATACTTGCTGCGGTATAGTCCAAGTTTTTATCCTAGTTCTCTGGTTCCTATAGTTCTCTGGTTTGAAACGTTTCGTTCCGCAGATTACTACCTCCGTCGAAATGTGGTCCCCTTAAAAATTCTAAATCCTCCCATCAAAAATATCGCTTACAGAATAAAGTATGAGGTAGATTACTGACAGTAATAATAATAAATATTATAAGAAATATTTACTTACTGCATTTTTGAGTTTCCAAACAGGAATAAATATAGATAGAAAGTAAACTGAATATAAAGTAAATTCAGAAATAACAATACTGTCGTTATAATGAGAGTACATTTAGCGGATCTATCGATCCCAAACGCCAGTGATTCAATCAATGATTAAAACGTTTTCAGTATCAATAAAAAAATCGGGACTAGTTTTGCCAAGATGGATTAAACATAGAAGTCAACAACTTTGCCTACAAGGGTAACTGTCTAAATACTGCGTTCAATTAAGAAGTGTTTATGAATTAAGGTGTTTAGGAAATAGGCGAATTATAAACACATGGCCATTCATTTTATTTTGCATTGAATACTAGATCGTAAGTCTGCTATGAATCTTTTAGAGTACCCACACGAGGGCGTCAAGTATATAAAAATCTTCATCATTGGGAGTATTTTGGTTAGTGTTCTCCAAAATCGGTCTTAGTCTTGCACTTTGCAGACCAAGACCAAGAACGCCTAACTGTTACAAGACCAAGACCAAGACTGGTAAAAAAAATCGATTTTTTGAATAAAACTTGAGGCAGAATAGTTAATAATACTTGACAATTTTAGTTACTATATGTAAAGAATTGGTGTAACCAATATACTTTTACATTTAACTCTTCTAATTTTTCATTCAGACTTAGTTAGGTTTCTCATATCTAAAAAAATACAGTAATATCTCTCTAGTAATAAGCTAATAGGTAACCGCAAGACTGTTACGAGAGTCTAGCGCAAGACAAAGACCTAGATCAAGACTGAGTTTGCAAGACCAAGATTCGTCTTGGTCTCTCATTTGGGCAACACTAACTGTGAATATATTATGTATATAAACCGATGTTTTATTTTAAATTGTATGATGCTACTTATTTAATACTTTAATGTATTATAATTATAAATGTGTAATATGAGTAGTTTGTTAGTATTGTGCAATGTGTAAAATAGCCAGCCAACCTCCTGTAATTGTTTAAAACAAAATAATGATTTTTTTTTCTATCTATATCTTAGTCCGTGGTACAGACCCCTTTTTATCGAATTATTAACATCCTCCTGAAACTTCGTAAGTAGTTCCATCTCATCGTAACCTACAACTATTTTATTTACGAAAACTCTCGGAATCGGAGCGTCTTCAATCTGGAGGGGGACAAACTTTATCTATTTAAATAAGTACTAAAAAGTCGTAAATACTCATTTGCTTTATACTTTGATAGTAAGATAATTTGTTCACAAAATCAAGAAAAATATTGAGCCGTTTGGAGTGACCTACACCGCCAAATTTGAAAAATGACGAGGTTATATAGGACAAACAACCCAATATTTTTGTAGGCCACCTTTTTTCTCAATTTTTTGATCAAATTATCTTACGATCCAAGTAGAAAGCAAATATTTACGAGTTTTTATTAGCTAATTAATTAGACAAAAGTTTGCTTCTCTCCAGATTGAAAACGCCCCAATTCCAAGAGTATTCGTAAATAAAATAGTTGTATTTTACAATAAGATGAAACTATTTACGAAGTTTCAGGCGGATGTTAATAATTCGACAAAAAGGGGTCTGTACCACGGACTATCTACATAACAAATTATAAAAAATATAGTTGATAAAGAAGCAAAGGAGTTATTTTTAGTAATAAACAATAATAATGTACATGAAAAATAATTAAGCTACTTAACATGGTGCAATAAAAACAAAAAACAGTTGACAAAATATTTAATCTAAAATGTCAATGCACAATGTAGTTGGGGGTAAAACCGCTTCACGTGAGAGGCACGCCGTGTGTCAAGTTTTTTTTTAAGGCCAATTAAGATAAGTGGATGAGATGACAGAAAAAAAAAAGAACAGTGGTCATAAAGTATTACGCATAATGAAAATTAAATATTAATCGAAAAAAAAAGACGAAACAGACAAGAAAATAAACATTTTATGAAGTGTTTAATAATAATAAACAAAAATAGAAAAATGAGATCATATAAACAAAATTATAAATATACATATTGTAAATTTTACCGTAAAACTGAACTTACGTTGAGTTAAAACTCACTTAAAAATACTAAAGATATTTAAGAGGAAACAACATATCATATAAAAAACCTCTTTTACGAAAGCATACACAGAATGTAGGGTCAAGATATATAAATCACTGGAGGCCATAGACATCATTTTTTCCGGAACATACATTACTTAAATTTGTATTTCTATGGATGTATATTACGTATTGAAGTGGAAATGGTAGGATTTATTCGAAATTTCATAACGAAATTTGAAATAATTGTTTAATTTTTTGTCCCTCCTTCAATTCTGGGGTTTTGAGCTTTTGTTGACCATTAGTATATTTTATTTTTTTAGCTGTATCATTACATATTTTAAGATGTTTCGCTACATTTTTCATGTTATAATAATCTGGACTCTGATGACCTATGTAATGAAATAGAGCTACCTATGAACACGGTGTGACTGGTTATCAACGCATTTATAACTGGTTATTAATCTGTCACAGGCAACTCAGCTTATCGGGTCAATAGAAACTCCAGCAACCAGTTTTCATTCGCATATTACTGCATTATTTTGACAGTTCTTATTTCTCATAATTGTTTTTTTAACATGTTCACACCTGTCAACGATAGCATAAACAACAGTGAATTAGATTGTGATAGAATAAAATGGCATGAGAGGAATGGAATGAGGTAAAGTATGATCCAGCGGCACTTACTCCTGGCCTGATATCTTTGTTAAGTTTTAATCGAGGAAGTTCCTCATCCAGACTCTTTACAACCGTCTACGAACGTTGTCAGGCGTGATTGTTGTGGCCATACCACTAATGTGTTTGTAAAGCCTTCCTTGTAATTTTCCACGAAATCGTTATCATAGATTTGAACTCATGTTGGAAATGGGTTTGTATGTATTTGTCAACACACAGCATATGAAGGTCAGCGTCTAATAGTCCGTGGTACAGACCCCTTTTTATCTAATGTATTAACATCCACCTGAAACTTCGTAAACAGTTTCATCTCATCGTAATCAACAACTATTTTATTTACGAAAACTCTTGAAATTGGGGCGTTTTCAATATGGAGGAGGGCAAACTTTCTCTATTTAATTAGGTACTAAAAACTCGTAAATACCCATTTGATTTCTACTTAGATCGTAAAATAAATTGATCACAAAATCGATAAAAAATATGGCCTACAAAAATATTGGGCCGTTTGTCCTATATAACCTCGTCATTTTGAAAATTTGGGTGTGTAGGTCACGTCAAACGGCTCAATATTTTTGAAGGCTACCTTTGTTCTCGATTTTATGATAAAATTATATTACGATCGAAGTAGAAAGCAACAGTGTATTCACGAGTTTTTAGTACTTAGTTAAATAGACAAACTTTGCCCCCTTCCAGATTGAAAACGCTCCAATTCCAAGAGTATTTGTAAATAAAATAGTTGTAGATTACGATGAGATGAAACTATTTACGAAGTTTCAGGTGGATGTTAATAATTTAATAAAAAGAGGTCTGTACCACGGACTATAAAGTTAAGTTTCTAACGTATAACATTACCCTGGTCATTGCTGTGAATGTTTTTACTAGAAAGAAATGAAGTTTGTTATATAAGTCTTTTTAGCTATTCTATTTATCTGTTTTGCGTAAGTAGGTTTCAAATTAATTGTTTGTGTTCAATTTCTAACTAGTAGTGTTAGATTTAGGGGTTTTATTTTTTTCATGACATGAGGATTCCATGTCGTTCTTCGTTGATGACATGGAATCTGATTAATGACTGTTGGATCTGTTTATTGTCAAAGAAAACTGGAGGACATCATCAAGTCGAAAAATAAATGTGATGTGTTTTGTGGAATTTTCCAGAGATTTGTCTTGCTAAAATTACTAACATCTGCATATATTTCGTTAACTCAGACTCAAAAATTTTCAAGATCGCAATACTTACCCTTACTACATATTGTATATTAGGTAAGTGAAAGTAAAAAGGAGAGAGGTTTCAAATATTTTAAAAAATTCTTTTTTTTTCGGACTTCCCATTAATTACAAAGGACTCATATACTTGACTATAATAAGACCTATTTGGACTTATGGAGTTGAGCTATGGGACTCCACTAAACCATCGAATTCCTCTCGCATCCAATCCTTACAATCCAAAATCCTTCGTAAAATCCTCAATGCTCCTTACTTTGTCACTAATAAAATTATCCATAGAGATCTTAATGTTCCTTATGTTTCAGATCTGGCCCAATCCAGATATCTATCCTTGCATAATAAACTTCAGAATCATCCCAACCCTCTCATTTCTAACCTTGCTTCCTCTTCAATTCCTGATAACCCCCCGAGGCGTCTGAAAAGAAGATGCCCCCGTGATCTCCTAATGTAGTCATATCATTAGAGTGCTACCATTGGGTAGTTACTCAGCAAGTGTATTCATGTCATTATATCAATTATGTCCAAATTTACTTGATGTATTTATGTAATACAATTGTAAATGTCATAAAGAAATAAAAAAAAAAAATTCATTTTCCAAAGAAGTTGATTTATTTGCAGTTATCTCTTTTTCATTTAAATTTCCGAAACGATATGAGAAATTCTCAAAGACATGGGTCATTTTCATTCATGGGGTTTTCGTTCATTCATAAATCTGTACCCCGGAGGTGATGGGCACCATGTTCATTTTCTATTAAATGATTTTGTAACCAAGAAAAAAAAATTAATAGCTAAAAGTAATGGAAAATCGGCTTCTCTTAATATAAAAATTGATATTGTGTTATTCACTTTTGGACTACAGAAATTAAAGTTGACCAATAAGGACTAATTAGTGCAACATTTTTTAAAAGTAACATAGACGAACTCTTATGAGAATGACATTATGAGGAGTTTAATGACAAAAAAAAAAGCTACATCGAATGTGATGCAGTAAAAAAACAGAAATCGCAATAAATGTAAAGTTATTCGAACGAACCTTTCAGTTATTCATGTTATTTCGTCATCTTCGTCCGAAGACCAGTCGCCTTCTTGTGGTTTTAAAAACAGGTTTAAAACCGATACATGCCCCTTCCAATCGAGAAAAATATATTAAAGGCATATAAAGATTTACATCATTGGCTCAAAGTGTTGAAATATGAAGGTTTAAATCTTTAAGACATACTGGTATTAAAAAAAAAAGAAAAAAAAAGAAGAAAATTGGGATCGCCACTTCTCCTTGAAATTCCGTTTCTTTTGACATTTCATTTGTCAAAATTGATTGCTATTGAAGATTTTATCTTTACCACATAGCAGATTTTAAGCACGACCGACTTAACAAAATAAGCATACTACTGAAGTGTTCTAAATCATATGTGTCATTCTTAAGCAATTGTCAGACATCGGGAGATTGTCAATTTCAAGAGTTGTACTTGACTTGACCTAATTTAATAATTTTGATATTCAATGAACGCAGAATATTATCCTTTATAACTTTAGTATTTTGAATTTGGTCTAAGAGAAGTAATTTACAAGGATAGAGTCATTAGTAGTAATATATATGTCGTTTATTAGTCATAGTCTTAGACAATGCTATTAATTAGATTATTTGGTTATTTGGATTACCTTAGCAACAGTAGTATATTCGTAGACGTATTCACACTAAATGTTTTTATAATTGTGGGTTGATGGTTGACTGTAGTGAATAATGAAGAGAAGGATAGAAAAAATAATATTTAACATTTGCCGACGTTTCCACTCGAAGTTCAGGCCTTCATCAGGGCTGATTGCTATTGATCGAAGAGATCGCTATTCGATCTCAATCAATAGCGATCGGCCCTGATGAAGGCCTGAACTTTGGGTCGAAACGTCGGTAAATGTTTTTATATCTGAAAAACCTTTAAGTTACTATTACTATTATTTTATCTGTCATAAAATGAATACTTTTTTTAACATTTTATTGAGAAATATTACAATCTGTCTCAGTTAAGGACAATTATAATAGAGTTCAGAGAGTACATTCATACCGTATATACAAAAATATAAATAAATAAAGTAATAACAAAAGAATAAGAAAAAAGAACAAAAGAGAAAAGAAAAAAAATTATATACACATAAGTAGTAAAAATAGAAATAAAAGTAAAACAAACATATTAGATACAAATATTCCTATATACAATATTTACAATTAGCCAGGTGATCTCCGAACCAATCTTGTTCCCCCACATGTGGAGGGAAAAGCGAGGCTTAAGAGATCCCTAAGCTTCTCTCTCACTGGTATTTAAAACCAGGGGAGGATGAGTAAGAGCGCTACAGCCACAGACACTCATGACTTGAGTGGAGAATCTGGCCATTGCTAGAACTCCAAAATATCCAGAAAATGAATACTAAGCCATTTTTTTTTATTTTTCTTTGTGTCTAATGCGCTATGTTATATGGCTATTACAGAGACGCAAATGAAAAAAAATGCTTATCTGTAAAATTAATATATTTTTCATTTATATTTACTTACAGTGTTATTATTTCAATTTTTTTACTTTCACTTATATGTAATATATAGCAAGCGAAAGTAATGCAATCTTGAAAATTTTCGAATCTGATTTTCAACGGAAATACAGTTTTGAATTCCCATAAGTCTAAGTAACCAAGTCCCGTAAAATGGACTCTGAGTGTGTATGTAATCAGTCTAGCTCAAAAACAAAATTACGTACGAAACTGATATTACGTATTTAAGATAGGTGTATGAATGGAATGTTACAGCATTTGTTTTCCGAAAATTGGTTAACCGGAAGTGGCACTTAACATTATCGATTTTCCACGTTTACAATTTTTTCGTTGAAATTTTCTCAAAAACAGAAATGACGATATTGATAAAATTCGGTGTATTAATGTATTATTGAATGGTCATTAATATCAAATAGGTATTATGCCCTAAAGTCGCTTAACAGGATTTCAATGTCCAATGTTCAAAATTGTTTTCCCTAAAAAACCTCTAATTTGGTTCATTTTGAATAATCAACTATCTCATATTGACACAAGTAATAATAAAAGGCTAAATATAAACTATGGAAGAATTTGGTGCTTGACTAAAGGAGAAAAAATTAAAAATGTATTTTAGGCCGAAAATGAATTTCTGGAAATAGTCAGATAGTCAGATGATTTACATATAATATATCGTTGGAAAGCTATTTACCTAACATACAAAGTCTTAGAAGGTAATAGAGAGTGACGAAAAAAAATATAAATAATAATTGTGGGTTAATGGTTGATTGTCGTGAATAATGAAGAGAAGAATGATTCAGTCAGAATTAAGAAGGCAAAAATAAATAATAATATTTGTTTTGACATTTACCGACGTTTCGACCTGAAGGTCAGGCCTTCATCAGGGCTAAAAAAAGAACCAGATAACAAGGTATGAGAAAACATAAATGATGTAGGTAAGAAAAGAAAAATGAAAAAAGAGAGAACAAAAAAACCTTCGTCCGTAGGTGACAGGAACAAAGTAAAACTATGATAGCAAGGGAGGGGGAGAGATCTCTCTCTTTTTTCAGTTTACTCTTCTTTTCCTCCTTTCTTTCATTCCTTTTCTCCGTTTTAACTCTTTATTCTAGTATACGTTGTCTGTACATTTTTATAGACTTTACAATATCTCAATATTCTATTTTCAATATTTTAATTTTACTATGTATTTTCATTTCTTATATAACTTCATATTCCTTTTTTTCTGTTTTATATTTTATTCTAAGATTACCATTTTAATACTTATGTCACCTTTTTTGATTATGTTTACTTCATCATTCTACACTTTGTAACGGTTATTATTATTTTTTTTTAGTTCTTACCATTGTCATTTTTCTACCCACTTCATTTTATTTTAATTTTTTTTACCTGCATCATTCATGTTTTCTCATACCTTGTTCTTTTCTTAACCCTGATGAAGGCCTGAACTTCAGGTCGAAACGTCGGTAAGTGTCAAAATAAATATTATTATTTATTTTTGCCTCCTTATTTCTGACTGATCACCCCAACCATTCTTCCCTTCATGACAAATAATAAATAATGTCTCAATAACATTTAAAAAGGTAACATCGAAATTCTAGGAATTAAAATTATAGATAGTGAACAGCCTTTACATAGGAAAAGTAAATAAATGTGGAATTAAGATTGATTTGGCAGGAGAATCACAGACAACTTGAGCTGAGGGAAAAACCAAAGAACTCGATGCGACGGTGTAACGTCATTCTTTCGAGTAGTGCAACACGTGGACATTTTTAAATATTATTTCCTTCTTTTCATTCTATAGTAACTCGACGAGAAAAGAATATTTATTTATTTATATTTTATGCAAATTGCACCTGCGCATCTAGCAAATTTGTTGTGTTAGTACTGTCTTGGTGTAATTGCTTGTTTTGGTTTTCATTGATGTAGTAGGTTTCTTGGCCATTTTCTTCTTAATCTGCCTTGTTCTAGAAAGAACCAGAGGATTGGAGTGATTTTGGATTGAAGAATGAAATGTAGTGTATTTGTCGTAGATGTAGGATTTTACTGTTGGGGTGTTTAGGTCGTTATGTATAGTAGTGTTTGAAATGTACCAAGGTGCGTTAACAATTTTTCGTAAAATTTTTGATTGTGCTGTTTATAATTTGTTCCATATGTCCATATTGGTCTCAGTAAGGTGTTGTAGATCAGTCGCTTGTTTCGTAAGTTAAGTGAAGATCTGTAGTCCAGAAGATGTGAAAGTTGGCTATATCGTCTAGTAAGTTCTTGTCTTTTTAATTTCGTATGTATGTTCCAAGTAAGTCTTTTGTCTAAGCAGAGTCCAAGGTACCGTACATAGTTCTTTGAAGGCACTGGGTTATTGGCAATCGTTATGGGTGGACATGAGGCTTTCCTAAGAGAGAAACTAACGTGGGTGGATTTATTACTGTTTATTTTGATTCTCCAGTTTTCAAACCACTTTTCAAGATAATGAAGATGGTTTTGTATGGCAATTGATGCTATAGTAGGATTTTTGTGTGAAGTTAGAATAGCAGTGTCGTCAGCGAAGCAATAAATGGTGGTATTAGGGTGCTCAGGGATATCAGAAGTGTATATAGAATAGAGGATTGGGCTTAAGACGCTACCATATATATTTTAATAATTATATCGCGTATATGCGAATGAATATTATTCAAGCATAGAGACTAAATCGAAGTTTGGAAAATTTCCTAAATTAAGAACTGTATACTGTATAGATAGATGGCATCGGGATTCCATAACTGTTTACCTAAACTCAAATATGGAAACCCTGGATGCAATCCAGTGCATTCCTATATTCAACAATTGAACCACCGATGGCTCAGCGGTTCCGGACTTTTGGGTTGGATAAAACCGTCGGATGTAACCCAAATTTTCTTTCTTTAAAGTAGCTCTAATTTTTTAAGTGAAAATTTCTTTCTTCTCGTTTTGCAATTTTTTGTGGAGAGTGAATTAGGTTGAGCCGTCAGATTTCCGGTGTATTTTTGCATATGGATTAAAACACCTCAAAAAGTAATGCGAGGTCTTGTTAGAGAGGCGAAAAGGGAAAAATGGTGTCGAAAACCAAATGATGTCCAGCGTTATTGAAGATATGAATTAAAATATCTGAGAAACTAAAAATCAGACCTGCATAGTGTAAGCGAGGGAATGGCTTGGCATTTCTGCAATGGGCTATTATTCGAAATTGTATCATAACGCGACACGGTGTTATAGAGGCAAACATGAAAAAAAAAAATAGTGTCGATAACCAAATGATATCGAGTTTTATGGAATATATGGATTAAAATATCTCGGAACTAAAAACCGGACCTGCATATATTTTATGCAATAGAACTGTGTTATTAACTTTTAAAAAATCTTATTAAACGAAATTAAACTAATTAACCCTAACTACAATACACCTAGAATACATGGTTTAATATAGTTACATAAAAGTGGTGTTCTACATAGTAATATCAATGAGAAAAGTGAAAAAAATTGTGTAAATATCTCAATTCCACACTCAATAACCTAAAATCGGATAGTAGCAATGATGTAAAAAACCCAATGGAGGTGGATCAAATGTTTGAAAGAATAAATAAAATAGACAATAGGTAAATATTGTTTGGTCTGTTGTGATGTAGAAAATATTTTTCACCAATATCAACAGGAAAGATGTAATCAAAATAAATGAAAAATACCAGGATACTATAGAACCGCATACCAAAATTAAAGGGTTTTATGGAAGATATGGATTGAAATATCTCAGAAGCTAAAAATCGGACCTGCATACTGTAAGGAAGAGAAATGTTTAGCATTTCATCCTCTTTATAATGAGATATTATTTTTAATTCATATTTCATATCATCAATCTTGCCTTCTTGATGTTTTCACTTCTATCGTGTAGTATAAATCACACACATTGGTTTTTTTTTTTTTTTAATGATGTAGAGATGGTTGACCGTGATATAATATGAGAAGGAGTTGGACGGTGGGGGGGGGGGAGAAGGAAGGGTTCGGTAAAATAAATACTAAATTTAAAAAAATAGTTTTATTTTCAATTAATAAAAAATAATTTTTTTTTTTAAAATTGAGTGTTTATTTGACCGCACTCCCCGACTAACGCCTAATATTTTTTTAAAATTTACTTTCTTTTCAAAAATAACTATAAATTTAATAAATTAGATAAAGATGTAAAATAATATTTTTATATAAAATTACTACACACTCTTAAGAGTCAAAGCCCACTGATATAGGATATATCATCTATGTGCACGAGGCTGTCATTGTTTGTATACTTGCCACATTATTTTCATTCTACAGGTTTTGCTTGATAAGCATGAATTTAATTTTCGAAATATAATATTTCACGCAGTTGTGCTGTATTTCGAGAATGAATGGGTATTGTTTTCGGTATCAATATAAAAATTAGGACTAGTTTTGACAAGATGGATTAGACATAGAAGTCAACAAGTTTGCCGATAAGGATCACTATCGAAATACTGCGTTCAATTAAGAAGTGTTTATGAATTAAGGTGTTTAGGAAATAGGCGAATTATAAACACATGACCATTTATTTTATTTTGCGTTGAATACTGGATCGGAAGCCTGCTATGTGACGAAACTTTCAGAGTACCGACACGAGGGTGTCAACTATATAAACATCTTCATTCATCATTGGGAGTATGTTGGGTAGTGTTCTCCAAAATCGGTCTTGCACTTTGCAGACCAAGGCTGCCTAACTGTTGCAAGAACAAGACCAGGACTGGTAAAAAAAAATCGATTTTTTCAATAAAACTTAAGACAAAAATAGTTACTGATACTTGACAATCTTAGTTACTATATGTAAATAATTGGTATAATCAATATACTTTTGCATTTAATTCCTCTAACTTTTCATTCAGGCTTAGTTAGGTTTCTCCTATCTAAAAAAATACAGTTATATCTCTGCAGTAATAAGGTAATAGGTAACTGCAAGACTGTTGCGAGACTAAGACTGAGTTTGCAAGACCAAGACTCATAATGTTGGGTAATAAAAATATGGAAAATTTGATGTATCTCTTTGTTCCACTTCGATTCTTTAGCTAGATATTTAATTTTCTCATCCTACAGCATCATTTTTGTTAGAATACAATATTAAAAACACCACCAATTAATCCAGTCTGCTTGAACATATTTTTTCATCGAATATTTTGAACGAAATTTTCGAACTGTGGCTGCTAGACTTTCATAGTTTTTAATATATTGTTCAAAAATGAAAACACGTTATTCGCTTATATAATGATTCATTTTTACTAAACTTAAACTATCAGCTTTCAAATTGATAAAGAAAAAGAAATCAAAAGAAGAAAGAACTGTGTTTTATATTTAATTTAAATCTTGCGTTATTTTTGGGACACCCTTTATATTTAGACTTGTTTGACTTAAAATTGATTTACGATATTTAAAAATCATCATATTCAGAACACCAAACGTACCTATTCGATTCATTATGCAAAATTATATAGATTATGAACCCCATTAAAATTATTATAAGTAAATACCTCGAAGAAAACCCCAGGTCTTCATGCGTTCGTCGTATTATTAATAAATAGGTGAGAAAGAAAATACATAATACCGATACATCACAGGCGGATCTACGGGGGGGAGGGAAAGGAGAGCTTTCGGGATGAAGCCCCTCACAAAATGGTGAAATATATGTCTTACGAAAAAAATTATCCCTAAAAAGTATTATTGTTCGTTAAGTACATTTAATACGACTTCAAGAATCACTTAAACTCCATTTCTTGTTGGTAGTTAGTTTTTTTCTCCTTCTTTCAAAGTAAATATCGTCATATACATAGAAAAGAAAAGCTTTCCGGCGGAGGCTCCCTCCCAAAAAAATAATTCCTGAATCCGCTAGTGGGATACATGCATTGTTTTGTCTTCTTAGAATACATTTTTTATTCAATCTAATATAACAGATTATATGGTATTATATTACTGTTACATGATCCTACATAGCAATCATTGACAAAAATATCCCGTTGCGACCGTGTGTAACAATGGCACCTACTATAGCTCATCCCTGAACAATGCACAGACATTTATGTAATGGAGTATTATCTGCTAATCAAATATTGTCCTTATTCACTTTTTGAATGATGACACAATGTCATTCCAGACATTTAAGCGTACATAATCATATCACGTCCAGCGTATGATTCATGTCAATCATAAAATAATGATTCATTCAATAAAAATGGACAATTAAAGCATCAATTACGGCCCTGCTCCCACAACAATTTAATTGAGAAATTAAATGGCACGTATTATAAGAAGGTTCTCATTTAAAAAGGTATATATTTTGCTTCCTCACTACCGAAGGTAGGGAAGCATTTATTCGTGCGAGAGGTTAAAAAAATATGTGTGCTCAGAATCGAAAATTTACACTCGCATTTTACGTTTCAGACTTCAAGGATCAAATTTGGTTCAGTGTTTGTCTGTCTGTAGTCAAATCGATGTAACGGGCATATCTCCTACTGCCGTTCATTCAATTTTCATGAAATTTTCAGGAATTGTGCGGGTTGGTGTCTAGATGGTCCCATATCAATTTTATTAAATTCTAACCAGCACTTCTGCTTACGCACACGTAGATATGCCAATATTTCAGAAATGGTTTGTCTCAAAATTGGATAAAAGGTAGGTATTTGTGAACAAATAATGTAGGATCAATTTTATTTTCATCTTTTTTCAGCTTTCTCTTATATATGTGCAAACGTGTATTCCTTGATTGGTCTATATCTATAAAAACCGCAAGTTTCAATTGCTCAAATTTGGAGAGAATTTAGGGATTGGTGAACGTAAAATGAAATAGGCATCAATTTTATCAAATTCTATCTACTATCCTAAAAAAAAAAAAAAATACTTCCGCTTTCAGATCAGGAAATGTGTTATTTGAAATGCCTGTAGTTTGAAAACGCCGAATACGATTTGACCCAAACTTGGAGGAAATTTGGAAAACAATATAGAAATAACTTGGTATCAATTTAATTGAATTCCATTTAATAATTAAAATTAATATTAATAATTGTTAACAATATTAGTTAACAAGGCTGAGAAATGTTGAAGGTGCTGGTCATATGTAGTGGGAGTTATTACAATTGTTATGGGGTAATAAAATTTTAGGTTTTATTCAAAAAATTAATTGATACTGTATTGTTTGGACAATTCCAAACGTTATTATCATGACACTTACGGCCGTTACTTAGATTTAGTGTAATTTTCTGTACATTTAAAGAAATTTTTACTCTAAGTTTGTAAAAAATAAAAGTTGTGATTGTGTTTATTTCCATTGAAGTTCAACCAGTTCTTCTTGTTCTCGATATTCTTGAGAATGAAAACGGTGAGGAAGCTATACTGAACTTAAAATAATAACAGTAGAAACAAATTTTCTCCTGATCAGGCACTATAGTTTCTCCAGCGGAAGTGACTGAAGATCTGAATGTAACGTTTTGAAAGCTGAAGAAACTTTTAAAATCAAAACAATCCCTATGGCGCAACGGAGTGATATCAATGAAAAATAATCCTTGATATCGACAAATCACGATCAATTACTCATATTTTAGTTGAAACTTCATAAACAAGGCTGAAACTCTCAAGTACTTGTCGACTTCACTTGGGTGAATCTTAGCATTAAGGATTCGCTAAAAAAACAAAACATGGAAATACAGTTGATTTAAAAGTCTAAGATTTGCTGACTATGTATCACGCAAATATGTAGATCACTAATTGAACCGTCTCGTCTTTCAATTGACAACATTAATTTACTAGATCCTAATCGATATAATTAAATAGCCGATTAAGTATAATTTATGTATCACTTAATAATACAGGTTTAAAGCGAGTAATTGAAGAATATTTCTTTTTTATGAAGAGAAGTATAGTTGGGGTGATCAGCAAAAATAAAAATGACAAAAATAAATAATAATATTTATTTTAACATTTCGACCCGAAGTTCAGGCCTTCTTCGTGGCTGATCGAGGATATCGCTATGGATAGAATCTATCCATATTTATTCCTTTATCCATATTTATCTTTTCAGCTTTATTCTATCCAAAGCGATCTCTTTGATCAACCCTGATGAAGGCCTGAACTTCGGGTCAAAACGTTGGCAAATATTATTATTTATTCTTGCCATTTTTATTTTGACTGATCACCCGAACTATCCTCCTCTTCATTATTCACTACAGTCAACCATCAACACACAATTATTTCTTTTTTATATACTTTCATTATAATCCACATTCAGCTAATTTATTTTACTGTTCAAGGAAAAAAATACGTAAGGAATTGAGAAGGATTCTTCGAGCTTGATTTTGTCATGGTTGAGAAGATCTCTCAACCAGCTCCTTTCTAGTCTCTTCATATTGTTGGGTATATCCAATGAATCTATTTTTTCAATGGTCTATTTAATGGTGGCATTATATAATGAAAGCGGAGATTTGCTATATCTCGGTTGTTGTTACTGTAAACATAAAGAAAGATTGCAGTTTCTGAAATTTTTTTTAAGAAGATGAACCTATGTTTCTGTGGTATATGTCCAGTTTATTAGTATGTCTATTAACAATGAGATATTTACTGCTACTTATGCTGACGACACAGCAATCCTTACAAAACATCATGACCCTACAAGACTAGTACAAAGCATGGAAAATTCAAATAAGCCACGATAAATAGAAAAATATTACATTTATACTTCGAATATTCACATTTTCGGTCGTCATATTAGGTTTGAGGGATTCTTCTGGTCCTCACCCACCCTGCATAATACGAAAAACCGTTGGTGCATGATTCTTAAATAGTGGTGTTCTAGATTCACTAAAAGCCGAATTGCTGAGGGAAACCGGTCTCCACGTTGTCATAGATAGTCACTAAAGAATTCTAGTGCCTCTAAAATTCTAGTGTAAAGAATTCTAAAGAATTTGTGAGTGCCTCAACTCGCGAGTAGAGGAGCAGCTTCAGGAAGGTCACCGGAACTTGAAGGCGGAGAAAAAAACTAAATCCCGCTCCAAAAAGAGAATAATTGTATTCATGTTTTATGCAAGGCTCACGGCGAATATCTAAACAGCTTTACTTTAAGTAAGATAAAATACAAAAAATTGTCACGAGTCGTTTGTTTACAAAATGAACCCTAATTATTATTAACAATTTTTCAGGTAATGCGAAAAACTAAATTTTCTATTACAATAGCAATATCAAAATTTATATTTAAAAAAAAATCAAGAAATTCTTTATTTTTATTATTTTTAAAACATATTTTCGAAATTACAGATTAATTTTTGTTTTCGTTGTTAACAGAAAACGTTTTGTTTATGGAATCTCAAGAGATACGCATATTACCCAGTATTGTCTCTCACGACTACATTGAGCTAAAGTGGCTCTTCCACTCCATTCGAAGACAATATTTCCTAGGCACTTTTCTCTATCAAATCATCAACAATCATCGTCCTTCCTACGCCTACAACCTTCTCCAATGCAAGTCCTCAGTCCACTCCCTTTCCACAAGATCTCGACCTTCCGACTTTTACATCCCTTCTCACAGATCTGCCTCGTTCCAAAACTAATTTATTGCTCGCTCTATTAATTTTTGGAATTCCCTCCCTATCAAAATTCGGCATTCATCATCCCTATCTACATTCAAAACCCTCATATTCCAATTTCTGGCCCCAAAAGTCAGATTTAAAATTACATTTAATGTAAAATTACATATTATTCACAGTGATGTATTTACATATAGCTCGTCACTTAAATACTTACTATCAGATTCGACTTTCTTTTTTTTTCAACAGCAACACAGAGTTTACTGCTAAGAATAATGTAATGTATTTTTTATTTTTTATATAAGTGTATATTTATATTTTACCATTGTACAGAATTTTAAGTGTCTTGGCATGGTTTCAAGAGTTGTATATAGTTTTTTTTTATTTTATTTTGCATATAGTATGTATAGCTAATATTTTCTTTACTTATTTATCTTTATTTTTACTTTTTATGTTTATTTTATTTGGCCAGATATAATATTTTAATTTTGTACTTTTTTTTTATACAAAAGGGACTTAGTCCCAGATAAAATTATTTTCTATTCTATTGTATTCTATTACACCGAGTTAAAGTGGCTCTATCCATCCTATCGCCGTCACTACTTTCTAGATACCTTTCCGTACCAGGTCATTAGAACTCATCGACCCTACTATATTTTTCACAGCTCACAATTTGAATACTCCATCCAATCCCGTCCCACTAGATCGCGTACTTCCGACCTGTATCTCCCTCCTCACCGAACTGTTTGACAAATCATTTGCAATTCAAGCCACCTCCCTCTGGAATTCCATCCCTGCTGATATTCGACACGCACAATCAGTTTCCTCTTTCAAACCTCTCCTCTTTAAGCACCTACGCTTTTTTCAATCCGCCTGATCACGAAATATACTTAGGAGTATCTAAGTACCCCCAGAAAATATTTCTGTTATTTTATTTTTTTTCTGTTTGTCTTATATATATTGTTGCCCAACATCTGCCCGCAAGAACAGGACTGGTAAAAATAAATCGATTTTAAAAATAAAAATTAAGGCAAAATAGTTACTAATACTTGACAATCTTAGTTACAAAATGTCAATAATTGGTATAACCAATATACTTTTGCATATAACTCCTCTAATTTTTCATTCTGGCTTAGTTAGGTTTCTCCTGTCTAAAAAATTACAGTAATATCTTTATAGCAATAAGCTAATAAGTAACTGCAAGACTGCTGCACAAGACCAAGACCATGAACAAGACTGAGCTTGCAAGACCAAGACTCGTCTCGATCTCGCATTTGGGTAACACTACTTATATATATGTACGCTTTTCCTGTATTTTTCTCTCTTCTATATTTTTACTTTTAATTAGCTAATATTGTAAATATTTACTTTGTTTATGACCACATATACATTTATTCAATACTTATAATTTGTTCTAAAGGAACAACACACCCAGAATAATAACATATATTTTCATTAATTTAACAGCAATAAAAAAACATTGAAGCTTAAATAGAGTCTCTTTTGGAAAGAATTAACTTTCAAGTTGGTCATTTTAAGTATAGTTTTGATGTTTTAAAAGTCAGAAATCTTCAAGCATTGATAAAAGTGAAATTTAATTTCCTAAATATATAATGTCCAGATTGCCAAAGAGAAAACACGGCTTATTTAATAACGGATTCACTTTATGTTTACGAGTGGAATTTCGAGAGGAATTTTAGAAACCTGCTATGGTCGTATGTAATCCAGGAGGCATTGGTTTTAGAGTCATAAAAAAAAAAGGAAAGATACACGTGATACTATAAAGATCGTCTGGGATAGATAGTGCATAAGTTTGCAATGATCAATCAATTTCTTTAGGAATATGCGTTTCTAGATAACACCATCATTCGGGAGCATTGTGACTGAAAGCTCAATAAATACGTAAATTATCTTCCATTCAGTTTTGTGTAGGATGTTTATAACGGTTATTTATGTTAACTAGATTCATTATTTTCATTCCTAGGAACCTTACAGATTGTCCCCGAATGGTTTAGGTCTGAAATTAGAAATGTGAACTTTAACATTCTGAAAGAACAAAAAAAAAAAAATATAAAACATAAATCATCTAAGAAATGTTTTTTATGTTGTAAAAATTTTAAAATGACAATTTGTTACTCATCGATTAAAATGACAAAGGATGTTGCGAATTTTTTGTTAATGTGTAACGGCTAACAAAACGATAAAGTAACAGGCATGGATATAAAAGTGAAGAGAAAAAATTGGTCAAACCAAACGAATTAAAAACTATTCATTTCACGCCTCCTCTTATCTGAGAATATATATTTTCACCCATATTGAAATATTTAGAAATAATATGATGGCTTTACAGATCGATTCGTAATTTATTTAAATAATTAATATGGTCTTAGTTATAAGATATGTGTTTAGGGTTGATCACCCTAAATTGGTGTTACTCCCCCCCCCCCTTCATGGGGTACATAAAAGACCAGTGAAGTAGGTAACACTGCAGCGACGGTGGCGCTGTATGTAACAAGAACGTGTAGTAGAAAAAATGGGCGACTGAAACCACACGGAGAAGAAGACGAATACTCTAGCCTCTTCAAGATTACTTTCATGCTGTTCTACCATGGGAAGAGGCATGGAGTAGAACACCGAGACCTACCGGACAAATGGAGGTGAAGAAGTATTGCAGCCGGCCGACCACCGTACTTCAGCATCCAGCCACATCAAGTAAACGATTGTAGAACCATTATACGCCAAACCCCCATCTTTATATACTGGTTAAATATAATTATAATCAATTTCAATACAGTCCACTTGTTCATTCAAATACCCAATCATATGTACCATATCATAATAAAAATGAAGGTACATCCCATTTCATGGTTCTGACCGGGCCGGATACCAAGTTCATAGTCCATCGGACCGAGTTATTCATTATCAGTTATTTATTCTAAGTCCTAATTTAAATATTATATAAAATAGATTAACCTGAGCCATCAACTAGCAATAAGCCTTTAGCAGACAATTAACTTGTAATTTTTATTCACTTTAAATATCAAAGATGTATTTTAATTGTATTTTTCAATATTTCATTTTTAATTGTCTAAGTAGAATCAGTAATTTAATAATGTATAGTATCATTATTTTCTATCTATATACAAATATCTTGCATAGCATGATATTTAGTTAAATGGCTCTAACACTATTCACTGATTATATTATTACTACTAATCATTCCACATAACCTTCATTTGATATTGAAGTAATTTTTGTTATTTTCTTTCAATTACTACCAATTTTACTAATACTGTTAATTTCTAACTATTTCAATTGTATTAATTTATTTCATAAAGTGTTTTTTTGAATTTCAAATAGGCTTTTTAATTACTATAGAAGGTTATTGTAAGGTGAGCTTCAACTTATATGTCTCAAAAGGCTATAAGTATTAAATGATATAATATTTGATTCTTGATTTGATTAATTTAAATTGTTCAACTTTACCATTGAGTTAAATGATAAATATTTTCATACTATCAAGGCTGTTCATTAGAATGAATAATAATCATTCTACATAACCTTCATCTGATACTGAGGTAACTTTAGTTTTCTTTTTTTAAATTTTAGCTGTTCAATTTAAATCTTTCATAGTATTTGCTAATTAAATATTCTTCCTGTGATGGGGTTTAATAAAATCAACTAGAGAACTTACTTATTTCTTTATTAAGTGAATATACAAAATCAAACAGGGCAAATATTTACATTCATCATTTCACAATGTTCATGAATTCACTTAAATCACAATATATGCTCAAACTATTTCATTTCACTAACAATCTATCACAAGTTATCACTGGTTTCTTCAAAATTATGTTGAATATTAATTTATCCTAACCTCTTGACTATATGTTTATCTCAACTGGGAACCTTCTCTATGTTAATCTCCCGCCTCGCGGTTCCCCCAAAGAGGTAGTAGGCCTCTCCAGTATTCTCAGTCAAGAGCTACCAAACCTGTGACGTCACCGTGTACTATTTCTTGTGACCACAGATTTTCTTTGTTCGTTTTCAACATAATTTTTTGTGATAATCTTTTTGTTTATTTTCATTCTTTAGTTGTTTGAGCATGTTTAAATTTGTTTCTTCTTGTGATTTGTTTATTTTCTAGTTCTCATTCACCATTTTTCATTGGTTTATTCAAAATTATGTCGAACGATTGATTCATTCTAGCCTCTTGACTCTTGTGTTTTTCTCCACTGGGAACCTTCTCTATGTTATCCTCCCGCCTCGCGGTTCCCCAAAGAGGTAGTAGGCCTCTCCAGTATTCTCAGTCAAGAGCTACCAAACCTGTGACGTCACCGTGTACTATTTCTTGTGACCACAGATTTTCTTTGTTCGTTTTCAACATAGTTTTTTGTGATAATCTCTTTGTTTATTTTCATTCTGTAGCTGTTTGAGCATGTTTCAATTTTTCATCTTGTGATTTGTTTATTTTCTAATTCTTATTCACCTTTTTGATTGGTTTCTTAAAAATTATGTTGAACAATTGATTCCATTCTAGCCTCTTGACTGCATGTTTTTCTCCACTGGGAACCTTCTCTATCTTAGTCTCCCGCCTCGCGGTTTCCCAATGAGGTATTATGCCTCTCTAGTATTCTCAGTCAAGAGCTACCAAACCTGTGACGTCACCGTGTACTATTTCTTGTGACCACAGATTTTCTTTGTTCGTTTCCAACATAATTTTTTGTGATAGTCTTTGTTTACTTTAATTCTTTGTGTGTATGAGCATGTTACAATTTATTCTTCGTGATGCATTCTTTCTAATTCTTAGTAGACTTTTTCGATGTGGTTGTGCTATTGGTGAGTCATCAATTTGTGGTTTTCTCTCTTCTTTTAGGTCGACCGGCTTTTCCTTTGTGGTCTCACCTTCTGTCCGGTAGGTTGCTTATTCTTTCACATTGTCATATTGACTGAGTTTGCTTATCTTTACACTTTTTTTTACTTGATTCTCATCATGTCTAAGCAACATGAAAATAAGAATTCTCCTGGAGACGATGAATCTTCAGCACCTATCTCAGCTAGTAGGAAGGAACACGCCTTGAAGGCTATCACCCTTGAGCGCATGCTCACTGAATTTGAACTTGGCATCCAAGGGATTTCTAAAGTCAACGAAGCAAATCTTGTTGGTCGAGCCTTTTTTGTATTTAAGGCCAAATTAGTTGTCGCCGAATCATATTGGTCAAGATTCCAGGTCACGTGGTATGAGAGAGCTGAGTTGCAAATGCTGATCGGTGAATCAGACGATTTCCCATCGAACTCGTGGTTGGATCGCTACTCTGCTTTGGAGAATGAGATAATTGAAGCAAGCGCCACTCTTCTCTGGGTCCAACACACAAAGGCAGCACAACAAATACAAGCAACAGTCTCTCATCCTGCTTCACTTCGGTCAACTGTGACCACTTCATCTTTTACGTGCCCTACATCTAAGGCGATCAACTCACACTGCCAATTCAGTTCATCTGCAAGTGCCTCAGAGGCAAAACATTTAGGATGCCACTTTGTTGCTGAGCGCCCAGCTGCGCCAGAAAGGCATATAACCAGCGACACTTTGTTGGAAAACCATTGTGTCCGAGATAACTCAAATCTACAGAAAAGCTCCAAGAGGTCAACAGCGCTCCATGAGCCACTTTATACAGATTCTGAATGCCCAGCCGCTTCAGATCCTGATGAACCCAGCGACATTTTGCTGCCTCCAGCTGAGCGTCGACTACATCGTGCCTCCACGAGGTCACTAGTCGACCAGTCTTTACAAGCCGAGCTCCATGAGTCCCATTCCAAGAAATCTAATCGACCAGCTGCGTCAGATTTCAACAAAACCAACGATGTTCTGTTGGAAATTACATTTCCTTCAGTAGCATCAGATACTTATAAGTTTTGTGACATTTTACTTGAGTCATCTTCTTTCATTGAAGATAAACAACGTTGTTACACTTCCAAGATGTCGTTAGTACGACAAAAATATGTTTCTCCCAAGCTCTCTAAGCCTCATTTGAAAATACATGATCGCCCAGCCGCGTCAAATACTAAAACTGTGAACTATATTACTTCAAGATACTCAAATAGGCGGAATAATGCAGAATCGCAATCCATCTTTGAGAAATACTCAACTGAATATAGCTTACCTCCAGTTAGATACATTACTCTGCAGCAAGCTCTACAGCTTCTTAGGGAGATTATATATTTACTTCGGGTGGGAGATACCGAGGTCATCTTATTTCCTTCATGTATCCGCCCAGAATTCTTGTGTTATAACCAAGATGGCGGATACATGATCCTCGGATTGCGGCAGTTCTACAATATCAGTTCTTCAGTAGAACCTGCCTAGGAAATAGCTGATTCATTGCATTGTAAGAAACTTCTAACCTTCATTTATAGGCTATCATGCTTTCAGAGCGTTCATTGTAGTTTACAATCAGAGCACTTTACTCTTAAATTTCACGCAATGTGAAATATTTAGTTTTGGAACCAACATCTTTGCTCAACCATTTTGCAATCCATGATCATTAAATTAGTTTCCGGTCTTCCACCTCAGTTTTAATTTCTACTCTGGTAGCTCAGTATTTTGTGCAATAAAGTTTCAAGTTCACTTTTTCCTTAAAATTCTCAATTCCTAACACTTAGGAAGTTCCACAGCAACTTATTATTCCACATACCTTTTTGTTCCCATGGTCTTTGCAGGGTGGGCGGTATATGCAAACTTTTGTTTAGCTATTTTAATTAGTAACTCATGTGCTACAGTTTCTTTGTTTGTCATTTTATATATGATTCCAAACAGCAAACCTTAATATACCAAGATACAAGTAATCAAATACCCACCTCAACTCCTTAATAAGTTGTTAAGGATTAATAATTGTGTAGTATAGTTTCTCCCAAACTTCAACAAAACCCAAGGTTTGGACAACGAACAGTACTAAATCATCTAAATTCATTTGCTGAGGAGTTTTAATATGCAATCAGACAAACCGTTTGCTAAAAACTAAGGGTAAATTCAATGATAGGAAGTACTACATACTATTTCCAGTAAGTTTCCCTATGGAAACGGTTATTAATATCCCAGTAACATTCTTAAAACAAAATTTTGAACAAATTTTAATTATTTATCTCTGAGATGGAAGATCACTCAGAAGATTGTAAACTCCCTTAATCTTTTCTAGTTTGTTTTTCGCTTGGTTAAGAAGTCGTGTTTTATTCATTTATATTTTTCTACCTTTTATTCTTTCTTTATGTTCAATGCCTTGTATCTATTCAATTTATCAATTTATTTTAGCAAATATGCATCAATTTTCTTCAATGAACATTTGTTTCTCTTTTTGCTTGATTGAAGCTCACCAAGGTACCATACAGATGTATTTTTCTTTAATTTTAAATTATTAAGTATAATTTAGGCGGGCGGTTTGTTTAGGGTTGATCACCCTAAATTGGTGTTACTCCCCCCCCCCTTCATGGGGTACATAAAAGACCAGTGAAGTAGGTAACACTGCAGCGACGGTGGCGCTGTATGTAACAAGAACGTGTAGTAGAAAAAATGGGCGACTGAAACCACACGGAGAAGAAGACGAATACTCTAGCCTCTTCAAGATTACTTTCATGCTGTTCTACCATGGGAAGAGGCATGGAGTAGAACACCGAGACCTACCGGACAAATGGAGGTGAAGAAGTATTGCAGCCGGCCGACCACCGTACTTCAGCATCCAGCCACATCAAGTAAACGATTGTAGAACCATTATACGCCAAACCCCCATCTTTATATACTGGTTAAATATAATTATAATCAATTTCAATACAGTCCACTTGTTCATTCAAATACCCAATCATATGTACCATATCATAATAAAAATGAAGGTACATCCCATTTCAATATGAATAAAAAAAAGTGACGTTTATAATCTTATAATAGCCTCTCGCGTGTACTTATGAATAATTCTCTTTTAATCAATGCCTCGTAAGAAATGATAAATTATACCATTTACAGAGTGTTGATAATTTGTCAGAAAATCTCCATGAAATGAAGGATACAACTAATTAATTTATTACAACTAAATAGTCTAGTGTAATTAATTGTTATACAACATTAATCACAATATAACTATAATAATATGGAAAAAATAAATTAATATTTTTATTTGTTTGATTGATTTGAAACATTTCGAAATAAACATTTAAGCAACTCCATTTATTTTAGTTCTTTCATATTTAATTTTATCTTAATACTAGACTGAAACGAGAAGAAACCTTCGACGTTTCCGACTACTGCAGCCCTTACTAGACAAACGCTCTAAACTTCCAATTAATTACAAAAGACTATAATAAGGCCTATTTGGACGTACGGAGTTGAGCTATGGGGCTCCACTAAACCATCGAATTCATCTCGTATCCAATTCTTACAATCCAAAATCCTTCGTAAAATCATGAATGCTCCTTACTTTGTCACAAATAAAATCATCCATAATGACCTTAATGTTTCTTATGTCTCAGATCTCAATCCAGATACCTATCCTTCCATAATAAACTTCAGAATCATCCCAACTCTCTCGTTTTTAACCTTGCATCCTCTTCAATTCCTGATAACCCTCCGAGGCGTCTGAAAAGAAGATGATCCCGTGATCTCCTAATGTATATCATTAGAGTGCTACCATTAGGTAGTTACTCAACAAGTGTTTTCACGTCATTATATCCATATATTCAAGTTTAGTAAATGTATTTCTTTAATGCAATTGTAAATAGCATTAAGAAACAATAAAAAGAAATTATCTTATACTGATCTACCTGTCATGATAATGACAAAAACATTTTTACCGAAATGAAAAAAATAAATAGAGAAAATTAGAGTTGGAGATGACAGATATATTTTTTTTTAAATTTATTTTTTCAGCATATTTTTCTTTAAAAAAATATTATTATTGTTTTGAGCACGCGATGTGATCTGGATTATTTTCTATTCTACTTTTCGTTTATATTTCATTTATAAGTATGATATTCTACAATGAAAACTTTCTAAACCGTTTATGTTCAAGTTTTGGATCAATGAAATATAATCGTTTCTTTCCATACATGCTAATCTCTTACCTTATTAAGAGGAATATCGATTAATAATAATATCTAAATGCAGCCAATGTCATATTCACGTACCTCAAAGTCACCATAAGAGTTTCTGACAGGCATTATTATACTTCACAAAGATACTTTGAGGTACGTGAATATGACATTGGCTGCATTTAGATATTATTATTAATCGATATTCCTCTTAATAAGGTAAGAGATTAGCATGTATGGAAAGAAACGATTATATTTCATTGATCCAAAACTTGAACATAAACGGTTTAGAAAGTTTTCATTGTAGAATATCATACTTATAAATGAAATATAAACGAAAAGTAGAATAGAAAATAATCCAGATCACATCGCGTGCTCAAAACAATAATAATATTTTTTTAAAGAAAAATATGCTGAAAAAATAAATTTAAAAAAAAATATATCTGTCATCTCCAACTCTAATTTTCTCTATTTATTTTTTTCATTTCGGTAAAAATGTTTTTGTCATTATCATGACAGGTAGATCAGTATAAGATAATTTCTTTTTATTGTTTCTTAATGCTATTTACAATTGCATTAAAGAAATACATTTACTAAACTTGAATATATGGATATAATGACGTGAAAACACTTGTTGAGTAACTACCTAATGGTAGCACTCTAATGATATACATTAGGAGATCACGGGATCATCTTCTTTTCAGACGCCTCGGAGGGTTATCAGGAATTGAAGAGGATGCAAGGTTAAAAACGAGAGAGTTGGGATGATTCTGAAGTTTATTATGGAAGGATAGGTATCTGGATTGAGATCTGAGACATAAGAAACATTAAGGTCATTATGGATGATTTTATTTGTGACAAAGTAAGGAGCATTCATGATTTTACGAAGGATTTTGGATTGTAAGAATTGGATACGAGATGAATTCGATGGTTTAGTGGAGCCCCATAGCTCAACTCCGTACGTCCAAATAGGCCTTATTATAGTCTTTTGTAATTAATTGGAAGTTTAGAGCGTTTGTCTAGTAAGGGCTGCAGTAGTCGGAAACGTCGAAGGTTTCTTCTCGTTTCAGTCTAGTATTAAGATAAAATTAAATATGAAAGAACTAAAATAAATGGAGTTGCTTAAATGTTTATTTCGAAATGTTTCAAATCAATCAAACAAATAAAAATATTAATTTATTTTTTCCATATTATTATAGTTATATTGTGATTAATGTTGTATAACAATTAATTACACTAGACTATTTAGTTGTAATAAATTAATTAGTTGTATCCTTCATTTCATGGAGATTTTCTGACAAATTATCAACACTCTGTAAATGGTATAATTTATCATTTCTTACGAGGCATTGATTAAAAGAGAATTATTCATAAGTACACGCGAGAGGCTATTATAAGATTATAAACGTCACTTTTTTTTATTCATATTGAAATGGGATGTACCTTCATTTTTATTATGATATGGTACATATGATTGGGTATTTGAATGAACAAGTGGACTGTATTGAAATTGATTATAATTATATTTAACCAGTATATAAAGATGGGGGTTTGGCGTATAATGGTTCTACAATCGTTTACTTGATGTGGCTGGATGCTGAAGTACGGTGGTCGGCCGGCTGCAATACTTCTTCACCTCCATTTGTCCGGTAGGTCTCGGTGTTCTACTCCATGCCTCTTCCCATGGTAGAACAGCATGAAAGTAATCTTGAAGAGGCTAGAGTATTCGTCTTCTTCTCCGTGTGGTTTCAGTCGCCCATTTTTTCTACTACACGTTCTTGTTACATACAGCGCCACCGTCGCTGCAGTGTTACCTACTTCACTGGTCTTTTATGTACCCCATGAAGGGGGGGGGGAGTAACACCAATTTAGGGTGATCAACCCTAAACAAACCGCCCGCCTAAATTATACTTAATAATTTAAAATTAAAGAAAAATACATCTGTATGGTACCTTGGTGAGCTTCAATCAAGCAAAAAGAGAAACAAATGTTCATTGAAGAAAATTGATGCATATTTGCTAAAATAAATTGATAAATTGAATAGATACAAGGCATTGAACATAAAGAAAGAATAAAAGGTAGAAAAATATAAATGAATAAAACACGACTTCTTAACCAAGCGAAAAACAAACTAGAAAAGATTAAGGGAGTTTACAATCTTCTGAGTGATCTTCCATCTCAGAGATAAATAATTAAAATTTGTTCAAAATTTTGTTTTAAGAATGTTACTGGGATATTAATAACCGTTTCCATAGGGAAACTTACTGGAAATAGTATGTAGTACTTCCTATCATTGAATTTACCCTTAGTTTTTAGCAAACGGTTTGTCTGATTGCATATTAAAACTCCTCAGCAAATGAATTTAGATGATTTAGTACTGTTCGTTGTCCAAACCTTGGGTTTTGTTGAAGTTTGGGAGAAACTATACTACACAATTATTAATCCTTAACAACTTATTAAGGAGTTGAGGTGGGTATTTGATTACTTGTATCTTGGTATATTAAGGTTTGCTGTTTGGAATCATATATAAAATGACAAACAAAGAAACTGTAGCACATGAGTTACTAATTAAAATAGCTAAACAAAAGTTTGCATATACCGCCCACCCTGCAAAGACCATGGGAACAAAAAGGTATGTGGAATAATAAGTTGCTGTGGAACTTCCTAAGTGTTAGGAATTGAGAATTTTAAGGAAAAAGTGAACTTGAAACTTTATTGCACAAAATACTGAGCTACCAGAGTAGAAATTAAAACTGAGGTGGAAGACCGGAAACTAATTTAATGATCATGGATTGCAAAATGGTTGAGCAAAGATGTTGGTTCCAAAACTAAATATTTCACATTGCGTGAAATTTAAGAGTAAAGTGCTCTGATTGTAAACTACAATGAACGCTCTGAAAGCATGATAGCCTATAAATGAAGGTTAGAAGTTTCTTACAATGCAATGAATCAGCTATTTCCTAGGCAGGTTCTACTGAAGAACTGATATTGTAGAACTGCCGCAATCCGAGGATCATGTATCCGCCATCTTGGTTATAACACAAGAATTCTGGGCGGATACATGAAGGAAATAAGATGACCTCGGTATCTCCCACCCGAAGTAAATATATAATCTCCCTAAGAAGCTGTAGAGCTTGCTGCAGAGTAATGTATCTAACTGGAGGTAAGCTATATTCAGTTGAGTATTTCTCAAAGATGGATTGCGATTCTGCATTATTCCGCCTATTTGAGTATCTTGAAGTAATATAGTTCACAGTTTTAGTATTTGACGCGGCTGGGCGATCATGTATTTTCAAATGAGGCTTAGAGAGCTTGGGAGAAACATATTTTTGTCGTACTAACGACATCTTGGAAGTGTAACAACGTTGTTTATCTTCAATGAAAGAAGATGACTCAAGTAAAATGTCACAAAACTTATAAGTATCTGATGCTACTGAAGGAAATGTAATTTCCAACAGAACATCGTTGGTTTTGTTGAAATCTGACGCAGCTGGTCGATTAGATTTCTTGGAATGGGACTCATGGAGCTCGGCTTGTAAAGACTGGTCGACTAGTGACCTCGTGGAGGCACGATGTAGTCGACGCTCAGCTGGAGGCAGCAAAATGTCGCTGGGTTCATCAGGATCTGAAGCGGCTGGGCATTCAGAATCTGTATAAAGTGGCTCATGGAGCGCTGTTGACCTCTTGGAGCTTTTCTGTAGATTTGAGTTATCTCGGACACAATGGTTTTCCAACAAAGTGTCGCTGGTTATATGCCTTTCTGGCGCAGCTGGGCGCTCAGCAACAAAGTGGCATCCTAAATGTTTTGCCTCTGAGGCACTTGCAGATGAACTGAATTGGCAGTGTGAGTTGATCGCCTTAGATGTAGGGCACGTAAAAGATGAAGTGGTCACAGTTGACCGAAGTGAAGCAGGATGAGAGACTGTTGCTTGTATTTGTTGTGCTGCCTTTGTGTGTTGGACCCAGAGAAGAGTGGCGCTTGCTTCAATTATCTCATTCTCCAAAGCAGAGTAGCGATCCAACATCGAAAATTTGAGGGTGTAGGTCACGCCAAATTTTGTGATCAAATTATCTTACGATTCAAGTAGAAAGCAAATGAATATTTACGAGTTTTTAGTACCTAATTAAATATACAAATTTTGCCTCCCTCCAGATTGAAAACGCCCTAATTCCAAGAGTTTTCGTAAACAAAATAGATGTAGATTTCGATGAGATGAAACTATTTACGAAGTTTCAGGCGGATGTTAATAATTCGATAAAAAAAAAAAAGAGGTCAGTGCCACGGACTAAGTTAGATAGATGGAAAAAAAAAATCAGTATTTCGTTTTAAACAATTACAGGAGTTTGGCTGGCTATTTTACACATTGCACATTAATATTAAATAATAATAACACACATTTTTTTTTAATATCACAAAGTGTATTAATATTACAGCTACAAAGTCTCGAAATGTTGCCGAAGAATAATTGTTTATTTATTTACAACCTCGAGATCAGCAAAAAAATGTATATTATTTAACATTCGAAAAAAAAAATTAAATATTTTCTTTTCTGATTTAAGTTTTTTATTTTATTTTTTTCTTCTTTTTAACTGAAAAAGGGTTGTATCGAGAGGAACTCAAAGTTAAAACTTCTGGGAAAGGCAAAAGAGGGTTTTGTTGAATCGTTTGTTTACTTTTAAATTCAGCGTCATTGTGAGTAATCTTGAAGTTATTCAAGAAATATTCGGTTTTAACATTTTTGAGATAAGCTATTCAAGGAAACTTGAGGAAAAATTCGAATAACGTAAGGCAAATAAATAAATATCGCGTAAGTATGACGAAAAGTGGTGAAAATAATACGAGATTTAATGATTTTTTTCATTATTTATGACAGGTACGAATTAAAACTGATGAATGAAATAAAATATTTGTACTACAATCCATTGAGTCTTAGGTTTAGTACTTTATAAAGATATAAGTCATTGTAATATTATAAGATATTGTATTGTATTGTATTGAGGTTCCATAGGACAAACGGTCCAATATTTTTGTAGGACACCTTTTTTATTGATTTGGTGATCAAATTACCTTACGATCAAAGTAGAGAAAAAATGGGTATTAACGAGTTTTTAATAGCCAATTAAATAGACAAAGTTTGTCGACCTCCAGATTGAAAACGCCCTAATTTCAGGTTTTTTTCGTAAATAAAATAGTTGTAGGTTACGATGAGATGAAGCTATTCACGAAGTCTCAGGCGGATGTTAAATTTCCTTTCCTAATATAGGCATGAAAGCAGAAAATGTAATCAAATGTTTAATTATTTTAGGCCTGACTTTTGAGCCAGATATATGCCACTTTTATTGTGCATTTACTTTTCTTTCTTTCATATACGCTTTTGTATGGCGTATGAACATTTTTTTTTAATCTTATATGAATAAGATCCAATTGCCTGACTGTTAAGGTAAATTAAGAAAAGCTGAAATGTAAAGGGAATAGTGCAAGGAAAACGTGTGGTAGTTTCACTTTCCAGCAGCCATTCAAGAATAGTCGCAATAGAAATAGCTACTGCAGAGATTTAGCATATAATTACCATAGCAAGCATGGCATAGCAAAGTATTTGGTACCGGGGACCTTGAAATGCCCCTATCACGCCGTCACCGTCTGGCGAAGGGCAGTGAGCTTAGCAATTACCCTTGAGTGTAATCTGATGTTGAAGGGATCTGGAGGCAATGAGGATGGATATCAAATAACAAGGAAGAGTTCAGGATGGATGGAGGTTGGAGAAGAGGATTGCTAAAGAAAAAATAATAATTAAGAAAGTTAAAGATTCCTAGGAAAATAGAAAAGAAAGGAAATGGATATTCGACGTGGAAAAAATTCATCTAAAAACATCTGGTGTGTCCACTCACACGACTTTCCTACCTATTTCAGAAAAGTTTTTAAACCTTAATATATGTTCATGAAGAAACAAAAAAGAATTGAACTAGATTTATTTGATACACTAAAGCAATATAAACCGGCTTAAGGTAGATCAGTGTAAAAATTTCAATGCTCACTAATATTGCTCATCAAAAACTTTTGCCATAGCTTATTATTGTCAAATAATAATTTCTGTTAAAAGTAAAGAAAATAGTGAAGCTTGTGTGATGGGGCAACAGATTTTCTTACTTTCACTTAGTCATTTTATTCTCTCATTCACCCCTTTCTGACACCAGGATATGAACCCGTAAGAAATCAAATAGCTGTAGCTTCGTTAATAGTTGTCCAAAATGAACGATTATTATATGGCTTTGTAGGGAGTTTCATTAACTTTCAAACGACATGCGTTTGTTGGACTCAGGAGGCTCTGAAACGTATAGATCCGTCGAAAACCGCATATCGGAAATTTGACCCGATTGCAATACTTTCCTTACCAAGGAAAGTAAAAATTATAAATAAAAAAACTAAGCTGCTTTAGACCACACAATATATGTCAAAACATCAACAAGGCGGGATTAATAATATGAAATATTATTTATAAATAATAGCTCATTATACAGAGGATGAAATGAAACATTTCTCTCGCTTACAGCATGCAGGTGTCCGATTTTTAGTTTCTGAGATATTTTAATCTATATCTTCCATAAAATCCATTATAATTTGGTTTTCGACACTATTTTTTTCCTTTTCGCCTCCCTAACACGGCGTAGCGTTGAGATAAAATTTTGAATAATAACTCATTAAAAAGAGTTTTAAAGATATTTTAATCCATATGTAAAAACACTTCAACTAGTCGATTCCAGCCGACTTCACCCGATCGTTGCACACCGGAGATCTGACTGACGGCTTAATATAATATAAACCAAAAAAAAAAAAAAAAAAAATGCAAGAGGCGATTAGGCGTTATTGAATTTTTCACTTCAATAAAAAAATATCTGGTGCGGCGAACAATCATAATTTTCTCTTACCAACCTACTTAAAAATTAAATTTATGTTTAAATAGAACAGGTAAATGTTTAATTATTTATTTTATTGTTTATCATCTCCTCCTTTTTTAAATAGTATAATTTGTTGAATTACTTGTTACCTTGTGTCTTAAATAATTTTCTTATAGTTGTTTTTATAATATTTTAAATAATTCCCATTTCAGTAATAATATAGCGGAGTGTACACTTTATTAAATAATTAAATTTATTCTCAAATAGGGCAGGTAAATATTTAATTACTTAAATCTATTATAGGGTCTAATATTGTTAAACTTTTAGCAGTTTAGCGCAAATAATAATACAAAATATGTCAATAAATCTTTTAATTACAAAAAAAAAAAATAATTTTACAGAAATAATGAACAAAAATTTTCTTCTAATGAAATAAATACAACGAAAAAAATGAGTCCTCTAGTCCGTCACTCACGAAATGAACAATATAATAAACAAAGAGAGATTAAATTAACAGGCGATAACACTAGTGTTGCCCAAAATAGGTCTCGGTCTTGCATTTTGCACCAAGACTAAAAAAAATTGCAACAGCTTAATCTAATTCTCCAAAAAAAAAAAAAAAAAATACAAAACGCGCTTAGGCGTTATTGAAGTTTTCATTTCAAGTAAGTCTACTTAATAATTAAATTTATACTTAAATAGATCAGGTAAATATTTAATTATTTATTTTATTGTTTATCATCTCCTCATTTTTTTTAAATAGTATAATTTGTTGAATCACTTGTTACCTTTTGTCTTGAATAATGTTCTTCTGGTTGTTTATATAATATTTTAAATGCTACCCATTTCAGTAATTATATAGCAGAGTGCACACTATATTAAATAATTAAATTTATTTTCAAATATGGCAGGTAAATATTTAATTATTTAAATCTATTATCCGGGCTAATATTGTTAAACTTTTGGCAGTTTGGCAACTTTTTTTGGAAAAAATCAAAGGATGACGAAGATGAGCAGGAACTAGTAAAATAATTTTACCAAGGAGATTAAAATAATTGACATTTTCATTAATTAATTCAAAGAAGAAAATAAGATATTTTTTGATGCGCCTATGTGCTAGAGAATCAATATTTTTATTGAGATTCATTTTTCAAAAATGTTTATGGTATCGATAAATATATCGAATATCGATATTTTAAGTCGGATATTTTGATTGTATCGATAATTATAGGCCTATATTTTCCATCGCTACCTTGGTACCAATCAGGAGCTGTACCAGAAAAAAATACCAGTAAGCAGAATTATTATGTAATGTGTATTAGCGTTAAAAACTTGGATTCAAAATATTTCACGATTGCAATATTTCCCTTCCCCCCTTACTATTTATACCAATATTTAAATAAAGTAAAAAATAGATTCTTATTGTGACAAGCAATGAATCGAAAATAAGAGACATTCAACCAGGTCATTGCCCGTTAAATAACTCGAGAAGATAACATTGAGGGCTCTACCAGCTGTAGATCGGAAGAAGGCAATAAATATATTCCATATCTTAGAAGACGTGACTTAGAGGTGTATGCGATCCTAAATTATACATACTTTAATAATATCTCACTGAAACATTGAACCCTTCCTCACACACACTCTGTAGAAAGATTGATAACAGCGTTTGATGATAACACGAGGAAATTCAGTTGTAATGTTAAACTGAAGACAAAATTCTATCATTACAGGTAGAAATTAATATCAAGGATCAATTATTTTATCACTCAAATCTTATCACATTATTTTGTTTATTTTTTTTTTCTTAGAATTCTAAACGAAAACAAGTTGTAGTAAGGAAAAATAAAAACAGCATTACCCCAATATTTAAAAAAATAAAGATGGGACTTGTCAGAAATTGTTCATTACCCCATAATAACTGATGCAAAGTCCCAAAGAAAAGCGCGACTTGTTTTGATGGAGAGAAACTGATGTATATATATTTGAGGAGAGAAACTGATATATATATATATATATATATATATATATATATATATATATATATATATATATATATATATATATTTTTTTTTTTTGAGAAGATCTCAAAAACTATGAGTTTTTTTCAGTGTTCAGTACAATATTAAATTGCTTTGAAATCTCTATAAAAATGGCTCTCTCTATACATCTATAGATCTTTTTGATAAAATCAATGGTTATGGAGATTATATTTATTGCATTATTATTGCACACAAATTGCACCAAACCACGAAATTGATGTTGTTCGTCGTAGAAGATATCTTTTTGAAGCATGTAAACTCAATTTAATTAATATAGATTTAAAACTCATCAACTAAGAAGCTTTTCTTGTAGCGTGGTGTCTTCAATATAGTTGGTAAGTTTCAAAATAAATTTTGAAAAATCCTCGATTTTATAATAAACCGAACTTACCGTAGTTTAACTACTTAAGGGCCAGTTGCTCCGAATCAGTAAAACTTAGATTAAGCGTTGTCTAAGATTAAACCAAGTTTAATCTTGATCGGTCGACCTTAGAAAACTTGGTTTAATCTTAGATAACGCTTAATCTAAGCTTTGCTGAGTTGAAGTAACTAGCCCTAAAACTCCCATTTAAACAGTGTTAAAAAAGTGAAAATTTACTTGCGTTTAATGTAAATTTAATCTAGTTTACTATGAATAAATTAGTTGTAACCTAAATTAAACATTTTTTTAAGTATAGCTTTTTAATCAACATAAAACGTGGTTGGCATAAAAATTATAAAATTTAAGTTTCCTGGTTTTTTGTATGTAATCAGACCATGGTTTATGGTAACTTTTTATTAGTTATAATGGCTTCTATCACATATTATCAATTATATGAAATTAATGTCAGTCTAAACTTATCATTATCAAAAATTCCCCATTCAATGATATTGAATATAATTCTGATGTCAATGACATCTAAGGATCATTAAAAGGAAGAAATCTTGAATTTGAACGGTCGAAAATGTTAAAAAAACTTATTAAACTTCAAAAAGGTGTCGTTTACTATGAACATCAATTTCGTGATTTGGAGCAATTTTTGCTTAAAGTGGAAATGCAATAAATATAATCACATAAATATCTTCTTAACCATTGATAATATTAAAGAAAATGTATAGATGTATAGAGGTATTTTTATAGAGATTTTAAAGTACTTGCAAGTATAGGACTTCTGTGGGAGTCTTAGGCCGAGGAAAGAAAAAAAAGTACTTCAATCTTCACAGAACTATCTTTGTGAAAAACCTCATAGGTTTTGAGACACTCTCAAACAACATAAATTTTCTGTCTTTTCTCTCTCCCCTCCACCATCCATCTAAATCCGACGCGAGATTCTTTGGGACTTTTTAGCAGTTATAATAGGGAGACTAATGACTAATGGAGTAAGGCTGTTTTTTTGTAAACCTACGACTTGCTTTCGTTTAGAATTATAAGAAAAAATAAATAAAATAATGTTATAGGATTTGAATAATAAAATAATTGTTTCTTGATATTGATTTCTATCTGTTATGATAACATGTTGCCTTCAAATTAACATTACAATTTAAAATTAAGAACTGAGAAACCCTGTATATGATTTTTAATATAGTGCAGACGTGGCCAACAGTTTTATATTAAAATATATATCTTATTTTAAACATTTTATATAAACAACCAGGAGAAAACTATTCATGACTCAAGATAATAAGTAAATAGACAAAGTATTCTAAAATAATAAAGGAGAAAATAATAAGTAATAAAGTTATATCATATATGTAGTAATAATATCACATTTTGTAATTTAAATATGAAACTGCATATAGCAAATAACAATAGCCATAATCTGCAGACAACCACAAACTAATAATTTTAACCAACAATTAACTAATTATGTTGTACGATGCTAGAAAACACTGGCATCCCGAAACATAACTAAGATATCCATATAGGCAGAAGTGGTTAGATGGCTAACATGGCAGCAATTAGATGAATTACGTCGGATATGGAAAAATAATTCAGTCAGAAAAAAACTCGTAAAGGAGATAAAAAAAATAAATACGTCAGCAAAAGCAAGATAGTTATTTGGTTTCAACATTCCAAATTCAAATTGCATAAATAACTAGTTTAATATTTCAAAAAAAAAAAAAAAAAAATATTGTGCATGTATTAAACAACTTTCACTCGCCGCCTTAGTTAAGTAGAAGTCAATTTCTGCTCATGCAAGCTTAGTTAATATTTAATGTAATATTGGGAATACAATATTAAATTAAATTTATTAAATATTATTACAATATTTTTTCCCATCACTACACAGCTACACTTTCAACAGCACTAACGGATCCAGGATTTAATTTTGGGGGGCTTCAGCACGAACTTTATATATATATATGTATATATATATATATATATATATATATATATATATATATATATATATATATATATATATATATATATACACACAGAGTGTTTCGTAATTGCACGGCACTTATTTAGGTATGTGTTGACTAACACAAAATAAACAAAAAAGTTCATATTAACATATATCTCAAACTCATTTCTTAAATAGATATCAAAGGTTAAAGATTTATTATTTATTTACTACATTAAGTCTTACAGTACAAAGTTTAACGTGTTTAATACTAAATAACATGTTTTAATCATCTGATAAACAAATGAACGATAAGCAATGACAGTAATTGCTCATCTGTTTGTCTAGTTCTGTGTAAGTGAATACTGTGAAACAGTTCAATTTATGATTATCATGGTAGACACTATAAATTTATTCACTTTTGCAGAACAAACAGATATGCTTTTAACTTATGGCGAGGTAAATAGAAACGGTACTGCTGCTGTTCGAAGATATCGTGAAAAATTTCCTAACCAAAGAATACCAAATCGTAAAACGTTTGAGGCCATTGAAAGATGCCTTAGGAATAATGCCACGCTAAAACCTATACGAGTAAATGGCGGTCGGCAAATATTTCGACGAACTGCTAACGTTGCAGAAGAAATACTCGATGCTGTTCAGTTATCTCCTACTACTAGTACCAGAAGACGTCGTTCCGATGTTTCCTCTACCAGCGTATAGCGAACTTTATGCGAACAATTGTATCCATTTCACGTATCGAATAGGCAAGATTTGTTACCACTAGATTATAACAAGTGCTGAAATTTCTCCCAGTGGTTAATTCGACAATGCACGATCCTAACTTCCTGAACTGCATTTTGGTTACTGATGAATCTTGCTTTACAAGAAATAGGATTCTTAATTTTCGGAATACCCATTCTTGGGCTGAAGAAAACCCTCATACGACTGCTGTTGGATATTACCAACATATGTTATCTTTAAATGTCTGGTGTGGTCTTATAAGCGACATCATCGGTCCCTTCTTTTTGCCACCTAGGCTGTCAGGTATATCTTATTTGCATTTTTTGCAAAATAATCTTCATGAATTTCTAAGAGATATTCCTTATACTCCTAGGCATTAGGCAAAGGCGTAGATACTGTCACTGATTATTTATATGCAACTTATGGAGACCGATGGATTGGTCGAAACGGACCTGTTAAATGGCCACCACGATCTCCGAATCTAACGCCATTAGATTATTTTGAGCGGGGCTGGATGAAGTCTATGGTTTATTCTGCGGCAGTTGGCACGCAAGAAGAGCTAAGAAATCGGATCGTGGAAGCCGCAGTAACTATCAAGCACCAACCTTGAATGTTGCATTCCCCTTTGTAGGCCCCTTTGAACAGTAGTAAAAATAATCTAAACATTTTAATAATAATGAATAAATAAATAGTAATAATAAATAATAAATCTTTAACCTTTGATATCTGTTTAATAAATGAGTTAGAGATATATGTTAATATGTTCTTTTTTGTTTATTTTGTGTTAGTGAACACATACCTAACATAGTGCCGTGCAATTACGAAACACCTTGTATATATATATAACGATAATTACTTTGGAATAAACAAAAAAGAAATTATATTAAATGGTGCATTAGTGATCCTTGAAATACTATTAAATGCAATTACACCAGTATTAATACTTTTAGAGATAATTTTTTTAATATAATTTTCATAAGACATGTTTTTATTTTACCATCCGTAGATTCCTCTGTGTTCTGCGGCATGTACTTTACAACAAACTAGACTGGTTGACATAAAAACCGGCGCACCTCAAATTTTTTCATTATTTCTTTCCCAACAGAAAAAATATGCAAAAAATTATTTTACCTCAATATAGGGTAACATGTTCTGCTTATAGACCACAAATAAAGGAGAAAAACAACGAAAATTCATTTAAGAAAATCTGTAATTTAAAATAAAGCAAATGAGCACTTATTTAATCAAAAATAAAACACATCTAATTCTTTTTTAGTTGTGAAATCTGATTCTTTTGCAGCACCTACTGTTGTCTTATTTTTCTTGAATAATGCCTAATGCCGCATGCTGCGTTGGCTGTAAGACAGAAACTGTTACAATTTGATTGGGACTTTCTACCTCATCCTACGTATTCCCCAGACCTTGCTCCATCAGATTAACATCTGTTTCTTTCGATAATAAATTCCCTCCAAGATGAATGCCACAAATCCGAAAGCGAAACGCATCTCTATGAATATTTTTGGAAGCAAGTCTAAATAATTATGGAAAAAGGGTATAAATAGGCTTCCCGAGAGATGGAAGAATTAATAATACAACAGAACGGTTCATATATAACAGTAAATCAAACTTAACAAAAAATAAAGAATATGGAACGAACTAATGGAACTTAATACAAGGTAAACATTCTATATAAAAAACAAACGAAACTATATATATAAAACAATTAACATTATGACAACACACTTAAAGGTATTTGCACTGATAGACCAGTATACACCATTAAAAAACAATGAAGAATTAAAAAAATATGTATATTAAATTCTTCATTAAAATAAGCTTTGTGTTTCTGTTGAGAAAACAGAAAGCTGAACCTGACAATATAAAGTGCCTGATTAATATATGAATACATTATCATTTAAATAAGTTACCAACTATCAGGCTGTTTTGAATGTGGATATGGATGGGGAATGTCAAATTTTGATGAGAGGGAATTCCTGAAATTGACAGAGCGAGCAATAGAGGAGTATTGGAATGAGGCAGATCTGAGAAGACATGTAAAGGTTAGAAGGTCGAGATCTTGCGGACAGGGAATGAACTGAGGATTTGGTAGAGGAACGAGGGGGAAAACCACTTTAACTCAGTGGTGAGAAACGTTGGAGTATCTCTGTATGATATAATGTATATGTACTCGGTATAATGAGAGTAATACGCGTATATACTTTAAAAGTTAAAAATAAAATTATGGGGGATAAGAAAAAAACAAAATTTGTATATAAAGATATATATACAAATATATATGTATATATGTATGTATGTATATTTGAATCGAATAGCTTAAATCAGGGATAGAAAAGAATATTATCAATGAGCAGGTATAGATAATGTAACATTTAATCAATGGGAAGTATATTTGTTTTGTTTTCTTGCGCTTCTTCAAACATGTGAAGAGATAATATTAGGTTCGAGTATAATGATTTGGTAATGAAAGAAAAATATTTGACATTGGACCAAAAATATTTCTTTAGATAAGAGCTGGAAAATAATATTCTTATTTCCTGATATGTCGGCATTCAGTGGCATTGTGTGTCATCTCGATGTCAGATGCGAGGCTACTCTTAAGTGTGATTAAAGTTTTATATATGTATATATATATATATATATATATATATATATATATATATATATATATATATATATATATTATTTTTTTTTCTTAGTCTTTGATCTTGACAAGAATGTAGCGATAACAGTTCGGAGAAGAAATTTACCATAAACACACAGACGAACATAAACAAATTCACCAAAAAAAAAAGTCAAAAAAATAAATAAAAATTTTAAACCACCAACGACATACTTAATATAGCACTGAATTAAATATAAAAAAATTCAACTCTGTCACAGACACTGAACCGTAAGACTGAATCGAACGCCTATCATTATAGACCGTCATTAGTCCGTGGCCCCAGTCCTTATATCTTATTCTTCGATCCTACCTCTCTGACCTTTCAAGTTCGCTTTGGAACAGAATCCTCCAACTGCCATTCAATCGAGGCGGGAGTTCCCCAAGGCAGCCTCTTGGGTCCTATCCTCTACATTCTGTTTACTGCTGATATTCTTACTCATCCCGAAACTCTCCTAGCAACATTCACTGATGAAACAGACATCTTATCTTCCAATCCAGGTTCTGAAACAGCATCCTTAAACCTACAGAGTCACCTCTCCCTTATTGAATACCGGTGTAATAAGTGGCGCATCCAAGTAAATGAATCCAAACATATCACTTTTACAGTTCGACGCAATTCCACCAGTCTACTTCAACTCCATACCATTTCTCTCTCCGACCGAATACCAATTTTGTAAATTAAGTAAATGATTTTGTAAATTTAGTGAGGCTAATCTGGGATCGCAGTGTTTTGTTAAAATTGTTGTATCGTCAGCGTATGTAGCAGTCAATGTTTCGGAGGGGTTAGGCATGTCCTGGGTAGAGATAATATAAATTAAAGGAGCCCAAAAAGGAGGAAAAATCTCATGAACCATCTTCGTTTCGCAGAGGTACTGAAACCTCTCGATGTTTAAAAAAATTCTTGGTATTCTTCCACAGTATCATAATTCGTCCTATAGAATTTTTGTATTAGTCGCTTAATCAATCAATCAATCAATCTTTATTTGTTTTGAGGGAAGAACCCTATACAAATGGAGTGTATCAGAAAATAATAAACATTATTATCCTCACGGAAATATAAATTCCTTTTTATATATTATATTACATAACGGACATTACTACACTCTTAAGCATAAATTAAAAATCATATTCGGTAAAGATCATACAGTTAAAATAGTTTTAATTATCAAATTAATATAAAATCTAAAATTTTCAACAATATACATAAATAAATACACATGAAACAATAAATATACATTTAAAAAAAATATTATTATTGAACTATGTTTTAAAATTAAATTAAAAGATTACCCTTATACCTAAGAGAATAAACAAGAAAAATACCCGGCCAGATTACATGCCGATGTACGATGTGCAATTTTCACCATAATATGCGGAGGACAATATTCAAGATTACCCTACCAATTCTCTATAATTTGATATAATTGAGATAAAAAAAATATAATTTTCTCCCATCATCTGCACTTGTTGACTTAAATATTTCTATCCCGTCAAGATTTTTCATACCATGGTAAATTCTTAACCTTAAACTACTATAAATTGGGCATTTAAATAATATATGATGAAGTGTTTTCTTTTCTTTAGTGTTTCACAGTTTGCACTCAAGTTGTGGGGTAATTTTCACGGTTTTATTATTAACAGAAACCTTGATCATATATTTTCCCGAGAGTAGGATCTGCATTAATAGTTTCGTATATTTGAAATTAGTCGGTATCAACAAATACTGGGGGATTTGATCATTATTAAGAAAAAGGTTTAAATGTTCACTATAAGATGAGCTATGCAATGTTATCCTGTCTCCGTTCTGAAAATGTTGTTTATATTTATTTTATATCCTGTTTTGTATTAGTCGCTTAAGTTTGTTATTCAGTCTGGTATATGTCCGTCTATCTGATGGAAGTATGATTAGTCTGTCATACCTTACGGGCATACATTGATTTAAATTAAGTTAATTGTTATAGATGTGCCTATTGAGTCCATTTTTCTCTATATCTCCATCATTTCAATAAATTAAAAACAAAACAAAGTAGAGAAAGAAATTCAGTAATTCAAGTGATCATATAATTCTATTAATTTTTCCCAGGATAATTGAGTTTAAATAATTAAATTAATTTTTATCTGTCCTCCCCCCTCAAAAAAAAAAAAAAAAAAAAAAAGGGAAATACTATCTCATCGAAAAAGCTTTTCGATTTTATAAAATTTTCGATGTTATAAAATTTTATAACGAAAATTAATAGTTCTATGAAAAAGAAACGGTCAAATTCTTGCCAAAACATGCTATTGCTATGTTGGAGTACATCGTTTATTTGGAGCGCTGGTACAAATGGTGTAAACTAATCAATCATTTTTCGATCTGTTGTTATTGTGACTAATCGTTACAATATTTTGTTTTTTTGTTCTTATAAACAAATTTAAATTTATTTGCATTCCTACTTTTTTTTTTTAGAGAAGAATGCAAGGCAATATAAACACAGAACATACAAATTTATTTATTATTTTCTTATCCTCTATAATTTTATTTTTAACTATTTCCAGATATAATATAAATAGAATAGAAAATAATTTTATTCTGGGGCACTTTGGTCTCCAGAAGTCCCTTTGGAATTACAGAATAGTACAAAATTAAAATATTACATCTGGGCTAAATAAAAACAAAAAATAAAAAGAAAGAGAAAAAAGTAAAGAAAACATTAGTTAAACATATTATATACAAAACAAAAAAAAAACTATATACAAAACACTTAAAACTATGACAAGACACTTATAACTGTGTACAGTGATAAAACATAAATACAAACTTTTAGAAAAAAAAATAAGAAATACGTTAAATTGTTCTTAAAATAAACTCGTTTTCTACAAAAAAAAAAAAAAAGAAGAAAGAAAGCCGAATCTGATAGTAAAAGTTGTCTTAGTATTTAAATGATGAATAATATGTAAATACATTAGAGCGGGTATCTGACTGTTTTTGTGATAGGAATTGGAATAGGAGAGTTTTAAATGTAGATATGGAGGGAGAATGCTGAATTTTGATTAGAAGGGAATTCCAGAAATTAACAGAGCGAGCAATAAAGTTTTGGAATAAGATAGATCTGTGAGAAGGGATGTAAAGGTGAGAAGGTCGAGATCTTGTGGAAAGGGAATGGACTGAGGACTTGAACTGTAGGAGGTTATGGGCGTAATAAGGACGATGATTGTTAATGATTTGATAGAGTACCTAGGAAATATTATCTTCGGAAGGAAGGAAGAGCCATCTTAACTCAGTGTAGTGGTGAGAGACCTGGGAGTATCTCTGTATAATATAATGTATATATACTCGGTATAATGAGAATAATATGCATAATATATTATACGTATATACGTAAATATTTAAAAATAAAATTATGGAGGATAAGAAAAAAGAAATGAATTTGTTTACGGAGCGTCGGTATAATTATAGTTAGTCGCTTGGAATGTTGCATTTTTTAAACGTAGTACTGGGTCCATTATGAAAGCTAAACTTATATTCATTTATTAAAGTTTTTTTAAAAATAAAGTTTCGTCAAATAAAAAATAAATAGTCAGTGGTCATTGATTACTAGAATGATTAATTTATTTAACTGTACTTATGATTTAGTTTACTTTATTTCAGTTTATTTTTAAAGTAAACCTTTCACACTAAATTAAAAAACAAGAACTGACTAGACGATACAAACAACTGCCACATCTTTTGGACTACAGATCTCCACTCAACTTACTAAACAAGCGAATAATCTACACCACTATACTAAGACCTATTTGGACTTTTGAGTTCCACAAAACACAAACACATAAACAAAATTCAAACCACACAATCCAAAATACTTCGTAAAATCGTTAATGCTACTTGGTATATTTCAAATCACACCATACACACAGACATGAACATACCAAAAGTAAAATCCTACATACACAAAATTTTATTCTTCTACTCTCAACCATCCAAATCCACTCGTTCTATCTCTATCTTACTTGGTGGCCTAGGGATCTTCTGCTGAAAAGTTAAAAATATCAAGAATTGAAGAAGACAGAATAAACTTCAACACATTTGCTTGATACGCTACAACGCAGTGGCAAATTTAATGAAAAATAAATAAATAAAAAAATAAAAAAAATGAAGTAAACCTTGATCATTGTTATTAATTTTTCAGGAAACGCGAAACATCATATTTTATATTCCAATTTTAATATCGAAACCAATATTAAAAAAAAAAAAAAATTCTTTATTTGTAGAACATATTTCCGAAATTCACTGATGATTCCTGTAGTCATTAAAAAACATTTATTTTGGAAATAAATGAGCTATTATTCAAAATTCTATCTTAACCCAACACCATGTTAGAGAGTAGAAGAGAGAAACATATGGTGTCCAAAACCAAATGATAATATATAGTACAAATACTAATATTATTACAACATTGAAATTTGACATTATTGACAATATATAAAAAATAAGAAGAGAAATAATATAAATGATAATTATAGCAAAAATGCTTAGCCATGGTGGAAAATATATAATAATATAACATTACATGGCCCCTTCCAACTGCAGATTTCGACATAAATATTATACAGTTGTTGGATACATCGTAAAATAGTAAATATTACTATTTAAATAAGTATATTATAAATCATTAAGGGCATTTTTAGGTTGTCCTTGCTTTGATGTTTATATATTATAAAATAGAGCTTTGTTATTAACTTTAAAAATTTCTTATCAAACGAAATTAAAATAATTAACTCTAACAACAATACACATAGAATACATGGATTAGTAAAGTTACATAAAAGTGATCCTCTAGTTAGTCCTATCATCAGTAATATCAATGGGAAAACTGAAAAATTTGGGTAAATATCTCAATTCCACACTCAATAACCTAAAATTAGATAGCAGCAATGATCTAAAAAACTCAATAGAGATGGAAAAAGATTAAATAAAATAGACAACAGGTGAATATTGTTTGATCTGTTTTGATGTAGAAAATTTGTTTATGAATATCAATAGGAAACAGCAGTAATCAAAATGATTGAAAAATACTGGGATACAATAGAACCGCATACCCAAATTAAAGAGTTACATGAAAGATATGGATTAAAATACCTCAAAAGCGAAAAATCGGACTTGCATACTGCAAGCGAGGGAAATGTTTATCATTTCATTCTCTTTATAATGAGCTATTAGTTATAATTTATATTTCATATTATTAACCTCGCGTGTTGATGTTTTCACTTCTATCGCGTGGTTAAAGCACACACCTCAATTTTTTTATACATTCTCAATATAGCACAAACATTAGTTAGCAACCTATTAAAATTAAATTGGACTTGAATTGACCCAATATTCACTTAACTAAAGGAAAGGACGATTTGATAAGTTTTGATGTATTATAGCCAATTTTAAATCCAAACAGATCTCTGAAGTATGAAAAATATAATAGCAATAATAATTGAATATCATTGGACACAGGTTGATGATTTCAAAACAAAGCGTTAAGTCACACTCAACTAAGTAATAATCAACCCGTCAAAGTTTCGCCAATTCATGTACGATGAGTACATAAAAAAAAATCGAAGGACAGGAATGATTCGAATATTTAGAGTTTTTTTCTAAGACTTTTACATCATTATTTCATAGTCGTAATAAAAAAAAAAAAAAAGAGAACATGAATGTAGAATAGTGATACAACATCTCACATCGACAGCTTAAAAAAATGTTAACGATAGAAAGGAAACGCGTCCAAGCAATTTTTCCAAAGTGAACCCTAGTCGATGTTTATGGAAATTGAGATAAGTGGTTTCTATTAAGAAATAATAAATCTAATGGCACAAATATTTGTTTCTTCAAAAACGATCTAGATATTAAAAAAAGTGTTGAGAAAATAATTTTATTTCGTAAAACTGCCTTTTTTTTCAAGGAATATAACGAAACTTGTATTGCTTATTGATAATTTATTTTTTTCGCATTTCCTACGAAAATCATTAGGATTCAGTCTGGAAATAAAAGACTTAACTGAAACCTCGTAATTACCAAAAAGGAGATTTTATATTTTAAATGATTACACGCCATCTATCGGTTTGAAGACGAGGTCGATGAATAAGAGTGTGTAAACAATGCAATGCCGCGGCATCTAGTATCTGATCATTAAACGACTTTTTTTGGTGATAACTCGTATTATCCCTTACAGAGAACAATCGAAAAACTGGAAAAAAATTTGTTTATTCAAATACATCATTGGATTCATGAAAAATACACAAAAATAAGTAGATTTTATAAGAGCTTTTTTTACTGAGATACGTTGCTACAACTGTGTCGTAACATTCTACCGCAGTAAAGGAAAAACATAATATCTCCTGACAATTTTAAAGCATGAATCATTTTCAAATAATTTGTATAGTTAAAAAAATCTTGATACATTAACTATACAAATTATTTATTATTATAAATTATTACTCAAAAAAAATCCTGATACATTAATTAAAAACTTATCTTTAGATTATTTTATTTTTTATTGTACATAGTTTTTAGTTATTGTTTTACTTTTGTTAATTTTAATTTTTTCTGTATATTTGGTGTGAATTTGTTCATATATCACTATAATTATTGTCCACGTGACAGAATATTATATTTATAATAAAGAAATACAATGTACATATTTATTTGATATGGTATATAAATATTTTAATGTTATCAAATCTTTTGAATTGAATGTGAATTTTTTAACCTGAGTACAATTATTTTAATTTCTGATCAAGAAACGTACGATTCTCCGGACAAGAATTGTTGATCCAGATAATTCCTTACAATAATTTTAATGAGGTTCATTTTTTTCTTTTAGTCGCTTTCTAAATCTAAGCCAATTTGAAATCAATCAGGTCTAAATATTAAAAAAAAAATTATAATCTTGAAATGAAAATTCCCGGCAACTTTATATTATTTTTGCATAAGTAGTATACTATTTTAGGTAATAATCGCATCGAATCCGAATGATGTCATCGATGTGATGAGGAAGTTGCTAGAGACGTATTCCAGATGGAGTCTGAGAATCAGTAAAAGCAAAACAGAGTACATGGTTTTCAACGCTCCAAATTTGTCCCTTGAAATTGATGACTGGACGCTCAATGTCAGCCAACAGTTCAAGTACCTCGGATACTGGCTATCTTCAAAGGGAGGTAGTGAGGTTGACATCGAACTTAAAATAAACAATGGGAAAGGAATAATAAGTTCGATAAATTCAATCCTATGGAGTAAAGAAATAGGATTGGAAACTAAAAAGAAGATCTACCATTCTTTTGTAGAAAGCGTAGCCATCTACGGATCATAAGTTTGGACAATTACAAAAAAGGTGAAAAATAAGTTGCTTTCCATGGAAATGGTTTTCTGGAGAAGAAACTCTGTGGCATATCTAGAATGGAGCGGATCCCAAACGCAGCAATTAGAGACAAGGTCGGATGTCAAAAAACATCCTTCAGCTCATCGAGGTTAAAGTGGTATGGCCACTTAGTACGGATGGATGAGAACCGCTGGCCAAAGAAAATTTATAACTATAAGCCACCTGAAAGAAGGAATATATATATATATATATATATATATATATATATATATATATATATATACAGGTAAAGACAAAAACGAATACTATAAATTTTTAATAATTTATGAATAATTATATTCAAATATTAATAACTTCTAAAGTGGGCCGAAATGTTTGTGAACCACATTTGCATGCCTTACTACAATTTTTTATGCCTTTTTTCCAATAAAAAGAAAATTTTGGTAATTGTTAAATTTATCACTATAAAAGATTTTATTCCTAATATAAATTACTTAAAATTCTGGATTTGTTTCGTTTCTGTTTTAAATCCTTCTGACTACAATTTAAAAGATAAAAATTAATATCATAAATTTTTGTACAGATTAATTAAAATTTTATTATTAAAACCTCTTGGTATCGCATGGAAAAGCACGACGACATACTTCAAAGAAACATGCTGTTGAAATATTTTGTTGCAATGTTATGCCATAATTGTCCCACTGTGCATTTTGACTATAAAATAATAATTTGTTGACAGACAACTGTTTTAAATTTTAGTCATAAACACTTTCAGTGTTTTTCTTTTTTCAAAATTTTATTAAACTGATATAGGCTCTCAAAATCATGATTTTTTTGGGTGGAGTTTTGAATTAGTGGAAGACAGTTGCTGTGTTGTAGTTTTGCAGATCATTTCTTTACAATCGATATAATGAAGGAAAAAATAATTCCTTTTTTATGTCACCAGTTATGTTTCTGTAAGTACAGTTAAACTTCCTCAGTGCGATGTACTTATCTTTTTTTTGACAGTTGAAGTAAGATGTGACATAGAAGTAGACTTTCGGATTTTATTTGTGGGAGGGCGATGAACCTAAAAAAAATTCCCCGAGTTGTTATAATGATAATTATTGTGAAACGAACCAATTTAATAATTAAAAGTAATCTTTTTATATGTTTGTATAATTGTGCTGATTTTGATTAATTTTTTGTTATTTTTTATTATATTCAAAGTCCTGTCATAAAGATTGTTGCAAGGAAATGTATACAGATTTCAACAGAGAAATTATTTTTTTTTAAAACTTTATTAAAACATAAAATGTATATTTATAAAAAGTAAGACAAAAACGGAATTACTCAAATGTCCCCCTTTTTGCCTTGACACAGTCATTTTATCTCCGTGGCCAGTCATCAATAGCAGCACGCCGCACTTCTTGAGGAAAGCGCTCAACTGCTCGGACCAAAGATTGTTTGAGGTTTTTCAAGTTAGGGTGTGCTCTGTGCCATGCCATCCTCTCCAGGTCAGACCAAAGCCGACAATGGGGGTGGACTTCTAGCAAACAGAGTATCATTTAGAGGCTTGACAACAGGTTCCAAAATATCATCCCGATAGTTTTTAACGGATGTTTTAACTCCTGTTTTACAAAAATAGAGCTTTGTGGTACCATGAAAGCAAACAAAACTTTATTCTCGCCCTCTCAATATTTTTATTGGGGAAGGTGATCGCCTCCCCTCGCCACCCCCTTCAAGTGAGCGCCTATGAGATATGATATCTGAGGTGTTTTTTTATATTATTTTATTTTGTTCTGTTACTTGATGTCATAATTTGCTTAACGTTGAGTGACTAGTTATTGCCAATCGAGAGGCGTATAATTTAAATCGAAAGAATTTAATACAATTCGAAAAAAATACACAAAAAAAACGGTAATTTGTAGGTCGTATGTAGATTGCTTTATATGTACTTGTAATCCAAATAAATAACTCGGTTTCTTTAATCGTATGAATTTCATCAGCTAACCTTATTATTATACAGGCATGAAATGACAGATAATTGATGTCTAGTATAAACATATAAATTACATTAATGTATCACATTGAATATTAATTATTAAATACCACCTAAATTATTTTTTGCCTAGTGTTTTTTATACGTCGTTAAAAACAGGTTTGAAACTGCATCAACAGTGATTTGATTTACATTTTTTTTTGCTTAGAAATAAAAACGAAATGATTTTTAAAATATCTCGCCAGTTTCTAAAAGATTATTCTTTTTTTTTTTTAATGAAGAATCAGCTTCTCCAATCTAGTTTTTTTTTTTCAAGATGCTTTCATTTTTTGAACGTTCATAGCTAAGCCTCTAAATTTTTCAGTTGTCATTACAGACCTTAAAGATCTTTTGCCGCCTTTATCAGCCTTATCTATCTCTACCATTCTTGGGCTATTTCTTTCCAGTCATCTGCACGCAGCTCTATTGTATATTTATTGATCTTATTGATTTCTATTGATTCGATCTATCAGTTTTCCGAGGTTTCGACTCAAATATGTTTGTCATCATCGAGAACTCAAAAGTTCTTGTCCAGCCTTCAAACAATTGTCCTTAAGATACCCCCTATGTTTGGGTTGAAACGTCGACAAACTCAATAAACATGATGTTTTACTGTACACCCTGATTATTTTGTCGTTCTTATAGATAATTTATTTGCGGTAAAATAAGGATCATGTAAGGATTTTACTAGGATTGTAATTTTATATGAGAAGAATTCGATGGTGGAGCCACAAAGCTCATTTCATAAGTTCAAACATAGTCCGAGAGCACGTGAGAATAAAAATTAACATTATTTGATGAAAACTTTAAAGCCGTTTTTTGAATAATTATAATATTTATATTTAAAAAAAATGAAAGTCTTCCAGTTGGATCTTGCTACCTGTAAAAATGGCGGCTGATTTAAGAAATATTAGACCAGTAACTTCAGGATCGAAATGGAAAATTCATTGCGAAAAATGGGGGAAAAGTTTTTAAATTTTTAATTTGTATATATGGTTCAGACATGTAAAAAAACAAAATCGCTAACGCGGGACACCAAGGAAAAACTTTGTACAGCCAAAAAGATAGATTTTTTGATATTTTTTTTAATTTTTCACCCATAACTCCTAAACGGTGCATCGAAGCGAAAAACACACTCTTTAAGAATCGAATGACTAAGCATAATAATTTGGTTAAGTGGTATGGTCGATAAACGGTCAACCAACTCTGATTTTTACCAAATTTGTCAAATACAAACATAAATTACTATAAATGACCCTGCTTCTTGGAAATGATTTGTCTAATAGAAAAAAAACACAGAATAAAAGTTGTAGAGCATGAAATTCCGAGCGTTTGTGGAATTAAAATGTGAAATTTATGGTTCTTATGGAACAAAAGAAGTTCCAATACGCTATAACTTATTGCAGAGCCATCACACGAGTTTTTGGCGCCGGGGGCAAAATTATATCAGGAACCCTCTCCTCACATACCTCGAACTCCGCCAGTAGGATATTGTCTCTTGTTTACGGATAATATTCGAGCTTTCGGGCTGAAGCCCCTCTCTCCCCTCCAAATGGTAAAATATAACCATGTTTTACGGAAAATATATTAAAAAATTATCTCTTAAAGTATTATTGTTCGTGTAATTACATTTAAAAGGACTTAAGGAATCACTTAAACACCATTTCATACAGATAGTTAGTTTCTTTCTTTTTTTCCAAAGTAATTATCGTAATTTTTATGAAAAAAAAAGCTTTCGGAATGAAGCCTCCCCCCCAAAATTAAACCCTGGATCCGCTAGTGTGTACCACTACAACCCATGAAGAGTTCAGTACTATTTAGGAAAAGTACTGTTTCTTTGTCTACCGTTGTGCAAGGTGATGATTTGACCGAGATCACGCTCAACCGCCAGGTTTTCTCTTTAATTAATTATGTTAATTAAGGGCACCCACTTTATAGAGGCTGGGTGTGCCATAGGAGGGTCTACCTACCCAGCGTCACCTCACGGTCACTGAAACAGAATAAATAATTTTTCTGCCACGAGCCGGGAATCGAATATGGGAGGGACCTTCAGTATTGGAAGCTCAGTACCTACCACTGAGCTACCCCACTCTCTATATAGTTGGGTAATGAGAAAAGAAAAAAACGTCATGAATTAATGATTTTTTTAAACACAGAACTTAGCCATGTTTAGCCGCTCAAAACTCGTCTTTAAATGGTTTTAACAATAACAGATCCTACTTTCATTTGTAGAAATTTTATCTAGTTTACAGTGAATTTGTTGTTAATTACTTTAATTAAATATTTTTTATGTTGTTGCTTCCTATTCAACAAAAAACACGTAAATCGCTTAAAAAAAATCTTAAAATTCCTAATTTTTTGCTTTAAATCGGGCAATTGTTTATATGAACATTTTTGTAGATCTTGATGTCTACTGTCGACCTTTTAAATATTTCATTCTACCTATGGGACACCCTGCATATAATATTTTATATTACTAATATATATACATAATAATTGGCATCAGTAAATTCATTATTGTTTGTAATAAAGAGAATAAGTACCTTATATTGTGACCTAGTTATACTTCGCTCCTTTAGAAGAAATCCTAAATCAACCCCCGAGGAGTGTTCTTTTATGAAATTCCCCATATTCTAAGAATCGCTATCTTATCGATTGAGGATTACATTGTTGCAATTCGAAAATATTCTTCAATACATGAGCTGTTTGCAAATCATTTTCCTCATAACATACTTGTAAACAGCGCTTCATCAAACGTTTTGACACGCGTATCGTAGCTTCAAAACTATATTTCATCAGTCACAAGTATTATTTGTTTAAGGAATAAAAATGATCTAATCCCACCATTTTTTTCGTTTATAATAGTCACTATGTAATGGCCTTGGACTTGAATGTGGTACCACTTTTTAAGTACGGGGTGTTGTGCAATAAGTAATCGATGTCATAAGTTGTCAACTTATTGATATAAAAGCATTATCTATAAACATGTATAATCGATCAGTATTTTTAAAAATTAAAATTTTTTAGAATCAAGCACAATTATATAAGATATAAATTAGTTTTTTTATGTAGTTATGAAAATCTATTATATACACTGATATATTTGCATTCTAAACCGCAATACTTCTTTATTGTTTTACTTATGTTCTATATAAACATATTTTTGTATAGAACTATTTATTTTTACTTACACTTACCTATATATGTAATATATAGGATGTTTCAGGGTTACATGGCCAAAAATTTCCTCTGAAGGTATGTCCACAAACGCTTTATTTAGGAGATATTCAAACCTAAAGATTTTTGTTGTTATAAATTATTTACGTTATCTATATAAATAAAATAAAGGTTTTGTCTGTACATCGAATAGAATCGACTAGTTTGATATATTACGTAAAATCTTAGATTAATTAATATCGTATTAAAGCTTATTAAATGAAGAAGTTTTTCGTACATGTAGTATATTTGGAGAATGATTAAAAAAAATAGCGAATAATTTATGATTATTAATGGAAGAGGAAGATGGTTGTGTTGATCAGTCAAAATAGAAAATAAATAATTATATTTATTTTTATATTTGCCGACGTTTCGGCCTGAAGTTCTGGCCTTCATCACGGCTAAAAAAAGAACCAGATAACAATAGGTATGAGAAACTATAAACATTGAATAATAAAGAATTAAAATTAAAAAGATGAAAAGTATGGACTAAAAAATATAGGTAAAAAACACTTAAAGTAAAATGAAGTAGATAGAGTAGTAAAATAGGTAAAATAAAGTAGGTAGAATGATAATAGTAACAGTGAACTAAGAAATAAATACTAAAAACGGTAACAAAACACGGACTAATGAAATAAACATAATAAGGTAACATAAGAAATGAAAAATGGTAATCTTAGAATGAAATGTAAAAAAAAGAAAAGGAATATACTATCAAAATATACTGACTACGTATAAGAAAATAAAAAGTTAAAATATTGTAAAAAAGACGAATGAGTAAACGTATCAATATATATATTAACTACAATATATATAAAAAAAAAATACTGACTTTGAGATATAGGTGAGGGCGGAACCAGCAGAAATGATGAGGAAGCTATACTGATCTTACTTGGTATACTTTTTTTTAATATATTCTAAGATTTAGTTGTTTGATAATTTATAATATTAAATAATTGTGAGTTGATGATTGACTTTAGTGAATAATAGAAGAGAAGTATGGTTAGAGTGATCGGTCAAAATAGCAAAATAAATAAATAACCCAGATGAATGCCTGAATTTCGGAACGAAACTTCGGCAAATGTAAAAATAAATATTATTTATTTTTGGTTATTTTTTATTTTGACTGATCATCCCAACCATCTTTTCAATTTTTCACAACAGTCAACCATCAACCCACAATTATGATTATTAAAAATTTATGAATAACTTAAGTTACTATAGCCTATCAAAAGTCCATTTTGTATGTTTTCTCAATGACAAACTCCACTTTACTTTGAAGTAAATATTGTCTAGTTTACTGTGATGCAGTTAGTAATTATTTAAATTAAGTATTTTTTTAGTTATCGTTTTCTATTCAACAAAGAACGCGAATGCCCCCCTTCCAAAAAACACTAAATTTTCTACCTTTCTGCTGAAAATTGGCTTATTGTTTATATGAACTTTCTTATAGCTCTCGAAGTCTACTATTATCCTTTTAAAAATTTCCCTCTACTTACAGGACACACTGTGTAGATCTCCTATGACTCAGATGTGGAGTACCGTAGACGGCAGAGTATATTATTGTGAACTGCACTGTCTTTGATGCACTGAGGTACAGAGTACTGAGGCAAACCGGTCTTTAGGTACTCACGGAGAACGAGTTCCTTCAACTATTGGCGGAAGCATGACTTCCTATATTACAAAGATTTTGTGCACGTGTAGAACTCTGTTCTGGGCCCGGCACACTTCAATCTCTGAAGAAGAGAACCTGCTGCTAGAAGGCTGCCTGAGGAATAATAAATTGAAGTAGAAGCTACCTCCATGGACCAGTCTTCTTCCTGAAGACCTCTAGTGGATCCAGGATTTAATTTTGGGAGGGCTTCAGCCCGAAAGATTTTTTTATTTCAAATATATAACGATAATTGATTTGAAAAAAAAAAATGAAAAAAATTAACTACTTATATGAAATGGTGTGATTCTCGAAGTCCTATTAAATGTAATTACACGAACGGTAATACTTTAAGAGATACGTTTTAGTATTTTTGTCTATAAAACATGGATATATTTTACTGTTTTGAGAGGGGGGGGGGGCTTCAGCCCGAAAGCCCCTCCCCTCACCCTTAGATTCGCCTGTGCTGAAGACAATTACCTTTATTATAGTGTAAAATATGATTTATATGTTTAACTGTAGAAAAGGCATACGCATGGTGAATGCAACCACTGTAAAACCCGTATAGCCAAAAGGTATAGTAGGAGTGAATAAATATCCAAATTATCCGAAAATCTATTACTATCCTAAAACAGTTCCTGAGATTTCGTGATTCTATACCCCTAAAATACGTCAGCTCCTAATTTCCTCACTCATTTTCCCTCATTTCGATTACGGCTGCATTGTATACGGTGGACTGTCTGGTGGGCTTGAGATCAGATTGAAGAGATTAATTAATTGTTTCATTCATTCATCTTTGGAGTCCCCAGGCGCTCCCACGTCTCCAGTTGCTATGCCGAGTTGAAGTGGCTCTATCCAGTTTTCCGGCGGCAATATTTCCTAGGTATATTCCTTTTCCGAATCTTTACAACCGAAAAGCCATCTTACCTTCTTGATTTGTTTATTCCTTGTTCCTCTAATCCTCTGTCCATAAACGGATCTACGGGGGTGGGGAGAAAGGAGGGGGCTTTCGGGCTGAAACCCCCCCAAAATGGTAAAATATAACCATGTTTTATGGACAAATATATTAAAAAATTATCTCTTAAAGTATTATTGTTCGTGTGATTACATTGAAAGGACTATAGGAATCACTTAAACACCATTTCATATAGGTAGTTAGTTTCGTTATTTTTTTCCAAAGTAATTATCGTTATTTTTATGAAAAAAAAAAGCTTTCGGGCTGAAGCCTTCCCCCCAAAATTAAACCCTGGATCCGCTAGTGAATAAACGTGTTTGCTCCCTCCATAGAATCGTTTCCTTTTAAAAATCCTTTGTCATGCATGCAACCTTTTTTTTTTAATTCCCTACTTATCTCAATACGCAAATCCTCTTCGTTAATCTCATTTAAACAAGATCCATTCTTCCAACTCCTTAGCAATCAATTTTCCGAATACATGCAGGAATAAAATTTCTTATTAAAGAGCTGTCATTCTCATTTGACAGTTATGTTACTGTTAATTATACACCATCAATATTGTTAATTAGAACACACTAATTTATATTTATGTACAAATCAATATATTTACTCATACTTAATTTATTTTAATTATTATATTATGTTAGCAACAATTTTTCTTATTTTTTATAATGCCAGACAATTTTCACCTTTTTGTTCTTTATAATTATTCTTAGGTGACTAAATGTTGAACAGAATAAAATTTATTTTTCTTTCTTTCTTTCAAAAAATAATATTTGTGGTAATAAACTGATTACTGAGCAACTCCATTATGTATGGCGTTCTATATCAGAAGCTAAGATTTAAACTGAACGTACTACTGTAGTGAAATGAATATGAAGCTATTAAGCCGGTTTAATTAAATTTTCAACGATTGTAAGAGTTGATACCTACATAATCAAATTTTTATTTTATCAAATTTCGTCCACTTATTTCGCTTATCGCTATATTTCTTGACAAGGATATATCCTTAAAAAACGGCTCTTGTAGATTTTATTCTCAAAATGGAAATATAAATATTTTTTTTTTATTTATTCATGCTATTTACAACTGTATTAAAAAATTAAATACATTAAGTAAATTTGATAACAGAAAATAATAACATGAAATGACTTGTTGAGAAACTACCCACTAGTAGCACTCTAAAAACGAAATGTATTTACAATAAGAGATCTCGAGGCCATCTTCTTTTCAGACGCCTCGGAGGGTTATCAGGAATAGAAGAGGAAGCAAGATTAGAGACGAGAGGATTCGGATGGTTCTGAAGTTTATTATGGAAGGATTGGTATCTGGATTGGGCCAAATCGGAAACATAAGGAACATTAAGGTCATTATGGATTATTTTATTGGTGACAAAGTAAGGAGCATTAAGGATTTTCCGAAGGATTTTGGATTGGATACGAGAGGAATTCGATGGCTTAGTGGAGCCCCAAAGCTCAACTCCGTAAGTCCAAATAGGTCTTATTGTAGTCATGTATATAAGTCTTTTGTAATTAACTGGAAGCTTATAGCGTTTGTCTAGCAAGTGTTCGAGTAGTCGGAAAATCTAAATATAGTTAGTAATCTATACTTACACTAGTTAGCAAACATTTTTAAATGTTCTTGGTGCAAGTACTATTTATATGTTTAAATATAAAATTTGATTTGAGGTTTTATTGAGTCGAAAACCGCATTGGTAGTCAAGATCGTTTCATAGTAGACATTGAGTCTCCCTTGAATACTCCTGGCACATCACAAGATCTCCATTGAAGACTTGACATGATAACTACTGGTACTGGTAAAGGTTTTCATGCCCTGAAAATTATTGGATATTGTCTGAAATGTACAACAGCAATAGTTGTTGAAGGTCACGGACGCCTGAGTGGAAACATGTCTCTGTGGGTGGTCAGGTCATAATCGATATATGCAATAGTTTTTAACAATTATCTTGCATCAGCGGACTACTTTCAATTAAAAAAATCGTGACATTTTATTAAGTTATTATAAACATTTTTAATTCATTGATCTCAGTTTCAAGTGCGAAATTTTAAAATATTTTACATATCTTTAATATACATTGCCATATTCAGATATTGATAGGAAACCAAACCTAGCTATCTAAAAATTTAAAACCTCTCTCCTTAGTCTATCTAGATTTGGTTTCTGTTAACTCCTTACAACAGGCTATTGAACTAATAAAAAGTGATATTTGTTTTATTAAAATAGTTTTACTTGATTGGAACTGAGACAAGATATATAGATCAGATTATTAGATAAAACACATTTAAATTAACGCTAACACTTCAACAGGGTTTTCTCAATTTAAACTGGCGTAAGACCTCCCAAAAACCCATCTGTTAAAAAAAAATATATATATTAGAAACACACTATTATCCTTTCGTCTCATACAACTTATTTTTATCTCACTTATACATATTCTCATAGTAGTGGTGCCTGTAAGAAACGAAAACATAGTTATTAAAAAATTAAAAAACATTCTCAACTATGAATATGCTAAATGCATTATGTTTAAGTCTTAGATAAGAAAATGTCATAATCGATATATGCAATAGTTTTTAACAATTACCTTGCATTAACTGACAGATTTCAATAAAAAAAATCGCGAAATTTTATTAAGTTGTTATAAACATTTAGTTATTTTTCAACAATTTTACTTCATTTATCTCTGTTTCAAGTATGAAATTTTAAAATATTTTACATATCTTTAATAAACATTCTCATATTCATATATTAGAAGTGAACATAGCTATCCAAAAATTTAATACTTCTTTCCTTAGTTTATTTTAAGTTTGGTTTCCGTTAACTCCTTACTAAAGGCTATTGAACCAATAAAAGCTGATATTTGTCTAATTTAAATAGTTTTACTTGACTGGAACTGAGACAAGATATACCGATCAGATTATTACATAAAACAAATTTAAATTAACGCTAATATTTCAACGGGGTTTTCTCTATTTAAACTGGAGTAAGACCTCCCAAAGACATATCTGTTAAAAAAAATAATATTAAAAACACATTATTTCGCCTCATACAACTTTTATATATTTTTGTCTCACTTATACTTATTCTCACAGTAGGGTGCCTGTAAGAAACGAAAACAGAGTTATTAAAAGAATTAAAAAACATTCTCAACTATGAATAAGCTAAATGCATTCTCTTTAAGTCCTAGATAAGAAAATGTCATAGTCGATATATGCAATAGTTTTTAACAATTATCTTGCATGAACGGCCTAATTTTTATAAACATATCGCGACATTTTATTATGTTATTTTAAACATTTAGTCATTTTTTAAAAATTTTACTTCATTGATCTCAGTTTCAAGTGTGAAATTTTAAAATATTTTACATCTCTTTAATATAAATTCTCCTTTTCAGATATTGATAGGAAACCAATCCTAGCCCTCAAAAAAATTAATACCTCCCTCTCCTTAGTCTATCTAGGCTTGGTTTCTGTTAACTCCTTACTAAAGGCTATTGAAATAATAAAAGCTAATATTTGTTAAATTAAAATAGTTTTACTTAATTGGAAATGAGAAAAGATATATCGATAAGATTATTACATAAAACACATTTAAATTAACGCTAATATTTCAATGGCTTTACTTTAATTAAACTGGAGCAAGACCTCTCAAAGAGCCATTAGTTCAGTCATGGAACAAGCAAGTAGAAAGAAACATAAATGCAGGCTTCTTCATTCGAATACCGAATCAGATGTAACTCCGTAAGTTGTTAAAGATAACACTTAGTTCAATCCATGTTATATAATGGATTAGACTTTGATTACTCGATATCATCCCGGGATTGTGTCTAAAAATTTCTTTTCGCTCCTTACCACAGGAAAATCTACGGGGGAAGAGAGCTTTCAATTTTTGAACAAATATTATTTTATGAAAGAAAGAAAGAAAAAATAAATTTATTCTGGGACATTTATTCCTCTAAGAATAATTATAATGAACAGAAAGGTGAAAATTGTCTGGCATTATAAAAAAAAAGAAAAAAAATTACCTAACAGAATATAATAATCTAGGAGAGAGGATCACTTTATTATCATAAAAGGGTGTTGCCCAATTACATTGCCTTGCTAAAAACACAGCATACTTATTAATCACTATAGACAATTTCTTAAAACTAATGTACAATTATATAGGATTAACAATATGTATGAGAATAGTATACAATATTTTTTTATATATATGCATTATTATTAGTTTATGCATATATATATATATATATATATATATATATATATATATATATATATATATATATATATATATATATATTTACAACTTTTCCTTCATCGACCTTTGAATATTAAATTCAAACTTCACTATTTTATTGGGAATAAGGTCACTTAATTAAGTATATATATATATATACCGAAAGATTTTATGTATATATATATATATATATATATATAAAATCTTTCGGGCTGAAGTCCTCCCCCCTAAAATACTCTAGAACATTTCTAGCCTTTTTCTTTTTTGACCATATTCTTTTCATTTTTTCTCTGTTCCTTATTTCATTTCATCTCCGTTCTTAATAAAAATCAAGAGTTTTATAATTAGTGTTGCCCAAATGGGAGACCGAGACGAGTCTTGATCTTGCAAACTCAGTCTTAGTCTTGCGCAAGAATCCGCAACAGTCTTGCAGTTACTTATTAGCTTATTACTATAGAGATATTATTGCAGTTTTTTAGATAGAAGAAACATAAATAAGCCCGAAAGAAAAATTAGAGGAGGTAAATGCAAAAATATATTGGTTATACCATTTATTAACATATAGTAATTAATATTGTCAAGTATTAGTAACTATTTTGCCTTAATTTTTATTTAAAAAATCAATTTTTTTTACCAGTCCTAGTCTTGCAAAGTGCAAGACCAAGACCGATTTCGGGCAACACTGTTTATAATACTAAATTAGATAATACAAATTCAAAAAAATATCAACACGTCATAACATAAACTTCTTTTTGGCCTGAAGTAAGATCAAAACAATAAAAAATGCAGATAGAAACAATTTATATTTAACCATGAAATACAATTTCCTTCGAAATTTACTGCCTTCTAAATTCTACTGATGAGGGCAAATGCCCCCTATCCAATTCCTCATTTTTTTTAGTGCACAAACAAAAGCATTTAAAAAACAGGTTGTTTGTTTGATTTTTATGTATATTCTAAGATTGAATATTTTAGCCAATGCGCTAAAAATAAAAAAATAAAATAGCACCGGAAATATGCTGTGATGGAACAAAAAAGTTTCTAATACTTTATGTTTCAAGTTTGATGAAATTCTGTCTTGTAATAATAACAAATCGTAGTTTTTAAATTCATGAATATTTCAACATGACGCGATAAGAAATACTTATAACTGCGTTAAAGAAGAGATTATTTTTATCTTCACTTCTCAACATTTTTCTCAATGTTACACTCAATCTTCACTTCCTTGCATTCTTTACTATTATAAAATATCAGCAAAAAAAAAAAAAATATATATATCTGGTGTGTCCACTCACACGACTTTCCTACCTATTTCAGAAAAGTTTTTATACCTTTATATATGTCCATGAAGAACCAAAAAAGAATTAAACTAGATTTATTTTCCTGAAAATTGATCAAACAAAAGATTTGACTACGATTTATTTGATAAACTAAAGCAATGTAAACCGGCTTAAGATAGATCAGTGTAAAAATTTCAATACTCACTAATATTGCTGATCAAAAACTTTTTGACATAGCTTAGTATTGTCATATCGGAAATTTGACCCGATAGCAATACTTTCCTTACCTAGTATAGGTAAAAATGTGATTCCGACGATTTTTGTTTTGTTTTGTTGGTAATTTAATTACCTTTCAAAACTTTTATTATAAATTTTACCGTATAATATATACTTAGGGAGTTAGGCCCCTTAGTATTTTCCTTTTCTTTATAACTTTTTTTTTCTGATTTTTTTCGGGAATTTAGTCTATATACGAAAATTTAAAGGACAATCATCAGAACATTATAAGAAAGTTTCATCAAAATAGTTAGAGCCGTTTTCGCGCTACAGTCTATAGAAAAACATGTTTTTCATTTATTGCGCGCAAGCTATTGTGCATGGGGCACCGAATTTCTGTCACAGGCATCAGTAGTCAAAAACTTAAAAAATAAAAAAAGAAGCAAATAAATCGGTTCAGTAGTTTCCGAGAAAATCTTGGCACAGACAGACAGACTAACGGCTAATAATGTGTTTTTCGGACTGAAGATCCGTCGAAAACCGCATATCGGAAATTTGACCCGATTGCAATACTTTCCTTACCTAGTATAAGTAGGAAAGTAAAAAAATAGTACTGTCGAAAACGATTAAATAGTTTTGCATAATGAGTGGAGCTAAGAAATGGAAGTGTATACAGCACATGTGAATTCATCTTCATGTTTTTCGATTTGGAACTAGGGATGGGATATCGAAAACCTAATGCCCATATTGTCATCGATAATATAAATATTTTTGAAATATGAATCTCAATATAAATATTGATTCTCTAGCATATATGCGCATAAAAAAATATCTTATTTTCATCTTTGAATTAATTAATGGAAATATCAATTCTTCTACCCTCCTTAGCGAAATTAATTTTCTACTTCCTTCACCTTTTTCCCAGACATTTCCATTCAACAAATTATGCCTTCCATTCACCCATAGATCGGATTCAGCGAAATTCTAATTTATTTGCACCCTAAACAGATTTTATTGACAGTTCGTGGCCTTGGTTTGAGAAAGTTCTAACTAACAAATTTGGACAAATTGAATTTACTGAGTGAGAAGCGTCCCACGCACGCTATTCAACTCTATTTAGGTATGACCATAAATAGTCGATATTATGGAAATATCGATATTTTCCTCAACTATGCACTACATTCTATTCATCATTCATCAAACGATAGTACCATTCTATACTGTAAACTTCACTAGGAATATTGCAATATCTTCCTGCTCTTAATGCATCAATTATTTTTTTATTCTTATATAATTAAATCTGTACCTATAGCTATAATTAGACAATGGTGAGTCTACATATTATTCATTATTTAAATACTCTGACATTTTATATTGTCAGCATTGTCTCTTCTTTGTCAGCAGAAACACATCTCATTTTAAAGAACAACTCAATGTATTTTTTATTATTTTATTTGTCAAAAGTGTATAATTATAATTTTTCCTACTGTACATAGTTTTAAGTGTTTTATAATATTTATTTATTTATTTATTTGGTATTTTGTTGCCTCTACCCTGTAGGGTCATTGGCAACGCCTTTACATTACACTCTGTTGCAGAGTTTTATCACTTTCGTTAACGATTTCGTCAGGGTCAGTTATAATGTCTTATCCAGTCTTTATACCAGGCAATTTCTTGGTTTTGGATATCCCCTTAATGCTTTTCACTTTATTCCAGAGCTCCTTCATTGAAATGCTTTGATTTAATGAAGATACGAAGTCTTCCCATGACGATCTTTTGCTTTTCGGTATATATCGTAATATATCGTAATCTTTGTATCTCACTGTTTGAGTTTCTTGTAAGTGTGTTTCTTGGAGACAAACTTGTACAGGGTTCTCTTCGCTTATTGTCATTTTTAGGTGCTCTAAATGTCGGAAAAATCTGTTACAATTCCATTGAATGATTGTTTTCATTTTGATTGGCAAAGTGTTTCTTGGTTTTATAATAGTTTTAAGTGTTTTGTATTTTTTTTTTTTTGTATATAGCTTTTTTAACTAATATTTTCTTTACTTTCTCTTTTATTATTATTGTATTATTTTTGCCAGGTGTAGTCTTTTAATTATGTTCTATTTTGTTATTCTAAAGGGACTTTTTACCAGAATAAAGTTATTTTTTCTTTTCTATTCTATTCTATATGAAACGGTCAAGATGAGTATATATTGGTTTATTATTTTCAATAATCAACATTGTGATCGACCAACAAATTCAAAAACTTAACCCCCTCTCGAAATTTGAGGTTTCACCTTTCAGGATGCGTGGAATTCGAAAAACGAATAAAAAATTTTTTGTCCGTCCGCCGTCCGCCGTGCGAGCATTTTCTCTGAAACTACTGGACCGATTTTTTTTTCAAATTTTGATATAAAATCAGAGGTCACCCGAGGATGATCCTCCTTCATCGACATTACTATCCGTCTTTTACTTTCAAAATGGCGGCCGAAAAACCTACGTTGCTATAGACTGTAGCTCCTAAACGAATGTACAAATTTCAATGAAACTTCGCCAAAGTAATTTTCTCGACGCCCTTTAAATTTATCTATATAACATACTTCAACGAAAAGAAGCTGGAAAAAAGTTACGAGGGATGGTAAAATTAAATTCCGGATAACTAAAAAAGTTTATACTTTTTTGTTGATATTGTTTATTGTTCCAAAGTTGTTGTTGGTTATTCAAACGATTTTGGAATTTCTTACTTATTTGGAATTAATTACTTTTTTGTTGATATTGTATATAGTTTTTTAAAAGTTTACGAAATTTCCTAAAAAAAAAAATATCGTTAAAATTGGACAATTAAGAGCAAAAATATGGTCTCCGGTTTTTTAAATATGTTCTACTCCAAATGTTATATCCTTGGTTTGATTTTTAAATTTTGAATGTGTTACTGAAGTAATGCTATTTTTTTTAACATATTTTGTAACTCGGAAGGTAATATTACTTTAGATGTATAATTGTTTGGAACTAACAAACCATTGTGAAATAATTTACAGCGTTTTTTTTATAACGATCAGATTCATATAGGATTCGTAGTGCTTTCCGAAAACGATAGTTTTTCTTTGTTAATTTTTATTTTTAAAATTAAAATATCGAATTAGATACTATCAATGGTAAAATGTCGAATATTAGAAGAGAAATATCGATTATCGATGTCCGTCCCAATTTGGAACTAGACTTATCACATAAATAGAGACACCAGATCTTTGTTATCAGAGGAACTTAACACATATATTTTCGTTGTATATTCGTATTCTAATTTTTTATGAAAGTATCAGATGAATTAATTTTAACTTATTATTAAAACAACAGATATTTGCGTGGTTCATAGCTAAAAAACAACAATAATTATCTTCATATATATTTCATTTTCTCCTTCTAAATTAGATTTTTATTTTTTTGGACAAAGAAATGGGGGTGTTATGGTATGATTAAATTCAAGGTAACGCTAAGCTAATTAAACTGGAGCGCCAAATGTCAAAAGCAGCCACGAGCAAACGAGATTGTACGCGTGGAGGTCAAGGGAAACTTCAATTTTTGTAAAAAAAAAAAAAAGAACTATTTTGAAGTTTTCCTTGAACGGATCATCCCTGATTAAAAAAAGAATAAAAAAATCGTGTTGAAATACTTCCTATTTCTTAGCTTCACTCATTACTCAAAGATATTTAACAGTTTTCGATAGGACTATGTTGTTGTTTTTTTTGTGAATATTTTATAATAGTAAAAAATGCAAGGAATGTTAGAAAAAATGTTCAGAAATGAAGATAAAAATAATCCCTCCTTTAACGCAGTTATAAGTATTTCTTATCGCGTCATGTTGACATATTCAAGGTTTCAAAACTACGATTTGTAAGTATTGCCACAAGCGGATCTATGGAGGGGAGAGGGGTACCCAAAATGGTAAAATGAGAACATATTTTATAGAAAAAAAATATTAAAAGCTATCATTGTTGTATTATTGTTAGTGTAATTACATTTAACAGGACTTCAAGAATCACTTAAACATTATGTCATATAGGTAGTTAGATTCTTTATTTTTTTAGTTATTAATTAACTTAATTATCGTTATATATATATGAAAAAAAAGCTTTCGGGTTGAAGCCTCTCCTCTCCCCCCCCCCCAAAAAAAAATTAAATCCTGGATCCGCTAGAGAGTATTACTAGAAAGAATTTCATCAGCATTGAAAACTTTTTAATTTGAACACTAAGTAAACATATTGCCATTTCATGTTTAAAAAAATTCGGAAGGGGATAACATCCAACCCTCCCCCCCAAAAAAAAAAGTTAACCAAAGTATCACCCATCTACCCAAACATATTGCCATTTCATGTTTTAAAAAATTCGGAAGGGGATAACATCCACCCTCCCCCCCAAAAAAAAGTTAACCAAAGTATCACCCATCTACCCAAACATATTGCCATTTCATGTTTTGAAAAATCGGAGGAGGAAGGGATTAAACCCCCCGCTCAAATAAAAAAAAAGTATCACCCACCAAAAAAAAAATTAAATAACAAATGTTTTAACCTTATTATAGTATTTTTTTTTTCCCAAATTACTTCAAAAGTTTCGATGAAATTAAGAAGAAATTTATCGGCATGGAATTGCTGTACCTCACGATAAATGCACTTTTCAGTTTAGAGAGACTGAAGTAAATATTTGAAATATTTTGGCGTGTTGAAAGTGAGCTTTTCAAAACGTTAATGTGTTTTACACTAAAGTTGCAATATTCTATTTCACAATTGAATGACAAACGGTGAAATAAAATTTTTCCTCATCTATTTATGATTTGAAGGCCCTTTTAAAGTTTGTCTTGTCCATCACAAATCAGTTTGGATACAACTATTCCCAACCGCTTGAAAAAATAATCAATTTTGAAGCAAGTTATTGTAAATTATTCTTAGAATATAATTTTTGACTTAAATTAAAAAAAAATCTAGTGTGTCCACTCACGCGACTTTCCTACCTATTTCAGAAAAGTTTTTATATCTTTACATATGTTCATGAAGAAGTAAAAAAAAAATTATTTTCCTGAAAATTGATCAAAGAAAAGATATGAGCAAACCGCAATGTAAACTAAAGCAATGTAAACCGGCTTAAGGTAGATCGGTGTAAACATTTCAATACTCTCTAATATTGCTGATCAAAAACTTTTTGCCATAGCTAAGTATTGTCAAACAATAATTTATGTTAAAAGTAGAGGAAATGGTGAAGCTTGTGTGATGCGGGCAACAGATTTTCTGACTTTCACTTAGTCATCTTTATTCTCTCATTCATCTCATTCTGACACCAGGATATGAACCCGTAATCTTACATTGGAAATTGAATAGCTGTAACTTCGTTGATAGTTGTCCAAAATGAATGATTTTTATATAGTTTTGTAGGAAATTTCATTAACTTTCAAAAAACAGGCTAAACGGCGTTTACTTCAAAATCTCTGAATTTGCTCTGAAAGGTATAGATCCGTCGAAAACCGCATATCGGAAATTTAACTGATTGAAATACTTTCCTTACCTACTATAGGTAGGAAAGTAATAAAATGACCATATTTATTAAATTAAATAACTTGGATATTTTTCTTTTAATATTTTAAAATTAGCACAGAATTTGTGGGAACATTGGCAACACTGATTTCAATTTAGAAATCTCTGTAATCAATTTTGAAGGAATGAAACTTCCGAAGTCGAATGTCAGATTGTAGATTCATCAATTTTTTTTTCTTTGTAACACTCATTCTAGCAACATCAGAGAGCAATACATCAGAAATTAATTAGACATAAGTGCCTGATTAAAATTAAAGAAAAAAAATGGAGTACTTACATCTGATAAAATGCACCGACGATTCTCCAACAAATCCGATTGCACACACTTTAAATATCCATTTTTAATTTTTAATTTTAACTATTATTTTGAACTGAAAATTGATAAAATAGAACCTTTACTATTGTGTATTGTTGAGTGTTAAAAAAAAAAATGGGTCATCTTTATAGTACCAAACAATTTAATGTATCATAAGACGTTATCTTATGATGGTGTTTATATATAAAAAAAGAGTGAATTATGACCTCAAACATTCTCTGACGTTTTTCAGCGTAATAAGACGTGATAGTCAAGGGATCTATTATTGTGAAAAAATCTTAAATATAAAAAAAATTCGTTGAAATGTATTTTTCAAAAATTAGTTTATAAAAATTAATAGAGAAACCATGAAAAGATTAATTAAGATAAGTGTTGACATAAAATAATAATTATTACTGAGAAAACTTTCAAAAATCTTTTGTTAAAAAGTCTGTCGATACCGCTAAAAATTCAATCTAAAAATTATTTTTATTCATAGCTACTCAAACAAATGAGATATTAGAATCATGTGTAATTCATTTAAGAGAAATTATATCTCTAATCTAAGCCCATTTACTGTTTATTTTTTCAGGACTTGAGAAGAAAAATTTATTTTTAAAAATTTTTCAGTATCACCGGAATTTTTACTATCGATAATTTTTTAGTTCTTTGCGGAACCTTTATTTTAAAAATCTTTTATTTTAAAGTTCTGTCGATTCCGCTAAAAAGTGGTTCTAACAAATGACTTTTATTTACAGCTATTCAAACAAACGGCAAATCAGAATCATGGGTAATTCAATTAAGATAAATTACAACTCTATTCTAACCTCAAATATTGTTTATTTTTCATTTAACGGGGCTCTTTTTTTTCAGAAATCAAATAACTAAAAGTTAAAATTTTACCAAAAGCCTGAAACTTAAAAGAAGTTCCTTATAACTGTTATTTTAAGAACGTTTTTTTAAAAAAAAACTTTTCACAGAAACTGTTAAAATGGAACTTTTTAATGTTCACTGAAAGTTTCAACTTCTAATAATTATTCAATGTATACAAAAATATTTATTTCTAACATATAAGGTATGGACCGAAAGCCGTATAAGAGCAGTTCATGACATTTAAATAACATATCTTTTATATTTATATACAAGAACTACCGACATATATGAACATAACATTCATTTACCTGTACAAGGAATATAGAATAATGGAATACATCGTGATTTCTTTCCCTGATGAGTAGTCTATTTACAATTATAAAATAAAAACAATATCGAACGAATAACATTTTTACAATATTAAAAAAAAAAAAGAGGAGATTTCAAGCGTTTTGTGTCACTTATACATCAATGTACAATATGTTCTAATACAAGTCCCTGAAATAAAATAATACAAGAAAAAAATTATCCGAGTTTTTAATAGAAAAACAAATTGATAAATCTGAGATCAAATAACTAAGTGTCCCAAAAATGTTTTGCGAGATATTATGGTACAATTGATACCATCATAGATATTTTTTCGAAAATGACTATAACAATTTCAATTAAACCCGTTATATAAATGAATAATTAAATGGTTATTAATATCACGTAGGGCTTATCCACATTCATTTGGTCCGACAGTGTCTAAATGCCGAATTTTCAAAATAACTTTCCCTGAAATACCTTTAATATGCTTTTAAATTATTAACAGCCTCTCATAGTTACTAGTAAAAACGCTGCAAATTATTTCACAACGGTTCATTATTTCCAAACAATTATACATCTCAAGTACCATTACTTTCCTGGTGACAAAGAAAAAGAAATAAAAGGTGGTTCCAATTATTACACCAAACTTTTTTTTTAATCATTAGTAATATGCTAAAAAAAATAGTATTACTTCAGTAACCCATTCAAAAATCAAAACCAAAACCTATGCAGTAGAACATATAAAAAACATCTAGAGACCATATCTTTGCTACTAATTGTCCGATTATAACTTTTTTTTTTTTTGTTTTAAAGGAAATTCCAAAATCTTTTGAATAACAATAAACAATATCAACAAACAAGTGTATACTTTTTAAGTTATTCGGAATCTAATTTTACCACCTCTTAGCTTTTTTTGCTGCTTATTTTTCGTTGAATTATGTTACATAGATAAATTTATAGGGTATTGAGAAAAAGTTTCATTGAAATCGGTACATTCCTTTAGGCGCTACAGTCTATAGCAACGCAGGTTTTTAGGTCGCCATCTTGAAAGTAAAAGGCGGATAGCAACGTCGATGAAGGAGGATCATCCTTGGGAGACCTCTAATTTTAAATCCAAATTGAAAAAAATCGGTCCAGTAGTTTCGAAGAAAATGCACGGATGGCGGACGGATAAAAAAATTGTATTCGTTTTTCGAATTCTAACCTCAAATTTTATGGGGGGGGGGGAGTTAAGCTTTTGAATTTTTCGTCCGATCACAATGGTTCATTATTGAAAATAATGAACCAAAAATGACTTAATATAAATTAAAAAAAATTATAATTAAAAAAAAAGAAAAAAATTTCCAGGTTGAAAACCAATTTCCAGAAGTCAGAGTAGTAATATGATACAGTATAATATATCGTTGGAAAGCAAAACATTTTTATAAAAATTAATATTCAACGTATAAAATAACTAACATGTAATATGACGAAAAACGTATGATTATTGACCGGATTTTAGTGCAATTGCATATTTTGTTCGATAGCTTCAAATTTAGCCAAATAATGACAGAAATTCGATTCATAAAGAGTACATCCCTATGTCACTTCTTTTATTCTGCAAAGATGTTTGGGTTCACTGCACGAATTAGCACATTTTATGGATTTGTCGCCCACAATTATTTTTGCCTCTATTAAGGACATTGAGTATTTGAGATGTGAGAGACTCATTCATACAATATATACAACAACAAAAAAAATAGAAATTATATCAAAGGAAAGAAAAAGAAACCATAGTAAAACAGAAGAAATACATGAGACTACATAAATACAAATATAAAAACATTTACAGTTATTTAAAATATCTACAGTCAGCCGAGGGAGCTCCAAGTCGGGCTTTTTTCCCCACGTGTGGAGGATATGGCAAGCCTCTAAGAGATCTCAGCGCTTCTCTCTCAGCCGCATGCATCAGCGGGATAGGAATCCAATGGAGACTGAGAAAGGGCACTAAAGCTACATACACTCATGACTTGAGTGGAGAATCTGGCCATTGCCAGGACTCCAGTGACGTATTCAGAATACAAAATATCTCAAGGCCACGGCTGTTTCAACCTTCGAGGAGGATTGTAGGGATGACTGGAACTGGATAAGGATTGTGCTAAGGGATTAGGATGATTTATTAGGTTCAGATGAAAATTGGGGAATTGGGATGGAATAACGTCAAGGACATAAGGAATGTTAAGGTTATGATGTAGAGTTTTTTTTGTAATACAATAAGGCGCATTGATTATCGTACGAAGGAATTTAGATTGGAAGAATTGGATGCGTTTGATGTTCGAAAATTTAGCTGTCACCCATAGTTCACGGTCATAGGTCCAGATGGGTTTGAGTATGACCTTGTATATTAATAATTTATTGTCTATTGAGGAATTAGAGTTTCTGTTGAGTAGTCTGTATAATGTAAACAATTTGGTCATACTTTTGTGAAATAAGACAAGAAGAAGTTGAAGCCGTAGAATATATTTCAAGCAGTGTTTATAGGTTGGAAAAATATATACTAATAGCCTTTAATAAATTCGATAATATATTTAAATAATTAAATGTTGACTAGTCCTATATGAACAGAAAATTAATCCCCACATGTATTATTACAGCAAGGCTCGAAATCGGTTTTGTACCAAATATAAGCTCCTGTCATGCTCAAATACCATTAATGCGGTACTGTTGGATTCAGAATTTCAAGGGGGATTAGCGAATCGTATTCTCCACTTTTGTTTTTCTTTCTAAAATAAATAAAGTCGATACAAACATTTTGCTAGGCTTCAATACTGGAACGGTGGTAGGTCTGTAGATCGATACGGGATAAATTGGATCTTAAAGATGTTTGTGATGACCTACCCAATGTTTTAAAGAATATGTTTTCGAATGGATGAATTGTAATAGCATTGATATCATGTAGTATTGCCCAAAATCGGTCTTGGTCTTGCACTTTGCAAGATCAAGACCAACACCGCCTATCATATAATATCTCTCTAGTAATAAGCTAATAGATAACTGCAAGACTGTTAGGAGAGTCTTTCGCTAGACCAAGACTGAGTTTGCAAGACCAATACTCGTCTCAGTCTCGCATTTGGGTAACACTAATATCATGTCTATTTACAATAATATACTATAATGTTATAGTATACTATCGTAAAATTATACTAAGCAGTAGAAAATAATGGAAACTTGCGAATATTCCTACTAACGAGTAAACCAGCTTATAAGCAATGGATAATAGAGGCTTAGCGGGGTCTCATTTGCACTAAAACAGGTTTCAGTCATTTTGACTCACCGCCATTTTAGCATACCAATTGTATTAACGCTTTATTTAACTATAAGTTAAAATCAAAATAACATTCAATTAATTATAGCGGCAATTACCTATACCAATTTATATTTTCTTCATGTTATTTCTTTTTTTAACCAAATTAAAATAAAATTGGAAAAGCAGTCGTTCCGACTTGTATGACTATTCACTATTTGACGTCTTTGTATTTTAAAATTTGTATACAAAATAAATATGAACATACAATCATACAAGTTATATATTAAAGTAAAGAAACAAAAAAAAATAATGATGAATTATAAGAGTCGCTTAATTTCAAAGTGATTTCTAATAGATTTTTATGTGAATTGAGATAAGTACACATGTAAAATTACCCAATGATTTTTTGAAAACCTAAATTAAAAAAAAAATAATGTGAAAATAATTTTATTTCCCAAATCGGAATTTTTAAAAAAAGGATTGTACTGAAACTCGCGCTTTTTAAGTATTCATTAAAAAAAAACGTTTTATCCAAATAAAAATTAAAAATAAATTAATTTTATTGTGCCATTATAGTAAACAATAATTTTATTTTTTTTATAGTGTACTTTTTATATCCTCCCCCCTTCACCGCCCGAACACACCAATTTTTTTATCTCAAAAAGAAACGCCAATCAACCTATTTTTTGTTCAAAAACCGGACTACAAGTTCGATTCTTTCCAAAAGGGATCCTGTTCAAGTTTCAATGTTCAAATTAAAACTAAAATAATCAGTGATTTTCAGAAATATGTTTTACAAATAAAGATTTTAAAATTTATTTGAACAAAAAAATATATTGGTTTTAATATTACAATTGGAATACAAAATATAGTCGCGTTTTCTGAAAAATTGTCTATGTCAATTAAGGATAACTTTGGAAATAAACGACTCATATATGACGATTACTATAAAAAATGACTCAATGATTTTTGAAAAAAAAAAGTTATAGGTTATTTAAATTAAAAACATGTGATATGATGCAAAAGAATCTATGAGTTTGGACCCATTTTTAGACTGAAATAGAAGGCTTATAACAAGGTAAATAAAATAAGGCAAAAATAAATAAAAAAATTTTTTGTTTGCAATAAAATGCGTGAGCCGGTTTTCAAACTGTGTGATATATTTCTGTTGAAACTGGTTTAGCTCTTTTTTTATATATAATAAATTACTGCAATAAAAATGATAATTTTTTTTAATTAGCACTGAATAAATATGAAGTTCAATTATTTATTTTTTATAAATACCGGCTCATTGATTATTGTGCCTACACATCTAAGGGGATGTTCTATACCAAATAAACTATTATAATTTTAATAATAAAAAATTGAGTTTTGAATTAACATTATTTGAACAAGACAAGAGTCACTTCTTGGGTGTTCAGTGCGTTAAAGTTACCGGACGAAAGACTGGTGGACCATTTTTAATGAATAAATTCAAGATCAAGTATAATAAATTTAGTGTATCTTCTACTTTTTTTTTTTTCATATTATAGGAGTTGTATATTAAAGAAATAAATTAAATTTTCTTTATTTCTGTTTCATTCAATGTTATTTAATGTCAATTTCATATACTTTAGTATGTTAATAATTAGTTATATGAAAATAAAATTGGATATAATTGATCTACTTACCAATCTTCTTCGGGAGTTGAGTACTTGCTCCCAGCGACTCCCCCAAAGTGCCTGGTTCTTCAGACATTAAAGAGTACAGGATACGTCCTGGTTCTTAGGTGGTGGGGGTACCAGAAAAGCTTCTGTTTCGGTTTTGGTTTTCCGTGAAAACTTTTGGAGATGCACCTGAAAATCGTTAGCCAAATCTTTAAAAGAGATCGATCGATTTTAAAAATGTCAAAGGACCATCATCGGGCCTATACGCACAAACAAAAACACGCACCCCGTTCTGTTACGTAACCTCTTATGTAACGCCAGTATCGAGTAGGGCTTCGCCGGACTTGCCAGAGTGTCGTGTCTCTTGTTTGAGACCTGGAAACGTCATTAGTCTACCATAATTGTAGGTTTTGTGTTTTGATTTTAATGTGATCCATGTTAATGGACAATAATATGTTAATAGGTTTCCACTGAAAAAAAAAGGTTAGTACATTAATATTTATTTTATTTTTAATCAAAACATTGCGTTCTAGCTTATACATTTGTAATCAAAATATATTACTTTACTTTACACATATTAATAATACTAAATCGCATATTTAAACACGTTTCACATACAATCAATAATTAGTAAAATAAACATTAATAAATCAATCAATTAATTAGAAGTAATTTCTTGGCTTAACTTAAATACTCCTTAAAGATGGCTGGATCTTATATAACCACTGATAATTCAGTATATAAGATTTATTTTTAATTACATTATTTAGCTCTGATCAATCTCAAACATAAATAAAGTATAATTTAAAAATAATATTATTAAACAATTTGAAAGATTAATTTACATTTGGATGATTTCTGGATGTTAATTCAGTCCAAGAAAAAGTTTTAAAATGGACCCCTCCAGATGAAGTCCAATTAACCTTCTTGTTATCAGTAGAAGCCCAATTATTAAGACCCACAGAACTAAAGTACACAGGTGCCTTTAGTTTATTTTTGTTTTTTAAAATAGATTTATTTTTATTTCTTAACAACTGTATAATATATATATATATATATATATATATATATATATATATATATATATATATATATATATATATATATATATATATATATATATATATTATATATCAAATTGTAAATTCCATGTAATTTATCAAAAAAAATTTTTTTTTTTAATGTTGAGAAAACTATTTTTTTTTCTAAAATATTTGAGGATACACAAAAAAGAAATAAATTAAAACACCAACATTTAAAATTTTTAATGTAAACGAAATTCTTCTCATCTGATTAAAAAAGTATTTTTTTTTTTAGTAAAATTATATTCAATTAAGAAAAAACATTAATGAAAAATATCCCCTTTAGATATACTCTCTCTCCCATATAGGCACATTACTGAATGCGTGACTTTTATCATTATTTTGTAGCTTATTATTATTCTCTTCTAGGTAATTTTACATTTTTTTGTTAAATTATAATTTATGTAAAGAAAATGAGCCCTAGATGGATCCAAAACAATTTCGATGTGTTTTGATTCGATTGATTTAGTTTTATTCGATAAATATCTGCTATACCTAACTTAATATGGTACCAAAATCTTCTATTTTTTTATACTATTGTTTGCGATACTTTTTAACATTATTTTTGATATTTGATACTCAAGAAATGTTTTTTTTTTTTAAACTATTGTAATAATTCATCGCGACAGAAGTTTCTACATATTTAACACAATACAATATAATTTAAATACAATATTTATATGTTATATAACTTATAAATATTGTATTTATAAAAATATAACATGTTTGATATTTTTTGCATTATTGTTATGGATTAACAATTTATGAGTTATGGAAATAATTTTAAAGAAATTAATTAAAAAAAGTTTTTTCTTATTATTACATAACTACGACATTTGTTTCAAAAATATAAAAATTATCTCTTCTTTGGGAATAAGTGAATAAAAGTTTTCCTTATTTCATTTTAAATAAGATTATTTGTGTTTTTAATTTTTTTTTTGCATACATAGCAGTAAATTGATATGATACTCATAAAAAAAATTGTTTTTGCATATTTTAAGGAATTAACAAAATTTATTTTGGATTAAAAATGAAATAAGGAGATTTCATGGTAAAATTTACCACACTGAAATATTAGTACAGGGAGCCATTCTGAAAATGGGGTATTGTTAATACCACAACATAACAAAGACGTTATAAGTATTTTTATTACAGAGTAAAATAATTAATTTTATTGGTTTTCTTCCAAAATAGTTTTTGTTCTTCCAGCCATGTAAGAAATTTCAGAGAACAAATATCTTTGAAATATGATAAATTACATAACATGCCAACATTATATAAGCAAGTTCATCAATTTTTTTTTGGGATACATTTCTTCGATAGTATCAATTATCAAAAGCTAGTAATGTTGAAAAGAATTCATACAATGGTATTGCAAATAGAAATTATGGCAAACACTAGCTTGGTTAAACATATTACCATTGTACCATACACAGGCGGACCTACAGAGGAGGGCTTTCAGGCTGAAGCCCCCCAAAATGGTAAAATAACCATGTTTTATGAAAAAAATGGTCTCTAAATATATTATTGTTCGTCTAACTACATTCAATAAGACTTAAAGAATCACTTAAATACCATTTCATATAGGTATTTAGTTTCTTTCTTTTTTCCAAAGTAATTATCGTAATATATACATTTAAAAAAAATTGTTTGGGCTGGAGCACCCCAAAAATTAAATCCTAGATCTGTTAGTGGTACCATATTAATTGAGGATTTAGTTTTTGCTGAAAAAAATTTAAGTTTTGCTAATTTTATTTATTTACTTTTTTTTTTTTTTTTGGTACCTCAAACATTGTGTCTAACTTACAATTAGATTTGAATATGACATGATTGGTTTCAAAACCGACTCATTCCACTTTTTTTCACTAAACATTATTTTATTTTTTAAAAGTTCTCAATGCACTACATCTCCTAAAGCCATATGGAGCAAAATAACATAAAAATAGCTTGAAACCAGACCTGGACAAAAATGTATTTTAAAATACCAAGTATTTTGTGTTTCTGAAATACAATTTTAATCATAAAATATTTAAATTATTTACAGAAAAAGTATTTTGTATTTGAAATTTAAATACTTATTACATTAAATAAATAATGGAAGTAAATTAAAAGTAAGTAGAAATTGAAATATTAGGTGATTAAAATTGTATTTTAGAAAAACTAAATACTTTTCGTCCAGGTATGGTTCAAACTCATGGAGTTAACTAGATTAAATAGAGCACTATTCTATGTTTTTGGTATCTTCTGTAAATTCTCGAATATGGATCAAGTTGGTTTTGAAATCAGTAAATTTAAATTTATGCTGTAGCAGTGTATATTATACAGTAATATTATTTAATCACAATGAAAGGATTACACCTTTCTTCAAATAATAACAGCTTTCCCACATGTTTTAATTTTCAAGATAATTAAATATTATTTATTATAACTAACTACCTTGTTGAAATAATATAATAAGATAATAATTTTATCATTAAAACATTAATTATTTTAATCACTTGCCCAGAAAACTGTTTGTTGATTCATCTTATATTTAAACTTTTTTTTCTAATTTTCTAAAACAGCTATTCATTTTATTCTCAAGTGCCAAAGGCATTCAAAGGCCATTTGTCAAAAATGTATTTTATATTTTTAAAGATGAATTTTTGGCTAAAAGTAGAGTCATTATCAAGTATACGAAATGTTTTTATATTTTGTAAATTTTAATTTAAAAAGTATAAATAATAATTACAATTTTTATTTATCTGTAAGTATTAGTAATAAAATACTGTAAAAACATATCTCTTACTTTATAATTTGTATAATGAACATGTAAAATTGGAGATCGGATGGTTTTTTACTGAAGAACAACATAAATTATGACACAAAGAATAGAAAATGTTGATGAAAGCTATTGATTACCCTAAAAAAATATCTACTAGAAGCACTCCAGATGTTTTAGTTAAGATATTGATTTATATATATTAAACCATAACAGTGAGTGTAAAAAGTATTGGGAACCCTAGTCCAATAAAAAAAAAATGGAATGTTTTGAAAATAAATATGTTTTGTTAAAAAAAACAACAGCATATTTTCTGCCTTCATACTTTCATGATAAAATTTTATCATTCCTGTTTTAAAGTTTTGAAACACAGATCTTTGGATTCAGCACATCTCATTCAACTATCCAGCAATGTCATCGTGTGGTGGACGTAGTCTCCTATGCATTGGAGCGCGGATTGTACTGCACGGGAGTCTTTCTCGACGTTGAACAGGTGTTTGATAGGGTCTGGCATCCGGAACTGATGTACAAAATCCATAAATTCCTACCACCTACGTACTTCCTCATTATCCGGTCCTACCTAACTGATAGATGCTTTAAAGTAAATCACAAAAACACTTATTCATCCCTTTTTTCCCCGTCTGCTGGTGTTCCTCAAGGTAGTATCCTTGGTCTTATCCTTTACATAGTTTATACAGCTGAGATCCCAACCCATTCTGACACTGTCATCACCACGTATGCTGATTACACATGTATCCTATCTGTTAATAATGATCCATCAACTGTATCCCAAACTCTCCAATCACATATCACAAACCTTGAAGAATGGTGTAAAAACTGAAGAATTAAAATAAATTCCAATAAATCTCATCAAATTACTTTTACCCTGCATCGTAAACCTATGACCTCCTGTCCTACATTATCCTTTAACAATTCCCTGCTCTAAGTTTTCAATCAATTACAAACGACTCATATATATGATAATAATAAGAACTATTTGAACTTACGGAATTGAACTTTGGGGCTCCACTAAACCATCAAATTCCTCTCTTATTCACTCCTTACAATCCAAAATCCTTCGTAAAATCCTCATAGCTCCCTACTTTGTTACAAATAAAACCATCCATAATGACCTTAATGTTCCTTATTTTTCAGACCTGGCCCAATCCGGATACCTATCCTTCCACAATAAACTTCAGAATCCTCCCAACCCTCTCGTTTCTAACCTTGCTTCCTTTTCAATTCCTGATAAACCTCCGAGGCGTCTGAAAAGAAGATGGCCTCGTTATCTTCTTGTGTAAATTTATTATTTGAGTGCTATCAGTGGTTAGTTTCTCAACAAGAGACTATAAAAATAAACCTTAAACATTTTGGAATAAAATTGTTTTCAAGAATATAAGTTCAATGTATTTGGCTCGAATGGGAAAGGAAAAAATTGGAAAAAAAAGAATCCTGAGCTAAAGAAAAAAATTTGTTTCCAACTGTCAAACATGCAGGTGGGTTAAGTGATGGTCTGGGGGTGTGTGGAGTCCTGCCGGTGTTTGGAGAACAAAATTTGCCAAAGGGAATATGTACCACAGACAGTATGTACAATTTTAAAACCACCAGTTAAAAAAAGAGGAATTTCCGAGTCATTTGCATGTTATCAAGATAGAGACCTCAAACATAAGATGCGCCAAAATGCCTTGACACTCCAGCCCAGTCTCCCGATCTCAATCCCATTGAGCACTTATGGAATTTTTTTTAACAAACAATAAGAACACCAATGATAAGTAACAAAACCGATGTCAATCGTGTGAGTACAGAAGAGTGAGGAAAAATTGAGCCATCTTTCACTTCAAGGTAGTTGAACCAAGCCGACTTATGAGTGTAAACAAAATATTAATGCAAAAAAAGAGGAATATGTTAATGTTTATTTTTTTCATATGTCCCAACACTTATTGTTTATAATTCATCTGAATTTTCCAAATAATTTATTTTATATTGTCAATAAATTTATTAATTAAATTTTTGTTATTGAAAATTAAATAAATACTTAAATTTATAGCAGTAACATTTTTTTCAATTATATTTCCAGGTGTTCCAATACTTTTTACACTAACTGTATATATTTTTAAATATCGCAAAACATCCAAATAAAATCTATAAAAAATGTAATATTCAACTTAATAAACAAAACTAAAAAAGTTTCTAAAGAACACTTTTCATTTTCAGATATTATTTTATGTAACAGATTAAGATTTGACTATCCAATACGTTATCATGAAAAATTTATTTTTAAACTCTTTGCCTTTCTATGGACTATAAAGTTATATTTACTCTTAAAGTTTTATGGAACAATTCAGTTACTTAGAATAACCTAAGGTTACTTAAAAAAGAGGACAACAACACCACATTTAAAAAAAAAAACAGTTTTTGGAAATCAAAGGTTTTAAAATTTAGTATTTCTTTTTCTTTTTTCAGCTGACTACCATACTATCTCTTGCCATGGGTAGTTGTGGAAGTATTGTTGTCATTTTAGGAAGGAAAAAGAATATATATATATATATACATAGTTGGTTAGTAGACATTCGCAGTATATTTAATAATTTTCAGCTGAGCGTATTTGAGCAGACTTCTCAGAAAATGGTGTTGTTTTTACCATTATTACCTGGAGGATCTTATAAAGGTGATGTTCAAGTATGAAAATTACATATTCACTATTACATATGTGATGACTTCGCTCTAGTGTAGTATATTAGGGATTAAATGCTTTTATACATATTATCTAGTTGAATATAGTACTGACTTGCACCACTACAACCCATGGTCTTGGGTTCAGTACTTTTTAAGAAAGTACTGTTAGTCAGATACTGTTTCTTGGTTTTTATAATCATCTAGGATAAAATAATAATAAGATTTATATTGATTTGTACAGTTTTAAGAAGACTGTTTTATGAGAATAAGCAACAATGGCTTCAACATCAAAGGATCCTCCAAACGAGATTCTAGAAGAAAAGAAACCGTTATTATCAAATCCTGGTAACTCTAGTTCAAAAGATGCAGCTCCTCAGTCTGTCCCAGGAAAAAAGAACTCAGCTCTCCGCCAGGTAAGTTAAACTACTAAGTTTTTATGTGACAAGAAGTTATTTGAAAATCAAATTAGTAAAATTTGAAGTATATCAATCAATTGCTCTGCGTAGGAAGTGGCAGTAACCCAAAGGTGGTTATTTTCATAACTGATTATTAGTACCCCCATAATCCGGGCATGCACAGTTGCTTTTGACATAGAAAGAAAAAACAAAAGTTAAACTTTGAAAGTTTCGTTGTAATTGTGATGTACTAATTTTTTTTCTCTCTCATTCCCAGTAATTTCTAATATGATTATCCTATTAACAATACCTTAATATCAGAAAATGATCAAACGAAAGAAAATCATCTTTTTATAGCTAATTTGTTTTCAAAACAAGATGATATGTGCTGTGCAGAATTAGGCACTGTTAGTGAATCCTAAGAAATGCTAATTTTTGAAAATATAGTTAATCCAATGTTGTAAACATTTTGATTCCATTATGCAAATTTTCCCAAAATTAGTTTACTCTGATTACTAATTGATGTTTGACCTTTTCAAATATGTTTTCAGAACCTGTCCTAACCTGTTGCCATACCAGTAGTTGAGGATTTGACATGAGCGACATTGAACTTAGAGTTACTACAATTATTTTTTGATTTCTTTAATATTACTAACCCATTTTTTAAAAAAATATTTATTGCTCTATATTGAATAAATTACAGACATATCAAATAATGAGTTATAGTTTAAAACTTGGGGTTTCCAAACCTTTTGGCCCAGGGGCCGCTTTGAGACCTCCTCTTAGTCCTGCTGACCATTTCTTGTGATGAAAAAAAAATCTTGTTTCATAAATGACACTTTAGTTATAAAATGAGCTTAATAGAAACAATGCATTCAATAAATGTTATAGTAATCTCGTGTTGGCGTGATTTATTAAATTTCATATTTTTTAAATACTTATTAAGATTTTTTTTTAAGAGGAGTGGCATAGCTCAGTTGTAGGGCACTAAGCTTCCAATGCTGAATCCCGACTCATGGCAGCAAAATTATTTATTTGTTTTCATTGGCCGTGGGGCTACCCTGAGGTAGGGAGACCCTTCTGGGGCATAACCAGCCTCTACAAAGTGGGTACCCTTAATTATATAATTAAGGGGAAAAACCTGACGGTTAAGCGTAATCCTGGCCCAATCCCCTTCTTGCACAACCGTTATACTTTACTTAATACCACTGAACCAAAGACTCTTCATGGGTTGTAGTTGTACCGGAAAAAAGTGGAGGTGCTGATAGGCCAGATTCAGCCTGCCGACCATAGTTTTTCAACAAAAATGTTGAAAAATATTTTTTATAACGTATGTTTTATGTAGTTGTCTTTTATTGTAATTTTTTAACTAAGTAATAAATAATGCAATTCCTGAACAATGAAATGTTTACAATACAATCTGAAAGATATTAAGCAGAAACAATGTATTTTTACAATATTCATTTTACATAAAATACATAATTAAATGTTAATTGCTAAGTTAGTGAAATACTGACAAAAAAGTATTTTAGCAGTAGCAATAGAACAAATGTACTGAATTTATCAATCTGAAAACATGCCTGGTTACCATTTTTCAGAATACCCCTCTAAAATTAGACCAAACACTTATTCATTTGGCCAATGGCAGGTTAACTGATAGCTTGAAAATAACCGAATTGAGCCAAAATATTGTGAAAAAGAGTTATTCCAAAACAACAAAAGTTATGACATAGTCTCAGGGGTGCCCAGTGGGTTTCATGGCACACGTTGCGCCATCTAAATTTATGAGAGGAGCACTTTTTGTCATGGTTTTTAATTTTTGAGGGGGAGACATTTCGACGGGGTTATGAATTTTCAAAATGAAAAGTTTCAAATTAAAAGACAAGTGGAAGCGTGGAACAAACCGCAGTGTGTGTAGTTGTATATGTAATCTACGAATATTTAAATTCTACTTTCGTTTGCACTGTTTTTAAGTAGAGAGGAATAAAATATCTTGGGAGGGGTGGGGAAAGATTTGTGCGCCATAGGCCTTGAGGGTGAGGGAAGTGGGCATCCCTGCATAGTCTTGTATTTTTTATGAAAAATACTTAAAAAGTATCAGTAACAAAATGTAATCTTTTTTCCAGTTATTTTTGGGTGTTATCGTGGCATTGCCGAGTGTACCCTTTGGCATGAGCCTTGGATTTTCTGCCATTGCATTAGATGAGCTTCCTTTTACCGTAGATGAAGCATCATGGTTTGGTAAGTCATTATATTATTATATAATCCTATTTAAAATATAAAAGTATTAATTACTTTGTTGTATTTTATAAATAAGTTTATACATATTATTTTTTATTATTAATATTTTTTTTAAAATAAAAGTCATCTTCTGTTTTTAAGTGTTTTTTATTTATTATAAGCCTGAAGTAAAATCTTAGCAACGTCAACTAAAACTCACTAAAAAATCTGTAATCCAGAGCAAACAAACCTGCACATAAAAAAAAAAAAAAAAAAAAAAAAACCACTACCAATAAATCCAGATTTACTTATATTAAACACAATCCTGCACATTGACTACCTATATTCCTTAGCAGTGACTGTACTTTTGTTTTTAATTCCTATCATTTTATCAATAGCTTAATTAAGAGTAGAAATTAGAGGAGGAGAGAAGGGAGGCAAAGATTATACTCACCTCATAGAATTTAGAGGGTAGAATTTTTTTTTTTGCATCTAGTAAAAATTATTTCTTCCTCCGGTTTGTTTGTTTTGACATCTGAAAAAAAAAAGAAAAAAGATTGAGTCTATAAAGAAAAGAAGATAATTATAAAGCTATGTTGGTGAGTTGGGAAATGAAAGTAGAACTGGAAAAATTAAGTACTAAAAAAAAAGTTGAGGCTGCATTTCTCGAAAATTCACCAAAAATAATTTTAACAGTTCTCCAGATGATGACAAGAATAAAAATGCTTTACATTTTCAAAAATTTTTTGAATTTAAAGAGCTTTAAAACAATTTGTAAATGATGAAAAAACTTACTGCAGAAGTATAATTAACTTGAATAAACTTAGGTTAAAGGCTATAAAAACTCAGGCCATTGCTATTGATTCCTATTTCCTTCAGATCACCCCACTACTCCACAGAAACTTGTTTTTCTATGAACTGAAAAAAAAAAAGATATAACTGACCCTAAATACCCGAAAGACTCGTGGACCCGCATATATATATGGACGGATTGGTCACAAATGCAACTACAAACGGTAGCGCCCGTATCCATTTACAATTTCCTGCGAGGAATATTATTGAGGCTGTTTCTACAGGCATCACTTCTTCAAATTATTTGGCAGAGCAAGAAGCTATCTGTTAGGCATCAAAACTGATAAGAATACTAAAGAGACCTAAAAACTCAAAAATTATATTCCTTACTGATGCAGCGTTAGTATTACAGTCATTCAGATCGAAGTGGAGCAAAAGCATGATAAAACTTGCCAAACATCTTGAAGATTTGATGTCCCTTCACAAGAATGTTGTCCTGCAATGGTTGCAATGGTTAGACACTGTGGTATCTAAGGAAACAAAGGAAATCTAAGGAAAAGGGCAGACCAGCTGGCAAAGGAGGGGTGGTTAGGGTTCCGGCTTGGGTTCGCAATTTGATTGTAAGATCAGCCTAGACGAGGTGAAAACAATCAATAAAGCTATTATTAACCAACGTTGGCTCAGAAGTCATCTAATACACGACTCCAGAGATGCGATCTATGGACTAACTCGACAAGATCAGCTCTTGATCTTTCGCTTATGAACTGAACACAACAGGCTCAAAGCTCACCTATTCAGGAAGTTCAAAATTGGCTCTAGTCTCCTCTGCAAGTGCGGTGAGGGTGTACAAAATGTGGAACATATCCTAGAAATGTGCATGGTTTACTCCCAGCAAAGGAAGGTGATCTGGCCTTCTCCAACTGAAGGGGAAAGGAAACTATATAGAAGAAGCCTGGAGGACCTGAGGAGGACAACCGAATTCTTTATTTTAGTTCCTGACCCAGTCATATAAGGATTAACGCAGATTAAGAAGAATTATAACTGACCAAAACCTGTCCTAGTAACCCCTTATCACCCAAATTTTCTGAGAGATAATAAGTATCTTGAAATTTTTCCATCTTCTCCTACAACTTACAGGTAAGCTCCTCATTTCCTTACTTATTTCTTCAAACTTTGACTATGACCGTGTGGTATAAAGCAGCCTTACGATTTCACTCAAGGACAGGTCGAAAAAAATCATTAACTGCTTTTTAAGATTTGACTTTGGTACCTGAAGGTGGTCTCATGTGTCCCACTTTTAATGCAAATTAAACTGGATCTTTCCTTCCACCTGCCTTTATTTATACAAATCAATATTTCTTTGGATCTTACCTACACAAAATGATCAACTTCAACACGATCAACGACAAGACCAGCACCCTACCTAAATCTACAATATTCTACAAATCAAATTTTCATTTCACTTATCGGAAACTAGACTATTTCTTTGACTTTTATAAACCTTCTGAAAGAACTGTAACCTTCAAGCATTCCTTTTTAGCTCAATCCATTGCTCACTGGAATTTTCTCTCTTAATAATTAATATTCACCATGTTTCTTCCTAATCCTCATTTAAATCTCTCCTTTTCCAACACTATCAAATTCCATACAGATGCTATCTAATTTTGAAATTTCAATATAAGAATACAATTTCTAATTAGAAGTAAGTAAATAATTAGTCGAGGAGGCGAAGGTTCGGCAAGGATTACAGCGCTATTGGATGATGATGAAATAATCAGAATTAATTTTAGAAATTAAATCATTATCTTTATTTTCTCTCTTATTTTTTCATTACACTTTCCTTTTTTCATGAGAAGAACTTCTTTAATATAGACTATATATTTATATTGACGATGATGAATATTATCGGCTCATTGAAAAAAATCATTAAGTGACATTTCATAATCTTAAATAACTAATAATTTTGATGGATTTTTCTTTTGTAAAATCACACTATTAAGCGTTTGTTGTAACTATGTTTGATATATAAAAGAGTTTGTGTCATTTTGCAGCACTTACTGTGTTTTTGTTGATATTTAGTGCCTTTTTTGCAATAAAGCATCAAAATGCTCATTTATTTTTTTTAATGTTATTTTTTGGCCAAATATGTTTTATTTGTTATTCTAAAGAGGCCTTTTCCAGATTTTTTTTTTATCAATCTATTTAAAATGAAACACTGGAAAATCATATCACAAATAATTTTTTTTCCTTTTAATTCTATCTTTTGAACAATAAGTAACTTTTGTATATTTTGTTTTAGCAAGTGTAACTGCTATGGCTTATCCGTTTGGCGCCTTAGCTGTTGGACCTATCATGGACAGGTATGGACGAAGACCTGCTTTGCTCTCCATAAATTTAGTCAGTTTCTTTGGCTGGCTTCTGTTGTCTGTGAATACAACTACTCCGACAATATTTAAACTGATGACGGGTCGAATACTCACTGGTATTGCTGGAGGTCTAGCTTCAGTTCCCGCCACAGTTTATGCAGCCGAATGTCTGTCATCGTCTGATGTTTCTAGTCGTAGTGCTTTGGTCACTTGGTCAACTGTAGCTTTAAGTGCAGGTATTTGTTTAGTGTACACCACAGGGTCATATTTGGCATATTACGCAGTGGCAAGTATCGCAACATTGATATCTGTTATATCATTTGTCCTTGTTGCTATATTTTTACCAGAAAGCCCAGTCTGGTACAGTCTAAGAGGTCGGCATGGTGATGCGGAATGGTCGTTGAGAGAAATTGATATTAACCCTCCACCTGCACCACCTGAGCAGCCTTCTGAAGCTGAAGATAATCGTCAAAATGTTCCTCCAACACCTACTCCTCCACCCGAAACTTTTAAAGAGTTACTCAAACCAGAAGCTTACAAACCATTATTGATAATGACAAGTTTTTTCTTCTTTCAACAGTTCTCAGGTGTATTTGTCATAATAGCATACATGGTAGATATTATTAGAGCAGCTGGAGTTATCACTGTAAATCCTTATTTTGTGACTATTTTGGCTGGAAGTTTAGTTTTAGTTGTTTCATTAATTGCTTCACTTGTTTACCCTAAGACTGGAGTGAGATTAATAGCGATATTCTCTGGTTTAGGTACTACAGCTACTATGCTTTTTATAGGAATTTTTCTGAGCCTTAGAACATACTGGATTAACAGTACTCAGTTATACTTCTTAAATTGGATCCCTGTTTTTTCAATTCTCAGTGGTATTGGTGTTAGTGCTGTAGGTTTTCTAATTCTTCCTTGGTCTATGCTTGGTGAAGTTTTTCCAAATAATGTAAAAGGGCTTGCAGCTGGAATCGCTACTTGCCTTGGATTTACGTTCAGTTTTATAGCTGCTAAGATTTATCCATCTATTCAATTAAGTTTAGGAGTTGAAGGAGTGTTTTTCTTCTTTGGTATAATGGCTTTACTAGGAACTGTATTCGTTATAATGTTTCTTCCTGAAACTAGAGGTAAAACATTCGAAGAAATTCTTCATGAATTTTCTGGTCCCAAAAGAAAAACAAAGAAATAATTTATTTTCAAAGATTATATATGATATTAAATAACTTTTTTAAATTAAACTTACATGATTTGAAACATTTCGGGTTCTATTCAGTGCCATTATAATGACTGATAAAAAGATTTTTATCTATTTAAATTTGTTGTTTTTATAAGTTTTATTTACCTCCTTCATACCATCAATTCATTAAGTTAAATAGAATAAGCATGTTAATTACATTAAGTTATTTAAGCTTTCTGTTACTTAAATTAATAAGTTTTCAATAATGAATATTCAATGAATTCTGTATTTTACAACAGAAAGCATATTGTTATTACTTCGTGACCCTTTTTAATAATTTTATTATCATTTCTTTATTGATATTGTTTAAGAATATTATATTGCATGAAAACTTGAATTAATCCTAGAAGCAAAATAGGCAAAAATTGAGGCTACATACTAATTAGACATAATGAAGATATTAGTGAAAATATGTGATTAGAAACAGAATGGGTTACATAACGAATCCAAGGAGCTTATGAATGCAGATTGTTATTAAATGAATTTTATATTTTAAACAATTTAGCTATAGAGATATACAATTATAAGAAGAGTATACCTCTGATTTAATTTTTTTTTTTTTTTTTTTTTTTGTAATGTATCACTACTGTTACTGCAAAATATCTACGTTTATACATTTACATCTTTATTCTCTTTGCACTAAAGGTGACATTTTGTAGTCTGCAACTACTATAAATAGTCTGTTAAACAGGAAAATAGTAAAGCGAAATAAAATATTAAATTATACTAATAAATCATAAAGAAATAATCGGTTTTTCTCTGTAAAATCTATTTTGACTTTAGGCATTTTTGCACTAACAGTAGCGATATAGAACTGTAATGTATTTGATATATTATATAAACACATGGAAACTATTTGAATATTATAAATTTTAGTTAGTTGAATTATTATGCTTATTATATATATTGTATAATAAAAATGTTGTATTTTTTTTATGAACAATAAAATTTATAATAGAAAAGTTTTAAAGTTTTATATCATAAAAATAAAGAAACATCTTTAAAGAAAACAACTGAAACATATTCATTATAAGGATTATACTGTTGACCAAAATGGTGTTACAATTTAATTTTAAAATGAACATGTTGATATTTAAAGAATATCAAACAACAATTTAATTTTTTCTCTGCTCCATCTAACCATATTTCTTATTTCTATATTTAATGTCTTCGACAATGCCTTGTTCATTTGAAATAAAAAAACTTAAGTAATCAAAATTTGAGACTCTCTTGAAGGAAAACTCATCTCTGTTCATTTCAGACATTGGACAACTGGCAAGTTCCTTTGTGATCCAAATAGTTTTTACAGTTGTTTATTAATTTTAAGTCCAGTGCTATAACTAAGAACTATGCTCTTTCTTCCAGAAAAAATAACTATTTTATTCTTATTTTTAACCATAACTTAGCCTCACAATATTTTTTCAAACTCGTTTTAAACATACTAAATAAGGATAGAAATACACTTTCAATAAACAAGTAAATAATGCTCAAGAGTCTATGTTAAAGTGTTTAAGCGCTTAACTCTACATTCTCTGCAACTCAGCATCGGTTGCATGGGTATTATCCATGCCACTGTTCAAGTCTACATTCAGCATCTAAGTATCTCTCACTAAGCAAGTATTGTTCTTAAAATATTCTAAAGCCTTCAATAATTCTACTAGGAGATAATCATAAGTTATTTTTAAAACAAAAAATCAGATAGACTTCTCAATTTTCATTATACAAAATACTAAAGAATGTTATGTTCGTATGAAGTATATATTTGTTTGCCATTTAAAATTAAATTTTTAACTTTTATAATTTATGATCAAGCATGCAGTCATGTCTCAAAGGTAATAATGCAGGATTTATACACATGCAGATAAGTACATTTTTTTTATTTCTATAAATATAAATTATTTATGTTAAAAATTAATGATAAAAACTGACCAATTAATCAAACATCAAGAGAAAAAAATACATATAGATAATAGCCCTACTGTTATTGTAAAAGGTTGTATGTAACAATTTTTGATGTTTATTTTATTTTTGCTAAAGGTGAAATTTTGTAGTCTGCTACTTTGGAAAATAGCAGAGGTAATTAAAATATGAAATTATACTAATAAATCATAAAGAAATGATCAGTTTTTATACTCTTCTGTAAAAAAAACTTTTACATATGACCTTTTGCACCAACAACACCGATATGAAATTAAATGATATAGCTTTTATTTATGCAAAGATTATTACCTTATACATTTAAGTAACTATATTCTTTATGCTTGAAAAAAAATTAATAAATTGTCTATCTTTCTTTTTTTTTTGTTTTTCCATCTTCCTACCCCTACCACTGGAGCACTGGACTTATGAAATTGTCGAAGACAAGCCTTTTTAGGTAAATACTTTTATTTTTTTCATGATAGCCTTGAGGAACCAAAACTTATTCCACCGAGTGCCATTCTCCTCTGGACTTTCTTTGTTCCTTTATCTCCAAATGATATTAACTGGTCCAAGTAGATATACTCCTTTACATATTCGAAACTGTGGTTGTTTACTTCGCATTATTCTTTTCCCCAATTTATCATTAATTTAGTCTTCTGGTAGTTGGGGTAAAGGCCAATTTCTCCACAAAGTTTTAAAATATGCTTGATCATTTCCCACAGTTACCTATACTAGTTATAATATCAAAATAATTGTTGCTTCAAAGGGTTAAAGGGCTGGATGGTCTGCACTTAGCACCGCCATTTCCAGGCAACCTGATATATGAGATAATTTGATTAAAAATATTCACCTTCCGTGCCAAGGGTGTCTTTCAACTTTGGCATTAATCCCCCTCCCTAACCCACTGGCCCAGTAAAATCCCTGCATATTGCCTAAAAGATGAGGAAGAGGAGGACAAAAGTTGCTTGAATGAGTTTAACTAAAATATTGTGATAAATAATCAATGATTTACTTGTGTGCATTTTATTTATGGCTTTTCTTATTTATTGGAGGGGAGAGGCATTTGGGCTGAAGCCTCGACCAAAATAGTAAAATATAACCATGCTATATGAAAAAAAAATTTAAAAGAGAATCTCTAAAGTATTATTTTTTGTGTAATTACATTGACTAGAACTTTAAGAATCACTTAAACACCAATTCATACTGGTAGTTAGTTTCTTTCTAAGTAATTACTGTTGTATATATATATATATATATATATATATATATATATATATATATATATATATATATATATATATATTAAAGGCTTTCAGGCTGAAGCACACCCAAAATTAAATCCTGGATCCGCTCGTGCTTACTGGTAATAAAGTATGGTACCTTTTAAAAAAAAAAAGCAATTTAATTATTATCTTTGCATTTTGGATATGAGTATATTTATCAATTCACTATGAGGATCCAGATCTTGTGTTTTGCAACAATACAAGTAACATAAAATCATATTGAAGAATTGAGTACCCGAGTAAGAATTGAATATTGACGATAAAATCAACAAGGTTGAGTGTAAACATTTAGTATTTTCACAATCTAAAGTTGAATAATATTGAATAGTTTTAATAATATTTTAGCCTGTTGTCAGTTCTTTTATTTTCCTGAAAAAATTAAGGTAATGAAAAAATGTACATCTGAACAGATATTTAAAGAAGGATTTAAATAAGAATTGCATATTTTTCTTTGAACCTAACATTTACTTTGATTATAGAAAAAATAACTTCGGAACAAATCTATGAAAATCCAAATGATCAATGTATACATATATATTTTTGATAGCAAATAATTCATCAGGCTTTAAGATATTTTTGAAGAATAACAGGATAAAATGAATTGACATAACAAAAACATCAATTTAAAAACAAAAAAATTGGTTAAAAAATTAAGAGAATATTGGAAAATTGTTATTAGAACAGTTTTGCATTATAATATTCTACAAAAGAAGGCAAGAAAATAATACTCTATATAATCAGCATTTATAAAGGCTGTTATAGGAATCAGTTACAATTGCGGTTTTGTAATATTTATATATTATGTATATTTATATATTATATATAAATGTCTTAGATATTTACCTGTAAAAGAATAATAACTTTTAATCCTTTGGACAAGTTTACTCAATTCTTCTGGATTCATCCTTCGGTATAAAGAGGAGGTGATACATTTCCTAAACCCTACAAACACAAACACAAATCTTAAGATGCGCTTAGACATTTCACAAACTACGGTACAAACAATATATAAATGGTTATTTAACTATGTTAGTTTTTGAGATTTTCCATCTGCCATCAGTATGAAGAGAAATAAAGTAAATAGTTTGGTTTAGCAATAAAGTCCCTACAAGTTAAGTTAGATAATTGTATTTAAACGCACCTTTATAGAAAAAACAACTTGCAAACAGAGATATTACCGAATATTGTCCATATTCTGTCTGATATTCCAACTTCTGGCTGGAGAAATATATGAATTAATACGAACAATTTGACCCTAACGACATCTAGCGGTAGAATTTAGTAAGTACACAGTTCTAAAAACAAAACAACAGATGTCGCTTGCGTGCATTTTTGGACTTTCTTGACAAAGCCTTATGTGACAAAACATAGGGATGGGCAATAGTTGATAATTTTTCGATATCGATAAAAACTATCAAACTTTCCAACACAGACTTAAAGTGTTGTATAAGCTTAATATTAATATTGAATAAATTCTTAAAGATTTAAGTTAAAGCACTAATAAAAATTATTAAATAAATAATTTAAAAAATGGTTGACGGGAAAATACATTTATATCGAAAAATAAAATGCATTTATTTTCCTGATTGTTGAATTCGAACAAGAAACATCGGCGACATATAACTAATATTGTTTTAACGATTTAGTTAAACAAGCAGGCGAGAAATGTGTGTGCTTTAGTTTCCAAGATTCTAAATTTAATTTGATAAAAACACCTAGTTCTAAATATAATAAAACTGTAATAGCATCCTTATAGATTTTATAATTATATTTTTTTATATAAATATAAATAAATTTTATATATATAAAAAGGTGAGATAAATGTAATATTTTTTCCATCAGCACAACTGGAGTTGTTAAAATATTTCTTAGAAAGTAATTTGAGATTGAATTATCTTGAAGGCTTCTTCTTATTCAATTCAGTTTGAGTTTTATATTCTGATAAGAATAGTTTTAAACACGCCTTCACGCCTTCATCCATTTATTTTCTTAATGTGGCGTTTCCATTATACAATAACCGTTTTCCATTATCAAACATTTAACTTTTACATTTTTATATTATTACTATATCTCGTACATCAATAAATGGGTTGAAGAATGAAGGGGTATTATTAAAATTATTCCTTTAAGTATATAAAATTTTAAGATAACTTGTGTTTAACAACGTTAGGATAGGAACTATCGATATGGCAATCGATAGTTTTGAACTAACGATGTATATCGATAGTAATATCGACAATCGGCCATCCCAAACAAAACACAAACAGAAGCAGGGTCCAAACTTTGCTGCCTTGGAAGACGACTTCTTTTGAGGAAAAAGTTTTCCTGCTATGAATTCATCAGAATGACGAATATATATATGATTTTGTTAAAATAATAAATATATTTTATTTTGTCCTAATCCAAAGCTGCGTAAGATTTGTAATTGGTGCCCCAAGAAACGCCGATATCTCTCACCATTACACTGAGTTAAAGTGGGTCTTCCCCTCCATTCGAAGACAATAGGTTTCCTAGGTATGTTTCTCTTTCAAATCATCAACAATCATCGTCCTTCTTGCGCCTACAACCTTCTCCAATTCAAGTCCTCAGTCCACTCCTTTTCCACAAGATCTCGACCTTCCGATCTTTACGTTCCTTCTCACAGATCTGCCTCATTCCAAAATTCCTTTATTGTCCGCTTTGTTAATTTCTAGAATTCCCTTCCTATCAAAATTCGGCATTCTCCCTCTCTATCTACATTTAAAACCCTCCTATTCCAATTTCTGTCCCAAAACAGTCAGATAACCCCCCCCCTCTCCCCTCCGCTAATATTTTATGTAAAATTATATATTATTCATAATGATATATTTACATATTACATCACTTAAATACTCAGGCAATTCTTACTATCGGATTCGTCTTTCTTTTTCTTTTTGTTTCTACAGAAACACTGAGTTTATTTCTATGAAGAATATAATGAATTTTTTGTTATTATTTTTTTCTAAAAGTGTATATTTATGTTTTACTACTGTACAGTTTTAAGTGTCTTGGCATGGTTTCAAGTGTTTTGTATATAGATTTTTTTTTAATTTTGCATATAGTGTTTTTAACTAATATTTTCTATACTTATTTCTCTTTATTTTTACTTTTTATGTTTGTTTTTATTTACTCCCATACCAGACTGAAACGACTAGAAACCACCCGACGTTTTCGACTAATGCAGCACATACTAGATAAACGCTCTAAGCTTTCAATCAATTACAAACGACTCATATATATGACAATAATAAGACCTATTTGGACTTACGGTATTGAGGTTTGGGGCTCCACTAAACCATCAAATTCCTCTCATATCCAATCCTTACAATCCAAAATCCTTCGTAAAATCCTCAACACTCCTTACTTTGTCACAAATAATATCATCCATAAAGACCTTAATGTTCCATATGTTTCCGATTTGGCCCAATCCAGATACATATCCTTCCAGAACAAACTGCAGAACCATCCGAATCCTCTCGTTTCAAACCTTGCTTCCTCCTCGATCCCTGATAACCCTCCCAGGCGTCTGAAAAGAAGATGGCCTCGGGACCTTCTAATATAGAACTTTAATTTGAGTTCTACCTATTATTATTTTCTATTCTATTCTATATGTTATTACGTTATTAATAATAAATCAAATTTTGGATATAATTGTATTACTGTATCTTTCCCCTTGTGCCATATCTCGTGGAGGGATCTCAACCCAATGCTACCAAACCTCACGCTTCCTCCAGTCTCTTCATTTGTTGGAGAGTCTTTCCTCCAATTCTCTGAATGTATTTATCAAATAAAATTCTTCCGTGCGGCCTTTTGCCATCTGGTCGAGCTTCCATAACCTTTCTGGGTCCGTGGTCCTCGCTCAGTCGTCGTACATGATCGAACACTTGAGCTGTCTTTTTTCAAGTGTAATTGTCTTATTTTAGCTCTCCCCTGATAATGTAATCCTTATAATAACCCTAATATAATATAATCCTTTCATTTCTTATGTGATCTCCTTTTTTTTCGTAAGCACCTCATTTCAGCTACTGATATTTTGCTTATCTGCTTGTCCAGCATGACCCAGCTGTCGCTCCGGTAGGTAAGATTAGGGAGGTATACAGACTTGTAGAAAGGGTTTGAAATCAACATTTAAAAAATTCAAATCTGATTTATTTGGGATTTTTATTTTTAATCATAAGTGATAAAATAATATGCTGATCATTATTTTTGAACAAAAGTTTCACAATTCACAATAACAATAATTCTGGAATAATATAAATATAACCTCCTCCAAAAATTTGAGGTTTTACCTTTTTTAGGATAGTAGAATTCGAAAAACGAATAAAATTTTTTTTTTCGTCCGCCGTCCGCGCATTTTCTCCGAAACTACTGGAACGATTATTTTCAAATTTAGAGATCGCTCAAGGACGATCCTCTTTCATCAACATTATTACCTTTTACTTTCAAAATGGCGGCCGAAAAGCCTGCGTTGCTATAGATTGTAGCTCCTAATCGAATGTACCGATTTCAATGAAACTTCGCCAAAGTCATTTTCTTGACGCCCTTTAAATTTATCTATTTAGCATACTTCAACGAAAAGAAGCTGGAAAAATGTTTCATGGGGTGGTAAAATTTTATTCCGAATAACACAAAAAGTATACAGTTTTTGTCGATATTGAATGATATTGTTATTTAAAATTTTAAAAAAATTTCCTAAAAAACAAAAAGAAAATCTTTAAAATTGGACAATTAGGAGCAAATATATAGTCTCTAGATTTTTTTTATGAGTTCTACTGCAAAGGTTATATAATTTATTTTGGACTTTGATTTTTGAATAATGAAGTAATGCTATTTTTTTAGCAAATTAATAATGATGAAAAAAAAAAAGGTTAGGTAAATAATTGCAATCACCTTTTTTTTTTTTTTTTTTTGGTAATAGGAAATTAATTAGTGTTGTCCAAGTGTGAGACCGAGACGAGGCTTGGTCTTGCAAACTCAATCTTGGTTTAGGTCTTGGTCTAAAATCTAGCAACAGTCTTGGAGTTACTTATTAGCTTATTACTATAGAGATATTACTGTATTTTAAATGGTTATTTAAAAAATTACAATTTCCTAAAAAAAAGTCGTTATAATCCGACTATTTGTAACAGAGATGCGGTCTCTAGATGTTTTTTTATATGTTCTACTGCAAAGGTTGTATCCTTTGTTTTGTTTTATGTGTTACTGGAGTAATTTTTTTTTTTTTTTTGAAAATTATTAATAATGAAAAAAAAAAGTTTAATCAATAATTGGAATCGCCTTTTATTTATTTATTTTTTTTTGTTACTAGGAACAACACTACTTTTTTTTCGGCTTTCTAATACGGTGTCGTGTTAAGATACAATTTTCAAAATAATTCATTACGAGTATGAAATGCTTAACATTTCCCTTGCTTACAGTATGCAGGTCCGAATTTTAGTTTCTGAGATATTTTAATCAATATTTAAAAAAAAACTCGTTATCACTTTTTTTTGTTTACATTATTTCCGGATTCGCCTCTCTACTTCGGCGTTACGTTAAGATACAATTTTCAATAATAGTTCACTACAACGAGTATGAACTGCTTAACGTTTCCCTTGCTTATAGTCCGATTGTTAGTATCTGAGATATTTTAATGCATATGTTCAACCAAACGTTTTTCTCATTTTGCCTCTTTAAGACGGCGTCATGTTAAGATACAATTTTGAGTAATATCTGAGTACCAAGAAGGCCAAATTCTGGACATTTTCCTTGCTTACAGTATACAATAAATAAATAAAAGGCGATTCTTTTATTTATTTATTTTTTTTTTGTTACTAGGAACAATTTGCAAGGTTTTTAGTTTTTGTTCTTAGAGGCGTTTGCATTGTGGCTGTCGATATATCGCTGTCCATCGCAGCTGGATTATATGTTGTCACGGAATCCAGCAATGCAATTAGTTTAGCGACTCGTAAAAATGAGTGATTTATGAGAACAAAATATATTAGCCAACTGGGCACATGACGCCACATGACGCCCTGAGTTAAGACAAACTATCGTGGGAAAAGTAGTGACCTAAATGGGCAGTAGCTCACTAAAAGCATTGTCGATCTCTCGGCTAATCTCGAAGCGGGTTGTTTTTGGAAGAAGAAAGTAGTGCGCGGGGAGAGGAAGCTGTCAGCGGCACTCCTGTCCCTCAGGACCTACAAGGACTCTTATAGCCCTCTTCCAAGCAAACAGGGCCGAGCCTTGGCCCCCCCCCTCGGGGATCCTTCCCCCCCTCCATGGTAGATTGCCTTCTGTTGTCTGCTAGGGTCTATCATTGACCGATAGATAGGGCTCTGGTTGCTTGCCTTAAGGGGTTACTGCCCTCCATTTTATTCACAAATTAGATCTTGAACGTAATCGTTATTTGTTAAATGAAGTCGAATGATAAAAGATCAATTCTAATGATATTTAGTAATACGTTAACTTTTTTCCTTTACGCCTCTCTTACACAGCGTCTCGTTAAGACACAATTTTGAATAATAGCTCACGAAAATTAAGATGAAATGATGAACATTTCTCATACTTACACTATGCAGGTATGATTTTTAGTAACTGAAATATATTAATCTATACCTTCAATAAAACTCGTTATCAGTTGGTTTTTTTCACTACCTTTCCATTTTCGCCTCTTTAACTTCGCTTCCCGTTTAGATAAAATTTGAAATAATAGCTCATTACAAAGAGGATGAAATGCTGAACATTTTCCTTATTTACAGTATGCAGGTCCGATTGTTAGTTTCTGAGAAATATTAGTATGTTCAATAAAACTCGTATCAGTTTTTTTTTTCAACACTTTTCCTTTTTTACCTCTCTAACATGGTGTCGCGTTAAGATAGAATTTTGATTAATAACTGATTAAAAATAAGATGGAATTCTGAACCTTTTCTTCCGTCGTACAAACCACTTTTTTATCGAATTATTAACACCCGCCTGAAACTTCGTAAATAGCTTTATCTCATAGTAACCTACAACTATTTTATTAACAAAACTCTATGAATTGGAGCGTTTTCAATCTGTGGGGGGAGGACAGGAGGGCAAACGTTGTCTATTTAATTACGTACTAAAACTCATAAATAACCATTTGATTTCTACTCGGATCATAAGATAATTTAATAACGAAATCGTGGAAAAAGGTAGCCTTCAAAAATATTGACCTACACCCCCAAATTTTGAAAATAACAATATTTTATAGAAAAAAAAGCACAATATTTTTGAAGCACCTTTTTTATCAGGTTCGATTTCTAGATACTAAGATATTTTAATTCATATGTTTAAGAAAACTCATCTCATTTTTACCTTTGTCTCTCTAACACGGTGTCATGATAAGATATAATTTTGAATGATAGCTCATTACAAAGAAGATAAAATTCTGAATATTTCCCTTGCTTGCAGAATGTAGGTCCGATTTTTAGTTTTTGTGATATTTTAATCAATATCTTAAAAAAAATTGTTATCACTTGTTTTTTTTCTTGACATGATTTCCCTATTCTCCTCTCTAACACGGCGTTGTGTTAAGATACAACTTTGAATAATAGCTCATTACAATGAGGATGAAATGCCGAATATCTACCTGCCATAAAGTATGTAAATATGATTCCTAGTTTCTAAGGTATTTTAATGCATATGATCAACAAAACTATTTCCCTTTTTCTCATTTTGCCTCTTTAACACGGCGTCACGTTAAGAAATAATTTTGAGTAATATCTCAGTACAAAGAAGATAAAATTCTCAATATTTTCCTAGCTTACAATAATACAGGTCCGATTTTTAGTTTCTGAGATATATAATTTCATATATTCAAGAAAACTCGTTATTATTTGGTTTTCGGTACTATTTTTTCCTTTTCACCTCTATTGCACGTTGTCCCGTTAGGATACAATGTTGAGTAATAGCTCATTAAAAAGAGAATAAAATGCTGAATATTTACATCGCTTGCAGTATACAGATCCGATTTTTAGTTTCTGGTATATTTTAATCCGTATCTTCAACCAAACTCGTTCAATTTTCGCTTCTCTAACATAGATACAATTTTGAGTTATAGCTCATTGCAAAGAAGATTAAATTCTGAAAATTTCTCTTGCTTATAGTATCCAGGTCCGATTTTTAGTTTCTGAGATATTTTAATATAATTACAAAAATATTTCAAAAATTCACTGGTGTGCTTAAAGTAGAAAAGTACCAAATATCCTTATAGTTCAGATGTGGTTATTTATTTATTTTTCTTAAAATTAATAATAGGAGTAAGAAGAGAGCTCTGGTATTACTCCAGTCCAAAGCTGAAGTGCTTAATCAAATAAAATCTGAGACCGAGACTTATTGGGAGAGTGAAGATTTACGACGTTGGGATGGTAATCACGTAGGGAGCCCGACGGTAGCTAATACTAATTAGAGGGGTCCCGCAAGGCATATCAATACCTACATCATAACCTTATTTACTGCATATATCCGCCTGCATTTAGGCGCATCTGTCTCCAAAGCAGCAGACTTTACAATTCTAGGTCGCAAGTATTTATTATATTATTAATTAAAATAATGCTACTTTTTATTAATTATAAGCATGAATTTCTGAGAATGGTTAAACGGGAAAGTAAAACGACTAGAGTAAAACGACTAGAAACTGATCGTAGATTCCAATTACAGAATATTTTTAAAGGAAAGTGTGGATCATGATGCTTGAGGGTGCTCTTCGACGTTGATACAAAATCCACAATTCATATAACACAATCGGTTTAGTAGAAGGTTTCATGGCGCAAGTTGCGCCATCAAAATTTAAGAGGGGGGCACATTTCGACAAAGTTATGAATTTTCAAATTGAAAAAAAAAATCTCAAATCAAAATACAAGTGGGAGCATGAAACAGACCGCAAGAAGTGCAATTGTATACAATATACGAATATTTAAATTATAATTTCGTTTATACTATTTTTAAGAAGCAGAGAACAATAAAATATCTTGGCAGGAGTGGGGGAAGGTTTATGCACCATCGGCCTTTAGGAGAATGGGCACCCCCGATTAGGATGAAACAAAATTATTAGAAATTTCAGTCAAAATTTGTTTAATGTTGAAGAAATCATTGAAATTGGAACATTTGTTGCTATCATTAATTTCAATTTTGTGGTTCATTGTTCTTTTAGAAATTCAATCTTTATTATTATTTTTTTTTATATTTAAAATATATAAATATATCAGGATCTTTATTATATTTATTACAAGATCTGAAATGTAGCATTGTAAAAAATAAAAAATATAATAACCTACATGAAAAAAGTAAATTGAAATGGAAAATTAAAATAAGTAATATAAATACACCCACGTGGCTTTCTTCCTTAGGAAAGCCTCATGTCCACCCTTAATGATAGACAATCTCAAATCTTCTGGACTTAAGATCCTCCCTTATCTTATGAAACAAGCGAATACAACACCATACTGAGACCAATTTGGACATACGGAGCTGAAATTTGGGGTTCAAACAACACAATCAAACATTCTACGAAAAATTGTCAATGCACCCTGGTACATTTCAAATAACACTATACATAACGACTTAAACATCCCTTCAGTAAAATCGTACATCCACGACAAATACACTTCATTTCATTCTTTAACTCTAAATCATTCCAATCCATTAGTCGTTTCTATTTCCTGGTTCCTGTTACCTGATTGACGAAGACTAAAAATAAAAATGGCAAGGGACCTACTCCTACAATAATAATGGAGCTAATCAAGCAAATTCGCAGCTAATGCGAGATACATGAAATTTGCTACGTGCGATGCAGCGCAGGTGCAGATGACATAAAATGTTAAATAAATAAATAAAAATTTATTTATAAAAGGTTATGACGGTTAACTAACAAAAAAAGGTTAATCTCCCCTCCACTTTTACTTCAGGCTTCACTCCAATTTTCGTGATTAAATCTTTGATTTCCGGAAGATTCACTCTTCATTTCGCTTTGGCATTTTAAAAATAAATCAAAACGTTAGTAAATCAATTAAGAACTCACAAACTTCGATTAAACTACAGGCATAAACTTACTATAACTGATAACACTTTAGCAGGTTAGCACATTAAGCATTTACAACAAGTGCATGAATAACCCTATTATGGGATAGATATTCGAAATTTATCGACAATTGATGGAATTGTAACACTATAAGTCCCCCAAAAAATAAGAAAAGAGATTTTTAACTGAGATTGGAGTATGGAAGAGAGCGCCTAGTGAAGTTTTCGCCACGAACGCCTACATCTCATGTCACGATACTGATTAACGCTTGCCATTTTTCTCTTAAAGTTTTAACGACCTCCAGAGATTGTATCCTTGCTATACCATAAATATGTGGTATGATCAGTTGTCGAGCGACCGGAGCAAAAAGTAACTGTCAAATTAACATGAACGTGTTAACTTAATAACCTAAGGTATTAAGGATGAAAGTAAAAATGAAACATTTAATAGTTGACCATTGCATTATAAAGGATGGAGATGGTCCGGGGTGGCGATCATAAATAGGCTAAATAGTGGTAATACTATTTTATTAAAAGCCAACCTTTCGACCCGACTTTTCAGGCCTTCTTCAGGGCTAGAACGGACAAGATACAAAAAGAATTGTGGAAGTTACATAATATTTAGACAAACGATTATAAACAATGTGAATAAGCTTATTAAAATTATAAACAGTAAGTACATTAAATTATGAACAGAGTAAGCGAAGTAACAAGATCCTAAACTGAAGTAAATAGATGGTAACAATTGTTGTAGTGTAATATATAATATATGCAAATGTGAATATACTTCTACAGATCTACAGGAGAGATTGAAAGAAAAGGATAAAGGATATAATATGAACTAATAGACATAAAGAAATGTGGAGAAAGCAAAGAAAAAAATAAAACAAAAAATTAAATAAATAAGTAAAAAAAAATATAAGAATAAAATTAGAGACTTTAAGTCTTTTCTTTTCTTCCTCAACATCCCTTTATGTCTTTTATTTCATATTACATCCTTTTTCCTTTTTTTTTCAATCTATCCTGTAGATCGGTAGAAGTATATTCACATTTGCATATACTATATATTACACTACAACAATTGTTAACATCTATTTACTTCAGTTTAGGATCTTGTTACTTAGATTACTCTGTTTATATTTTAATGTACTTACTGTTTATAACTTTAATAAGCTTTTAAATTTAATAATTTTTTGTCTAAATATTATCAAACTTCCACAATTATCTATCTTTTTGTATCTTGTCCGTTCTAGCCCTGAAGAAGACATGCAAATTCGGGTCGAATCGTTGGCTTTTAATAAAATAGCTTTGCCACTATTTAGCCTATGATAGTACATGAACGCCACCCTGGACTATCTCCTTCCTTTAAAAATAAAATACTATTTCTGGAATTAGTAAACGTTCTTGTTAGACTGAGTGAATTTATTTGAATAGAAATAAATTATCAATATATATATATATATATAAACAGATCAATGGGCTACCACTTTGAAACTGTTCGGTCTTTCTCAGTAGGAAGTTGTGTTCTACTCGACTGGGCTTCACCTAAGTCCATGGTATTCTCAACGACTACTCCCTCCACCTTGGCAGCTTCCCAAATAGTTTCTTTACAAAGAGCAGATGTCTAGATCCAATAAAGAATAAAATGAAAATACTTTGTAAAAGAATAATCTTACTGTAATATACTATCAATAAAAATTATATTAATGATAAAATATTAGATTTTTTCTTTCTTTTGGCATTACAGACCTTCTAGATATTTTGCCGCCTTAACCAGCCATCTCTAACTCTGCTTGCCCTTGAGCTATTTCTTTCCAGTTATCTCAATATAGCTTTATTGAATCTTTGTTGATTTAACCTATATAAATGCTTTTTGCCTTTCTACGTGGTCTTTTGTCTAGTATTGAGGCATCCATTGTCGTGAAGAGCCTTCCAGGTGGACTGTCCCACCCATCTTAACCTCCTTGCCTCCATTTCATGCGATATTGATTGACCTGTTTCTGTAAGTAGCTCTTTATTGGTCTTTCTTCTCAATGTATAAGTACTCTGATCCTAGATCGCTATGGTTATCTTGCGGGAGATTTTCCACTCAAACGTTTTAAGACTTCTTTTTATGGTATTGGTTAGTTGGTGTCCAGTTCGCTGTAACTCTCTTTATTATAGCATCTTACACCGTTAGTTTGAGATTTCTTAGGATTTAGTACTTTTGAAAGATTTGTTTGCGCTTGTTGTAAACGGGTATATTTTCAACGGTTGATCATTCATAGAGGTTATTGTGGAGCCTATGAATTTATCTACTCTCAGGACAGATTTCTCTTCAACGATCCTGTTGAATGAATGAATGAATGAAAACGTGTTTATTATACTTTAAAAAATATATATAAAGTAAAAATTGTATATAAAAGTAATAACACATAGACAGTGGAAAATTCCGTCTGTCGAGGTCTGTGTGTAATTAATAATAATTATTCATTACATTTATAACTAAAATAAATGATTAATAATATATCTACAGTATTATTATATATTTATACATCCATTCTAGCAATTTCTTTCTTCATTTGTTTAAATTGAGTCTTAAAAAAAAACCACAATAATACCTCTTAAATCTAATAAATAAGAAATTTGATTTCAATAATAATAATCAAATACAATATAACAATAAAACAAACGTTACAATAAATAAACACGATATTGTATCAATAGTTTACAATCTGACCAATTGAGATCTTTGCAACATGGCCTGCTGTACATAATTGCTTAAGGCTTTCCAGTTAGAACCCTTTAATAAACCAAATAATTCTTCGAGAGAACAGGTCCGCTGCCAAAAAAACATTTCTCTCTTATCTCATTGTACATGTGACAAGTCCCCAAAAAGTGAATGATATCCACTTTTTCTTGAGAGTTTTAACTCTTAAATCGAACAATTCAGTCCTACATCGAAAAATTCACCCTATAGTCACAATATCAAAACTATCATTAAGATAGGGTGTAACAGTGCCCACTGAACATAATCCTGCGTAAGTAGAAAAAACTCGAATGAAGACATTTTTGAAGGTTATTTTGTTTTTCTAATCAACGATCCTGTTATTGGGTTGAAATTTTCGGCTCATTATCATATATTTTGTTTGTTGTCATTTACTTATAGGCCAATTAGCTTTATTTTATTTTCAATCTCGATGGATTTCTCAATGTCCTCTTGATAGCATAATAACATAGCTCCAAGGGCAACTATAATAACATCTGCGTATCCATGGATTTTATGATTTGTCCCAACATATATCTCTCCATTTCCACGTGATGTTTTTATCACCTTCTTTAGCTCTAAGTTGAATAACATCGGTGAAAGTCCTGCAGTAAGCCCGTTTAAACTTTGAAGGCCTCAGATACTTCTTTTTGTATTAAGACGCAAAATTTAGGAACATTTGTACAATTTGACATTGGAACATTAGGTACCTTTGACAATCTGACCAACTTACTAAGGACTTCTTTTTTTTTTCTTTTTTAAATATTTTATTGAATAATAATACAATCAGCCACTGTTGGAGGGCTATAAGTATTAAGGCTAGAAGTTCTCATTCATACAGTATATATAAGTAATAAAGAAGTAACTATAAATATAAAAAGTAAATTAATAATACTTATAAAAAAATGTAAATCAATAGGAAAAAAAAAAAAATAAACAGACAAAATAAAATAAAAACTTCTTAACACATTCATACTTATAAACAATATATACAACTAAGGACTTCTAGTAAAATCTTTTAACTTTATTTGTTCCTCCAAATAATTTCCAAAAAATAATTATAAATATTATTTGATTATTAATTTATTTTGATTAAAAATTTTTATTCACACCTGTCATAAAAAAAAATTAGTGAACATGATGTTCCTGACTAATTAAAATGAAAATACAAATATGAACATTTTTATTGATTTAATTAAAATTGTATATCCTTTAATATATTTTACTTTACGGGATGTAATTATCTTCTTTCCAATATTATATTATACATCTTCTAATATCGAAAGTGAGTGACTATAAGGAAAACTCCTGAGAGTGGAATGTACCACCGTAATATCGAAAAAAACATAATATAATTCCAGGAGAACAAAGAATAACGGATAGAATAACATAATAATATCAAGCTTAAACACTACATTTTATAAATTTATTGAATAACGTATTCCGTCATTAATTTATAATATTATTTATCGATAAATTGTATTATTTTAAATACGCAATGCATAAAATACAATTTTAATTCATAAACATTTCAGTATTGTAAGTTACTCCATCGAAACAAATGAACCCGGTTGTTCGAGGAGGGGAGATTATTCAGATTAAGATTAGTATTTATTTATTTTTTTGTACTTTTACATAAAAAAAAACAAAAAGCAAATGTTTGTTACCCTAAATATATCCATTTTTTTTTTGTTTACCAAAATATAATAGATATAAAATGTAAATGAATTATTTAAACTCTGAATTTCTGTTCCAATGACGTGTAGTACTGCTCAATATACAATACCAATATATAATAAGTTTACAATGTTCATTAAGTAATTTTTTTAAAATTATTATTTATGAAATTTAGAACTGTACAAATTAATATACATTAAGCAAATGTGATACAAAGAAATACATGAGCTGACAAGGCTTGTAGAGAATGTATCTATTGGTAGCACTCTAATAAAGAATCTAAATTAAGAAATCAGGAGGCCATCTTCTTTTCAGACGCCTCGGAGGGTTATCAGGGATCGAGGAGGAAGCAAGGTTAGAAACGAGAGGATTAGGATGGTTTATTATAGAAGGATAGATATCTGGATTAGGCCAAATCGGAAACATATGGAACATTAAGGTCATTATGGATTATTTTATTTGCTACAAAGTAAGGAACATTAAGGATTTTACGAAGGATTTTGGATTGTAAAGATTGGATACGAGAGCAATTCGATGGTGTTGTGGAGTCCCAAAGCTCAACTCCGTAAGTGTAAATAGATGTTATTATAGTCATGTATATGAGTCCTTTGTAATTAATTGAAATGTTAGAGCGTTTGTCTAATAAGTGTTGAAGTAGTCGGAAACATCGAGCGGTTTCTTGTCGTTTCAGTCTGATATGAGGATTCCAAGTTAGTCGTTTGTTTAGGTGGAGTCCAAGGTTGAACTAATTTTTAATGTTCTTGAAATATAAAAAAAAGCTTCTAATTCTGGTGCGCCTGTCTATATGACACTACTTACTACGTTTGATGAAAATACAATACACAAATTGGATAAATAGTTTGATATATTGTATCTATTTATTTTTGTTTTGGTTCGTATACAGTTAAATCATATTTCTAAGGAGAATACAGAATGATTTTTTTTTTATAATCTGATTTTCGTATTCTGGCGCCGATAATCTTCAAAATGGCGCCCGAAAGACTTGTGCCGCTAAAGCATATAGTGCCAAAATGGCTATAATGATTTTAATAAAACTTGGCTCAAGTCTTCTCTTCGAAGCTCTTCCAATTTATGTAAACATGGATCCCCGAAAAAATGCTGAAAAATAAATAACAATGAATTCAGAATTATATTTTATGTAGAACTCAAAAAAGGACACTTTTTGTAATGTAAACACACATAAAATTGTATGTAGTAGTTTAAGAGAGTAGAAAAAAATGTTGTAAACATGTGAATTCATATATGTTTTCCTCAAAAAATTTCAGTGTTATTTATGGTCGAATTTTGACCACTGGGTAAAACCATGATCGAAACTTGTATAGGTACGAAACTTGTATAAATTTCTCCTTCTCACAATATATTGCTTTCACTTGTTGCAATGGTATTACCATTTAATCTCTAGCCAACATAGTACGGGAAGAATTCCTAGGGACCAACTAGTTTATTATTATTATTATACAACTAGTGGTGGGGGGATGGAGAGTTGGGGAGATTATTGAGTGGGGGTATATTCTGTAGAGAGGGGGGGGGAGTTAAGGGAGTGGTTGATTTTTTGCCCGGCAGAGGGCAGAGTGGCCTCATGGGTCCAATAGCCAGCCATCAACCCCTAGGCTCCTTAACTTCCTTTATTCCCACTCCGGCTGTGGTCTAGGACTAACTTGAAATTTAATCAAATATTTCTAAACAGTAACTCTTCAAGCAAGTGGAAACTTCGGTCTAAACTGAATATAAAAAACATTGTGGGTTTTGTCTTTAGTATAAAGAGAGAGAGAGAAAAAAAGATGTGTGCTTTAGACCACACGATAGAAGTGAAAACATCAACACGGCGAGATTAATAATATGAAACTTAAATTATAAATAATAGATAATTATAAAGAGAATGAAATTCTGAACATTTCCCTCGCTCACGATATGCAGGTCCGATTTTTAGTTTCTGAAATATTTTAATCCACATCTTCCATTTGTTTTTAGAAATTATTTTTTCCGCCTTAACACGGCGCCGCGTTGAGATATAATTTTGAATAATATTTCATTATGAATATTTTCTACGCTTACGATATGCATGTCCGATTTTTATTATCTGAAATATTTTAATCGATATCTTCACCTGAACTCGTTACCATTTAGTTTTCGACACTATTTTTCCTTTACGTATCTCTAACTCGGAGTAGAGTTAATGCGAATTATAGCCAATTACAGTGAGGATAAAATGTCGAACAATTCTCTCGATTACAGTACGCAGGTCCGATTTATAGTTTTTGTAATAATTTAATGCATATGCGGAAACAACACTTGAATTAGTCGACTCCAGCCGACTTTACCCGAGCGTTAAACATCGGAGATCTGAAGGCTCAATCTAATTCACTCTCCACAGAAAGTGACAAGTACATTCGTTCAGGTACTGCAGTCTATAGGAACACATTTTTCGGTCGTCATCTTGAAAGGAAAAGGCGGATAGTAATGTCGATGAAGGAGGATCATTCTCGGTTGAGCAATGTTGAATTACTTAAATAAAATATTTTTTACGTTATCGCATCCTATTTAACAAAAAGCATGACTGGCATAAAAAAAAAAACACACAAATTAGTGGTGGGGTGTTTATTATCAATCTGTTAAATTTAAACAATTTCTATCATTTAGCAGACACAGTAAACTTTTCATTCTCTACAATAAACAAAATGGGATTTCTGAGTAAGGAGTTGGTTGGGGGTAACGATCATAAAAATACTAAAATAGTGAAAAAAAATATTGTATTTAACGCCAACGTTTCGTGCCGACTTTGCAGGTCTTCATCAGGGCTACAACGAACAAGAAACAAAAGGCTGTAGAAAAATGTGGAAGTTACATAATGTTTAGATAACAAATATAAACAATGTGAATAAATTTATTAAAATTATAAACAGTGAATAGCACTACGAAGAAATGTTAAGAACAATAAACTATTCACTATTAATATTTTTTTATTTATTTAATCAGAAATATTACAATCTATCACAATTAAGGACATTTATAATAGTGTTCAGAGAGCACATTCATACTCTATTTGCTATAAATAAAAATAAATAATACAAAAACTAATAATAATAAAAGTAAGTGTATATAAACAAAATAACTAAGCACAGTAGTGCAATACGCGCCTAAAGAAGTTTTCACTTAAAAAATCTCCGAATTTAAACATGATATCATTTTTATCAAATATTTATTTCATGTATATTCACTATTACGTTTCAGGCTATTAGTTTTTATAAGACGAGGGGGATACCATAGACATTATTCATGTGTGTGTATTATATTTATATCATTAGTTCGCGGTACAGACTCATTTTTATCAAATTACTAACATCCGCCTAAAACCTAGTACATAGGTTCGTCTCATAGCAACCTACAAATATTTTATTGACGAAAACTCTCAGAAATGGGGCGTTTTCAATCTTGAGATTGGCAAACTTTGTCTATTTAATTAAGTAATAAAAATACTCATGAGTTCCCATTGTCTTTCTACTTGAATCGTATTAAAAAATATTGGGCCTTTTGGCCTATATACTTTTTATATTTTAACATCTAAACCAATGCCTTTCTGTTATTACTTTTGTTATCTTATTATATTATTGTTATATTTATTTATTTTTATTTATCCAGGTTATACTTGTTGTCTCTCTGTGTACTAATATGAGTATGTATGTATATATAGTTCTTTTTTTTCCATTACACTACAAGTAATCCTGAGATTTGTATAAATATAAATGGTAAAAATGTATTAGAGCTCTGTAACGATTTTAATTTGGCTATATTAAATGGCAGTATGAAAAATTATATAAAAGGAGAATATAGATATTTGGGAGCCTTGGGAAGTTATATTATGGAGAATTAAACAATTAATAAATTGGAGAATTTCGGTACCACTGTTTTTGTAATTAAAATATTTGTATGACTTTTACATTGTGAATATAATTGTTCTTATTTTCCTATTTTGTTCGTATTAATTAGTTATATATAAATAGATTAAAATATAATTTTGTTATGAAACACAGACTCCTCTGACGGTCAACAGCTATAGACCATGTAGCACGTTTGATTTTCGGTTTTAAATTCAAAAATATTCTTTTGTAAGTTATATTTTGTAATTTCGATAAATAAAAAGACTTTTTCTTCTTCTTCTTCTAATAATGAGTTCTATTTTCATTTCTCTTAGTTTTTGCATATTATTATATAAATCACTGTAGACATTACACTTTGTATTAAGATCTTATGTTCATTTAATTTTTTTTCTGTCTTTTTTTTACTGATTACATATTATTTTTAAATAATGTATATAATGTTAGAATTTTCATAAGTTAGTTTTTGGCCAGATTTGTATTTTCTTTTGTGTTAATTCATCATTGTTATTCTAAGAGGACTTAGCCCCAGAACGAAGTTCAATTTTCTATTCTATTCTATATATATGAATTGCAAAAACTCACTAAGTAAACTTTTGGTCGATTTGAACCTGAAGATATATAGTTGTTAATTCCCATCATATTTATTGATAGAAAAACTCGTTAAGTGTATAAAAATAATATAAATCCTTTTATAATAAAAAAAAAATAGTTAAGTGCAAGATGTTCTGACTTTACAGAGTAAAAAGTCATCAAGTTACTTAATTCTTGTTCTCTAAATAAGATTCAAGTCAATCCAACTTTTGATGTAAATACCAATATTGAACATTACATTTCATTGACATTTGAAATGAAAAATTGTCCCAACTATGGGGAAGAGGAACATTCATTTGTAAAGATTATACATTCTCCAACTTCTGATGATATTGTTTGTCGTTTCGGAGCCAGTGAAAAATTAATAATGCCTATTCTTATTTCATTATCTGTTGTCTTGAGTATTCCCTCTTGTCAAAATATTATAAGAGGTCTGTTGGCTAATGGGATCCTAAGGCTTTTCGAAATCGACGTGGAACCGGTAAACTACTTGTATAAACAGAAAACTCCAGAAAAAAAAAAAAAAAAAGAACTGGACGGAACGGGAAGTTAAAGAGGTATAGAAGAGAGAAGTGGAGCAAAATAGGAAAGCACTTGAGCTGATAATAAGTGGTATCTGGAAAGATTAGAAGAAAAGAGCTTTGATTGTTAGCGCGGGGTGGAGTGTCTTTGTCCGCTCGGAGATTGGCGTGTCAGGAACAGGTCGATGCCCGTCTATCTGCGTTCTCTTCTTCCTTAAGGGTTGGTTGGGGAGGAGGAGGAAGGGGGGGCGATGTTAAGGAAAATCGGCAACCGCTCCCCCCCCCCTCTTGGCTCTTTGTCTTGTTAAAAGTTTACTTAGATTCGTTCGGCGCTCTCAGGCGTACAGCAGAGATGGCCAGAACTGCTATGTTTACTTTTAATCTTGAATGGTACCATACTTTTGCGAAATGCAATGTCACTATAAATTCCTCAGCATTTTTATTGGACGCTTAAAAATTACTCATTTAAGCCTACATTTCACATTATAACTTTATTTAATACTGATGAAAAAACATTACTATAATACACTATTTATTTATTTTATTTATTTATTTACAACAATGGCGGGACTCCTCAACCTCTTACGGGTCATTTTAGCCCTTACAAAATATTTATTTTACATCAGATGAAATTAAATTTAACAATAAATTGATAGCATAAAATATTTAAAACAAAAAAAGAGTCAGCAAATTTTAAATTTTGTTGTAAAGGTGAGTTATTTGAAGAAATGTAAAGACTTTTTTGCCAATTTGGTTGTATTTGTTAGAATTTCAGTTATATAGTTCTCCAATTCAACTTCATTACGTTGTTTTTCATATCCATAACATTCAGTCAAAATGTGCCTGATTGTTAAATTGACCCAGCAGCAGAGACACTGATGGGGCGTCCCCTTTCTCCTCAGGTGCTCATGAGTTAGCCGTGAGTGGCCAATTCGGAACCTTGTCAGGATTATTTCTTCTCTTCTTTTTAACTGAAGGTCCGCTCGATTGGGAACTACAGAGGGCTAGATCACTCTCAACTCATTGTCTCTTAACACATGCCAGAGACCCTGCCATCTTTCCAGAGCCTTTCTCTTTACCAAAGCTATCACTTCTTTTGGAAAAGCATCCCCTACTGGAGTTCCTTCTGTAATTGCTTGTTTTGCCATGATATCGGCTAGCTCATTACCTCTGATACCTGAGTGACCCGGTAACCACAAAATTGTACCTTACATCCTACACCCTCCAATGTTTTTATATGCCTAACCGTGTCTGTGACGAATAAGTTTGTTGAAAACGAGTTTTTAATAGCTTTGAGTGCAGATTCCGAATCTGTACAAATATAAATTCGTTGTTTATCGCAGGTGAGACTACAAACGGCATGATTTATTGCAAACAGTTCTGCATGGTAGGAACTGCAATAAGGGGCAATGAAAAAATTTCCACATTATCAGAAACAGTGGCCGCACCGACTTCATCTTGAGTTTTTGACCCATCTGTGAAAAGATATTCCCTATTGGAATGTTTCATTTGGAAGTCCGTAAATTCTGCCAATCTTAACTTTGAAGCAAGGGCCTTGTTACATTTTACTTTATGTATTTTTGGAATTGGTAACAGCCAGCCAGGGCTCTGTTTGCAATTGCCGAACTTCTAGAATGGAAGGAAAAGGTGCGAGATCAAAGCCTGTGATGTGAATTAATACACTATTAATAAAATTATACTAATCTGTTTTTTTTCTTAATCATATTTACAACTGTGTTAAATAAGTACAACTAGTAAATTTGAACATATTGATATAATGTCATGAAAACACTTGCTGAGAAACTACCCAATGGTAGCACTCCTATTTTATTTCTATATTAGAAGGTCCCGAGGCCATATTCTTTTCAGACGCCTCGGAGGGTTATCAGAAATAGAAGAGGAAGCAAGGTTGGAAACGAGAGGGTTCGGATGGTTCAGAAGTTTATTATGAAAGGACAGGTATCTGGATTGAGCTAAATCGGAAACATATGGTACATTAAGTTCATTATGGATGATTTTATTTGTGACAAAGTAGGGAGAATTAAGGATTTTACGAAGGATTTTGGATTGCAGAGATTGGATACGAGAGGAATTTGATGGTTTAGTGGAGCCCAAAAGCTCGATCCCGTAAGTCCAAATAGGCCTTTTTATAGTAATATATATGAGTCTTTTGCAAAATAGTTGGCAGTTTAGAGCGTTTGTCTAGTAAATGCTGGAGTAGTCGGAAACGTAGTGGGTTCCAAGTGAATCGTTTGTCAAGGTGGAGTTCTAGGTATCGGATTTGTTCAACAGGAATAAATGGGGTATTGTTAAAGGACAGGAAGTCATAGGTTTACGACGAAGAGTAAAGGTGATTTGAAGGGATTTATTTTATTTTCAGTTTTGACACCATTTTTCAAGAATTGTGATGTGTGATTGAAGAGTTTGGGATGCAATAGATGGATCGTTATCAACTGATAGGATACATATGTCATTAGCATATACTAATAGTAAAATATCAATTTTTTGTTCTTTTATTTTCAATAATGAAGCAATGTGATCGAACAAAAAATTCAAAAACTTAATCCCTGTCAAAAAAAATTTACGTTTCAGGATACGTAGAATTCGAAAAATGAATAAAAAAATTTCGTCCGTTCGCGCATTTCCTCCGAAACTACAGGACCGATTTTGTTTTTCAAATTTGAATTTGAAATTAGAGATCACCCAAGGATGATCCTCCTTCATCAACATTTTCCTCCGCCTTTTCGTTTCAAGACCGAAAAACCTGCGTTGCTATAGACTGTACCGCCTAAACGAATGTACCGATTTCAATGAAACTTCGCCAAGTCTTCTTCTCGATGCCCTTTAAATTTATTTATATAACATACTTCAACGAAAATAAGCTGGAAAAAAAGTTAGGAGGGATGATAAAATAAAATTAAAACTACGTATTTAAGCCTACATTTCACATTGTAATTTAATTTAATACTGATGAAAAAGCATTACTTTAATACACTACTAATAAAAATTATACTAATTGTGAAATATCAATTTTCGGGTTTGTTATTTTCAATAACGAACCAATGTAAACGAACAAAAAATTCAAGGTTTTAAATTTGAGGTTTTACGTTTCATTATACGCAGAATTCGAAAACAAATAAAACTCCTTCGAAACTGCTGGACCGATTTTTTTTTTCAAATTTGTATTTAAAATTAGAGGTGAGCTATGGGGCTAACTAAACCTTCAAACTCCTCTCGTATCCAATCCTTACAAACCAAAATCCTTCGTAAAATCCTCAATGCTCCCTGCCTACAAATAAAATCATCCATAATGACCTTAATGTTTCTTTTGTTTCAGATCTGGCCCTATTCAGATACCTATCCTTCCATAAAAAACTTCAGAATCATCCCAACCCTCTCGTTTCTAACCTGGCTTCCTCTTCAATTCCTGATAACCCTCCGAGGCGACTGAAAAGTAGATGGCCACGTGATCTCCTAATGTATATGATTAGAGTGCTACCATTGGGTAGTTACTCAGCAAGTGTTTTAATGTCATTATATCAATATGTTCAAATTTACTAGATGTACTTATTTAATACAGTTGTAAATATCATTAAGAAAAAAAAATTTTAGAGGTCACCCGAGGATGATCCTCCTTTATCGACATTTCCCTTCGCCTTTTGCTTTCAAGATGGCAACCAAAAAAACCTGCGTTACTATAGACTGTAGCGCCTAAACGAATCCTCCTCCCTCCCCCCCTCGATTTCAATGAAACTTCACCAAAGTCTTCTTCTCGATGCCCTTTATTTATTTATATAACATAATTCAACGAAAAAAAGCTGGAAAAAAAGTTACCAGGGATGATAAAATTAGATTCCGAGTTACTCAAACAGCATACACTTTTTTGTTGATATAGTTTTTTAAAACTTTACGGAAATTAAAAAAAAAAATCGTTAAAATCGGTCAATTAGGAGCCGATATGGTCTCTAGATATTTTTTATATGTTATACTGCAAAGGTTATATCCTTTGTTTGGGTTTTCGATTTTAATGGTAATTTATTTAACATATTACTAATATTAAAAAATAAAAGTTTAGTCCAATAATTGGAATCATCTTTTATTTATTTTTCTTTGTCACTAGGAAGGTAATGTTGCTTTAGATGTATAATTGTTTGGAAATAATAAACCGTTGTGAAATGATTTGCAACAGTTTTTTTTTTTTTTTTTTTTTTCAGTTGGCTTTACATTCTAAGTCTTTCAAGTCATAAGTCTTTCAAAAGTGCTTTCTAGGATGGTGGTTAGTGTCCATGTCTAGCAGTTATATTTCAGAACTGGCCCAATCAAAGCATTGTGCAAGCTTTATTTTAGATTTTTCGGGATTTCAATTCCTTTGAAAGAGGAACAAAGCACTCACTGTTAGTCCTTGTTATACGCTGGTATATTTCCGACCGTTGGTCATTCATCTAATTGGCTTTTTGTGGAGCCGTTGTATTTTCAAAGCTAGTGAGGAATCAATGAGTATATATTGTAAAATAATAAACGAGAGAAATACAACGACATGGCGAGGCTGCTCAATTGTGTTGAGCTGCTAAATAACAGCATACTCATCATTAAAAAGATAATAATGTTTAAAAATATAAGAGAGAGTTAGGTCGGACCATTGGAATACATATCAGACATGCCAAGGACGGTACCTTGGCTTTCTCTTAGACAGACGACTAACGTGGAACCCTCATACTAGACTTAAAAGACAGGAACTAAATCGACGATACGGACAACTATACCGGCTACTAAACAGAAAATCAAAAATTTCCATTGAAAACAAGTTATTGATCTACAAGACAATACTTAAATCTATCTGGACTTACGGACTTGAACTGTGAGGAACAGCAAAATTTACTAACATCAAACGCATCCAATCCTTCCAATCCAAAGTCCTTCGAACAATAGTCAATGCTCCTTTCTATGTAACCAACAAAACCCTACACCATGACCTTAATATCCCATTTGTCCTAGATCTTATCCCAGCAAAATTCTTCAAATTTCACCAGAACCTTAACCATCATCCAAATCCCTTTGCACAATCTCTATCCAGCACCACCCATCCATATAATCCTCCAAGGAGGTTAAAACGGCAGTGGCCCCGCGATCTTTTATAATTTGTAAATATTGGAGTTCTGGCAATGGCCAGATTCTCCACTCACGACATGAATGTATGTGGCTGAATAACTCTTGCTCAATCTCCACTGGGTTTAGCCCTAGTGACGCGGCTGAGGGAGGAGTGCAGGGAACTCCTGGATTCATACTTTTCCCTCCACAGTTCGAGGGACAAGTCTGGTTTGGAGTTCTCTCGCCAAATTGTAAATATTGTATATAGGTGTGTATGTGTTCTTTTTATTTATTTATTTTTAGGTTGTTGTATTCTTATTTATTGTATATATATTATTTTTCTGTATAATTTATTTTATTTATTGTACATAGTGTGAATGTGATCTGTGAATTCTATTATAAATGTCCTAGAGACAGATTGTAATATTTTTCAATAAATAAGTTTAAAAAACAAAACAAATATTAGTATTGAACGCCAAGATGTCAACGAACCTTGTCGAGCTTTCTGTATCCAGGCAGTAAACTTCGAGGAAACATTTATAGTATTTTTATTTCAAGGAATTCGGCTATGGGATGCTTTATATGTTATGCGGACAGTTTCAAAACATATGAGCAGGGGTTTCTGATTCTAGGCCACAATTGCGACTGAGAGGTCGAACATCTCGGTTAACCTGGCTTTAGATCACTGGAGAGAAGCGTAATTAACGTTTAATGTCATGGTATTAGTCCATTCTGAGATAGTGAGAACTTTTTTGTCTTATATAAATTTATTCGTCCACAGATTAGATTTAAAATGGAAACACCAATTCCCTGTCATTTGCACTTTGCGACACTTGAAAAAAATTTTTTTGAGAGTTATGAATAGAAATATATAAAATTGATATTCACATAATTATCTGTTAACCAATCCTTAACTTTCCTCCAAATTTGAGCCAAATCGAACGTGCGGTTTTGATATAGACGTAACGAGGAAAACTCGTTTGTGCACATATAAGTACAGAACAGATTTCAATGAAATTGATACTGCGTTATTTTTTAGTAATACCTATTTTTTTTTTAGCCAAATCGAACGAACCGTCTCTGAAATATTGGCTTATCAAAAAAAAAAAAATAAATAAAAAAAAATACGTTTGCGCGTGCGTAAGCGGAAGGGCTATATGGAATTTAATGACATGCACAATTCCTAAAAATAACGTGAAATCGAATAAACGGTAGTAGATGATATACCCGTTACATCGATTTGACTATAGACAGACAGACGCCGAATCAAATTTGATCCTTGATGTCAGAAACGTAAACGTTCAAAACAGACAACATTTCCGGCCTCTGCTCACGGACTATAGGCTTTAGACCACACAATAGAAGTAGAAACATGAAAGGCGGGATTAATAATACGAATTGAATATATCCTTCGCTTACAGCATGCAGGACCGATTTATAGTTTTTGAGAAATTTTAATCCATATCTTCAATAAAACACGTTATCAATTGATTTTCGACAATATTTTTTCCCTTTACGCTTCTCTAGCCTGGCCTCGCGTTAAGATACAATTTCGAATAATAGCCCATTATAGAGAAGATGAAATGATGAACATTTCCCTCGCTTACAATATGTCCGATTTTTATTTTTTTTAGATATTTTAATCCATTTGCAAAAACACTTCAATTAATCGACTCCAGCCGACTTTACCCGAGCGTTACTTACCGAAAATCTGACGGCCCAATCTAATTCACCCTCCTCAAACAAAAGTGCAAAACGCGCCTAAAGAAGTTTTAACTTTAACAATTGGATGACATTAACAAATATGCATTCTATTGTTCATTTAATTGGGTTACTTCCTTTATAGTGACCAATAGAATATAGGCTCTGACCCCCCTCCTTCCACGTATCGGCCAATAGAAAGGAATCATATTTCCATTAATGTAAACGAATTTGTGGAAGATGGGCAAGTAAGAGGGTAGAGATAAGGGGGAAGTTAAGGGTTAATTGGCTGATGAAAGGACCCTTTGACGCAGCTGTTCGAATTGCATTAGCTTCGGCTCCCACTCTCTTGCATGAAGGCTCCGGTACCCACTTAGTATATTTTTAGCATCTATGGTTTTACCTATCAATCGGTGGTTCCTATACATTTAAACTCAGTTTAATTCGATAAGATTAATACTAGCGTACCCCCGAAAGAACTCTCATATTAGATAGCCCCTGGTAGAGACCTCCCTTTTTTTTCCTTCAAATTATTAACATCCGTCTGAAACTTCGTAAATAGCTTCATCTCATCGCAACCTTCAAATATATTTGCGAAGATTCTCGGATTCGGAGCTTTTTCAATATGGAAATAGGCAAACTTTGTCTATTTAATTAGGTACTAAAAATTGATTAATACTCATTTGCTTTTCACTTGAGTCGTGAGATAATATCAGAAAATCGAAAAAAAAAAGTTGACCTACAAAAATATTGGGCAGCTTGGTGAATATAATCTCGTTAATTTGATATTTCGGGGTGGAGATCACGCTAAACGGCTCGATATTTTGGTTAGGCTACTTTTTTTCTCTTCAATTTTGTGGTCATATTATCTTACGATTCAAGTGAAAACCAAACGGGTATTCATGCGTTTTTAATATCTAGTTAAATATTATCTTTGCGAAGATTCTCGGAATTTAAGCGTTTTCAATCTGAAAATAGGTAAACATTATCTATTTAATGAGATACTAAAAACGCATTAGTACTCATTTGCTTTCCAATTGAATCGTAAGATAATACGAACAGAAAATTAAAAAAAAGGTGTCCTACAAAAATACCTAATTAAATAGACAAAGTTAGCCGATCTCCAGGTTGAAAATGCCCCATTTCGTCCAATTTTCACAAATAAAATATTTGTAGATTACGGTGAGATGAAGATATTTACGAAGTTTCAGGTGGATATTGATACAACAATTTTATAAAAAGGGGTCTGTACTACGGACTATATTATATATTAGATTATTATATTATATAGGTCAAACGGCCCAATATTTTTGTAGGCCATCTCTCTCTCTATATATATATTCCCTTTCAACAAGATCTCGACCTTCTGACCTCTACATCCCTTCTCACAGATCTGCCTCATTCCAAAACTCCTTTATTGCTCGCGTGCTGTCAATTTCTGGAATTCTCTTCCTATCAAAATTCGGGATTCCCCCTCCATATCCACATTCAAAACCCTCCTATTCCAATTCCTATCCCAAAAAACAGTCAGATGCTTGCTAAACTTTTGATATTATACATTTTTATTATATCATTCATCATCAAATGACAGTACTATTCCATACTGTAAACTTCACTAGGGATTTTAGAATATCTTCCTACTCCCAATGCCACTGAAAGCATCTATTGTTTGTTGTTTTATTATTTTTATTCTTATACTAATAAATTTGTACCTATAGTTACAATAAGATAATGATGTGTTTATATTGTTCATTATTTAAATACTCTGACATTTTATATTGTCAAATTTGTCTTTCCTTTTTTAGCAGAAACACAGCTCATTTTAAAGACGAAATCAATGTATTTTTTATTATTCTATTTTTCAAAAGTGTATAATTATAATTTTTCCTACTGTACATAGTTTTAAGCGTCTTATCATAGTTGTAAGTGTTTTGTATATAGAGTTTTTTTTTTGTATATAGCTTGTTGAACTAATATTTTCTTTACTTTCTCTTTTATTATTGTTCTATTTTGGCCAGACGTAGTCTTTTAAGTATGTACTATTTTGTTATTCTAAAGGGACTTTGTCCCAGAATAGAGTTATTTTATATATATATATATATATATATATATATATATATATATATATATATATATATATATATATATATATATGATTCTTCTATATATATATATATATGTATACGGAAATAGAAAATAATAAATATCTCTCTAGACATATATATTGTTCAGAGAAGTGTGTCTATGTGGTTTACAAAATCGGACGTAGTAACGAGGTTTTAATTGCTTACTACCGGCACAATAAATAGGGTTTCTGTTATTTTAATGGCCTTCAGGAATTGTTATAGCTATAAGATTTGGAAGTTAGCTCCGTTAAAAATATACTTTAAGAACTTTGTTCATTGTGTTATCCACGCATCAGATTTTTTTCTGTTTATTTATCAGAGAGGGGGGGGGGAGAGATATTTTATGGTGGATTGGTGGGAGGAAGGAGGAAGAAGGAAGAAGGAAATGGAATGAAAATAAAGAGGCTACGAGCTATATATCTTCAGATAACCCTGACTGATGAGGTTAGTGGGGGTATAGACTTCTCCATAAACGCTTCCATGTTTTATACTTGGCTTTTGTTACTTATAATGGATTTTGATTTATTTTTTAAATTTATAAGCACGTTACCTGAAATGTAAGGAATACATATTGGGTCAAATATTTTATTGATATAAAGCCACAACATATCCGATATACGGGGTGAGACGTGTGGAATGTGCAAAACTCAATTTATTTAAATTTAATTGGTCAATTACAAATACAATGTACAAGTTGGATAGTGCGAATAATTTCCATAGTATTCATATTAGTCATTGAACAAAGGAATGTATTATGAGACAGATAATTTTTTTTTTTAAATTTTTCTCAATGGAATCACTTTGTTTCATTCATGATAATGAACAAAGATACGTGTTCATTACTATAAGCTAAGCATGGGATATCGAAGGCCAACATTGTCATTGATATTAATATGGGCCTATAATTATCGAGGTCTATATTTTCATTGATATTATAAACATTTTTGAAATATGAATTTCAATTTATTGATTCTCTAGCATATAGGTGCATGAAAAAAAAAATGCTAATTTTCTCTTTAAATTAATTAATAACCCCCATAGCAGACTGAAACGACTATAAACCGCCCGACGTTTTCGACTACTGCAGCGCTTACTAGACAAACGCTCTAAGCTCACAATCAATTACAAACGACTCATATATATGACAATAATAAGACCTATTTGGACTTACGGAATTGAGCTTTAGGGCTCCACTAAACCATCGAATTCCTCTCGTATCCAATCCTCACAATCCAAAACTCTGATCGCTCCCTACTTAGTTACAAATAAAACCATCCATAATGACCTTAATGTTTCTTTTGTTTCAGATCTGCCCCAATCCAGATACCTATCCTTCCATAACAAACTGAAGAACTATCCGAATCCTCTCGTTTCAAAGCTTGCTTCCTCCTCGATCCCTGATAATCCTCCGAGGCGTCTGAAAAGAAGATGACCTCGGGACCTTCTAATATAGAACTTTAATTTGAGTTCTACCAATGGATAGTTTTTCTTCATGTTGTACATGTCATGTTACCAATGTCACATTTACATGTTGTATTTTCTATGTAATACAGTTGTAAATTTCATTTAAAAAAGCAATTAATTAATGGAAATATCAACTCTTCTACCCTCCTTAGTCAAATACATTTTCTAGTTCCTGTCCATCTTTTTTCGAGAAATTTCCATTTAAACACTTATGCCTTCCATTCATCCATAGATCGGATTCAGCGAAATGCCGATTTATTTGCACCCTACATAGATTTCTTTGAAAATTCCTAGCTTTGGTTTGAGATGGTTCTACCTAACAAATTTGGGCAAATTGCGTTAACTGAGTGAGGAGGGTTCCACACGCGTTATTCAACTCTACTTAAGTATGGCTATCAATATTCGATATTATGGAAATATCGATATTTCCCTCTATTGCTCGCTACATTCTATATGAAACAAACAAGATGATATATATATTTCTAAAGATCAGATTCATATGTAATTAATTCCTAGCGTTTTCCGATAGTTTTAATTTTTACTTTCACTTACCTATATATGAAAAATATAATAAGGAGGATAAGTATTGCGATCGAAAAAATTTACGAATCTAAGGTTTCAACGGGAATACATGTTTTGAGGTCTCCTGAGTCTAAATAGCCAATTCATGCAAATGTCTGCGTGTCTGTGAACACTCAAGCTCGAAGACGAAAAGTCGTACGAAAATGATATTACGTATTTAAGATAGGTATCTGCCTTAGATGTCTGTGTGTGTGGGTGTGTTAGCAGTCTAGCTTAAAACCGAAAAGTCGTAAGAAAGTTAAATTGCATATTTAAGGTTTTTATATGGCTCAGATGTTACAGCAACATTTTCCTTAAAAACGGCCAACCAGAAGTGCCACTTTATATAAACGGTGAAACACATTTTTATTTTTATATTAAATTATCGATAGTCGATAAAATTGAAGTAGATACTACAGATGGTAAAATACCGAATATGGGAAGGAAAATATCGATATTTCTATAATATCGACCATCGATGGCTGTCCCTACTATAAGATGCAATCTTTCAATTTCATGGGTGAAATACATAAAAAAACAAACTTTTTAAGTTATTCGAAAAAAAGTTTCTTTTCCTTTTTTTCCTGAAATTTCAGAGGGATGTTACTATTTCCCATAATTTGATGAATAATCGATAAAGATAAGAATACAAAGAATAGCATAGAAACAAAAAACACCATTGAGAAAAAATATATAAATATTCCATACATGTATTATTATTTCAGTCATCCAAGTCGAAAGTTTAAAATTATATGGTGACGAATTTTATAAGGCAAAGGAACTGAAATATTGCAATCTAATAACTAATTATTTAATAATAAACGACAGTTCTATTTATATTTAATTCTAACGTCTTTGGTTGGAAGTGCTTTAGATTCTATTTTAAATTTGGCATGCCCACCATGACTGAATCTTCAGTGATTGTCACTGAGTTTCTAGCCTATGATATTTATGGATATCGCTACAAACAGTAAGTTTACCGTATAAAGTTTACATTTTCTCGAAATTACATGTTATTGCAAAGTAAACATACTTGCATGATCACATGATAGTTATGACTGATAGATAATTATCGATGTTTATTTTAATGCCATGTTTATTTGCATAAACAAGTTACTAATTTGAAAAATAAAATAATATATCGGGCTGTGTGGTGTTTGAAATCATGGATGTTGTAATTTTCTTTTGCCTTTCACGTGGTTGTGCAATTTTTGTTTGTTATATTAACAAATATTATGTAATTTTCTAATGGTTAGTAGCTCCTAACTTAAATATATCTGCGCTTTAAGAAAATGACTATAGGTACATATTTTGCCGTGTAGGAAAGTGGCCATGAGTAAAGTAACATACTATAAACTATTTCGAATTTTTTTAAATAACATACCTATATGATAAATTAATAATTTTAAGTTATATAAATAGCCATGTTTAAAAAATGATGCAGTTGCATTCAAAAAGTTATGTTTGAGTTAGTTTACAACACTGCAATCCGCTCGAGCAATATAAAATTTCAATTTGATTTTATGTAAAAGTTTTGTTAAATCAATTCATTTAAACGAAAATTAAATCCAATATTTGATAATTGGTCACTTCAACTTTAAAAAAACAAATATAAGAAACAGACAATTCATTTACGATAAGTTATAGTTTATTTTGTATTTATATTAATTTTTTTTAAAAAGAAATTACCTAAATAAAAGTTAAAATTTTATTATATACTCAGAACTCTATTGTAATAAAAACCCATTCTTTATTTTCAATTTTTTAAACAAATATTCCATGGTAATATTCAAAGGTTTTAAATCTTGGTTTCTTCAAGTAATACCTTTTCAAAAAATTACATTAAAAGTTCTACTGGAAATAATGCCGTATCGACAACCACACTTCAAATGGTGAAGTTTTCAAGAAGGTTAACTTACCTTCCAAGTAGGTTATAGTGAAATAGTTTTAGTGATAGGCTAAATTCTTTCATGCTTAAAATGGAACAAATTATCTGATAATGATATATCATATTCATTGCTAAAAAGATAAATTTTGATATTTGCAGTTGCGGATTTTGTCCTACGGTAAAAATTTTGAACATTCATCATAAGAAATACTAAGAGACACATAAAATAAAAAGGTAAGTTATCTGCATCATATAATAGCTTCAACATAAAAAAATATATCTATTGGTGAAGCAGTTATAAAATTTGTCCAACACATCACCAATGAGAAGTTTAATTTTGGTTTTTATTACCTAAATTGGTTAATTGCTTACAAGGCAAGATCAATAATACGAAATTTAAATAATAGCTCATTAAAAAGAGAAAGAAATGCTGAACATTTCTCTGGTTTACAATATGCAGGTCCGGGTTTTAGTATCTGAGATATTTTAATCAATATTATTAAGTACTAGTACTTTCTTGAATTGTCTCTCTGTAAATCAAAACTAGTGTTGCCCAAATGCGAGACCGTGACGAATCTTGGTAGTACAATTACTTATTAGCTTATTACTATAGAGATATTACTGTCATTTTTTAGATAGGAGAAACCTAAGTAAGCCTGAATGAAAAATTAGAGGAGTTAAATGCAAAAGTATATTGGTTATACCAATTATTTACATATAGTAACTAAGATTGTCAAATATTAGTAACTATTTTGCCTTAATTTTTATTCAAAAAATCGATTTTTTTGCAAAGTGCAAGACCAAGACCTATTTTGGGCAACACCATTCAAAACAGTGAAATATTAAGGTATATATTTGTTATGCGCGGTGTGGTCTTCTTAGAAATATTTAGTGAAAGCACAGTCTAGAGGAGATCTCCCAACCTAATGTTGGCACTCCATAGCTCTTAGGGTGGTGTTGCCCAAAATCGGTCTTGGTCTTGCACTCTGACCAAGACCAAAACTGCCTGAATTATGCCAGACCAAGACCAAGACCAATACTAGTAAAAAAAAAATCGTTTTTGTGAATAAAAATTAATGCAAAATAGTTACTCAAACTTGAAAATTCATCATCCACATAATCCATCCTCTATTAAGCAGTGTGAGGAGGAAGTTTATAGAGCCTTCTCCAGCTCTGCCGGTCTTCAACAAGATGCCTCCTATCGTTCCATTGAAGACCTCTTCTCTGGAAGTTGCTCTTCACTTTATCTTCCCATTTCCTTCTAGACCGTCCTCTTCCTCTCTTGCCATCCACTTTAGATCGATAGGTTTCGCTAGCTATTCTGTTCGCTTCCATACGCAGAAGATGTCCTAGCCATCTCAGTTGATTCTCCTCAATCACATCATTGGCCGGCTTTATATTGAGGTTCGACCTGATGGTGGTGTTGCGTACTCTATCTCTCTCGTTTTCCCCCCCAATCTTTCGGAGGAATTGCATTTCTGACGCTTGTATACTTGATCGATGTTTCTTTGTCAGCGTCCATGATTCTGAAGAGTACGTTAAAATGAGCAGAAATTTCGATCTGAAAACTACCACCTTTATTTCTTTTCCACCTCACTCTGTTTGGAAAACCTCTCTTAACTGCCTCAAACATCCTGCTCAAAGCAGCGATTCGCTCAGTCACCTTTGAATCGATGTATCCATTTTCATTAAGGTGTGCGCCCAAGTATTTGAAGTTTTCTACCTGCTCGAGGATTCTGTCTTCGACTCTGATGACGCGCATATTTCTCCTAGGCTTCTTTCCAACCCTCATTACTTTCGTTTTTACACGGTTGATAATCATATTAATCTTCTACAATTCTTCTTTTAATCTATTAATATTCTACTGAAGATTCCTGTCACTGTCCGAAAAAATAACAATGTCATCAGCGAATGCATGTATTGAGAGGCTCACCGATCTCGAAATATTTAGTGAAAGCACAGTGAGATCTCCCAACCTCACGTTGGCACTCCATAGCTCTTTGGGTGGTGTTGACCAAAATCGGTCTTGGTCTTGCACTTTGACCAAGACTAAAACTGCCTGACTGTTGCAAGACCAAGACCAAGACCAGGACTAATAAAAAAAAAATTGGTTTTGTGATTAAAAATTGAGACAAAATAGTTACTTATACTTGACAATTTTAGTTACTATATGTAAAAAAATTGTACAAGCAATATACTTTTACATTTAATTCTTTTAATTTTTTATTCGGGCTTAGTTAGGTTTCTCCTACATGAAAAATTGCAATAATATCTCTATAATAATAAGCTAACAAGTAATTGCACGAACAAGACTGATTTTGTTTTGATTTGGGCAAAACTACCTTTGGTGATTCATTAGTGCCCTTCCTATATATTCGCTTAGGTTCAAGGACAGTGACAAATCGGTTTAGATCTTTGGATTATGGCTGCTCAATGTCATCAGGTGCACTAGGATCTATATTTCTTACTCTGAAACAGACCGTACATAGACCAAATCTCAGAGGAGCGACTGACATCCTGTAAAAGAACATTATGATATTTTATATACGAGTTTTTTTGTTTTTTTTTGTCCACCCCTTCCTTGCCTTTCAGGCTATAAGTCTTGTAAGTGCCTTAGTCCTTAGACTGTAAGCACCATCCCGACTCTCTAGATACGACATACATATAGCAATATTTATTCGATGTGAACATTGGAGATGATAAAGAAACGTCACCTTTTATTCTTATCAACTCTGATTTCACTTATTTGTTACAGGAAATGACCGAGTCCTGCTTCTGTGGGGCCAAGTTCGAAATAATCAAGAGGCATTATGGTTTGTCTGAGGAAGATTTCACAAAACATGTTCAAAAGCTTTACGAATGGCTTATTACTCAACCCCACCTTCCTCATGATGTCGGTAAGTTTGAATTTTTATGAATTAGGGTGAACGTGCCAGTTACGGACAGATTGGACTTTAAACATAAACAATAAGCTTCCTTTTTGATTTAAAGGTTCCAGTTTTTTTCTAGATTGAAGAACAATGCCCTCTATTGACAATTGTATGAACAAAGTTTGACCAAAAGAAAATTTTAGGATGTCTATCATAGTAGTTTCATATCTTCCTACTAACAGTTTTGCTAAGATTACGTTGAACATTTATGTTATCTTATTTTTATCATTAAATAAAAATTTTAGAATTTTTCTGAGGTATGACCATTACTGGTGCCGACCCACTATACATTACTAGAACAATTGAATTTCGGTGTGTCCATCACTAGTGGAAAAAGGTGTGTTTTTTTTTTATATGGTGATACCAGCATAACTTAATATTTTATTATTTTAAAATGTTAAATAGAAAAAAAAAAGATCCATCAAAATAAAAAAGTTCGTGATGTAGACCCTTTTTTATCAAATTATTAACATCCGGCCGGAACTTCGTAAATAGCTTCATCTCATCGTAACCTACAAATATTTTATTTATGACAATTCTAGGAATTGGGGTGTTTACTATCTGGAGATCGTCAAATTTTTTTTATTTAATTAGGTGATAAAAACTCTTAAATGTCCATTTTCTCTCCACTTGTATAGTAAGATACTTTGAGCACAAACTCGAGAAAAACGGTGGCCTTGAAAAAATATTGAACCGTTTGGCGTAACTTACATCCCCAAAATGTCAAAATAACAAGGTTTTATAGGCTAAATGGCCCAATATATTTGTAGGCCAACTTTTTTTTCTCTGTTTTGTGATCAAATTATCTTACGATATAAGTTGAAAATAATAGTATTTGCGAGTTTTTAGTACCTAATTGAATAGACAAAGTTGGCCGATCTTCAGATTGAAAACGCCCCAATTCCAAGAGTTTTTGTAAATAAAATAGTTGTAGGTTAGGATGAGATAAAGTTATTCACGAAGTTTCAGGCGGATGTAAATCATTTGATAAACAGGAGTCTGTACAACGGAGTAGCTAACAAGTTGAATTTGAATGCAGAAAAGACGAAGGCAAACTTAATAGGCTTTAATCACCTCCTTAAAACTGTTCCCAATATTCCAACTCTATTCCTATATGATCCCGTCAAATTCTTTCCCTCCATCAAAAAACATGGAATGATCTTTGATCAAACGCTTTCCTGGAAAAATCATATATCCAACATCTTCCGCCGTACCATTTCCACCTTAAAACGTCTAAATTATTACCGTCACCTATATCCCCTTGAAACTGATAGGCTCTTAGTAACTTCCTTAATTTTTCCCCACTTTGACTATTGTTGTACAGTATGGGGGCGCCTCTGGGAATCTCGAGGCGAAACTAAAACGTTTGATAAATTGCTTTGTACGGTTCATCTTCGGGATACCAAGGGACGTCTCTGTTTCCCGTTTTTATGCAGAGTTGATGTGGCTTTATCCTTCCTACGTCGTAAGTATTCTCTGGCATCCTTCCTCTTGCAAGTCATCCAATCCCACTGTCCTTCATATATTTCCGAGCTCCTTCAATTCAAATCCTCTCTGTCCACTCCCGCAATACCCGTTCCGGTCTTCTGATTTATACATAATGGCCCACCGAACCGCTGCTTTCGACAGATCGTTCATTATCCGATCCTCATCCCTATGGAACTCCATCCCTTCCCACATCCGTCAATCCAAAACTCTTCCTACCTTTAAATCCCGCCTGTTCAATAATTTCTTATCCATCCAGTCCTCATAAAATTGTAAATAATTACTATAGTAAATATATAAACAAATTATTATATCGTTCTTCATTATTTTTACTTCATGTTTATTTTCAATGTTTATGTTTTATTATTTAACTGATTTAAATTAGAAAGTAACTTATAATTTCTTTTATTATTTTTTTTTTAATTTTGAACATTTAATTATACTATATTCTTGTTTATGTATGTCTGAGGCTCCTTAGCCCACATTTTTGTCTTTCTGTATTATTGTAAAAGGACTCGTCCCAGAATAAATAAAGCGTTATTATTATTATTATTATTATAATTACGGTGGCATAAGCCAAAAAAGACAAAAATTTCCATTGCTATGGTTAGACATATTGCGCTTACCCTAATAATTAATTTTTTTAAAGTACTTTATAGTTTCTTTGTGAACTTCCTTAAAATGAAAAGGTATCAGAACAGACATAACCTTTGTCTGGGTCCGACACCAGTCCTGTCTAGAGTACTAATACTGTTATCTTCAACGATCTGATATAACAGACGAGATAACCTTTGATGGGGCTTCGGATAGAATAAAAACCGATAGGACTTGAAAAGTTGACTGGCCGTTATCGGAAGGCTTTATTCGCCGACCCCGGGAGGGGGGGGGCGAGGGGAGGGGGAAATGGCCTATGATAGAGGGCGCCCTCGGTCCAGATTGCCTCACAATCGCTCCTGTTTACTTTCGATCTTCTCGCTAGGAAAACCAATATACCTTTTTTTTTTCTGATCCCAACTTTTTTCAAACATTTCGAAAATACCGTGGTTTGGATTTTACTTTCTTCTTCTTTTTTTTTTTTTTTCGAACGATTCTCTATTTTTTAACCTGTGTTTTTATTGTCCTCCGATACCCCGAGACATTCCTCGTTCGGGCAAATCTGCCATTCCTCATTTTTCCAGGTGTTGTTTACCTTGTTTTAACTTTTTTTTTTCGGTTGAGAAATCTGGTTAGCTTTAGGGCAGCTTGTGTAAACAGTTTTTTAAAAACTATTATCCGAAGTGAACATTTAGTATGACGTTAGCATTTTTTTTTTTTTTTTTTGTGTGTTGGCCCGGAGCACGTCGACCCCTGATGACGTTAGCTACTTTTCCGAAAAATAAAAAAATTTAGATCAACAATCTACTAATAACATTACTTATTATTTTATTAATTAATAATAAAATAAGAAATCTCAAATGAAGAGTGTACAATGTTATGATAAAGCAAGTTATAATGTATATCTATGAGACCGGGACACTAATCAGCACCATAGAGAAAATACTGAAAGATTTTAGGAAAAAATCCTCCTCTTGATAACCGGAGCATTCTAGAATGAGAGTACTAATACATGGAGAAAGATCAATAAAGAACTGCTTGCAGAAACTGGTCAATCAATATCCCATAACATTATGGCAAGGAGGTTAAGATGGGTGGGGCATATAGCTTGTAGCAATCCATCTGGAAGTCTTCAAGAATCACTTAAATACCATTTCATATAGGTAGTTAGTATCACTATTTTTTTCCAAAGTAATTATCGTCATATATATATATATATATATATATATATATATATATATATATATATATATATATATATATATATATATAAAATCTTTCAGACTGCAGCCCCCAAAATTAAATCCTGGATCCGCTAGGTAGAATGAACAAAGATGTAATAGAGCTGCGTGCATATAACTGGAAAGAAATTTTATAGTCATTTGCTAGTTGCACATCACTTATTCCATCTATTATTTTAATTCTTCATTCTTTAAATTTGTTTCTTAGTTTCTTTTCATTAGAGAAGGTTAAACTGATTAAACACCACTAGTTCCTTCCACCCATACACGAAAGCTTAGTTGTATGTTTATGTGTCCTTGCTTACTAGCTGAGGGAGATGGTCCTGCATGATGATCCCCAGTTTCCTTCCGTAGTTTGGCCCTTATTGTCTCAAAAGCGGTGCAGGTCGTGACAACTGTCCAGTAAATCCCAGAACACCTCAGGAGGAACATCTTTTTCATTTATTTTTTTTTATGAAGATAGGCTGATGCGTTTGCAGTACATTCGTTGCCTGGCAACCTGAAGATTACGAGTTGGAGTCGCATTGCCGAGGGCGTTTAACTCTGGAATTAATCCACCATCCTCTGCCCAAGAAAGAAAAAAAAATCGTATAGTCAAGGGCGAGGTAGGGGGGACAAAAAAATGTATAGTTTGAACAGATATTAGGATTGTGAAAAATCTCTTATAATACTCCAATTTGTGAGCCCCCATATATCTGTAGTAATAGAAAAGTAAGTTTTTGGAATAATGAAAAAATGTTGCCTAGATGTTAATAAGTACGTGCAATTTTCAGATTATATTACTCTGCAAAAGTTTGTGGTCAATGCAAAGTTCTTACAAGATAAAGCAGAAAAGAAGTTGGATGCATATTTTACTGTAAGGAGGCTTGTACCATACGTTTTCTCAAACAGAGATCCTTTCTGTCCTGAGATCAAACAGTGTAACGCCTGCATGTGAGGCAAATAGTAATATTTAATATAATAATTTACTACTATTATACCAATGTTTAGTAATAATATAAACTAGAATAACGCTTACTTTTAAATTTGATAACTAATTATTCTGATATTTAATACTAGTGATGCGGCTGGAAAAGTGGCACTGGGATCTCTGGAGTCCTGCTTTGCTTTCCACATGTGGGGAGAAAAGCCTGGCTCGGAGATTCCTGGGCGAATGTATATATTGTATATAGGTATGAATGTGTTTAGAAGTTATTTTATTTTGTTTGTTTATTTATTTTTTTTATTTTTTTTTATTTTTTTTCCTATTGATTTACTTTTTTTTTATAAGTATTATTTATTTACTTCTTATATTTATAGTTACTTCTGTATTACTTGTATATACTCTATGAATGAGAACTTCTAGCCATAATACTTATAGCCCTCCAACAGTGGCTGATTGTATTATTATTCAATAAAAAAATAAAAAATAAAAAAAAAAATAATAAAAATAAATAAAAATAAATTATTCTGATAAGTTTCATGGGTTAGGATTAACGATTTGTCTTGAAACTTCATTAATTATTTAATTACGAGTACTCACTTAATAGAGGCTGGGTGCGCACCAGAGGAGTTACAACTTTTTTGCCAAACTCGGCTAACCGAAAGTGGCTCTTTATATCACCAATTTAACACATTTTTTTGGATTTTCTCGAAAACGGCCCTAACGAGTTTGATTAAATTCCTTATATCAGTATAACATTAAGCAGTTTTTAATATGATGTAGGTTTTCTTATCATTGATGTTCTCTAACAGGGCTTAAATGGCTAATTTTCTAAATTGTTCCTCTTAAGTACCATTATTTTTCTTATTTAAAATATTTAATCATTTCCCGATTAATTCTGATATAAAAAAAAGTTAAATATAAAATATAAAAAAAAATATAATTAACTAAAAGAGAAATAAAATATCGTAACGAAGAATAATTATAATAGAGGGACCAAAGGAATATGAGCGCGCAAAAGCTCATCCGAACCACTGTATCGAAGCAAGATTGAGAGATTAGAACAAGTTTCCACACGTAACATGAGGTTAATACAATACGAACTACAACAATATTATATACATATACAGTTTTCATTAATGCCATCGTTTGTAATATTTAATAGTAGCTTTACCCGGCCACGCCCTGCTGTGGCTTAGCCTGGCAAAATGAAAAAGAAAGAAAATAGAAAGCACATATGATAGGATTAGTAGCAAAGGGCATCTGTCATTTTTAAAAAGTTGGGAAACAAATTTGTCTGTAAAATGGCTTCAATTTAAACTAATTCTAATGTTTTTTTTTTCATGATTCAACTTGAACATTCGTAATCATCTGAGTGAATAAGTCGTCATTCATAATCATCAGAAACAGTCTAAGTTGAACTTATAAAACTAAATTTAAAAATTAATAAAAAAAACGTATAATAGTATTGACCTACATAAGGAGAATCATATAACTTCTTCAAATGATGATTTCAATCACTGTAGTAATTATAAAATTTTCGATTAATCAATAAAAAAAAAAAATGCTTGCCGACTTTCGGTAGTGAGGAAGCAAAAGGAAATGGCCTTTTCTGAAGAGAAAGCAGTAAATGTTTAAAACTCTATAACTCTGCAACGAACCGTACGATTTCTATAACTTTTTTTTTTATTTGGTCAGCAATTCAGAAATCTTTCAAATAAATATGGGTATTATCGAACAGAAATTATTGAACAGAAAAACATTTACATTTTTATTTTTTTTACATATATAAAATTAATCATAAGACAGAAATACTATGCCAGAATCCTTCCCAGGAGTGTACGGAACAACTTCCCAAAGTTTCATGGCGATCGGAAGAATGGTTTAGTAATGCACAAAGAACAAACAGACAGACAGACAGGCATACATTCATTTATATATATACATACATATATATATATATATATATATATATATATATATATATAATATATATATATATATATATATATATATATATATAGATTTAATTTTATAGATTACATCGATATAAAAATTAAAAATTGTACATATACAGGTACTTAAACAAATAAAAATACCTACAATGAAATATAGATAAATACAGCGGCACTCTTTATCAGTGGCACTCTTGTCGGACTAAAAATATTTCGTGATACTTAATCATTTAGTATGATCATCATATATCCATGTTTCCCACCTCTTTCTATTTTCTCGCTAACGCGTATCTTTTCCGCAGTGTTACTATTAGGAAAGGGAAAGGGGAATGATGTTTTTTGATCCATTTTATTATTACTATCGACATTTTCCTTCCGATATTTTAAAATCGATATTATTTATTTAAAAATAAAAATAAAAACTCTAACTTTCGTAAAGCGCTAGGAATTATATTGAATCTAATAGCTAGAAAAAAATTATACTCATCTTGTCCGTTTCATGTAGTGTTTAGTTGAAGAAAATATTGATGTTTCGATAATATCGACTATCGATGGTCATTCCTAAGAAGAATTGAATAATCCGCATGGGACCGCTCAGTAAACTCAAATTGCACAACTTTGTCAGTTAAAACCCTCTAAAACCAAGACTAATCTATGGATGAATGGAAGATTAATTTAATTTTTTAGATTAATAGAATATTAATTTTAGTGGGGCAGCTCAGCGGTAGGGTACTAAATTTCCAATGGTAAAGGTCCCAGTTTCGAATCCCGGCTCATGGCAGAAAAATTATTTATTCTGTTTCATTGGCCGTGGGGTGACCCTGAGTATGTAGACTCTCCTGGGGCACACCCAGCCACTATAAAGTGGGTACCCTTAAGTAAAATAATTAATTAAGGGGAAAAACCTGGCGGTTGAGCTTGATCTCGGTCAAATCATCTCCTTGCACAACTGTAGACCATAAATAGTATTGAACCCAAGACCTTTCATGGGTTGTAGTGGTACAGTTTTTTATTTATTTATTTATTTGGTACTTTTTGTCTAGCGGGCCGGCACGATACCTCACTTCTTATCTAACGTCACGTAATATAACCTCCCTCTTCTTATCCCGCCAAACCTTTGAGTTATTGCATTGTTTAGTTTTCAGTTATTCCCTTATAACGTTCACTTATTAAATTCTTTACTTTAGGCCCGTTTGTGTTTTTTTTTCATTATTTTTAGTTTGTGGCCCTTTTGTGTTCATTTTTCATTTTTTTCCCGTTTATTTTCGTCATATTATGGATCTTCTTAAAATATGGGATTTGCCGTCTTCAGAAGAACAGACAATTCAATATTTTCAAAATGTTGGGATACTTGCAGACGTGAAATTGTGTGAATTTTTGTGGCGGCGGGTTCACACAGAAGAGGACCCGTTTCTCGCTATTTTAAATAGCATAAAACAATTTTGTCTTCCAAAATAAATAACTCAAAGTGAAAATAAATTATACATATGTTGTTTATAGTGTTGATATTTTTTCTTTTCTATGTAAATATGTTTTATACGCACGTATCTTCTTAAAGTGTTTTTTATTATTTCATTCATATATGTGTCGTAAAATAAAAGTATTTTTTTGTTATTACATTTGTTTTTGTATCTGTTTACACTTTCAATAACATGAATTTAATACAATAATACGAAGATATGAAGTAGGAGAAGGCTTATCAATGCGTTATGGGAATTATCAGTGTTGAGGTTATAAACATTGTCAGATAGCAGTCAGTGCCGGCCCATACAAAACGTACCATTTTTTAAAATTTTTATTTATTTATTATTTATTAATTTTACAAAGGAGAGTAGAAGAATTGATATTTCCATTGATTAATTCAAAGAGGAAAATAACATATTTTTTTGTGATAGATTTGTAGTAGAGAATCAAAATTTATATTTAAAAATGTTTATAATATCTTTTTTTTTTTTTTTTTTTTTTTTTTTTTGGTCCTTCCCTTCCTCGCCGTTAAGGCTATACGGGATTTTCCCGGGCCAGGGAGTGTGGGCGGGGATTTAAAAGACTCCCCCGGCACCGGGACGCGAACTCGTGACTATTTTTATATCTTCAATTCATATGTCAGGTTGCCAGGCAACGGCGGTGCATTGCACACGCTTTAACCCATTCGGCTACCCCGCTCACTATGTTTATAATATCTATTTTCGGTATTGCAAGTCCGATATTTTGATGGTATCGATAGTTATAGTGCGATATTAATATCGATAATGGGTCTTCGATATCCCTTCCCTGTGCTCCAAGAGGGTCTCCCGACCATAGGATCGAAGAATATCTATTGTAGAACAATGAATAATTATCAGTCATATCCGGATTCGAACTCTGGACTATTATATTTTAGAGTATTTATCAATTCGGCCGTACGGTAGGCCAGACTAGTAGCTACACAAATAAATCCATACGCTCATAATTTTCAAAAGATATATATCACTCATTTGCTGATTTACACCTGGTGTATTATTCATGATGGTTATAATTCACGTGACGTGACTCGTGACGCTAAGACTTAGTAGCGAGGGATTGCTGCGACCTGTGGTGGGGGAGGGGGTGAGGACAGCTGGTTGTGCGTCTGTCAGCGCTTGATGGATCACACTTCTCAAAACTTATGATAGATGTCTCCTAAGAGAATATCGTACTTATTTATTCAGTTTCATTTATTTCCGAGTTGGTATGAACCAAGAAATGAGTACGCGTTCATTTTAATTTTATATCACGACCATTCATCACTGTCCGGATCCGAGGTAGGACCGAAAATGGAAACTAATCTGATGTGGGATGCATGAATAATATATTAATTATATAAAAATATATTTTATTAAATAAATACAATTTAATTTCGAATAGCTAGTAAGACAAATAATTTTTAAAAAATGTACGAAAAAAATGTATTATACAACTACGCAAATTAATAACAAAATAATAATACACCAGAAATAGTCTCGATAATCTGAACCCTTTGGCAATCCGAACAAGAAATGTGTGATGTCATAAGTGTGACCAGTCACTAACTATAAAACATGTTTTTGAAGAGTGCCCTTTTTACACCCCATTCCGCATCAGCATTCCTGGGAAATCAAGAAGAAATCGTTACCAAAGTTATCAAGTTCCTAGATAATGAAAGACTTAAACAACACATATGACAAGTTTATACATTATGATCCTTTGCAGATTTATTATTATTTTTTATTTATTTACTTTATTTCATTTTATTTTATTCTTTAAAGTGTCTATTGTTATTTTTAATTATTTATTTTAGTCTATCAATCCTTTTATTCAGTTATTTTTATCATTTTTTTTTAATTCTTATTTGTTGTACCAATTATGCAAACAGTATAAAAGTAGTGTTATTTAGTTGATCGGATGTTTTGGGCCTAGACATCCAAACAAACAATCATCCGTGGTACAGAATCCTTTTTATCGAATTATTAAAATCTGTCTGAAACTTCGTAAATAGTTTCATCTCATCGTAACCTACAACTATTTTACTAAGAAAACTCTTGAAATTGGGGTGTCTTCAATCTGGAGGGGGACCAACTTTGTCTATTTAATTAAGTTCTAAAAACTCGTAAATGGATCATAAGATAATTTGATCACAAAATCGAGAAAATAGTGGCCTTCAAAAATATTGAGCCGTTTGGCGTGACCTACACTCTCTAATTTTCAAAATAACGGGGTTATATAGGATAAACGGCCCAAATTTTTGTAGACCGTCTTTTTTATCGATTTTGTGATCAAATTATCCTACGATCCAAATAGAAAGAAAATGGGTATTTACGGATTTTAGTAACTAATTGTTTTCAATAAACTCCCCAATTCCAGGAGTTTTCGTAAATAAAATAGTTGTAGATTACGATGAGATGAAACTGTTTACGAAATTTAGGCGCTGCAGTCTATAGCAATGCAGGTTTTTCGGTCGCCATGTTGAAAGGAAAAGGTGGATAGAAATGTAGATGAAATAGGACCATCCTTGGGTGACCTCTAATTTTAAATCCAAATTTGAAAAATATCGGTCAAGTAGTTTCGGAGAAAATGCACGAACAGCGGACGGACAAAATTTTTTTTATTCGTTTGAATTCTACCTAGTCTGAAACGTAAAACCTCGAATTTTGAGAGAGATTAAGTTTTTGAATTTTTCGTTTGATAACAATGGTTCATTATTGAAAATAATAAACTAAAAAGTTGAATATTTGTGGATTGATGGTTGATTGTAGCGAATAATTGAAGAGATTGATTGGGGTATCAGTTAAAAAGAATTAAAAATAAATAAGTATAAACTTTTTTTTTTTACTTATCACCCCAACCAATATTCTGAAATTTCATTATTACTTGTACTGGCTGAATGTATTATTGAAAATAAGAAAGTGAATTCACGTCAAGTATTTTATTCCAACAGATATTTAGGATTTCTGCCAGGTTTGACTAAATCTGGCGCGAGGTGCATCATAATTCGTCTAAGGGACACCAATCCAGAGAATTTCAATTTCATTTCCTTCCTAAGAAGATGGTACTTCCTCATGGACATATGGCTGCGGGAAGACAACTTCGTCCATAAGATCAATATTATCGTGGATTCCGCTGAGAGCACCGTACGCCATATGGTCAAAATATCTCCCAAAAAAGTGAAAGAAAGCTCAGTATGCTATCAGGTATCATATATATGTTTTTACTTTTATAGATTTTAATTTTAATTTACAGACCTTATCCTAGAAAATTTTTCCAAATTTCCCCAGAACCTTAACTATCATCCGAATCCCTTTGCGCAATCCCTATCCAGCACCACTCATCCCTATAATCCTCCAAGTAGGTTAAAACGGCAGTCCCACCGCGACCTTCTATAGTTTGTGAATATTGGAATTCTCCAATCGCCAGATTCTCCACTCACGACATGAGTGTATGTGGCTAAAGCACTCTTGCTCAATCTCCACTGGGTTTAGCCCCAGTGACGCGGTTGAGGGAGAAGTGAAGGGATCTCCTGGAGTCATGCTTTTCCCTCCACAGTTGGAGGGCAAGTCTGGGGGGTTCTCTCGCCTGATTGTAAATAGTGTATATAGGTATATTTGTGTTCTTTTTTATTTATTTATTTTTAGGTTATTTTATTCTTATTTATTGTATATATATTATTTTTCTGTTTGATTTATTTTATTTATTGTGCACAGAGTGTGAATGTGATCTCTGAAAACTATTATAAATGTCCTTTGAGACAGATTGTAATATTTTTCAATATACAAGTTAAAAAAAAAAACTATGATGAGTATTTTAGACTACACGAAAGAAGTTAAAACATTAATGGGCAGGATTAATAACATAAAAAATATTTTTTTTTTCTATATTCACATCGTTGTGATTTCATTTATCAATCTATATAAAATAAAATATTTAAATGTTTTGTGACAGAATAACAGAAAATATTTAAATATTTATACCAGTGTTTGAAATCGATAATTTGAAAAATCAAAATAAAATCTTATCAACATTTTTATCTGAAATTTTTAAAAATCATTTGATTATTTTTGATGCAATCGATTTTTATTTTTGATAATAAGTGGTAAAAACCATATTCTGGTCATTATTTTTGGACACAAATTTTACAATTAACAATAATAATAATTCTTGATTAATACTGTTTTAAGTCAGAAATATATTTTTTTTGTAATCTCTATGATATCTTTTGAGTATGGTATAACTTTATTTTAGAAATTTATTGGAAATTTTGGCTCACAAAGAATATATATAAATATATACATATATAGTGCAGGTACCACGTGCATAATTATTAAAGCAATTTCAGAAATATAATATTAAATGTCTATATTAATTAATTATAATTACGTATACAGACATATTAATATTTTGTGTGGAAAAGGTGATTTTTATTTTCTGATTACAATTTAATCATTATTATTTATGTACAACAGTATCCCTCAGTGAATGATAATTATTTTTAATCGAACCAATAAACATCAAAGATCGATATAATTTTTTTTTAAATCAATTATGATTTTTAAATTAAAAATCAAATATAATAATTGTTACTTGATTTTGTGGAAAAATGATTATCGATTTCGAAATCTTCATATCAATTTTGCCTCCAATCAGCAGATGAATTTTTTTTTAATCTTCCACAGTTATGTTTTTTTAAATTTATTTAGCCTTATTCAAAAGTATTTATGTGTGCATTTATTTTCATCAATATATTTTCTCTATTCTATGATTTGTATGGATATATTTAAATTATTCTGTTCTAATAGTGTATTCCATTTAAATTAGGATCTATATGTTCTCAAACATAAATAAATCTCTTTCTCTCGCAATTTATGTTTAGATATTATTTTGTGCTTTGTATTGTTTATTTATCTTACATTATATTCTGTTAAATGATGTTATCTAACAAAACATAGTTGATTTCAGAATGTCTACCCCATCGGGTTGGAAAGTGTAGTATTTTTAAATGCATGTCCATTGGTAAAAGTTGTGCTTGAAAAAGTGCTGAAACCCATGTTGAAGGAAAAAATATCCAGAAAGGTAAAAAATAAAATATTATTATTATATTACTATTATATGTATAAATAGAAAAGTACAGACAAACAGACAATATTCAAATGTAAAGACCTTCTTAAAAAATAAACATTTAAAAATTATTAACAAAACAATATATCGCACAATCTTTTTACATAAACCTCAACTATGTGAACTGATCTTTATGGAATTGGGTTGACTAACTAATATACCTATATTCTAATCCTAATGCTAGTATTTAAACCGAAGACTAACATGGAACCCTCATACTAGACTTGAAAGACAAATACTCAACCGACGACATTGAAAGCTATATAGACTACTGAACAGAAAATCTCAACTTTCAACTAACAACAAATTGCTGATCTACAAAACAATATTGAAACCTATTTGGACCGACGTACTGGAACTGGAGAACAGAAAATTTTCTAACATCAAACGCATTCAATCCTTTCAGTTCGAACAATAGTTGATGCTCCGTTCTATGTAATCAATAAAATCCTACACCATGACCTTAATATCCCATTTGTCCTAGATTTTATCCATGAAAACTTTTCCAAATTCCATCAAGATCTTACATATCATCCAAACCCACTTCCACAATTCTTAGCTCTACTCATCCCTACAATCCTCCTCGAAGGTTAAAGAGGCAGAGAGGCCCAGAGACCTGTTGTAAGAATATAATGAGTACTGGCAATGGTCAGATTTTCCACTCAAGCCATGTATGTCTGGTTATAGCGCCTCTGCTCAGCCTCTAATGGTCCTTAATACTGTTGCGGCTGAGTAAGAGGTGCTGGGATCTCCTAGAGTCATGTCTTTCCTTCCACGAATGGAGGAAAGGCTTGGCTCGGAGATCTTGAGTGTATGAATCTTGTAAAAATTGTATGAAAGCATGTATGTATTTAAGTACTTATTTTTGTTGGTTTAGTTTCCTTTTGTTCAGTTTAATTTTTTTATATACATTTAGGGTAAAGGCATCAGTAGTAGACGCATGAAACTTTAACTTAAAAAAAAAAAAAAGAGTTGGAATTATCAGAATGATTTGAATTTGGTGTCATTTTAAATATTAGCTTACACTGTGTAACCACTAGAGTGCGGTAGCGAACCAAGTGAGCAGTGGAGAGGTTAGATCAGCTGATATCTTTGCGGTGTCCTCCAAGGTTCTGCTGTTACCAAATCAGCTAAGGAGGGGGGTTCGATTTTCATCAATTATTCTTTTATTGTTCCAAGATTTTTCACAATTGTTTTTTCTAAATGATAATGTAGACAATGAACTAACTAGGTAACGTGTTTTTGTGTGTTAGTTTTGTTTGAATGAGCACAAATCAAACTGTTACTATTGGAATAATGATAATACTTCTTGTTCCAGTAGTAGACAGAAGTGTCTATTACTAGAAAACTCAACTTTTTCCTGGTAATAGTTGAATATCATTCATAGTTTTATTCTAAGCATGGGAGTGTTCGATTTTTACCAGGAAATGTCTTGTTCCTTTTTACCTACAAATGTAATTTAATTAAAAAAATAAATTTTTTTGTTTTTTGCATTTTTGAAGTTTATATTTTATTTTAAATCATAGTTCCTTGGTAAAAACTGCCAATATAGGTGCATATTCGATTAGAATTTTTTTTTTAATCATTTCTTAATGATATTTACAACTGTATTATATAAATACATCTAGTAAATTTGAACATATGGATATAATGACATGAAAACACTTGCTGAGTAACTACCCAATGGTTGCACTCTAATGATATGCCTACATTAGGAGATCACGGGCCCATCTTTTTTTCAGACGCCTCGGAGGGTCATCAGGAATTAAAGAGGAAGCAAGGTTAGGAACGAGAGGGTTGGGATGATTCTTAAAATTATTATGGAAGGATAGGTATCTGGATTGGGCCAGATCTGAAAAAAAAAGAAACATTAAGGTCATTATGGATGGTTTTATTTGTAACAAAGTAGGGAGCATTGAGGATTTTACGAAGGGTTTTGGATTGTAAGGATTGGATACGAAAGGAATTCGATGGTTTAGTGGAGCTGCATATCTCAACTCCGTAAGTCCAAATAGGCCTTTTTATAGTCATGTATATGAGCCTTTTGTAATTAATTGGAAGTTTAGAGCGTTTGTCTAGTAAGTGCTGAAGTAATCGGAATCGTCGAGCGGATTCTTGTCGTTTCAGTCTGGTATGATGATTAGAAATAAATTAAATATATTAATTAAATGGTGTCAACTACTGGAGTGTTTCCATGTCTACTACTGGTACTCTGATGTGTACTATTATTGGTGAAAAACATGTTATCGAAAAATATTTAAAAACCGACCTAAATATTAATGTTTAAGTTATTTTAGAAGGAATTTAGATCACATGAGAGTGTTGTTGTGCAAATATAGCAAAAAATGGCAGCTTGAAAAGATTCTAACGAGTTAAATTTAAAATTATAAGGAAGAGACTCACAACGTTCACAATATTCTTGTCAAGTAATAATGCAGTTAGTTAGTCTGTATGATTCCTAATACCATTTGCATTCCAAATGAGAATGGATATAGGGTTATATGGAAGTCATTTAATGATTTTTTGGGGGAGGAATAAAATGTGATACAGATTAGTGAGAAGGGATATCAAAGGAGTAACAAGGGATCTGAATTCAGAGACGAAAGATGTAAGTAAACTGGTGAGATCTGTGATATTTCATGGGGGAGGAATGTGAGGAATAAGGTGTTGATAAAATTATTCTGGAATAGGCGAAGTTTGAGTAATAGGAAGCTGAGAATTTTGAGGTATATATTATTGTTAAGGCAGGGTCTCACAATATGTAATATCGTTCTTAACTCCTAACAGGTGAGCAAAAAAACACCGTTATGGTTTTGGAAGGCTTTTCTAAATCCAGACCTTTCATTATCGGAACGTATCGGAATGTCTGGTATCTGGATTTAATAGTCTTGTATGTCTGGCAGCCTTTTACTACCGGTGACTTTAATCTAATTTTAGTATTATTATTTTGTTGTCTATTTATTTTCATTTATTGTACATAGTGTGAATGAGCTACTCTCTATCACTATTACTATTCTCCTTAGATGTGACAGATTGTAATATATCTCAATAAAGGATAAAGGAAAAGAAACTGTTATGAGTTAACTATATCCCACAATAAAAATATAGGAAATTTGAACTATCAGTACAAGTTAAAAATAGAGGTTTTGAAGCTCTCAGACCACTGTCTGGCGTCCTCTAATTAAATATATAAATTAAAGAGCTTAGTCATAAGTTAATTGATTGTGTTAAAAAAAAAATTCAATTAATTTTATATGTAAAATACAAAATCTCCTGGCTCCTAGCTTTTGATTATTCCTCTGTAAATAAATTGACGGTAGCTAAAATCGGATGAAATATAATACCGGGAGAGAGCCTAGCTCTCAGGGGGGGGGGGAGAGTGCCGGGAATTTCAACGATAAATTAAAGATGACGGGAGGGAATAATGAATAAAAAGGTGCTCGAAAAAGCCCGCCTTGAGGGAAACCTTAACAGCGAGATATTCCCTTCTCCCAGAAGGGTTCTCCAACACAAGAACGAAAAAAAAAACAATATAACTTGGTCGATTGGCTGTGATATTGTCAATATAGAACAGAATATATTCAGTTTGGGGGATAATAGAAAATCATATAAAAATACTATATAACTTGGAATCAATCGATGTTAAAAAAAAACACTACGGGGTGTTCTTTACGATAGAAGTGAAAAATCGACAAGGCCACATTAATAATATTTTTTTGTTAGCATTACAGACCATGTAGAAGAAGAAAAAGTCTTTTTATTTAACAAAATTACATAATATAAATTAAAAAACAATACAAAATAATGTTTTTGGATTTAAAACCGAAGACGTGCTACATGGCCTGTTGACCGTCAGAGGAGTCTGTGTTTTAGAACAAAATTATATTTCAATCTATTTATATCCAACTAATTAATACGAAAATAAGAACTACTATATTTACAATGTAAAAGTTATATAAATATTTTAATTGCAAAAAGAGGGATACCAAAATTCTCCAATTCATTAATTGTTAAATTCTTTGGTGAGCATTATTCTATAGGAGAAAGCAGTCTTGCAGTAATTTACCAATGTTATCCAATTGTTTTCATTTAATAAATCTACGACTTGATCCCGAGATAAATTTCTGTAGATCTTTTGCAGCCTGTTTTGGGCTATTTCTTTCCATTTATCTGAACGCAGCTCTCTTGCATCTTTCTTATTTCTATCTATCCATCTGCTTTTTGGTCTTCCACATGGTCTTTTGCCTTCTATTGAGTCATTCATAGTTACGTAGAGGCTTCCAGATGGATTCCTACGTGCTACATGACCTGCCCATCTTAACCTCCGTGCCTTCATATCATGAGATATTGATCGACCAGTTTCTGTATGCAGTTCTTTGTTGGTTTTTCTTCTCCTTGTGTTAGTTCTCTGATTCCAGATCGCTCCGGTTATAATGCGGATGATTATCCTCTCAAATCTTTCAACACTAGGGTGCTGGTGTCCACGTCTCACATCCATATATTAGAACTGGCTTTATCATAGCTTTAGTTTAAAATTTCTTGAGATTTTTCGGGATTTCGATACCTTTGAGAGAAGAAGAAAGCTCTATTATGTATGGAATACAATTTTGTTTTTCTGTATATACAAAGTAACAAAATTTACAATATATACAATTCACAGTATATTTATACATTCGTATACAATTAGTATAAGACAATCATTCAGCAATGGACCCCCCCTTTTTTTTAATGGATCTTCTGTAACGGTGTCGAAACACTATTGAGTGCTACAGAAAATCTAATAGAAATACTTAATACATTATTTTCACGGCTAATTAAAGTAAATATACATATTGACTTTTACAAATTGGCTTCTGAATTTTTCATGCATTTAAATGTTGAGATATTTCAGTCCAAATGTTCAAAATAGTTATTATTTGATCTTTTTTTCCCCCTTTTCAACTCTATAACAAGAACTTCCATCTCTTTGAAAACGCGTCCTAAGTGGTGAAAAATTAGACATAATACTACTTTTCATGTTCTTCTCCGACATTATGTTCTTCAAACTACCAATATCCATACAAAGCTAAAGGTAACAAAAATGTTAATATAGTTCTGTGTCATGCGTTATTTATTTATGATGATAAAAAATTGGGAGGATGTGCAGTCAAAATGTTATGAATTATAAGCACGAAGAACAATATGCAAAATGAAGATCAATTCATGGACGAGAAATAACCGATATGCGTAAAAAAAAGCGTTTAAATAATAAGCTAAGATATAATAATTTCATACTGAATTTTATATTGAAGTCCTGAATCCTATATTAAAAAAAAAAAAAAAGAAAATATTATTTTGCTAGTGGAAAGTCTAACATTGGCATTTTCTGAAATTCACAATATTATCAAAATAAGAACATCTATAAGTTTTTGAGGAACTATTTTTTCAGCCGAATGAACCAAACTTGAAATTAATCATATTTTTCAATATTTAAAAATTCATGAATTATAATATCTTACTCGATGTATATATAAATAATATCTATGAAGCTAAAACAAGATATTTCTAAAATTCGAAAATAAATAATAATTAGAATTTTAGATTAGATAATTAGAATAGAAAGATATCTCAAGTTCTCTACCATAGTCTTTTTTATTTGCGTATTTTCATATATTATTTCTGATAATATTTTATATTCATTGTACAGATAATGGAGTATATTTAGTAGTGATGCTATAAAACAAAAAACAAAGAAAATCGTTAGAAAAATAATGGAGTTATAGATTTATTGTCCAAAAAAATAGTTTGTGGCCACTGTGCGGCATCACGTGAACATACAATTTTGATTTATAGTTCATAACAAAGAGGATGAAATTCCGACAATTTTCCTTGTTTACATTATATAGTTCGAAATTAAAGTTTCTCAGATATTTTGATCAAAATGTTCAACAAAACACGTTATAATTTGGTTTTCGGCATTTTCTTTTCATCTTTTTGCCTCTCTAACATCAGATTGCGTTGAGATACAAATTTGAATAATAGTTTATTACAAAGAGGATGAAATGCTTAACATTTTCAATTTAATGGTTGTTTCTTTTTGGAACTAAAAATAATCTCTCATCAGGATTAGCCTGAATGTTAATTAATAATTTTAATAAGTTCATCGATTATTTTTTGAGGAACATGTGAGTTCTTGATAGCCTTACTAGCTAGCGTTCGAGCTCCTCCTTGTGACAGCAATAAATTTTTTTTTTCTCTTATCGCATGTATCCAAAGTTTTCTTACCTTTGATAATGAGTAAGGCAAAATATCAAATGGCTTTTTGGTATTTTATTATGAAAATATGAAACTTTGTTTTTAGTTCTTTGTCTATGCCGACTCTGAAGCAAACTTTATCAAAGGTATGACTAAATCCATGCTTCCGAAAGAATATGGTGGGGATGGCCCAACGCTTGAAGAATTAAACGGTTAGTAAATTAAAATTCCTTTGATCTTTTAATTTTAATTATTTAATTTAATGTTTTTAAGTTAATAGTAATCATGATAGTTATTATAATATTATAATTAATAATTATTTTAATAATAAATTACTTTATTTTTTTTCTTTAGATAGATGGATAGCCGAAATGAACAGAAACAGAGAATGGCTTATGGGCCAAGGCAGCATTCTTCCTGATGAGACCAAACGTAAAAAAGATGGTATGTTTTCAATTTATTTTTGCAAATAAACAAGTATAAAATATTTTTAAAAAATAATTAAATTCAGAAGATAAATATTTAAATTCAATAAATAATAAAGAATAATCAATTTGTATCACAGGAACCCATGAAGTGTCTTGGGTTCAGTACTTCGTAAGGACCACCAGGTTTTCCCTCTTAATTAATTATTTTCAAAAATATTTTTATAAATTAATGTGTGTTTTTTTAAATAATATTATTTGTTCATTCTCAGAAATAAAATAAAATATATTTTTCAAGACAACAATTGAGAGTCATTTCAAAACACAATTATTTTAATTTAATAAAAAATTACTGCTTTTGCTGACAGAGAATTATATTTTATTATTATTTAAAGATGTTATCCAATTTGTCATAAAAACATTAATAAAATGAAAAAAAAATTCTTTTGTAAATAAATTTTATAGTAAGAACTATTTTTAAAAAAATCTGACTTTTTTTAAAAATCTGACGTTTTAAATTCTTTACATTTAAATCTAACATGGTGTGAAGTCTGTTATTTTCATAGTCATAATTTTCAACTTAAAAAACCGTTAGTAGTTAGCAACTGCTACTACGTAATAATTATTAAAAAAAAAAATCAATTATATAACTTAAAAAAAATGTTTCAATATTATTCTCAAAAATACATAACCTATAACCTAGCATAAAAATATTAACGTTTATAAATATAGTTTACTGAATATTCAAGAATAATATTAATTCCTGACTAATAATTATAATAATTAATATATGTCTTTATCAAAGTTATTTGAGAATCCTATACCGTATATTCTGATGAAATGAAAACAAAAAGCGTTGAAATTCTATTGGTTCAGACCTAAATCATGTCCAAATATAAATTAACTTAAACATTATATATATATATATATATATATATATATATATATATATATATATATATATATATATTTATAAATATATTAACTTAATTTCATTTCAGATACGTCTGGGTCTAGCGGATGCATCCTGATGTAGTTGAAGAAATAGATGATCTGTTATTGTAAATGAATGTGCCCTAGTAGGTTTTATACGCTTTAAAAGATTGTATATTTATTTATTTTATGTTTGAATTAATTTTGATAAGATTAATAAACAAATTTAAATAGAATACATAAAGATGGAAACGTATGTTTTTTTTGTTTGATATTTAGACTTTATTTACTTTATTTTATTCCAGTTAAAGATGTTGTATTAATTGTATGTCGTATCAGAACTCCTGAAAATCCCTTTTATCATTGACCTTAGTAAATTTAATCAATATTTAAAAAAAAATGTCTATTTTACGATGGTGTACTTATAATTTAATTACCTTGAACAGTTTTTGAGTTATTCCTTCTTATTCACTACAAAACGTGACCGCACAAAATTGGTTTTATTCCATTTTATGATCGGAATCGGCCCATTCACCGAATGAACTTTTGTGTGAGAAATTTTGTCTAGAACCCTCCCTTCACCCGGAGTTGGACATTACAGCCTGTATAGTGTTAAAATAGGAAGTATAAAAAAAAATATGAAAGTTTTATCAAATTCAAAATTTCAAAGGACTGAAAATATTTTACTTCTATTTAATACTTACCAATCCTTAATAACTCCTTTAGAGCATTCTTTAAGCTTGTTTAATTCCATTCGACTTCTTCAAAAAAATGCTCAGCTTTGTAATTATTTTTAAAGAAGAAACATGACAGTGTTCTATGAAATTCTCGTAATTTTAAGGCATAACCAGAAAGAAAAAATTCACAGGCACTGAAGCAACTCGTGAAATTATTAAATATGTAGGGAAGGAGTCCTTGGCCAACGCACTACGCGATGTTAGTTTGAAAAATTATGGCCATTAAAACCATGGCCCATGATCTTAAAGGAAAAATATTTTATAGTTATGTGGAAGTTGAAATTGCGGTCCAAGAATTCTTTGACAGCCACTCCAAAGAATAGTATTAGCAATTGGTTAGTGACGATAGATAACAATGGACTATACTTTGAGCATTAATTCTACTTTAAATCAAAGAAATAATAATACAAATATTGGATTGGAAAACGGTCATTTTTTCAAGCGATCATAGAACAGTCTTTTCCCGCTAACATTTTTAATAGAATTTTAATTTGTCGTAGACTATTGTAAATAATGGAATCATAATTTTTAAAACCTAAACAATATGTGATAATGTAGCAAAAAAAACCATGGCACCTAGGAGATTTTCGACAAGATCTAATATTAATTTATCTCGAAATCTCTTGATCGAAATTTTTGCATTCTACACGAATACAAAGTTTCTCTAATAGTGGGAAAGAAAATATCCTACAAAAAGTTATAGCATGAAAAATTGATATATCTGTTTGCATTATTCTTTGAAAGCATTTTTCATCATTAATGCAAATTCGAAGAATTTAGGCTTTAACAAGATTTGCAAACTTCAACAAGAGACTACGTTATTAAATTTAAACATTTATAATCTGACAGCAAATTATTAATGATTCTATTTTATTCAGAAGCTAAACTTAAAAACTGAATGAAATAAAAATTATTTAGAGCCATAATTTTTACTACAATAGAAAATAAAATTGTTTAAAATGTATTTGCAATTGCGTTGGGACTCGTCAAGCAGAAAAATGTCGTTTTAATCTTCGGGTGCTAAGTAACTATTAAATTTACTGTAAGAAGAATTCAAATATATCTCACATATAATTTTTACTTTCACTTACCAATATATTTAAGAAAGGCTCCGAACGACCATTAATGGATATTAATGGGGTTCTGCAGGAAGTTATTGAGTCAAATCCGTCCTCAAGTACTCACGAACTTAACAGGGAGTGTGTTGTTGTGAAAGAGACTGTTAGTACCCTCCATGGGTAAGGTGAAATAGAGCAGTAGACAGGTCCCTCACGAATTTACTCCTCAGCAATCAGCTAAGAGGTAAGAAATTTATGAAAATTTATTGAAAAACCCTTGCCTGAAAAACTCCTGCCCCATCAACCATATAGTACAGACCTCGCACCATCGGATTACTACTTATTTAGATCCATGGGCCATGTTCTTCAAGGGGAAAATATTCGATAATTTTGCGGAAGTTGAAATTGTGGTCCAAGAGTTCTTTGACATCCATTCCAAAATATGGTATCAGCGTGAGATCGAGTAATTGGCTTGCAGATGGCTAATGAAAGGATAACAATGGACTATACTTTGAGTATTAATTGTATTTTACATTAAAGAAATAATAATACAAATATTTGGTTGAAAAACGGTCATTTTTTTATATACTCTGTAATATTGAACGCACTCCCGACCAACTCCTTTTCAAATTATTATCACCGTCAACCATCTCCACACCATCATAATAATAAATATATGATTATTTATTTTTATTATTATTCCTTGGACTTTATAATAATTTTTTATATGGTATAAATATACATATATAGATCAATTAAATTAAATTGAATCATGAAAATTACCACTCCGACGCTTCATTCAAATCAGAGCGTTTTCAACTCAGCGGGGAAAAACTTATAATTATCATTATGAATGAAAAGCTTTCTGAAATCATAAAAAAAAGTCAGAAAAGACTAAGAATAAAATGTTGAAGGAAAAAGAAAGCTGAGGGAGAAGTTGGTGAAAGAAAGATTTTTAAAAAACCGACGGATGTTCCAATGGAAATACTTTTTATTACAAGACCTTTTCCCTCCTCAATTCTAAAGGTAGCCACCTCCGGCCTATCGAACCTTCATATTATATTTTCCAACGAGATCTTTCTATATGTATTTCTTTAGAAAGAGGAAACTTTCTACTTTTTTTTTTATTATGTAACTTATTGTAGACGATCTATTGTATAAAAACCATCAAAAAAACTTCTGCCCAGTAAGGTCAGTATAGCTTTCTCACCATATTCACCGACAACAAAACTAAAAATGTTGAAACAAAAGTGATTCAAGAAGAAATATAAGAATATGGATGATGTTTTTTATTATTTCTTAATGATATTTACAACTGTATTAAAGAAATACATCTAGTAAATTTGAACATATGGATATGATGACATTAAAACACTTGCTGAGTAACTACCCAATGGTAGCAATCTAATGATATGTCTACATCAGGAGATCACGGGGCCATCTTCTTTTCAGACGCCTCGGAGGGTTATCAGGAATGGAAGAGGAAGCAAGGGTAGAAACGATGATTCTGAAGTTTATTAATATAAGGATCATTAAGGTCATTATGGATGGTTTTATTTGTAACAAAGTAGGGAGCATTAAGGATTTTACGAAGGATTTTGGATTATAAGGATTGGATACGAGAGGAATTCGATGGTTTATTGGAGCCCCATAGCTCAACTCCGTAAGTCCAAATAGGCGTTATTACAGTCATGTATATGAGTCTTTTGTAATTAATTGGAAGTTTAGAGCGTTTTTCTAGTAAGCGCTGAAGTAATCGGAAACGTCGAGCGGTTTCTTGTCGTTTAAGTCTGGTATTAGGATTCCAAGTTAGACGTTTGTAAAAGTGGAGTCCAACGTACCGGATTTGTTCAACAGGGATAAGCGGGATATTATTAAAGGATACTGTAGGACAGGAAGTCATAGCTTTACGACGAAGGGTAAAGGTGATTTGACGGGATTTATTGGAATTTATTTCAATCCTCAAATTTTGACACCATTCTTCGACGTTTGTGATGTGTGATTGAAGAGTTTGCGATGCGATTATTGGATAATTATCAACTGATAGGACACATGTGTCATCGGCATGGAAATGGGATCTACATATAAATAAAGTATATATTCGAAAGATGAGATAACATAACCTTAAAATGCACTAGAAGGTAAAGAGGAATACGTTTTTTTTTTTAAATATGAATTTTAAAAAACATTCTCCATCAAGGAGACCGCCCTGTTTAATATTTGATGGGTAAGGCTGCTGCTGCTGGCCTGCTAAGTCATGCATGTACACACCCCTACAAAAGCCACCCCTCTCTCATTTTTCCAGATTTATTCACAAGAGGTGATTTGAGTGGCTAACAGAAACACTTGGTTTTCCTTTGTGTCCTTTTATTACTAAAATACAATTTTTTTCCTCTTAAAAATACTGTTAATTATAAATAGAACTATAACAAAATCAATTCACAATATTGATAACAAAATTCATTACAATCTGTTAAGGTGAGAAATGTCCGGTGTAAAAAAAAAAAAAAAGTGTACAATACGAAATCCTATTTGAATAATTAATATTTGACTGTGGTATATTATTGAGTAAAGAGCTGGTCTGGGGTGGCGGCCATAAAAATACTAAAATAATGAAAAACTATTTTATTTAAAGCCAACGTTTCAACCCGACTTTGCAGGTCTTCTTCAGAGCTAGAACGAACAAGATACGAAAGGCTATAGAAAAATGTAGAAGTCACATAATGTTTAGATAAAAAATATAAACAATGTGAATAAACTTATTCAATAGCAATTACAAGAGAGAATCACTTTATTATCATAAAAGGGTGCTGCCCAATTACATTGGGTTGCTTTAAACACAGCATACTTATTAATCGCTACAGGCAAATTTCCAAAACTAATAACAATACAATATACAATAACAGCAAATATTAAGATCATTATGTTTATTGTTCTTAATATGAATAGACCTCTCCTTAGCCTCTACTGGTTCTTAATACCAGTAATGCGGCTGAGTGCGAGGCGCTGGGATCTCCTAGAGTCCTGCCTTTCCTTCCACGAGTGGAGAGAAAGGCTTGGCTCGGAGTTCTTCTGAGTGAATGGATTCTGTAAATATTGTATAGTATGGATGTGTTTTAGTTGTTATTTTGATTAGGTTAGTTCTTTTGTTTATATACCTTTATTTTTATTATTATTAGTTTCTGTATTATTTATTGTAAATAGAGTGTAAGTTTGCTCTCTGAGCACTATTATAAATGTCCTTAATTGTGACAGATTGTAATATTTTTGATTAAATAAATAAAAAAAATAATATTAATAGTGAATAGTTTATTGTTCTTAAAATTTCTTCGTAGTGCTATTCACTGTTTATAATTTTAATAAATGTATTCACATTGTTTATATTTGTTATGTAAACATTATGTAACTTCCACATTTTTCTATAGTCTTTTGTGTCTTGTTCTTTGTAGCCCTGATGAAGACCTGCAAAGTCAGCACGAAACGTTAGCGTTAAATACAATATTTTTTTCACTATTTTAGTATTTTTATGATCGTTACCCCCGACCAACTCCATACTCAGAAATCCCTTTTTGTTTATTGTAGAGAATGAAAAGTTTCCTGTGTCTGCTAAATGAAAGAAATTGTTTATATTTAACAGATTGATACTAAACACCCCACCACTAATTTGTGTTTTTTTTTTTATGCCAGTCACGCTTTTTGTTGAATAGAAAGCGATAACGTAAAAAATATTTTATTTAAGTAATTCAACATTGCTCAACCGAGAATGATCCTCCTTCATCGACATTACTATCCGCCTTTTCCTTCCAAGATGGCGACCGAAAACCAGCCGTTACTATAGACTGTAGCGCCTAACGAAAGTACCGATTTCAATGAAATTAGGCTAAAGTCTTCTTCTTGATGCCCTTTAAATTTATTTATATGACATACTTCAACGAAAAGAAGCTGCAAAGAAAGTTACTAGGGATGGTAAAATTAAATTCCGAATAATCCAAAAAGTATACACTTTTTTTCGATATTGTGATAAGATGTTTCAAAGGTATTTAAATTTCCTAAAAAATTAAGAATGATTCCATCCAAATCAAAGCCCTATTAGTAAAGACATCGCGATGTTTAAATATTTTTGGTTTATTATTTTCAATAATGAACCATTGTGATCAAACAAAAAAATAAAAAATTTAACCTCTTCCCAAAATTTTAGGTTTTACGTTTATTATGCAAATTGTTGATATAAACTTGTTTGTAGCTCTTGGGATCTGTTACATCAGTCCTACATAAATTTTCTGTTAGTTATGGGATAGCCTGTATACACAGCTGTATTTTTGGTAAGTCGAGGATCTAAAAATATACTGGAAATTGGTTCAGTTTTGATGACGTAGATAGACCGAGAGGCTGTAATAAAGAAACAACACTACAAAGCCGGATGAAGAGAAAACAGAGAGAGAGAGATGGGAAGCAGGAGCTTTGAGCGCCGTTTAATTTGCGGGCCGGTGGAATCTTTAATTACTGAGCCCTTATTAGCTGGCAGGTGCTGCCTCCTGGAGGATATTGAGTGGCTCTCTCTGTTCCAGCTCCAGGCGCTGTCTCACTCCTCGGGGTGACAGTTAGTCGGGATCGAGGTCCCTGTCTCTCCAGCTATATCCTGCAGGTCTTATCCACTGTAAAATTAATCTGGAGGATAGAAGTTTTCATATTAAATATCAGTCTTAAAATAAAATTATATATCTCTAGTTGCCAAAACCATTAAAATATGTAAATTAGTAAAACACCAAATGATTATGAATATAAATTAAAAAGCTTTCCGATACAGATGTAAAAGCTGTTTAATTTAAACAGATTAAGAAATCTGTTTCGCTTAAACAGCTTCTTGTAACGTATACGTAGACTGTTTTCTGAAACAGATACAGAAGGTTATGTAATTTAAACAGCTTCTTGTAATAGAAACAGTTATCTGAAACAGATACATTCCTCCGAAACTGATACAGCCCTCGGAAACTGATACAACCCTCCGAAGCATCTCTAATGTATTTAAATAGGTTTTGATAGCTGTTTCAATGAAAACCGTCCATCGCATTACTGCAACTTATAAAACAGTCATATAGTTTCTGTTCTATAAAGAGATTTATGAACTCATTTTCCTATGTAATTACTATTTTCTCGCTATTTACTATTTATTCTTTATTTTCATCAATATACGTATTTATTACATTTAATATATATATATATAAAATGTTATGATTCCGAATTAAAATTTAAATCTTTTTAGAAAATTTAAATATCATTGAAACACCTTATCACAATATCATGAAAAAAGTGTATACTTTTTGAATTATTCGGAACCTAATTTTACCATGCCTCGTAACTTTTTTTCCAGCTCCTTTTCGTTGAAGTATGTCATATAAACCAAATCGTCCAATTCCAACAATTCTTTTTTTCCATATGAGTTTGTTTTAGGTGAAAATTTTCTAGTACTATAAAATAAGGCTGTGTTTATTTCTTAACCATATTTATTTCAATTTACATAGGTACGTTTCGGCCGGTAAGCCATCTTCAAGCCATATATGTAATATAAACACCATTAATTTTGTATTTTAATGTAATTCTGCATTCTACAGCCAAAACGTAGCTATGAAAATTAAAATAAATATGATGGTTGATAAATATTCGGGACGCAGTTTTTTTTTTTTTAGTTTTGTATTTATCCCAACGTGTTCAAGTACTCAAGTGTAAAATGTGTACAAGTAGAGTACTTGAACACCCATTTATAAATATATATGGTGAAAAAATAAACAGAGCCTATTTTATGATTTTTTTTTTTTTGTTCTTTTAGATATTTTGTTAATTTTCAAATGGCCATGACTATAATAGCAAAATACGTTTTATTGTGTATACGTTTTGAGTTATTGAAAAATCTATTTTTACCACTTCTATCAAGCTTCTTTTCAGGAAGTGTATTCTATAGATAAAGTTAAAAGGCTTTAATTGAGAAGACTTTAGCCAAGTTTCATGGAAATCGGTACATTCGTTTAGGAGCTACAGTCCATAGCAACGCAGGTTTTTCGGTACTAATCTTGAAAGGAAAAGGCGAATAGAAATGTCGATGAAGGAGGATCATCCACGAGTGGCCTCTAATTTTAAAGCCAAATTTGAAAAAAAAATCGACCCAGTAGTTTTGGAGAAAATGCGCGGACGGCGAACGGACAAAAAATATTTTATTCATTTTTCGAATTCTACGTAGCCTGAAACGTAAAACTTCAAATTTTGAGAGGGGGTCAAGTTTTTGAATTTTTGTTCGATCACAATGGTTCATTATTGAAAATAATAAACCAAAAATATTTAAAAACCGCGATATCTTCACTGATTTGGATGAAACTTTCTTCGTTTTTTAAGAAATTTAAATACCTTTGAAACATCTTATCACACTATTGAATCTAATTTTACCATCCCTTGTAACTTTTTTTCAGCTCCTTTTTGGGAAGTGTGTTATATGGATAAATTTAAACGTCATCGAGAAGAAATCATTAGCGAAGTTTCATTGAAATCCGTATTTAATGTATTTGTTTTTTAAGAAATTTAAATATCTTTGAATCATAATATCGACAAAAAATAGTATAATTTTTGAGTCATTCGGAATATAATTTTCTAGCTTCTTTGGCGAAGTTTCATTGAAATAAATACATTCGTTTAGGCACTATTGTCTATAGCAACGCAGGTTTTTTAGTCGCCATCATGAAAGGAAAAGGCGAAGGGAAATGTCGATGAAGGAGGATCATCCTCGGATGGCCTCAGATTTTAAATCCAAATTAAAAAAAAAAAACGGTCCAGTAGCTTTTGAGAAAACGCATCAAATTATTAGGCAATAGTTTATTTCCAAACTGTTGTATTTCATATGTAACACTACTTTCCTTGCCACATAAAGGAAAATAATTAAAAAGTGATTCCTAACGTAGGCCTGAATCATTTTTTTTTTTCATGATTACAATTTTGTTGAGAAATAGAGACTAAAATTAATATCCCTTAAGTGATGTAACATATTTCAAAAATAATGACAAAGAATATCAATTTCTCGTCAGAATATGTAGAAAATATTTACAACATATCTTTGCACTAAATCGTCCAATTTTAAATATTAATATTAAAGTTTTTAAAGCGGATAAGAAGAAGCAAGAAAGTAAAAATGAACTGAGAAAATAAGGAGAGAGATGGGAGAAAAAATGAAAAGAATATGGGCAAAAAAGAAAAAAAAGATCTTGAAGTGATATATGTGTGATCCATCGTTGGCCTGTATGTCGTATTAATATATAATATTAGTTGGCCCGTGCGAAAAATTCGCAGATAATTTAGTTTATTGAAGAAATAGCAAAACAATATGAAAATAAGTAGTTCCTATGTATTATGTAAGGAAGGAATTAATAATTTTTCCTTGGTCGATTACAACATTCCATTAAACATAATAGACAAAATTTTTTGTACAAATTGGTTTGCTAGGACCTATTTTTAAACACTGATAATAAAAGTAATAAAGACAAAATAATATCCAGATCATGGGCTATTCTAAATTAAAAAAAATAAATAAAATTTATGAACAACCAAATGTCTTCAAGAAATAATAAAGTTAATATATCAGCCAGGAAAAAAAAATGTAGTAGACTATTCTACTCTTAAATGCCATAACTTTAAACAGGAGGACATTATTAAGTATACCAAAACTAATAATATTAATAATTATCCGATTTTTTTTATTTGTAGGTAATTTAGTATATAATAAGCTTTCTAATTATTGTGGGTACAATCTAGAAAAAAAATGCATCCTTTTTGAGTTATTCGCAAAAAAAGTTTTTTTTCTTCATAACTTTTCCCCCAGAAATTTTGGGTGGATAGGACTATCTTTCGCATGTGAAGGAGAAGAATATCTTCAAAATGGGTGGCTAATCATTGGATTTAATAAAGAATTGACAAAGTTATGGCATAAAGACAAAAAAAAACACCTTTTAGAAATAATATATAGGATTGATGTTAAAAGGAACATTGGTATGACATTTCATAATAATTTCCATATAACTTTGAGAAAATGGAATAATAATTAAAATTTTAATCATGCTATTATCATTGGTAATACCAAAGGCATATTTTTTTCATAATAATCTGAGGATTAAATTATTGATTCATTATATATTGTAATATTATTTTATTCGAAATCATATTTATTATTTTTTCTCGTGATTTGAACTCAAAGGATGTTTTATAAATCGTCATTTTCTAAATCAATACTTGATGTGAAACAAAATAAAAACAAAACATCCAACCTCTCTCGGTTGACTGCTTTCCAGAATTGGACAAGTTTTAGCCGACCAACTGTCTTTGTTTCATACAAGTTGTGATAGAAGTTTGTAACTGTTAGTCCTTCAGCGTTCTTTCCGTGACAACAAATACCGAACATTCGCTACTCGGGAATGGCAACAGTATTTCGGGGTCTCTAAGTGGCTTTGTGATTTGATTTTCTCTGGAACGAGATTGTTCTAATTGTCTTAAAACTCCAGTCTGGAGTGGTTGGGGGGAGGCTCCCGGTACATCTGGGATACGAAAATTTTATTGGATCGATTGAGAGATCTCTTCCAGCCTTGAGTGCTTCCTTTCTGATATTGAATGTGATCGTAGCAAATGTATCAAAATAGAAACAAAGCTTAAATAAACAAAGTGGGCTAGTTTATTTTTACACCATTTAAAACAATGGTATCTCAAATAGCATGTAGCAGGACCGTTGCATAGATAAGGCGTTTCGAAAAGCCTGTGTGATAAAATTTTTTGATAATTTAAACTGCAAAAAACCACTTGGGGTTCGAAATTTATTTCCACTTAAAAAATCACATCACTATATTTTTATTTAAATATGTGAGTCGTGAACCTATGACTTCCTGTCCTACAGTATCCTTTAACAATACCCCACTTATCCCTGTTGACCAAATCCGATACCTAGGACCCCACCTTGACAAACGACTCACTTGGAACCCCCCCTCATACCAGACTGAAACTACTAGAAACCGCCCGACGTTTCCGACTACTCCAGCAAACGCTAGACAAACGCTCTAAACTGCCATCTATATACAAAAGACTCATGTATATTACTATAATAAGGCCTATTTGGACTTACGGGATCAAGCTTTGGGGCTCTACTCAACCATCAAATTCCTCTCGTATCCAATCTCTACAATCGAAAATCCTTCGTAAAATCGTTAATGCTCCCTACTTTGTCAAAAATAAAATCATCCATAATCACCTTAATGTACGATATGTTTCCAAATTAGCTCAATCCAGATATCTGTCCTTTCATAATAAACTTCTGAACCCTCTCGTTTCCAACCTTGCTTCCACTTCCTGATAACCCTCCGAGGCGTCTGAAAAGAAGATGACCTCGGGACCTTCTAATATAGAAATATAATTGGAGTGCTGCCAATGGGTAGTTTCTCTTCACGTTGTACATGCCATGTTACTTGTTCATGTTTACTTGTTGTATTTATTATTTAATACAGTTGTAAATTTCTTTAATAAAAAAAAGGTGAAATTGGCCGATTTGGGAGTAGGTAGGAAGGGGATGATAGTAATGTTGCCCAAAATTGGTCTTGGTCAGTGCAAGACCAAGACCGCCTAAATGTTGCAAGACCAAGACTAGTAAAAAAAGAGCGTTTTTGTGAATACAAATTAGAGTAAAATAGTTACTGATCCTAGACAATTTCAGTTATCATATGTAAAATATTGGTAGAACCCATATACTTTTGCATTTGACTCTTCCTATTTTTCATTCGTAATTTTGTTAGGTTTTACCATTAGTGCACTCGATCAATCTCCGCTGGCTTTAGTACCAGTGATGCGGTTGAGAGAGTAGCGCAGGGTTCTCCTGGAGTTCCCTCGCCTGTTTGTATATAGGTATATGTGTTTTTTTGCGTGGTTTTAATTTTCTTATTTTTAGGTTATTTTATTTTATTATTTCGTATATATACTTTTGACTATTATTTTGCTTCTATTTATTTAATATTTTATGTACATATAGTGTGAATGTTATCTTACCTCACTATAACCAATGTCCGAGAGACAGATTGTTGTAATAATCAATAAAACAAAAAAAAAAAAAAAAAAGGTTTTAATATTCAACAATATTACAGTAATGTCTCTATATCATATAATGATAACATTTTTTAAAAGGTTACTAAATGTCCGACAAAACTATAAAAATAATCGTCTAAATTAAATCAGTTTTATTAACGTTACAGTATATTGAATTTGAATTTTATACACTGATTTTAATAATTTTTTCACTTGCCAGTTTATATTGCTTTTACCCTCATCGTAATCAAATGGTTTCTCCAATCAGTTATTAGTAAATCTAGTCTAATTCAATTTTGATATTTTTAATAAAAATATTTAAAATTGAAAAAAATAAAAGGTTCAAATTGGTAAGAAAGTCATGTGAGTAGACACATTAGATTTTTTATTTAAATAATTGGTGACATTGTATATATTTTCTTTACACTAAAATTCTTCCATTCCAAAGTGGGGGCCTAATACTATCTTCCTTGACAGTATTAATGTATTGTCAATTTAATTTTATTAATTTGCTTGGACTTTACAATTTCAATAAAATATCTAAATGTACACATTCTGCTGCGTTTTTCTAAGATATAAAGTAACATGTTTAATAAATAGCAGTAAGCTAATAAGTAACTGAAAGACTCTTGTGCAATACCAAGACGCAGCCCAAGATGGAGTGCCCAAGACCAAGACTCGTCTTGATTTTGCATTTGGGCAACACTAGACGACAGGTAAAATCTCGCCTGCGGGCACTATATTCCATACAAGAGCTCTTCATCAATGTAGCTGAACCATAATATAAATGAAAAAGTAAACATATGGTCTCTGAATTACGAAAAGCTGCCAAGTAACGTTTTTGTCAAAATTGGTGTAAGCAGGAGTGTCCAGTAGGAGATTTCCTAGCGCAAGTTGCGCCATCAAAATTTTTGATGAGGCATATTTTGATGGTTTTTTTAATTTTTGAAGGGGGCAAATTTCGACATAGTTAGGGATTTTTGGACTAAGGGACAAGGGGACAAACATAGAACACACTGCAGCAAGTGTGATTGTATGTGATCTACGATTTTTTTAATTATAGCTTAGGTTGCTCTTTTTTTAAGAAATGGTTAGCAATAAAATTTGTTGGGAGGAGAAGGGAGTAGATTCTTGTGTGAGATGGACACCCCTTGGTTTAAGTGTTAAAATTAGGTTGAGGTCCTACGAAGATATAATGAATGTCTTATTATTGTTAATGTTTATTTATGTTAAAGGTTTTGCATGTAATGACCTTTCAATAACAATAACAATAATGTAAATTGAAACAGTACGGTTACCTTCTTCCATAATCGATGTTCAATCGATACTTTAACACGTTTTCCCATCCATTTTAAAAAGAAACATAAAATATGCTGAAAGGAGTCTTTTTTAATTGAGTATCGTAAAAGCATTCCTTTTTGACAGAACATTCAAGTTGAGCTAGAGTTAGGACAATGCAGGCTAAGTGATTGAAAGCAAACTTAATTTATGCATGTCTTAGTTCTTTTGGTCGGTGAATAACCAAGATGAACCACACCAATGTTAATTACATTTTAGATATTTATATTTTTCTCCCATGTAGAATAGAATAGAATAGAAAAATAATTTTATTCTGGGATGAAGTCCCCTTAGAATAACAAAAAAGTACAATATTAAAGTATTATATCTGGCCTAAGTAAAAATAAAGATAAAAATTAAAGGAAACATTAGTTAAACATAATATGTACAAAATAAAAAAAAATCTATATACAAAACCATGCCAAGACACTAAAAACTATGTACAGTGGTAAAACATAAGTATACACTTTTAAAAAAATAAAATAAAAAATACATTACATTCTTCTTAGCAATAAATTCTGTGTTTCTGCAGAAAAAAAAAAGAAGACGAATCTGATAATAAGTATTTGAGTGATGAATTATATGTAAATATATCATTATGTGAATCATTTTGAATAATATGTAAATTTACATAAAAGGTTAGCGGGGGGTGTCCGACTGTTTTCGTGAAAGAAATTGAAATAGGAAGGTTTTAAATGTAGATAGGGAGGGAGAATGCCGAATTTTGATAGGAAGGGAATTCCAGAAATTAACAGAGCGAGCAATAAACGAGTTTTGGAACGAAGCAGAAATCTGTGAGAAGAAATGTGAAGGTCGGAAGGTCGAGATCTTGTGGAAAGGGAGTGGACTGAGGAATTGAATTGGAGAAGGTTGTAGGCGTAAGGAGGACGATGATTGTTGATGATTTGATAGAGGAACGTACCTAGGAAATATTGTCTTAGAATGGAGGGAAAGAGGAGGAGGGAATATAACTCAGTATAGTGGTGAGAATGTATTACGTCTAGTCAGTTGTTCAATATAACCTTCCTTAGCTTTGTTGGCAATAGAACCTTCTCTTTCCTTAATTATGTACTTAGATGGCTTCGTGCAGTGTTGCCGTTTGTACGAGGATCCTCGTATTTGTACGAGGTTATGACGTAATGTACGAGGTACGAGGATAAGCCAGCCTCGTACCTCGTACATAAGTTTTGCTGACGTATGCAATGCAAGGTTATATTTTTATGAATGAAGTTTAGAATTGTTTTACGGTTATTTTGAATGTATTATTATTTATATTGATATGAAATACTGAACTTCTGTTGCTTTCTAGACAAATAAATTGCAATTATACCTTCTTTAATTAGAGTATGATTATTATTTCCTTCATAAAACCATGATTGTATATATATATATATGTTTTTTTTTTTAATTTTCTAGAAAATAAAATAAAATAATTTTTTTTTTTAGATTTTATTCAGTATAAAATAAAATATAAGAAACCATATCCATTATTTCCTTCATAAAACTTTTTTTATAAATATATATTTTTTAAAATGTGTTGTAATAGAAAATTAAACAGAAATTTTTACCGTAATTTTTATCGTGCATAAAATAAAATACGAGAAAGTATATCCATTATTTCCTTCGTAATTATTATTTCCTTCATAAAACTGCAATTGTAAATATATTCTAGATAAATTAAATTTTTTTTTAATTATTAGCGTAATATAAAAAAAAAATTATTTTCGATTTTTAATCGAGTAAATTAATTAATTGAAAAATTAACTAGTATTTCTAGTATTCATAATGAACCCAACTTAAATAATGAAAAAAAAAGTATTTTTTTATTGGTCCACATTTATTTTGTGCGAGACCTAATTGTAAGCTAAATACTGAAAAATCTATTATTTTTTTAATATTATAATGGATATCTCTAAAACCATTAATGCCCCAATAATTAATTTTTATTGGCCTTCCAGAACCACTAACATCCTTTCATAAAAGTAGTTGTTTTGTTTTTAGAAAAAAGAAAAAAAATTAGTCTTTCCCCCAAATTAAATCGTGGATCTACTAATGAATACTTATGAAGAGTACTTTAAGAAGTTTATTTAGCAATTTTAATTTTTATATAACTTTTTCAGTAGTTTATAAAAATATATAAACTTTTTTATATATTTTATTAAGCTAATTTTACTTCTTGACCCATTAACTTAAAAAAAAGTAATGTAAAAAGGCTTTAAAATATATGAATGGAGATAAAAATAAAAAATTCTGATCTAATTTTACTATAAAAAAAACAATAACACTGGCATTATAACAGTCCAAGTTATGAATGAGCAAGCGTACGAGGATGAACGAGGCTTGAGTACGAGGTTTTGTCACAGAGCACGCGGTAACACTGGCTTCGTGAGATGTCTACTGTGCGTGATCTTGGTTTTTCTGCCCTGATGTTGTCTGAACTGGTTAGTAAGTTAACTATTAACTTGTATGTTGGAGACTCATGGCTTTGTTGTTTGGATTTTTCATTTTATAATATAATCCTTTAATTATTTTTTTTCTTAAAATTTGAAATTTAAAAAATATAATAATTCTGAATACAGCCATTCTTTAGACTGATTGTCCGGGTTAAAATGTAAGCCTCGCCTTTGTAAGGAGACGAAGCAGGATCCCTTTAGCGCTAACTAGATCAGAGAGGGCTATCTCTCGAGGCAGGAAAGAGCCAGCCAATAACTCAATTAATAGCTGTTCCCCCCCTCCTCAGCTCTAAGCCAATCAGAACTAACTGTTTGCAATGGCAGCCAGGAGCAAACATCGACTCCAAATCCAATTTATAATGCCAATTGGCCCCCAATGTTTGCCTTAACCTTCTATGCTTCATAATAATAGATCTCGTAAAACTGTATAGGTGAGCAGTTTACCTTTGTAAGTAATCCTTACGATTTACAATATGATAGAAAAAAAAAACGATAGTTTTCACTTTTATAAAATTAAAATGTAAATTTGAGCTGGCGCCTAGTGCATCGAGTATATGAAGAAAAAGCTCAAAACTAAAATTTTATCAATTTTTAATTTTTATAGCATTACATACGTTGTAGATCTTTAACCGCCTTAACCAGCCTTCTCCATCTCTGCCTACTTCTTTCCAGTTATCTTCATGCAGCTCTATTGCATCTTATGTAGAGACCTGATGGATTGCTCAGAGCTCAGAGAGCCCATCTTCACCTCTTTTTCTTCATATTATGAGATATTGATTGACTAGTTTCTGTAAGCAACTTTTTATTGATCTTTCATCTCCATTCGTTAGTAGTGTTGTCGATACATACGATACGGTTATCGTGTTGAGGATTTTCCTCTTAAATCTTTCAATACTTCTTTCTAGGGTATCGGTTAGAGTCCACTTCTTGTAGCAGGATTTCAGAACTTTTAAACCCTTAATTTGAGATTTCTTGATGTTTTTCGGGATTTCAACAGATTTGAAACAGAGAACAAAGCTCTGGTTGCTCATGTTACATGCTAATTAATTTCCGATCGTTGGGCACTCATTGGGTTGATGAGGCTTCATAAAGTTATTGTGGATCCGAGTTACTTTGATTTATCTACTCTCGGAAACAATTTTCCTTCTTATTGGGGTGAAATATTAGGCTTGTTCTCATTTTAATTTTGATTGAATTTTTTTCTCACCTCTTCCTCGTCATTTAGGCTTTCCCTTGGATTTTCCCGCGTCAAGAGGGAGGTAGTAGAGTAATTACAATTTTGAAATCGTTTTAAACAGGTATATGAAAGTATAAACAGGTGAGAATTACAGAGGTATTACCAAAAAACTGGCCACTTTGACAGGAATGGCCCTAAGCGGTAGGTGATCAGTTGTGAAGATCAATGGCCAATTGTCGGAGGATTCCGAGGTGTAAGATGGGCTTAGGCAAGGAGATCCTTTATTCCATACTCTATTTAATATTTCATTAGATTATGCAATAAGGGCAATCCGGACATATCTTGGTGGCACGATTTATAACAGAATGAAAGCATCTGGCTTATGTTGATGATGATGTAATAATGGCAAAAAAACAAAAACAACATTAGCAGGAGCATTAGAAGGATTTGAAAAGAACTAGGACTAAAAATAAATAAGCAGAAGACTCTTTTCAAGAAAATAATACAATGGTGGAATAATTGAAAGCAAGGATGGCTGCCGGGAATAGGTGATGTTTTGCAATGCAAAAAATATTGAATTACAGATACCTTTCTTACGGAACAAAGATCACGGTGTATAGGAAAGTCATCAGACCCTATGGTTCTTGGGTGATTTTTAAAGCTTCGGAAAAAAAGGCTACTCACACAGGAGAGAAATGTCCTCCGCAGAATCTATGGCCCGATGTGCGAACATGGACAATGGAGAATTCGCACTAATAAAGAGCTGCACAAGATCTATGCGAGGCCAGATTTGGTCTCAATTGTGAGGGGAAACCAGATCAGATGGTTGGACCATGTGCCGCATATGTCCAGAGACGCAATTCCCAAATTCTTGCTTGAGGATCGGCCGGCTGGAAATCGTGGAAGAGGAAGACCATGCCTGTATGGCTAGACGGGGTGGAGGATATTCTGAAAAGGATGGGAATTCGAAGATGGAGAATGCTCGCTCGGAAGAGAGGAAAGAGGCGAGGAATCATAAGATGCGAGGTTCTTACAGGACAGTAGCGCCAAAAATAAAGAAAAATATTTGTTTACATCTTGTAAACTTGAGTTTATCATCTGGTTGCCGAGCAACGCGTGTTTTGTTTTGTTTTGCATTAGCACGGTCCGCCACCCTGCCTCTTATCTCAATTTACTTGTAGGCCAATGAAAAATTTGTTCTCTCCACGAGCAGCCATGTCATCTGCATATCCAATGATTTTATGATTCATCCCGACGCGCACCCCTCCATTTTCACGCGATGTTGTTCTTTTCAACTTCTATAATGATTTAATTAACTGATTAATTTTAGCGATTTAGTCAATTTTAGTTAACGAGATGAAAAAAAGTTTTACTTTCAGGACCCTTTTAGACCTCTTCTTCTGTTCTCCCCGAGTGGTTAAAAACTGAGGCACTTGACTACAATTTCTAGAACAAAGCTTTGATAAAAAAACTCGACCGTGTAAAACGGCCTTTATACATCAAGGAACTAATTTGGAATTTAGTTCTGCGTCTGTTTTATTGTAGTCGAATCCATGTAGATTTTCAACGATTATGCAGATGGTACAATGTCAATTTCATCATGCCACATAGAGACACTTTGGACTTGCTTAAATTTAAAATTTAATTAACAAAAAAAGTAAAATATTAATTGGTAAATGCATTTTTCTATTTGTGTAACAATCTTCGCATTTTTTGTCTTCCCCCACCATTTTTGGAGATGGATTTCGAGCCATTGCGGTATTCCAGGAAATGAGGAAGCGGATAGTCTCGCCAAAAAAGGAGCGGAATTGCCTCAAACAGTCCATCCAAAGTCTTAGGATTCAATTCGACGAATGGTGAGGATGGCAGAGAAGAAAGAAACAAAACATATGTACAAAGACAAGGTGGAAGGGAGACGTTATGGATGTTCGGTGGAAAACCCGATCCTAACAGACCTACCAAGAAGAGATGCAGTAGCCTGCTTCCACCTGCCCACTATCTACAAAGTCATCTCCACAAGATAGTTGTGGCTGAGGATCCTAGCTGTAAATTATGTGAACAAGCGGAAATGGATGCAGACCACCTAAACGAATGTTTGACGGATTTCAGGAATAAAACATATGAAAATGATTATATAAAAAAATCAAATTTCTACTGAGCAGCAAGATGTCGGATGGTCGAATGACCAATGATAATGGCATAAGAAAAAAAAACAAACCTTTTTTTTGGAGAGAGTAGATGTACAAACGAAAGCTCACTAAAATTTTCAAAGTGATTTCGAACTTTATCAGAGCATGTTTAAAACCATTCAGTGTAAAAATCTTCTCATTTCTGTCATTTGATGTAGTGACTAACCAGACTTAGAAAATGTCTTCTTATTACGAAATAAAATAAAATTATTTTTTAAATAAATATGCAAATATTTAAATTCCATTGAATTGACACTCTAGGAATGAGTTAATCATGCTTACTCTTGGAGTAAAAAACGTTATTTAAAGAGACTAATAATTTACTAACAAAAACAATAATATTATTTCTTAATCATGGGTTGATGCTAAGAATAAAATAATTTTAAAATATTAACTTGGCAAAATGATTATATTAATTCAGTGATAAGAGGCCCGGAGCAAGTTATTTACCCAAGGTCGAAGGGTTACTGATAAGGGAACTGCCCTACGATTATCATCAAGGGTATCGTTAAGGGAATATCCCAGGCAGAACTCAATTTATCAGATATGGCGAAAGGGGCACGGCTCAGAAAACTAATTTCCTTCGATTTAAAAAAAAAAATATATATATTTACAATATATAATATTATATATATATATATATATATGTGTGTGTGTGTGTGTGTGTGTGTGTGTGTGTGTGTGTGTGTGTGTGTGTGTGTGTGTGTGTGTATATTCGAATTTGTCCGACAGATTGTGTGTTGGTAGCATCGGAATTACAGTGGCTTAATAATACAGTGCGGTCATACGGAGGGGACGGCCATATTGGATCGGCGGGAAACTAATATTTGAATAGTCTGTCTTTGTTATTTCAATTTAAAAATAATTATTGCAACAAACTATTTACTAGAATGGTTTGGGAGATAGAATTGAAGTTGAACAATCTGTATGAAGCATATGAATCACTTATATCACGCGAAAATAAATAATAAAATCAAAGAACAATATTTGTTTTTTTTTCTGTTTAATTTCTTTTAAAATATATTCCAATAAACTTCGGCATATTAAGATTTCCATTGTGTTCATCTTACTCTCTCATTGGCAAATTTCACAAACAAATTAATTAATTATTAAAACATTAAACAAAAACTGAGTGAAAATTAACTTTCATTGGAAAACCAGAAACTCAATTCTAAGTTAGCAATCATGAAACTATTTGTATTTTTCTTCTTAATATTCATCTTTAGAAAAAAAAAAACTTTAAATAAATGTAAATTATTTAATCTAAATTTAATAAATACAAATTATTTAATGTAAATTTAGTAAATATAAATTATTTAATGCAAATTTAATAAATATAAATTATTTAATGTAAATTTAATAAAAATAAATTATTTAATGTAAATTTAATAAATATAATTTATTTATATTGCTTATGACTGAATACCACAACTAGTGTTGCCCAAATGCGAGACCATGAGGTGTCTTGGTCTTGTGCAAGTCTCGCAACAGTCTTCCAGTTACCTATCAGCTTCTTATTATAGATATATTACTGTAATTTGTCAGACATGGGAAACCTAAGCCCAAATGATAAATTGAGAGTTAAATTCCAAAGGATATTGGTTACACCAATTCTTTACATATGGTAACTAAATTTTTCAAGTTTTACTATTACAACTATTTCAAGGTTGACTATTTTAACTTAATTTTTATTCATAAAAAGGATTTTTTTTATCAATCTTGGTCTTGGTCTTACAAGTTAGGCAGGTCTTAGTCTTGATTTTGCAAAGTATATCACCAAGACTGATTTTGGACAACACTAACTATTATAAATCCACTATAATTAAAATTTTAAATAGTTCAAAATTTGATCCTCGATGTATAGATTCATTTCTGATTCATTGATATAAAATATTTGTTTATGAAATGGTTTACCTCTTACCATAATGTAGATATTTTATATTGCATCTCTTATTTTATTTATTTTTCATTAGTTTTTTGGGAAATTAGAGATTGTTGGCTATAATATATTTTCAATTTTATCACACAGGATATACCCAGTAAAAATAACTAATAGTGAAACATAAAACTGTAAGGATAAAATACAATAAATTATCAATTGATTGAAGAACTATCCAATTTAACTTGAAGAAAACATTTTTAATCAACAAAGGAATATATAAAAAAAAAAAAAGATGAAACAGAATATTTATTTACAAAGAAATTTAAATTTATAAATGCTGCACATATACATTTACATATTTACTGCTAAAAACAGACATGTGAGGGAAATTCTTTTTACTTTTTGAATTTATCCTAAGTCTAAATACAAGAAACCTCTTAAGAATACTATATTTAATATTGTTACAATTAAATATGTGTTCTTCATCAACAGAACTCATTTTTCTCTATGAAAAATCCTCTTAAATCACCTCTGAGTTGATTTGGCTCATATAGGTTTCGAAATTGACTTAATCCTTTAATTTGTTACTTTATTTTATTGATTTTCCTTTGTAATTCAGTGGTTATGAGAGAAATTGAGTTTGAAACTTGATTATAGAAGATATTTTTATAGTTTGGGGCTATTAGCTGATACAATTTGTATTTTGAAGTCAGTGGTTTCAAGTATAAAATTGAAATTTGGTTTTCATTTATAGTTATTGTTACTTTCAATATTAAAAATATGAGTGTAGTTGATGATCCTTAAATCATAGTTTAATTGAGTATAGTTGATGATCCTTAAATGATAATCTTGACCTTAAATGATACTCGATATTTTAATGATGAAAGTAACAATAACTATAAAGGAAAACAAAATTTCAATTTTATACTGGAAACTAATAACTTCAAGATAAAAATTGTGTTAGCTAATAGCCTCGAACTATAGACACTGTCTTCATATAACCAAGTTTCAAACTTGATTTCCATCTTTTTCTTTCATTACCACTGAATTGAAAAGGAAAATTAATAAAATAAAGTAAAAAATTAAAGTATACTCACAATTTTAAGTCTACGAAGAAGAAACCAAACTTGTCACTTTAACTTAAACACTAATATATATAGCTATTAAACAAAAAATACCTATTAATAAACTAAATCTATTACTAAAACAACACAATTAAACTTTCAAACAAAATATCACTAATAAAATATGAGTCTGTGAAGATGAAACCTATCACTGAACATGAATAGGTTAACTATCACTTTAAACACTAAAACGTACAACTATTCAATAAAAACTACCTATTAGTAAACTAAATTTATTACTAAAACAACACAATTAAACTTTTAAATAAAATATCACTAATAAAATAAGTCTGTAAAGATGAAACCTATCACCGAACAAGAAACCAAAACAATCACTGAAAACACTAAAACGTATAACTATTCAATAAAAACTACCTATTAATAAACTAAACCTATCACTTAAACAACAAAATTAAGCTTCTGAACTAAAATACTGCTAATAAAATATGAAATTTTAACAGTTTTGAGGTGCCTAAAGAGCAAGCAGATAGCAAGGGACGATCCAAGATGGCCAACCAATCAGAAATCGAATCCATATGACCGCACTGTATTATTAAGCCACTGTAATCGGAATCGAACCTTTATGTTCTCGAAGCTTTTTTACACGCGTAAAAAAAATATTACTGAAATTACTTGGTGTGATAGTGTCAAATACTGTATCGTGGTGTCTCTAAAAGAAAAATATTAAAACTAGGCTACCATCTAGAAGTTGAGGAATCTCTTTAACGAGGTTGGATCACGTGAATGTCCCATTTCCGAGAATATATTAGCCAAAAGGCAAAAAGCTTTTGTTTATTTATTTTTTAAGAAACAGGACAAAACAGATTTTTATGGCAGCAAAGATTGGCTTGATAATTTAAAAATGTGTAAATTATTTCACAATGATTTATCGTTTTCAAAGGGTTATATATCATACTTTCCTAGTCTCAGAGGAAAATAATTAAAAACTAGTTTAAAAATTTTTTTTTTTTCATCTTGACAATTTTAAATTTCTATTGCTTAGGTAATGTAAGACTGGAAAATATTAAGAACAACATATTTTTGCAACAAATCAAAGTATAAGATTTTTGAATTATTGAAGAATTTAATTTAATTCCTCCTCGTAACTTTTCCCCATCTTATTTTCGGTGAAGTATGTATATAGATAAATTTAAATAGATAAATTTATATAGATAAATTTAAAGGTCCTCAAATGAGGATACTTTAGCCAATTTTCATCAAAATCTGTACATTTATTTTTGAGCCGCCATCCTGAAAGGAAAGACCGGATGGTAATGCCGAGTTCCGAGGATCATCCTCGGGTGCCCTTTGACATCAATAACGAATCTCAAAACAATTGGTCCAGTAGTCTCAGAGAAAAGCAGTGGACGGAAGGATTCTTTTTTCAATCGATTGTCAGATTCCACGTATCTTAAAACGTAAAATCTCAAATTTTGAGGGAGGGGAGTTAACTTCGGTTATATAATTTTAAAATTAACGTTTGACAATCCCAAGATTTCGATAGTCCGAACAGGCCATCGTAGGTATACATTGCATGTAATTTACATGCTCTTATTATCAAGACCGCCGTGTACTAGTTGTGGAGTAGAAAAAATATATATATATATAAAATCTTGATCTTTCACTAGCAACAATCAAGCCATGCCGATAACATTTAGAAAATTGGTACTTGCCCTTTCGTAGGATATAAAAGGCACTGGCCAGCTGGTAAATGAAGACGGAGATAAGAAGGAGCGAGATAAATCCCCAAGGTTCTGCCAGGGATGGGAAGTAACAGATAAGAGGTAATTGGAAGACCTCCTCCTATGAGGGTTCCTATAGTCACCCTTTCCCTTTAAGCCCCCATCTGAATCCAAACAAGGAAACGAGGAAGGTTGTTGGAGTTCGATCCCGGCCCTTTCAGCGCTTGATTGATTCCTCTTTATAGCAGAGCTCTTCTCTGTAGTTGATAAAAAAAAAAAACTGTACACAACTTTCACTTATAGTCTTAGAGCCCGTGAAAAAAATATACATTATTTGATGAGAGCTTTTAACGCATTTTAAAAGTAAAAACTCCTTAAAGCGCGTTTTGTACTTTTCTGTGGAGAGTGAATTAGATTGAACCATTAAATTTCACTCGGTGTTAACGCTCGGGTAAAATCGGCAAAGTCGACTAATTAAAATATTTTTACATATGAATTAAAATATCACAGAAACTAAAAATCGCACCTGCATATTGTAAGCGAGGAAATTGATTAGCATTTTATACTCTTTGTAATGTGATATTATTCATAATCGTATCTTAACGCGAAACTGTGTTAGGGAGGCGAAAAGGAAAAAAAGTAGTGTCGAAAACTAAAAATCGAACTTGCATATTGTTAGCGAGGTGAATGTTGATCGATCATTTCATCCTTTTTGTAATTAGCTATTATTCACAATTGTATCTTAACGGAACGCCATATTAGAGGCGGAAAGGAAAATTTATATTTTATATAATTAATCTTGCCTTGTTGCTGTTCACTTCTATCGTGTTGTTCAAAGCACACAGTTTTTTTTTTTTTTATTTCAATGCACATAATATTTATATAGTCGGATCCTGCTACCTGTGGCGGCTAATTTAAAAAATATTACATCATTAACTGGAGAATCGAAACGGGAAAATCACTGCGAAAAATGTGGGAAATGTTTTTGTTTTAACTCCTATATATTGGTTGAGACTTATAAAAACCAAAATTGCTAACGCGGGCCACCAAGAGAAAACTTTTTACAGCCAAAAAAGCCATTTTTTTTTTCGATTTTTTTTTTCAACTATAACTCCTAAACGGTGCTTCGAAGCGAAAAATGTTTTCTTTAAGAAATTGAAGAACGCTAAATTTTGCGTTGAATGAGTACCTCAACTTAATAATTTGGTTAAGTAGTATGGTCGATAACCACGGTAAACCAACTCTGATTTTTACCAAATTCGTCATTAACATATACTAATTTCTAGAAATCGCGCTACAGCTTGGAAATGATTTCTCTATGAAAAAAAAACTCATAGAATAAACGTTGTAGAACAAGAAATTCCGAGATTTTGTGAAATTAAAACTAAAACTGAATTATGCTCCTATTTAGACCCATTTGAACTTACGCTCCTGATAATCAGAAAAAAAATTGAACATGACTCTATTAAGAAAAGAAGTTCCAATATTAAATAACTTAATGCAGTGTAATCACGTGAGTTATTGGCGCCTGGGGCGAAATTATATCGTTAAATCGCGCGCCGTACGACTACCTAAACTTAATAATTTGGACAAGTGGAATGGTTAAATGGTTGGTCGTGGTTAAGACCAACGAACAAGGATTTTTACCAAATTCACCAAAAACTGAGAAAATTTAATATTAATGGTCCTGCAGCTTGAAAATGAATTCTCTAAGAGAAAAAACTCTAAGAGAAAATGAATAAAATAAAAGTTGTCACATTAACATAAACATCAAATTATGCAATCACTGAATACCAACAATTTTAATGTAGATCGATTTGATCTTTTTTTTTTTGTTGTCTTTTTTAAAGTTTCAGTCTGAACAATACTCTTTTGAATGGATTTGGTATTAGGTTTGTCCCTTTATTTATTATAAAATACTATGCATATTTTTTTTTAATGACTTACCATTAAACATTAACATAAAGTAAATTTCAGAAACTTAATCCAAGTATTTCTGTAACATTTAAAAATTTTATCTATGAATCTGACGGCCTGAGATATCTAAAATTATTACTATTTTTACTAGTTCCTGCGATCAGAGTTATATAAAACTTCCAGCGATACCATTTTCAATATTTACTAAACAATCAATGTGAAAAACAAAATAAAAATAATGAAATGAAGCAGTATTACACATGGGTATCTATTACTAGTTTTTGGTTTATTATTTTCAATAATGAACCATTGTGATCGAACAAAAAATTCAAAAATTTAACCCCGTCTCATAATTTGAGGTTTTACATTTCAGGATACGTAGAATTCGAAAAACGAATAAAAATTGTTTTGTTCGTCAGCCGTCCGCGCATTTTCTTCGAAATTACTGGGCCGATTTCTTTTAAAATTTAGATTTAAAGTCAAAGGTCATTCAACATTAGTATCCGCCTTTTCCTTTCAAGATGGCTACCGAAAAACCTGGGTTGCTTTAGATTATATCGTCTAAACGAATTTATTGATTTCAATGAAATTTGGCTATAGTGCTCTTCTCGATGCCCTTTAAATTTATCTGTATAACATACTTCAACGAAAAGAAGCTTGAAAAAAAGTTACGAGGGGTAGTGAAATTAGATTCCGAATAACTCAAAAAGTACATACTTTTTTGGTCGATATTGGATGATATTGTTATTTAAAATTTCCTAAAAAACAAAAGAAAAATCGTTAAAATTGGACAATTTGGAGCAAAGATATGGTCTGTAGATGTTTTTTTATGTGTTTTACTGCAAAGGTTATATCATTTATTTTGGATTTTGATTTTTGAATGTGTTAATGAACTAAAGCTATTTTTTTTAGCAAATTAATAATGATGAAAAAAAGGTTAGTTAAATAATTGCAATAACCTTTTATTTCTTTTTCTTTGTTAAGAGAAAATTAATTAGTGCTGCCCAAGTGTGAGACCGTGACGAGGCTTGGTCTTGCATACTCAGTCTTGGTCACGGTCTTGGTCTTGCGCAAGAGTCTCGAAGTTACTTATTAGCTTGGTAATCTATAGATATTACTGTAATTTTTTAGATAGGAGAAACATAACTAAGCTGTAATGAAAAATTAGAGGAGTGAGTTAAATGTAATTATTAACATATAGTAACTAAGATTGTCCAAGTATTAGTAACTATTTTCCTTTAATTTTTATTTTAAAAAATCGATGTTTTTTATCAGTCCTGGTCTAGCAACAGTTAGGCGGCCTTGGTCTTGGTCTTGCAAAGACCAAGATCGATTTTGGACAACACTAAACGTAATGTTACTTTATATGTGTAATTGTTTGGAAATAATAAACCACTGTGAAATAATTTGCAGCGTTTTTTCCTTATAACCAACTTTTTAGTTAATACCTTAATTGATAATTCCAGTAAAACGATTTTGATTTTAGTTAAATACATTTTATGTTGTTGAAAATATATATTATTTGTCCATATTTGTAAATATTGATAATATAATTTCGCTAATCCAATGGAACACGATACGGAAGGTTGATGATAGGACGAAGTTGTAGCCCGAATCCATAAGCGATAAAGGGAAGGATACCTGAGAACACAACTCCAAGAGCAACTGATATAAATACGAAGGTAGTTAGGTCGCGGGCACCGGCCCTAAGCAATTAGTTTATAAGTCACCAGGGCTAATAGGGCTTAAACTCCAACTGTTTTAGCTGTTAGGGCCCTAAAGGGGTCCTCCAAGTTTTATGTTTTGCACCTTAAATCACCACCGCGCTCACCATAAGTATTACACACCATTTTTACAAACGTTCACCTCCAGTTTAACTGGAACAAAATTAAATTATTGCTCAAGAAAAACATTACTTTCTTACAAAAAGATACATAATTACATGAAGTCACAAAGTTTAAATGAACTATATTTCACTGTACTTAATAAAACAAATAATTAATAAATAATAAAAGGCTTAGCGAAACCGGAGGTTCGATGCCGACACCACCAATCGCTTATTACACACCTCCTTCATCGTTCGCCATCCAAACCCAGTCCCTTAAGATCGGCTTTAACGCAGTCTTCTCACCTTCGCTTCGGTCTACCCCTCGGATGTTAACCATTCGGTACAGCAAATATTAACCTTTCAGGAATTCTCTCGTTATTAAGCCCAACAACTTTACAAGCCCATTTGATTCGGCGCGATGTAATTACTTCAATTATATTAAATGGATACAATTCCCGCAATTCAGCGTTCTGCAACCTTCTGGTCCTCTCTCCGGTTAACTCATCTTTCTTCGGTCCGAATATTCTACGCAATACATTATTATCAAAAACCTTAAGACGTTACCCATCCCTTAATTCAAGCGGCCAAGTTTCGATCGATAAAAATACTGGAGGTATGATAATGGTTTTATAGATCCTAGTCTGTAAATTCCGGGACGTAGTTTTGTCACAGAAAAATAACAAGTATTTCCCGCCTTTAGTCTAACCTTAATCTCTTCTTCAATTTCGTTTTTTCTAGTTATCATAGACCTTAGATACTTAAACTTCTCTACCTGTTCAAACATATCACCTTCTACATCGATATCACCAGCAATATCGCCATTTTTGCAGCTAACCATATATTTTGTCTTATCAGTGTTTATTTCGAGCCCTAGTTATTTAATTCATTAACGTTGTCGTATTTAGTTTTATAGTTTCCGTGTCTTCGCTTAACAGGACCAAATCATCCGCATAGCCAAGCAGGAGTGTCGTCCCACTCAGATACAACCATTTTTCGGTACGCATTACCTCCCTAATGCCAAATTGAACAGGAAAGGCGAAAGGGAATTTTCTATAAAACAAATACTTTATTAAACATAAACGACATGAATTACTTTGGCGTCATGTTAGATAAATGTATATGAGACATCAGCTTCTATTGTTTTACCAATCAAAGAGTTATTAGCCAAAGAAGTTTAAGAGATATTATAGTTCGTGGCTCGGGCCCCCCTTTTAATCAGATTATTAACACCTGCCTGAAATTCCTAATTACCTCACCGTAACCTACAAATATTTTATTTTCAAAAATTCTTGGAATTGGGGCGTTTTCAATCTAGAGGTCGGCAAACTTTGTCTATTTAATTAGGTACTAAAAATTTGTAAATACTCATTTGCTTTCCACTTGGATCATAAGATAATTTGATGACAACATCAATAAAAAAGGTGGCCAACAAAAACATTAGGCTATCTAACCTCGTTATTTTGGCAATTTGGGGTGTAGGTCACGTCAAATAGCTCAATATTTTTGAAGACCACCTTTTTTTCTCGACTTTGAGCTCAAGTTATCTTTCGATTCAAGTGGAAAACAAATGAGTATTTACGAGTTTTTAGTACCTCATTAAACATAGAAAGTTGCCCTGCGTGTAGATTGAAAACAATACCGAGAACTTTCGTAAATAAAATATTTGTAGGTTAAGATGAGATGAAGCTATTAACGAAGTTTCAGCTAGCTGTTAATAATTTGATAAAAAAGACACGGATTATTAACCTAACATAGATAGATTTGCATCCTGCCGTCTGAGTCATGTTTAAATGAACATATTTCACTTTATAAGTCGTATAACGTAATAAAACAAGAACATTATTAACTATAAACCACATAAACTACAATGACTTCATGCTAGCTATCCATACCTATAGGCGTAGAATTCGGAGGGGGAAGGGGGAGGAGGAGGGGACAATCGCCCCTTTTAATAAAAATGTTGAGGGGGCGGGAATATCGTATCGCCCCAATAATTTGAAGTAAAAAAAAATTGGAAAAACAAATAAGCTACGTAAATAAATAAAATATTTATATTAAAATCGATAAAGAAAATAAAAAAAGTCGACGAGCAGGCTATAAGTTGGTACGTAACTATTTTATCCCGACCTAAATATTAATATTATCTAAATTTTCATTCATATTCAGGAATAATGATATAGAAACATTTCCTTGGCTTTTATGATTCATTCACCTATCATGTTGATTCCTCCTTTTTCACGAGATTTCCTTAAACATTGTCTGCAACAACGTATATTTAATAAGTACAAATATATTTTATAGAGAATGTTTTTAAATATAATTTTCCGTAGTCACACTGTGAAAACGAATCATTTTTATTTGGAGGTTCTACAAACTAAGAAATCAAAGATATTTTTCAGTTTTTAACATTATTCATTTTTAGCCGAAAAAGTCTGTATGTTATTGGAAGCTGGCCCCCATCCTCTCATGTTTAATACATACAAATTCTAATCTATTTAATAGTTTTGTTCATATATTTTCAATTACAGCCAAAAGCACATAAAACAAAAAATCTTAGAATCTTTTTTTTTTTTTTTTGGGTCCTCCCCTTCCTCGCCGTTAAGGCCATACGGGGTTTTCCCGGGCCAGGGAGTGTGGGCGGGGATTTAAAAGACTCCCTTTTAACCCCATACTCCCTTTAGAGAGAACGGCGGTGCTCTGCACACGGGTTAGCCCATTCGGCCACCCCACCCACTTAAAATCTTAGAATCTATTATATTTGTTAATTTCACAATAATTATATTGAATTTGTATAAATAATATAAACTACAGCTATTTTTTTTTGTCCATCGCCCACTCCCCAATCAAATTGAAAGGTTTGCGCCTATGGCCATACAAGTGTTCCAATCAGCATATATTGTTGTTATTAACCAAAAGATATTAACCTAACATGTCCGCTATCTATAAAGTGAATAACTAACATATGAAAAAAAAGTGTTTTATTCTACAGAAAGTTTCAGTTATATCAATCAATAATGTTCTTGAAAACCATGTAGTATAAAATGGTGAGAACAATGACAGATTTGTATTTATTTTTATACAAAAAATTTTATGATTTGACTAGTTTTGGGATTCTACGTGTCAGTTCCGATTATAAATCTATTTTGGCAATTAGAGATTTCATGATTAGTTACTCAATTATTTAAACATAAGGAAAAGATATTGACGTAGATTTTATTATAATTAGATTTATAAGACCATTTATTATAAATGCTTTAATCGATTAATTTTTTTTATTTTTTTGTAACTTTTCTTGAATATTTAATTTACCCATTGGCATAGCTGATAAATTAACCTGCTGTAAGCTGTGGATATCCTGTTACCTCCTCCTTTATCGACTATCTCGGGCCATTGTTTTCCAATTTGCTCCAAGTAGATCTTTGTTGATAAAGTGTTACCTTTGTTGATCCTACCAATTCGTCTCGTTTTTGATCTCCCTTGTGATCTTCTGCCAACGAGCGGAGAACTGATGGTAGTTTAGGGACATACTAACGAACTTGGAAATGTCGAGTGCATACCAATCATACATATTATCATGTATGATAATCATACAAAGTTTATTCCAAATTAACCGGTAAGTTTAAATTTACTGAAGTTTTCCATCCTGCGACAAATCTAAAATTTCATAATGCATTTCCTATCTATACCATTTGGGTCTTGTTTAGATTACGCCTGCCAGTTATTTTATCTAGTAACAGTTATTTATTAATTAATTAAAAAATATGGGTTAAAGAAACATATGATTTATTTAATAGGAACTTTTTATACAAAACCAAAAACATCAACATACTTTTAATGAGTTAAGCCAGGTATCTCTGGAGGCCAAAATTCTACTATGTCCTTAAGGATTTCCTTAGGTAGAATTCATCTTCAAAGAAAATCCTGGCTAGTTCCTCTTCATTAATAGTAAACTTCAAAAATATTCATCGTGTTATCACTTTATAACCGCTTTTACAAAAACAATACTAAATGAAATAATTTTTAAACATGTTATTTTATTTCTATATCAATGGTATCAAGTTTCATAACAGCTGTTACTAAATATCATTAAAAAATCATTGGCGGGCCTAATTTAAACAAGACCCTACTATTCGTAAAAATCTGGTGTGGTGAGCGCATTACACAACTTTCACTTACCACCCTATTCTTAGCAGAAACAAGTAATATTAGACAAAGGGTATGTGGAAAAAAAATTACATATGTTATATTGATTTACAATGCATTGTGGGTATTCTAATTTTTATAAGTATCCTAATATATACAAATTTTAATATTTATTTCGCTGTAATCTATACAAATAAATATTAAATGATACCAACAATAGCATTTATGAAAATCACATATGTATATTTATATAATATTGCCGGTGTCCGCATTATATTAATGTTTCGGGTGAGCTCGTGTTCATTTGGTTTCCCAATTACAATTATTCTCCGTTACGATCTTTTATTTCTCCTTTAGTTAATTATCAAACTCTTTTATATTAGAGATTAATGTGAAATGGTCATTAGTTTCAAATAAAAAAATTAAAGGTACTTTAGGGATAGCTAATATTCAAAATTTGTCATTAAAGCCCTGTTAGAAACCATCATTCAGAATAAAAACTTCATTTTATTTCAAACTGCTTAATTTTACACTGATATGATGAATTTAATCAAAATCATCAGAGCCGTTTTCGAGAAAATCGTAAAAATATGTTTAGTTCATTATATAAAGTGTCACTTCCGGTTAGCCGATTTTGACAAAAAAGTTGCTGTAACATCCCTTGCATATAAAATACACACACAGAGACCATATTACGGGATTTGGTTATTAGGGACCTCAAAACGTGTATTTCCGTTGAAAACTCAGACTAAAAAGTTTTCACAATCGCAATACTAACTCTTACTATATATTACATATAAAGGTAAATTGATGTAAAAAAGAATCTCTTTACCATCATATTCGGTTTTTCAGCCCAAGAAATTCTTATGGCAAACACAAATATATATATATATAGTGGCTCACAGCAAAAATGACACATCTGGATATTGATAGAAATTATTGAAAAATTAAATAGTTCAATTTATATTACATTGAAAATAATAAATTATTTTAATCAATAAACCTGTAACCATTTAAGTATTATTTCTATTTTTTGGTGGTTTATCAATTTCACAGTGAACTATTGATCGATATATTGCAATCTCTTCCTGACCAGTATATTGATTACTCTGTGATGACAGAGTAATCAATGATGATTAAACAAGGCAATAGGTTTAATCTAATTATGTTACTCTTGATCGGAGGCCTTGTAACAGTTTTTTTTAATCACTTCTTTACATGGGGATGTAACTCGGTATAGGCCCCCCCCCCCCTCGAAGGGTACAAGAAAAGCCTAATATATCGCATGGTCACAAAAACCCCTCGGAAGAGGATTTACCTCAGCTGGTAAACAGTCTGGAGGGAGTTTGGAGGAAAAAGTAAATAGCGGAGAGTCATAGCGACCCGGCAACATTTACATGGCTCAGCCCTCAATATGCTCCTCTTACACCTGCATCCTTCCCTCTCTTATATATTGCTTCTCCTTCTTCTCTCCTTATCCCACCTCCTTTCTATTATTACATAGTTATATGCAAAATAATATTTATAAAAAAAATTATCATTTATACAAAAAAAAAAAAAAATATGTCTGCCAAGTAAGGTCAGTATAGCTTCCTCACCGTTCCCGTTGTATATTACAAGGTATACAATTTTTCGTATGAGAATAAAATCTCTGAGAGAAGCAGAATCGGAATATCCGATTACAATTACCCTCCAACATTCAACAAAAGATCGTCGTATTTGAAGATTTCATACTAGATTATGCATGATAAAAAAAACAAAACAAAAAAAAAACAAATGCATACTGAACATGAATTTTAATACTGTTAGTGCAAAAGGTCTTTTGTAAAAATTTATTTATTGTTTTACAAGAGTGCATAAAAACTCATTATTTCTTTATGCTTTATTAGAATAATTTCATATTTCATTGTCATCTGCTATTTTCCATGGTAGCAGACTACTTATATCAATTGCAGACTACAAAATGTCACCTTTAATACACATAGCATTAAAGTTGAAAATTTTTACATACGAACTTTTGTTCTAATAATAGTGATATACACTACCGGATCCAGATTTAATTTTGGGGGAGGGGCTTCAGCCCGAAATATTTTATATATATATATTTAAACTTCACTATTTAATTGGGAATAAGGTCACTTAATTATTATTTAATAAACTAATGAATGTTCATTTCTTCTGTTTTTTGACATTTCGATCCCGGTATTTTCTTTTTATTAGTCAACCATGGGATCCTCTTCAAAGCTAGAACTACAACGGTGTGTCCGGTGTGTCCCTGGCCTGATCGAAGCTCTATTTTTTAAAAGTAGGTTAAACATTTTGAAATAATTGTTATTAAAGTCATATGGAAGTAATATTATGTACCGATTGAGCTATTTGCAGTTCTAGCTTTGAAGAGGATCCCATGGTTGACTAATAAAAAGAAAATACCGGGATCGAAACGTCAATAAACAGAAGAAATGAACATTCATTAGTTTATTAAATAATAATTAAGTGACCTTATTCCCAATTAAATAGTGAAGTTTAAATTTAATACTCAAAGGTATTAAACTCGGAAAAAAAAATTATTATTTCACTATGGTATATTATTTCCAAACAATTATACATATAAAGTAAAATTAAATTCCTCATTATAAATAAAAATAAATAAAAGGTGATTCCAATTATTGGACTAAACTTTTTTATAATCATTAGCAATATGCAAAAAATAACATTACTTCAGTAACACATTAAAAAATCAAAACAAAAGATAAACCTTTTGCAAAAGCAAATCTAAAACAAAAAAAAAACTAAAGACCATATCTTTGCTCCTAATTGTCAGATTTTAACGATTTTTTTTTTGTTCTTTAGGAAATTCCGTAAACTATTAAAAAAATATACCATATTCACAAAATGGTGTATGTATAATTCATGAGTTATTTGGAATTTAATTTTACCATTCCTCGTAACTTTTTTTTTAGTTTCTTTTCGTTGAAGTATGTCATATAGATAAATTTAAAGGGCGTAGATAAAATGACTTTAGCGAAGTTTCATTAAAATCGGTACATTCTTTTAGGCGCTACAGTCTATAGCAACGCAGGTTTTTCGGCCACCATTTTGAAACTAGAAGGCGAATAGTAATGTCGTTAAAGGAGGATATTCCGCGGGTGACCTCTGATTTTATATCCAAATTCGAAAAAAATCGGTCCAGTAGTTTCGGAAAAAATGCGCGGACGGCGGACAAGGGACTAGTAGTGCATATATAAGAGAGATGGACTGAATTCAATAAAATTGACACTACATTATTTTTTCATAGAATGTCTACCTTTTATCTAAGTTTGAGCCAAATTGAACGAGCCCTTTCTGAAATATTGGCATATCTAAAAATATACGTTTCCGCGTGCGTAAGCGGAAGTGCTGGATGGAATTTGATAAAATTGATATGGGACCATCTAGGCACCAATCTGCATAATTCCTGAAAATTTCGTGATGATAGGATGAACGGTACTAGGTGATATGCCCGTCAAATCGATTTGACTACAGACAGACAGACACCGAATCAAATTTGATCCTTGATGTCTGAAACGTAAAACGCGAGTGAAAATTTTCGATTTTGAGCAAAAAAAATTTTTTAATCTCACCCACGAACACAATGCGCCCCTACCTTCGGTAGTGAGGAAGCAAAAAAACAACAACTAAGGTGAGTGCTTTAGTACACACGATAGAAGTGAAAACATCATTTATAATATAAACTCATACCAGACAGAAACGACAAGAAACAATTCGACGTTTCCGCTTACTCCAACACTTACTAGACAAACGCTCTAAACTTCCCATTAATTACAAAAGACTCATATACTTGACTATAATAAGACCTATTTGGACTTACAGAGTTGAGCTATGGGGCTCCACTAAACCATCGAATTCCTCTCGTATCCAATCCTTACAATCCAAAATCCTCAATACTCCTTACTTTGTTACAAATAAAACCGTCCATAATGACCTTAATGTTTCAGAACTGGCCCAATCCAGATACCTGTCCTTCCATAATAAACTTCAGAATCATCCTAACCTTCTCGTTCCTAACCTTGCTTCCTCTTCATTTCCTGATAACCCTCCGAAGCGTCTGAAAAGAAGATGGCCCCGTGATCTCCTAATGTAGACATATTATTAGAGTGCTACCATTGGCTAGTTACTCAGCATGTGTTTTCACTTCATTATATCCATATGTTCAAATTTACTAAATGTATTTCTATAATACAGTTGTAAATATCATTAAGAAAAAAATAAAATAAAACGTTAAAGTAAAATATATTCATTCAAACAGTCGGCAGGATGCGAATTTACGTTTCCAAAGAGAGATGTTACGTTAGTACCTGTTTAGCTTACGAAAACACTTGTTAAAAAAACTACCCACTGGTAGCACTCTAATGATATGTCTACATTTAGAGATCATGGGGCCGTCTTCTTTTCAGAAGCTCCGGAGGGTTATCAGGAAGTGAAGAGGAAGCAGAGTTAGAAACGAGAGGGTTGGGATGATTCTGAAGTTTATTATGGAAGGATAGGTATCAGGATTGGGACAGATTATATCCACAAGGTTATTATGGATGATTTTATTTGTAAAAAAGTAGAAAGGATTGAGGCTATTGGATACGAGAGAAATTCGATGGTTTAGTGGAGCCCCATAGCTCAACCCCATAAGTCCAAATAGGCCTTATTATATTCATGTATATGAGTAACAGTTCAATTGATAACAACAATAGAAGTTGATGTTTGATAACAATATTGTTGTCATGTTGTTTATTGTATAGTTAATAAAGTATTTGTATTATTTTGTCTGTGTGAACCCCAGGAGTGGAATGGGCTCTCCTGTATTGATCCACCGTCTTGTTTTAATATTATCTTTTATATTTCTATTTATCCACACTTATGAAAAAGAAACCTTTAAAAAAAATTAGCCTGACAGTGAGGCCGAGAATAGCATTATATTTTAATAAAGGAGACAAGGGGACAAAAACAACACCTAGCTCCTGCCCTCAAGATTATACTTTACAATGAGGCGCAGATGTGGCTGAATGCAGATGTGCCAACCACTCCCACCAGCGATGTGTACCCTCTGTCTCATAGGACCTTCAAGCTAACTATATCAGTCTTATCGAGAAATTTAGTGTTCCTTCTCCAAAGTTTCATATCTACAACACGCAATATATTTTCGTATATTTGTCTAAATCTGGCGTATTGAATATTTTATTTTTTTTGTATAAGGGACATTCAGTAACAGTAAATGGTCATGGCAGATAGTGAATCAGTGACTGGCTTGAAATCGAGAAATCAAACTAAACATCGATTTTACAAAAAGTATTAAAAACTCACCAAGTGACAGAAAGTCATTATTAAGGGCACCCTACACGGTCAATCGGAATTGCACTAATGACGTTCCGAATTGTCGTGTAAGGTAGTGAATGAAGTACTGATGGTGGTGCGCTGAGGATTTCCGAACATCCGGAAATCAAAGGTTCATTCACGAGAAGTGATAGGTTAGGTTAGGTTTTCTATGAGACTAACCTTACTACTAGATAGGTTAGTTTACCTAAGTCTCGTTATTAAGTAAATAATTTCATAAAAGTAAATAGTTGTTATTATTAACTATAAATCTATGTTATTATTAACCATTTTCAACTATTTTTTCTATAAAAAGTCAAGTAGACAATAAATTGGAGAGAAAAAAAAGTGGAAACTTCACATAAGTAATGATCAGTAATGATTGAACGTGTAAGGGTCTTCATGATCAAAGCGATAGCGGGCAATCTTGGAACTTCTTGTGACGTTCATTCATGAATTACCGTGTAGGGTCCCCTTTAGGTTACAATTAGAAAAATTATAACCACATAGCCTTAAGTCTATGTGGTTAAATACCAAAGTCCAGGTGAAAATTACGTTAAAGTTTCAATATCATCAGGATAGAAAGGAAAAGCAAATCGAAGATTGAATTACTCCATGATATCCAACGGCATACAACAAGGAAGGTAGGATTAACGTTTCCTTCAACTTTACAGTCCGAGAGCCCGAGAAAAAAATCGATATTATTTTATGAAAATTTTGGAATGTAATATATGGTAAGGGTAAGTATTGCGATCGAGAAAATTTTTGAATCTGAGTTTTCAACGAAGATAGACGTTTTGAGGTACCCTGAGTCGTTTTGAAGTCCCGAAAAATGGTCTGTGTGTCTGTGTGTTTTTATGTTAGCAGTCTAGCTCAAAAACGAAAAGTCCTACGAAACTGATATTACGTATTTAAGATAGGTATGTGCCTTAGATGTGACGGCAACTTTTTCATTAAAATCGGCTAACCGGAAGTGCCACTTTATATCAACGCCGAAACACATTTTCACAATTTTACGATTTTGATTAAACTCGGTGTATCATTGTATAATTAAGTGGTCTTTAATATCAATTAGGTCTTATCCCCATTGATGTCACTTTACAGGGCTTAAATGCCCAATGTTCATATATGTCTTCCTCTAAAGTACCTTAAATATGGTTTATTTTAAAAAGTTAATCATTTCACATTATTCAAAGTAATGAAAAAATGCTAAATATAACTTTTGAAAGAATTTGATAAGTTAATAAAGGAGAAAAAAAATAAAAATGCAGAAAAACCTGCGTTGCTATAGACTGTAGCGCCTAAACGAATGTACCGATTTCAATGAAACTTCGCTAAAGTCATTTTCTCGACACCCTTTAAATTTATCTATATAACATACTTCAACGAAAAGAAGCTGGAAAAAAAGTTACGAGGGATGGTAAAATTAAATTCTGAATAACTCAAAAAGTATACACTTTTTTGGGTATATTGTATATGGTTTTTTAAAAGTTTATGGAATTTCCTAAAAAAAAAAAAAAAAATCGTTAAGATCGGGCAGATAGGAGGAAAGATATGGTCTCTTGTTTTTTTTCTCTGAAGAGGCGAAAATTTAGAGACATTTAAAATATACTTTTTTTATTGTTGAGATTTAAAAAAAACTTTTTTCTACAGATGTTTAATAAAGTATCTTTCCTAAGAACATTTTTCATAAGAAATAAGTACCTAATTGTATACCTTTATTCTGAGTTCTATATTTCAACATTGCAATCACCACCTCCGGAATCAACTTACTCATATTCTGCATAGATAACTTTTTCAACTAAAAATATCACTAAAATGACGTCACTTAAAAATGTTGAAATTGGAGTTAGTCATTTTGAAGTTTATAAAAGCAAAGAAAGTTGTGTGGTTTATAAAAGCAGATGGAGTGACAAGATTTTTATTGCCTTTTGTCGATATATTAAATAGACATTCTGTAATTATAATGGTCTTAATGAATTGTTATCTGTAAGCTTTAAGCTTTAGCTCCGTTTAAAATGCACTTCAAAAAATTTTATAATAGCCCAGCATTGCCAGAAAATAATTTCTATTCATAGTAGATCGATAAGTGAAAGTTGTGTGTTGCGCGCACCAGATTTTTAATGTTTATGACATTTATATTTTTTAAAAAACGGAGAAAATGCGCGGGCGGCGGACTGACAAAAAAATGTTATTCGTTTTATCTCATCGTAAACTTATTATTTCATTTACGAAAATAATCGGTATTGTTTATTTAATGATCATCATCATCATATGTGGCACAACATCCCGTTACCGAGACTGGGCCTCCTCCAAGAGCCTCCGCCAGTTGGCTCTGTCTTCTGCTGCAGCTCTCCAGTTCCGTACACCAAGCAGGGTTCTCGCATCATAGGCCACGTTGTCCAACCATCTCGTCCTCGGCCTCCCTACCCGTCTTGCGAGGTGCAGCTCCTCCATCATTATTTTCTTTGGTATTTCAGCGGTGCTCATTCTGGCCACATGCCCTGCCCACATTAGTCTGGCCAGTTTAATATAGGTGACTACGTCGATGTCTGCATAGAGAGAACTGAGCTCCCTATTTTTTCTTTTCCTCCAGACATCACCCTCCTTTACTGGACCATAAATCCTTCTGAGGACTCCTCGCTCAAACACACTCAGCTTCATCTCATCCTTTTTAGTCAGTTTATTTAATTAAGTACTAAAAACTCGTAAATATCCTTTTGCTTTTATCTTGAATCGTAAGATAATTTGAGAAAAAAATTCGAGATAAAGGTGGCCCCAAAATAATTGGGCCGTTTAGCGTGATCTACACTCCGAAAATGTCTAAATAAGGATGTTGTAGAGACCACACGGCCCAATATTTTTGTACTTTTTTTCTCAATTTTGTGATCCAATTATGTTAAGATCTAAGTAGAAAATAAATGGGTATATACGAGTTATTAGTACATAATTAAATAGACAAAGTTTGCCGACCTCCAGCTTGAAAACCATCTAATTCCGAGAATTTTCGTAAATACAATATTTGTAGGTTGCGATAAGATAGTATAAAACTATTTAAGAAATATATATATTTTTTTAAGGGGGAGAGGTGACGTTATTATCCGTGGGCGCCTAATATCTAAGACCGGCACTGATCCATATATTCATATTATAATGAATCAAGTTGTTACTTGTTACTGCATAGATATCTAAAAACCTAGGGCTTTGTTAGAATAAGTTTTCCATTAGATCTAATAAGCTTGAAAAACTCATAAAAAAAGTTGGTTTATTTTGTAATTTCTAGACCTCAATGGACGTCTATCGAAGTTACCTCTCCATCGCAGATTGGGGTTAGAATAATAGTTTATTTTTCTTCTGCTTCTAATTGCGTCCGGTTTCTTTAAATATTGCTGATTTCGCACTTCTGTCTCAGCCAACCTAGACTGTTCCATAGCTAAGAAGAAATCTGGATTCATCGGATAAAGCATGTACCTACAAAATAATAATAAAAAAAATAAAATGGGAGTTTATTATAATATAATTAAAACCCATTTATTTGTACGCTTTAAACATAGAGCGTATTATTATTCCCAAAGTAGATTAATTTCTTTGACGACTTAAAGAAAAACTAATGAAATGACTGACTTAAGAATGGTTCCTCTATAAATCTGGAAATTCTCAACATAGGCGGATCTACTTGGAGGGGGAGAGGGAGGTACTTTCGGGCCGAAGCCCCTCCCAAAATAGTAAAATATAACCATGTTTTACAGAAAAAAAATATTAAAAACTATCTCTTAAAGTATTCTTGTTCGTTTAATTACACTTAATAAGACTTCAAGAACCACTTAAATACCATTCCGTACAGGCAGTTAATTTTGTTTTTAAATTAATTATCGTTACATGTATATGAAAAAAAAATCTTTCGGGTTTAAGTTCTACTCTACAAAAAAATTAAATCGTTGATCGGCTAGTGGTTCTCATTCAAATAAAACGTTTTTTTCTAAAAGAAACGAGTCTATTTTTGGAACAATGTTCCAATGTGTGAAACTTCTCCGTTTTAAGTTATACATATAAGTAATTAACAAAGATATTTTCTAATTATAAATAACTACCTTCTTAGCCATCCAAAGTTTATTTTATTGAAGTGAAAACATCTTTAGGCGCGATCTTCACTTTTTTTATGAACAGTGAATTAGATCAAGCAGTCAGATCACTGATGTGTAACGCTCTGGTAAAGTCGAATGATTGAAGTGTTTTTCATATGAATTAAAATATCTTAAAACTAAGAATTGGATCAGCAAATTGTAGGCAAGAGATATGTTCATCATTTTATCTTCTATATAATGAGGTAATAATAAAAATAGTATCTTAACGTGAAGCCGTGTTAGAGAGGAGAAAAGAGACAACATAGTGTCGAAAACCAAATGATAATGAGTTTTATTTAAGATATGGAATAAAATATCTTAGAAACTAAAAATCTGACCAGTATACTGTACGGGAGAGAAATATTCAGCATTTCATCTTCTTTATAATGAAATATTATTTATAATTTTAATAAATTATTATTAATTTCGGCTTGTTGATGTTTTAACTTCTATAGTGTAGTCTAAAGCACATACCTTAGTTTCTTTTTCTAAACATGGGAATATAACATACACATAAATGTTTTTTCATACATTTATATAAGTTTATTAATTATTACTAATCACATAAGCTAAACGAAACGAAAACATAATTCCATCATCCAAACCAGGCTTGACCAACCCAAACGACTTCATGGGTGTCAGATAATACATAATGTTTAGTGTTACCCGAATGAGAGACCGAGACGAGTATTGGTCGTGGTCTTGCGCAAGGGACTCGCAATAGACTTGCAATTACTTATTAGCTTATTGCTATAGAGATATTACTGTAATTTTGTAGATAGGAGAAACCTAACTAAGCTTGAATGAAAAATTGGAGGAGCTAAATGCAAAAGTATATCGGTTATACCAATTATTGACATATAGTAACTAAGATTGTCGAGCATTAGTAACTATTTTGTCTTAATTTTAATTTTAAGAAATCTTAATCTTGGTCAGTCTTGGTCTTGGTATTGCAACAGTTAGGCGGTCTTGATCTTGGGCTAGCAAAGTGCAGGACCAAGACCGATTTTGGGCAACACTAATAATGTTCCAAGGGTCTCATTGTATGTAGCCAATCATCTATTTAAATGTTTGATGTTTTTAAGCCATACAGCGACTATTTAGGTACTTAGTACTGATTAGCAATTTATAAAGCCATGATTCATCCAGTAGTCACATAAGGAAGCGAGACGTGGCTTACCTCAGCAAAACATGAGAGGCTCTTGGAGTGTGAGAGCGTAAGATACTCAGAAGGATTTACGGACCTGTATGTGAAGAAGGTGTTTAGAGGTGTCGATACAATCGGGAGAGACACATATCTCGTTAGCGTCAATAAGGTAGGACGCAAAAGCTAGTTGGGTCATGTGGAAAGGATGGCAGCGGACCGAGTGCCGAAGGAAATATTATATGGGTGACCTTGAGCACTAGCGGATCCAGAATTTCATTTTGGAGGGGGCTTCAGCTTGAAAGCTGTTTTTTTTCATATAACTAATGATAATTACTTTGGAAAAAAAGAAAGAAACTAACTACCTATATGAAATGGTGTTTAAGTGATTCCTAAAGCCCTTTTAAATGAAATTACACAAACAATAATACTTTAAGAGATTCATTTTTAATATTTATTTCGATAAAACATGGCTATATTTTACCATTTTGGGGAGGGAGAGAGGAGGCTTTCGGGCTAAAGCCCCCCTCCCCACCCCCGTAGATCCGCCCGTAACCTTGAGGAGCAAGAAGTAGAGGAAGGCCGAAGGCCACTACTCCGTTGGCTGGAGGATGTTAAGGCGGATTTGAGACAGCTTGGTGTTCTTAAGAACTGTCGAAAAAAAAAGTTAATAACAAGTCTGGAAATGAATGAGTCATTTTATGTATGAAGTTTGGCATTGTTCCAGCTTGAAATTGATAACCTTTGAATTTATTTGTAATATTAAATGAATGTTTAATCTTAATCATTTCTTTTTAACTAATTAAAACTTATTTTTTACACATAGAACGCATTTTTATTTTAATAATATTTTGACTTTCTTGTATGTTCGAAGTTTTAAATCATGCAGCACTGGTCATCATGAGTCTTTTAACTGTAGTTTAAACAATTTTTCAATTGTTTTTCTTTTTAAATTTTTATCCTATATATTATTTCTAAAAGGTCTTTTTTTGTCGGTACGCCATAACTTCGTCAATTCTTCATCAAATGATTGACCACTCATTTTGATGATATTCTTCTCCTTAACATGCGAAAAATATTACGACTCCCCCTCCCCCGAAATTTCTGAAAAAAAGTTATGGAGGAAAAGAAAGTTTATTTGCGAATAACTCAAAGAGTATGCATTTTTTTCTTGATTGTACCCATAATAATTAGAAAGAATGCCAAATTACCTACAAAACAAAAAAAAATAGGACAATTATTAACAAAGATACAGCCCATTAGTTTTGGTAGACTTAATAATGTCTTCCTCTTTAAAGATATTGCATTTAGCAGTCTACTACATTTTTTCCTGGCTTTTATATTAACTTTATCATTTCTTAAAGAAATTTGGTTGTTCTTACATTTTATTTTTTTTAAATAATTTAGAATATCCTATGATCGGGGCATTATTTTGTCTTTATTACTTTTATTATCTTTAAACTCAGCGTTTAAAAATAGGTTATAGCAAAGCAATTTGTATAGATATTTTGGTATATTATATTTAATGGAATATTGTAATAGATTAAGGAAAAAATATTAATTCCTTCCTTACATAATACATAGGAACTTTCTTATTTCCATATTGTTTTGCTATTTCTTCAATAAACAAAATTTTCTGCGAATTTTTCACATGGGCCAACTAATAGAACATAATAGTGTTTATTTTTATTTATGCAATTAAATTGATTTATGTGAATCTGTTCAATTATAAAAATTATTTTCGGTCTGCAAGACATTAATATAGATAGATACAATTAAAAACATATACTAATTTTGCCTACAAATATGTCTAAGTTAATTCAGTAATGTAGTAACTATAATAGTTAAGTTATTATTTAATTATTATAAAAGTTTTTATTTATTTCTAGCCTTCATTAATAATGGGAGCTAAAAATTACATCTCTTAATCTTAAAAGATGAAACATGTCATATATATATATATAAAAAACTGTTGGGTCATTTTCATGATGAGGTGATAGGTTAGTTGGAAAGAAGAAAGAGCTTTTGTTTCGTTTGCAAAAAAAAAACGAAACAAAAAACAGATCAAACAGCACCTCGACTAGTGGCAAACAGGTGAACTAAAAAAAAAACGCTGTTATTATTTGTTTGGAACAGTTCATTCGTTTGAGATCAAGAACTATTCTTTTCAATATATCAAACGCTTGGCGTTTTCTCTCCAACCCTAGTCAGACGATAAACGACTGTCGAATTGGACAGATACGAGTGAAATGAAAATACGTTTTTATTATCCTGGGAACGCTGTCCCGTTAGGACAAATTATAGTTACTAGTAAGCCCGTGCGAAAAATTCGCACAGCATATTGTTATCAAATGCCAGATTAATAAGAAAATAAAATAATGCAACCTATCAAAAGATAAAGAAATCAAATGTTACTTTATCGATAAATATAATCGACAAAGAAAACAAAAATTAATTTAAATATTCATTTTTGTTTGGAACCAACATGTTTACAAATTTCAGTAAGCTGTATCTTTGCTAAAAATTGTCCGATTTCAATGATTTTTTTTTTCATTGTCTAGGGAATGTTGTAATCTTTTATATAATCACGGGAATAACCGAACTATAGATCTATAGGGAGAAGTGTTTAATTTTTTAGTTATTCGCAAATGAAGTTTGTTTTCTTTTGTAACGTTTTTGCCTGAATTTTCGGGATGATTGACTATTTTGTCCGCCTGAAGGAGAAGGAAGCCTTCGAAATTGGTGGCTCAATCTTGAGATTTGGTGAAAAATTGACGATGATATGGCTTGCCGATCAAAAACACAATCGATAAATAATATAAACTCCTCCTCTCTTGATCATAGAGACTTAGAGTCGACACAATGAGACATGTATTCAATGACAGTACTACAATGTAAGGTTGTGTGGATGCGAACCCTATGCCTTGCGTTATCTCGAAAATAGTACGTTTTTGGGCTTAAAAACGAAGGATTCGTTAGTTCCAGAGGAACTATCCGGGTCTTGCTGTACGCATCAAAATCTTCTAGATCCAATTTGTCCCGTATCGATCAACAGACCTACCACTGTTATGGTATTGAAGCCTAGCAAAATGTTTGTATCGACTTTATTTATTTTAGAAAGAAAAACAAAAGTGGAGAATACCATTCGCTAACCCCCCGTGAAATTCTGAATCCAACGGTACCCCATTCATGGTATTTGAGCATGACAGGAGCTTATATTTGGTACAAAACCGATTTCGAGCCTTACTGTAATAATATATGTACGTATAGAAGAAGTGCTTCTATGGCCATACATTAAATTATATATTTACAAATCTCATTAAAGTTAAAAGATTAGAAGAAGATAAAAACAAAAAAAGATAGTAAGAACTTACTGATATATATATATATATATATATATATATATATATATATATATATAAAACAAACATGGGCAAATAAAATAACATAAATGAACAAAATAATGATTTTTTGATGATGATTTCTGGGGGAACTTAAAAACTTCTCTTGACGTATTGTTAAGAAGACCAAGGTCCCACAAGGATTATAGCGTCCAGGAGTAAGTAAAAAAGTAAACTATCTATTTAAAAAAAAAAGGGAGTATAAAAAAAGCTCATATCCTTCACTAATTTTCCTAATCCTTTCAATTACATTTGTCCTAAATATCTAATATAGTAATGGATTCATACCCTTTAAAACAATGGGAACCTATAAATTTTCATTTGTTTAAAATCAGTTTCATACATAGAATAGAATAGAAAAATAATTTTATTCTGGGACACAGTCCCTTGTGAATAACAAAATAGAACAAAATAAAAAGATTACATCTGGTCAAAATAAAATCAATCGAAAAAAAGAAATAATGTAAAGAAAATATAAGGTGGTAAACATTCTATATACAAAACAAACGAAACTATATACAAAACAATTAATACTATGGCAAGACACTTAAAGCTATTTGCACTGATAGACCAGTATACACTCTTAAGAAAATAATAAAGAATTAAAAAATAAAAATATATCAAATTCTCTATTAAAACCAGCTCGAATGGTTAGCAACTATCTGACTGTTTTTGGGATAGGAATTGGAATAGAAGGGTTTTGAATGTGGATATGGATGGGGAATGTCGAATTTTGATAGGGAGGGAATTCCAGAAATTGACAGAGCGAACAATAAAGGAATTTTGGAATGAAGCAGATCTGTGAGAAGGCATGTAAAGGTTAGAAGGTCGAGATCTAGTGGAAAGGGATTGGATTGAGGACTTGAATTGGAGAAGGTTGTAGGCGTAAGAAGGACGATGATTGTTGATGATTTGGTAGAGGAACGTATCTAGGAAATATTGTCTCCGGAAGGAGGGAAAAAGCCACTTTAACCCAACGTAGTGGTGAGAATTGGATTACAACAATTCTCACTGGAGAATGGATTACATACAATGTGAAATAAAATTTTCCGTTGAAATATGAAATCACACAGGATCCACATATGTTCACCGTATTGCGAATTGGCTAGGATTACTCTAAACCTTAAATCCATCTTACCATAAGCTTAAAGTCGACATAGAGCAAACAAAAATAACTTGGAGCTAAAAGAGGGCAAGGGTGATACAAAGGGTATCCTAACCATCCTCTATTTTTTACAATACTTTACTTTTTCTAAAAAATAAATAATACTATTAACTATAATTTGTTGAACTTGAGAGTTTCATGACTTCGTTGCACGTTATCAAGGGAAAATTTCCTTAGTCATTTCTTTTGACTAAGGTCGCTGAGGTTGATGGATTTAAAATGAGATTAATGAGAGTGACAAAAGTTCTTTATAAGATTCATTTTTACTCTCTTATCTGGCAAGCATACAGATCTGGTGATAATGTTATTGTGTAATAAATTAGAAACGTTTAAGTTTTTTACAATTCCTTTCTTAAATAAATAAATATTTAAAAATCTAATAAGAGTATATAGATATAAAATTCATAAATAATAACCATAATAATAATTCAAGGCAAAATCTATACATGTAACCGCTTCTAAAAAAAAGTAGGAAACTCCTTCATCTGGGTGCCCATCCCCCTCAAGAAGTTCTCCATTCCTCCCAGGAAATTTTTTTGCTCCCCTCTTTTTAAAAACAGCGAAAGTAGAATTAGAAAAATCGAAGATCATATACAAATACACTTGCGGTGGTCTGGTCCATGTTTTTCCCTTGTTCTCTGGATTTAAACTTTTTCACTCCGAAAAATAATAATCTTGTCAAAATGTGCCCCCCTCAGAAATTTTCAACTTGCGCCATGAAATCACTTTCTGGGCACCCCTGCCTTGCATTAGGAAACAATTTGTACGTATTTACATATATCTATGTATGTTTTACAATGAATTATTGTTATATATTAAGAAATTAAACTAAATTTTACATGATTTTCCTCACACATTTTTATTATACAAGTTTAAAATCTATTTTTTATAAAATATTTATATCGAACCACTTTTAATAATAAAAATGAAAGCCAAATAGCATATTTTTTTAATAATAAAAATGAAAGCCAAATAGCATATTTTTTTAATAATAATTTTAAAATAATTATACTATTGGCTTTGAGCAGCAACGTACTAAGTTCTGCGGAATTTTCCACTGTCAAATTGGCGGTACCTTAACTTTGCCACAGCTAATACTACTTATATTATAAGAATATTGTAAGAGTGAAAATTATATAATTTTTAATTGAAATATTTCATATTCATTGAGATTCATAAGATTCCATAGCTAAAACTAAAAACATGAGGAAAAAAAATACATGAAGTACTAAATATACAACAAATATATTTGAAAAGATGTTTCATTAAAAAAAAGAATTATTAATATAAAATAAGAAGAAATCAATAAAAAAATTCACAGATTATAAAATATTCATTTCATTCATCAAATATATCAATAAAAAAAAATTAATTCCCCATAATTTCTTTTTGAAAAATTAAAACGACGTTATAGCATTGAATGAGATTAAAAATAAGACCATAGGCACAAATCTCCTATATTAAGAGAGAGAAATACTTTAGTAAAAGTAATGCTGCCCTACTACATAGGGTTGCTTCGTACACAGCATACTTATCAATCCACACGGACATTAATTTTATATTATATTTTTCTATTTTTTACATGTATATATATAACATATCTTTCCTTTTTTTTTTCTTCTTCCCTTTCATAACAATACACTTACAAGTTATCAACAATAAAACCACATTAAACAATATACATAGCACAATAAACATTTCCCCAAGACAAAAAAAAAAAAAAAAATTCCCTGTTTCTCTCTTTAAATTCTCAAACGCCAGGAACTCATTACAACATCGCACACATATATAACACAGCATTTCCTCGAATTTAGACAAAAAGATAAGACGGTTGTGGACCAATTTAAAATTTAATAAACGATTAATATCAGACGTCCTCAATCAGTATATAGATGATAGTGGATTATCCCAAGGGTGTCCAAAATAATATTTTCGGCCAATACCAATACCATATTATATTAAATTATTTATATAGGCAATGATTTAAAAAATAGGTAAGTGAGAGTAACACTTAGCATTTATGTTGTGTTTTAGGGAAAAAATTATATTTTTTCATGGAAAATGCACATTTTTATGAACAAATTAAAAGAACAGAATAATTGTCATGCATTATTTAAAATTCATTACTCACAATTTGAATTTCCAATGGCCATTTTTTCTTGTAGTCACTATCCGTTTTGATTCTTTGAAACAAAAAGGTTTCGGAACGAAAATACAGAAAAGAATAAATAAAACACTAAAGAATTTTAAATAAATCACTATTTTCACACTTATAACACTTGAAATGAAGTTTAAAACTTGATAACACCCGTACCGCATCAGAGTGAATCTAATTCCAAATAGAGAAACAGTTGTGTTAGGGAAACTAATTAGACTACAGAGAACTGGCATCTGATTGGCTGAGAGCAGCGCTGTTACCGCCAAGTCTAAAACAGTGATTAAAAAAAACCCCGCAATATTAAGCTTTATTCCATACTCAACTGCAGCGGCCTTCTCGATTTGTTACAAAGAAATGATATTAATAATTATTTTATTTATTCTTGTTTTTAATTAATACAACCCCGTAACACGCATTATTGCTCACATTTATTATTTTTAAAAATTAATATATTGGAAATAAAATAAGATATCAACATTCAATATTTAAGCTTTATATAATATTTGTTTTATATATATCTAAATTAATATTATTAAACCACGTTATTTGTAATATGTTGACATTAATGTGTTTCTAAAATTTATTATTATAATAATAATTATTATCTCTTTAAGAATTAAAGAAATGCCTTGTACTAAGATTAAATAAAATTTTATTTGTTAAACTTTTTAATGAAAATAAACTTGATCTTTTAACCTTCACTTATTTATGTAATTTAAGTAATTTAAGTTCAATGGAAATCATTATACAAATAGACATTTGTTAATTGAGACATTATTTGATTTTGAAAACTATATATATATATATATATATACGAAACTCAAAATATGTATTAAAAAAAAAATTTATTGTTTGTTAAATAATTATTTTTTAACCAATCATATTTTAATTTAAACGATTTATATATATATATATATATATATATATATATATATATATATATATATATATATATATACATATATATATATATATATATATTTTTATTTTTTTTTAAATTACCTTAGAAACTTAGCAAGGTAAAAACCATATACTTTTTAAACTAAATCTAACACTGTCGATTTGAATTTAAATAATATCGGACCGAAAGTGAAGCGAACCGCACAGAGACCAGAAGCCAACTAGATGATATTAAAACAGAAAGAATTCAGTCAGCCATATTGTAGAAGGTAAACAGTCCATAATTTAATTAGGAGTGTGGTGGGAGAGAGGAAATTGGTATTGAAAACAACATTATTAGATCTGTCTTCACTTTTGGAGTCCTTCCACAAAAATTGGAATCCTTATTTTATCAAATACATAGATTTGTATAAATTACTATTAGTACGAATTCGTTTTTAATAGAAATTATTCTTAGTCTAATTTATTTATGTATATATATGATATAGTTAGATAAAATATTATTGTTATTGTATTATTTGATCTCTTTCTTTGGAAGTAAGAAAAACAAATTAATCACATTTTGGTAACACTAGATTCAACTTACTTTATACCTAGTTAAAATCCATACAGCTTCTAATATTCGGGCTAAAGCCCTACAAAATGGTAAAATATAACCATGTCTTATGAAATAAATATTAAAAACTTAGCTCTAAAAGTATTGTTGTTAATGTAATTACATTTAATAGAACTTCAAGAATCACTTAAACATCATTTCTTCTAGGTAATTAGTTAGTTTCTTTCTTTTTCTCCCAAAGTAGTAATCATTATTTATAAAAAAAAAATTCTGACTGAAGCCCCCCCTCCAATATTCAATTCTGGATTCGCTAGTGTATAGTAGTATGAATATTTTGTTACTTATACTAATAATTTTCTTTTGTACAATACTTTGAAGCAGTGAACTTATATTTGCATTCGTTGATAACTTAATTGTATCTCTTATTAATAACATTTTCAATATTAAAATTTCACAGTTATAGGTGAATCTACGGGAGAGGAGGAGGGGGAAGGCTTTTGCGCCCCCAAAATGGTATAACGTACCTATGTTTTATGGTAAAAAATAATTAAAAAATTATTTCTTAAAGTATTATTGCTAGTTTAATTGTACTTAATAAGAATTCAAGAATCACTTAAACACCATTTCATATAGGTGGTTAATATCTTTATTTTTTTCCGAAGAAATTTTTGTTATATGTATATAAAAAAAAAAAACTTCCGGGCTGAAATCTCTCTCCCCCCCCGCAAAATTAAATCCTGGATCCACTAGTGTTCTCAGTTAAAACTTTGTCATACTTTTAGTTTCTTTATTTTTCAACTGATGGAACAAACATTAATTTGGGATATAGATAACTTTGTTGTGAGAGATCTCTAAGTGAAAACTCAATTCGGCCAAATTTGTTAGAATATTTTCGAACTAAAGTCACAAAATATATAAATGTTTGTTTAACAAGAGAAATAAAAAAAAGTTTGTCATTAGCAGTAATGCCGTTGTTTGTAAAGTCAGACCATTGCGTTTCCCACAGTTTGTGAAACGTGTAAACGCACCATTTATAACACACAAATGATTTCATTAGTACAAAATAAAAATATAATAACTGATAAAATTGCTATCATGTTTTTAATAGAAGTCATTATTTAATATTATTTATCGATAAATAATATAAAATAAATATACCAAGTATCAATTTTATAACAGAACAAAAGTTTATAATATTATATTATTTTATCGACAACACAGTAGAAGGCAGCAAATAATTGGCGGAATAATCTAACATCCTGGCCAATCAGATTGTTTCATTCTCTATAACTTAATTTCACATTTAATCGACCGCGAAAATGTTCTCCTCTCTAGCGGTTATATTCGGTGCTATTAGATTCAGTGGCGTTTCATGTAGTGTCGGATGTTATATTTCAAATGTGTTTTATGAAAGTAGTGGTGTGAAGTATTTTAGTTAATAGTGTTAGGTTTCCGTCGTGGACTTCCGTTTTATTAGTTTCGGATTTTTTTTTAGCTTATAGTGAATTGTGAACGCAAGAATGAAATCATGCTGTTAAAGATGAAGAGGTAAAGATTTAATTCATTTATGGATGCTCCATATCATTTGTTGGAAACTTAAAATTTTATTGGGATTAATATATGACATAATATTAATAACTTAATAATAAATAAATTAATTTCTATATGGACCAAGGCTGAAATATAATTATCAATTACATATCAACCAAAAATGTTGTGATAATGAATAGAATCAGTTATTGTACCATAGCATTAAATTTCACTTCAAACTTATTAGTTGCAGAACTTCTGAACACAATTTATTTCATTTTAACCATTATAATTTGTAGTTATTCTTTGGCCAGGAAGATTATAAAGTAATGTTGATGTAATATAGACTATTTAATCAATTTCAAAGGCTAGTTCAAGTTACCAGAGTATAATCAATATTATTCTAGAATTATACAGCGTTATCTCTTAAATTTAGCGTTTTCATGTAAATCACTTATTTTTTTTACATTCAATATCTTTTGGTACCTATTATTTGCTGTTGCTTCAATCCATCTTCACTTGTAGATTTTATATGACCGATTAACCAAAAATTAGCAAGTTTTATGTTGATTCTTGATTTCGATCTAGTATTGCGTTATATAAAAAAATGAAAGTTTAGTATAACTTAAATAGTTGCAGGCAATTCTGTACAAATGTAATCAATATAATTGTTTTTCATATCTTTTGTTGTTTAATTATTGAAGTACTTTAATTTATTATAAATAAAATATACAGAAAAAGAATATTTTTATCTTTTTCAAACAAATTTATCATTTTTCTTTTATATCACTCTTTTATTGCTTTTAAAACAAAGTAACAATCTATCAAGAATAAAACTTGATTATATAAGTTATTAATTTAAATATATTTCGGACAATTCTCATGTTTTGGTCTTGCAGTTTATCAATAGATTTAAAACTAATTGGAAAATGAATCTTTAAGCAAACTTTTGTATATTAAAAATGAGCAGATATTAGTTATACGGAAGTAATTTGTTTTTTATAGTTTAATTCATCCAACGCTGATAATAAGTATTAACAGGAACGTACTGCTGAATGATAATGCATGTTTTTGTTGAAGTCTACATATTAGTAGCCGATACATATTTTAGAATTATTGTATTTTTAAAATATATTTACACATTAAGCATTAAGCACCATGGCCTGTTTTTTTTTTACTGATTACTCCCTTAGAGTCAATCTTATCAACTTTAAATATACACACACTCACCTCAAGTTGAAATCAAATGGATTTCTGACGTATCTTCTACACCTTTCTGTGATCATAAGTTCTTTGCCAACAAAAGCATTTGTGTTAACAGTTCCAACTGTAGTAGTAGTTGCGGTAGCAGATAATTTTTCTTTTTTCTCATTTGATTTTTTTTGTGATGTTGTTTCAGGTAAGCTGTCTTCCCTATATAGAAAGAAAATCATTTTAAATTCTTAACATCAACATATGGATGTTTAAGGTATGAATAATAAGTTATATTTAAGTTTATAGAAGGTATATAATGAGATTAATTTAATATTATTCTGATATTGAAGAAATATAAAGACTCAATAGTCTATTATTTATTGCATTTTTGTTACAAAATAATTGTGTTTTTGGGTGGTCGTTATGAATTTATTTATCCTTCATGTTAAACATTTTTAATAGACTGAATGGGAGACCCAAGGGTCTGCTACATGGAATTAATGTTCTATCCTGCTCTTGAAAATTCAATTTTAATAGCAATAGAAAAAATAATAATTATATGTGGCATGGAATTTCATAACTAGTCGACTCAATTTTCTATATTTTTATTAAATAGTTCGGGGTAGTGGTGTACCTCAGTAATAGGCGGATCTATGGAGGGGCATTCGGGCTGAAGACCCTCCCCTCCAAACTGGTATAATTTAACCAAGTTTTATGGAAAAAAATATTTAAAAATTATCTATCAAAGTATTATTGTACGTGTAATTACATTTAATAGGACTTCAAGAGTCACTTAAACATCATTTCATGTAGGTAGTTATTATCTTTCTTTTTTTATAAAATAATTATCGTTATATACATGAAAAAAAAGCTTTCGGGCTGAAGCCTGGATCCTGGATCCGCTAGTGCTCAGTGGTAGGGCAATGAGTTTTCAATGCTCAAAGGTTTAGGTTCGAATCCTGACTCATAGCAGACAAACTATTTATTCTGTTTTATCAGCCATAGGGTGACCCTAGAGTCGCAAGATCCACCTGGGGCACACCCAGCCTCTTTAAAGTGAGTATTATTAATTAAATAATTAATTAAGCAGGAAAATCTGGCAGTTGAGCTTGATCTCGGTCAAATCACCTGCTTGCTCGATTGTTTACCAAGAAACAGTACTTTCCCTAAATAGTACTGAACCCTTCATAGGTTTTAGAGGTACAGGTTTTCTTTTTTTATTTTGTTTTTAACAGTCTGTTAATTAATTAGTAATTTGTTTAACAGTTAATACTAGATTATAATGAGATAAGAGATTATTTGTTCATAAAAAGTTTAATTCCATGCAGTTTTACTGTTTTCGAAAAAAATACTTTACCTCAAGTCATTCTAGTACCAAAGTTGAGAGAAAAGTACAATAAAACCATTACAACCGCTCAACTATGTTGAATTTCTAAATGACCCAGCTTACTGATGAGCCTTAATCGATAATATTTAATTAGAGAGAAAAATGGATAAAGGTTATCAAACCTCTAAAGTACCAAAGTAAAAGTAAAGACTATCATCCAAAGAACCAAATGATATAATTTTCTCCCCATTTTCTTCCTTCTCACAACTGTCCATACAGCTCATAACAGTGGCGAGAATTCATACTGGCAATAGTGCAGGATTCCTAGTGAGTCCAAAACGATTCCGCCATACTCTGTAGATGCCTTTTTTCCACACATAGCTTTTCCAAAAAATTAGCAGTTGAAAGTGAAATCGCTCATCTACTTCTGAATCAAAGTTCCCGAACCCAATATTCTCTCTCACCAAATTCTATATTTTTCCTGTAGGTACAGAATTCCTTTTTATATAGATTTATTTATTTTTGTATTATGAGATCTTGATATTCATCGTTTATTTCAAATCTAATTTTGGATCAATTATGAGAAAAAAATATTGATGATAGAGTTGGGTGATTTTGGAAATTTCATGGCTCTTATTTAAAAACAAAACAGTAATGTCAGTTACATATTTATTGTGTGGAAAATACATAAAGAGATGTTAGTTCCAAAAAGTACTTAATAAAGATATAATTGTCTTTTCAAATTATAATGAAATGTATTGGAATGAAATATATTCAAGATCTCCAGGGATGAAGTTGTTTATTAAGTTTACTAATGTTTCGACTGAGGTATGTGTGACAATATTAGAGCAATGGTTGCTGGCTAGACAAGAACTGAGACTAGAGAGGTTCTTGTACAGTCCGTAATCGTCGCCCTGATGATGACCCACATACTTGGGTCGAAACATAGGCAAACTTAATAATCAACTTAAATGATTGCATATTCTGACTATTTTTCATTCTTTATATTGATTATTTAACTTGTTTTTAACAGACTGGTTTTTAAAATTTATTATACCTGAAAAGTAGTTCAATAATCTTACTTCAGAAGATAATGTTTTAAAAATATAAAAAATTTATATTAAAATAACACAAATAATTCCATAGTTCTAGTATTTAACTATATTTGAGGACTAATAAAGTAAATCATATACTACATTCTAAGGTCCCTCTTCAACTCTTTAAGGTGCTATCATGGGGTATTGTTTAAAAGCTTATCTTACTTTTCATCCACAGCACGGGCGGATCTACAGAGGTGAGGGGGGGGGGGCTTTCAGGATGAAGCCCCCCAAATGGTAAAATATAACCATGTTTTATGAAATAAATTATCTTTGAAAGTATTATTGTTCATCTAATTAGAGTAGGACTTCAACAATCACTTAAAGACCATTTCATATTGGTAGTTAGTTTCTTTCTTTCTCCCGAAGTCATTGTCCTAATATATTTGTACAAAAAAACTTTTTCAGACTGATGCTCCCTCCCCTCTCCCAATTAAATCCTGGATCCGTTAGTGATTTGTAGTGAATATTTGGTAACACCATATTTAAAATTTTCATTTAATATCAAATCCAAAGTCTGTTTACAGCAAACTAGATTTCATCATTTCGAACTATTTTACCAGATCACTCAGAACTAAAACATTGAAAGCATTCTTTTCTCGACCATGAAACTATATTTGGGGATTCAGTTCCTCTTTTTTTCTGAAATAGCTTTTCTTTATGCTCATCCTAAACATACTTTTTCCATCTTTTTACAATCCATGCAGGTGCTTGCCAATTAGAGAAATTTTAGTTGTGGATTTGTTTTTTGATGTATGTAAGAATTTATTGTTTTCTTTTTATCAGGAATGACACTGGTTTTTATTAGAAGAATATATTTTATAATAATCTTGATGATAATATACATGTGATTCTTATTGATTTTTTATATGTTTATTATTATTATTGTGTTTAATGAATCTGTTCATACTTTAGTTTATAATATTCTCTTGCCTTTAGGAAATTTCTATATTTTTTATAGATAAATGATGTTCTTGAGAAACATAGTCTAATAATGTCATTTTTTTTTTAAATGCTCTTATTTACTATTCTATGTATGATTTATGTATATGTACATATGTATATTAATCATTACACCAAAGGAATATTTTTAAAAACACAATGAACAATTTGGACATAATTTGACAAATACATCCACTCTTTGATTTCACTCTTCGATTCACAATCACCCCATTGACTAGTCCAATAATCTTAATCCCTATTACCTAGTCGATGCTGATTAAAATGAAAGTGGCCATAAGATCTAATTTATCAATAATTAAAAAAAAGAAAGTGGATAAATAAAGCTCACATAAAGTACGTCTAGGAAACAAAAGATAGACAACAGTTTTTATAGATGTGTTAGTTGCAAGTTGCAGTGCAGTTGCAAATATCTTGAAAAAATAAATAATTAAAAAAAAAGTGAAAATAAAAAAAGTTACTCATGAAGTTAATAAATTTCTGTCTGTTTTTATGGTTCAAATTTTTGTATTTATTTTCCGATAAAAATTAGCTGTAATATGTATAAAAACTAGTTTTGGTAAATTAAATGTATCGATTAATTGAGGTGCTATCCAATATTTTAAAACTTATTTTTCTTTCTGCATTGAGCACAAAGTTAGTAACCAACTTAAAAAAATGGTTTTATCGGAGCATTTTATAGCAATATGTATTTTTTTATTTATTTTTATATTTATATTTTTTTTAATAATTAGAATATTACATTGATGTAGGTGTGTCCAAGTGAATTATTTGTATGCTTATCAAAGCTTATCCGATAATTGTGTTGAAATTATATGGATATATATTTAGGATTGTTCTACAATGGTGTAGAAGGGAAATTGAAGGGGCTTTTGAGAGCACATAGATCGAAATGTCTGAGCTGGACTATAACTTCAATAAATGACTAATGTCACAAATATACCAGCGTATAACAAGTTATTCCAAACTCATTCCCTCTACCCCAAGGCTGATGGCGCTTTTCCCCATCCTCCCAAGAAAATTGATTGCTCTCTTCTTAAAAATGGTGCAAATAAAACTTAATACTCCTCCCCTCCCGCCAAAAGTAAAACTAAGTCCCATGTCCTTCGGTTTGAATGCTCTTCCCAATTGGAACCCTTCGAAAATATTGTTCCATCCAAAGTTCATTAGTTAAGTATGTGTCTCTCTCAAAATCTCATAATACTGTAAAAACGTTCCCGTTTCAAAAATTTGGCTGTGCAACTCCTTTCTGGGTACTCCTGTTCAAAGGTATTAAAATCCTGAAATATCTTTAAATTTAGAAATTATATTGATATATTAAAACCAGTCATACAAAGCATTAGTAGAAAGTTGAAAGATATATGGTTTGGAGACATGGTCTCTCAGTATGGAGGAATACTCAGGAAAAAAAATTCCTTTCAGTTGAAATGAATTTTTGAAGAAGGGTAGCCAGGACCGAAAGTTTCAGAAACATTAATATAAGGGAGAAATATTGAGAATTAAACAGAATATCTTTGAGGAGATGAAAGAAAGTAGACTCAGATAGTATGGCCTTGTGAGACGAATTATGGGTTGTGATTATTCCTTGTGGGCATCCACGGATTATTCCTTGTCAGCAAGGAAAGGTAATTATGGATCGGGAGACAGAAGGTAGAAGAAGACCAGTTAGTTGGAAGGATAGAGTGAGTGGTGGAGATCATGGCTGGTAGGGAACTAGGGTCTTTTTTACTTGAGGTACGCCAGTTATTTTTAAGCTGGTGAAGTATCTGTTATAGAAAAGTAATTTCTACTCTATATAGAGCCAGTTTGTCCTATATAATCTCGTTATTTTGAAAATTTGTGGGTGTAGGTCACGCCAAACGGCTCAATATTTTTGAAGGTCATCTTTTTTATCGATTTTATGATCAAATTATCTAAGATCCAAGTACAAAGCAAATGTGTATTTACGAGTTTTTAGTACCTAATGAAATATACAAAGTTTTCCTCCCCTCGAGATTGAAAACGCCCTAATTCCAAGAGTTTTAGTAAATAAAATAGTTATATGAGAAGGAGTTAATTGGGGGGGGGAGGGTGCGGTCAAATAAATACTAAATTAAAATATAGTAATTATTTAATTTTTGCCGACGTTTCCACCCACTTTGCAGGTCATCTTCAGGGCTACAAAAAATACAAAACATGTTGAAAATAAAAAATAAATATAAATAGATATAAAATAAGAAGTTGTCAGATAAAAAAATAAAAAGATGATATCAGAGATATTGTGGGTGACAATGTAGTTAAAATATTAAGTATTATATATGTAGAAGATACAAACAAATTGAAAATAAGTATGAATAAAAATAAAAATAAAGGAGAATATAGCATGTAAGTTAGAAGTAAACAGAATGCGATAAAATATAAGGAATAAGTGTATAACAAACTAATAGAGATTACATTAGATAACTGTGGATTAACAGATAAAGAAAATGAATTTTAACGAATAAATAGATTGAAAATTGAATAAGTATTATTAAAGTAAAGTTAAAATAAGAATAAGATAAAATAATAATAAGATATCAGTGGATAACAAGCTAGTGGAGGTTACATTTGATTGTAGGTAAAACAGATAATGGGACTAAAGGTTAAGAAGTAAAGAAATTGAAAGATTAATAGGGTAACATTAGTGTAATATCGTTAGGATAGATTATTAAGTATAAATAACTCTATGAGAAAACAATAATTTTAAAAGAGAACTTGAGAATGTAAGTATAAATGTAAGACAAGATTATGATGATAAAAGAAAAAAAAAAAAAAGAAAAATAAGTTTTACTATATATAGATGACAATTGACATTTAGTTTTTTGAAAACGGTAATGGAATAGTAGGCTGCATGAAGATAATAATAAGGTGTATAGTGGAAGGATAGGTGTGTGAAGAAAAGAACCACAAAAAATATAAAACATGTTGAAAATAAAAAATAGATATAAATAGAGTAGCCCTTTTGTAGCCCTGAAGACGACCTGCAAAGTGGGTGGAAACGTCGGCAAAAATTAAATAATTACTATATTTTAATTTAGTATTTATTTGACCACACCCCCCAATTAACTCCTTCTCATATTATATCAACGGTCAACCATCTCTACATCATTAAAATAGTTATAGGTTACGATGAGATGAAACTATTTATGAATTTTCAGTCGAATATTAAGAATTCGATAAAAAGGGATCTGTACCACGGACTATTAGTAAATATTATGCAATAGTTAAAATCACTCACAGAAACAAATATTTTTCCATTTTGATGGGTGGGGAACTTCAGCCCAAAGTCCCCCTTCCTTTAGATCCACCATTGTTATAGAATAACAATAAAAATTTAATTCTATACTCACATAGTCTCAGCTGTTGGCTCCACGTATTCATAATCCTCGCCGACCGGCAAATTACTCGGCAAGTAAACGGTTTTGTATGTCGAGGTTGTGGTGGTGTGGGATTTCCCTGTACTGTTGTGAACTATACGGACTTCGATCGTCAAGGGATTGGGATAAGTGAAGGAATCTAGGATAGCTTTCATCTTTCCCTTACTGCTTTTCTTTACGTTTGGGCCATTATTTGGAAGAATGTATTTTCCGCAAAAGGATACCGGGCTAGATGAGAATACCCCATGATTCCCAGTTTCCCAAGTAGCAGATTTTATATTGTTGATATTTGGGTGTAATTTCCAATCGATTTTACTTTCTAATGTTCTGTAACAAAAGAAAAAAAATATATTAATTAATTTTAAGTAAGGCCCATAATTTGTGGCACAGAACCCTTTTTAACAAATTATTAATATTCGCCTAAAACTTCGTGAATAGTTTCATCCCATCGTAACCTGACAATTTTTGAAGTGAAAATTTCTTTAGGCGCGTTCTGCACTTTTAAAAAAAAAAAAAAGTGAATTATATTAAATTCTCAGTTAAAGCTCGGGTAAAGTCGGCTAGAGTCGACTAATTTGAATTGTTTTTACATATGGATAAAATATTTCAGAAATTAAAAATTGGACCTGCTTCCGATGAGTGAGGAAATTTTTCAGCATTTCATACTCTCTTATAATAGGCTATAAAAGGAAAAAAAATAGTGTCGGAAACCAAATGATAAAGAGTTTATTTGAACTTATAGATTAAAATATTTCAGATACTACTAAAAATCGGACGCCAGAGAAATGTTCAGCATTTCATCTTCTTTGTAATTATTATTTGTAATAATTATTTCTAACTTATATTTCATATTATTACCATCGCCTTGTTGATGTTTTAACTTCTATCGTGTGGTCTAAAGCAGATACCTGAGTTTGTTTTTATTTATGAAAATTTTTGGAATTGGGCCGTTTTCAATCCGGAGATCGGAAAAATTTGTCTATTTAATTGGGTACCAAAAACTCATGAATACCCATTTGCTTTCCAATTGAATAGTAAAGCGGATTCTACACGGTCATTCGGAATTGCACTAATGACATTCCGAATAATCGTGTAAGGTAGTGAATGAAGTACTGATGGTGGTGCGCTGCGGATTTCCAAACATCCGGAAACCAAAGGTTCATTCACGAGAAGTGGAGGAGGGACTGAGGTAAAAGTAGTGGGGAGACCAACCACACTGCTGGATAGGTTAGGTTACCTAGGCCTCACAACCATTATAAATTTCTGATTTTCATTATATGTAAATAGTTAAATAATTTTTCATGTCCCTTGTTTATAATTTTAAACCATCTTCAACTATTTCTTTTAAATAGTTAAGAGGGCAACAAATTTAAAAAAAAAATGAGGAAACTTCACAATTTACTTTAAGAAAAAAAAAACTTTAACGTTGTGTATATTTATCAGTTCTTTTCCCATTTTCCCCAACAAATTTATTATTTTCGCCATACCTTTCCTTAATTTTTGTAAGTAGTAGACTTATATTTTACTAACTTTTGTCAAAACAATTTTCTATGAGACTAACTTTCTATGAGACTACTACTAGATAGGTTAGTTTACCTAGGTCTCGTTATTAAGTAAATAGTTGTTTATATCCTTAGTATATATTATTATTAACCATTTTCAACTATTTTTTCTTTAAATAGTCAAGTAGGCAATAAATTGAAGAGAATAAAAAGTGTAACCTTCACAATTTACTTATAGAAAAAAAATCTTAAACTGTTGTGTTTATTTGCACATTAATTTTTCCATTTTTCTTAACAAATTGATTATTTTCGCAATACTTTTCCTAGATTTTTGTATGTAGTTGACTTATATTTTTTTAACTTTGATCTAAACGATTTTCAGGCATTAGGAAGTAATTATTATATCTTCGTTTTTTTCTTGATGCCCAATATTATAAATGACGATGTCCAAATAAGCATATCTATGCTGTTTCTTTGTTTACTATTGAGCTAAATTGGTATCAGCAACGATAAGTAATGATCAGTAATGATTGAACGTGTCTTCATGATCAAAGCGATCGCGGCCAATCTTGGCACTTCTTGTGACGTTCATTCACGAATTACCGTGTAGGGTCTGCTTAAGATAATATCACAAAACCGAAGAAAAAAAAGGTGGCCTACAAAAATATTGGGCCGTTTGTCCTATGTAACTTGAGCCAATATAGTCTCGTTAATTTGATATTTAAGAATGAGGGTCACGCTAAACGACCCGATATTTTTGTTAGACTACTTTTTTTTTTCAATTATGTGATCAAATTATCTTACGATTATATTACGATTAGAAGAAAGCAAATGGGTTTACATGAGTTTTTAGTGTCTAACTAATTATTCAAAGTTTGCCGATCTCTATATTGAAAACGCCCCTTTCCGAGAATTTTTGTAAATAAAAAAAATTTGTTATGATAAGATGAAGATTTACGTATGTCATTCACGAAGTTGTAGGCAGATGTTAATAATTTGATAAGAAGGCGTAACTGTCCATCTCAAGTATGATAATACGTAGTAAAATATGCAACCAAATAGTAAAAGAACGTAATAAAAATAAATTTTTGAACCATATAAATACCTAAAACTTAAAGATACCGACTCATTTATATAAGAAAAAAAAATATATAAAAGCATGAGCATTTGCAAATAAATAAAGGATTTAGTAATATCGATTTCCTCTAGGCTATCTCATTTCTTTAGAAGATTTGAAAAAAAAATTGACGAACATTAGGAAAAAAGAAACTTAATTCTTCTAAAACATATGGTGTTGATAACAACATATTTGCTAAATCACACCATTATTTTCATTGAAAAATGGTAGGCTAAAATAATCAATTAATGTATTAATTACACAATAAAAAACAATTTATAACAATACTCACGTGAATAGTGTAAGTGTGATTAGAAGTGGAAGAACAGAACTTAGGTGCATTACTTTTGAATTTAATCGAAAAAACATTTATACACACATTTTGGATTAGGTTATGTTTCATTAAGTTAGATCTTCTATCTTTCATGTTTTATCTACTTCATCACTAATATAAATCTGGGACTGGGTATGTAATTGCAATAATGTAATAGTATTAACAGATGCTTGGATTTTGAAGCAAGTATCAACATGGCTCATTTAAACTGTTAATTCATGTCACAATTTTATTATTTTTCTGTTTACAAACCTCTATGGATTAGTAATAGGTTCCCACACTACTGTAGTAAGAAGTCACATGTCACTCACTATCAGAACTAAGCAGCAGTGTTCGAGTTGCGAGGATCATATATCATATATAGGATATATATTTATAAAAAATATTTTCTATTTTTATCGAGTATATAATAAAATATAAGATACTATATCCATTATTTTCTACATAAAACTACGATTGTTACATAACTGTTTACTTCTTCTTTCACACAAGTACAATGAAATAGTTTTTTAAAAAATGCCATTGCCTTGATTAGGTGGATTTTAGATACTTTTTACAAACTTAAAAATATTTTTTTTAAATTTACATTTAGTTAGAAAATTTAAATTAATTTCGTTGAAAACATGTGATTTACATTAAATATTATTAGTTTTCAAAAATTATTATTTATAATTTGTTCTCCATAATAATAATATTCTAATCTAGCAGGGGATTCCTAAAAAATTAGTAAATCTAGTCAGGATGTGTTTGACGGAGACACTTAATAAAGTTAGAATCGGTAATAATCTGTCCGAAAAATTTGAGGTTCGTTCGGGTTTAAAACAGGGGGATTCCCTTTCGCCTGTACTGTTCAATTTGGCATTAGAACATCCCATTAGGGAGGTAATGCGTACCGAGAAAGGGTTGGATCTGGGTGGGACAACATCCGTGCTGGGCTATGCTGATGATCTGGTACTGTTAAGCGAAGACCTTGAAACTATAAAACTAAATACGACAACGTTAATGAAAGGCGGTAAAGAACTAGGACTCGCAATAAACGTGGATAAAACAAAATATATGGTTAGCTGCAAAAATGGCGATACTACTGGTGATATCGATATAGATGGTAATATGTTTGAGCAGGTAGATAAGTTTAGGTATCTAGGTTCTACGATAACTAGAAAAAACGAAATTGAAGAAGAAATTAAGGTTAGACTGAAGGCGGGAAATGCTTGTTATTTTTCTGTGACAAAATTACTTAGTTCGCGCCTTTTGTCCCGAAACTTAAAAATTAGAATCTATAAAACAATTATCTTGCCTACGGTTCTTTATGGGTGCGAAACTTGGCCGCTTACATTAAGGGATGAGCAGCGTCTTAAGGTTTTTGAAAATAAAGTATTGCGTAGAATATTCGGACCGAAGAAGGATGAGTTAACCGGAGAGTTCAGACGGTTACACAACGCCGAATTGCGTGAACTGTATCCGAGTAATATAATTGAGATAATTTCATCGCGGCGGATCAAATGGGCTTGTAAAGTTGTTGGACTTTGTAACGAAAGAATTCCTAAAAGGTTAATATTTGCTGTGCCGAATGGTAAGTGTCCGAGAGGTAGACCGAAGCGAAGGTGGGAAGATTGCATTAAAGCTGATCTGAAGGGACTGGGTTTGGACGGAGAACGGTGGAGGGAGGTGTGTAATAAGCGATTGGTGGTGTCGGCATCGAGCCTTCGGGTTCGCTAAGCCTTTTTATTATTATTATAATTTGTTCTCCAATCTTCACTATCTTCTAAAACTTTCTATATTAGATATTGTTTTTTCTAAAATTCTTCGCTTTCCTACTATATATTATACGTTTACCTTCTGACTAGTATTTCCTAAGATTCATTTTCGACATGGATAAGCATTTTTATTTTTTTATCCTTTATTCAATTATCAAATTTTTTCAAAAGTTATATTTAACATTTTTTCGTGACTTTTAATAATGAAAGATAGTTAATTATTTGAAATGGACCATATTAAAGGTACTTTAAAGAAAGACGTATATAAACATTGGTATATTTAAGCCCTGTACGAAATAAATTTCAGACCGTCTTGGTCGGATTCTAATCGACACCGCTAGACTCGAGGGTATAAAGTGGACACTACACGGTCATTCGGAATTGCATTCCGAGTCACTATTGACGTTCTGATTGATCGTGTAAGGTACTGATGGGCGTTTCAGGCGCATTTCTGGAAATCAAAGTTTCAATCACGAGAAGTGGACGGGAGACTGACATAAAAGTGTTGGGGAGTGTGGAGTAAAAGTATTACCTTACTATTTGATAGGTTGGTTTACCTAGGCCCCACAACCATTCTAAATTGTTGATTTTCATTAAAAGTAAATAGTTTTTCATATCTCTTGTTTATATTTTTACTAACCATCTTTAACTATTTTTTTTTTAAATAGTGAAGTGGACAATAAAAATCTGGTGCGCGCAACACATAACTTTCACTTACTCTTTGAATAGAAATTATTTTCTGGCCATGTTGGGTTATTATAAAATGTTTAATTGCATTTTTAACTTAACTAAAGCTAAAATATTGCAGCTAACAAATCATAAATACTATTAAAAAAACTGGTGCGCACAACACACAACTTTCACTTACTCTTTGAACTTTGAATACAAATTATTTTCTGGCCATTATAGGCTATTATAAAATGTTTTAAATTGCATTTTAAACTGAGCTAAAGCTAAAAAAACACAAATGCTATTAAAATAACAAAAGTCCTATTTATTATATCACCGGTTGATTATGGATTGTACGATTTGTTGATTATGGATTGTTTGATCCATTGATTATGGATTGTACGACTATAAGTCATTAAACTGTTATTTTCCATTGCAAAGTTAATTAAAATGGAATTAAGAGTTTTGTATTGTCGGTCATAGACAGGTCAAAAATTGCACACTAATTCTAAGTGGATTCTGTTGGTATATCGCAAAAGGGAAATTTATCAAATTATTCACTAATTTAATTTCCTATAACGTTACATAATGATTTTTCCGAAAAAGTGAAAACTTCACAATTTAATTTTAGAATAAAAAAAATATTTAACTGTTATGTATATTTGTCAGTTCTTTTACTGTTTTTCTCAACAATTTTATTATTTTCGCAATAATTTTCCTTCATGTTTGTAAGGAGAAGACTTTTATTTTTGTCAATTTTGTTCAAAACGATTTTCAGGCACTAGGAAGAAATTATTATTTCTCCATTTTTCTCTTGATGCTCATTGCTATAAATAGTGTTGCCCAAAATCGGTCTTGGGATTGCACTTTGCAAGACCAATACCAAGGTCACCTAACTGTTGCAAGATCAAGAAAAGGACTGGTAAACATTAAAAAAAAAAAAAAAAATTAAGGCAAAATAGTTACTAATACTTGACAATCTTAGTTACTATAAGTAATCAATTGGTATAACTATTATATTTTGCATTTAACTCCTCTAATTTTCATTCGGGCTTAGTTAGGTTTCTTCTATCTTAAAAATGACTGTAATATCTCTATAGTAATAAGCTAATTAGTAACTGAAAGACTGTTGAGAGACTCTTTTTGCTAAGACCATGACTAAGACTGAGTTTGCAAGACTAAGACTCGTCTCAATCTCGCATTTGGTCAACACTTGCTATAAAGGATAATGGATAAATAAGTATTTTTAATGAAACAAATTATTATAAATGGACAATGCACTAGGTCCACACTGCCTGTCATCTCAACGTCAAATAAGCTAAATTGTGTCAGTACGATTGATATATGTTTACGTCATCATGATTGAAGCAATCCTTGTCAGTCATTTGACTTTCATTCATGACTTATAAGGTAGAGAAGGTCTTCATTCCAACGCTCACGTCCTCATTATTTGCAGTGACGTCATCACCATATATAGTCTGGTACTGCTATTACGGTGGCGCAGTAGTAGTGTCAGGTAGCTGATTAATTATGCCAGTGGGTGCTCCCCTCCCCCCCCCTCCACCACGAACAGCCTACAAAACCTTTTAATGTTGATTCTATGCAGCGCTAACTGTAGCTAATGAGTAGGCGCCCGTTTTTGGCAAGCTTCGTCGTTTCTTGCCACCCTCAAAGACCCCACCTGAATTAGCAAGGACTCCTTAACAGTGTCTTACTAAACTAGCCCTGCTAACAGCAAGGCTTCTTATTCTCTCGTTTTAGCTTTCGTGAAACACAACTCTAAACGTTGCAAACAAAAGTTCATATAATTATGTCCGTTAATTTCTAGCACTGTTTTTTTTTAAATAAATAAAAAACTGCTAATATACCTCTGTGAGAACTGTCACATTAGATTGCTATCTCCCTCTATAATGCATTTGACTTATAAGAAACACCAGAAAAGCATGTGTATTCGCATATATTTTTTATTTAGGAATTTTCCACTATAGTGGTTTTTCTTGACCTAAATATCGTTTAGAATATTTTGTAAAGTTGCCGATCCATAGCTTTTTCTTTTCTGATCTCATGCCCTGCTTAGATATCGAGGCGTCAATATCGATATTGCCACCGATATTAATATAGGTCTATAACTATCGATACTATCGAAATATGGATAATCGATATTTTCAACGATATTATAAACATTTTTGAAATATGAACATAAATATTGATTGGCGCATCAAAAAATATGTTATTTTCCTCTTTAAATTAATTAATGGAAATATCAATTCTTCTACTTTCCGTAGTAAAATTAATTTTTTAGTTCCTATCTATATTCGTCATCCTAAGCTTTTCCCCAGAAATTTCCATTCAACCATTGGATATTTCCATTTAACAAATTTATCCAGCTAATTTATTTGCACCCTAATTAATTATTGAAAGTATTGGTCACTTTTCTGTCTAAAAGAAACAAAATTCTCATATACAAAACCATAGCAAGGCCAGTGGTTATTATTGTTGCCCAAAATGGTCTTAAAAACCATGTTTTCTGATAAATGAAATACAGTACTAGCTAAAAACAACAAAAAGTTTAATCAGTATGTATGATATAAAACGTTAATGTTTTTGAGAGAAAAAAATAAAATTAACTAAACCCTCGCATCCCACAAGGTAGCATCTTAAGCAATTCATCTATTCTCTATACACCTCTCATATCCCTGAGCACCCTAGCACCACCTATGGTCACCTAGCACCACCACGTATTGCCCAAAATCGATAGGCCTTGGTCTTGCACTTTGTAAGACCAAGACCAAGGCCGCCTAACTGTTGCAAGACCAAGACCAGGACTGGTAAAAAAAATCGATGTTTTTAATAAAAAATTAAGGCAAAATAGTTACTAACACTCCACTCGACAATCTTAGTTACTATATGTAAATAATTGGTATAACCAATATAGTTTTGCATTTAATTCCTCTAATTTTTCATTCAGGCTTAGTTAGGTTTCTCCTATCTACAAAATACAGTACTGTAAGACTGTTGCGAGACTCTTGTGCAAGACAGAGACCATGACCAAACTGAGTTTGCAAGACCAAGACTCGTCTTTGGGCAACACTAGTGGTTATGTATGGGTGAGGAACTTGGACCTTAAGTTAAAACTCAGAACGCACGCTCAATTTCAGGGAGAGAAAAGTATTGAGAAGAATATGGGGCGGAATCTTTGAGAATGGAATTTGGAGAAGAAAGAATGACGAGCTGCGGGAACTCTTCTTATATCAGTGTAAAATTAAGCAGCTTTAAATTAACTGTAGTTCTTATACTCATTGATGTTTTCTAACAGGGTTAAATGGCTAATTTTCAATATTAGCTTCCTCTAAAAAGTACCGTTAATTTGTTTTTATTTTAAACAAATGACCATTTCACATTAATCTGTAATATAAAAGATAGTTAACTATAAAATATGAGAGAATTTGATAATTAAAGGAAAAATAAGAGATCGTAATGGAAAATAGTTGTAAGGATACTTATAAAAATAAAAATGGCCACATTGAAATATAAATCAATATAGTGTTTGTAATTTTTTACTTCCACTTGCCCTTTGTTTAAAAATACTTATTTCTGTTAAGAATATGGTGGTAATTAAAAGTTATGTAATGCGCGTACCGCACCAGATTTTTTTTTCTAACAATCAGATTCATATATAATTCCATGAGCTTTCCAAAAACATTATTTTTAATTTTTAATTAATATCGAAGGAGTGATATCGCTAGTCAATAATATCGAAGTAGATAATATCGATGGCAAAATATCGGATATTGGAAGGTAAATCGATATTTCGACAACCGGTTCCATTTTACCTTCTTCCTTCTACTTCCAGTTCCATACTTCTGTTATTAAGGCCATGAGTTTTTTTTTTTTTTTTAAATGAGTTTTCTTCTGATCTAGGAGGACGAAACTTGGATTCTTGCAATTCTCAGCTAAATTTTTAGTAGTTCAGGAAACGCAATAATTTTAAATGTTGTTCAGCACACCGTAAAATGTAACCATGTTTTATGGTAAAAAATATTAAAACATTATCTCTTAAAGAATTATTGTTCGTGTAATTACATTTAATAGGACTTCAAAAATCGCATAAAAACCATTTCATATATGTGGATAGTATTTTTTTTTAGAGTAGTTATCGAAAACAAAAGTTTTGGGCCGAAGCCCCCCCCAAAATGAAATCTTGGATCCGTTATTGTTGTAGAATGTGCAGTAAAAGTGTTACCTTACTATTTGATAGGTTAGTTTACCTAGGCCTGACAATCATTTTAAATTCCTGATTTTCATTAAAAGTAAATAGTTTTTCATATCTCTTGTTTATATTTTTACTAATCATCTTTAGTTTGTTTTTTTAATAGTGAAGTAGGCAATAAAAAAAAAAAGTGAAAACTTCACAATTTAATTTTTTTAAAAAAATCTTTAACTGTTGTGTTTATTTTTCAGTTCTTTTACAATTTTTTCAACAAATTTATTGTTTTCGCAATACGTTTCCTTCATGTTTGCAAGGAGTAGACTTATCAATTTTTCTGACTTTTGTCAAAACGATTTTTAGGCACGATGAAGAAATTATTATTTCTACAGTTTTCTCTTGATGCCCATTGCTATGAAGGATAATGGATAAATAAGTATTTTTAATGAAACAAATTATTATAAATGGACAATGAACCAGATCCACACTGCTAATTCAAGTAATTAATTGTAACTCCTGGTTGATACAAAATTATAATTTCATTTCGGTAAAAAATTTGGCCATTTTCAGACATAAAAGTAAAGTTAAATAGAAAGATAAGAGGAAATTTTTATTAGGTTATTAGGTAGTGCTATGTTCCTGGCCTCGCGTTTCTACGGCGAGTAAGGGGTTCCAGGAACCGCATTTATTTGTATTTATATCGGTCCCAGAAGGGAACCGATCAACTTAAAATATATTAATGATGTATTTAAATGTTAGATACCACAGACCCCCTAGTGTAGTATCCTAGATTGAACCATATACTTTTTATTGGATTTCCTTTCTAAAGGTATCATGTTTATAAATGTACTATTTGTTTCTATTACTAATTGGTGGCATGCAAGGTAGAATGTAAAAGTACTACGTTGGTTTACTAACTATTATATTTACAAGCTTAAATAAAACCAAAACCATCTATATACAAAATAATAACTAAACCTATATACATAATGAATAGTTAAGAATCATACTGGAGGAGAATGCTTGATGTTTGATTATAGTTACGTGTTATATTTATTATATTAATTAATGATGTATGGTTGCCAACACAAATTTACATTAGTATAACTAAATGCTTGTTACCACTTAGCTGGTCCTTCATAGTGTTTCTTGGTGTTTCTAGCCGTCATATCTGGATTCTCTGTCTCTCCTTCAGCGTCTAGTCCGTCCATCTGCTCTCTCCGGCTGTCTTCGTCTTCCTCCCTCGACTCCCCCGCTTGAAGTCCCAAGAGCAAGTGTTCTCCTCTCCGAGTCCCAAAGTGGAAGTGTCTTCGTCCAAGTTCTATATTTTCCACCTTTTTTCATCCCCCTCTCTTTTGGCAGTCTTTTTCCTGATTGGCTGAATATTCTCAGCCTAAGGGATGACCACGCCCTCTCCCCCAGGCCAAGGTAAAGCAGCAGGTACAGACTTAGGTATTTCTGGTGGAAGGTGTGAAAAGGTCTTTCGGGATCCTGTTTAAACACTCAGTTGTCGGTCTTTGTCGGTGGTTCTTAAGGGTTTTTTATTACCACTTACAAAAGGTTGTCTTAATGGGTTACCCTCAGTCAGGTACCGCCAGATGTGGCCACTTATAATGTTTATTTCTACATTTAAAATAATTATTCCACCGGCGGTCTTTACAATACATAGCAGTAGGTAATTATTATTAGGAACGTTAAGTTAAATTACCGAAAAAAAGTGAAGAATTTCAATATTAGAACACTTTTGTATTATAAATATATATATATGTATATATATATATATATATATATATATATATATATATATGATTGTGACCAAGCTTAAGGAAGCATTGAAAAAAAAAAAAAATGGGGACTAATTATTAATTCATATTTTAGCACGTGCATGTGTTATATCTTGACTATCGTTTGTTGATGTTTATGTGTGGCATGCCATACTATTGTATATAGAATAAGTATCTTTTTGGTTATTGTTGTTATCTTAAGTATCGTTCTATCTATCTTTATATTGTATATAGTAGTTTAAATTTTCTTTCTTTTTATTTTATTTCTCTTGCTTGTAAATAGTATTAATTCTATAAATATGTGTTCGTGTAAATGTATTTCTAAACTTAAAATACCGTTTTTAGCTGCTTTATAAAAAAAAAAAATCCAACCTAACCCCTTCTCACCTGAGTTAGCATGGTAGGATAAATGTTTAATAATTTGTAAGTAATTTATATTCTCTATAATTATCTCTTTAGAGATGAAAGATTTGTAAAGCCAGGCGCCCAACAAGTAAAAATTCTGATAGAAAATTATATTTATTAAAAATTATTTTATCTTTTTATTTATCCTTTTTTTTGGTCATAATATATATATACACATTTATTTATAAACAATATATTCCAAGAGGATAGTTTTATTTCGCAGATATAGTAAGGGACTTATCGATTATCTGTCCTCCCTGCTCAACAGTTCAATGAACGATGGGTCAGTAGATTGATACTGACAGTTGTAATTTCCTCTCTATTTCAATCCTGAAAACACTGAAATGTTCATCAATGTTGAAATAATAATTAAAATATAAAATATATTTATTAGAATACTTATAAATAATAATATTGATTGAATTATTTACATTCTAAACTTCATTCTAATAATTAACTTTTCCCTTTGACAGTTCCGTTAAATGATGATACAGACTTCACAATAAAAAGTCCGTTCGAGTGGCGTTAACTAAGCGATGTTGTTCATTTAAAATTAAAATGCTTTATCTCTGCTAGAAACATTATTGTGATTAAAATCGAAAACAATTTACGTATCTCTTTGTAGTCAATTCTATGTGACGGATATATCAATTACTAAGCTATCCGATTTAAACGTAAATTTTCAGGGATTGTACGGATTGGTAATATGGTGGACCTAAATGCAGCTGAGAACAATAAAATTTCTTGGAAGGAAGGTTGTAAGTCATAGATGTTGGGGAGAGGGATTTGGTGCATTTATTATTGTTTGTTTTTAAAACAAATCTAATATTGAAAAATGGTGTTAAAACACAGCTAAAAAGAGTTTATTACCAATTTTTCAAAATATTGTATTTGAGAGATGATGGTACAATGACAACACATTTATTTATTTCATAACAATTTAAGCTATTGAAATCTGTAAAAATCTCAAGAAATCTCAAATTAAGGGTGTACAATGCTATGACAAAGCCAGTTCTAATATGATATCTAATCTGTGAGACCAGGACACTGAATATCACTCTGGAAAGATTAGAAAGAAAATCCTCAACACAATTACTGGAGCGATCTGGGAACAGAGTACTAACACATATAGGAGAAAGACCAATAAAGAACTGCTTATAGAAACTGATCAATCAATTTCCCATGATATTAAGGTACGGAGGTTAAGGTGGGTGGGGCATGTAGCTCGTGGCAATGGGAGCCACTTCGTAACAATGAATGCCTCAATAGAAGGTAATTGTATAGATAGAATCAACAAAGATGCAAGAGAGCTGCGAACAAATAACTGACGAAAGAAATAGCCCAAGACAGGCAGAGATGGAGAAGGCTTGCTAAGGCGGCAAGAGATCTATACGGTCTGTAAAGCCAAAAAAAAAAAAAAAAAAAAAAATGATGGTTTTGAAGGTGAAACCTAATCGATAAGTATTAGGTTTCATTATTATATTGCGATAAGTATCGATTCTCATATAAAAACACCCAATGAGTCCGATGTTTTAATTTTTTTACAACAAAGAACTTAAATATTAAAAAATAATGACATGAAACTTAAGTTTATTTCCGAAACCGTTATTTTTTTTTTTCAAGGAATGTAATAAAACTTGCATTTGTTAAGTATAATTAAAAAATTAATCTTTAAAAGATTTTTTAACGATTTTGTTTATATTAAAAATAAATTTATTTTATTGTAAAACTAAAAGTTAATTTTTTATTGTACGATTTTTATTTATTTTTTTCATAAAACCATATTTCCTCTCTTAAGCAAAACCATATAATCTTATTATTTTTTTAAAACCAGGCCCTGAAGATTAATTCTTTCCGAAAATTCAAGTTCCAATATTTTTTTATCACATAAATTTTTTTTTAATTTATTATTTTTTTAAATTTAGGGTTTCATATTGTATTTTGAATAGAGAATTTATTTTTTCGATGCTTCTTAAAAATTTCGTAATACTGATTAGGGTTCAATTTGTGAATTTAAGTATCTATAACTTTTTAATTTTTATTTTTGCAAACTGTTCGGATTTTTTTATATTCTGTAAAATAGTTATAGTGAAGTTTTTCACAGTCTAAGGACCTTGGCATCAATTAATCGCCCTCAATAAATGAAATAAATTCTATTTAAACACCTGGAATTACAGTAATCCCCTATTTTCGTAAACATTCCTGAGGCTCTAAACCAAATGAATACAAACAGATTAAATTCTGATCCAGTAATTAACGCTGTAACAAACACATTTGCAAAATTCCAGCAAGCCCTGGGGTACATATATTACAATTTTATTTTTTTAATAAAATATTTTTAATTGGAAATAAAAATATACCTGTGTTTTTATTTTCAGTGGGTCTTTTTTCATTATCGTGTCCATTAAATAATATTGACTAAATGGTTCGTGAAGGGATTAAAAAAAAAAAAAAAAAAACTACATTTGGATGAGATTTAGACCTTTAACCCTCGGGACTTGCTGGCGTCTGACAGACGCTTAGAGTCCATGCCTTGAGTGAATATCTTTTTTGTCTGAGTTCTTTGACTTTGGAGTGGACTTGGACACTAATTTTTTTTTTTTTTTTTTTGTGCTCCTCCCTCATAAAGAGAAGAAAACGTCAAAATACCTAAATTTATTACAGTCCATTCCACAATACTCTAAAACCAGCCCAAAATACAATTTTAAAATATGTGGGTGAAATTTGGCTATCGCCAAATGACCGAGATCAAATATACATGAAAAATAATAAAATATATGATAAATATATACAACAATTCGACTAAATTGTTTAATTTCAAAACAGAATGATAAGAAAACTGAATTTAAATATGTAAAGTAAATTCTGAAATAAGTTTACACACAGTAGATCGATAGATCTCAAAAGCCGATGTTGCTGAAACATCGGTGATTTAAACGGTGAATTAACGACGCTGAATTTCATCGACGGATTCTATTGTTTCGGTCTGATAGATTTTCAGTGTCATTGGTGAGTTCAGCGCTGGGTTTAAGAACATGTAATATATGATGGATGGTTAATTATAAACCAAAAACATTGTGGAAGTCATATGAAAGTCAGCATATGAAAACAAACAGAGACAATTTGCGTAGAAGATAAACAAAATTATGATTAAGTAAAATTGTTGACAGGACCTACAACCACTTGCCCTGTTCAACGGCCATCTATTCAATTCATATTTTTACGGTTAATTAATATTAATCACCACCAATACATAAATAATGGTTTGGACATCGACAAATTAAGTTCTCCCGCTCAGAAAAATCCCAGGGATAATATGTACTTGTTATGAGAGTTAGCGGTTTTGGTTTAATCACCAAATACGTATAGAGATTATATTAAAGTGGATGAGCGGAGTTTGAATGGTTAAGAGACGTAAATGTAGTACTGTAGATTGATAATTTGACCTTTAGAAACTTATACTAGACTGAAATGACAAAAAACTGCTCGACGTTTCCGATTAGTTCAGCACTTACTAGACAAACGCTCTAAACTTCCAATTAATTACAAAAGACTCATATATAAGCCTATAATAAGGCTCCTTTTTGGACTTACGGAGTTGAGCTATGGGGCTCCACTAAACCATCTAATTCCTCTCATATCCAATCCTTACAATACAAAATCCTTCGTAAAATCCTCAATGCTACCTACTTTATTACAAATAAAACCATCCATAATGACCTTAATGTTTCTTATTTTTCAGATCTGGTCCAATCCAGATACCTATCCTTCCATAATAAACTTCAGAATAATCCCAACCCTCTCGTTTCTAGCCTTGATTCCTCATCAAATTAAAATTAAAAAATAAAAATAACCCTCCGAGACGTCTGAAAAGAAGATGGTCTCGTGATCTAATAATGTTTTTTTTTTTTTCTTTTCTTTTTTGTCATACAATATTCTGTCACAGGGACAATAATTATATTGATGAATGAACACATTCACACCCGACATTCACATTCACACACATTCACATGAACACATACAAAAAAAAAAACTAAATAATAATAACTAAAAACTATATACAATAAAAAAAAAAAATAACCTAAATATAAGTAAATTAAAAACATAAAAATACAATCATACCTATGTACAATCTAATAATGTAGACATATTATTAGAGTGCTATCATTGAGTAGTTTCTCAACTAACTAAATATTGAAAAGAAAATTCATTCCTTTAAATTTTGATTTAATCATTCGAGCTTCTTGGACCATTCGCAAAGTTCGGCTCTTCCAATGCTTAGATTGGAGCTTCGTTTCAGGTTCATTATTAAAGAAATGATTCGTCAATTTGCATTAAAAAGAAGATTTGAGTTCGTTGAAGCTGTGAAAGAAAAATCGGTATGCATTCTGAAGGAGGCAACAGAAGAAGTCTTATGACACTTTTTAAGACAATAGAAAATTCGCTTGGAGTATTGATTCGCTTTTAGAGATTAATGAAGGGTATATATTGGACGTGATAATAAATAAATATGTATGAAATCAAAATAAAATGTTTAACAGTATCAGTCTCGTTTTTGCCACACCTACGTAAGTAGGAGAAAATAAAATTTTAAATTTATATGTATTGATTAATTTTTTATAGATAAAAAATTAACATAATAAAAGATTATGTTTTGATTAAATTAATCAAATGGCATAACAACACAAAGTAAAATGAGCAAGAAACTGTATTAGATATTTGGGCTGAATTAATAAGTTATGTTCTTTTTCTATGAAAAAGCAATGATTAAGCAGACCCTACACGGTAATTCATGAATGAACGTCACAAGAAGTGCCAAGATTGCCCGCGATCGCTTTGATCATGAAGACCCGTACACGTTCAATCATTACTGATCATTACTTATCATTGCTGACGCCAATTTAGCTCAGTTGTAAACAAAGAAACAGCATAGGTATGCTTATTTGGACATTGTCATTTATAATATTGGACATCAAAAGAAAAACGGAGATATAATAATTACTTCCTAGTGCCTGAAAATCGTTCAGACCAAAGTTAGAAAAATATAAGTCAACTACATACAAAAATATTGCGAAAATAATCAATTTGTTAAGAAACATGGAAAAATTAATGGCAAGTAAACACAACAGTTAAAGATTTTTTTTCTATAAGTAAATTGTGAAGTTTCCACTTTTTTTTCTCTTCAATTTATTGCGTACTTGACTATTTAAAGAAAAAATAGTTGAAAATGGTTAATAATAATATAGACTAGGGATATAAACAACAATTTACTTAATAACGAGACCTAGGTAAACTAACCTATCTAATAGTATTCTCACAGAAGGTTAGTCTCATAGAAAATCGTTTTGACAAAAGTTAGTAAAATGTAAGTCTACTACTTACAAAAATTAAGGTATGGCGAAAATAATAAATTTGTTGGGGAGAATGGGAAAAGAACTGATAAATATACACAACATTAAAGTTTTTTTTTTTCCTAAAGTAAATTGTGAAGATTACTCATTTTTTTAATTGGTTTCCCACTTGACTATTTAAAAGAAATAGTTGAAAATGGTTTAAAATTATAAACAAGGGATATGAAAAATTATTTAACTATTTACATATAATGAAAATCAGAAATTTATAATGGTTGTGAAGCCTCCTAGGTAACCTAACCTATTCAGCAGTATGGTAAGTCTCCACACTACTGTTACCTTAGTCTCCCCTCCACTTCTCGTGAATGAACCTTTGATTTACGGATGTTCGGAAATCCGCAGCGCACCACCATCAGTACTTCATTCACTACCTTACACGACAATTCGGAACGTCATTAGTGCAATTCCGATTTAACGTGTAGGGTCCCCTTTAGTTCAAATAGTTTCAATAATAAGCTGGATAGTGTTTGGGCGCCAATATTGCAGTGATAATATTTAATAGTTTATCAGGGCCTAACGGTTTTAGATTAAACACTAAATACGTATAAAGAGAGATTATATTAAAGTTGATGAGCGGAGTTTGAATGGTTAAGAGGCTTATAAAGTTGGTTAAGACGAATAAGTAGCCGAAAGAGGGATGAGGATAGGATGAGGATGGTATAAGATAAGGGCCTTCCTAAGCAAAGGAGATAGCAGAGAGTCCGGCTCCAAGTTGGCTAGAGCGATAGCGGCTCCACCGCCATCTGTAACTCCCTCTCTAAACACTGAATTACTCCAGTTATTATAAACCTTCTATCTCCAACATACTCAACAGTTTGCTCCACTGGCATACATTACTAACGTTCTCCCTTACTAAACATGCATTACTCTTCAATTACAGGAAATACACTTCCCATGATATACAAATTTAAATATATATATATATATATATATATATATATATATATATATATATATATATATATATATATATATATATATATATATATATATATATATAATAGCTATGAGAAACTATAAACATTGTAATAAAAATGTAGATAGAATAAACTTAAAGTAAAACAAAATAGATAGTGTGAACATTAAAATAAAATAAAGAAGGTAGAATAATAACAGTAACAGAGAACTAAGAAATAAATAATAATAACGGTAACAAAATAGAAACTAATGAAATAAACATAATCAAAATAAGGTAACATAATAAATGAAAAATGAATTAACAACGAAAATTTGTGGAATGTGTAAGATAATGAACGTAAGTGCAGACGAAAAAAATAAATAACTGGGGTGAAATAGTTGCTAAAATAAATAATAGTATTCTAAAAGGAAGTGAGATAATCATAGAATAAAATGTAAAACAGAGAAAATGAATATGAAGTTCTACAAGCAAAAAAAAAAAAAATATATATATATATATAAATATATAATTGAAGTATTATAAAACCTATCAAAACATACTGATTACGCATAAGAGAATACAAAGTTAATATAATGTAAAAAAGATAAGTCATTTTTTTTTCTACCCCCCAGGAATTTCTTTATTACAAAGTACAACATATAAATGTTGTATATACATAATAAAGATAAGTAATTGCCTCAATATATACAATATAGAGATGTAGATGGAAAATAGAGTGACGGGAAAGAGGAAAAGAAGAGAAAATTAAAATAAGAAATATAAACAATTAATCACTACAGTCACATATGATTCACTACAGTCAATATACACACACACACATATATATATATATATATATATATATATATATATATATATATATATATATATATATATATATATATATCTAATGGGTGATAAATATTCAGGACGCAGTTATTATGAAGTTTTTATTAGTGCCGACGTTTCAACCTAAACATTTAAGAATAATAGAAATTTAATATAAATGTTATTTAATAAAACATTAAATAACATTTACATTAAATTCATAATGTTTTATTAAATAACATTTACATTAAATTCCTATTATTCGGCCATTTGACTTTTCGGAATCTTGCAAATTATGAAATTAAGTAATCGACCAAGGGAGCAGGTTAGCAGTGTGAGTAAGGCTCTGACTTCCAATGCCCATGATTCCTGATTCAAGCCCGGGTTCAGCAGGTAATTATTTATTCTATTAGATCAGCCATGGATCGACCCTGAGAATGGAATAATCTGCTGCGCACACCGAGTCCTTATAAAATGAATTCTCGTTTATTTATAGCATTTTTCACTTTTGAGAAGTTTAACAGTTTATTATGATCTCACTCACCCCAATAATTAAGATATAGCAGCTCCGTTATAATATCTCAATGATTGTCATATGGATTTGAATACAAACAGACGCGGCACCAATATTAAATAGTAATGATATTAAAATAGTAAAATACATGTGGAAATTTCCGTATTTGAGCTTTTTTTTTTTTTTTTTATCTTCCCACAAGAATACAATGTTTCCCTCCATTGATGACGAAGAAGAAATCCAAAATAAATAGGACATTTTTACTTTTTCTTAGCTAAAGAAAAAAAGATAATGACTATTGATACGACGTAAAAGAATTAAATTAAGACTTGATAATGACCATAGCAGTGACCAAAACTTTGTCATAAATGATATTATAAAAGAAATAAAACATTGTTGTAAAATGTTCTTGAATTTATGAAAATTGAAAACATAAAGAGAACTAAAATAGATAAAATGAACAGAACAAAGTTTCCCTATTTTCTGTTGTAATAAAGGAATAAATAATTTCTAGAATGGCAAAATATCTTTGAATTTGAGCTCACTTCTAACTTAGCCGTAATAAGTTAGAAGTTGTCTATGCTCCAGTAACAATGTAGCCGACTCTGAAAATTAAAGTAATTTCCTTGATATAGTTAGCAATCGTTCGTTGATTGGATTCGTTATCTTTCCATCAGAGCGAGGAAATGTATTTTCGTCTCTATAACAAAGACAGTCAGAATATCTCATAATATTTTAAATGAAAAATATATGGCATGTTTTTAACCTCAGTAAGGGAATAATTATTAAAAGCGCAGGTTCGATTTTCATTATTGATTATTAATAAGGATGATTTAAAGGATAGAATATAATAGAAAATGAACTTTATTTTGGGTCACGTAGGATTAAAAACCATGTTTTCTGGTAAATGAAATACAGTACTAGCTAAAAACAAGAAAAAGTTTAATCAGTATGTATGACATAAAACGTTAATGTTTTTGAGAGAAAAAAATAAAATTAACTAAACCCTCGCATCCCACAAGGTAGCATCTTAAGCAATTCATCTATTCTCTATATACTTCTCATATCCCTGAGCACCCTAGCACCACCTATGGTCACCTAGCACCACCACGTATTGCCCAAAATCGATAGGCCTTGGTCTTGCACTTCGTAAGACCAAGACCAATGCCGCCTAACTGTTGCAAGACCAAGACCAGTATTGGTAAAAAAAAATCTATTTTTAAAATAAAAATTAAGGCAAAATAGTTTCTAATTTCAGTTACTGTATAATTGGTATAACCAATGTACTTTTGCATTTAACTTCTCTAATTTTTCATTCGAGCTTATTTAGTTAGGTTTCTGCTATCTATAAAATTACAGTAAAGACTGTTGCGAGATTCTTGCTCAAGACCAAGACTGAGTTTGCAAAACCAAGACTCGTCTCGGCCTCGCATTTGGGCAACACTATCCACCTATCGCTTCACTGACGACACTGTAATTCCTTCTACAGCAGCAAATCCATCAATGTTAGTTTTCCTCTTAGAATAACCTCATGCCCACCTATAAATATTGACAATAACCAAGTATCTTACAAAAACTATGTATAGTTTCTTTCTTGTTTTCCTAAGAAAATGCTGTTATGGAAAAATTAAAAGTCCCCCTAAAAAAAATAAATAAATAAATATATAAATATCTTTATCCACTGAATTCTGTACAGAAAAGCCCCAAAGAAATATTGTTGACAGGAGAAGAAGAGCTTTCCATAAAGGTAGGAGTTTCATGCTAATATTTTAATGAAATTTGTTTTATTTTTGATCTCAATATTAGTATTTATTCTTCCTTTGAAACTCGTGATGGTGGTGGGTGTCTTAATATAATTTGTGTAATCAAAGGTAGAAGCAGCTAATTGTTTTTCTGCAAAAAGGAGGGTAAGGACTTGTTATCTGGTCTTTGAACAGCCTACGTTTAATTTAATAGTATTACAAATCTTAATGAAGAAAAGAACGTCTACCGAGTCGAGCAGTATCGCTTCTTTATCATTTTTAACATATAAATAAAGAAAAACATATATTTTTATTGACAATAGCGCTTGCTGTTGTTATGTTTAATATTGATCATTCAATTTTTTATTATTATAAAATAACAATAATAATAAAAGCCTTAGAAAGCCCGAAGGTTGGATAAACACATCCACCGGCCGCCGTCCAAACCCAGTCCCTTCAGATTGGCCTTAACGCAATCTTCCCATCTTCGCTTCGGTCTAACCCTCAGACGTTTACCAGTCGGCACAGCAAATATGAACTTTTTAGGGATTCTTTTGTTACTGAGTCCAATAATTTTTATAAGCATATTTAATTTGCCACGATATAATCACCTCAATTGTATTCGGAGTTGTGTAAGCGTCTGAAATCATACTTCTTCACCCCGAATATTCTAGGCAATAATTTATTTTCAAAAACCTTAAGACGTTGTTCATCCCTTGTTGTAAGCGGCTACGTTTCGCATCTCTAAAGAACCGTATTAAGGATGACGGTTTTATATACAGGGTGTCTCAGTTCTTGATGGCCAAACTCGAGAAGTCATTCTAGAAAAACTTTCCAAAAAAAAGTTATAATGATTTATGGATTTCGAACGAAAGAAATGTTAAGACCAATTTTGTATTTTTCTTAAAGTGGTCACGTTTTTTATTGAATATGAAGGAATTTCTCAAAAACTGTTCAAGATAATTAAATTTGAACTACACCATCTTTAAGGAAACAAAATTCGTTTCAAATTCAATTCAAGTTCAATGATATGGCCGAAGAAGAATTTTTATTTGTAAATTAGACATTTTTTATTTTATAGAGAAACTAAGTTCAGATTTTTATTTAGTATCTCAAAAAACCCTCAAATACGAATTTTCATAGCATTCGAAAATTAAACTGTTTTGCTACAGAATGTAACCGAGGCTATGGCCTTAGATTCTTCTCGAAAATCACAAAAAATTTTATAACATCGGATTTTTACGAATGAGGCATGTTTAAGGATGTTTATGTTATCCTCTTTAGACTTTAGGAAGGTTTAATATGGCCGTTGTACAGAGATATACTGCTCGTGTATAGGTACTGCAACTGCAGCAGTACAGCTGATCTGAAAGTCATTCTTTATCATTGACCTTAGTAAGTTTTAAGTCTCTTTCATAATTGACTTTACTAAATTTAATCAATTTTTTCTCAAAAACAGTCGTCTATTTTACGATGGTGTGCGTAGAATTTAATTATCTTGAACACTTTTTGAGAAATTTCTTCTTATTCAATAAAAACCATGACGATCTTAATAAAAACACAAGATTGGTCTTAATTCCCTTTACAGTAGGAATTGGCTCATGAATCAGATGAACTTCTTTGTTAGAAATATTGTTTAGAATCCCCCCTCCTTCCAGAGGTTGGCCATTAAGAACTTTATAGCCTGTATAGCTTCTTTAAGATGAAGGAGTGAGGAAGCCAAAAAAAAAAAAGAATATATATTCCATATTTGAAATGAAAGCTGGAGCATTTCATAAATGTCATATATTTCATCATGTGCACTAAAGTTATGATATTCAACTTCCAGAAATAAAATAAAACGATATTTTTTCATGACTGTCACCTCCCTTTAGCTCATTTACATTTCACCCTGTTGCTTCAAAGCGTTTTGATGTTTGTCTTTCTCCTCAAGTTTATCTTTATTCCGTTATGTAAATATTTTTCGAAGCGGATCCAACTACGAGCAGCTAATATTCGTAATGGTGTATAGGAAAGTGACAAAAGATAAACACGAGAGTTTAGGAATAAATATTTAACGGATTTTATTGAAAGCGATCGAATCCTTGTGGTAAGTCAATTATATTATTTATTTTTCGTGTTTTTGTAGATTGAAGGAAGTGTACATTTAAATGTCATGAATCTACTAAACTATGTATCGAAAGATACATATGATTTTTATAAAATTAAAAAAAAATAGGACAGACAGCAGATATTCATCTTTGATGTCCTATTTTTCTTTTATTTTCGTTTGAATGAAAAGAGATTTAATTTATTTATCAATGGTTAATAGTCCGTAATACAGACCCCCTTTTATCAAATTATTAACATCCGGCTGAAACTTCGCAAATAACTTCATATCATCGTAACCTACAAATATTTTATTTATGAAAACTCTTGGTACTGGGGCGTTTTCAATCTGGAGGTCGGCAAAATTTGTCTATTTAATTAGGTACTAAAAACTCGTAAATACCTATTTGCTTTCCACTTTGATCGTAAGATGAAGTATTTACAAATCAGATGTGTGTGTGTGTCGTGTACTTAGGATAAGTTTTCTTAAAAAATAGTTATACATTATTAGTTAAAATTTCCTCAACTTTTTTAAATATTGTTTAATTTTTTGTTTGGCTATGTAGAAAATCAGATAGGGGCATCAGAAATCTTCCTATAAAAAATGTATTAAAAAAGTAAACAATGGTGATATTGATGATTTCAAAAGGTACTCCCGCTCACTAGCGGATCCAGTATTTAATTTTGGGGAGTGCTTCAGTCTGAAAGATTTTTTTCATATATATAACGACAATTAATTTAAAAAAAAAGAAAGAAAGAAATGAACTACCTATATGAAATGGTATTTAAGTGATTCTTAAAATCCTATTAAATGTAATTACACGAACAATAATATTTTAAGTTTTTAATATTTTTTTCTATAAAACATGGTTATATTTTACCGTTTTTTTGGGGGGAGGGAGTAGACTTTAGCCCAAAAGCCCCCCTGTAGATCCGCCTGCGCTCCCAGTTAACCGATTTTGACGAAATATTTGCTGCAACATTCTAGGCATTTTGGTTTATAAAAACTTTTCGATTTTTACCTAGGCTGTTCACCTATTCACTCACAGAAACACATGCCATTTTGAAAGGCTTGTTTATTTGAAATCTTGCGGCCAAAGATCTACAAGGTCTGTAGAGCCAACCGGAATATATATATATATATATATATATATATATTGTGTGTTAATGTAGTCTTATCTTGCTATTATTATTGTCCATGTGACAGATTGTTATAGATAAATAGATAGATATATAGAAAGTAAACTTTATTCTGGGACAAGGTCCCTTATGAATAACAGATATGAACAAAAAATAAAAACTACATCTGGCCAAAAATTACATTAGTCAATATTAAAGAATATATAGTATCATCAGTTAAATTAAATTAAAACAAGTAAAAATAACACCATTTTGAAAAAAAAAAACTATTTAAATGAAAAGAAAACAAAATAAAATAAACATGGGTTGATTTTTAAAATTAAAACTCTATCAATTTTAACAACCATTTACTTCAGTCAAAATCTATTTCGCAATATTTATTTCACTGTATAACGTCATTTTGGGATGTGCGAAGGAATTGGTAAAGATGATATTTAAATGAGGACAAGGAAGTGGCATGGCGGATTTCAGAAGGCAGTGGATCGGGCAATAAAGGAATATTCAAACGTCTTAGTTATATGTATAACTAATATTTTATCTATGTAAATAATAAACGTAATATAATTTTAACAGTTTAATAATCTACTAATTGAAATGAAATGCGTAAATTTTTGTTTAAATATAAACCTTAAAATAAAATACAGACAGAACCTTTGGCCTTTTTTTTTCTGTTTGTATAACAAGCACCTTTGTTGAACATGGCCTATCAGTTAAATAAGAATATTGAAGATAATTTCCAGTATATTTTATAAGTAATTGATGATTTGAGAGTTATTGACAGAAGGAGTGCTCAATATAAAAGAAGGGCGTGGGGGGAGTGGAGGGGGGCAATGATTACCTTTGTTTGGAAAGTAACTCAGCCTTCTTTGTAAATACGGAATGTATTTGCTCCCGCTCTGTTTGAAGAAAAAAAAAAAAAGAAAGCTGTAATGATATATTTCCTTTATTCTTTTTACCTCCAAGGGATATCCGTTTGTGTCCTTTCATGGTTTCCTGAAACAGGGACATGAAAGAACAACTAAATCTTCCAGAGCTGGAAGGTAATCTTGTACTATAAGTATAATTTATACAAACAAAAACAATTCATTCATTTCTATATTTATGTATTATATTTCATTATTTAAACTCCCTATTTCTTTTAAGTAGGCTGATCATTTTTGTTCTTTGATGTTATCATTTGCTGTTTTTTTTTTATAGCTGCATAATTATTGTTTATAATTATTTTTTGAAATTTTTATCTTTTGAATTCTACTCTAAAATCTATGTATGTAGGATTTTTTTCCTTATTCTCCCGTTCCTTGCTTTCAGGCTATACGGTTTATTTTTTTTTCCACGCCTTACACCGCTCAGCGGTGAAAGAGGAAATGATGAAGAAGAAGGTTTGTTTTTTTCTAGGCTAAAGAAGAGTGCAGAGAATTAATGGCAGGGTTAAAAATCTCCCCAATATCGGGATTTGAACTCGTAATCTTCGGTTTATCAGATTGTCGGGAAACGATTGTCTCATACAATACGTGATAAAAGGCCTTCATCAGGGCTTCTTTTTCCCAGCCCTGAAGAAGGCCTGAACTTCGGGCCGAAAGGTCGGCTGATGTAAAAATAAGTAAAATTATTTATTTTTACCATTTTAATTTGACCGATCACCTCAACCATCCTTCTCTTTAACTATAATTTATAATATTGTCATAGCATAAATGTAATTTGTTAGCCATGTGTATTTTTTGGTTTAATCCGTGATTTTTTTGTTTAATTATATCATTATAATTATAGTCCACATGGACACACATGAGACAGATTATTATATTTCTAAATAAATAAAAAAAATCCGTATGTAGATCTTACATGCATATCCTGAAGTTTAAACATATAAAATCAAGTTTTTTTAGAAATATAACAACCTATCCCGAGGACAATAATTATAGTGAGATAAGAACATATTCACACTATATATACAGAAACAATAAAATTAACGAAAGTAAAATAATAACTTAATAATAATCAAACAACTATGTACAATAAAAAAGAAAATAACCTAAAGATATGTAAATTAAAAACATAAAAACTCAGTGATACCTATATACAATTAGGTAGGGAACCCCTAGTCAGGCTTGTTCCACCAACTATAGAGGGAAAAGCAGAAATCCAAGGGATCCCTGCGCTACTTTCTCAACCGCGTCACTGGTGCTAAAGCCAGTGGAGATTTAGCGAGAGCGCTTTAGCTACATACACTAATGTCTTGAGTGGAGAATCTGTCCACTGTCAGGACTCCAACATATATACTATAAAAGATCTCTGGGTCACTGCCGCTTCAACATTTGAGGGGTATTGTAGGGATCATTGGAACAAGACAGGGGTTGTGCAAGCGGGTTTGGATTATTTGTAAGGTTCTGATGGAATTTGGAAAAATTTTTAGGGATAAGGTCGAGGAAAAATGGGATATTAAAGTCATGATGTTGAGTTTTGTTGATGACATAGAACGGAGCATTGACTATTGTTCGGAGGACTTTGGACTGAAAGGATTGGATGCGTTTGATGTTAGAAAATTCAGCTGTCCCTAAAGTTCAGGTTTTTTTAGTCTAGTATGTGGGTTCCACGTTAGTTTTCGGTCTAAGAGAAAGCCAAGATACTGGACTGTGTCTGAAAAAGGAAGCTGGACGGAATTAAAGTGGACTGATGGATAGGGTCTGCGCCAGAGGGTGAAAGTAATGTGTTTGCACTTGGATTCGTTTACTTGTATACGTCATTTGTTGCACCAGTGCTCAATCAGAGAGAGGTGTCTTTGTAGATTTAAAGATGCTATTTCGGGATCTAAGTCGGATGATAGGATGGTGGTGTCATCAGTGAATGTTGTCCAGAAATATGTCGGGATGAACAAGGATATCAGCGGCAAAAAGGATATAAAGGACGGAACCTTAGACACTACCTTGAGGAACAACGGCTTCAACTGGAAAATTAAAAAAAAAAGTTAATGCACACAAATAATATATTATTATTATTAATGAGTAAATAATGTGTCATATCCATTTAATATGATTCAGATGACTGATAGTAAATACATGCGAATAATCGAGCATAAATTAAAACATAGCTCTAGAGGAGAAATGTTGAAAGCGTTGAATGTTGAAAAGACATTGTTTGACAGGATAATTGTTTGTTGCCTTCATCAAGATAAGTGAAGAGAAAGAGCTTTTAGCCTGATGACTTGCAAGCCAGCTGGAGCGGTTGTCGGTTACCATTGTCACTAATCAAAACACCTGGTTAGAAATCACAATGTTTTTATTACAATTAGTGCTATAGAAAATATCAAAATAATATTATGGTTTCATAACATTTTTAAATAATCTTCACAACTCCAAGGTAACGGCCGGTTTCAAGAGCACCCTGATTCGTTATGAATGGCGAATGTAGCCTGGTACTACGTTGTTAAAAAAGTCCCTGTGTATAAGTATAGCTTTATTTCATTTTAGATATTTTAAACATTATTAAATACTACTCTTCAAAGTAATGTCCATTGTTTTAAAGAAATTCACTCACTTTACTGTCAGTAGAGAAAGCTCACAAGTGGGCATAGTTACGGAGATGTTTATCTTTTTTTATTATTATAGTTATAAACTTCTCCGTCTGAAATATGGAATCATCAGATTTTCCTTTTTCTTTTTAACACATAAAATATCCTCATACCAGACTGAAACGACAAGAAACCGTTCGACATTTCCGATTACTTCAGCACTTACTAGATAAACGCTCTAAACTTCCAATTAATTACATAAGACTCATATACATTACTATAATAAGGCGAGCTATGGGAGCTTCACTAAACCATCGAATTCCTCTCGTATCCAATCCTAAAATCCTTCGTATAATCCTCAATACTACCTAATTTCTTATAAACATAAATATCCATAATGACCTTAATGTTTCTTATATCTGGCCAATCCAGATACCTATTCCACAATAAACTTTAGAATCATCCCAACTCTCTCGTTTCTAAACTTGCTTCCTCATCAATTCCTGATAACCCTCCGAGGCGTCTGAAAAGAAGATGCCCCCGCGATCTCCTAATGTAGACATATCATTAGAGTGCTACCATTGGGTAGTTTCTCAACAAGCGTTTTAACGTCATTATATCCATATGTTCAAATTTACTAAGTGTATTTCTTTTATACAGTTGTAAATATCATTAAGAAATAAAAAAAAACAGCATAAAATTGAACAAAATATTGATTTATACAGTTTAATCTCCATTTAAAAAAAAAATACCTTTTTGCATTAGTGATAAATATCCCGAAATTCAATTGTTCTTGTAATATATACGGAGTCGGTACCAGTAATGGACATACCTCAGGAAAATTCAAAAATATTTATTTAACTATAAAGATAACGATAGAGATAAGATAATTATAATGCTCAACTTACTCTTAGCAGATCTGTTTGTAGGATGATATGAAACACTGATCTCAAGAGCACTATAAAAACAACAATAATAGGCATTTCAATTCTTCTTGGAGGGATTTTATTCATACAGTTATTAAATTAATTAAATACAAAGTCTGCAAAAAAATAATTTATTGATATACTAGAAACTCATCAATATATATTTGCTATCAAATTGAATCGCAATATCGAGAAAAAAAGTGAACCGTAAAAATATTGATCTGTTTGGCGTGACATCCACCACTATCCCCAACATGTCAAAATAACGAAGTTTTATGAGCCAAACAGCCCAATATTTTTGTTGTTCACTTTTTTTCTCGATCTTACAGTTCAAGTGGAAAACAAATGAGTATTCATGAGTTTTTATTACCTGATTAAATCGACAAAGTTTGCCCATCTCCAGATTGATAAGCCCCAAATACAGGAGTTTTCTTAAATAAAAACGTTGTAGGTTACAATGAGATGAAGCTACTCACGTAATTTCAGGCAGATGTTAATAATTTGATATAAAGGTGTCTGTACAACGGACCGTGTCTTGATCTGACAAATGATTAATCGAAGAATTATGGTATAAAAATATAATAATTATATTAAATCATTGCCCAAACAAGGTTATTTATGTTTACATGTCTTATCTGTATATGTAGCATATAGTAAGGGTAAGTATTGCGATCGTGAAAATGTTCGATTCCGAGTTTTCAACAGAAATACGTTTTGAGGTCTCTTGAGACCAAGTGACCAAGTCCCACAAACTAGTGTGTTTGTGCGTGCGCGTGCGTGCGTGCATGTGTGTGTGTGTGTGTTTTTTATAAGGCTGGGGTATGTTACAGCAAACTTTTCTTCAAAATCGGGAAAACCGGAAGTGGCACTTTATATATTCGATTTAACACATTTTTATTTACAATTTTCTCAAAAACGGCTCTAACGATTTTAATTAAACTCAGTAATCAGTGTGTTATTGAACCACTTTTTAAAATAATGTAGGTTTTATTCTCGACCAGGGCTTAAATGGATAATTTTTAATATTAGCTTCCTCTAAAGTACTTGTAATTTTTTTTTATTATTTATTATTCTATCTACTATGACCAAAAAAAGGATGAATAAAATAAGTTTTAGTAAATATAATTTTCTATCGGAATTTTTACTTGTTGGGCTGCTGGCTTTATCAGTCTATACTTATTCTATATTCTAAAAAGATACTTATTCTATATACAATAGTATGGCATGCCACATATAAATATCAAGATATAAAAGTCAAGATAAAAGATCAGAGCACATGCACATGCTAAAATATTAATTAATAATTAGTCACAGGAAACAAAAGAGATAAGATTTATATTTTTTTTCAATGCTTCCTTAATCTTGGTTACGCTATCTATTATTAATTTTTGATTATTCAATATTTTTTGTCTCTTCTAAAGAATTTATGAACACAACATATAAAAAAAATGCTTGATGACCCTGTGGTTTTACGCCTCAAAGCCTATAGAAATAAAAATACCCACAATGAAATGAACATAAATATAGCGTCTATAATTTTTGCTTTCACTCCTCCTTTGTCCGAAAACTTATTTCTGATAAGAAGAAGGTGGTAAGTAAAAGTCGTGTAATGCGCGCACCAGATTTGTATTTATCCCCTGTCGCAGTGCAGATGAAATCACTACTGATTGTAATTATTTCCACTCACATATTTGCAGCGGACGAAGAATTTATTTCGAGGCCGAGCTAAGGGACAGGGCACTGATTGGTAATTCCTTAATTCTGTTGACTCTGGCTTCAGGTCGACTCGACCCAGTTCCTCGGGCTAATATCAATTGTGGTCGGAGGGCGAAGGAGGAAGAGGAATGAGGAATATCGAAGGCCTTCCCGGAGTCTGGGGGAACTGATTGCCGCCATAACTGCACCTTCCAGATGGAGATTGAGGTGTGAGCGGTCCCGCTAATTGAAAATATAGCCCCCCCAGGAAACTTTCATCAGCCTCGAATTGCCGGTGAGAACTTCGAGACCGTGGGGGGGAGGGAGAGAGGGAATGGGAAACGTAAAAATTACTTTTTAATGATAGTTTTGGGATTAGGGGCAGACTTAACATCAAAACAGATTTTTGATTTATTGCAGTTCGTCATTGATCAGAAAAATTCAGTTTGGGTAATTTATAAAATCTTACTTATAGGTTTGCGTTTAGTATTAGCGAATTGACACATGATATGCAGTTATACATTTAACAAATAAAATACTCAAATTACGCTTATCCTTAATGTATTTGACGGATAAGTGATATAAAACTTGAAAACTTTTATGAGTTTCAATCCTATTCCCGGGATTTAATAACAGAAAAAGATTATAATTATTAATAAATTAAAATAAATAATTACAGTAAATAAATAAATAATCGATTGTCTAGACCACTTAGCCGCACAGTGGTCGCAAAAGATATAAAAATGGCAAAAACTCGGGGAAACTTTCAATTTAAGTAAGATATTTGAAAAACGGAATATATTATAGCATGTCGGGCCTTCACAATTAATATAGAATAAAATACTTTTGGTTAAACCAGCCGTCTGTATTAAATTATATTTAATTTTTTAATAATGAATAAAATATATATTGCATGTCTTATGTTGTAAAAATGATAATTTATTTTATAAGATTATTGACCGAATCAATTAATCAATCAATAAATATCTTTATTACTATCAAGAGAACACAGTGATAAGAGATGAAGAATTAACCAACAACTAAATGAAGATAAAACCAAATACATAGGAGTGAGCTGAAAAGAATACTTCAGTATCAATCAAACACGAAATTGTTCGAATGTCCCTTCAATTTTTTCCTTCGCATTTACTTTAATTTTTTTTTGTTTCTATACTCTTCCTCTTGTTCCATGCCGAAAAGGAATACATTATATCAGGTATACATTTATTTAGAAAAAGGTAGGAATTTTTTTTTGCTGGGTTTTGATATAGATTTTTTGACTGAATTTGCGAGGTAATTACTTAAACATACAAACTTACCGCAGTTGGTTTTTGTATTTATCATTAGCAAAGGGTTCAAATAATATTTTGATTACAGTAAACCCTTGGCGGTCATTGGCGCATGGTACTTTCCGATGAAAAAAGGAAATTATAGGATCCGTTGAGTAATAAGTTATCCTTATATGAAAAACAAACAATTATTTGCTCATTGCAAAGCGATTGGTATATCGCAAATTTAATTTGATGTTCAATTTTATGTTCATGTAATAATAATAAATAATTAATCTTAGACTATTGGACGATCTAGTCGTTTCAGTCTTGTATGGGGATTCTATGTGGTCCTTTGGGCAGGTGGAGTCCTAGGTAACGGATTTCTTCAACTGGGATAAGTAGGGAATTGTTAAAGGATACTGTAGGACATGTCATAGGTTTTCCACGCAGGCTAAAGGTAATTTTATGGGATTTATTGGAATTTATTTTAATTCTTCAGTTTTACACCATTCTTCAAGGTTTGTGATATGTGATTGGAGAGTTTATGGTGCAGTTGATGGATCATTATTAACAGATAGGATACATGTGTCATCAGCATACGTGGTGATGACAGTGTCAGGATGGGTTGGGATGTCAGCTGTTTAAACTGTGTAAAGGATAGCATCTAGGATACTACCTTGAGTAACACCAGTAGACTGGGAAAAAGAGATGAATAAGAGTTGTGATTTACTGTAAAGCATCTATCAGTAAGGCATATCTAAAAATACTTTACATCTGAAACTCATATATTTAAACCACTTTCATTTATTATTATGCCCGATTAACAATCGCAATTACATGAAATAAATATGTTTGATTTTTTTGAAAAATATTTTGTTTTATAATTGCATTTAAAAACGCGCAGTCGTTGTATAGGACGAATAGACATTCTATACAATTCCTAGATTTTATACCCTACTGTTAAATAAATAAAGTAATTCGCTAAGAGTATAATTGAAAGCTAATGGGAATATCTAGTGAAGCAATAACAAAAGATAAATGAATATCGATAAACCAATAAGTTGAGAAGTATGGGCGCCAAAGAATTATATGCTCACATAAAGAAAAGTGTTTATGGCTTTGTTTATACCTAGGCCTTTCCGGCTACTTATATATATTCCCTTTTCTTATGATTACAATTTTATTTTGCTTCCTCACTATCGGAGGTCGAAGAGCATTATATCCATGCTAGAAGTTAAAAAAAAAAAAAAAAAAAAAAAAAAATTGTGCTCAGAATCGAAATTTTCAAGGATCTTGAACTTTGTGCCGTTTACGTTTCAAGGATCGAATTTGGTTCGGTGTCTGTCTGTCTGTTGTCAAATGTAATGTGCATATCACCTACTGCCATTTATCCGTATTTCATGAATATTTTTAGGAATTGTGCAGGTTGGTGCCTAGATCGATTTTATCAAATTCCATCAATAAACAATTTTTTTTTAGATTGCTAATATTTTAGAAACGGTTCCTTCGATTTGGCTCAAAGTTAGAAAAAATGTAGTCATTAATAAAATAATAAAGTAGTTCTAATTTTATTGTATACCGTCCACTATTTTCTCTTATATATGCTCAAACGTGTCTTCCTTGATACGTATATGTCTCTAAAATCGCACATTCGATTTAGCTCAAATCTGGAGGAATTGGTAAACAGATAATCAAGTATATATGAATTTTATGAAATTCTACCCACTACTTCCAAAAAATTACTTCTACTTTCAGATCAGAAAAATTATTATTTGACAAGCCTATAGTTTAAAAATGGCACGTTTGATTTGACCAAAACTTGGCGGAAATTAGGAGAATAGTGTAGAAATTACCGGTATCAATTTCATTGAGTTCCATTTGATAATTAAGGGAACTATTTATAGTAAGGAAAACCATTGTCGTTTTAAGAATTTCCGATTTGGAGTTTTCAATGAAAATTCATGTTTCAAAGCACCCTGAGTCTAAATTAATTATTCATGTAAACTGTGTTTAAATTAACTTCATGTGAATCTAGCGCAAAAACAAAATGTCTTCCGAAACTGAAATTACGTATTTACGCGAGGTACATGATTGGAATTTAGCAATAACTTCTTAGGTAAAAAATACTATTCTGAAGTGGCACTTTCTATAATTTCTATATTTTTCTTCAATACAAGCTTATTATATCAGTCTCTTTAATATGAGTTGCGCATTCCTGCGCGGATCCTCATTTAAATAATTTGACGGAGCTTACGTTTTGAATTTTCAAAATTTGTTTCTCTGAAGTATCTTTAATTTTGATTATTTAATTATTATAAATAGAAATTGATAGGTACTGTGCAATTGGAAACAGCCGAGAGCACCGGATCTTACCCGATCTCTCTCCCTTTAAACTATTTCGTACATTGCTTTCTATTGTTATTTTTCCTTTTTATCATTATATGCCGCAATATGGTTAGGCAGTGCTAAATAAACTCAACTTAATTCTAACTCTAGATTATTAAATATCTTTTTAAATAGATTAAATAATTTAATAATTTAAATATAATTAAATAGATTATTAAAACGTTTATAGGCCACATGCGGCCTCCTAGACGGCTTTTCACCACCTACCTATAGGCTATACCTATCTATAATTTTTGCTTCCACTTTCTAATATATGATAATACCTATTTCTTCCCAAAATACTGCGGTTAGTGAAAGTTTTGGTGCTACTGATTCAGCAATTATTAATTTTCAAGAATTTGAACTCATGACATCTAAAGGGTTCCATCCTAACCCAAAGTTTGAAAATCCAATAACTTATTTTTCGGGGAAGAAAAAAAAAATGGATGCTCACATCGGTATATATTTTTCAATCACAAATAATAAAATTATTTAATCTTGTTATTTTTCCTTTTCTAGGAAGCTTCAGTTTATATATATATATTTTTTAAGGTTACAGCAATTAAACTTCCATTTTTCTTAAGTCTTTTTTAATCACATCTATTACATTTGATATTTCCTGACAATTTTCCCATCCTCAGAGAATTTTTTATATTTACCTGACTTTGTAATGTGACACAAATTGTCAAAAATTACAACAGTTGTCATGTCTATTTAAATATAATACTTTTTTGTGTTACACATTCATTTTCTCTCTACCGTTACACCAACCAACACAATGGAGTTTCCAAATAGCCAGGTGTTGGTTGGTGTGATGATTGACAGAAAACGAATGTGTAACACCAAAAAGTATTATATTTAAATAAATATGACAATTATTGTAATTTTTGACAGTTGGTGCCACATTAAAAAGTCAAGTAAATATAAAGAATTCTCTGTGGATGGGAAAATTGTCCCGAAACGTAAGATGCAATAGATGTGATTATTAAAGAAAAATGGAAATATAATTGCCTTAACCGCATAAAAAAATATATATAAACCGAAGCTTCGTAGAAATGGAAAAAAAAGAAGATAAAATAATTTTATTATTTGTGATTGAAAAATATATAACGATGTGAGCATCCATTTTTTTTCTACCCTCAAAAATAGGTTATTGGATTTTCAAATTTCCGATTCAAATTTTGGGTTGGGATGAAACCCCTTATTAGATATCATGAGTTCAAATTCTTGAAAATTAATAATTGTTGAATTAGTAGCACAACATCTTTCCAAATTTGTTAGCTTCCAAATTTGTTTCTTTGTAATAGATTAATTATGTGGAGATATAATTCACGTTTAGCAATAATATTTAGTTCCGAACCTCATTTAAATCGAATCATGTCAGGTTCGCACCGCCAACACAATTTAAAAATTCCAACAATTTTCAGCTGCGTCTTTTGAATAAGGGAGTGCTTTTGTTTTTTAGGGCGTAAAATCCTTATTCAAAGGGCGACAGAAGGGGGGGCGGAGAAGGGGGGGGGTGCTGTTGAAGAAGCTAAGAGGACAGTCCCGTGATCTACCTCTTTTATCTTAGAGAAAGAAGACCCTTTTTGAGTTTATCTTAAACAACTTGAAATTTAAGTCTTCTGACACCTTGGAAAATGAAACCATCAAAACTCTGGATTTAAGATAATTAAATTATTTATAGGACGTTTAAAATATTTATAATAAATTGCCCATCTTAATTTATTATCTTGGTAATACTAGTACTTACTTCCTCATATTTATAAATTCTTACCTGAATTATAATCATAGGTGCGGTGCAGACTTTCCATTCTGTTTGAGGGCGATGAAGTCTTCTAAAAAAAAATCTATGGAATTTATATTATTTATACAAATCATGAGCGATAATTAACATAATAAATGTAATTATTCTAAAACGAAAGCTATAGTACTATATGAAAATAAATATACAGGATGTCCCGTAAGTAGGGAGAAATTTTTATAGGAGTGATAGTAAACCTCAAGAGTTATAAAAAAGTTAATATTGGGTTGGCAAATAAGTCCTTACGGTTTTTCAGGACAAAATAAAACTTAATGTATTATATACATAAAATTTATTATTATCTACAATATATTGACAATTATTTAGTATGACTTTTTCCCATCTTTCCAATAACTGAATAATGCCCTGTTCATAGAATGTCTGGAGTTTATTGTTAAAAAACTGATCCAAGTGGTTTTTGATGTCCTCTATTTTTTGGATTTTCTTCTTGGAATTCCTTCTTCATCATTCATGAAGTCCTGCTGAGACTGAAATAAGTGGTAGTCGCTTGGAGCTAGGTCTGATGAATAGGGACGGTGGGGCAAAAGGTCCCATCCAAAGCTCAAATATATTGCTTACAGGTCAAATTTTTATTTGACCTATAAGCAACATATGTGAAAGATGTTTATTTGTATATACAACATAATATTATCAGGATGACTTATTCAAAACACAATAATTGAAGCTTTATACTTTAACACGAATGTTGAAGTAAGACAGACAACATTATATCACTGCTAAAGAAATCTCGAGATTTTACCAATTAAGAGACGAGTTACGTCATCAATAATGCCATCTATATCTATGACAACGCCAGACCACAGACTGTGGTCTTAACTAGAGATAAATTGGAAGAAATGGACTGGAAAACCCTCTCCACACCCTCCTTATTTTCGAAGCTTGCTTCCCCTCAGTCACTATCTTTTGTTCGCTCTCTTGAAAAAAAAATCTCATGGAAAGAACGATTCGTCGAAAAAGTTGAAGAAGCACAATTGTTTGATAATTAGCCCTAAAACCTTTTATAAACCAGGAATAACCTAGCTTCAAAATCAAAAGGGTGAAAATACGTGCCATGAACAGCTGAACGGACACGGTACTTTACCTTGGACTCACCTTCGACAGAAGGATGACATGGGATCCGCATGTTTAAAATAAACGTAAGACACACAAACGACTCAAACTACTTTACTCTCCTTTTTCTAAATCCTCAAAACTAAAACTAAAACAGAAACTGAATAGATATACATACTTACTTAAGCCCATATGGATGCACTCATCACAAATATACGGCATCGCTAGAAAGACCCACCTACAAAAACCTCCACAAAAACAAAATTCGAAAACATTATTTTATTTGTCTGTCGGTTTATTTGTTATGATATTCCTTATGTTATGTAATCTAGGGAAGGACGGTTCATTAATTTATTATTATTTATTATATTAGGTTTATTAATTTATTATTTATATGTTTACTAACTAATTCAAGCCTGAGTGGCAAAGTCGTGATTTATTCAGTGAAACGCAGTTGATGGTTAATGTATACTTCAGGTAATGAACCAAACTAGGTTGTTATAGCCTATTTAAATCAACCAACCTAAAGCAAGTTGAGCTTTGCCAAAATCTACAGGTTTGGAAACCCCAATTTCTCAAGCCAGATGAGATTAACCCACTGGTTTCATGTTTATAGATGATATCCACGGTTTAACAGTAAAATTCTTAACTTAAAATAAAAATCTGGTGCGGTGAGTGCATCACAACTTTCACTTATCACCCTTATTTAGGTACCACCCTTAGGAGAAATAGGTATTTTCAGACAAATGAAAGAGTAAGTAGAAATCACAATATGTTTTTCTCAGCCCTCTAATGTATTATACTTATGTTTTTTTTCACTAATCATTGCCTTAAAAGACTGCATATTTTAATTATTAATTTGATTTTCATAAATAATCAAGGGCCAGTAAATATCATTCATCCATTTATATATATAGTGTTTACTTATTATTGTATGAATCACTGTAAATATTATTATATTTTGTATTAAATTATTTTTCTATTAGATAGCCTTTTGTTTATAAATTGTGCAGTTATGTATCTGTAGATATGTAATTTCTTTTTTTTTTTTTCTCAGCCCTCTAATGTATTATACTTATGTTTTTTTTCACTAATCATTGCCTTAGAAGACTGCAATGATTAGTGAAAAAAAACTGCAATATATATATATATATATATATTTCATTATAGGTATTTTTATTTGTTTAAAAGTTGGTAAATATATAGAAATTTTAATTTTTATATTGATGTAATGTATACAATTAAAAAATATTAAATAATATCAATAATATTAGCATTTATATAACCTGATATAACTTTCGGCTACGCGCTCCGTTTTCGTTTGTCTCTATTAATAACGAATTAAATTAGGTTACTTCTCCTTTAAATAATTATTGATTTCTTTCATATTTTATATTGAGCCACTTTTTATATGAGGTTTCGATGTGAAATGATTAATTATCTAAAAAATAAAAAACAGAATTGAACGTGCAGAAATAGTGGAATTAAACAGAATTAGTGGAAGAAATTAGAAATTTAAACCATGATAGAGAACATCAATGAGATTAAGAACTACATTATATTAAAAAAAGTTTAATTTTATGCTGATGTAATGAATTTAAACAAAATCGTTAGAGTCGTTTAACAGAAAATCGTAAAGATGTTTAAAATTAATAATATAAAGTGGCACTTCCGGTTTTAACGCAAAAGTTTCTCTAACATCCCACCTATATACAAACCTTAAATACGCAATTTCAGTTTTATACGACGTTTTTGAGCTAAGCTATTCACAGACGAAATACTGACCATTTTATGGGACTTGGTTATTTGGACTTAGTGGATCTCAAAACGTGTATTTCCGTTAAAAATTAAAAAAAAAAAAATCGAAATACATTCCCTTACTATATATTACATATGTAGATAAGTGAAAGTAAAAATGATTGGCAACAACTTTTTGATTTTAATTATATTCTAATCACAATATTTTAACATTTTTGAATTTTGATTTTTTTAAAAATATATAAATACATTTTGTAGGAGCACGCTTCTTAGTTCGTTAGTTCCTCTCTTGTATAGTATCCTACATATGATTGTTAAACGAAACTGTTGATTTTCTGATCTATTGTTTTACGTAAGAGATGAAAAAAAAAATTCTATATAATTTATATGTATACTTATATATATGTAGTTTTTCCTATTTTATAATGATATATAGATAGAGCTTCCCATGCTAGGACCTTCCTCAATGAAATTACGATTCAAAGAATCCGCTTGAAGCACGTGGAAAATGTTCACTCATTATTTTATTTCCTTCTTCATACCTGTTTGATGTAATTATTTTTTCGAAGAAATTTTAATTGAAAATTTCTCATGAATTGTTTGGAGCGGTTTCAGGTTTTAAATATTTATTATTACAAGAGATAATATTTTTGGTTTTAGATTTCAACTGCTATCGCTTTCAAAACAATATAGAAATTATTCGGTACTTTTTAAATTACAGAACACTCCTCTTTTTTCAAGCTCTTGACTTTTAACATGCAGAATAAAATTTCATTGCTTGTTGCCGTGTATTGTATTTAAAAACAAAATAAATTATTTAGTTATATACATTATAAGAGAACAGGAATACTCCAATATTAATTTTTAAACAAAAAGAAGATCTTTTTATGTAATAAATAAAATGATGTCTGGCTTTTTATTAGTCATTTTCAAATAAAACTACAATAAAAAACAAATTGTTACAAAAAATATGAAGTACAATAGTCATTGATAGTACTTGTTATGGTTCCTGTTTTCATTTTTTTCTTCTCACATTATTCTTAAAATTTATTTACTCCGATAATTCCAGCTTTTCTGATAAATAAATATGTCAAAATAATTTGGGAATTATAAAAATGAATTTTTATTGTAATTATAATTTTATTAAAAAACCTTATTTGAGCAAAATTGTTTTAATTACAAAACAGTAAAAAAATTAAAAAAAACTATACCTGACTCTTTTTCTTTTCTAGTTTATTTTAACAAATTTTCATTTCTTCTTCATAAGTCAACACCTACCAATTTGACCTTATAGCTTGGAAAACTGTTTTAAAATGTATTATTTTAAGTATAATGTATTATTTATTGAGAGGGGAAAACATTATCTACTTAGATTTTTTAAGATTTCTACATAAATTTGACTCATATTTCCCAAAAGTGTTAGGCTTGATTTTCAGTAATTGTTAATTTTCTATCTGTATCTATATTTTTTTCTTTACAGATCATTCCCACATTCTCTAAACCAAATTGTCTATTTTCAAACCCATATTGTACAAGTGCAGTTTTTAAAAATTATATTTTAGATTTGTTTTATTTCTAATAATTTTTATGTTGGTGTATCTTTGGCTAATAAAAGTCGAAACCCGATAGTATATTACGAATTCCTACAATTCATTAGTCATTATGTCAAAGTATATTTTTTAATTATATATATATATATATATATATATATATATATATATATATATATATATATATATATATATATATATATATATATATAATATATATATATATATATATATATATATATATATACATATACATATACACAGGGTGTCCCGTAAGGAGAGTGAAATATTTAAAATATCGATTGTAGACATCAACATCTACAAAAAAACTCTTGTAAACAATTGTCCTATTTCCAGGAGAAAAATAGGAAATTTAAGATTTGTCTATTTTAAAGTGAGTCACGATTTTTGTTGAATAGAAAGCGATAACATAAAAAATCTTTGATTTAAGTAACTAAACATTGCTCCGTAGTGAACTAAACAAAGTATTCTTCATAAGAAAGTAGCGTTTGTCATTGTTAAAACTCTTTTAAGAGGAGTTTTTGGCGGACAAACTCAGCTAAGTTGCTGTTAAGTCATCAATTATTTGTATTTTTTATCATCCTTTAACTGTACTACATTTACCCGACTTTTAGAAAAACTTTCTCGTTTAATAAGCTTTAAGTCCATATTAATTAAGTTGAGGTTTATTAGGAAAAAAAATTGAGATTCACCTCAAGCTGTGTAAAGAAATGATGTGATTTCAAATCCAGTCACCTTAAAGTACTCGTGTTTTCTACAAAAATGACTACAATTAACTGTTTCAAAGCTTTTATTTATATGGATTTTATTACAATACATCCCATATTATGGGATGTATTGTAATAAGCATAATTCCTTAAAAACACATTTAATTTAAAAATATTTATTATTAACCAAACAAAAAGTAAAGAACTTTAGATTAAATTTGAAATCTGCAAATTTCTTTGCAATGAGCAAATTTTTTGACAGCTTCCCATCGCGTCCGGGATATAAATCTTTAATATATAAAACTTTATAAAGGGTTAGTTTGTTAGTTTTTTTTTCTTTATTGAGTATTATAACAATCTGTCTCTTGGACATTGGTTATAGTGAGGTAGGATGACATTCACACTATATGTACAAAAAAAAAAAATAAATAGAACAAAATAATAATCAAAAGTATATACAATTGATAATAAAATAAAATAACCTAAAAAATAAGAAAATTAAAACTAAGAAAAAACAACAAAAACACATGCATACCTATATACAATCAGGCGAGGGAACTCCAGGAGAACCCTGCGCTACTCTCCCAACCGCTTCACTGGTACTAAAGCCAGCAGAGATTGGTCGAGAGCACTTTAGCCACATACACTCATGTCTTGAGTGAAGAATCTGGCCATTGCCAAAACTCCAATTTATACAATCTACAAAAGGTCGATGAAAGGCCACTGCCGTTTCAACCTTCTTGGAGGATTATAGGGATGGCAGGTGCTTGATAGGGATTGTGCAACAGGATTTGGGTGGTACGTAAGGTTCTGGTGAAATTTGGAGAATTTTGCTGGAATAAGGTCTAGGACAAATGGGATGTTGAGGTCATGATGTAGGGTTTTGTTGGTTACATAGAAAGGAGCATCGACTATTTTTCGAAAGACTTTTGACTGGAAGGATTGGATGCGCTTGATGTTAGAAAATTTTGCTGATCACCACAGTTCTAGTCCGTAAGTCCAAATAGGTTTCAGTATTGTCTTGTAGATCAGTAGCTTGTTTTCAATGGAAAGTTTAGAAGTTTGTTAGTTAAAGATAATTTTGAGCGTCTGTCAAGTAATCTGGATAAAAGACCGTATCGTCTTTTTAATTCTATTCGTTTTTGTCTGATGTGAGTTCTCCAAAGAAGTTTTTTGTCCAGGTAAAAACCTAAATACCTAATTACATCTGATGTTGGGATTTGAATGTTATTAAAATATATTTCAGGTAAAAGTTTATGGTTAAGAGTGAATACTACATGCACAGTTTTTTTTTGATTCATCTTAATTTTCCACGTTATTGCCCAATCTGCAATATCGTTCAGATGATTTTGAAGAGTGGTAGATGCTCGAACAGAGTTTTTATCTGAGCTTAGGATTGCGGTATCATCTGCAAAAGTAGCCAGTATTGTGTTTCGGTAGGTCAGACACATATATTAATAATTTATAAATATAAAAAAATTAAAAATAATGATTTTTCAAATATTTTTTATGTAGGATGGTTATGAATTGTGTTTTTCTCCCAGACTTCAGTCACAAGACTTATAAATGCGCATCGATTCCTAAAACTGAAATCTGGAAGAAAAATCATTATTTTAAAATTTTTTTTATTTTTGATTGAAATGTTTTTTTAGGGAATTATGCTTATTACAATACTATATATATTTCTATCTCGCAGAATAGCTTGAACTAATATTTGAACAATTTCCATTCGTGATGTTCATACAATAATAGATACAATGTACACGAGCTGACTCCTCGGCGACAATTAGATATTATCTTAATTCCCTTCCGCTTCACCGTGCCTTAACAAATATAATTTTCTCAATAAATGAAACAAGACGGAGCTCCAAATGCTTATTGAAGTCCAGATATCCAATTAAGATTTTTGTTTTAATTTAATCCTGATTGGCTTTATTTTAATTATCAATTAAATATTTTATACTCTTTTATTTTTCAATCTTGAATTTCTAATAATCAGATTATAATGATAGAGTGTCATTAATTGCTGTTTGGGTCATCAGGTATCAGCATCTAATTGATCAGAAGAGGGGGTTCATAAATGAGGAAAATAATTTTTTTTTTAATATTTATTTATGGAGTATTACAACAATCTGTCCCTTGGACATTAGTTATAGTGAGTTAGAATAACATTGACACTATGTGTACAGAAAAATATAAAATAAATAGAAGCAAATTAACAATAAATAATGATCAAAAAGTATATATAATAAATAAAATAAAATAACTTAAAAATAAGAAAATAAAAACAAAGTAAAAACACATGCATACCTATATACACTATATAAAATCAGGCGAGAGAACTCCCTGCGCTACTCTCTCAACCGCATCACTGGTACTGAAGCCAGCGGAGATTGATCGAGAGCACTTTAGCCACGTTCACTTACTTGTACACTTGAATGGAGAATATGGCCACTGCCCTTTTAACCTTCTTGGAGGATTATAGGGATGGGAGGTGCTTAATAGGGATTGTGTAAGAGGATTTGGATGATACGTAAGGTTCTGGAGAATTTTTCTGGGATAAGATCTAGGACAAATAAGATGTTGAGGTCATGGTGGGTTTTGTTGGTTACATAGAAAGGACTATTGTTCGAAGGACTTTAGACTGGAAGAATGTAAGTGATGTTTGAAAATTTTTGCCGTTTTTCAGTTCTAGTCCGTAAGTCCAAATAGGTTTCAGTATTGTCTTGTAGATCAGTGACTTGTTTCCAACAGAAAGTTTAGATTTTCTATTTAATAGTCTGTATTGTTAGCCGTATTGTCGGTTGACTTTCTGTCTTTTAAGTCTTGTATGAGTGTTCCACGTCGTCTGTCTAAGAGAAAGCCAAGATACCGAACTGTGTCTGAGAAAGGAAGCTGGATTGTGTTAAAATAAACGGGTGGACAGGATTGTAATGTATTTACATTTGGATTCGTTTATCTTAATGCGCCATTTCTTACACCAGTGTTCAATCTACGAGGTATGCATTTGTAAGTTTAATGACGCTGTTTTTGGATCTGAGTTGGTTGAAAGGATAGCGGTATCATCAGCCAATGTTTCCAGGAGGGCATCGGGATAGAAAATCAAATTAAAATCAACTTAAAATATATTAGAAAATTAAGGAATCGGTTAATAAGAAACTATTCATGAAGTTTTTTTATGGATTTTAATAATTTAATAAAAAAAAGGGGGCTCTACGGCTTATACTATTTATAGTATAGTTTTATTTCATACGGCTTATAATATCATCCTAATACATGGGATTCTATTCCTCAAAGTTAGGTTATGAAAATTTCTATAACTCGTCATTGAGGCCAAGAAGAAAAAAGAATAATAATTTGAAAATGTGTAACGTTGTTTGTAACAACAAAGTTGCTAACAACGACCAGCGTGTCGGCAGTTCGCTAAGCCCAGTTCCCCCTAAAGGGATGTCAAGTCCCCGGATTTATTTTTAATCTCAACGTAAAATAAATTTACCTATGTTTCCATAAATTTATATTATTATCACTCATACTTTATCCTGTCATTGGCAATAATCTCCAGGCTTTCTCTAGTCTAATTACGACGGAGATTCGTTAAATTCCAGATTAATGGGAAGAGGATTGGACAGGGTGGGAGGGAAAAAAAAGTAAAGAAAAAAAAAGTATGTATATTTAATGGTTTTATATAATCCTGAGATATAGCTTAGAATTACACTATCCCCTCTTAAAAAAGATTTGGTGCATTAATAAAAGGTATTATGTGGAAGGGAGTGGGGGGTTTGGAAAGTGGTGGGGGAACGCGGCACCCCCAGTCTCAATCCAGCTCTCCTAGTGTGGGTTCGTTGTGTTTGCGCCTCCAGTAAAATATCGCGATCTATTTCAACTAAATCGTATTTATTTTTACCGATTCCAAATATTTTTACAAGCCTAGAGTACAATTTCTCTGGCTTCCGATTCAGGTATTTATCTTATATTGAACATGAGAATGAATTGAAAAAAAAAAAAAATGAAAATATTAAAAAAAAGTATAAGTGGTTGAAAAAATTATAACATATTTTATGAAAAAAAAATTAAATTGTCTGTTTTAATCTGTATTTATTTAAAAAAATAAAATCATTTAATTTTTTTTAAATTTGACGTAAAATCTATTAAAAGAGATTTTAATCCATTAAGGTCATAAATTCATAAAGTAAAAAAATAAAAAAATACCTGTTCGAAGATATAAAGGTTTAATATATTAAGTAATTGTCTAATCACAATTTTGAAAATTATTTAAATGATTTTATAAAATTATTTCATATATTAGGCGTATTCCAATTTCTTGTTTATTTTTTATTTTTTATTATCAGCTTTCAGACAGCATTATGAGATAAAAGAATTTTCAAGAATATATCTTAATTTAAACTGTTTTTGAACGATTTTCTTTAATTTCATGATAATGTCGAATAAAAACTATTAAATTAAATTACACGATTGAAAATGAAGAAAACCGGTTTTTGGAACACTATGCCTGTAATTTTTTTTTTTTTTTATTGAAATTTGTTCATTTAATTTTGATCATCCTATTTCTAAAAAAAAATTAAACACGAAAAACTAAAGAAAACCTTTTTTTTTTTTTTTTTTTATGTTAGGTGCGGAATGGCTATCTTCAATTTCAACATTTTTGAGTAAAGTCATTTTAGTGATATTTCGATTCGGAAAATTTATAATATTTGTAAAGACACTGAGTAAGTTTATGCCAGAGATGGTGATTGCAGTGTTGAAATATTGAACTGTGAATAAATTTGCCCACTAGGAATATCACTAAAATTAATAATAAAAATATTTGAAATTGTAGTTAATCATTCTGTCAACTGAAAGGATCAAATAGTATATATATACTTTTACCACTCATCTCTTTAATAGTTGTTAAAAATTTTAAGAAATATTTTATTTAAAAACCGATAACAATAAAAGAAATATAAATGTTAAAAAAACGAACAAAAATCATTTAATGATGATTGTACATAACATTATATTATATATGAACACATTCGCTTGAGGTGATTTCTCTCATACATTATCATCAAAAATGATTACTTTGTACCTTGAACAACTAGAATGTATTTGAATCTAGAGGCTTAATTTTTTTTCCTTGCAAAGACAGACTTAAGGGAAAAAGGTATAAGGAAAAAAAATGAATGGTTACGACTGACTTAAAAAATATTTTAAAAAGAGAATGACGTCTCTTGAATTATTTTCTCTTTTATGGAAATCATCACTATTGTTACTTTTTTTATTTTATTTCACGTTTTCAAATGAATACAATTTTAAAATATTGTTTACAAACGATATTCTGTTTCCTCACTGTATTCTCGTTTCATTATTTATCAGTCGTAACGGATAGAATGAATAAAAATACATTTTAGCTAGGATATGAAATTCCCTTAAATTTTATATGTTTTAATAACATATTTGCTTGAATAATTTATCAAAAAAAAAATAGTTTTTTTAGTAAAAATATTATTTTTATCCTCAACATTGACAGTACATAAATGTTGATTTTTACCTACCTGCTATTATTTTATGATGATAAAATGACTTATACATTAATGGATAGTCCAGCAACTTGGAATCAACATGGAAACATAAAAAATGAAAAATATTCTTATGATTTTTTATTTTAATTATGATTTGAAATTTCCTAAAATTTATTATTATTTATGTAGTTATCTTTTTTTATATTTGTTGATTTTTTAAAAATGAAAACTTCTTCATGCGCCTTTTCACTATTTTGTGTAGTGAATTAAGATTGATGCGTCAGATTTCCGTAGTGTTAACGCTCGGATGAAGTCGGCTAGAGTCGACTAATTGAAATGTTTTTACATATGGATTAAAATATCTCAGAAACTACAAATCGAGTTTGCATACTGTAAGCGAATCGTTCACGATTGTTAAGAAAATTGTTTTGTTTTTTTCAGCATTTCATCCACTCTGTAATAGGCTATAATTCAAAATTGTATCTTAATTCGATGCCGTGGTAAATAGACGAAAAAGAAAAAACAAAAAAAAACAAATGATAACGAGATTAGTTGAACATATGGATTAAAATATTTCAGATACTAAAAATCGGACCAGCATACTGTAAGCGAGGGAAATGTTCATTATTTCATTGTATTTATAATGAGCTATTATTTATAATTTATGTTTCATATTATTAATCTCGCCTTGTTGATGTTTTCAGTCTATCGTGTGCTCTTAGCCACACACGTAAGGTTTTTTTATTTTTTCTATTTATTTTTTCCAACATTTTTATATTCTCTTTCATGATCTACGTGTTATGGAGATAGATTATGTTTAATACGATTCATTTATATTGAATATTTAATAGTTGACCGTTGCATTATAAAGGAAGGAGATGGACTGGGGTGGCGGTCATAAATAGGCTAAATAGTGGGAAAACTATTTTATTAAAAGCCGACGTTTCGACCCGAATTTGCAGGTCTTCTTCAGGGCTAGAACGGACAAGATACAATTTATTCTTCTAATTTTATTTAATTTTTTGGTTTTCTTTTTTCTTTTCTTTCTCCACATTCCTTTCGGTCTATTATTTCATATTATATCCTTTCTCCTTTTTTTTCTATCTTTCCTGTAGATCTGTGGAAGTATATTCACATTTGCATATATTATATATATATATTACACTACAACAACTGTTACCATCTAGTTACTTCAGTTTAGGATCTTTTTACTTAGCTTACTCTGTTCATATTTTAATGTAATTACTGTTTATAATTTTAATAAGCTTATTCATATTGTTTATAATTTTTTGTCTAAATATTATGTAACTTCCACAATTCTCTATCTTTTTGTATCTTGTCCATTCTAGCCCTGAAGAAGACCTGCGAAGTCGGTTCGAAACGTTGGCTTTTAATAAAACAGTTTTGCCACTATTTAGCCTATTTATGACCGCCACCCCGGACCATCTTCTTCCTTTATAATTCATTTATGTTTTGATTTTATTTATACTTTAAATTATTAATTATTTCAATAGACTCACTACTTTTTTTTAAAGTACAACAGTTTGACAGTCTATTCATACGATCGAAATAAAAAGAGTAAATATAAATTTTGATTAAAAAGTTACCAAACAAAGGAAAATTAAACTTTTTTTACAAAGAGAATTTTCCTCATGTATGTAGAATTTTCCTTCGTCAATATATTTCTCATTCAACGCTCCTGCTTTCATATACATCTGAAAAATTTCAAACTCTTTAATTCTGTTTGATTCTCCCTTTTGTTACCAGCTCTTGTGTTATATTCGATTAGGAATGTATTATGCTCACTGGATATTTTTAATAATAAAAAACCGGAAAGGAGCAATATATTTTTTAATAAATGAATATTTTAAACCTGTTGAAATGATTTTTTTTTACTCCGTTTTTTTTTTTTTTAGTAACCTAAGGCTTATGAAACAAAAAAAAAATGTCAAAATAAAATAAATATATGTATATATTCATATATCTATATGTAATTCTGATATATGAAGACTATGTACGATTGCTAAAACATTAGTTTATTATTAATTAACAAAGGTATTAATAAACCGTAGTTGAGAAGAGTACAAAACTAAAGTCAACTTATTAAGTACCATATGATTTATAAACAGATGTTTTTCAATTTAACAATGTAACTCTATATTATATTACCAAACTAAATTATGAATATCATTTATATATATATATATATATATATATATATATATATATATATATTTTACATGAAATAATTATTATTTTCGGAAGTTAGGTCTTTTACAATTTTAATAAACTACATAAATTTATTGTTGCTTTTATTTATTAACGTTTAAATCTCTTCTTTTCTTGTACATAGAATGGGATCCTCTTCAGAGTTGGAAAAATCAAAGAGCCATCGTTGTCACAAAACTCGAATTTTAATATGCCGTAACACTAACAATTTTTACTCTCAATATTTCTCTCTTCTACTTCGGTGCATAATATTTATTTTCCAATTTATTTATTTTAAGCCAATTTTACACCAATTTTTAATTTGGTCAGCTTAATGACTGCAACATCTTAATTACGACGTTTCGGCCATTTTCAAGTCCAAAAGAATTTTTTCAATTTACAATCATATCTAAAAATCCTATATATTATTTCTAACAGATGTTTTTTTCTCGGTACACAATAACTTCGTCAATTCTTCATCAAATCCAATAATTGACCACTCATTTTGAAGATATTCTTCTCCTTCACATGCGAAATATCCCATCCTCCCACAGGCGGATCTACGGGGGGGGAGGGGCCTATCGGGCTGAAGGACCCCCCAAAATGGTAAAATGTAAGCAAGTTTTATGGTAAAAAATCATGTCTTAAAGTATTATTGCTCGTTTGATTACATTTAATAGGACTTCAAGAATCACTTAAACACCTTTCATACAGGTAATTAGTATCTCTCTGTTTTTCGAAAATAATTATCGTTATATATATGAAAAAAAAAGCTTCCGGGCTGAAGTCTCCCCACCTCCCCCTTCCCCCCCGCCCGCAAAATTAATCCTGGATCTGCTAGTGTTCACATTAAAACTTTGTCAAACTTTTAGTTTCTTTATTTTTCAACTGATGGAACAAACATTAATTTGGGATATAGATACCTTTGTTGTAAAAGATCTCTAAGTGAAAGCTCAATTCTGCCAAATTTGTTATAGTATTTTCGAACCAAAGTCACAAAATATATAAATGTTTGTTTAACAAGAGAAATAAAAAAAAGTTTGTCGATAGCAGTAATGCCGTTGTTTGTAAAGTCAGATCATTGCGTTTCCCATAGTTTGTGAAACGTGTAAACGCACCATTAAGAACACACTAATGATTTAATTAGTACAAAATAAAACTATAAAAATTGATAAAATTGTTATCAAGTTTTTAATAAAAGTCATTATTTAATATTATTTATCGTTAAATTAAAACCCCTAAATTAAATCCTGGATCCGATAGTGCATCCTCCCGAAATTTCTAGAAAAAGAGTTATGGGGGAAAAGAAAGTTTATTTTGTGAATAACTCAAAAAGTATGCATTTTTTTCGATTTAGATTATCCTATGATTTTGGCATTATTTTTTCTTTATTACTTTTATTATCTTTCCAGTCAGCGTTTAAAAATATTTACTAGCAAAGAAATTTGCACAAATATTTTGGTCTATGTTGTTTAGTGGAATATTGAAATCGACTAAGGAAATATTAATTCCTTCCTTACATAATAAATAGGAACTACTTATTTTCATATAGTATTGCTATTTTTTCACTAAACAAAATTTCACGGTCCAACTAGTTTTACATATGTCAAAATATATTTTTTATACATGATTACCCATCATGTACCTGCCCATTTCACTTATGCGAATGACATGCGTCTACTCATAATAAAATGTGTCACTCTTGTCATGTCCACCTTTATATATGTTAAAATTACCTTATCATGTGTCACCCACATGTTGTGGGTCTTATTTCTATTCAGTGACTAGTTATTCTTATAGGAGTAGGGAAAGACTATTTTATAAACATTTATATTTTGTTTCCTACCTTATTATCGAGCTTCGATACTCCAAGTCAGGGGCAAATCGACAGCCTCAGTACCGCCCTCCAGTACGTGAATCAATCCTCTGAGCCACCAACCCAAAAAACTGCGAAACTCAAAAAGCATGCAATGCCAGATATGTCATTGGTATTTGGCTCTTCTGGTATTTGGCTGGACAATTTCTCCAATAATTTAAAAAAAAAAACATTTTAAATTTGATTAATTAACTATAGAAGATACTGTGACCTTATAATGTCTTTGCCACAACATAGATGTGCACAGTCAGCTGACAAATGACAATCAAATGCTGAAAAACGACATTACTTTCCGGTCCCCTTAATACAATCTGTGATATGTCGCTGACCCAATGTCGTAACTACAAAGCATATTGTATTATAATATAGAGAAAATAATTAGAACTATTATTACAAAAAATAATAGTTTTTACAATTTACTGCTCCTGTGTTCAATTATTCTAACCATTCGAATTTTATATTATACTAGTAGGCCCGTGCGAAAAATTCGCACAGCATATTGTTATCAAATGCCAAATTAATAAGAAAATGCAACTTATCAAAAAAGATTAAGACATCAAATGTTACTTTATCGATAAATATAATCCACAAAGCAAACAAAAATTAATTTAAATCTTCATTTTTGTTTGGAACCAACATGTATACAAATTTCAGTAAGCTGTATATTTGCTAAAAATTGTCCGATTGCGATGATTTTTTTTCCTTTTGTAAACAATTTAGTAATGTTTTATATAATCATGGGAATAACCAAGGGAAAAGTGTGTAATTTTTCAGTTATTCGCAAATAAAGTTTATTTTCTTTCATAACTTGTTTGCCTGAATTTTCTTGGTGATTGGAATATTTAGCCAGCCTGAAGGAGAAGGAAGCCTCCAAAATTGGTGGCTCAATCTTGAGATTTGGTGAAAAATTAACGATGATATGGCTTGCCGATCAAAAACACCATCGATGAATAATATAAACTCCCCCTCTCTCGATCATAGAGACCTCAAGTCGACGAAATGGGACATGTATTCAATGACAGTGCTACAATTGATGTAAGGTTGTGTGGATGCGAACCCTATGCCTTGCGTTATCTCGAAAATAGTACGTTTTCGGCTTAAAAACGCAGGATCCAATAGTTCCGAAGGAACTATCCGGGTCTTGCTGTACGCATCAAAATCTTCAAGATCCAATTTGTCCCGTATCGATCTACAGACCTACCACCGTTCCAGTATCGAAGCCTAGCAAAATGTTTGTATCGACTTTATTTATTTTAGAAAGAAAAACAAAAGTGGAGAATACGATTCGCTAACCCCCCGTGAAATTCTGAATCCAACGGTGTCCCATTCGTGGTATTTGAGCATAACAGGAGCTTATATTTGGTACAAAACCGATTTCGAGCCTTACTGTAATAATATATGTACGGATTTGATGTCAGTTCAATTAATTCACTATTCAACTCAATTCCAAAATTTTACAGTTGCGTATTTGTAGCTCTGAATGAGCCGTATAAATATCTTGAAATAATAAACCATTGTGTAGTAATTTCCAGGATTTTTTTACCAGCATAAAAGCCATTCGTAGAAACGAACAAAGGTTAAATGCCCCTCACATCTAGGAGGGATATATTTCTGGAATTCTATTCCCGTGTAGTTGGCAGTTACTGTGATGTACGCCGTTATCTGGAGCTAGCTAAAAAGTGATAACACATGAACGGTGCTTACACATTACACGGACCATTTACATTGCCCCACATCCATATCTCGAATCAGTTCATCATTTCGCTAATGGTGGAGTGCTTCTAACTTCGATGGCGATGTGCCCACTCAACCATATTAACATAAATATGCACTATCAACCTTTCTTCAGGGGAAATCGAAGAGTCGTTTTTTGCCATTATTATTAGCCTCAACGAGGAATCGGATCGTAATTTCGTTGCTAAATGCAATTGTTAAGCATCTTTTGGTACAATTAACTGTCTCGTTTTGGACTTCCTTTTATTCTTACTTCATTCATATATAGTGTTGCCCAAATGCGAGACCGAGACGATTCTTGCAAACTCAGTCTTGGTCTTGCGCAAGATTCACTTAACAGTCTTGCAATTACCTATTAGCTTATTACTAGAGAGATACTACGGTAAATTTTTAGATATGAGACACCTTACTAAGTCTGAATGAAAAAAATAGAAGATTTAAATGCAAAAGTATATTGGTTACACCAATTCATTACATATAGTAACTAAAATTGTCAAGTATTAACTGTTTTGCCTCAATTTGTATTAAAAAAATTGTTCACACAACAACAATTGTTCTTACAACAGATAGGCCGTCTTGGTCTTGCACTTTGCAAGATTTTGGGCAACACTATTCATATAGTATTTAATATTTATTATTTAAGAGAAAGATTTTGTTTTATTATGATTTAAAGCCTGAACTTTTCTCTTCCGTATATATGTCAATTTATTACGTCCAACGTTTCGGACTCTTTGTTCATCTTCAGAGACTTTTCACTGTTACAACATCATATTTTATTAATAATTGTCACAATTTTTACTTTCACTTACCTATATATGTAATATGTAGTAAGAGAAAATTTCGATCGTGAAAATTTTCGAATCTGAGTCTTCAACGGAAATACACGTTTTGAGGTAACCTGAGTCCAAATAACCAAGTCCCGCCAAATGCTCTGTGTGTATGTGTATGTCAACAGTCTAGCTTGAAAAGTAAAAGTCGTACGAAACTGATATTACGTATTTAACATAGGCTTATGCCTTTGATACGACAGCAACTTTTTCCTTAAAATCGTCTCACCGGAAGTTAAATGGCAAACTTTAATTTCTTTTAATAGCCCTTAAATGAGTTCCTTAAGAGGAAAAACCCATAGAATCAAAGTTGAAGATCATCAAATTTTGCGTCCTGTGAATACCAACTAATTTAATGTAGGTCACTTATTCCGAACTAAATCGGTATTCTCCCGAAGGTTAGAAATTGAAAATACAGGTAAACATGATTTTCAATATTTCAACAGTATGGGTATCTATTGTACTGACTTATTTTTGTTTACAGTCTGTTATATGCAATATAAGATCATTTTCCACCTCTCACCAACGAAGGATTTTGGTAAACGATGTGCCGAAAGATTTAGAATTTCATAAAGGAATAACGAATCCCGATTTGAGTTATATAATTGGCCTATAATAAAAATGTCAGTGCTCAGTGGACGCAAAATTTGATGCTCTACAACTTTGATTTTATGGGGTTTTCATCTAAGGGAACTCATTTCCAAGTTACAGAGCCATTTATAGTAATTCGTCTCAGTTATTGACAAATTTGGTAAAAATAAGCGTTAGTTAAACGTGGTCTTACACTCTTACCACATAATGAAATTATAAAGTTTATATACTCGTTTGACGCATCATTTAACGTTCTTTAATTTCTTAAAGAGTACATTTTTCGCTTTGATGCATCGTTTACTAGTTATAGGTGAAAAAAAAATAATATCGAAAAAAATCTTTTTCGAAAAAAGACTCTTTTGCTGTAAAAAGTTTTCCCTTGAAGACCCGCGTTAACAATTTTGTTTTTTACATTTCTAAACCTATATATGCAAGTTTAAAATATAAAAACTTTTTTAACATTTTTTGTAATGGATTTCCCGTTTCGATCCTCAAATTACTGGCCTAATATTCTTTATAACAGCCGCCATTTTTGAAAGCAGCAGCTCTGGAACGGTAGACAAGGCTCTTTTTACTCAGAATAATAAATACTTTCGTAATTTACAATCAAACCTTCGAGTACCGCCTGATTTTACAATTTGTTGAATGAGTATTTTTACAGCTTGAGGAGATAGACTTGGGAGACACTGACGGATAACTCAATGTGGGACAAAGTTCGGCGTTGAGATTTTGTAAATATGTATATGTAACTTTTTATTTCCTATCTATTTTTTTAAAATATTTGTAATCTGTTTATTGTATAGTATAAGTTAATGTTTAGTTCTATAATAATTTTATATTCTTTTTTTTATAATTGAAGTTAATTGTATTTTCTTTGTTTTCCTATAAATCTAATTTCTTGTTCATAATTTTCATTTCCTTTAACAGTTATTTAAATCAATAAAAATAAGTAAATTCATCATTAGTATAAATAATATCCAGTTTTATTTTCTTATTTTTCTTCAGTTTGTTCTCACGTTTTATGTATATATTATATTGTTTTTTTTTTAAGGTCTAATAAGAAATTGTAAAACCCTATTCGAGGGATTAGGGAAAATGAATATTAATCGAGTAAGAAGGTTCGATATGTTTTTCAGGTTAATTAACATATGTTTTAAACCCATAGGTACCGAGTTCGTAGCTTACTCCAAATTTTTTTTTTAATTAAATTTATTTTTAATTTTTTATTATTATGGTTTTCGGTATTTTCCAAATTCAACCAATTAAATAGCGTGGTGCCTGTCACATAGTTAGTAATATTAATTGACTCTTCATTAATTTTTTTTTTTGCGAACCCTATCATCTCCACTGAGTATCCGGTAAGTTTGTTGCGGAAGGAATTTTTATAAATTAAAGACCAATATAAATATCTTCTATTGCTTTAATCCATATGTAGTAAGTCAGTATTGATGTAGTAAGCTAATTTATGCTTGTATCATAAACTGCCTCTACAAAACTCCACTATACACTCGTTACAACTGTAATGAACATTTCAAATGGTTATCTGTTTGTGAACTCAGGTTTGTAGTCAGCCATTGTGGGTGATAACGTTGAGGAACCATCAAGTTCGTTATGGGTCGTTCGTATGCGTCACTGAACTCTTCCTATATGAACGAACAGTAATATGAATTGTGAAAAATATATAATTGGACGAATCTTTGTCATTTTCCCGCTAATATATTAACTTTTACTCTCACATATTCTGAACGCTGATAACGTTTCTCCTGTAATGATTACATACGTATTTAATTAAACAGTTTTTTTAATTGTATTCCTTTCTGTATTGAGCAGAAGTACTCTGAGCGATACAGTTACTTATCCGATGTAAGTTACTGTGTTAATCGGAAGAGCTCGCTGTAATTTCCTTTTGAACATTGTTTCAAGGAAGGAATTAATAAGGGTTTATTTCACTTTGCAACTTGGAGTTGAACGAAGAGGCCAATTGTTAATTTCTTGACTGAACAACTTTACGGGAAAGTTAAGAGGAATTTAACTCATTTTGTTTGATAAAATTATTATTCTGCAATATTCGAAGGCATCATTTACAACTTTTTTTTCCTCTTAAAATATTTATTCAAACCTGTCAAGTAAACTCCAATAAATCCCATCAAATCACCTTTACCCTTTGTCGTCAACCAATGACTTCCTGTCCTACAGTATCCTTTAACAATTCCTCACTTATCCCAATTGAACAAATCCGTTACCTAGGACTCCACCTGGACAAACGACTCACATCAAATCCTGATACCTGACTGAAACGAAAAGAAACTTCTCGACGTTTCCGATTACGTACTTACTAGACAAACGCTCTAAACTTCCAATTAATTACAAAAGACTCATCTACATGACTATAATAAGGCCTATACGGACATACGGAGTTGAGCTATGGGACTTCACTAAACCATCGAATTCCTCTCGTATCCAATCTTTACAAACCAAATTCCTTCGTAAAATCCTCAATGCTCCTTACTTTGTCACAAATAAAGCACTCCATAAAGACCTTAATGTTCCATATGTTTCAGATCTGGCCCAATCCAGATACCTATCCTTCCATAATAAACTTCAGAATCATCCCAACCCTCTCGTTTCTAACCTTGCTTTCTCATCAATTCCTGATAACCCCCCGAGACCTCTGAAAAGAAGATCTTAATCTAATGTAGACATATCATTGGGTAGTTTCGCTACAAGTGTTTTCACGCTATTATATCCATATGTTGAAATTTACCAAATGCATTTCTTATACCAAATACAGTTCTAAATATCATTAAGAAAAAAAAAATTGTAGATAAACCTCATCTGAACTCACAACTTCGGTCAGTCGGTTGAAAGCCGACTTTTAATTTATGCGGAAATTTAAATTAAAATAGCGAAATTTGACGGTTCATTTAACGGAAGAATATACATCTAAAATTGTGATATGATGTCAAGAATGTGTTTCTAAAAGATAATTCACCTTGATTGACGATGTAATCGGGTGCGTTTTGAAAACTGAGGCGTATAAGTCATTAAATTAGACCAGTTTTTTAAAATGTATTTTGAGATGCTGAATCTGAATTTTATGTTCTCCGACGAAATTTTTCATTGCGTTTCGATATATATATATGAAAAAAAAAAAGCAAAATTCCCAAACTTTTTTTGTTTTTGAGACATGATTCGAAAACTATGCATTTTATCGAAATTGTTATCTAATACTAAGTTAAAGTAAATAAAATTTACAATATTTTTTTTTTTTTATTAACGAAATTTACTACTGTAATTAATAATAAATACAACAAGTAAATATGAACAAGTAATATGACATGTACAACATGAGGAGAAACTACCCATTGGTAGCACTCCAATTATAGTTATATACTAGAAGGTCCCGAGGCCATCTTCTTTTTAAACGCCTCGGAGGGTTATCAGGAATAGAAGAGGAAGCAAGGTTGGAAACGAGAGGGTTCGGATGGTTCAGAAGTTTATTATGAAAGGACAGGTATCTGGATTGAGCTAAATCGGAAATATATGGTACATTAAGGTCATTATGGATGATTTTATTTGTGACAAAGTAGGGAGCATTAAGGATTTTACGAAGGATTTTGGATTGTAGGGATTGGATACGAGAGGAATTTGATGGTTTAGTAGAGCCCCAAAGCTCGATCCCGTAAGTCCAAATAGGCCTTATTATAGTAATATATATGAGTCTTTTGTAAATAGTTGGCAGTTTAAGGCTTTTGTCTAGTAAGTGCTGGAGTAGTCGGAAACGTCGGGCAGTTTCTAGTCGTTTCAGTCTGGTATGGGGGTTCCAAGTGAGTCGTTTGTCAAGGTGGAGTCCTAGGTATCGGATTTGGTCAACAGGGATAAGTGGGGTATTGTTAAAGGATACTGTAGGACAGGAAGTCATAGGTTTACGACGAAGAGTAAAGGTAATTTGATGGGATTTATTGGAGTTTATTTTAATCCTCCAGTTTTGACACCATTTTTCAAGACTTGTGATGTGTGATTGAAGAGTTTGGGATGCAATATATGGATTGTTATTGACTGATAGGATACATGTGTCATCGGCATAGGTGGTGATGACAGTGTTGGAATGGGTTGGGATGTCAGCTGTATAAACTGTATAAAGGATAGGACCTAGGATACTACCTTGAGAAACACCAGCAAACTGAGAAAAAACAGATGAAAAAGCATTGTTATGATTGACTTTGAAGAATCTGTCAGTAAGGTAGGAAAATTTACAATCAATTTTATACGTAGCTTTTGGATCTAGACCCAACGGATGAGGAGTTTGAGAATGTTGCCTGTTTTCGTCGGTTTTCCCCCCAAAACTCATAATCTATATATCTCTCGACGAAATTCATTATATTCATTATACTCATAAGAACATAAAATTATAACAGAACTAGAATTTATAAACAAATTACATAGTTGTTATATTCTGTTGGCATGTGAGACTTCAACATCCGTAACAATAATAAAAAAAATTAAGAACTAAAATGCATTAAAAAAAAAATGAACTGCCAAATTTCGCTTTTTTAATTTAAATTTTCGCATAGAATGCAACGGCTTTCAACTAACTGACCTAAGTTGTGTGTTCAGATGAAGTTTATCTAGAACTTAAAATGATTACTAGCTTTAAGTCCTTCCGTTGAAAGAAATGGTCGATAGCTCCAAGTCTATTGTAGGCCTGAGGAAGAATAGCAGCTGTACCTTCTGGTAATTTATTACATCCGTCATTTATTACGTAATTCAAGAATGGAGATCTCTCATTCAGTTTTTTTTCAGTTGCCTTCTGATGGGCATTTCAGTCGCATGTATGTATTTTATAAGTCTGCTGTCATGTCTGTGTTGTTTAATATGAAATCGGGAGCAGAGACTACTCTAATTCGGGAGTGGTCGATAGGTGGTTATAAGTTAATACCTAAGGTTATGTTGTTTACTTATCAGAGAGTTATCAGTCTTGAAATTTTGAATAGAAAATATAGTTCTTTTTGTTAGTGAGACTTCTTTGCTGAATTGTAAATCATTGAGGCTCAGTGCTGACTTCTTTACTCATATTATTAAGGTTAAATCCCAAGTTGTTGGCATCCAGTTTTCGTCATCCACTGCATTTATTGAAGAATATTAAGTGTTGGAAATGGTCTAGAGATGGACACTCATTTGTAGTGTAAATCTCTCCTATGTCTGTATATTCTAGCATCTCTCACTATTTATATAGTAGAATAAATTCTACAGGTAACGCCCAAGAAGGAGGTATCTTAGGTTTTTGAAAAGAAACACTCATTCTTACACAATGTTATTGCACTTCTTTAATTCTCAAGGCTGTTAGATTTAATTCTTAGGTTTTGGAAAATTAGGTAGGTAAGTGGTACCGAAAACTGGGTACTTCAGAGTGACGAAAACTGATACATACGGATACTGTTAACTTTTTCTACTTTGCTATAAAAAAAAAGAAATGAATCTGTTGCATATATATATTTTGAAATTATAGATCTTTACTGAGTTAACAAAACCGAAATTATTGAATCTAGTACAGACGCGATTGGAAACGGAACTAACCGATTTAAAGTTTCCATAAGGATGCTATAGCTCAAAATTAGCCTCACTGAATTTACAATAATATATAATCTTTTTTATAATTATAAAAATAGTATTAACTTTAGAAATAAGATTAAATCATAACAAATCTCAACATACAACATTTACACCTAGACGGGACACGTGCCCAATAGTTTATACAGGCAAGTATCGGATTCCCCAAACGGACACAGTACGTTACCTTGGTCCACTAACTTATTTTTTAAAATAACTAATTTTTTTTTCTGTATGTATGTATTAGAATAATTACTTCGGAAGAAAGAATGACACTAACTACCTACATTTTTTCTTTTGTTTATTTAATGAAATTTACAACTGTATACAAATACAACTAGTAAATATGCGCAAATATAAATAATGGCATGTACAGGCTTGAAGAGATACTACCCGGTGATAGCACTCTCTAAATAATTTTAAGTAAGAAGATCACGTGGACATCTCCTTTTCAGACGCCTAGGAGGATTATCAGGAATCGAGGAAGAAGCAAGAGTGGAAACAAGCGGATTTGGATGGGACTGAAGTTTATTATGAAAGGATAGATATCTGGCTCGAGCTAAATCAGAGACATATGGTACGTTAAGGTCTTTATGAATTTTACGGAGGATTTTAGATTGCAAGGATTGGATACGATAGGAATTCGATTGTTTGGTGGAGCCCCAAAGCTCAACTCCGTATGTCCATATAGGTCTTATTATAGTTATGTAGATAAGTCTTTTGTAATTAATTGAAAGTTTGTCTAGTAAGTGTTGGAGCAATTGGAGCAAGTGAAAAACTACCTACATGAAATGGTATTTAAGTGATTCTTGAAGTACTATTAAATGTAATTAGATGAACAATAATACTTTTAGGGATAGTGTTTTTTTATAAAACATGGTCATATTGTAACATTTTGGGGGAGCTTCAGCTTGAAAGACCCTCGTCCCGCGCCTCCCCCCTTAGATCCGCCCGTACCTTGGACTAAATCATGACATTTTGGCTGACATGTCAAAATAAGATGAAAAACTTTAAAGAAGCGACTGAAAATCTTTTTTCAAATCGAAAATTAGACAGATATTAATTAAATATACATACCTACTTAAAACCATATAGATATAAGCCACACAGATTTTTAGCATAAATTTAGAAATTGTAAATGACATTGTAGGTATTATCTTAGATGTAACTATGGACAAGATTAGTTTCCTGTAACATATTGATAATCTGTCATCCGGAGATATAATTGACCTGGATGCGATATGGAGCGTGTAGCTCTGTTAATACGCTCTGGAAATATCACCACAGTCCATACCAACAGCAGCATGTAAATGTGGTATAATAGAGGATGTGCATGCCAGATGAGGGAGGAAATCCCACTTTTCGAAGTTCGAACGAAAACTAGTTCAACCAGTTCGAAAAACATTTACGGAATATACTTAATCCGTAACAAATTTTAATAATTGAGTTTGTTAACTATGCCAAATATTAAATCATGTATTGACAATTCCCTTAAATCAAAGGACAAAAGGATAAAGCTATCCCTGATAGGTTAGAAATAGTTATCTAGAAGGCATCGACTGTACACAATAAGACCCATTATCAAGACTTAAGGAACAATAACAGATTCCAGCAAAGGTCTCTTTCTCACAGTTACTTTATCATAGTAAACAGTTATAATAATAATAATAATAACTTCGTGATCTCCAGCAATGGCCTGATACCCAGACTAGACTTCCCAAATCATGTAATAAATGAAGCTCAGAATGCTGCGGTGTTGAATACTACCAGAATTGTAAAAAACTTTGTCAACACCAAATAGAAATTAAAATAAAATCTGGAGTTGATTCTCCCCGTTTATAGGTAAATAAAAAACCTTTTATATAAAGTATTGACAAATAAATATTATAATAAGGAAAAAGGAATGTCTGGGATCAAACTATGATAACTGACCATAGTATTTCTTACAATAGACCAGATATGCTGCTCGTTAACAAAGAAACAAAAAAGGCCATCATTATCGAAGTAGAGTTCCTGCTGATGAAAATGTAGCTAAAACATTAAGTTAAAAAATTCGGAAGTATCAAGAGCTTTGCGAGGAATTAAGGCTGGTGGGAGTAAAAGTATTGCCCATTATCGTATCCAGCATTGGTCTGATTCCTGAAGATACTCTAAAATCAATTAAGCTACTTGGATTAAGCTAGTAACTTCAGGAAATCCAGAAAGCGGTAATGCTGGGAACTGCCAGCCTTGTTTGAAAATTGTTTAATATTTCAAATTAAATAGTTAATAAATTGACCTCGGTCCGCATCTGTGGATTTATCCGGCATAAAGCCGAAAATTGAAAAAAAAAATTATCATACTAATACATTAATATTAATAAGTGCAGGCCCTACTTCAATGCTTAGACCACTACGAAAATTTAGGCAAACAAATGTTTTTATCTGTTGTTATCTAGTTTCAATTTTTCTTTTAAAAATGGCATATAACTAAAGGTATTATGTGTTATGTTATGTAGAATACCTATGAAAACTAGTTTAAATAAGAACTGCAGTAAACCATTTTCACAGTGATGTATCGTGAAATATCCATTATGTATTCCTTACGCAATATATCACTGCAAACAAATATGAGAATTCTCGATCAATAACAATATGACGTGCAATATAGAAAATGGAAATTCCGCAAGTGGCTCACGTCCGACAAATACATGGAGATAAACAAGGGGATTGGAAGTGGATGGGGAAAGTCACGCTGCGGATCAAGTTTCGACCCCCCTTCGAATTTCCTTCGTCAGGCACTTAATAAACCCTGGGGTTTCACAGGCCTTTATTGCGAGGCCTCTGCCCTTCCAAACTTTTGCAATATGACTTCCTCTTACAGTAATTTCCTTTTCGCAGAAAGGCCAATTTTTTTTGTTTGTTTTCTCCTTTTAAAGCGTTAAGCTTTATGATTTATTGCTTCAATTGGTTAGTAAAAAAAATAGCGAATCTCATGCTTGTTGTACACCTGTGTTAAGATTTGTATTCTTTCCATTTCTGTATAGTGTTGCCAAAATGCTAGACCGAGACGATTCTTGGTCTTGCAAACTCAGTCTTGGTTATGGTCTTGGTCTTGCGCAAGAGTCTTGCAGTTATGTATTAGCTTACTACTATAGAGATATTACTGTAATTTTTTAGATAGGAGAAACCTAACGAATCCCGAATGAAAAATTACAGGAGTTAAATGCAAAAGTATATTGGTTATACCAATTATTAGCATATAGTAACTAAGATTGTCAAGTATTAGTACTATTTTGCCTTAACTTTTATTTAAAAAATCGATTATTTTTTACCTGTTCTGGTCTTGGTCTTGCAAAATGCAAGACCAATACCGATTTTGAGCAACACTATTTCTGAAATATTCCATTCTTTAAAGGTAGCTTGTCTGGGTAGTACATGACCCTTGCAGGCTGACAGATCTAGACTAATTATTTATAAGACTATAACATTATTTACATAACGATTACTTAATTTATTTTTAATGATTTATTAAAAAGTTTTGGCTAGAAACTTTACGTTTAATTTTCTTTCTGGAGTTGTCGAAATTTCTTGCTATCTCCTTTTCTAAGGGGAATTGGAGTACCAGAAGTAGCATTATTTTTAATATTTATATTTGTACTTTTATCGATTCCAAAAGGGAAGCGATCTATTCAAAAATATTCTTATTATGTATTTAGTATGAATAATAGGGGTTAGATACCACTGTTGTGATATACCAGATTGATTTATATTTACTATCTTATATACTTTCCAACTAGTGTTGCCCAATCTTGGTCTTTTACTTTGCATGACCAAGACCAAGGCCGCCTAACTGTTGCAAGACAAAGACCAGGATTAGTAAAAAAAATCGATCGAAAATAATATTAAGGAAAATAGTTTCTAATACTCGACAATCTTAGTTACTACATGTTAATAATTGGTATAATCAATGTTCATTTGCATTTAACTCCTCTAATTTTTCATTCAGGCTTAGTTAGGTTTCTCCTGTCTTAAAAATTACAGTAATATCTCAATAGTAATAAGCTAATAGGTAACTGCAAGACCAAGACCATGACCAAGACTGAGTTTGCAAGACCAAGACTCGTCATGGTCTCGCATTTGGGTAATACTATTTCCAACGGTATCATGTTACAAATTTAATTATTTCTACTTATATATTCAAACGGTAGGATATAGGAAATACTTTAATGAAAAAAATCCTTATGTTAAATTAAGTAAATTAATTCATTTGTGCTGTCGATATAATGTTCATGTAACGGAGAAAATAATTTTTCTATACAACTTATTTTTTATAATTTAATTATCAATCCAAATTCATAATTTTTTGTCATAAAAAATTATGTGCAGAAAATCAAAGAAAATGTAAGAAAAAGAAAGTAATTTTAATTAAAAGAAAATATAGTGTGGAACATTTTCATTGATAAACCAACTCTAAATTGTTTATTATAACAACGACAACAGACAATTTGTTAAAACAAAAGGTGTCCTTAAATTGCCTGGACTACATGATCAATATCCGTATCCTTGCTTAGTCATCTAGAGGTCAAGTGTCTTGCGACGACAGTCAGCGAGTTATCAATTTTTTATCAAATAATTATCAAAAGCCTTTATTCCTTATATATACATTACAACACAGTTAATCTAATCTATCTTTATTTTCTATGTATATTTTTATTGTTGATACCATTTATATAAAAGGTATTTCAATACTTTATAATACAAAATCTTGCAAAGTTTAAACAATACCAAATTACATTTTTAGTTTCTGACTTTTTTTTATTAAAATTAATGTTTTTCTTTTTTTATTATCTCCAAATCTCCGCACCTGTTTAACTATTAAAAAATAATTTAAATACTTTGTAATTAAAATACTTAGTACTTTAAAACACGAAATACTTGATATTTTAAAGACTGTATTTAAAAAAATAATATTTAAAATGAATTTTGGCCTAATCTGATTGAGACAATTAAACGCAAGGTAAATGACGTTGCCGGTCGCCTAGAAATGTGCTAAAACCATTAACGATTAATAGAGGCATTAATAATTGTAGAATTTATACCACTTCTGGTTGTTGGAAATGACATTTAGCTCTTAAATTGTAAACTGAGGTTTTTTTTTATGTGTAACTGGTTTTATAAAAGAAAATTATGAAGTGTGTTCTATCTTTTTTAATATTAAGGATAGATAACACTTACGATTATCTACTTAAGCCCATATAGATCTACGCTTCAAAATTTACGGAACAGCCAAAACAGCTCACATACGAAAACTAGAAACTTTTCAGTTTAAAACTTTCAGAACCATAACCAAAGTTCCATGGTACGTCACAAACACTACATTACATAAAGACCTTCAAATGCCAACAGTTAACGATCACATACTGACACACTACAAGTGATTTCACAATAACTTACATGGACATACTAACACACTTATACAAAGTATGGCTACATTTAACATGCCCGAAAACACTCTTAGGAGGCTCAAAAGAAGCTGGATGAGGGATTTCCTCACTTAAAAATATGCTAAAATCAAGACAGGAAGGGATGCCGCTGGGCACTCCTCTCCATCACGCCGATCAAGCCACTACCTGTACACTTACCGACAGCAGACCCGCTAATTGTCATTGCTTATGACAGGTGCGGGTGAATAAATGAAGTTAAAAAAAAAATATTAAGGAGGAAATATATCTTAAAATTATTTTTGATATTTATGTTTTAAAAAAAACCTTTACATTACCTTTACCTTTAAAAAAAAATATATATGTATGTATGTATATATATATATATATATATATATATATATATATATATATATATATATATATATATATATATATATATATTTACATTATATATTTTTATTTATACGTCGCGATCAATATAGTAATAAAATATAAATATTTGCTTCGCCAACTCAGTGTTTCGAGGTTAATTTTATATTTGCTAAGTACTTAAATACTTCATCAAAAACCCATATATATATATATCATAATGCAGCTTTAACTCATTAAGTTTAGCTTCCAGCGCTAAGCGAATACCAGAGAAAAAAAAAGTAGGCTGATTTTTCCATCAATCTTGTTTACACGTTCTCTTTTTTCCATTTTTTTTTCAAAGCATTTATTGATTTTTCGAATTCAAAGGGCTGTCCTGGAGGTGATTTTTCTTTTACTAATACTTCCAGACCCGGTGTTGATTAAAGCACTGACGCATTGCTTCCCCAAGCCTTTCCGTATTGACTACCATTCCATTTCTCAAGCGCCTCTAGAAAATATACAAGTCTGGTTTTAATTTTTAGCGTGAAGGATGGGAATCGGTTCATTGTATACAAAGACATCGAATCGTGAAGCTCACGAAATTTTTTTTTTTTAGTCGCGAAAGAGTCCATGGCCCCTTAAAAAAAAAAATATCGGGAGTTTATGTGTACAAATTATGAGAGATAATTATTGTAAAACGAACAATATAGTTCTGTATTCAAAACTTAATTTATATATTAGTTCTTTTTTTTTTGGATATAGATTTATTTTAAAATATATTAACAAAGTAATTTAATATATTACGTATTTTAATTTTTATTAACGGTTCGAGGCAGTGAAATAGACTCTCAATTTACCGACGCTTAAAATGTTACGCATATAATTTTTCTTTGAACATAAATTAAAATATTGAATATTGAATACTTGGTGGTTGACCGTGGTATATTATTGAGTAAGGAGATGGTCCGTGCTGGTGGTCATAAATAAAAAGACTAAAAGAGGGGTGTGATGAAACCGAAGGGGAAAAAAATAAAGTATATAAAAAGAATAATAGAGACTTACGGTTGTATGTAGCAATAACAAACTAGTTTATATACATTCATACCTATTTTTATTTACTTTTTTAATATATTTTTTCTTTTTCTTTTCAGTTTCTTCACACTACTTTATATTCACTATTTCTTATTATTTTTCCATTCAATATTTATTTATTTTTTTTATCAATATTTCATTATGATTTGTAGGATTATATTCATAATTATCCATCCTCCTTATTACATTCAATTTTTCCCTGTCTGCAATAATCTACAACAATTGTTATCATTTATTTACTTCATTTTAAGACCTTGTTATTTAGTTATATTTCGTTTATTCTGTTTCATATAGTTAATTGTTAATAATATTTCTATTTACCTTCTAACCACACTGATTATAATTTTAATAAGTTTATTCACATTGTTTTTAATTTTTATCTCAATATTATGTAGTTTTCCATATCCTTTTGTATCTTGTTCGTTATAGCCCTAAGAAGACCTGCAAAGTCGAGTCGAAACGTCAACTTTAAAAACCAAAACAGTTTGTTTACTATTTTAGTCTTCACCAGACACCAGACCGTCTTCTTAATCAATAAAATTTCAATAATAGTAAAAATGTAAAATACATGCTTACCTATTTCTTGGCCTTACCTTAGCCTTCTAATCGACTTTTCCTATTGTCTTAATTTATTTTTAATTAATATATTTTATTCATTCATGTAGATTAATTGTTATTTATTTTGGTTCTTTAAAACATTGTGAGGATTTTTTTCTCTTTAAAATAAGGGGGGACTCTCTTCACTCTCTATTTTTTTTTGGAAGGGGGGCGATCATCCTTCGAAGCCGATGATATTATTTGTACATGAACATGATTCAAATCACTCGGCTACTTTCGGTATTTCTGGGTATTTTATTGGCAATTTGTTCGAAATGATCTTGAATCTTTTCCCTTTGAAAATTCGCAATTATTACAAAAATAATTAATAGCGAATCTTTATTAAAAGAAGAATTTGAACGAAATTTGAATGATTTAAATGGCAGGATAGATACCTATAATAACTCCTGCGGGTCATGGCTTCTAATAAAAAAAAAAAAACCTAAGGTATGTGTTTTAGACCACACGATATAAATGAAAACATCAAAAAGGCGAGATTAATAATATGAAACATGATAATAATAGCTCATTATAAAGAGAACGAAATGCTGAACATTTCCCTCGTTTACAGTATACTGTTCCGATTTTTAGTTTCTCCGATATTTGACTCCAAATCATCAATAAACCTCGTTTGGTTTTCGATTCTTATTTTTTTCTTTTCGCCTTTCTGACACGGCGTTGCACAGAAGTGGAAAAAAAACCTTAAAATGAAAGTGTTCCAATCACGCTTTTTGTCCTATGTTATGTCTCCTTAACATCGTTAGAATCTAATACAATAATTATTTTCTCGAGTCTCCTTCTATTGAGCACTTGAAAACAAAAATTAATGAGCAATTTTCAGTGGTTTTACAAACAATGAACGGTATTTACAGATAATTTGAATAAGTATTTTCATGTCTTGATAAAGGGGAAATTATTGATTTGTCTTTGAAATGTCTCAATTATGGACAAATAAATATTAAAAAAATTAAATTTGATACAGCCTTACAGTTCAAGGTTACAACTATTTAAACATCTGCGCATAAAGTAAGTATAAACGCAAAATAAACTACTAGCTCCACGCTAGAAATTATTCCATTCGATAGTACGTTTCAAAACGTAGATGCTTTGAAAAAATTGCTTGCTGATATTCTCTTATTTAAAGGTATGAGTGGTTTTTCTATTTAAACATTCCATGTCAAGATAAGAAATTGTTAGCTGATAGATTCGATGTACCACCTTTACTGACATTATTTATGTACTTTTTCTTGACAGTTAGTATATATATACTTTAACCACATTTATATGAATAAGAGAAGATATATTACAGACAATAGCAGTCATTATTGGGCGTACTTGAGTATAACATTAAAAGTTTATCCGAAAATTTTCACAAAATGTTATGTTAGTTATTTGATGAGCTAAAAATCTTTTCTGATGAAATATCATCGCAAAAAGCCTATTTCATTCTTTGAAAAACTAAAAACTTTCATGATTTATTCCATCAAAAACCTGTATGTTTTAGCATTTGAAAAACGTTTCTAAAATTTTTAATTTCCCAATAATTCTGTCAAAGCGGTCTTGTGTGTCAAATTAAAAAATACTTCATCAGAAAAATTTGATTTTTAGAATAAGATGTAATTTATTTAGTATTTGTTTTAAATTTTGGTAACTCTTTCATTAAAATGTTTTATATTAATTTTTATAGTTTGAAATAGGTTCTAAAATCTTATAACTTGTTTGCGTTTTAAACTTATTCGGGAAGGTTAAACTTTCCACTATCCTTTCACAGTTGTCTTAGTCCTCAATCTAAACTTTATGAAAATTTAATAGGTTTAAAAAATAAAATAAATATCTGAATAATAAAGGTTAAACCACAATTCTCAACAGAGCTTAAATCTTTTTTATTTTTTATAATAATAATTTTCAGGGGCTAATTAGGTGAAAATATCATAAAACATAACAATTTCAAAATTAAGATACTCTTTGGACGGATAATATCGGTTTTTAAGCCGACTTTATACAAGCGTTACACATCGAAGATCTGATCAATCTAATTCACTCATAATTCACAAAAATAATTTTGTTCTATAAACGATAATTCAGTTATCAAATGAAGCGACATAACAATTGCAATAACTATTTTAATAACTCTCAATAGGGAAATTTATTAAATTTCAAATTTTTAAATAGTTTTAAAATTTTACCATATAATCAAATAAACTGTGGAAGTACATGAGGGCAAAAAAAAAAAATTATAGATAAAAGACCTCGAGTATAAATGAATAGGGTTTCATTTTTCATTTTCTAGACATAAATTTCGCTGAAAAACTGGATTTAATGTGAAATATGCTAAGAATTTTTTCGCATTGAGGAAAACAACGCAATGAAAAAGACCGAAATTAAATGCTGCACCCTAAGTTTGCAGGGGATTGGGAAACTGACCAAGCACTAGCCTATATAAGCTCAAACAGCAATTGGTGGAAGCTGGAGGAATTCCCTCCAATTGGAGCGCGCCTCTGGACCCAGTGTCTTAATACCAAAGATTGCTTCCACCCCTCCTCCCCCCCCCCCTTGGTCAACTACCAATTTCCTAATCCTCCCATTAACGCCATTGCCCAAAGTGAATTTGTGGGCTTCTAATAGTCTGGCCATTGAGGATAAAACTGTCAGTGTAACAGAAGGTAATGGAGGTCATATTAAAGTAATATATTTTAATACACTTAGTAAAAATAAGTCTCGTACCAGTATTTTCCTTTTATTGAAATTCTTGTTTATATTCAACGATAATTATATGTAGCAACTTATTATAGGAATTTATGGTTCATTCATGTACACTCTTATATTTTTATTTAAATAATTTATCTCATTTCCCTCAGAAAATTTGAAATATCAGAGAATTTATAGGTCATTTCATTGCATCTTTTAAATTAAATAAAAATATATATTATATTTCAATTTTTTTGTTAATATATTTTTAATTATACCCGTACGCAAAAAAACTAACATATGGTAATTTATATATTAGTCTGTGGTACAAACCCCTTTTTATCGAATTATTAACATCCTCCTGAAACTTCGTAAATAGTTGAATCTCATCATAACCTACAACTATTTTATTTATGAAAACTTTTGAAATTGGGGCGTTTTCAATCTGGAGGTCGGCAAACTTTGTCTATTTAATTAGGTACTAAAAACTCGTAAATACACATTTGCTTCCTACTTGGATCGTAGGATAATTTGATGACAAAATCGATAAAAAATGCTGTCTACAAAAATATTGGGGCGTTTGTACTATATAACCTCGTTATTTTGAAAATTTGGGGGTATAGGTCACGCCAAAGGTTCAATATTTTTGAAGGTCACATTTTTTTTCGATTTTGTTATCAAATTATCCTACGATCCAAGTAGGAAGCAAATGTGTATTTACGAGTTTTTAGTACCTAATTAAATAGACAAAGTTTGCCGACCTCCAGATTGAAAACGCCCCAATTCCAAGAGTTTTCGTAAATAAAATAGTTGTAGATTACGATGAGATGAAACTATTTACGAAGTTAAAGGTGGATGTTAATAATTCGATAAAAATGGGTATATATATATATATATATATATATATATATATATATATATATATAGTATTATATTATTAGTTTTACAATTGTTATGTTGATTTTGTTGATTATCAACGATAATTTTAAAACATTATGTAAACTCCCAAAATATTTTTTGGTAGGTGAAGGGGAGGATACATCGCCCCACCCCCCCAACCCGAATGGAAATGCTGCACCTTTGAAATTTAGCCAGCTGTTCTCTCAATAACTCGTAACATACTTTTTTGAAGACAACCCAAACATATACCTTTTTTTGTTTCTTCGTCAAAGCCGAGTAAAAATTATTACTGATATGCAGGTTTACAAGTTTCATTACTTTCTTCAAAATACGTTCAATTGCAGGGTATAATTGTATTAAAAAAATTATTAAAGAATATTGCAAACGATTCCTACCTATTTTTCTGAGACACTGTTACTAAAATAAAAGGCAATATACCAACAAAATAACAGATCTATAGAAGTGGAGTGATAGGTGATTTATAAAAAAAAAAAAAAAAAAAAAAAACAGGTGCTTGCTTTAGACCACACTATAGAAGCGAAAACATCTACAAGGCGCGAATAAAAATATGAAATATAAATTTTAAATAATAGCCAATTACAGAGAGAATGAAGTGCTGAACATTTCCTTCGCTTACAGTATGCAGGTCCGATTTTTAGTTCCTCAGATATTTTAATCCATATCTTCAATAAAACTCGTTTATCATTTGATCTTCGACACTATCCTTTTTTCGTTTCAATTTTCTAACAAGGCGTCAGGTTAAGATACAATTTCGAATAATAGCTCATTACAAAGAGAATGAAATGACGAACGTTTCTCTTGCTAACAGTATGCAGGTCCGATTTTTAGGTTCTGAGATATTTTAATCCAAATACAAAAAACACGACTCCAGCCGACATTACCCGAACGTTACACATCGGAAATTTGACGGCTCAATCTAATTCACTCATCATAAAAAAGTGCACAACGCGCTAAGGAAGTATTCACTTCAAAAAATAAATAAATAACATACAAGAGTCTAATTATATTGTATTAACTCAAAAAAGTATGCTATATAGTGCTAATGGAAATTCCATCAGAAGCCCTGGAGAATTCCACTATAACATCCTATCTTATAACATCCGTAAAACACTTTGTTGATGCTACGGCTGGTGCTAAATTCGCAGGCTTGATAACGTTCCTAGAAGATTGTGGAGGCATTAGTATGGAGGTAGCTTTACTGTACAGCTTATGCATTCTGTACTCAGAAGCACTTACTCCGAACTGCGGGGGGGGGGAGGGCGAGAATAGGGGGGAGGGTACCAGGTCTTGTAAAACAATCACCGGATCCCAGGAAATCATGGTTTCATTCAAGAACGATGATAAGAAATAGCACAGAACGGATTAAATTTATAACTGAAATAGCAATATTTTAGAACTATAAGAATAAATAAACATTCATATTTAATTTTACTGAAATGAGCAGAGTGCTCAAAAAAAAAAACGTAAATTGTGCTGTAAATTGTAAAATCCAAATTAAATAGTTACGTGTCTCTAACATACAGATGGAGAATTAACCATTAAACGTTTCGCCAATTCAGGCATCATCAAAACAAAAAAAAAATCCCATATATGCAGAAAGAAAAAAAGTGATTGTTGTAAACATCTCAGAAAGCCACCCAAATACATACTGAAGGAAAGAGAAGGTTCTATTAACACAGCAAAGGAAGGTTATATTGAACAGCTGGTAAGCAGAGATGAAAAAAAACAAAAACAATCCGCGTACGTAAAATAAAATAATACAAAAACGTGTTAAATTAAATTTAAAAATGAAATAAAAGAAAACCAACAAATTAATAATTACAAAACAAAAATCTCGAAGATATATATATAACATCCACTCCCAACAAAATATTTTTTTTTTATTATTTATTTATTGAATTATATAACAATCCCAACTCATAACCTTTTTGTGTACACTAGCTATAGGGAGGTAAGATAACATTCACTCAATATACACACAAAAAAAAAATAAACAGAAGGAAAATAACTAATTAATAATAAAAAAATATATACTATAAATAAAATAACTTATAGTTAAATGGATAATAAAAAAAACAGGTACATACCTATATACACTATTTACAAACAGGCGAGGGAACTGCGAGGATGTAAGACCATATGTACAGAAAATATAAAATAAGTAAAAGGAAAATAACAACTAAATAGTTATCAAAAATTATATCCAATACATAAAAATAAAATAAGTAAATTTAAAACAAAACACATACCTGTATACACTATTTACAATCACCTGAGGGAATTTCGAGTCACGCTTGTCCCTCCAACTATTGAAGGGAAAGCAGGACTCTAGGATATCTCTGCGCTACTCTCTCAACCCCTTCACTGGTACTAAAGCCAGTGGAGATTGATCGAGAGAGCTTTAGCCATATACACTCATGTCTTGAGTGGAGAATCTGACTATTGCCAGAACTCTATTTTTTACAAACTACAAGGTCACGGGGCCACTGCCGTTTCAACCTTATTGGAGGATAATAGGTATGGGTGGTACTTGATAGTGATTGTGCAAGAGGATTTTGATGATACGTAAGGTTCTGGTGAAATTTGGAGAATTTTTCTGGGATAAGGTCTAGGACAAATGTGATGTTGAGGTCATGGTGTAGGGTTTTGTTCGTTACATAGAAAGGAGCATCGACTATTGTTCGAAGGACTTTGGACTGAAAGGATTGGATGCGTTTGATGTTAAAAAATTTTGCTGTGCCGCAGTTCTTGTCCGTAGGTCCAAATAGCTTTCGGTATTGTCTTGTAGATCAGTAATTTGTTTTCAATAGAAAGTTTAGATTTTCTATTGAGTAGTCTGTATACGCTACAAAATATAATGTAATATAAAAAATATATTTGTGAATAATGTGGTCTTGAGAAAATCTTTCGTCTGACCAGCCCTGATGAATGCCTGAACTTATTCGGCATAAATAAAAATAAATATAATTTATTTATTATTACATTTTTTTTTTTTTTTTTTGGAAATCCTATAATTGGACCGTGTATTCAGTGAGGTTTGTTGGGTGGGAATGGATGTTACATACACCTTCGAGATTTTTCTTTTATAGTTATTAATTTCTTGTTTTTGTTTTTATTTAATTTAACATGTTTTGTATTATTATATCTTTGATATGAGATTTTTTTTTCTTCTTAAATCCCTGCTTTCTCTGATGCTTGCCGTGACTGAAGTTTTCTGGCACTGCGGGTCCTACCAAAAAAACTTGGATTGGAAGTTAATGAGTCTAAAACAAAATATATGGTGACAGGAGAATTTTTCATGCCAGGCAAGACTTTAGTTTCTGCTATTGTATTTAATTGTAAATGTATTTACTTTTTCTTTCTTTAAAGTAAAGTACGTAAATAAAAAATGGTTTTTTGTTTCTTGTAATATCCGATAACACTGCCTCTCAATGACTAAAACAAATTAATGAGATATGTTCAAACGCGCCGACTTATGAGTCCCTTGACAGCAATCGAGACGGAATCAATTAATGTGATGGTTAAGTATGGTGGTGCTGATTGGAGAAGCTTTCGATTGCTACTACATTAGTATAATTGTTTCTCTTTATCCACACGTTTGTATGCGGTGAGATGGTTGGGTATTTCAGAGTACCCAAGCAATTCCAATTGTCACACCTTTTATTTTTGTTGTCAGTTACATCAGTGTTTGTTTGAACAAACATACAAATGGCAGTTCTTTTGGTTTATTATTTTCAATAATCAACCATTGTGATTGACCAAAAAATTAAAAAGTTAACCTCCTCTCAAAATTTGAGGTTTCACTTTTCAGGATGCGTAGAATTCGAAAAACGAATACAAATTTTTTTGTCCGTCCGCCGTCCGCTCATTTTCTCCGAAACTACTGGACGATTTTTTTTTTAAATTTCGATATAAAATCAGAGGTCACCCGAGGATGATCCTCCTTCATCGACATTACTATGCACCTTTTTCTTTCAAAATGGTGGCCGATAAACCTGCGTTGCTATAGACTGTAGCTCCTAAACGAATGTACCGATTTCTATGAAACTTCGCTAAAGTCATTTTCTTGACGCCCTTTAAATTTATCTATATAACATACTTAACGAAAAGAAGCTGGAAAAAAAGTTATGAGGGATGGTAAAATTTAATTCCGAATAACACAAAAAGTATACATGGTATATATGTTTTTTTTTTTGTTTACGAAATTTCCTAAAAAATAAATCGTTAAAATCGGACGATTAGGAGCAAATATATGGTCTCCAGTTTTTTTAAATATGTTCTACTCCAAATGTTATATCCTCTGTTTGGTTTTTAAATTTTGAATGTGCTACTGAAGTAATGCTATTTTTATTTAGCGTATTAGTAATGATTAATAAAAAAGGTTAGTCCAACAATTGGAATCACCTTTTATTTATTTTTCTTTGTAACTATGAAGGTAATGTTACTTTAGATGTATAGTTGTTTGGAAATAATAAACCATTCTGAAATGATTTGCAGCGTTTTTTTTTTATTTCCGATTTTAGCTAGAAAATTCACTCCGTTATGAAGCTTTTTGTTTATATGGTGATAAACTTTATTAAGTTAGGGAAACAATCTGATGCGGTTAGCGCATCAACAATTTCTAGTGTTACCCATAAAAAATTACAAAATTGCTCTTATCACACTTTTCACCGATGCCACAAATATTATTTTAAATAATAAAAAATCATATGTTTTTGCAGCCTACAAATCTATTATATTTCAGTCGTTTGTTGTCACTAATTAAATAAATTTATTTTTACGACTGTATATATATATATATATATATATATATATATATATATATATATATATATATTTAATTATTATAAATAAATGGGATTCACGATTATTTTCTATTATTATTATTATTATTATAAATGAGATTAGATTTTTTTTCAATTTTTTGTTTTTTATTTTTAACTGATCTAAATTAGTAAGTAACTTATAATTTTTTCTATTATTTTTTTTTTATTTTGACTATTTAATTACTGTATATTTTTGTTTATGTATCTCTAAGGCTCCTTAGCCTTTTTATATTATTCTAAAGGGACTTGTCCCAGAATAAATAAAGCATTATTATTATTATTATTATTCTTAGTTTGACCAGAGTGCTATTGATAAAGAAAGCTGCTATATTTATAGTCCGTGGTACAGCCCCCTTTTTAGCAAATTATTAACATCCGGCTGAAACTTCGTATATAGATAGCTTCATCCCATCGTAACGTACAAATATTTTATTTACGAAAATTCTCGGGATTCGGGCGTTTTCAATCTGGAGGTTGGCAAACCTTAATTATTTAAGTCTTAAAAACTCGTAAATGCCCATTTGCTCTCCACTGTAATAGTAAGATAACTTCCATACAAAGTTGGGAAAAAAAGGTGGCCTTCAAAAATATCGAGCCTTTTGGCGTAATCTATACCCCCAAATTGTCAAAACAACGAGGTTATAACAAGGCCAAACGCCCCAAAATATTTTTGGTCCACCTTTTTTATCGATTTTGTGATCAAATTGTGAACTATAATTTTATTACCAAGGGGTAAGAAAATGGGTATTTATGAGAATTTAGCATCTAATTAAACAAACAAAGTTTGCCGACCTTCAGATTGAAAAAGCCCCGATTCCGAGAATTTTCTTAAATAAAATATTTGTAGGCTAGGATGAGATGAAGATATTTATGAAGTTTCAGCCGGATGTTAATAATATGATAAAAATGGTTCTGCACCACGGACTATTATATATATTTCTTTGTCGATAGTTTTATATTTCTTAGCATTTTTCTATATACATGCGAAATTTAATTTTTATATTACTGTAATCTATACAGTCAAATATTAAATAATATCAACACTTTTCATTAAAACTGCACACACACACACACACACACACACACACACACACACACACATATATATATATATATATATATATATATATATATATATATATATATTTATAGTATTATCTTTGCGCGCACGTTAGTAAAGAAGCATATCCTAATCTTTAGACCAAGCTCGGATACACTTTCGGGTATCTTCGCTGCTACATTACCTTCCCTTATTTATCCTTTAATTAATTATTAAATTCTTTTATAGTTTATATCTACCCATATTTTATTGTCGGTTACAATGTGAAGTGACTAAATAATTTTGAATTGAAGTGATAAGAAATTTTGAAAATCGAAATTTAAATTATGCGATTTCAATGAAAATAATTCCTTCTCAATATTAAAGAAAACTTAATTTTACAATAATACCAGAATTGTCAAAAATAAAGGGTCAAAAGAGCAGAAGAATACTCAGCAAGACTTTAAAATGTATTTAAAATACAGTACAAGGAATACGTTACAGTATATATTATAAACAAAACCATTTATGAAAGTGGGATTATGAAAAAAAAAATTTTTTTGAGCAGTATTTGAGGAAATTGTAAAACCGATTTTATGAAGTTCCATATTAGCTGATTTTAGCGATAAACGTTGCTGTAACATCCCATGTAATTTAATTTATGTAATTTCAGTTTCTTACGAATTTTCATTTTTGAACTACACTGTTTACGTACATATTCATCCCCAGACCGATTTCGCACCTATTTATGTATTATAATTGAACCAATATTGCTTTTGAGAAGGAATTGGTCGGGGAGTGCGGTAAAATAAATACTTTTTTTTTTGTTTCGCCGACGTTTCGACACGCCTTGTAGGTCTTCATCAGGGCTGCAAACGATACAAAATATAAAAGGTACATTGAGAAAATAAAATATATGAATTATAAGTAGATATTAAATAAGAAACAGTTGTCTGATAAAGAAATAATAAGATGACATCAGAGATATAATGGGTGACAGTTTATTTAAAATATCAAGTATTATATATACAGAAGATGCAAACAAAAATAGAAAACAAAGAAGAATATAACGTGTAAGTTAAAAGTAAACAGATTGTGATTAAAGATTAGAAATGAGTGTATAACAGACTGGTAAAAATTACATTTGATAACGGTAGGTTAACAGATAAACAAAATGATTGTTGACGTATGAACAAATTGAAAAAGGAATAAGTAATGATCTAGTAAAGCTAAAATAAGAATAAGACTAGTTGGCCCATGCGAAAATTTTTGTTTAATGAAGAAATAACAAAACAATATGGAAATAAGTAGTTCCTATGTATTATGTAAGGAAGGAATTAATATTTTTTTCCTAGTCGATTACTATATTCCATTAAATAAAATAGACCAAAATATTTGTACAAATTGCTTTGCTAGGACCTATTTTTAAACGCTAACTGGAAATAGAAGTAATATAGACCAAATAATGCCCCAAACATGGGATATTCTAAATTATTAAAAAAAAAAATAAAATGTAACAACAACTAAATGTCTTTAAGAAATAATAAAGTTAATATATCAGCCAGCGAAAAAAATTTAGTAGACTATTCTATTCCTAAATGCAATATCTTTAAATCGGAAGACATTATTAAGTATACCAAAACTAATAAACTGTTTCTTTGTTAATAATTCGAGGGTCTTTCGATTTCAAATCGATTTTTACAATTTTTTTGTTTGTTTTGTAGGTAATTTAGTAATCTTTCTAATTTTCATGGGTGCAATCACGAAAAAAAATGCATACTTTTTGAGTTATTCGCAAATAAAGATTCTTTTCCTCCATAACTTTTTTTCTAGAAATGTCGGGGGGATGGAATTTTTCGCCTGTGAAGGATAAGAATATCTTCGAAATGAGTGGTCAATCATTGGATTTGATGAAGAATTGACGAAGTTATGGCGTACCAACAAAAAAACACCTTTTAAAAATAATATATTCGATAACATAATAATTAGATATCAGTGGATAACAAGCTAGTGGAGGTTACACTTGATAAATGTAGGTAACCAGATAACGAGACTAAAGATTAACAAATAAAGAAATTGTAATTGAAAAATTAATAAGATAACATGAATTGTAGTATTGTTAGGATAGATTTATTAAATATATATATATATCTATAAGGAAAAACTTTTAGAAGAGAAATTTATAATGTAAGTATAAATGTAAACAAGGTTATGATGAGCAAATTTAGTATTTATTTGACCGCACCTCCTCCCCCCCCCCCTACCAACTTCTCGTATTATACCAAGTCAACCATCTCTACATCATTATAAATATGGCTTTTATTTTATTTATTTATTTTTTTTTTTACAAGCTCACTCATAATCCAAACTTCCGTGTCCCGGTTTTAGGTGCTCGTTGAGGTTTTGAATATTTATATAATCCCGGAACAAGGAATTAGGAAAAGAACTTTAACCAGAGAAAACTTTTGAAGAAAATGAAGTTTTAATTTTTCTCAGATTTTTCGCCAAGAGCTGCTTCTTTAATTACCCCGGGAAGTTTTTATAAAGAAACATGACCTAACTGACAGCAACTCTCCAGGCTTTACTTCTTTTTCGAGATCGCTTTATTTCAATTTTATTTCAGGAAAATTCATAGCGCATTTTTAAAGGAAATTTCTTTATTTTTACATTCTCTGAATTGATATTTTAGATTGATATATTTTAGCACACGTTCTTCTCACAAGAAAGGTGAGACTAGAGTCTGGATCCTCCAATCTTCAAGGTACCCTTTATATCAAGGTGGGCTTGTCACCTATCATTGGTTCCAGTCCTCAATTGCATCCTCTCTGAATTATAGTTTTCCGTTTTCTGTAGTTTTCAACAATCCTCTCTTATAGAGACTTTAGCCAAGTCTACTTGGAAGTCTCAAAGAGAGGATTCATCAATCCAAAACTCCAGAAAATGGAAAATTATAATCCGGGAGGATGCAAAGAAGAGTGGAATGAATGATAGGTGACAATCACGAAAGGGGCCACCTTAAAGAAGTACTTACTCACCGTCCAATCACGTTTGGAAGCCAAGTGGGTCCTCCCGCACAACTGGATCTCACTGCAAGGAAAATGTGTAGAAAACCCCGTCATCAGAAGCAGCATGCGGCCTCCGTGAAGAAGCTGAATTCTCCAAACGTTTTTGCGCGATATTTACTTATCAAGTGCTGGAATTAATTAATATTTATTGAATATTACCAAGAAGAGATGCAGTAGCCTGCTTTCGCCTGCCCACTGGTCACGACTGTCTACAAAGTCATCTCCACAAGATAGTTGTGGCTGAGGATCCTAGCTGTAAATTATGTGAACAAGCGGAAATGGATGCAGACCACCTAAACGAATGTCCTGCTTTGACGGATATAAAGAATCAAACATATGTAAATGATTATATAAAAAAATCAAAATATACTGGGAGGCAAGATGTCGGATGGTCGAATGACCAATGACTATGGTATAGGAAAAAAAAATTTATTGAATAGTTAATAGTTGACCGTTTTATTATTAAGGAAGGAAATGGTTCGGGGTGGTGGTCATAAATAGACTAAATATTGGCAAAATTATTTTATTAAAATCCAACGTTTCGACCCTTTTCAGGGCTTGAATGGACATGATATAAAAATATATAGAGAATTGTGGAAGTTACATCATATTTAGATAAAATTATGAAAAATGTGAATAAACTTATTAAAATTATAAATAGCAAGTACATTAAAATATTTAGAACAATGAGTTGTATAAACAGGGTAAGATAAGTAACAAGATCCTAAACTGAAGTAAATAGATGGTAACAATTTTTGTAGTATAATATAAAATATAATAGATGCAATTTTGAATATACTCCTACAGGTCTAAAGGGGAGATTGGAAGAAAAGGAAAACGAATATAATATGAAATAATGGACATAAAGGGATGTGAAGAGAGAATAGAAAAAACAAAAAGCAAAAAAAATAAAAATATACACTTACAAGTCTGTTTATACAGCTCATCGTTCTTTTTATTTTAATTTATTCACTGTTTATAATTTTAATACGTTTATTCAAATTTTTTATAATTTTTTATCTAAATGTGATATAACTTCCACAATTCTCTATATATTTTTGTATCTTGTCCGTTCTAGCCCTGAAGAAGACCTGCAAAGTCGGGTCGAAATGTTGACTTTTTGTAAAATAGTTTTGCCACTATTTAGTTTATCTATGCCTGTCACCTCCGGACCATCTCCTTCCTTAATTAATATTTAATTATTTAGTTCATCAAAATTTTAAAATGAATATATTTATATGGGTCTGTGTATTTAGAAACAAATACAAATAGGAACAGTAAAATATGAATAATTCTTGCGGCCTCCATTAGCACTTCCTTAATGTTTTTGCGGACTTTAAAGTTCAGAAGTGGTTCATGTTGTGTGATTCATGTTACTTTTTTTTTCATTTAAACATGTTTCATCTGGGGTTCAGTGCTCCAGTTTTTTACTTTATTGTGAGAGATGCATGGATAGTTTAATCATAATAAAATTTGAAATTTCTATTTCCATCACTTCTATTTCTCAGACATCACCGAACTTATGGAAACAGATTTTGTGTAACTAGCTTCAGATTTGGAGTCGTGGGCGTTACAATATAGTTGACGAATGATGATCACATTTATAATATATGCCAAAAGGCATTTTAAAGTTTTTCAATAAAGAAATTTATTATTATGAATCAGGCCTGATTTTAAAATTCAAAATCAAATATAATAATCATTATACGATTTTGTGGAAAAATAATTATAGATTTCGAATCCTAGTTAAATTCGATAATTTTCTACTTGGTTTACTGATTATCGTTTTATTTCCCCCTCCTTCATAGTGTCAATTCAACCATTATTTAGAGTTATATTTATTAAAAGAGTTTAAGCTGTTAGAATGCTATCTTGAAGTGAATCGTAAAAAAAGTTTGAAATTCGATATCTATATCATTTTTTATATCTTAATCTTAATCTGGTTTGCATTAGCTAGTTTATAAAATACAACTTGTTCCATATTCATTATAGAGCAGGAATATATAAGCGTATTGAAGACATACTTTATCCTGATCCTCCCTCATGAGATGGTATCAAAGCTAAATCCGATACAAGGATACTTGGAAACGTACCAAGGAGCAATCAGGACGGAGGATTAAGGTGGAGTTAGTCCGTGTCAGTGGCGCTGGTTAACATAGATCCAGCCACTGGCAGACAGGAATTACTTAGTCCTCTCAGGCTAACTATCTTGATCGCTTTCCAACTCCGCATTGTTAGTCTTCTTGCACCAACAAGCGTATGTCACTGTACCTTTAATTGCAAGACTAGGAATCCAATAATTTTGTCTTCAAATATATCAGTACATAGCCTAATCATGAGAGATATACCCCGAATCAATATGCAATTGCATATTTTTTTTTCAATATTACTTTTTTACTTTCACTTACCTATATAGTACGTCAACAATAAAACTTTACATAACGACTTACGACAACCGACTATAAACCAACACATACGTACTGTCTACTCTCGTTTTTATCTCAAACTACTCGGACACACAAACAGACTTATAAACGACATAGCCACAACTGACATACCCTTCAAGAGGAGACTAAAAAAGAAGCTGAATGAGAGATCTCCTCACCTAGAGGTGCTGCTACTATCCTTCCTCATACCTATTATGTCAATCCTTATATTATATTACATCTGCTGATTGTCAATACCATGACAGTTGCGTATAAATAGTTAAAGAGAAAAACAAACGAAAAACTTACCTATATATGAAATAAATAGTGAGGGACAGTATCGTGCGATCGTGAAAATTTTCGAATCTTAAGTTTTCAACGGAAATACATATTTTGAGGTCTGCTGAATCCAAATAACCAAGTCCCTCAAAATGTTCTGGTGTATGCCTAGCTCAAAAACGATAAGTTGTATAAAGGTGAAATTGCATATGTAAGGCCTGTGCATACTTGAGATGTTAACTTTTTCGTCAAAATTGGCCATCCGGAAGTGGCACTTTATGTAATCGATGTTAATTTTTTTTTTTTATCAAACTCGGTATATCAATGTATTATAGAGTTTTTTTAAAAAAATATCAGGTAGTTCTTATCCACATTGATATCGCCTTACAGAACTTAAATGCCCAATATTCAATATGTATTCCTCTAAAGTACCTTTAATTTGATTTATTTTAAATAATTAACTATATCCCATTATTAGGAGTTGTAAAAAATATATATATATAATATTTTGAAGAATTTGATGATTGAATAAAGGAGAAAAAAAAAACTTATCCAGGTCGAAAATGAATCTCCGGAAATAATAGTCAGAAGGTATACGTCCAATATGTCGTGGGAAAGCGGAGGGAGTTGGCGTGTTTGTGTGTGTGTATGAAAAGAAATATAAAATGTATTCAAGTTTCTTTCTTTTTGCTGGTATTTTGCCATAAAATTGCGGTCGAAATTCCATTAATCGATAAATGACGTCTGCAAAACTAACACACATTTTTGTCTTTTTCCACTGATTCAATTAAAACTAGTTTGCAAGGTATAAAAGCTCTCTAGAAACTACTTTCAGCCGCAATCTTCAAAAATTTTGCAGATCAATGAAGAACGTTTAGTATAAATATTCTGTTGTTTTTTTTTAATTATTCCATGTTTTTTAGTAGAAAGTATTAAAAAAAAAATTATTTTATACAATAATAATAAAAAATGGCAGTTTTTAGTTATTTTTTCGAGATAATTTTTTTTCTTATCTTCCAGGGGGGAGGTCGGCTCCCGCCCCCCTCTCCCTGACATCTAGTGCCCACGTTTTTTAAAATTTCGACTCAGGAACCTTAAAATGGATTTTTCTGTTGAAAAACCGGATTTAAAATTTTTCATAATCGTGATACCTTCCGTTACGATATTTTCAAAGATAATTTCTTTTAAAAATTTTACTATCGAGTGATGCAATATTCTGTTGCTCGGACAATAATTATATGTAGGGAGGTAAGGCCACATTCATATTGTGTATACAGCAAAGATAAAATAAACATAAGAAAAATAATAACTAAATAATTGAATACAAAAAGGATAACTTGTTAATTAGTTACGAATTATTATCAATCTGATAATTACTTCAGTGTTATTATCGTGAAATAAGCGAGTTGTTGGAAATTACTTTGTTCTGTGTCGTACATTTTATTTATTCGAACAATATATTCCAGTTTAGAAGGAATATTATAGCAACAAACCGTGGGTTCCATGCCAATATATTTGAGGAAAATCATTGTATCTCTTCATCAGAATGAACTTCGATAAATACTAAATAACGTATCATGAAATGAAATATGTAACTCGATACCTGTATAATAAAACCTTCACTAATCATTTATCACAATTCACTTGAAAACGGTTCCCGTTTCCCGAATACCTGGAAAAAGGTCAACGGAATTGATTAAAAAAATAAAAAAAATAAAAGACAATATTTAATACTGTTTTCACGGATATTACAGTTACTTATGAGTTATAGCATAAATATTAAAAAATTAATGATTTAGAATAGAAATAATAACTACTACCTTTTGGTTTTGTTTTTTTATTGTAGATTTTTTTTTTTATCGTTTTGGTTTGGGAGCATCATTTAATAATTTAATTGTTTAAAGCGGTGCCCAGAAGAGAGTTTCATGGCGTAAGTCATCAAGATTTTTGAGGTAGGCACATTTTAACAGGGTTCTGAAGTTTTGAGGAGGGGAGGGGATGTACATTTCGACGGGTTATGAATTTTTGGAATGAAAAGTTTCAATCACTGTTTTTAAGAAGAGGAGAGCAATAAAATATCTCGGAAGGTGAGGAGGGGAGGTATATATATATATATATATATATATATATATATATATATATATATAAAATTAAATTATTTGTACAATTAAATAAATCATATATACTATTTCTTTTTTTTTTATATATTACTGTACACCTAGATTCCATCTGGACAAACGTCTATCTTGGAATCCTCATACCAGACTGAAACGACAAGAAACAGTTCGCCGTTTCCGACTATTTCAACACAACTAGACAAACGCTCTAACCTTCCAATTAATTACAAAAGACTCATTTACAGGACTATAATCAGGCCTATTTGGACTTACGGAGTTGAGCTATGGGGCTCCACCAAACCATCGAATTCCTCTCGTATCCAATCCTTACAATCCAAAATCCTGCGTAAAATCCTCAATGCTCCTTACTTTGTTACAAATAAAATCATCCACAATGACCTTAATGTTGCTTATGTATCAGCTTTGGCCCAATCCAGATACCTATCCTTCCATAATAAACTTCATAACCATCCCAACCCTCTCGTTTCTAACCTTGCTTCCTATTCAATTCTTGATTACCCTCCGAGGCGTCTGGAAAGAAGATGGCCACGTGATCTCCTAATATAGAGATATTATTAGAGTGCTACCAATGGGTAGTTTCTCAACATGTGTTGCATGTCATTAAATCCATGTGCAAATTTAATAGATGTATTTTTTGTATACAGTTGTAAATATCATATAAATAAATAAATAAAATATTACTGTACATTATGGGGACGGGCCGGTACATGATATGACCGGGACCCCTTTTCTTGTAAGATAAAAAAAACACAAATTTTGATGGAACGAATACTTATGAATGACACTATTATTATCGTGTTAATCCATTTTAATATTATTTCCAATTAATCTTCATTAAATTTCCTTTATTTTTTTATTTGAAATAATTAACCATTTCACATTGCTGTTTGATATAATAGTTAAATATAAATTTACTAGTCATATCTTTTATGTTCGGTGCCATTTTAAAAAGTTGTTTATAAAATATTAAGGCCAAAGATCTATTATAACTAAGAATTTGCATTTGAATCAAAGTCTAAGAATTTTATAACTAAGTAAAGGAGAAATAAGAGATCGTAACGGATAATAGTTGAAACGGAGGAACCAAAGAAATACGAGCTCACCCAAAAGATTACAACAGGCTTCCATACGTTACATGTGCTTAATATAATACAGAATCCGACAATTGTATATGGATATACAGATGCGTCTTTCATAAATGCTATCGTTGCTATTATATAATATTTAATTGTATAGATTGATTACAGCGATATCAAAATTAAAATTTGTATATATAAGGGTAAATAAACAAATAAAAGTAGCCACTATGAAATGTAAGTAAATATATCTATGTATATATGTCTATAAATTTTACTTTCACTTCCCCTTTATCGGGAAATATTTATATTTGCTAAGAAGAAGGTGGCAAGTGAAAGTCGTGTGATGCGCGCACCAGATATTTATAGGTATAAGTTCAATGGTAATATTTCACCAAGCAAACTGTTGTTATCTAAAGGAACCAAATGTGTATCATTAAAGCGATCATTAGTGAATGAAAGTCACGCGAATGACAAAGATTGCTCGGGATCGCTTTGATCATGATGATCCCTACACGTTCAATCATTCCTGATCATTTTAGCTTCAGTTGGCATTGAGTTAACAGGCAGCATGGATCTGGTGGATTGTCTACTTATAATAATGTGTTTTATTTAAAAAAGCTTATTTGAACATTGTCCTTTATAGTATTGGACATCAAGAGAAAAATGGAGATATAATAATTGCCTTCCTAGTGCCTGAAAATCGTTTAGAACAAAGTTAGAAAAATTTAAGTCAACTACTTACAAACATTTAGGTGATAAGTGAAAGTCGTGTAATGCGCGCATCAGATTTTTCTATTTCTTCTTTTACTTGTTCCGGATATCCTTTCATGTTCTCTAGTCCCATCATTTTATTGAATATTGGTTTTTTTAATCTATTCTCTTCATATCTCCAAAGAATCTTCTTTTTCTCTAATATATATCCGGCATATATGCATATATATATATATATATATATATATATATATATATATATATATATATATATATATATATATATATATATATATATATATTTTTTTTTTTTTTTTATTCCTACTTACTTTTCTTGTATATTTTTTTTCCTCACAACGATGTTACATTCAGTTTATTTGATTGATCGTTTTTAGCTAAAGGTAAAAAAATAAATAAATTGCTATTGTGTTCTTAATTAGTGCGGTTTTGTCGCTTTTAAGGCAGTAGGTTGAATAATTCAAAGGGATGTAACACAGGCTCTTCCATATAGCATATTAAATCAAAAGGATTCGGAGAGTTTGGTCTAACTGAAGGGAAACAGTATCCCAACTATTACCACATGCTCGAATTATTTATGCAGTTTGTTTTTTGCATTAATTGCTTTGTTGTTATAGAACAGGGAGGGGGGCTTATAAATTTTTTAGTGGGCCGCTAGTTGGTTAGCTAAGTTTTTGATCCTTTTTACTTGAATAATTGTTTATGCACTAGTCTTATTATTAATTAAGAAAACTATTTTTACGAATATAATATTAATAATTCACTTGAAGGATGATGTGGGGCCCACATGTCAAAATGAAACGTATGACTCTCATTAGATGACTCAAACAACTACTTTACTTTTTCAAAATGTTCAAAACTAGAACTGAACTACTTAAACCTATACGAACATATTCCTAACAGATATAACGGTATATAAGGTTTATTGTATAGGAATTATTTATTTATTTATTTATTGAGTATTACAAGAATCTGTCACTTGGACATTAGACATAGTGAGATAGGATAACATTCAGACTATGTGCACAAAAAATATAAAATAAATAGAAGAAAAATAACAATAAATAAAAATCAAAAAGTATATACAATAAATAAAGTAAAATAATCTAAAAATAATAAAATTAAAACAAAACAAAAAACACATGGATACACTATATACACTATTTATAATCAGGCGAGGTAACTTCAGGAGAACCCTGCGCTACTCTCTCAACCGCATCACTGGTACTAAAGCCAGCGGAGATATATCAAGAGCACTTTAGCCACATACGTTCATGTCTTGAGTGGAGAATCTGGCAATCGACAGAACTCCAATATATACAACCTAAAAAAGGTCGCGGGGCCACTGTCGTTTCAACCTTCTTGGAGGATTATAGGGATTGCTGGTGCTTGATAGGGATTGTGCAAGAGGATTTGGATGAGATGTAAGGTTCTGGGGAAATTTGGAGAATTTTTCTGGGATAAGTTCTAGGAAAAATGGGGTGTTGAAGTCATGATGTAGGGTTTTATTGGTTACATAGAAAGGAGCATCGACTATTGTTGGAAGGACTTTTGATTGGATGTTAAAAAATTTTGCTGTTCCCGTAACTTGTTTTCAATAGAAAGTTTAGATTTTCTATTCACTAGTCTGTATAATTGGAAGTATCGTCTGTTAATTTCTTGTCTTTTAAGTCTACTATGAGGGTTCCACGTTAGTCGTCGGTCTATAGAAAACCGAGATACCGGATTGTATCAGAGAAAGGAAACTAGATGGTGTTATAATAACTGGTGGACAGGATTTACTACGAAGGGTGAAGGTTATTTGTTTACATTTGGATCCATTTATCTTAATGAGTTATTAGAGGATTTTTTTTTTTTTTTACGAATAACTTTCCCAACTAATTTTCAATTAATAATATTTTAAAGATTAACGATTAATAGAATGATCTGATTCATTTTTTGAATGCTTCATTTTTTTATATAAAAAAAAATTAACGAAAACATTCACTGAATAAATATTTATGTAAGGATGAATCTTTCTACAAATAAGTTTGAATTTCAGATTTTTTAAAATAATGTTCCATTGATTTACGATTGGAGCATTTTATAATAAATAAAAATAAAAAATCGATTTTATGATTGCGCAATCGCATGTTAATTTTTTAATTATCGAGATTTTGTAACTTTTCGAATTTCTTCGATGTAAGAGACCAGGATTATGTCCATGAGATTCATAGATATAGCCTAAGCCTGTTTTAATTAATAGGGAAAATATAAAACACAGTATTTTAAATTGTACTAGGAAACGAATTTAGATGACGTGTAATAAATCAAGAGAAAAAATAATTGGGGATTCATTAAAGTATTTCCGTTTATTTTTAGCTCTTAAATTAAAAAAAAGAAGTTATGTAAACTAATAAAACCATTGCTGTAGGAGATATTAAGAGATGATATAGAGGAGAGAGCATTTATACGGTAAATTGAGTTGTCAGTGTGGCTATCAGTATAATTGACGTATAAACATCATTCAAACTGAAAGTGAAAACGTTGCAGGATAGGCGCAGTCAGTCCGTTTATCAGTTTACGTCATTTTACCGCTCGGACTTTCCGCTACAACCTATAAAACCTTATCAGTGATTTTCCATGTCATGAATTTTCCGCAACATGAAAAATTGTAATAAAATGAATTAAAAAAAAATTGTCTTTTTATATTATATTCTTTAAAGTGAAATAAAAATATGTATTTCGCAATGCTTTGCAGTTTTGAAATAAATGTATTTTCTCGTGACAGCATTTTGCAAACAGAATCCGATTAAAACATTTTGTTCTGTTCATTATTTTATTTTAATCTATTTTTGTTATTAATATTTTAATCTGAGGCCAGGACTAGTGCGATATTGTATTTAACGTGACCTAAATTACTCTATGACTTGAATATTCCTAGACTCAATTTTTACATATGACCTTTTGCACTGACAGTAGCGTTATGCATGTTAAATATACACTGCATTATTTTTTTAAACACGAATTATTAAATATGAAATCTGCAATCAGTATTCGTTAATGAACAAAACTCATGAATATCAAACCCGTATATAAATGGATGAAAATAATTTTATTATTCTTGGACTAGTTTCCCTTTAGAACAAATTATAAAGATACAGATACAAATTAGCCTGTTAGTGTGTCCATAAAATAAAATAAAATATTTACAAGATGATTGGCCATTAAATAAAAGAACAGATATAAAAAATGTACATAAATATAAAATGAATAGAGAAAAGTAAAATAAATAATCAAAATATCAATAAATCACAAAATAATCAAAGTATCTGGGGGTACTTCGAGAGTCTTACGACTTAAATTTTCAATTGCATTTCGTGATAAACCGGATTGGGACGGGATCGAATGGAGGATTTGAATTGTAGGATCTGTAGAATATAGGAGGGTCACCGGGTTCAAATAGAAAAGGTAGCAAGGAAATACTGACGGCGGTAGGACGGATGAAGCCACTTTAATTCGGTGTAATTCTGGGTAATATGTTGAGTTATTTTCTGAATTTCCGAAAACGGTTTCGCTTAGAGATTATATTCTCTTACAGCTACGGAATGGACTTAATCAGTAACAAATACTTTTAATTTAACTTTTATTTTATTAACTGAGTTTGTTAAATATGCCAATTAGTGAATCATGTATTGTATTGACAATTCTCATAACTCAAAGATAAAAGAACAAAGATATCCCTAGATAACCAGGTCAAGCTATCTCTGATAGCTTAGAAGTAGTTATCTAGAATGTACTGACCGGACACAATAAGACACATTATCATGACTCATGAAACAATTAAAGATTTCAGCAATAGCTCAATTTACAAGGCTCCTTAGATTTTCCAGAATTCCTTCACCCTTTTATTATAATATTCCTGAGGTATATTACCCTCATGTTCCTCAGAACAAATCTCTTGCAGTTTCATTGTTTGAGTCACACTCTTGCCAGGAGACCTGGAATGAACTCTTGTAGCCAAACCATATATCCATATTATATTACTCTGTATTATCTTCCTCTATTGCCATTTGTAACAAGACATTATGAATAAAAGTATTACTTATAAAGTCCTCACTGCCTCCGATACGTTAACTATGCGAAAAAGTTTAGATCTTGGAATATAAATATTTTTTAACCAATGAAAATGGTGAGGAAGCTATTATGACCTTACTTGGAAGACTTTTTTTCATCCCTTCAGTTGTTTAATATAATTGCATTTATGCATTCTTCCGTTGTACTTGGATAGGTTGTTTTGATGTTAGTAATTTTTTTTTCTTTCTGTGATCTTGTTTTTACTTTCACTTACGTATATATGTAATATATAGGCAAGTATTGCGATCGATAAAATTTTCGAATCTCAATTTTCAACAGAAATACATGTTTTGAGGTCCCCTGAGTCCAAATAACCAAGTGTCACAAAATGGTCTGTGTTAACAGTCTAATTCATAAACGAAAAGTTGGAGGACAATAGGCGGAAAGATATGGTCTTTAGTTTTTTTTCCTGAAGAGGTGAAAATTTGGATAAATTTAAAATACATTTTTTTAATTGTTGAGACTTAAAAAAACCTTTTTTCTACAGATATTTAATAAAGTGTCTTTCCTATGAACATATTTCATAAGAAAGTAGTACCTAAATTTATACCTTTATTCTCAGTTCTATATTTAAACACTGCAATCACCACATCTGGAATCAACTTACTCATTGTCTGCATAGATAACTTTTTCAACTAAAAATATCACTAAAATGACATCACTCAAAAATGTTGAAATTGGAGTTAGTCATTCTGTGGTTTATAAAAGCAAAGAAAGTTGTGTGATTTATAAAAGCAGATAGAGTGAATGGATTTTTATTGCCTGTCGTCGATATATTAAATAGACATTTTGTAATTATAATGGTCTTAATGACTTGTTATCTGTAAGCTTTAAGATTTAGCTCCGTTTAAAATGCACTTCAAAAAATTTTATAATAGCCCAACATTGCCAGAAAATAATGTCTATTCAAAGTAGATCGGTAAGTGAAAGTTGTGTGTTGCGCGCACCAGATTTTTTCTGTTCGTATGGTACCTACATTAGTTGTTTACACGTATTTTAGAGACTCCAATGTCTTATGGTTTGGATTTTTCTACTTATATCCTGATTAGTTTATTTCTTTTTTTGGGATGCATGTTCATTTATAGTGAGTGATATATTTAAGAAATTTACAATATTTAGCACAGATTCCATGATTATTCTCGTTGTAGTATTGTTAACGCCGCATAGACATATATCATTAATTGTTTCATTATTATTTTTCTCACCATTTACCCTTTTTTTAATGTTAACAATAAAATGTTTATTTATTTTTTTGTAATGGTTTGAGGGACAATTGCCTGTAAAATGTATTTGGATTTATATTATTTATATATTTGGGCTTATTTTGCGATGTATTATCGCGTTTGTGTATACGCTCCAGCCCGGCAGTAATACCCAGTCTTAGGGATTAACACACCAAAATACTGCGATAATACTGCGTCTTCAGTCTGGAAGTAACCTTTATTGACATTCGACGTGTAGTGGACGTCTTCCCCCACCAGTCCAGACTCACTTCACCTCAACTCAACAGTCTAGCGCCATTTTCGAACATCAGCTGTTTGGCGCCGCTGCAGTCGTCGATCGATCGATAGGTTATCGATCCGATACTCCCCAACATCGACTTGACATCGTACAATGTAAACCTCTTTAGAAGAAGATTCTCCAACTTGGAATGTTTTTTATTCTCACCATCACCATGGGACATTTAAATGTTACTTGGGGTTTCTCTCTAAATTATTATTTAAACTTTAATGAACTCTCAACTTAATTTTTTTCCTTTTGTTTAATTTTATTCTCGAAATTTGATTTTGTTCTCTTGAAGTTATTTTTTTTCTCCCTTAATTTAATCTGTATTATAGAAGTTTTTTATTTCTGTTTGTTTTTGATGGACAATTGTTTATTTTTAACTAAATATTGTATTTATGTTTTTCTTTTTTTATTTCTCTGCATTTGAATATTTTTTTCCTTCTAATTTTTTTTTTTTTTTTTTTTTTTTTTTTTTTTTTTTTATCTTTTATCTCAATAAATGTTGTAAGCATTTAGAAGGGAAATTTATATTTTTCATTTTTTAATTAATTGAATATTTCTATTTAATATTGTCTTCTTATGCAGGTCTCATTTTTATTCACTCCTTTTTTCTCTTCTTTACCAACATTTTTAATTTTACTCGAATTTTCCTCACCATTGAGGAAACGCATCGGGGAAAGATTAGTACTTCGATTTTGAAGTACCTCTGGCCCCAACAAGTATGTTTGCCGTGATATACGATTTAACAATTTACAATGGGGCCTTAGATATGAAAATGAATCGTGCTATCCGAGTGCTATTGTCTTTACGACTGGAGTTGCAAGTCATTTGATACATTTTGTATGAGAGGCAGCTCCCTGCTACGTGTTCCACTGGCGGGTTAGGACCCCCGGCTCAATAATTTTACCTTCGTAAGAAATACGGTCCCAGGGGGCTCGCTTCTGCCCTGTCTTTAGAAAGACAAATGCGGCAGTTAAACCGAGTTATTTGCCATTCCTTCCATGAGCCTTGAATCCTGTAGAGGATTGTAATCTATGCACTAACAGCTTTCATCCCCCCCCCCTCAAGTAGAACTAGTGTTGGTTCAAAATTGATCCAGCTGCCCCTCGACGAACTCCAGCTAAGCCTGTTTTCGGATTAGTGTTAGCCTCTGGAGAAGCTAGGCCTTCTTATCGTCTTCACTTCCCTACAGGCTTATAAGGATTTTTTTTTGGGAGGGGGAGAATTAAGTGTATTGGGACTTTTATCGGTGTAATCTCTTCGATAAAATATAATATAAAAGAAAAATATCTGGTGTGTTCACTCACACGACTTTCCTACACATTTCAGAAAAGTTTTTACATCTTTACATATGTTCATGAAGAAAGAAAAAATAATTGAACTAGATTTATTTTCCTGGCAATTGATCAAAGAAAAGATTTAAGTGCGATTTATTTGATAAACTAAGCAATGTAAACCGGCTTAAGGTAGATCAGTGTAGAAATTTCAATATTCACTAATATTGCTGATCAAAATCTTTTTGCCATAGCTTAGTATTGTCAAACAATAATTTCTGTCAAAATTAGAGGAAATTGTGAAGATTGTGTGATGGGTTTTTATGAGTTTACAGTATTTAATTAAATAGACAAACTTTGGCGATCTCCAGTGCATCAACATTGAGGCCGTTTGGCCTATATAACCTTATTTTGAAATTTTGGTAGGTCACGCCAAACGGCTCAATAATTTTGAATGCCATTTTTTTCTTGATTTTGTGATGGAATTATAAGTACAGTTTTTAGTACCTAATTAAATAGATAAAGTTTACCGATCTTCAATTTGAATACGCTCCAACTTCAAGATTTTTCGTAAATAAAATAGTTTAAAATAGTTCGATACGATGAGACGAAGCAATTTACGAAGTTTTAGGCGGATGTTAATATCAACCAATATTAGTACAATTAAGTCATTAGTTTCTTTTTTAACTTAATAAGTTACTTTAATTTTTTTTTATCCAATGGCTTAAACACGAGTGAGGCGGTTGAGAGAGTAGCTCAGGGATCTCTTGGAGTCCTGCTTTTCCTTCTATAGTTGGAGGGAGAAGCCTGACTTGCGATTACCTGCCTAATTGTATATATTGTATATAGGTATGACTGTGTTTTTATTTTACTTTTGTTAATTTTATATTTTCTGTATATATGGTGTGAATGTGTTCATATATCACTATAATTATTGTCTTCCTGACAGATTATTATATTTCTAAAATCATAAATAAAAATTTTTGTTTTTTAATTTTGATTTTCGTCAAGACGGATTCCCTCAGTAGTTTCGAAATATACAGAAAAAAGTTCATAGAGGTATTTTTAAAAACTATTAGAATAGATAGTTTAAATGTAAAGCTTATATGGTATTATTTGAACATATTCTAAATGTATTCAGTCAAGGAATGGAATGTCAAGAATGGATGGATAAGGTAAATATAACGGAATTCCACGAAATTAACATTATCCTTTATTGAAACTCACACCACCTGCCACCTCTTCTTGGTTTAATTAATTACTCGCCTGTTATAAGTCTCAGATGGAGTGAACTACCTGAGATACCATAAATACGAGATTATATACCATAAACTGTTATATTAAAGTTCAGTGTTTGTTGAGTTACTGCTGGACGAACCGAGGAAAAGTGGGGGAAAGTGTAATCTGTGAAATGAACCTTGTAGGCTGATTTAGAGCCATCAGATTTAAAAAACATCAAAAAAAAAAAAAACAACACTGTTTTTAAAAATGACGGCTGATCCCAAGAGAGAACAACAAGAAAAGAAGCCAGCCGCATCTTAGGTGGCTGAATGAAATGATACAAAATAAGAAACAGGTTATAAACAATATTTAGTTGCTGTTTTGTTTTGTTATATTTTGTTTGTCTTTTTATTAACCGAGTGCTGCCAAGACTGTTCTGTTTACTTAGGCTTTGTTTTTCTTAGCCCTTAAATGGCTATTTTACAAAAAAAAAAAAAAAAAATATAGATAGATACAAAGTAAACTTTATTCTGCGACAAGGTCCCTTATGAATAACAGATATGAACAAATAATAAAAACTACATCTGGCCAAAAATTACAGTAGTCAATATTAAAGAATATATAGTATCTTCAATAAAATTAAATTAAAACAAGTAAAAATAACACCATTTTAAAAATAAAAAAAAACATTATTTAAATAAAAAGAAAACAAAATAAAATAAACATGGGTTAATTTTTAAAATTAAAACTATCAATTTTTACAACCCTTCACCTCAGTCAAAATCTGTTTCGCAATATTTATTTCATTGTATAACGTCATTTTGGGATGTGAGAAGGAATTGGTAAAAATGATATTTAAATGAGGACAAGGAAGAGGCATGGCGTATACCAGATGGCAAGGAATTCCAGAAGGCTGTGGATCGGGCAATAAAGGAATATTCAAACGTCTTAGTTCTATGGGAAGGGATATAAAGGTCGGAAATATGGGATACGGGATTAGAGGTTTGACCCACAGGGAAGAGGCCACGAGGGCGTCCCAGAGTCTCATATCAGGAGTTCATGGAGAGGATCGGAGGTAGAAGAGACAAATCCTTCAACCAAATGAAGCGGTTAAGCAGAGACCGGGAAGAGTGGCTCCTCGACGCTAGAAATGGCATTGTGAGGAAGACGAAGAAGAAGAAGGGAGAATTTCTTCCCAATACTTTCATGATGTAATCCTACGTTATTCTTTACGTTCAAAGTTTTACGTGCATTGCTTCCCCATATTTTTGCCTTTAATGGCTTCTTCATAAGATTTTATTATAAAATGTATTCAGTAGATTATCGATCTTCCATCTAAAAAAAACTATATTGGTTTTCAGACAGTCCTGAATTTTAACGAGGTCGGTTGCTCGACTACTCACGATCCTCTCCAGTTCCTTGTCTGTAACGGTCAGAAAGCAGATTGACCTCTAAGATTCAAGATTGTCAAGGGAATCCATTACCTTCAACCGAACCATGAAGAGCTGCTTTTTCTACTGCGTTGGAAAATCTCATGATGGAGGCAGAAGTTGTACATTTCCAGAAAGAGTTCTGGTCTTGACATGAGCCATGTTTTCTGGGAGTGGACCACGGGTTTAAACTGTAGGAGACTGTAGATGTAGGAAGGGTGTCGGGTGTTGATCGTTTGGAATAGGAAAGATCCAAGAAAATATTGTCTGCGGAAAGAAGGGAAGAGCCACTTTAACTCTTCGTAAAGAGTTAATTATATCTGTTTTGTTTTATTGTAAACATTTAAAAAAAAATTATTGTAATAATTTAAACATTTAGTTTTCATTGCTGTAGGCAACTCCGTTAAAATTCCTCCTTAGGGAGAGACTTTTGTCAATAATTGATGTCAATAAAGATTATTATTATTATTATTATCAAATTACCCGAGGATCAAAACGGGAAATTAACATGCGAAATGTGAGAAAATTTGAATTTTTGTTTAACTTGTAAATATATTTTTGTTCAAATATGTAAAAAACAAAATTGCTAAGACTGTTCACGTATGGAAATCTTTTTGAAGGTATAAAAGCCAGATTTTTGTCGAATATGAAGTCCCAGAGGTTCATTAAGGTGCCTTGAGGATTTTGAGAAGGATTTTGGATTGTAAGGATTGGGTACGAGAGAAATTTGATGGTTTAGTAGAGCCGTAAAGCTCGATAACATTTTTACATTATGATGGAATCTATATTCATTAATGAAATCTCGGATTATATTGTGAAAACTGGTTAAAAATAAAATCCATTATTAAAGCTTTTTTATGCTCGAGTTTATGGTACCTGCTTTACATGGATAACTGTTGTAATAAGGTGGAAAATAGTAAATTCTTGTTAAAATACAAAATAAGAATGTAATCTCATAAATATAGGGTTTCCCGTGTTAAAAAAAACAAAAAAACAGTGAAGTTTAAAATTTAATTTATTGTTTTATCAAAGAAAAAAAAAATTAGCTTTAGTTTTTTTTAGGTCTTTAGACCCTTCGCAGGACAAAAATAAAGTACACCCCAGTACTTTAACAAAATATATAAAAATATTGGTTCTTGGGTTTGGTACTTCGTAAGGAAGTACTACTGTTTCAAGACCACAAAGTTGTTCACCCTAATAAAATTTTAATTAACAGTACCCATTTTATATAGCTTGAGTGCGCTCTGAGAAAGCTCCTGATCCCAGGATCGATCCACGGCTGATGAAACTAAATAAATAATTATTTGTTTCTCAGTCGGAATCGAATACAGAACCCTTAGCGCAGTAAGTCAGTGCCTAATCCACTCTTTTTAAACACGGTAAAAATATCGACCCCTTATGCCCCACTTGTGGAGTACCTGAAACCGCTGAGCACATCCTTGTAGCCTGCACCAGCTATGAGGCACTGAGGGCCAAATTAATGAGGGATACAGGGCTTTTCGTTCTTACAGAAGGACAATTACCCCAACTAATGTCTGAACAAAACTACCCGCACTTTAAAAGTTTCGTATGCGGCTGGAAAAAAACTGTGGGCCCAACCCACTTCTCCCTGGGAAGGCGTGAAGAAGCAGTACCTGGAAGGCCGCTAATTAGGACAGGAGAAGAAGATGGAGAACAATAACTAAGTGACAAAATTATCAAGCAGGCTGTGTGCACAGCAATTTAAAAATGTAAATAGATAAACATGCAACAGTGATTTGTTATACAATGTGTATCAAGTCACTGCTGCAAACTCCCGTATTGTCTTAAAGGCAGGATAGGGAGGAAAATAAAAGTGCCTAATCCACTTAACTATCCCGGACTCTAAAAAGATATTTATAAATTATAATATAAAAAAAAATGAAAGGTTCAAAAATACTTCAATTATCAATTTGTTGCAGATTTGGTTTCTACCGATTCGTATGTAGAACATTTCACCACAGATTATCTCTCTACTGTATAAAAAAGTTTTTAGTGACCGATATATTTTTTTTGTCTTCATATGTCCATCCACACCTGTCATGTGCTTGACAATAAGATGTGATGTAACTAATAAAAAAAATTAACATTGTAGGCATGAGGAAAAAATAGTGATTCGGCTTATGTTCTTAATTCAGGAAAGGAGATCTCTCATCCAGCTCCTCTTTAGTCGTCTCCTGATTGGCATGTAAGCTGTGGCCAAGTCCGTTATGATGTCCGTGTAGTTTAAGATGATATATGGAGTATAGATCACGTATGTGTTGGTCGATAGTTGGTTGTCGTTAAGCCGTTATGTAAAATTTTGTTATTTACGTACCAAGGAGCTCCTGTTATAAGTCGTAAAATTTTGGATTGAAATGTCTGTAGTTTTTGTAAGTGCGTCTCTTTTGCAGAACCGTAAATTTGTAAGGCGTCTGTACATATGGGCTTAAGTAGGTAAGTGTATGTATTTAGTTTTTGTTTAATTTTATTTTACAAAGAAAGTGAAATGCCCACAAAGCACAGCCGCCATGCGGGTTTCCGTACACTGTGCCCTAATTCCAACTAATATTTTTTAGCTGTTCAGGTTGTAAGTTTTAAACAATACACTTCTTTAACAATTTCTGATTTCATTCACTTTTTTAATTTGTATAATTTGTAAAATGGAGGTTGGTCCACCGCTAGGTGGACAAGGGGTTCCCCCTAGTCTATAATAATAAAAATAGCAAGCCTTATAAGCCTTATAGACTAGACTCACAAGCCTCTATCTCATAACAAAAGATCTTATCCCCAGATGTCAAAAATGTGACCTGTCATTAACCATAAAACATGTTTCGGAAGAGTGCCCTTTTTACACCGCAAGGTTAAAAGATCTCGGAATACCCCAGAATATATCAGCATCCCTTCGAAATCCAGAATAAACCGTTACAAAAGTTATCAAGTTCCTAGATAATGAAAGACTTAAACAACATATATGACAAACATATGAATTATGACCCTTTGCAGATATATTATTATTTTATTTTATTTATTTATTTACTTTATTTGATTTTAAAAGTTCATTTGGTTATTTATTTCAACTCATTTATTGATTTTATTTATATTTTTTTAAGAAGTTTATTTATTTATCTATTCTATGTTATTATCTATAAGTGTCTATTGTTATTTTTATTTATTTATTTCATTCTATCAATCCTTTTATTTAATGATGTTATTTTGTTATATATTTAGTTATTAGTTATAGTTAGTTATTTATTCATTTATTTAATTTGATCGAGTATGACCACCAATACTGCTTTGCAAACTCCGTAAATTCCTAGATCCTACATACTTCCTCATTATTCGTTCCTACTTAACTGATAGGTACTTCATGGTTTGCTTATTCACCCCTCTTTTCCCAATCTGCTGGTGTTCCTCAAGGTAGTATCCTATGTCCTATCCTTTACACAGTTTATACAGCTGACATCCCTACCTATCCCAAAACTGTCATCACTACGTATACCGATGACACATGTGTCCTATCAGTTAATAATGATCCAATAATTGCATCCCAAACTCACCAATCACACATCAAAAACCTCGAAGAATGGTGTCAAAATTGGAGGATTATTAATAAATTACAATAAATCCCATCAAATCACCTTTATCCTTCGTCGTAAACGTATGACTTACTGACCTACAGTATCCTTTAATGATACCCCGCTTATCCCTGTTGAACAAATCCGGTAAATTGGAATCCACTTGGACAAACGTCTAACTTGGAATCCTCATACCAGACTCAAACGACAAGAAAACGTTTCCGACTACTCCAGCAGATTTGGGGGTCCACAAAGCCATCGAATTCCTGACGCATCCAATCCTTACAATCCAAAATCTTTCGTAAAATCCTCAACGCTCCTTACTTTGTCACTAATAAAATCATCCATAAAGACCTTAATGTTCTTTATATTTCCGAATTGGCCGAATCCAGATACCTATTCTTCCATAATAAACTTCAGAACCATCCGAACCCTCTCGTTGCTAACCTTGCTTCCTATTCGACGATCCCTGATAACCCTCCGAGGCGTCTGAAAAGAAGATGGCCCCATGATCTCCTAATGTAGACATATCATTAGGATGCTTCCATTGGGTAGTTTCTCAACAAGTATTTTCATGTTTTTATTTTTTGTTATCACATTTACTTAATGTATTCTTTCTTAATACAGTTGTAAATATCATAAATAAATTTAGAAAATAATTTATTTATTTATTTAATTATGTTATTTTTATTTATTTATTTCATTCTATCAATCCTTTTATTTAATTATTTTTATTCTTATTTTTTGGACCAACCACCCAAACAGTATAAAAGTAGTGTTACTTGATCGGGCGTTGATGACCTGGATGTTTTGCGCATAGACATCCAAACAAACAAACAACAAGCAAGCCTTATAAAATAAGTTATGTATTTTTTTTTCTACAATTCTTTATTGCTTGTGATAAAAAAAAAAATGAAATTGTGTAGTTTCTAAATGTATGGTAATCGTGATGAACGGATTTACGACCTTTTTGCCCTACCGTTTGGACGAAATTCAAAGTTTTGATGAAATAGGGCGGGCATGGGAGATAGGTTGCGGATAGGAGGGGACAATACTGTTCCCGTGGGCTTTTAGGGCAAGTGGAATTACTAAAATCACATTTTGCAAAGCCGACTTCATTGTGCCGGCTCCCGCTCCCAGGCTGTTTATTCAACCGTTGCATATTTGCTTTTTCAAAGGCGAGCCTCCATTTCATATGAAGCCAATTTTTCACGACGAATAATTTCCCACTGATTCGATTTATTGATTCGTCTTCTGAAGGGCAGACCAAAAAAAAAAAAAAAAAAAAGAAAAGAAGAATCGTATTTGTTCCCCGATAAACGTAGTTGCCACAGAATTTAGTATCAACTCATTGACTTCGCAAGTTATCATGAAATTTTTTATTTTAACATTTTATTGAGAAATATTACAATCTGTCACATTAAGGACACTTATAATAGAGATTAGATAGTACATTCATACCGTATATACAGTAATATAAATAAATAAAGTAATAACAAAAGAATAAGAAAAAATAACAAAAGAGAAAATATATATACACATAAGTAAGTAAAAATAGAAATAAAAGTGAAACCAACATCTCAGATACAAACATACCTATATACACTATTTACACTTAGCCAGGCGATCTCTGAAGCAATCTTGTCCCCCCACGTGTGGAGGAAAAAGCGAGGCTTAGGAGATCCCTACGCTTCTCCCTCAGCCACTTCAGTGGTATTTAAAACCAGCGGAGGATGAGGTAAGAGCGCTACAGCCACAGACACTCATGGCTTGAGCGAAGAATCTGGCCGTTGCTAGAACTCCAAAATATCCATATTTACAAAAGGTCTCGTGGCCACTGCCGCTTTAACCTACGAAGGGGATTGTAGGGATGGGTGGTGCTTGATAGGGATCGTACAACGGCATTTGGGTGATGAGAAAGGTTCTGGTAAAATTTGGAAAATTTGGCTGGGGTAAGATCAAGAATAAATGGGATATTAAGGTCACTATTCAGAGTTTTATTGGTTACATAGAAGGGAGCATCGACTATTGTACGGAGGACTTTAGACTGAAAAGATTGAATGCGTTTGATGTTAGAAAATATCAGGAAATTAGAAACAATATAAGTTAATAAAAAAATATTATTGTTCTGAAACAAAGTCCCTTTCAAAAAAAAAATCAAGCAATATTAAAAAGGCGCCAAAACATTTTGGCCGTACTGTTTTTTACTAACTGTAAATTCATGTTCATTAATGGGAGTTTTTTTTTTAACGCCTCTTTAACTTATTGAATCCCGTCATTAAGCCTCTAGCAGCTACATTGTTGTTCCAGGCGATAGCTGAGATCGTTTGGTTCTGTTATACTCGTATAGTTATCCATGGAGCACGTAGTTTTATAATAACCGGACGCGATCACTAATCAATCTCCCTTCATTAGGATGGTTGGCAATCCTTTTGCAGACTTCTCCATTCTGTTGTTTTTACGAGATAGAGTTAAGGGCTCAGTGCCCTTACTCCGATCTGGAGGACCAAAAGTTATTTTGTTGGAAAGCAGAAGTCGCCTCATCTTCCTGTGGGTCTCAGGGAGGTGTCGTTACCGTCCCCATGCGTGAATCGAACCCACGCCCTATTGGTCCAAGCAATCGAGTAGGAACTGCACATATTTATTTTTATTTATTATTAATTATTTTTTATCGTTTTTTTTGTTGTTTTAAATCAATTATTAGGAATGAAAATATACTAATCATAAAAGGCTTAGCGAACCCGAAGGTTTGATCCCTACACCACCACTCTGTCTAAACACCTCCCTCCACTGACCCATCCCCGCCCGATCAGTCTTAACGTTATCTTCCCACATTCGCTTCGGTCTATCCCCCGAGTACAGTACATATTGACCTTTTAGGTATTCTTTCATTACTAAACTTATCAATTTTACACACCTATTGTATACACTATAATATCTATAAAACCATTATCCTAACTACAGTTCTTTATGGATGCGATTACATTAAGAGATGAGCCACGTCTTAAGGTTTTTGAAAATAAAGTATTTTGTAGAATATTCGGACCGAAGAAAGATGAATTAACCGGAGAGTTCAGAAGGTTGCACAACGCCGAGTTTCTTGAACTGTATCCAGTTAATATAATTGAGGTTATTACATCGCGGAAAATCAAATGGGCTTGTAAAACAGTTGGGCTTAGTAACGAAAGAATTCCTAAAAGGTTGATATTTGCAGTAGACCGAAGCGAAGGTGGGAAGATTGCGTTAAAGCCGACCTGAAAGGACTGGGTTTGGACGGAGAACGGTGGAGAAAGGTGTGTAATAAGCGATTAGTGGTGTCGGCATCGAACCTCCGGATTCGCTAAGCCTTTTATTATTATTATTATTATTATTATTTTATACACTGTAATGTTATTACTTCGATTATACTAAGCCGATACATTTCGCTCAATTCGGAGTAATATAACCGCCCCGATTCTTCGGCTGACTCAATTTTCTTCGTTACGATCATTCTACGCAATTCTTTATTTTCATAAACTGTAATACGTACCTCATCCCTAAATGTAAGAGGTCTCGTTTCGCATTCTTAAATAACCGTAAAAAGAATTACAGGTTTTCTATATTTTAATTTTTAAATAAAAATCATTTCCCTCCTTTAATCTAGCCTAAACTTTCTCTTTAATTTCGTTTTTTTCTTGTAATCATAGGCAGTAAATATTTAAGCTTTCCACATGCCCAAATGTATTAAAATAACTATTACCGTGACTAAATCTCCCTTAAATATATATTTATAATAAATTCTTGCTTGAAGCTATATATTACGGAATACGTGCTTAAGATTTGTCTTCGGTACATCGAGGCGGTCTCATGTGTCCCACCTTTTCGACGAGTTAAAGTGGCTCTTCCCTTCTTTCCGCAGACAATATTTCCTTGGATCTTTCCTATTCCAAACCATCAACACAAGACATCCGTCCTACATCGACAGTCTCCTACAGTTTAAACCCATGGTCCACTCCCAGAAAACAAGATCCCGTGTTTCCGACCTTTCTATCCCTTCCTATAGAACTAAGACGTTTCAATATTCCTTTATTGCCCGATCCACAGCCTTCTGGAATTCCTTGCCATCTGATATCCGCCATGCCTCTTCCTTATCCTCATTTAAATATCATCTTTACCAATTCCTTCTCACATCCCAAAATGACGATATACAATAAAATAAATATTGCGAAACAGACTTTGACTGAGGTGAATGGTTGTTAAAATTGATTGAGTTTTAATTTCAAAAATCAACCCATGCTTATTTTATTTTGTTTTATTTTCATTTAAATAATTTTTTCTTTCGTTTTTTCTCAAAATGGTGTTATTTTTACTTGTTTTAACATTATTTCACTGAAGATACTGTGTATATATTCTTCAATATTGACTAATGTAATTTTTGGCCAGATGTAGTTTTTATTGTTTCTTTTTTTTTTATTTTGTACAGTTTTGATTACTGGTGCCTGTGACACAAATTGGGTGCTCCATGCGCAATAGCTGCTGCGCAATAAATGAAAAACATGCTTTTCTATACACTGTAGAGCAAAAACGTTAGATCTGTTTTTCATTTATTTTGATGAAATTTTCCTATAATGTTCTAATAATTGTCCTTTCAATTTTCGTATATGGATTAAATTCTGGAGAAAATAAAGAAGAAAAAGTTATAAAGAAAAGAAAAATGTATTCAATTCAAAGATTACGGGTCCATATTTTGATGTCAAAAAGGGGTTAATGTGAGAAAAATGATAACTGAGTGAAAGTAAGAAAATCTGTTGCCAGTATTACACAAGCTTCACAATTTCCTCAGCTCTTATCAGAAACAGCAATATTTTAGGATATTGAAATTTTTACACTGATCTACCTTAAACCGGTTTACATTGCTTTGGTTTATCTCTATTAAATCGTACTCAAAGCTTTTCTTTGATCAATTTTCAGGAAAATAAATCTAATTCAATTTGTTTTTGTTTCTTGATGGACATATGTAAAGATATAAAACTTTTCTGAAATAGGTAGGAAAGCCGTGTGAGTGGACACACCAGATTTTTTTTGTTAATATCTGTTATTCATAAGAGACCTCGTCCCAGAATAAAGTTTACTTTCTATCTATCTATTACAGTTTTTATTGATCTTTCCTAAGATTATAATCTTTGTAGAAAGGTTGCGAAATAGCCAGGGGGTTGCGGGTGTGTGCGGGGGAGAGATGAAGGATTATTCGAGGCTTGAGGAAGGGGAATGGAAGGTATGAGATATAACAATTTCCAGGTTTAATGTACGATTGAAAGGAGATGGGAGCTTGGATTTGGCCGGAAATGGGGGAGGGTGCCGCCTTCAACCGTGAGGGGGGGGCCTAACCCATATTGCTATAAACCCATCAATACCAACCTTCACTCCAAAGATAAATGTTGTCCTATTGTATTTATTTCATAATCCTATTGAGTAATCTCATCTATTTATGGAAGCGCGAACGTCCAGTGATTCATGATTCGTTATTTATGAGGCACAAAAGTCGTTCAATAGCAATATCTATCTTCGAAAGGAATATAACTTTACCTTTTGAAAAAAGCGAAGGAGAAAATCTGTATAAAAATAGAGTAATATTACTCGATTAACCAAGAGTTCTCGTAATGTAGATAATTAGTTAATAATTTATTATTTCATTTTTTATATTATTAATTGTCCTCTTATCATTATATTACGATAACGATATGATTAAAATCCACATTTAAAAAACGCTGCAAATTATTTCACAATGGTTTACTATTTCCCAAAAATTATATATCTAAAGTAACATTACTTTTCTAGTGACAATTATTTGCTTAACGTTTTTTTTTTTCATCATCAGTAATTTACTAAAAAAAAAAAATAGCATTACTTCAGCAACACATTCAAAAATCAAAACCCAAAACAAAGGATTTTCAGTAGAATATAAAAAACATCTAGAGACCTTATCTTTGTTCCTAAATGTCCGATTTAAACTATTTGTTTTTATTTTTTACGAAATTTCGTAAACTTTTAAAAACCATACATTATCGACAAAAAAGTGTTTACTTTTTGAGTTATTCGGAATCTAATTTGACCACCCATCATAACTTTTTTTCCAGCTTCTTTTCGTTGAAGTATGTTATATAGATAAATTTAAAGGGCTTCGAGAAGAGGAGTTTAGCCAAGTTTCATTGAAATTGGTACATTCGTTTAGGCGCTACATTCTATAGCAACGCAGATTTTTCGGTCGCAATTTTAAAAGTAAAAGGCGGATAGTAATGTCGATGAAATATTATCGTCCTCGGGTGACCTCTGATTTTAAATCCAAATTTGAAAAAAAATCGGTTCAGTATTTTAGGAGAAAATGAGCGTACGGCGGCCAGACAAAAAAATTTTTTATTCGTTTTTCGAATTCTACCCATCCTGAAAAGTAAAACCTCAAATTTTGAGAGGGGTTTAAGTTTTTGAATTTTTTGTTCGATTACAATTGTTCATTATTGAAAGTAATGAACCAATAATAATAAATACCACTTAGAGTTAAAACACAACAATAGGGTATTTGCATACATTTTCATTTTTATATGCGATATAGTTATAAGGATAAAAATGCAACAAGTTTCAACATTATTCTGATACATATTTACAAGGAAAGTGGTGGGAACGTAGCTACGTCACGCGAATGGATGGGAGACATGGCTACATTATGGGCTACTATAGTCAAACCGTTGATTATATTATACTTTTTATTTTCAAAACCTCCAGTTTAGAAATACCTTTCCTTTTTTTCTCTCACTGTATTGCTTTTGAATAAAAATATTATATTTAAAACTCATTTTCTTATTTTTTAAACATGCAATTTTACAGTTTATAGCAGAGAGAGAGATAAATGAAAGGCATTCTTCATCAAACATCTTTTTGCACTAGTGATGGACCCCTTACAAATTTAATTGTTCTAGTAATGGACAGGGAGTCGGTGCCAATAATGGACATACCTCAAAAAATTTTATAATCTTTATTTAAATATAAAAATAAAAATAAATATAAGGTAAGATAAATGTTCAACTTACTCCTAGTAAAACTATTAGTTGTCAATAGAGGGCATTGTTCTTCAGTCTAGAAAAAACTGAAACCTAGTTAAATGCCAAAGTCCAATTTGTCCATCACTGAGGCCTCTGTTAGTAATCATTTTTATTTAAATATAAATAAGTTTTAGTAATTATCCTTTAAATTTATTTTACCTCTTGTTTTCAATGATAAACATTAATGTTTCATAGTTATTTGAATATATTCAATATTAATTTCTTCCCATCCTATTTAATGTTTTTTTTCATTATTTTTGATAAATATTCAACTTACTCTTACCAAAACTGTTAGTTTTGAAACGTCCTGAGCTCTTGCACGATAGAAACAGTAATGATAGGCACTTTAAAATTTTCTTTTTAGAATTTTATTCAGATGTCAATAAAGGGCGTTGTTCTTCAATCTAGAAAAAACAGGAACCTTTAAATCAACAAGGAAGCTTATTATTTACAGTTAAAGTCCAACCTGCACATAACTGGCACGTCTGTCCATAACTGGTGCGTTCACCCTAATTTGTAGAAATATTTTTTGGTCTATTATTTTGAATGAAAACTAATTCTTCTCTCTTATAATATTCAGCTTTCACCTATTTTTATATTATATTTTCATTCGTTCACTGGCCAATATACGGCCAAGTTGAGTATGTCCTGATGTTTCATGAATAATCTTCGATATAACTCTTCAATTGAGGCTAATTATTAGAGTGTTCACGGGAGGAGTTCATCTTAACCTCATGTTGTGAATGAAGATGAAATTTGTAAACATGCAAATACATAAGTTTTTGTAGATCAGCTTTAGCATATAGATTTCTATTAGCCGCCGAATTCGTCGAAGAAGTTGAAAGATGTAATAACGGAGAGTAAGAGTTATAGATGCTGGACAAATTATCAGTATGTTGATTATTGCGCCATGTTATGACTGTGTGTACATGAATTAGACTTGAAATTTTTTTATTAGAGATTTTTTACCTAAAAAGCCACATCTGAGCTAAAATGTACAGCGCACGCTCCGATCAAAAGCATGATGCTAGTCGTAAGCCCAGTGAAAAGTGTTAGAAGGAGTGATCAGAAGAGGGCTGAGCCATACCGCTGTAGGGTGCTCCGGCTTAGTTAGAGTGCGGCAATAGATGGTGGGCCCCATAGCGTGTCGGCCCCGACATCAAGTATGACCTGTGCTTCTCTAGCCCACTCTATCCTCATTCGATTTTCTTACTCTCGCTTCTTTTTGATCCCCTTGCATTCCCAACTCATCTCCGTTCCTAGTGGTGTCTAAATAACTAATACATCACCTCGACCACCGTAGATCTAAACGTTAATTAGCTTAATTGTCTCCATTGGTCGGATCGGAAGGTTATTGGATTATAACGCTATACCTAGGGAACTAATTACAATGCCAAAGCCACTCTCTACGCGTTTTATGATCCATCAGGGTTTCAAAATGTTCTTTCCTTTCCAGTTCATTAGGCAGCAGGAAATCATTTATAACTCAGTTCTTGTATTTCACCTGCCATGGGACGTCGAAGTACGATGGAATTAGGGATAAAATGGAAGTTGACTTGTCTATGCCGCTCTGGGATAGGCCAATTAATTTAACCAGTATTCGCCCGCAGTAGAAATTAGACCATGTTTTATTTTGGAATATTTTTTTATTATATAAAAACATGTTGACCCAACCAAAACCTCAGTTATATTACTGGTCAGTTTAAGACTGCCGGATTTTCTCAGTTGTCCATGTTTTTTTTCATGCATGGTTTGTTCCATAAAATATTTTCTGGTGTGTGCTGTCCACTTAAACAAATTTAAACCATTCGATATTTTACCACTATCTATTTCGTCTCTTCGATATATTTTTTTAAATAAACATTAAAACCATCGTTTTTGGAAAGCGCTAGGAACAATAAATGAATCTGATCGTTATAAAAAAAAATAAAAAAAATAATCGACTATCGATGGCCAATAGAGTTGATGAATAGCGTAGCGTGGAACACTTCTAACTCAGTAAACTCAGTTTGCCCAAATTTGTTAGTTAGAACCTTCTCAAATTAAATCCACGAATTGTTAATTAAATCTATGTAGGATACAAATAAATTAGATTGATTGCGCTTCGCTGATTAATTGGTGAATGAAAGACATAATTTGTGGAATAGAAATTTCTGAAAAAAACTGAGGATAGTAAAAATTAATTTTACTAAGAAGGATCTTTAGCACCAATGACGCGGTTGAGTGAGTAGCGCAGGGATCTCTTGGAGTCCTGCTTTTCCTTCTATAGTTGGGGGAGAAGCCTGGCTTAGGGTTCCCTGCCTAATTGTATATATTGTATATAGGTATGACTGTGTTTTTATGTTTTTTAATTTACTTATCTTTAGATTATTTTATATTTTTTTTATTGTACATAGTTTTTGATTATTATTTTACTTTTATTAACTTTATATTATCTCTATATATGGTGTGAATGGGTTCATGTACTATATACTATTGTCCACGTGACAGATTGTTATAATTCTAAATAAATAAAAAAAACAAAAAAAAACTAAGAAGGATAGATGAATTGATATGTTCATTAACACTAAACATACCATAACGGGTCAAATGACCCTTTTTGAACTTTTCCATTGAAAATGCACGTATAATTTTATTGCGTTTGCATATTTGACTTCATGAATTTTTCTAAGTAATTAATGTACAGTTATAAAAATATTTTTGTTTTGTTTTGTTTTGTTTATTCTGAGTAATCCTTGTTGTATACCGATATCTACCACAACAGGTCATTTGACCCGGAGAGATTTTTTTTGTTTTATGAGATTATCTAGTCATATTTGTAGTCAGTAAGTTGCACATTCTTCCAAAGACTGTTGCGTAAAGTAGTTCAACGAAAATAGCTCAGAATAATTTCAAGAAAATATCAAATTTTAGATTGAAAATAGCTTTTTAGTGTAAGAAAAAGTGGCAAAAATTGAAAGTCTTGGTAAGTACCTAGCTTATATTTTATTTTGATAGCTATAATAATACAGATAATTTTTTACCCAGAAAAATGTCGAAGCAAACAAGACAGTACAAGTTCTTAGAAGATATAAATAATATTGGCGAAGAGTTTTCAGAAATTAGTGAAGATGAATTTTCTGAAAATGAAGATATATCGGTTGCAAATAAAAATGAATTTGATTCTACAGATACTGACGATGAAGAGGAAAATATTGTGAATGTATGAAGTGGCCGAAAAAGAATAAGATTACTCACAAGTTCGGAAGAAAGTGAAGTAGAAATAAATGAAGAAAATGTTGGGAATGATGGACCTGTTTGGCAACAAATGCAAGTAGGTGGCACACCTGGAAGAGCACCACTGCGATGAACTATGAATTAAAAGTTTTTATTTTTTGCTTTTGTAATAGAAATGCTCAACATACTATTTTGTTTAATCATAATAAATTTAATTTATATTTTTATTTCCTTCCTAAAATCCATATTTCATACATTCAAGCATGAAACATAAAATCGGGTCATTTGATCCGATATGGTAGAAATAGGTATATATTAAGTCTTGGTATGATTAGTGTTAATTAATTTAAAGAGAAAAATAACATGTTTTTTAATGTGCTATTGAATTTCATAGTACTATTGACTAATATTGTTATATATCTTACAGAACGTAATTTACTTTAATTTTATATTAATTATTTTTAGTAAACATATATATATATATATTTTTTTTTTTTTTTGAAACGTAGGCACAAAATAAAATTCCTTTTTTTATTTTCGTTTTTCATTGCGACTATAGAAAATATTGTTGCGATAGGGGTTGCCTTAAATACTTTTCTGGCATAATAAATTAAAAGTTAACTTTCAAATATATATAATAAATGAAACTATTATAATGATTATTTTTTAAATTATTCTATGCTTATTGGTATGATAGAAAATTAATGTTTTTTTGTTGGTTTAATTATCAATTAATAAATCACTGTTATATTTTGATTTGTAATTAACTATAGCCGTTTTCGCTTTTTTACTTCACAATTAAGAACGGAGCGAAGAGAATTTGAGGGGGAAATATTTTTATTAGGTTTCCGCCAATTTAAGCAAACCGCCTGGCTGTTAAACCCCCCGAAATGGAAGCTGAGCAAACCAACCTTCAAGATAAAAATTACCTGGGCCAAGCATTGCGGTTAACAGAAACCAAAACTTCTTCTCAGTTAAACTTAATGGAAAAAATGTTAATCGTTCCAATTCAAATTCATTCATTCAAACCATTAGGCCATTATGAAATAATTAGATACTTGAGAGACATTTTTTTACTTTCCTAGCTATATTAGGTAAGGAATGTATTGCAATCGGGTCTTATTTCCGACGGATCTAGTATATATCTAACTAAGTATATATTCTATGGTAAAATTTATAATTAAACTTTTGAAAGGCAATTAAATTATCAACAAAACTATTATTTATAATTTAAATTTCATATCATTAATCTCACCTTGATGTTTTCATGTTTACCGTGTGGTCTTAAGCACACACCTTAGTTTGTTTTATTAAATATCTGTTTATTTTCGGTTGATCTTAAAACTAAAATCTCATCAGATTTAGGTATTTTAAGACTTCAGTTAATATTTATAAATTCTCCTTGAACGTAAAATTTATAATTAAACTTTTGAAAGGCAATTAAATTATCAACAAAACAAAACAACAAAACAAAAAAATAATCGGAATCGAACCAGTATTAGCGATTATACTTGATAAACTGATGATTAACCGTTTAGCCTGTTTTTTTTTTTTTTTTGCAATGTCATGAAATTCCCTACAAAACTATATAAATATCGTTATAAGTAATGTAAGTGAAAGTAAGAAAATATGTTGCCCGCATCACACAAGTTTTTTCTCGACTTTTAACAGAAATGTTTGTTTGGCAAAATTGGACTGAGGTAAAAAAGTTTTTTTAAAAATTTATTTTTACATTTAAGCCATTTGCACATGCGCAACTAGTAAATTCGATTAATTAGATATTAACTGCGAATTTGTTTGATTAACTTATTTTTTTTTATCATTGTAGGAGTTGGTCCCTTGACAATTTTCTTTTTAGTCTGCCTCGATCAAGTAACAGGGAGGAAGAAAGGGACAGGTTTGGATGATTGAGAGTAGAAGAATGAAATGAAATGTTCAAGCCGTTATGTATAGTGTTATTTGAAATGTACCAAGGTGCGTTGGCAATTTTTCATAGAATTTTTTATTGTTTTGTTTGTATTTTATTGATGTATGTTTGTTTTTCCGAACCCCTAAGTTCTGCTCCGTATGTCCACATTGGTCTCAGTACGATGTTGTAGATCAGTCGTTTCTTTTTGAAGATAGATATCGCTATTGAACGACTTTTGTGTCTCATAAATAACGAATCATGAATCATTGGACGTTTGCGCTTCCATAAATAGATGAGATTTTTCAATAGGGTTATGAAATAAATTCAACAGGACAACATTTATCTCTATATCTAGTGTCTATTTATATCTAGTGTTGCCCTTAAATCTCTCTCTGTGCCATGAACTTTAAAATTGCATGTATAAAATATAAGAAAATGAATATATTTTTATTCAAAAGCAGCACAGTGAGAGAAAAAAGGAAATATATTTCTAAACTGGAAGTTTTAAAAATAAAAGTATAATATAATCAACGGTTTGACTATGGCGCTGGTAGCACATGATGTAGCCATGTCTCCTCCATTCTCGTGACGTAGCTACGTTCCCACCACTTTTCTTGTAAATATCTATCAGAAGAATGTTGAGACTTGGTGCATTTTTATCGTTATCGTTATTGCATATAAAATTAACATTTATGCAAATACCATATTGTTTCGTTGAATTAAATGCAGACTTTAATCATATCGTAATATACCGATAATAGTGCGATTAATAACATCGAACAATAAAATATTAAATTATTAAAAAATGATTTATATTTTCACCTTTATCGTGCGGTCTTAAGTAGACATCTTAATTTTCTTTTTTTTATTAAATATCTGTTTATTTTTGGATGATCTTAAAACTAAAACCTCATCAAATTTAGGCATTTTAGGACTTTAGTTAATATTTATAAATTGTTCTGGAATGTAAAATGTTTTATAAAAATGAACTGTTGATTAGGAAGAAATTGATACTGGTATATGCCCTCATTAAAAAGTTCTCAAATGGTGTAGTTAAGCTGAGGCAGTTTTACTCCTTAGTACTCTAAGGGCTTAATTACAACAAGGGCATACAAGTCGTCTGAGGTAAAGTTGCTTGTGTGGTGGGGGGTCACTTTGTGCATCATGTTTCTTCCTTTAATTACCTAATTAACAAGCAATCCTGTGTATGTTTCTAAGCTGGTAGTGGTTACAATTAAGATAGATCATTCCGATCTCAAATATTTAAACTTTTAAACATGTTTAGCAGTTCAGATTAAAAAAAACAAAACAAAAAACATAATGGTCCATTTAGACAAGTAAATTGCGTGTATATTTCGGAAGGGAAAAAACGTCTGCCAAGTAAAGTCAGTATAGCTTCCTCGCCGTTTATATCGGCTCTATATTTCAAGGTTTTTATTTTTTAGTATGACAGTAAAATCTCCGAAAGAAACAGTTTTCGAAAAAAAAAAACAGTAATCTCTCTCAACATTCGCGGGTTGGATATCCACGAATTTTCTATATCAGCGAATATTAAAGTTCCATATTTCCAGATTGCGTATTCTACGATACGTGATTTTAAAAAAAATCCCAGTACATACTGAAAATTCATATAACTATTGTTGGTGCAAAAGGTCGTATGTAAAAGTTAAAGCTTCCGAAATAAGGTTTATCTCTTGGTATATTCATAGTCGAAAATTATATTTTTGACCTATCAATTAACTGTTATGTTCTCAGTGATTTTTTTCGCCATCATGTAATGTAAAGTTTCAGGAAGGTTAAGGCAAAATTATTTCTTAATTTTTCTAATACGTAATTAAGGGTTCTTGTCCATGGTATATACCTCTTTTTATCAAATTATTAAGATCCGCCTGAAACTTCATAAATATCTTCATTTCATCTTAAACTAAAAATATTTGTTTTAAGAAAATTCTCGGATTGGTTCGTTTTCAACATGGAGGTCGGCAAACTTTGTCTATTTAATTAGGTTTCAAAAAATCGTAAATACTCATTTGCTTTATGCTTGGATCATAAGATAATTTGATCACAAAACCGATAAAAAAGGTGGCCAACAAAAATATTTGGCCGTTTAGCCAATATAAACTCGTTATTTTGATAATTTGGGGGTGTAGGTCATACCAAACGGCTCAATATTTTTGAAGGACACTTTCTTTTTCGACTTCCTGCTCAAATTATCTTACGATCCAAGGGAAAAGCAAATGGGTATTTACGAGTTTTTAGTACCTAACTAAATAGACAATGTTTGCCGACCTCCAGATTGAAAATGAATCAATCCCAAGAATTTTCGTAAATAAAAGATTTGTAGTTTATGATGAGGTGAAGTTATTTACGAGGTTTCAGGCGGATCTTAATAATTTGATAAAAAGATTTCTGTACCACGGACTATTAATTTTTATGATTAATATTTCAAAAACTTCAGTTTTTTATTATTTTCAAGGCGCTCTAGAAAGACGATTAATAAATGTATAATTGGATTTTTTCTTTTGTTTTTTTTTTAGAAAGAGGCTTCACATACTTTCTTAGACCATTGTTTTAATCTTTTCGATGACTTTTACCACATTTAGTATACCTTTTTTTTTCCTCCTATTGTGAGTCGAGGCTATTCGTATGTTCCATGTCTTCTTCGTTTGTCGGTCCCCTTTGAATGAAAAGCTACAGGAAATATTCTTTTCTTTTCATACGGTTAGAATGACATCCTTTCCTCGTATTCATGTATTTCTCGTATTACATCTCACCCATTCTTTCCCGTGTGCGTTTAATTTTTTTAAATTTCCAAGCTGTCTAATTTTTTTCTATGGTTTACTGTCATCATCAAAAGAAAAAAAAAGTCGACTCTTTTTTCCGACCATATAATTTGCTTTGTATTTTTCCTGGTTTCTTTATAATTATTTGATCAGTATTGTTTTTGCACAGGGCTCTAATTTTTCGCAAACTTCTGTGAACCAATTCTATACTGTTTGATTTAATCACATTATATTTGCATGATCCTGTTGGCATTTCTTTGGTATTCCCTTTAAATGAGAAATTCCAATTACGTTTCGTCCAAGCGATTATACCCTTAAGGGTGATTTCGACAAATACCATAGTAACTGGTCATCGTAAAGCCTAATGACCATTTTCAGATGAAGAGGTAAATTGCTTGATGAAGCCTTTTTTTTTTTTTTTTTTTTTTAGTTTTTATCAATGTGGGCCTAAATATAAATATGTTGTCTAATTGGATGTTGAGGTATGAAAGGTTTTTCTTTTTATTAATTGGAGCTTTGGAAGCTTTATCCTTATCCAAGGATAACGCATTTATATTTCCATGAAATACCATGTATTTCTTTTTCTTTGTTCACTTCTACACCTCATACCAAATACTACATCATTATGAGCTGCCATCTCCTGGTTGTCAGCGAATTATACGGTTCAAAGGCATTTATTATATACTTTACTACTATAACCATGCATTTTTTTCGTCCATATTTTTAAAAATTCTTCAACGTAACATTGAAAAAAGGGAACAACCTTGTTGTATGACAATTTACAAAGATGCGACAGGAGCGATGGCCAGAATTAATCTTTATGTATCCACCGATAGAAAAGCAAACTAGAAGACGACCTTGGAAGAGATGGTTGCAGGATGTGGAGGAAGGAATGTCGAAAAGGATATTAGCAAGACTGAAAGAAGTGGCAGGAACTTATTGGCATGATAAACAACTATATGCCTAAAAAATTAAATTCAAAACTAATATTTGAACTCTTGAAAAACTCAAATATTACAGTGCATTCCTAAGGTTTCTTAATAATTGTTTAAATTGGAATAAATATTGGATGTAAGTTTAACATTGGAAATTTCAACTCATTTCAACTGATTAAAAAAAAATAATGAATATATAAAATTGGTCTGGTCTATATAATATATAGGTACTTATAATTCTCCCCTAGATTTATTATTTCAAACCTTCAATGTTCTGCGTTATCTCATTGCTTGTATGTCAGACCATAGACCAATCAAACAATTAAAGAAAATTCAAACAAATATCTTTCATTATTTGTCGGTTAATTAAAATTAATGTTTTATCTTGAAATGTCTGTTAAATGGTAGAAAAGTGTATTAAGTCAATATTAGATTTATGTTCTCCTTATTATTGTTTAAATTTATCTTTCTCTAAGATTTAGGTTAATCTTAATTTATTATTGTATTATAATTATTGCTATCTATTGACCGCCAAAAACTGTATAATATTCTAATCGAGCAGGTATTCCAAAAAAATTAGTAAATCTAGTCAGAATATGCTTGACGGAAACAGTCAATAAAGTTAAAATCGGTAACCATTTATTCGAAAAGTTTGAGGTTCTTTCGGCTTTAAAACAAGGAGATTCCCTTTCGCCTGTCCTGTTCAATTCGGCATCAGAACATGCCATTAGGGAGGTAATGCGTACCAAAGAAGGGTTGGATCTGGGTGGGACAGCATCCGTGCTTGGTCATGCGGATGATTTGGTTCTCTCAAGCGAAGACCCGGAAACTGTAAAACTAAATACGACAACGTTAATGAAATAAAGGGTTTCAAATAAACAAGAATAAGACAAAATATATGATTAGATGCAAAAATGGCGATTTTGCCGGTGATATCGATATAGAAGGTAATATATATGAACACTTAAAGAAGTTTAGTTATCTAGGGTCTAAGATGACTAGGAAAAACGAGATTCAAGAGGAGATTAAGGTTAGGCTGAAGGCGAGAAATGCTTGTCATTTTTCTGTGATAAAACTACTTAGCTCGCGCCTCTAATCCCGAAACTCAAAAACCAGAATCTATAAAACCATTATCTTACCTACAGTTCCCTATGGATGCGAAACGTAGCCGCTTACATTAAGTGATGAGCAACGTCTTAAGGTTTTCGAAAATAAAGTATTGCGTAGAATATTCGGACTGAAGAAGGATGAGTTAATCGGAGTATTTAAACGGTTACATAATGCCGTAAATAATACATCGCGGCGAATCAAATGGGCTTGTAAAGTTGTTGCGCTTAGTTACTAAAGAATTCTTAAAAGGTTAATATTTGCTGTACCGAATGGTAAACGTCCGAAGGGAAGATTGTGTTAAAGCCGATCTGAAGGGACTGGGTTTGGACGGCGAACGGTGGAGGGAGGTGTGTAATAAGCGATTGGTGGTGTCGGCATCGAACCTTCGGGTTTGCTCATTATTTTATTATTATTATTATAATTATCGCTCTCGTTTGCTGATTATAGTTTTAAATTTAATTTTCAATGATACATTTTTTTTTATGGCCCGTTTAACTCAAAATCTTATAAGATTTGATGAGAAGGAGTTAGTCGAGGGTGCGGTAAAATAAATAAAAAATTAAGATATATTAATTATTTTAATTTTTGCCGACGTTTCGACCCACTTTGCAGGCCGTCTTCAGGGCGTAGGATGTGGCACTGCGGGAGGCAGTTGAAACACTCAACAACTTCCACCGAAACACTCAAGGCAGTGTTTCAACTGCCTCCCGCAGTGCTCTGAATCCTATGCTCTGAAGACGGCCTGCACAGTGGGTCGAAACGTCGGCAAAAATTAAAATAATTAATGTATTTTAATTTTTTATTTATTTGACCGCACCCTCGACTAACTCCTTCTCATATTATATCCACGGTCAACCATCTCTACATCATTATAAGATTTGAATGTATTGATGTTATAAATTAAACAATATTGATGATTTTTTACGTTATTGGGTTTTTACTGCATGATTTTGCACATTTTTCGGATTTTTACTGCACGAAAATTAGGTCTCCAATTTTAACGCAATATTCATTTTATTGTCTATTGTACGTATGAACATAAGTGACTCTAAGCATGTGTATACTTTATATACCTCGTATAAGAATTACATTTACAATTTATGCAATATACATCGAGCGTAGGTATATACAGCGATATATGTGGTTGAGAGCTTTTATTTATTTAAAAATAATACTATTACATCGGATATTATACAAATGGAGCTATTTGCAGCAAATTGGATAAAGTAAGGAAAGCTTCCTCGTTACCACGAAAGCAATCCTGGTTTTCCTCTGTTATTATTGTGTAATTAAAAGGGGTCGTGTCTCAAAGGGCACTTGATTCTCTGTGGGGAGGGGGAATGGTCAGAAGTTTCATTATGGCTCAATATTAGTTAAAATTTAATAAAGTTATTTTGATGGAAATGGGTTGGTAGCACTGATGAAATGCCGTATGTTGGCACACTCGGCTTCACAGGATATAGTTCGTCCTAATTGTTTTTTCTTTTAAATGAGCAAATTAAAAAAAAAAAATACAAGAACATATGGTATAATGAAGATACTAAACATGTATTGATACTCATTCGTAGCATTATAATAAGAGCCCATATCTCGAGGCCATTTTTTTTTTCAGAAGAATACGTTGATTATGCAAGATTAAAAACTAGTTAGGTTCGGATGGTTCTGGAATTTATTATTGAAGGATAGATATCTGGATTGGACCAAATCTACAACGTATAGAGCATTAAGGTCATCATATTTTCCGAACTAAACAGAGATAGATTTATTTATTTAAATAATAACAATACAATCTGCCACCAAAGTGGATTTGGTATTATGGCACTATGCTTACATTAATTTCTTATACACAAATTAAAATATAAGTTAAGAGGAAAATAAAATAAGAAGAAAAAAATATATAGAATATTTAATAGTTGACCATTGCTTTATAAAGGAAGGAGATGGTCCGTGGTGGCGGTCATAAATAGGCTAAATAGCGCGGCACTATTTTATTAAAAGCCAACGTTTCGACCCGATTATGCAGGTCTTCTTCAGGGCTAGAACGGACAAGATACAAAAATATAGTGACTTGTGGAAGTTACATAATATTTAGACAAAAAAATGTAAACAATGTGATTAAGCTGATTAAAATTATAAACGGTAAGTACATTAAAATATAAACAAAGTAAGCTAATTAAAAAGATCCTAAACTGAAGTAAATAGATGGTAACAATTGTCGTAGTGTAATATATAATATATGCATATGTGCATATACTTCTACAGATCTACAGGAGAGATTGAAAGAAAAGGAAAAAGGATAAAATATGAAATAATAGATATAAAGGACATACAACATCTGATGTGAACCCTCTGTTTTGAAACCTCCCAATTTTTTCAATGCCTTTTATTTAGTTTTAGTAGGGCTTTAAGTATCATTCGTCACTTCTTAAATGAACTATACTATCGAATTGTATATGGTGTAGGTTATATTAGCAAAACATTTTGGGGTAAGAATTAAATTTATGTAATATAATAATAGTGATATGTAAGAATAAAATAATGTAAATTACTTTAGTTTTAGTCAAGTTAATAAAAATAATAATATAACGAAGTGATAAAACAGGATTGAATTAAGAATGATTGATTTTGTGATATTTTAAAAATATTTGCTGATTACGCCTGTTTCACGGTATTTAATTTTCTCTTTTATTTTGTTCATTTATTTTTTGTGCAGGGCTTTCATGGATGTTAAATTTTATTTTTTAGCTGTAACTTTACAAAGCTTTGCCTTTTTAGTTGATGAAGGCCTGTGAAGTTAATAAGCAGACTTACGCTTGAAGTATCCTTTTTAATGAGAGCCAGAAGTAATTACTTGACTTTAGAAAGTGTGGCGATAATTGCAACTAATTGTCCTTCGTCGAAGCTTTAACAGTTCAATAAGTCTTTATAATTTTAATCACTCTCTGCACAATATAAAATTTACATCGAAAAAAACCCACCTAATTTAGGCATAACAACGTTAATATTATCAACATTGCTGTCGGCATCCTTGTTATTTTTTAGTATTTATGGACTCCACTATTATTATTTGTGATAGTTACTGATTCCTAAATAAGTTAGATACGAGATGGGACTAGAAGCTATTAAGATTGTTGGAATTGCTGATACTCGAACTGTATAGAGAAATTCGATGAAATAAAATAAAAATCCGTTCCACTAAAACTCATGAAAGGTCTTGGATTCAGTAATTTGTAAGTGAGTTTCTTGGTCAATATCTGCCTTCAGCCGGATTTGATCCTGGTACCTTGAGCTTAGGAGGTCAGTGCTAACTCACTGCAAGAATCACTTATCAACTTAATTTAATTTAACTCTCCTCTTTTAAAAAACTTCATGAAGATATTATTTTTCTATGTAAGAAAACATAGTGTCATATGTGTTTCAATCATTCAAAGATTTGTGTTTTTTATTTTAAACATAAAAAAAGAAAGTAAACAGACCGAGTTGTTAAAACAACTTTTTAAGCTTTCTCAGATTCTATTTTCTTTTTTTTTAGGATTAATATATTTTTTTGATTTATTATAAGATTTATTTGAACAATAATAACAATGCAATTCTGCCACAATCAAGGACATTTGGTCTTGTGTTTGTGCTTAAATTCATTCTTTATATACTAATTAAAATACAAGTTGAGAAAAAAAATAAAATAAGAAGAAAACATAAGCAAAAGAAAATATATATATATATATATATTAAAAGAAAAAAGACAACTAGAAATACTTGTAAAAAGAGAAAAAAAAAACTCTAAAAATAAAAATAAAAAATACATAATTTTTTATGGGCTCAATTGATTATATAACTAATTTATTTATTTTTACTGACTTATGTCTTACACAACAACGGGTATCTATAAAATATGTGGTATTTGCCTTATATCGTGTATACGAATATTTTAATAATTTTTGAATAATACGCGATTAGTAAATAAAGTTAAAATCAATTTCCTGAAATATATATCCTTGATTAAAGCTTAACGTTCAAACATAGCTTTAATAGTTTTGATTAATAATCAACCAATCAGAATTAATGAACGTTTAACAATAACACCGCGACTGAGTTATGTACATCACATTATAGTTCACATTAAACATTATTTTTTATAGTCTAACTGTAATCAGAACTAACTAGAATATTTTTTATTTGTTTATTTAGAAATATGATAATATATCACGTGGACAATAATTATACTGATATATGAAAACATTCACACTATATATACAGAAAATATAAAATTAACAAAAGTAAAATAGTAATAAAAAATTATGTACAATAAAAATAAAATAACCTAAAGATAAGTAAATTAAAAACACAGTCATGCCTATATAAAATATATACGATCAAGCAGGGAACCCCAGGCTTCTCTCTTCAACTATAGAAGGAAAAGTAGGACTGCAAGAGATCCCTGCGCTACTGTCTGGAATAGACTAGAATATTAACGGAAAATACTGAATTTCTTATATAAAGTTATTCCCTAATTTTTTCTTTGTTTTTCTCGATTATATAAAAAAGTTTTTAGTGGCTTTCATATTTTATTTTATTTTAGTATTAGGAGATTACAAGCTCCTATTGGCTCTATTACACAGCTGTGCATCTAATAACATAGGTGTTGAGCTACTTTAACTTCTTATTTTCTATTATACAAAGTAAATATTTACACCCTGCAGTCTTTGTTACGGGGTATTGATCTACTGTAATCTTCTACTCTCCTAATGCGAAATAAAGATTTTAGAACAAAAATTTGTACGAAAAATGGTATTCATCTGGTGGTGGTTAATTTAACCTACGTAAGAGCAGTTATTTTTCAATCTAGACACTTTCCCCTTGAATAGAATATATTTATTATTATATCATATATAAAATTGTAATTATTATAAAATTGAAAAGGAAGCACAACAATATAACGCACAATAAAATTATTAGAAAAAATGTGATGTGTCCATTCACACGACTTCCCTACCTATTTCTGGAAAGTTTTTATATCTTTACATATGTCCACTAAGAAAAAAAAAATTAATTGAATTTATTTTCCTAAAAATTGATAAAATAAAAGATTTGAGTACGATTTATTTGATAAACTAAAGCAATGTAAATCGGCTTAAGGCAGATCAATGTAAAAAATTCAATACCCTCTAATATTGCTGATCAAAAACTTTTTGCCATAGCCTAATTTTGTCCAACAATAATTTCAGTTAAAAGTAGAGGAACCAATGAAGCTTGTGTGATGCGGGCAACAGCATTTTTTACTTTCACTTAGTTATCCTTTTTCACTCATTCGCCCCTTTCTGACACCAGGATATGAACCCGTAATCTTACATTGGAAATTGAATAGCTGTAACTTCGTTAATAGTTGTCCAAAATGAACGATTTTTATAGAGAATTTTATTACCTATTTGTGTCACATGCATCAGTAGTCAAAACCCTACAAAATAAAAAAGAAGCAGCAAAATCTGTTCATTAGTTCCCGAGAAAATCTCGGCACAGACAGACAGACCATGACTAAAAATGTGTTTTTTATTTATTTGATGATCGCAATACTTTCCTTACCTAGGAGTAATCGATAGGAAAGTAATAAAATACTCGAATCGATGTTGGGCTTATGTGAGCCTGGACAAGTCGAGTATATATTATGTTTACAAATTAGTAATAAGAATATTTATAATTTCATTGAGAAAATCATAATTTCATTACCACCTTACATGAAAAATATTTGATAAATTACTATTTTTAAATTATTTATTTTTATAAATAAAATATGTTTTTAAGCAATCGTGTTTATAACAATACATCCCATATCATTGATAAACAAAAAATAATAGCTTTGCAACGTTTTATTGCAATAATTTTTGCTGTAAACACGAGTACTTTTAGGTGAATAATAAGAAAATCACATAATTTCTTTATATAACTTAAGATGAATCGCTTTTTTTCTAATACACCTTAAGTTAATTAATATGGACTAAAAACGTGAAAGTTTTTTTTTTTAAAGTGAGCTAACTGTAGTACAGTTGAAGAACGAAAAAAAAATCTCGAATAACATAACTTTTTTTTTAAACGAAACGTAGCTGAATTTGTTCTGTTTGAACAATTTTAACAATGACAAACTCTACTTTCGTTTGATGTAACGTTTGTCTAGTTTACTTTGGAGCAATGTTCAATTACTTAAATCAAATATTTGTTATCGCTTCCTATTCAACCAAAAACTAGACTCTCTTTGATTGAACTAAAAAAATACATATGTTTATATAAACTTTTCTGTAGATATTGGTGTCTACTTTCATCCTCTACTTACGGGACACACTATATAATAATATAGATTGGCAATGAGGCGCGGTGTATAATATAGATTTTTAAATGATTTAATATAGATTTGTTCGAACTATGGTTTTTATTAAGTTTATTTTATGTTAATAAAAAATACTACAATCTGAACTGCAGAATATATGTAAATTTCATTTATACAATTTGAAGAGTAGTACAATTAAATGACCAGTTGTATAATTTGTAAAATGGGGGTTGGTCCGCCGTTTGGACAGGGAATACTCCCCTAGTTTTTGATATAATTCACTCCAAACGTATCCCTACTATTCTTATTCGCTCAGATTCCTAGATCCAGCGTTAGTTACGTTCCATTTATCACTCTTTATTAGGCCATATTTCACTTCTAGAACGTTCTCCGAGGTCTCAGGTAGATGTTTGTGGATCTGGGCCTAGAGAGAGGCAATGCACTATGAAATATTCACGGTATTATTTAGACGATCCTAAGTGAGGCCGCTAGCGAATATTCTTGGTGAGGTTGAACATGTGTGGTCACGGCTGCGACATAAATGTTCCGAATAGGTCCCAAGAGTACTAGAGCCGCGTCCATAGTTGGTAGTGGTAGTGTGGTGGTATGGTATGGTAGTGTGGTGGTATGGTATGGTAGGGAAGCTACGTGGTTCCCATCCCATAACTGGAATGCCGTCTATCGTTCCGGACCTCCCACTAGCCAGTTTCGAATTGAGGGTTTTGCGATGTCGAAATGAAAATTTAATGCAAATTATGTTTTCTCATTTGCAATTCGTATGATGGTAAGTAATTTTTTCTTACGAATATTTTTTTAATTTTCAAATATTTTATTAGGATTAATAAATTATATCGTATTCCAATAAAATATATGCAATAAACAATAATTAAATAAAATTTGTAAGATTTAAATAAAAATTATTTTTCTAAACTCAGTATTACAAGAAAGATATATATTCTCATTTCTCCCATATTTTATGAGCTTTTTACTTTCACTTACGTATATATGTAATATATAGTAAGGGTAAGCATTGCGATCGTGAAGATTTTCGAATATCAGTTTTCAACGGAAATACATATTTTGAAAGAATTTGATAAGTTAATAAAGGAGAAAAAAAAATAAAAATGGAGAAAAACCTGCGTTGCTATAGACTGTAACGCCTGAGCGAATGTATCGATTTCAATGAAACTTCGCTAAAGTCATTTTCTCGACACCCTTTAAATTTATCTATATAACATATTTCAACGAAAAGAAGCTGGAAAAAAAGATACGAGGGATGGTAAAATTAAATTCCGAATAACTCAAAAAGTATACACTTTTTTGTCGATACTGTATGTGGTTTTTAAAGGTTTATGGAATTTTCTAAAAAAACAAACAAAAAAATCGTTAACGTTTAATTAGGAGGAAAGATATGGCCTCTAGTTTTTTTTTCTCTGAAGAGGCGAAAATTTGGATAAATTTAAAATATACTTTTATTCAGACTAAAATAACCTTTTTTCTACAGATATTTAATTTTTTTTTTTTTTTTTTTTTTTTATTATTTGTTTATTTAGAATTATTACATTCTGTCACATCAAGGACATTTATAATAGTGATCAGAGAAAGCACATTCACACTCTATTTACAATAAAAAAAATAAAATAAATAAATAAATAATACAGAAACTTAATAATAATAAATACAATAAAATAAAATAAAAATAAATACAATAAAATAAAATAAATGTATATAAACAAAAGAACTAACCTAATCATACACACTCGGGCTTGAGTGGAGAATCTGGCCATTGCCAAAACTCCAATAGATGCTTATTTACAAAAGGTCTCTGGGCCACTGCCGCTTCAACCTTCGAGGAGGATTGTAAGGATGGGTGGTGCTGGATAGAGATTGTGCAAGGGGATTTGGATGATAGGTAAGGTTTTGGTGAAATTTGGAGAATTTTTCTGGAATAAGGTCTAGGACAAATGGGATATTAAGGTCATGGTGTAGGATTTTGTTATTTACATAGAACGGAGCATCAACTATTGTTCGAAGGACTTTAGATTGAAAGGATTGAATACGTTTGATGTTAGAAGCTTTTGCTGTCCCCCACAGTTCAAGTCCGTATGTCCATATAGGTTTCAGTATTGTCTTGTAGATAAGTAATTTGTTTTCAATAGAAAGTTTGGATTTTCTGTTTAGTAGTCTGTATAGCTGGCCGTATCGTCGGTTGAGTTCTTGTCTTTTGAGTCTAGTATGTGGGTTCCACGTTAGTCTTCGGTCTAAATGAAAGCCAAGATACCGGACTGTGTCTGAGTAAGGAAGCTGGATGGAATTAAAGTGTACTGGTGGACAGGAACTGCGTCGGAGTGTAAAGGTAATATGTTGGCATTTAGATTCATTAACTTTAATGCGCCAGTTATTACACCAGTGCTCAATCAAGGTGAGGTGGTTTTGGAGATTTAAGGATGCTATGTTGGGATCAGAGTTGGATGATAAGATTGCGGTGTCGTCAGCGAATGTTGCAAGAAAAGTATCGGGATGAACAGGGATGTCAGCAGTAAAGAGGATGTAAAGCACGGGACCCAAGACGCTGCCTTGGGGAACACCGGCTTTAACGGAGTAGATATTGGAAAATTCTGTTCCACAGCGAACTCGGAAGGAGCGGTCAGAGAGGTAGGATCGGAGGACTAGGTACAAGGACTGAGGTAAATGGATTTTAAGCTTGAAGAGCAGTCCGGAGTGCCATACCCGGTCAAATGCCTGTGCAATGTCCAGAAATGCACCCGAACAGTATTCCTTGTTTTCTAGGGCTGAGGAAATATGATCAACAACTCGGAGTCCTTGTTGAACAGTGGAATGTTGGGAGCGAAAACCAAACTGATGGGAAGGAATATTTTGGGATTCTATAATGGGTAGGATTCGTTTCAAAAGGATCTTTTCAAAAATTTTTGAAAGGATTGGGAGTAGGCTAATTGGTCTATAGGATGTTGAGATATTGGGAGGTTTGCCTGGTTTTTGGAAAAGGATAATAGTGGAGTGTTTCCATAGCAGAGGAAAGTGGGTGGTGCGTAGGATACAGTTGTAGATATATGTAAGGAATATGACTGCTTTGGATGGAAGTTGTCGAAGGATTTGAGGGGTAAGGAGATCATGTCCAGGAGCTTTACGGGGGATTAATTTTTTTAATTGAAATTTCACTTCGGAAGGATGAATAGCTTTTGGGGGCAAGGAAAGTGGGATTGGTGATGTAAGGAATTCTTCTACTGTTACGGTGTGGGCAGGATGGGATTCCGGATGTGAAATAAATGTATTGGATAGGTGAATGGCGAACTCCTCAGCCTTATCTTCGTCAGATGCTGCCCAGGAGCCATCATCTCGTCGGAGGGGATGGGAAATGCGGTGAGGATTTAAGATTTTGGTAGTGGTTTTCCAAAGGGAATTGTCGCGAGAAGAAAGGGAGGATAGGTAGGAGTTGAAGGAATGTGATCTGAAGGTGGCTAATTCCAGTTTTAATTTTTTGCAGTAATAATTATAGGAGCAGCGGTCGGTAGGATGTCGGGTACGTTGCCACAATAATCTGGCACGGCGTTTGGTTTGGATTAGGTCAAGGAGGTGTTGGGGTAGAATGGTCTTTTTAGGAATTCTGGAGGAGTCTTTTGGGAAGGAAGCAGTCCAGGCGGCTTGTTGGATTGTGGTAGTAAAGGAATTTACGGCACTATCAAGGTCATCGGGAGTTTTGAGGGATATGTTAAGATCAATTTTATCGGAGATGATTTGGCGGAAAAGGTCCCAGTTAACTGGGCCCCTAATAAATGACGGTGGAGAAGGTTTGGGAACGGGTTCAAGTGAAACATTAAGGATTAGAGGACTATGGTCAGAGGAAAGTTCATTTAGACGTGTAATGGAACAATTGAGGGGACTTAAGCCGCTGTGGATAAAGAAATCAAGAAGATCAGGATTACGGTTGGGATCTGTAGGCCAGTAGGTAGGAGAGTTGGGGGAAAGGAGATGAAAATGTTGGGAATTGAGTGCAGACAGCAGGGTTCGGCCACGAGTATTCGTGGTTCTGGAACCCCATTGTTGATGTTTGGCATTTAGGTCTGCACCCAAGATGAAGTGATGTCCTAAGGAGTCGAGGAGAGAACGGAATTGGGCATTGGATATGGATCGGTTAGGAGGGCAATACGCTGATGCAAGGGTAACCGGAAAGGAAAAGGTTTTTATCACGATAGCGGTGGACTGTAGGAAATCATGTGTAGGTAACGGGAGTAGGTGATGGGAGAGGGATTGGTGTACAATGACAGCAGTACCGGCATGTGCTTTTCCGTCAGGGTGGTCAGTACGATATGTCAGGTATTGTGGTATTTTGAAGTGCTGTTTAGTGGTTAGTCGAGTTTCAGTAATTAGTGCCACGTCAATATTTTTGTCAAGTAATAATGTAGTTAGTTCGTTTGTGTGATTTCTAACACCATTCGCATTCCAAAGGAGAATGGATAAAGGTTTATTGGAAGTCATTTAAGGATTTTTCGCGGGAGGGATAAAATGTGATACAAGATTGGTGAGAAGAGATATCAAAGGAGTAACAAGGGATCTGAATTCGGAGAGGAAAGATGTAAGTAAACTGGTGAGATCTGTGGTATTTGAGGGAGGAGGAATGCGGGGAATTTGGTGTTGATAAAACTGTTGATTAGGTGAAGTTTGATTAGGATGTTGAGGGTGGGGTTGAGAATTTTGAGGTATGTGTTGTTGTTGCGGCAGGGTCTCACAATAAGTAACATCATTCTTACCTCCTAATAAGTGTGCAAAAGACACCGTTGGGTCAATTTTTTTTGAAGGTCCTCTTCTTGATGCGTTAGGTTCTCTTCTTGATGCCTCTGCTTCTTCTTGGGTCCGGGATTTTTGATATCTTGATTTAATATTCTTGTAGATCTGACAGCCTTTGTAGTTCGCTGGATGTCCTTCAAGGCACAATGCACAAACTGCAGGATCCCGTTTCGGTTTTGTGCACTCCCCGGATTTGTGCTGCTCTCCACATTTCACACAGCGCGGCAGATGATGGCAGTAAGTCCTGGTATGGCCATATGCCTGGCAATTGTGACACTGTACGATTTCCCTCTTAGGATATGGCTTCTCTACTATAACACTTGTGTAGTATATTCTTCTTATTTCGTATATTTTTTCGATCCCTTGATTTGGCTCCAAATCTACGAAAAATAAGGGTAGAGGAACTTTTACTCCTGGCTGTTCTTTACTCTCCTTCTGTACATTTGTAATCTGGCGCACTATGAAACCTGAAGTTTTCAATTCTTCTTCTATTGCTTCGGTTGGTGTTGAGGGGTGTAGATTTCTTATGACTACCCTCAAAGCTCGATCTTGCCGCAATTGGTACGTATGAAAATCCGCGTTGGTTTCCGTTAGATACTTCACAATTTTTCTGTAGGTTTCAGCTGTATCTGGTGATATCTTCGTGTCCTTTGTTCTGCTTAGACATGAATAGCTTCCAGAGCCTGTTATTTTGTTCAGTTGTGAGCATAGTAACTGAAAATTGCTTATGTTTTTAACGAATATGGGTGGAGGTCGGGGATCTCTTGGTATTGAAGCGGATTCCATCACTTCTTTATCATTCTGAAGCACCTGATAGGGGTTAGGGGTGAAAAACGGAGATTGTTCGGTTATCTCTTGTGAAGATGTACCTGGTTGATGCTGAAGTTCTTCAATTGTTGGTTTTGATGATGTTCCTGGCTGGGTTTCATTTTCTCTGGAGCTAATAGGCGTTACTGCAGGTGTTTGACGACATTGACGAGGCTTTTGTTTGACAGGCGAAGAACAAGGTGTTGAGCCTAACGGCCGAATTCTCTTGATAGAAGCTCTACTAGACATGGCCTGATTGTGAAATCGCATATAAGGGAAAAAAAAAAAAAAAAAAATAAAATAAAATAAAAATAACCCTATAATTTATAACAAAAAATAAATATCAATTGTTATTATGTATTCTTGACTTGTTTTGAATAAATAATCTCAAAGATTTCACTGCAAAATAAGTAAATTCTGAGAGACGATGTAGAAACACGTCCTTTCGCATCAGCTGATCCACTGCCACTCACAGATATTTAATAAAGTATCTTTCCTAAGAACATCTTTCATAAGAAATAAGTACCTAAATTTATTCTCAGTTCTATATTTCAACGCTGCAATCACCACTTCTGAAATCAACTTATTCATTGTTTGCATAGATAACTTTCTCAACTAAAAATATCAATGACATCAGTCATAAATGTTTAAATTGAAATTAGTCATTCTGTGGTTTATAAAAGCAAAGAAAGTTGTGTGGTTTATAAAAGCAGATGGAGTGACTGGATTTTTATTGCCTGTCGTCGATATATTAAATAGACATTTTGTATTTATAATGGTCTTAATTACTTGTTATCTGTAAGCTTTAAGTTTTAGCTCCGTTTAAAATGCCCTTCAAAAAATTTTGTATTTCAAAAGCTCAACATTGCCAGAAAATAATCTATATTCAAAGTAGATCGGTAAGTGAAAGTTGAGTGTTGCGCGCACCAGATTTTTTTACTATGTAATTATTTTGTATTTAGAGTCTAATAACTGCTCTTCAGTGTTTCAGACTGTATTAATAATAAAAAAAGAGTAATAATTATGTCATTTAACTGTTTTAGTAATTTAAACTTAAGTAAACTGAATATTTTAAAAATTAAATCGTAAATTTTTTTTCTTGTTAACTGTAGTGTTGCCCAAATGCACTAGCGGATCCAGGATTTAATTTTGGGGCCCTTCAGCCCGAAGGATTTTATATATATATATATATATATATATATATATATGTATATATATATATATATATATATATATATATATATATATATATATATATATAATATATATATATATATATATATATATATATATATATATATATATATAAAACGATAATTAATATGAAAAAAAAGATAGAAACTAACAACCGATATGACATGGTGTTTTACTGATTCATGAAGTTCTATTAAATGTAATTACAAGAACAATAATAGTTTAAGAGACAGTTTTTAATATTCTTTTCCTATAAAACATGGTTATATTATATCACCCTCACCCTCGTAAATCCGCCTGTGCCCAAATGCGAGATCAAGACGAGTCTTGGCCTTGCGTACTTAGTCTTTTTCTTGGTCTTGGTCTCTCTCAAGAGTCTCCCAACAGTCTTGCAGTTACCTATCAGTTTATTACTATAAGGTATTACTGTAATTTTTCAGATAGAAGGAACTTAACTAAGCCCGAATAAAAAATTAGAAGAGTTAAACGCAAAAGTATTCGTTATATCAATTCTTTACATATTTAAAACTGTATTAATAAATAAAATACATTTAGTAAATTTGATAACAGAAAATAATAACATGAAATCACTTGTTGAGAAACTACCCACTGGTAGCACTAAAAAAAAAAATTATATACAATAGGAGATCTCGAGGCCATCTTCTTTTCGGACGCCTCAAAGGATTAACAGGGATAGAAGAGGAAGCAAGGTTAGAGACGAGAGGATTCGGATGTTTCTGAAGTTTATTATGGAAGGGTAGGTATCTGGATGGGCCCAAATCGGAAACATAAGGAACTTTAAGGTCGTTATTGAGTATTTTATTAAGGTAAGGAGCATCGAGGATTTTGGAATATAAGGATTGGATACGAGAGGAATTCGATGGCTTAGTGGAGCCCCAAAGCTCTCTTCTAAGTGTAAATATTATATATTGTGGTTTGTCATAATTTAATCTAATTTTCCTAAGTGGGTATCAATTTTCTAAATTTAGTTAGTGACTTTGTAAATCCAATGAGACTAGTCTTGAGTCTTTTGTTAAAATTGTTGTATAGTCAGCGTAGGTAGCAGTAAATGTTTTAGAGTTGCTGGGTATGTCATACATATATATAATATAGAGTAAAGAAGCCATCTTGATCCTTGAGGTACTCCAGCCAATATTGGTTGAATTGAGGAAATTCTAAGCCCCGTCGAACGAAGAAAAAAATTATCTAAAAGAAAAATCTGTATATAAACTTTTTTAAAAATGGAGAGAAGAATAGTTGGGGTGATCAGTCAAATAAGAAGGAAAAAATAAATGATACTATTTATTTTGACATTAGCTGACGTTTCGAGCTGAAGTTCAGGCCATCATCAGGGCTAAGAAAAGAACCAGATAACAAGATATGAGAAACATAAGTAGTGTAGGTAAAACAATTAAAGTAAAATTCAGTTGTTAGAATAATGACAATAGTAAGAACAAAGAGATAAATGATAATAAGAGATGCAAAGTGTGGAATGATGAAGTTTTACTGTTTATTTCCATTTCTTATATAATATATAACTTTATATTTTTCTGTTTTTACATTTTATTCAAAGATTCCTATTTTAATACTTATGACAACTTTTTTTTTTTTTTCATTATGTTTACTTCATCATTCCACACTTTGTACCGCTTATTATCATTTATCTCTTTGTTCTTACTATTGTCATTATTCTAACAACTGAATTTTACTTTAATTTTTTTACCTACACTACATATGTTTCCCATACCTTGTTATCTGGTTCTTTTCTTAGCCCTAATGATGGCCTGAACTTCAGATCAAAATGTCGGCTAATGTCAAAATAAATAGTATCATTTATTTTTGCCTTCTTATTTGACTGATCACCCCAACTATTCTTCTTTCCATTATTTACGACAGTCAACTATTTAACCACTATTTTAAAAATGCAATCTTAATATTTTTTTTCTAGTTTTTTTTTTTTTACGCATGTTATTGTCGGTGTCGAACTATTAGGTTCGCTTACTGTTATTCTACAGATTATTATTATAATCATTATCAACTATCCTTTTGGTATTCTATAAGCATGAAGAGCCTGGTTATGGTTGTTCGTAATTATTAATAATTATAATTGTATTTATCATAATTACACTTAATTGTGTTCTGAATAAATAATAATTGTTTACTCCGTTAATGAATAGAGAATTAATTAATATACCTGAATCGATAGTTTTCGCCTATTTATTCAACAAGGTCAAGTTAAAAAGACCATATCGTTGGGTTGAGGGGGGGGGGCGAAGAGAAGAGACAAAAGGAGTAAAATTCTTCTAATTAGCGCCATTATTGGGGACAAAGAGTTGCCGGTCCCCTATAATCAAATGTACTCCAACCCCCCTGTTTTACTTTCCCCCATTCTTCCTTAATACCCTTACAGAATAAGGCTTTTTTAATTCTCATTCTCCACTCCCTTTTGCGTAAAATAACCCTTTTTAAGTGTTCAGAAGAGGACATTCGCTTGGATAAATTTGCAGTTAAATGTACTTCTTTACGCCAGAATTACCAAATGTACCGATTATTGCGAAAAAGAAACGAAAAGAAAGGCGAGTTTATAAAAAAAAAGTCGCGTTATTAAAAACCGTGTAATCGGGCATTACATACTACCAATGAAAATATTTAAAAAAAAAAACTACAAATTACTACACAATAGTTTATCATTTCCAAACAATTATACATCTAAAGTAAAATTACCATACTACTAACAAATAAAATGAAATACACGGTAATCCCTATTATTGGCCTTATATTTTTTTTATTACAATTTATTATTGTTATTTATTTTATATTACAATTTATTTTTATCTCAATTATATAAATAATAATAATAACAAAAGGCTTAGCGAACCCGAAGGTTCGATGCCGACACCACCAATCGCTTATTACACACCTCCCTCCACCGTTCGCCGTCCGAACCTAATCCCTTCTGTTCGGCTTTAAGGCAATCTTCCCACCTTCGCTTCGGTCTACCCCTCGGATATTTACCATTCGGTACAGCAAATATTAACCTTTTAGGAATTCTCTCGTTACTAAGGCCAACAAGTTTACAGGCCCGTTTGATTTGCCGGGATGAAATTATCTCAATTATATTACCCGGATATATTTCACGCAATTCAGCGTTGTGTAGCCGTCTGAATTCTTCGGTTAGTTCATCCTTCTTCGGTCCGACTATTCTACGCAATACTTTTTTTTTTCAAAAACCCTAAGACGTTGCTCATCCCTTAATGTAAGCGGCCACGTTTCGCAACTATAAAGAACTCAAAACATATTAGAAACCTTTTATAGTATTTTAAGTTTAAACTCAACTTCATTTTAACTTTAAACTCAACTGACTACCCTTTATACAGAATGTTATGCAGTTACAATGCTCCCGATCCCGAAACGTACCTTACATTTAAAGTTCATATAAAGAAATTGAGATGTGTTAGTCAATTAAGAGTTGCAAATCCAGAACAAATCAGAATGTATGCAAAAACCACAACTTTTTCGATTGAGTCTCAAGAAATTTGTATATTATGCAGTCAATTTATCTACAATAGTCTACAACACATTCTCCTTCACTGCCCAGCATACAATGAATATAGACAAAAATTCCTCCATAACTTCATCTCAGAATCTTATGATAACCACAACATCGAAACTATATTGAATATCGACTGTATAGATAAAGTAAACAAAGTTTACTATTATATGATGGGAGTACACAAAGTACATTCACAAAATTGTTGATCATAGCCCATGTTATATTAAGTGTTTGTTTTTAGTTTATGTTAAAAGTAATATTTTGTTTTTATATATACATATTTTTATTGTTTTATCATAGTAACAGGTACATTTAACTATCATTATGCAGTAATCGTTTTATGTTTTTAACTTTTATTGTTTTTCGTGCTTTGTAACAATAAACGGAAAATGTTGTAAAGTGTATTTATATTTAAATGATATATAATGGTATGTAAATTTATAAAACCATATTATTGTACAATAGCCAAGCTAGGCTCTATTTGTATGGGGAACCCCCCAAAAACAAATAAAATATCTATCTATCTAGTATTTTCCAAATCAAAATTGCAAATAAGACAAAAATTAAATCCACACAGGTTTTCGGTTCATCAAAAAAGACGTCTTTACGAAAAATTACAATAATTCCAATCCAAAATATTAAGACTACTAATAGCACCTACTTGGAACGCAAACAACGAAACTTTATACAACTGTCGTCCAAGGCATATGTACTTTTTACTCCAGATTTCATATTAAACTACACGGACACAACAATAGACTTATAAACGACCTAGCAATAGTTGAGATGCCCATCGAAAGGCGACTGAAAAGAAGCTGGAAATGAGATCTCCGTTTCTGAATTAGCATAAAAAATTAAAAGCATTATTTAATCTGGTACATTTTAAATTTCAGTTGATGCCTAATTTTGATTAGATGGTTTGATTGAAATATTCATAAACTTGGTAATTTTTTTATTACTTTATTATAGACTACTTTTATAACTTAAACATTTTATTCTCTTCTGTTTTATGTGTGAATTCGCTATCATCATCAAACAGATTTCTTAATCATAATGGTTAATAAACGTTGTTGGATTTATTAATCGTTTGCATTTCTCATTGCAGAATAACAAACTTAGTTGCAATTGTTAAAATATCATATTGCTATAATTATAGTAAGTTGGTCTGATTTTTATTTAAAATTTTTATTTATATTTTTTTTTTAGTTCAGCAGAGGATGATACTCTAAATCTTCCTTCATCATGATGAATTGGCGGCACCTCGTTGCCTGCTTCATATTTCTCCTCTCCTTCATCTCTAATACAGGTTGGTGGATGATCAATATTAAATATTTATACAGTGATGTGAAAAAGTCTTGGAACAAAGTAATTTTTCATATATATGAAAAATGTTTTAATTTGAATGTGTTTGTATGGTCTTCATTCTAAACTGATTGAACCATGAAGACTTCCTAGATTTAATGTATTAGTCCGTGGTACAGACGCATTTTTATCAAATTATTAACATAAACTTCTTGAATAGATTCATCTCATTGTAACTAACAAATATTTTATCTACGAAAATTCTCGGAGTCATGCGTTTTCAATCTAGAGGTAGGCAAACTTTGTATATTTAATTAGTTACTAAATACTTGTAAATACCCATTAGCTTGAACAATGTGTTTTACTTTATTGTTCGTATTTTTGACTCCCATAGTTTACTTAATAACGCACAACTTTAAAAGTAATAATTATTCGTGTGTTAGTATATGATATAAATATGTATCAGATCTGGCCCAATCCAGATACCTATCCTTCCATAATAAACTTCAGAATCATCCTAACCTCTCTTGTTTCTAACCTTGCTTCCTCTTCAATTCCTGATAATCCTCCGAGACGTCCGAAAAGAAGATGGTCTCGTGATCTAATGTAGACATATCATTAGAGTGCTACCATTGGGTAGTTACACAACAAGTGTTTATATCATTAGTCGGTGGTACAGACTCCTTTTTATCAAATTATTATCATCCGGCTGAAACTTCGTAAACATCTCATCGTAACCTACAAATATTTTATTTACGAATATTATTGAAATTGGGTCCTTTTCCATTCGGACTTTGTCTATTTAATTAGGTACTAAAACCTCGTCAATATCCATTAGCTTTCCACTTAAATCGTAAGATAATATGATTATAGCATTGAATAAAAACGTGGCCTACAAAAGTATTGGGCCGTTTGGCCTATATAACCTCTTTATTTTGACATTTTGGAGTGAATTTTACGCCAAACGGCACAATATTTATGTAGGCCACCTTTTTTCGATTTCGTGGTTATATTATCTTATGATTTAAGTGGAAATCGAATGCGTATTTAAGAGTTTTTAATACCTAATGAAATGGACTAATTTGAAAACGCCCCTATTTCGAGAATTTTCGTTAAAATATTTGTAGGTTACGATGAGGTAAAGTTATTCAACAAGTTTTAGGTGGATGTTAATAATTTGAAAAAAAAGGTTTTTTACGGACTATATATTTAAATTAACATTATTTTCAACAAACAACAAACCAAGGGACCAATCCGTTGTGTTCACGTTGTTTTATCCTCTGAATAGACTGCCTTACTGCCTTATGATACATAATTTACTACTTTAATAAGCTCTTGAAATCTGTTATAATTGTTCTAATAATGGAGTTCTTCGCATTTTTTTTTTCAATAATTTAATGCTACTTTAATTTCAGAAAAATAAAAAGCCTTTGAAGTCTCTATTTCTGGAATTCGTTATTTAAAAGTTGTTTAAAAACAAGAAAATTGGACACGGAACGTTCAGACAGGTCTAGAAAATATGGTCCTTCTGCATAACTATATTTGAAATTATTTTTTGAAATGAAATGAAAAATAATTTTATTCTGGGTCTGAAGTCACCTTAGAATAATAGTAGAGTTAAAAAAATGTTTACATAGAAATTATTGTGTTTACACAACTTCTAAAAATCTACAAGAGAACTACAAGGACCTAAGTTTCGTCCTCTTTGATCAAAAATAGACTCCCATCATATGGCCTTAAAGCTTGTGTTGCCAAAAGAAATGTTTTGATCTCAAAACAAGCGAAAGAGACTTAAGTTTACCAAAGAACAGAAAAAAATGGACGAAAGAAGAATGAAGAAAAGTACAATAAAACTTTACAGCCGCTCAACTATGATGAGTTACAACATCCAACATACTGATACAATAATAATAATACTGATCAGTCCCAATCGGCAATATTTAATGAGAGGGAACAAAATGGTACAGTTTTGCAGGACTATCATTCAATGTACCAGAGCTTTGCAGGACTATCATTCAATGTACCAGAGTTTTGTAGGACTATCATTCTAAGTACCGAATGTGTTCTTATTGTTATATTTTTTTTTACCTCATTTTCATCCTTCTCACGTCTGTTCGTAGAGCTCATAATGAACTTCCCAGAAGTAATATACGTGAAGAGGAAAATTATTCCCAACGAGTCAAAACCAGTTGATTCCGCCATACTCTGCAGAACGCTCCTTTTTACATCTGGCTTCTCCAAAAACTCTTGAAACTGGAGTCACTCCTCTTCTCACATCCATAGTCGCCGAATCGAGTATTCTCTTTCACCAAATCCCTCTCTATATTTCTCCTGTAGCTACGGATTATTATTTTTATTGAGAGATGAGTTATTTATTTATTAGTTATACATATTCCTGGCTCACAAATAATTTGACATCTACCTCGGTATTCAGCAAACATGATATCAAGGAGAAGAAATGATAGTAATGACAAATCAAAAAAACAAAAAAAAACAAAAAAAAAAACAGTAGTAACATAAAATAACACACACACACACAAAAAGACATTACAGCAAGTAGCTCATTGCAATAAGTTTCTTGGCCTCAGCAGTCTTCTGGACGGATTATATGGATTCGTGGCAGTAGATAGAGTTTGAGTAAGTGGATTGGAATTTAGAGTCAGTCTGTCATGAAAATTATTAAAGCGGTCAGTGGCAGTCGCTGCGATGAAAGGAGTGTTAAGGTCAGTGTGTAACGTGAGGTTTGAAACACAAAAGGGTGCGTCTACAATTTTCAGATGCACTTTTGACTGGAATGACTAGATGATTTTCATATTTGATTTCTTTGCTGTTTCCCATAGTTCGATCCCATAAGTCCAAAATGGTTTAATGAAGACTTTTTAAATAGTTAATTTTTTAGTCACAGATAATTTAGAACGTCTGTCAAGTAGCCTAGAAAGAAATCCGTATCGCTGATGAAGTTCTTTTCTTTTTTGCTTTATGTGGTATGTTCATGTCAATCGTTTGTCCAAGTGGAGACCCAAATATCATACAGTTTTTGAAGGTGGTAGAGCGATATTATTAAAGAACACTGGAGGACAAGAGTCATGTTTAAGTGTAAATGAAACAAATTGGCTCTTAGACTCGTTCATTTTTACTCTCCACCTTTTAGTCCAACAAACTATGTCGTCTAGGTGTTCTTGAAGTACCTAGATAAGTAAAAATTTGAAATGTTTGCTTTCGGAATGAGACAGTTTATTAGAGTACAGTTATGTATTAATGTAGAATGTCGAGGAGTTTATAGATCATTTTTGTTTTAGATCAAAACTTTTCTGAGCCTTATGGATATTACATTAGGTTGAATATAGAGCTGCAAATCTTCTGATGGAGTTGGATTTTCATCCCGTCTCTTTCGTAACTGGCTCATTTAATATTTTTGTAAGGATGTGAGGAGCGACCTCTTCTGACGTTTGATGTTGTTTTAGTTCGAGGGCTGTTCAATCAGCTGATTGTTGGCGGGAATAGCCACCCGTCATCTTCTGTGCCCTGGATCCGTCCATCACTTAGCGATAACTGACAGCGCTGTGGACCCATCTGTAGCAATCAGAGGAAATATTGTTTTTATCTGACGTATCTAGTCTGTCACGTTTGGACTTCTCATGTCAAATACTTTTCAAGATAAAGCTTTATTATTACTTATTGCCAGTTAAAAAAGTAAGAAAAAAACTATTGAAAATTGTTCAACTCTAAATGTTTTCTTTCTTTCATAGTCTGATCATTCTGTCTTTGTGCAACCTCGGTCTCATTTTTTATTTCTCGCTATATTTGGCTGAATTCCAGTGAAAAATCTCTCATAAGATAGCTATCCTTTTATCTGATGCATTCTACGTTTAAGTGATATCTGTAAAACAGGCTTATTCATATAACAGATATAATATTATCAAAATCGTAGGAGCAAATTTTCCATTCTGGTTGGAAGAGGAGAGCGATATACACTTCTCTAAAAAAGTTTATAGTATACATGCGAATTATGAGTAATACATAATAATAATACTTTTTTTATTCTGGGACGAGTCCCTTTAGAATAATACAGAAATAAATAAATATGGGGGTAAGGAATCTCGGAGATACATAAATAAAGATACTGCGTAATTAAACAGTCATAGTAATAAAATTAAAAATTATAAGTTACTTTCTAATTTTAATCAGTTAATAATAAAAAAAAGATGAAGTAAAAATAATGAAGAACGAGCTAATAATTTATATAAATATTTACATTACTATCTATTTACAATTTCATGGGGACTGGATGGATAAGAAATGATTGAACAGGCGGGATTTAAAGGTAGGAAGGGTAGTAGATTGTCGAATGTGAGAAAGGATGGAGTTCCAAAGGGATGAGGATCGGATAATGAACGATCTGTCGAAAGCAGCTGTGGGCCCTTATGTATTAATTATTAACATTGTAAATAAAGTATGAATGTTTTTCTTTTTTATATATTAAGTATGAATGTTTTTCTTTTTTATATATTAATTATGAATGTTTTTCTTTTTTATATATCTATTTGTTTTACTTATTATTATTATTATTTTATTTTTAATTTGAATTCAAGTTATATTTCTTTAGTTTTATAGTTTTTACCTTTATTATATAGATATATATTTTTTTTTTATTTATTTTTTTTTTTTTATTGCATTGTATATATAGTATGAATGAGCCTCACTCAGCTTTAGTACTCAGTGCCCTTAAATGTGGCAAAATGTATTATTTCTCAATAAAAAGAATTAAAAAAAAAAAAAATTATTAACATAATTTATATAATTTCTTAATGCCTTAAGAACACGTTAAAAGAATGGAACCAGCGATGTGTGACGACGCCGAAAGGGGCTACTCTAAGAAAATACTTCTTCACCGTTAGTTCAAGAATGGAACAGAAATGGATTATCCCTAGTATTGCCCAAATGCGAGACCAAGACGACGTCTTGGTGTTGCGCTAGAGTCTCGCAGTTATCTATTAGCTTATTACTGTAGATATATTACTGTATTTTTTTAGATAAGAGAAACCTAATTAAGCCCTAACGAAAAATTGGAAGAGTTAAATGCTAAATAGTAACTAAAATTATCAAGCATTAGTAACTATCTTGCCTTAATCTTTATTCAAAAAATCTATTTTTTTTTCACCAGTCTTGGTCTTGTAACAGTTAGGCGGTCTTGGTCTTGGTTTTGCAAAGTGCAAAACCAAGACCGATTTTGAGCAACACTAATTTTCCATGACGACTTGGTCTCGCAGTTCCTCACAGGACATGGGTGTTTCTGAGAAAAGTTAGTTGAATATGGCAAGAACATTGATCCCTAATGTTCTCCAATAGAGAACCGGAGTTCCCCGAGAATATCGTCCTTTTTTGTACAGCCTTTGAGGCACTAAGGGCCAAGTTGTTGAGGGAGACAGGGCTTTTTCCATTGGAAAGAAGAGATGGACCTTCATCCGGAAAACCACCAGAGAGGGTGGAAGAGGACGTCGGCTGAAAAGAAGAGCAGGCTGTGTGCAGAGCTGAAAAAAAAAAAAAAAATTGGTCTGAATGTAGCTGTGAGTTGTAACGCATGCGTTGCTACCCACTGTGGTGTCATAACACTCGTATTGCCTTACCGGCAGTTTAGGATCTAAATAAAATAAAAATAATTACACACATGTTTATTTAAACGTGTTTTATGTAATTGAATTATTTATTTTTGTTCCTCGAAATTTGGAGGGAGGACTTTATTCAGACCCCTCACTATTGTCATTGGATCCCTCTCCTCACCTCTCTGAAGTCAGCGCCTATGATAAAGATTGTCTATTGAAACTACTATTGGTGAAGCCTAATACTTTACCACCACTATTTATTAACTGTCATTTATTTAGGTTGTTTAAACTTTTTTTTTTTTTAAGTAAGTCTCTTTTTTGTTCAATATAAAGCTATAATAAAAGAAATATTTAATTTAAATAATTAACAATTGCTTCACTGTAAACTAGACAAAATTTACTAGGTTCATTTTTATTAGTATTTAGATAATGAATAATCGAAAAATCATTATTTTTAAATACAAATTGTATTTAGGCTTCTTTTTTTTCTTTCTGTTATAGGCCTATGAGATATTTTGCTACCTTAAAAAGCCATCTCTGCCTATCATGGGCTATTTTTTTCCAGTCATCTGCATGTAGCTCTATTGCGTCCTTGTTGAATCGATCTATCTGCTTTTTTTCCATTCCACGTGTTCTTTTGCATTCTATTGAGGCATTCATTGTTATGTAGAGGCTTCCAGATGAATTGTTCCGAGCTACATGCCCCATCCCCCCCCCCTATCTAGGCAATTATGTTTATTATAATATTTAGTTTATTATTTTGTGTAATTTAATTTAATTTTATTTATTTAGTTTTTTTTTTTAGAATAGAAAATAAACTTTATTCTGGGACGAGGTCCCTTAAGAATAACAATTATGAACAAAAAAAAAACAACCACATCTGACCAAAAATTATATTAATCAAAATTAAATAATATATACAATTGTGAAAGTATATTAAAACAAATAAACGCCATATTGAAAAAAAAAACATTATTTAATATTGAATATTTAATAGTTGACCGTTGTATTATTAAGGAAGGAGATGGTCTGAGGTGGCGGTAATAAACAGGCTAAATAGTGGTAAAACTATTTTATTAATAGCCAACGTTTCGACCCGACTTTGCAAGTCTTCTTCTGGGCTATAACGGAGATGATACAAAAAGATATAGAGAATTCTGGAGGTTATATCATATTTAGATAAAAAAATTATAACCAATTTGAATAAACTTATTAAAATTATAAATAGTAAGTACATTAAAATATTAAGAACAATAAGTTGTATAAACAGAGTGAGCTAAGTAACAAGATCCTATGTGTAGTATATGTAATTGTGAATATACTTCTACAGATCTACAGGAGAGATTAGAAGAAAATCTGTGAGGTAGATGTAGGTCTGTAGCAGTATATTCACAACTACATATATTATATTTCATATTATACTACAACAATTCTTACCATCCATTTACTTCAGTTTAGGATCTTGTTACTCAGCTTACTTAGTCCATATTTTATTGTACTTATTCTGTTTATAAAATTTATTGTTCCTAATATGTTAGTGTACTTACTGTTTATAATTTTAATAAGTTTATTCACATTGGTTATAATTTTTTATCTAAATATTATGTAACTACCACAATCCTCTATATATGTTTGTATCATGTCCGTTCTAGCCCTGAAGAAGACCTGGAAGTCGGGTCGAACGTTGGCTTCTAATAAAATAGTTTTGCCACTATTTAGTCTGTTTATGACCGCCTCCCTGGACCATCTCCTTTCTTCAACATTATTTAAATAAAAAGAAAAACAGAAATCAGATAAAATAAAAACCAAATGTTGTTATTGTACATAGAATGAGAATGTGCTCACTGAGCACTATTATAAATGTCATTAAATCGAGACGGATTGTACTATTTCTTTATAAACAATTATAAAACAATAAATTTAAAAACAGAATGTAGCTTTGTTTAGCCGCTCGAAAGTCCTTTTTGAATTATTTGAACATTGACAAATTCTATTATCATTTAAAGTAAATTTTGTCTAGATTTTAGTGATGGAATTGTTAGTTACTTAAATTAAGTATTTTTTTTTTTTGGTAATGCTTTCTGTTTAACTAAAAACATGATTAATACAAAGTTTAAATTTCCTACTCTTCTGTTGAAAATTGGACACATATGTATATAAACTTTTTTGTAGCTCGTGAGATCTGCTATCTCAGCTATAAATATTTCTCTCTACTTACGGAACTCCCTATATATTATCATAGATTAGTTCAAATGTTTCTCTGCTCGACAGTTTTAGAGTCAATCTGGGTATTGAGCTGGTGTTGGTGTGTTATGGTGATGTTACGGGGTGAGGTTTGTGGGAAGTCGGGGGTCCGTTGGCAGTAGATTGGTTGTTAGTGGGGCAGGGGCGGGGAGGTGGACACTGTTTGTTGATTTTGGGGGGTTTCTTTACGTGGGGTGGTTTTGCAGTCCGGGGTGGTGGGGGGAGTAGTGGGTGGTGGTTCGAGGTGCAGGGTTGGGAGGTTGGAGTGGGGTGTGGGCTGAGGGTGTGTGGGATGTTGGAATGGGGTGGGCATGTGTGTGTGGTGGGGGCAAACGGGGTGATGTGCAGATTGCGGATTTGGGAGTGTGTAGGGTTGGGGACATGCTGGGGGGGCAATGGTCCATTTCTGGGATGCAACACTTTGGGACCATAGTCCGGGTAATGTACAGCGGGGCGGATTGGGCAGTTTTGATTCACGAGACGGATAACTCAGCGGTTGGAGAGTGGGGGTGGAGGGTGTTGGGGTGGGTCGGTGGGGTGGGGGGTCCGGGGGTGGGGCGGGGCGGGCGCCGCAGGCTTCGGGTGTGTAGGGGTTATTATGCTGTTTCTTTGGGGGGTGTTGGGTGTGGCGTTTTTTTTGGTTTCTTCACTGTGCTATTGTGATTTTTGTCATCATATGCAAGTTCTTGCCCGAAGATGTCCTGTGGGGCGTATATTTGGGGACGGGGTAGAATAGTGGGGGGTCTAGTGGGTTCCGTGGGAGCGACACGCCTCCATCGGTCTATGCGTCTTCGGTCATTTTTGCTTGGTTTGGTGTGGTTTTTAACAGGTAAGTGTATTACTTGACTATTCGAACTCGCCCTATTGAACTACTACTGGTAATGGGGGGGGGGGGAATCGGGTGGGGACTTTGAGATTTGTAAATTGGGATGGTGGTATGTGCGGACATAAAGCTCACAGAGGTTATTATTACATGTCACATGAGTTATTTAGAAGAGTTTATTTTGTATTGTACCTCTCTGTTTACGATACATGCAGCAGAGCCACATCGTCCAATCAAACGCCATGGCAGAGGAACGTATGAATACTGCAGCGGAATTTACATGAGCGTGACTGTTCGGCATGGTGGAATACAATCATGACCAACCAATTGCCTGTTAATCAAAGAATTAAATTCCAGGAAGCGGGCTCGCTGTATGTCGAGATCTAATTGTCATTGTATTTCGTTATGCATAAATCGACAGGGCAGCGATTTTCAGGCAACATAATTCTTTAAATAGTCGATTATTATGATTCTCTATTGATAACGTTTCTTTATCTCACTTGGAGGAATCTTTTATGGTAAATTTAAAATTTGGTGCAGCGCACAGTGGGGCGACAGACGGGTTTTCGTGGATAAGGACCTAGAACTCGTAAATGATGTTGGATTAACTTGATATTCTTTTTATTTTTTTTATTATCTCTTAATGATATTTACAACTGTATTATATAAATACATCTAGAAAATTTGAACATATGGATTTAATGACATGAAAACACTTGCTGAGTAACTACCGAATGGTAGCACTCTAATGATGTGTCTACATTAGGAGATCAGGGTGCCATCTTCTTTTCAGACGCCTGGGAGGGTTATGAGGATTTGAAGAGGAAGCAGGGCTAGAAACGAGAGGGTTGGGATGTGACATTGGTAACATGACATGTACAACCTGAAGAGAAACTAGCCATTGGTAGAACTCAAATTAAAGTTCTATTATAGAACTTCATCTTTTTATTAGAACATTTTCTTTTCTGACGCATCGGAGGATTATCAGGGATCGAGGAGGAAGCAAGGTTTGAAACGAGAGGATTCGGATGGTTCTGAAGTTTATTATGGAAGGATAGGTATCTGGATTGGGCCAGATCTGAAACAAAAGAAACTTTAAGGTCATTATGGATGGTTTTATTTGTAACAAAATAGTAAGAATTGAGGATTTTACGAAGGATTTTGGATTGTAAGGATTGGATAAGGGAGGGGGATTCGATGATTTAGTGGAGCTCCATAGCTGAACTCCGTAAGTCAAAATAGGCCTTATTATAGTCATGTATATGAGTCTTTCGTAATTAATTGGAAGTTTAGAGTGTTTGTCTAGTAAGTGCTGAAGTAATCGGAAACGTTGAGCGGTTTCTTGTCGTTTCTGTCTGGTATGAACTTGATATTTAGTACACTTATTTTTTTCAAGTCAAACTTTTTTAGATGTGTTTTGCTCTTTCACTTTCATCTTTCATGGAGTGTGAATTAGGTTGACCCGTCAGATTTCCGAAGTGTAAACGTTCCGGTAAAGTCGACTAATTGAAATGTTTTTACAAATGGATTAAAATATCTTAAAAACAAAAATTCGGGTGTACTTTAAGCGTTTAAATTATTCAGAATTCCATTATCTTTTTAGTAGGCTAGAATTCAAAATTGTATATTAGCGACACTGTGTTAGGGAGGCAAAAAGGAAAAAATAGTGTCGAAAACCACATGATGACGAGTTTAGTTGAACATATCGATTAAAATACCTCAGATGTTAAAAATCGGACCTGTGTACTGCAAGAAAAGGAGGATCTACGGGGGGAGAGGGACTTTCTGGTTGAATCTCCCCCATAAATGGTAAGATATAACCCCTTTTCATTAAAAAAAAATATATCTCTAAAGGTATTATTGTTCGTATAATTACATTTAATAGGACTTAAAAAATCGCTATTTTATATAGTTTCTTTCTTTCTTCCGAAGTAATTATCCTAAAATATACATTAAAAAAAAATCTTTCAGGCTGAAGCCCCTCTCAAAATTAAATCATGGATCCGTTAGTGACTGCAAGCAAGGGAAATCATTTCATGTTCTTTGTAATGAGCTATTATTCAAAATTTTATCTTTACAGCGTGTTAGGGAAGCGAAAAAGAAAAAATTAAGTCGAAATCCAAATGATAACGAGTTTTATATAAGATTTAGATTAAAATATCTCAGAAAGTAAAAAAATCGGACCTGCATACTGTAAGCGAGAGAAATGTTCAGCATTTCATCCTCTTTATAATGAGCTATTATTTATTATTTAAATTTCATATTATAAATCGCGACTTGTTGATGTTTTCACTTCTACCGTTAGTTTCACACGTCTTAGTTTTTTTTTTTATTTTTCTTTTTATTAAGCTCTAAAGCCTATAATTGTATTTTTTTAAAGAAATTCATCCTAAAATAAATATAGCATATTATTATTATTGTGCTAAAAACTCAAGGCTTTATGGATTGAATATTTCGTTCATCTCAACATAAAATATTAGATGATGTAGAGATGGTTGACCGTGATATATTATGAGAAGGAGTTGATCGTGGAGGAGGTGGTGCGGTCAAATAAATACTAGATTATGCAAATAGTATTATTTAATTTTTTTGCAGGCGTTTCGATCCACTTTGCAGGTCTTCATCGGGGCTACAAAAGATGCAAAACGAGTGAAAATAAAATAAATAAATATAAGTAGATATAAAATAAGAAGAAGTTATCTGATAAAGAAACAAAAAGATTATATCAAAGATATAGTGGCTGACAATGTAGTCAAAATATCAAGTTGTTACTTGATATTTTGACTACATACTTGATATTTATATACTTTTTTTTTTTTTTTAAATATTTTTTTTATTATCCTGGGATCATATTACAGATACAGAATAAGTGCCTATGTGGCCATACATCAAATTAATTATTTACATTTATTATTAAGATTAAGATTTTGAAAAAATAAGAAACGAAAAATATAACTGTTACACTAAAAACATTCTGATACGTATAATACAAACTATATAATAAAATAAAATAGCATAAGTAAAGAAAATCATTTCCGGGGGAACTTTAAAAGTTCTCTTATCTACATTTCATGATCAAACGGGTTGGGAAAGGAGTAGGTGGTTAAAAAGGAGAGATTTAAATGAGGAAACTGATTGCACATGTCGGATATCGGGAGGGATGGTATTCCAGAAGGAGACGGCTTGAATTATAAAGAATTTGTCCAACGCAGCAGTTCGGTGGGGAGGTGGATAGAGGTCGGAGGTACGAGATCTAGTGAGACGGGATTGAATGGAATATTTGAATTGTAGGTTGTTAAAAATATAGGAAGGCCGCTGAGTTCTGATGACTTGGTATAGAAAAGTGGCAAGGAAGTACAAACGGCGGTTGGATGGATAGAGCCACTTCAACTTGGTGTAATACTGGGTTATATGCGTATCTCTTGAGATTCCGAAAACAAAACGTATTGCGCTTTATATTTTAACTACATTGTCACCCACTATATCTCTGATATCATCTTTTTATTTCTTTATCAGACAACTTCTTCTTATTTTATATTTACTTATATCCATTTATTTTATTTTTACTTGTTTTGTATCTTTTGTAGCCCTGATGAAGAGGTGCAAAGTGGGTCGAAACGACGGCAAAAATAATTATTAATACTATTTGTATAATTTAGTATTTATTTGACCGCACCCTCCCCTCCCCCCGATCAAATCCTCATAAAATATTAGACATTATATTCGATGAATAAATATATCAGAGCTAATAGTGACTTGTTTGAAAAAAATCCTAAATTAAACTAAAGTATTGTTGCTCAAAATACAAATTTCAAGATGATGAGTTAATTTCGTCCGGCAGTTCATTACTAACAAACTGTTAAAAACAGATGTGACTTGCATTGCATTCATTAGAGAAAGCGATTTGATTATGATAATACTTAATAATGTGTTAGGTATAAACTGACCAAATTTATTCCTGGCCTAAGCCATTTGGATTTTAGGGGCCTTCAACATGAGTTTCTCATACCCCAAATTAATTTGAACCCCTTGCCAAACACATCAGTCTCGAGGGAACGGTTCCTTTCTGATTAGTCACAGTGAAATAACTGCTCTCCATCAAGGAGAGTGCCTGTTGAAGCTGTTGATGTTTATTGAAGGGTTCGAAGTCTGTTCCAGGATCCCTTTCATCCCTTCAGCTCCAAACAAATATTCCTTCTATGAATGTTCTCTTTATGTTTCCACTTTTTCGCTTTTCCTTTTCCAAGCAACCTTTTATTCTGGTGGTGGTAATCACGAAAATTACTTTAGTTATTAGTAGTTAAATTGGTGTTGCCTTTTGACCTAAAATAATATGTAATGATAATAATAATATAACTAGTACATCCCAGGAAGAACATTCATATTAGCTACCATTGTTCTTATCAGTGGAACATGTGTATTCGTATATTCCACTGTATTTTATAATAAGTAATATAAGTCATAAAAAAATAAATGATGATCGTTATAAAATTGAATTTGTTTTAGTTCTCTTTTACTGTTATATTATTAATACAAGCATATTATGTATTATAAAAATATATGGCCCGTTTACTCTCTCTATTTTATTTATCGCTTTGTGTATTAAATCCAGTAAAAAAAATATTTTATATTTCTTCTCTAAAATTCCTCCATTTTTCATATTTATTTTTAATTTTATGTATTTATTATTAATTTTAGTCTGGCTGCTTGACAATTTACTTGTATTTTAAACAAGCATTTTGAATATGCTGAGAAATGTTGGGAAGACATTTTTTTTCGTTTCGAATGAATTTTAGTTGTATTTCTACCTTGTTTCCAGATTTTTCTCAACAATGTATTATAAATGAAAATTAGAAAGGCTATATTGAACAAATTTAGTCAGGTTTCATCAAAGTCGTTTTGATGCTATGATCTTTACGAAATCATGTATTACCTGAGTTGGGTTTGGTCTGCAGGTTTCGGAGGCGTCGGTCCACAAAACTGGTTTTCTAAAAAGATGTTAAAAGTCGGTGAAGGCGTTCTAGAAATAATCGTGACACGGTCACACAAAACTGTGGTTTATATGTTTCTTTTTCTATTCAGAGGGCTCTGAAACGAAAAGATTTGTTTAAATCGAGTATTCAACCCGATAGCAATGTTTTCCTCACAACGCAGTCACAATTCTAAATGTATGAATACAAATAAATGGTGTTTTTTTTTTGTCGGTACGGCATTACTTCGTCAATTCTTCATCAAATCCAATGATTGACCACTCATTTTGAAGATATTCTTATCCTTCACAGGCAAAAAATAGTCCCATCCCCCCGAAATTTCTGGAAAAAAAGTTATGAAGGAAAATAATCTTTATTTGAGAATAACTTGAATGAAAAATGTGCATTTTTTTCTTGATTGTAACCATGAAAATTAGAAAGATTACTAAATTACCTACAAAACAAACAAAAAAAATTGTAAAAATCTATTTGAAATATATAAAATTTAAACCATTTGTATTTACGGAAGGAGTAAAGTGTGTTGAAATATTTTTTTAAGGAGGAAGAAAGTTGAGATTTGTCGAAAGACCCCCGAATTATTAACAAAGATACAGCCTATTAGTTTTGGTATTAGGTTTGAAATTCGGTGCTCCATGTGGAATAGCTTGGGCGCAATAAATGAAAAACACGTTTCTCTATAAACTGTAGTGCAAAAACGGCTTTAAAAATTTTGATGAAACTTTCCTATAATGTTCTAATAATTTTCCTTTCTATTTTCGTATATGGACTAAATTCCCGAGAAAATACAGGAAAAAAAGTTATATCTGTATACTATACGGTAAAATTCATCATTAAACTTTTGAAAGGTAATTAAATTATATAATAAAAAAAATAGATCATCGGAATCGAACCAGTATTAGCGATGATACAGCTTATTCTATTTTTACACATTTTTTAACTTATTATTACTTTCCTACCTACACTTTTTTTTTTTTTTTTTTTTTTATTATTAAAACACTTTATTCAGAAATATTACAATTTGTCACAGCCTACCTACACTAGGTAAAGAAAGTATTGCAATCGGTTTTCGATGGATCTATACTTTTCAGAGCTCCCTGAGTTTATCAAATCGAACTCAAATCTTTTTTTTCGATCAATTTTCAGTAAAATAAATCTAGTTCAATTTTTTTTTTTCTATTTCTTAATGAACTTATGTAAAGATATAAAAATTATTCCGAAATAGGTAGGAAAGTTGTGTGAGTTGACATACCAGTTGTTTTATAATTAATTTTTATTAAAAATTTCTGGGTAATTGTCACCAATAATTTATCCAGTGGCGGCAACCTGAATAAAATTAAACGCCCCAAAACGTAGCAATTTTTAATGTCATCCCTTTTGTGGGGACAAAACATAGCAATATATATGTATATATATATATATATATATATATATATATATATATATATATATATATATAATTTTATTTTTTAATGCTGATGTAAAAGTAATGAAGATGAGCTGAGAGCATGGAAGCGCTGAAGGTTACCTGCGGGCAGCCAATCTCCGTTGTAGCTGGAGGGTCATCAGTCAGGGCGGGCATTGACGCATCGATGCCGGGCAATCAGCTCTCTCCTCCCGGCAATTGCTCTTTTTATTTTACCTTGACCGCTACAAGAAAGAGCAAAAAGTTGGAATCCAAGTGTAATTAGTGAAAGCGGAGGGAGTATTGGTTTCAGTCTCACATAATTATTTGATGATGAAAATTCTCGCAACGAATTATTTTTATATTATTACTTAATCGTTAAAAGCTATATTATTTTATAGTTGAGCAAACAGTAATAATACAAATGTTATATTTAATGGAACATGTCTGAACACGAAGAGAAATTAAGATATATGCGATAACTAGAAAAAAAAGCGAAATCACAGTTAGGTTGAAAGGAGGAAATGCTTGTTATTTTTGCATGACAAAACTATTTAGCTCGCATCTCCTGTCACGAAACTTGAAAATTAGAATTCACAAAACCATTATTCTACCAACGGAACTTTATGGATTTGAAACGAGGCAGCTTCCTTTGAGGAATGAGGAACTTTCTAAGATGTTTTAAAAATAAAGTATTGCGTAGAATATTCGCAAATAGGAAGGATGAGTCAACCTAATAATTTAGACGTTTATTCAACGCCGAATTCAGTGAACAGTATTCGTACTATTTTTAACTATAGTTGATATGACAAACGGTGGTAAATAGACCTTTCTTCTCCCCCAATCTGGATATTGTAATCTTAAAAAAGTTCAAGAAATCTCAAATTAAGGGGATAAAATGCTAGGATAAATCTGGTTTTGATATATGGATACAAGACGAGCATTCTAGAAATAAATATTGAAAGGTATGTGAGAACAGTTATTCGCATAGCGATCTGGGATCACAGTACTTATGCATGGAGGAAAAGGACCAATAAAGAACTGCTTGCCGAAACTAATTAATCAATATCTCATGATGTGAAGGTAAGGAGGTTAAGATGGGCGGGGAATATTGCTCGGGTGAATCCATGAGGAAGCCTCTTATCTAATATCTACACAACATTGAATGACGCTGTAGAACTAAGGCCATTTATATTAAACAATTTTTGAATATAAATATATCTATCTCTGCTGGTCATGCGATCCAGAGGTGGGTGTAAAACCACGATACTCACTGACTCATGTTATTTCTGAGTTCAACGATCGAAAAAGACGTCATGTATTTACGGAAATATTCAACAGGCTAACGTGGTTCTTGCACTCAACACGCATCTTGCCTTTCTAAGCTTCTTTTCATTGAAAACGATTTTTCGCATTTTTTTTTTACTGAAGTAGTTTCTGCACTCACTCGATTTATCGCATGGATTTTTTTTTCTTAGAAAGCTAATTTCACTACTGAAGTGTCATTAATAAAACTTTTTTTTTCATCACAAGCGATGGCCCGTGGGACGTAAGTGGTGGTCTCAATGCGGTCTGTGGGTCAAAAAGGTTTGAAACTCCTGCTGTAGAGCAATCAACGAAGATGCTCGATTAACTGGCAGATAGATGCTCTAACTCTTGCAGATAACTGGGAAGAAATCGCCAGAGATAGGTAGAGATGATGTGGCCGGTTAAGACAAATAAAGATCTACAACCTCTCTCCCAACAGAAACAAAATGGAGAAAAATAAGCAAAAAATTATCGAGCAATATAGATTTAAATGTATTGACTCCTGAGTGTTCACCGAAAAAGTAAAATAAAAAAGAAAAGAGGAATACAAAAGTGAACTGTCTCGATAGTAAAATTAATTCAAATTTTTATTTTATACCTTCTAAGAAGCCTAGAAAAGCCTAAAACGAATTAACATAATTTTTCAAAAGTTTGGATTTTAATAATTCTTTCACAGATAATTTATTCCAGAGATGGCTTTTTCCATTACAACTTAGAACTGGGTCAAACGTTTTGGTTCTTAAGAGATTATTGTTTAAAGTCTTGTTAGAATTAACAAATTTAAGATTTTTAATTATCAACACTGTTCCACACCGCCTTATAAAAAATGTCGTAATTTCAATAGAGTCGCTAGAAAATAGTCTCATAGATACCGTAATAAAAGTCTCTGTAATTACTTGAGAACATCTGCAGACTGGTTAGGTTTAATTTAACGGTCTCCGCTACCAGATCATTTTCATCGCAGTGTCTGTTGAGAAAATTAATTTTAACTGTTTTAATCTGAAAGTTAAATGGCAAAGCTGTTTGTTAATTGTCGATGGGGGTCTTGATAATTGGATCTTCCATTATTTCATAAATCATAATTGATGAATGCGGATATGGTACGTTTCTTTTATAGGCATTTTAGTTGATGGTATATAATGTGAAGAAAAAAACATCAATCCATCTAAGAAACATACTACATTCTTGAATGATAGATCACATCAGTAGTTTATGGAGCAGCTGGTAGTTATCAGTTAGAACAATAACAAAACTTGCCATCCCTGTCATACCGATTCTATTAATTATTTGGTTTTATCCTTTTGGAATTTCAAAAATTGTGCCTAATTTTTTTTCATGTTTTCGGAGAAAGCCTCCGGATAGAGCTGACCACATATACATAACAAACATAGCTGCCAAATGAATTAATTTTACAATTGTAAATAATTATAGAACAATATAACTGAAAGTCTGCCTGAATATAATACAAACTATAAAGAATTATATATTGTTATAAGATTTTTTTTTTCTGTTGGCTTTACATACCTTGTAGATCTTTGCTGCCTAAACAAGCCTGCTCCGTCTCTGCCTATCTTGGGCTATTTCTTTCCAGTTATGTGCTCGCAACTCTATTGCGTCTTTGTTGATTCTACATCTGATTATTAGCTTTCCACGAGGTCTTTTGCCTTCTGTTAAGGAATTCATTGTTAAGTAGAGGTTGCCAAATGGATTGGTACGAGCTACATGTCCCTCCGATCTTAATCTCCGTCCCTTGATATCATAGTAAATTGATTGACCAGATTCTGCAGTTTTCGATAGAGGAATAAAAATAAATTATTGAAAATAATAAATCAAAAATATTTTAAAATCGCGATATCTCTACTAATAATGCTTTCATTTCGATGAAATTTCCTTCATTTTGTTGAAGATTTAAATACCTTTGAAACATCTTATCGCAATATCGACAAAAAGGTGTATACTTTTTGAGTTATCCGGAGTTAAATTTGACCATCCCTCGTAACTTTTTTTCCAGCTTCTTTTCGTTGAAGTATGTTATATAGATAAATTTAAAGGGCGTCAAGAAAATGACTTTAGGTAAGTTTCATTGAAATCGGTACATTCGTTTAGGAGTTACAGTATATAGCAACGCAGGTTTTTCGGCCGCCATTTCGAAAGTAAAAGGCGGATAGTAATGTCGATGAAGGAGAATCATTCTAAGGTGACCTCTGATTTTATATCCAGATTTGAAAAAAATCGGTCCAGTAGTTTCGGAGAAAATGGGCGGACGGCAGACGGACATAAAAATTTGTATTCGTATTTGGATTCTACGCATCCTGAAACGTGAAACCTCAAATTTTGAGAGGGGGTTAAGTTTTTGAATTTTTTGGTCGATCACAATGGTTGATTGTTGAAAATAATAATGCAAAATTGAATCCCTCGAGACAATTTACTTTTTTTTTTTTGTTGGATTTTCCCTGAACACTCAGGAGTCAATACGTTCAAATCTATGTTTCTCGATAATTTTTGTAATATTTTTCTTCATTTTGTTTCTGTTGGGACTTTTTGATGATATTTTCCTTAACCGGTCACTTCATTTTCACCTATCTTGAACGATTTCTTCCATCGAAAACCAATTATCCGATGAAAACCATTATTCTTCATACGGTTCTTTATGAATGTGAAACGTGGCCACTTACATTAAGGGATGAGCAACGTCTTAAGGTTTTTGAAAATAAAGTATTGTGCAGAATACTTGGACCGAAGATTGCGTTAAGGCTGATCTAGCGGGGTTGGATTTAGAAGGCGTCCGGTGGATGGAAGAATGTAGACATCGATTGGTGGTATCGGCATCGAACCTTCGGGTTCGCCAAGCCATATTAATATTTTTTATTTATTTTAAATGATATTTACAACTGTATACAAAAAAATACATCTAGTAAATTTTCACATTGGTATAAAGACATGGAACACATGTTGAGAAACTACCCATTGGTAGCACTCAACCATATTAATATCAATTGTTTATTTTTCCTAAATGATTGAATATTAATTAAACAATATTCCAGTTTAAAAATGTTTAAATACATAACGGTGAAAGCGATAAACTAAACTGAAAAAAAAAAAAGAAATACATACAAAAGGGAATAATAAAAAAAAAAAATCATCTCTTTTTTGCGTTTTATTAGGGTGGTCCTAAACGCAAATCCTCATGGCTAGCGGTGAGACACTTAAGGCGAAGATTTATTCGGCTGCTAGGCTTCGCAAATTGGAAAAACACTGGTCCCTGGTTAAAAAGGGAAAACGAAAAAGGAGAAAAAATGGGGGGGGGGCGAGAGAGTCGCTGCAAGGGGTGCGTTCGCCCCCGGATAAATTGAGAATAATGCTCAGCCATAAGAGTAATGAATGGGCCAGATATTTAATAGCCGGGTTTGGTTGGGTTTGGCTTCGACTGCCGTTCGTGTGTCGGGCTGGGCTTATTACCTTATATAGCATTAGTCGTCTATTTCACTGATTCATTCACTGAAATACCCAAATTTATAGCGTCATTAGAACCAAAACAGTTCAGTTATTATATTTGCTTTATTATTGTTCGGTTATCCAACGGCTCGGTAGTTTATGTGCCATCTTGTGATGTGGAATGTTTGTGATATATATATATATATATATATATATATATATATATATATATATATATATATATATATATATATAATTATGCAATTGCATATTTTGTTTGTGTTAATTTTTTTAATCACTGATTAAATATATATACGAATTAGTACATTTTTTATATTGCATATTTGAGGGTAAACTCGTGGAAGGGAGGCAGGACTCTAGGAGATCCCATCGCCTCTCAGCCTGGACTGGTGGCTTACAGTGATCAACTATTAAAACCATTAATCACCATGTGAAATGTTGGTACATTTCAATTTGCAACATAATGTGAAATTTTATGAAATTAGCTACCTATAAAAAAAAAAATATTTACGTGTGTGTGTTCGTGTGTTAACAGCCTAGCTCAAAAAAGAAAAGTCGTAACTACGTGAAATTGCATATTTTAAGGTTTTTATATGATAGGGATATTACAGCAACTGTTTCGTCAAAATTGGCTAACCGGAAGTGACACTTAATATAATGGACTAAACACATTTTTACGATTTTCTCAAAAACGGCTCTAACGATTTTGATTAAATTCTCCATATCAGTGTGAAATATATCAGTTTGAAATAAAATGTAGTTTTTATTCTGATTGATGTTCTCCAACTGGGCTTAAATGGCTAATTTTCAATATTAGCTTCCACTAAAGTACCTTTATATTTTTTTGTTTGAAGAAATTGACCACTAATGTTAAATTTCACATTAATTTTTAATATAAAATATGAAAGAATTTGATAATTAAATAAAAGAGAAATAAGAGATCGTAACGGAGAATAGTTGTAATGGAAGAACCAAAGAAATACTAGCTCGTCCGACCTCACTCGAAACAGTACATGCGTAACATGAGCTTAATATAATACGGACTCCAACAATATTATGTACATATACATGTACGGTTTTCATAAATGCTATCGTTGGTAAATGCTATTATTTAATATTTAATTGTATGGAATACAGTGAAATAATAATTAATATTTGTTTATACAAGGGTATTTAAACAAATAAAAATACCCACCATAAAATGTAAATACATTTTTTTTCATTTCCCCTTTGTCTGACAATACCTTTTCCACTAAGAAGAGAGTGGTAATTGAAAGATGTGTAATGCGCGCATCGCATCTTTTTATATAAATTATATATGAAATTACCTATATATATAAAAAAAGATGTTGTTGTTAAAGTTAAAAATAAAATTACAAACCATTTAATTTAGTGATGCCTCAACGCCAGGATTTCTATTAAGGATGATGGTCTTAATATCTTGAGAGATTTATCGGTGTTTTAGGGCTTTTGAATAATGAAACCAATTGCTTAGGCAAGAAATATTTTATTTATTGCGATAAGCACTTTGGACAATGAAGTGCCCTGGAAAAAGCTCTTATTTTACGCCCCTCTTCTTCTGAGCACTAGGAAGATGGCTTTTAATTATCGGATGCCTCTGGTCTATTAATTGTTAAGTGGTTGAGGCTATAACTTATCAATTGAAACCCGATTCCAGCAGCACTAGGATAACAATGCAATTTATTTAATAATTAATTTAATGAGCGATAATCTCAGCGCTGTAACTCATTCGTGTTTTATTATCAATAGAAACAGAAGATTCCATTATTATTATGGTATTTTATCTGTTATTAATATAAGTGTGAATAGTTAAATATAAATCCCGGAGTTAAAGGACATCGTGTTAATTTTTTTTTTTTTATTAAATAATTTAGTAACTAAGAAACAAATTTTAATAGCTCAAAATTATGGAACATTGTCTATTATGAACAAATACAAAAATTGACATTATTTGTTGGGGTACATCAAGATCATCAACGCCTGAAAATTATTTTTTTTTTATCTCTGGATTAAATTTTTTTAAACAATTCGATTAATTTCAAGAAACCTTTATTTTATTTTTTTATTTATTATAATATTTACAACTGCATAAAAAAAACGCTGCAAATTATTCCAGAATGGTTTATTATTTCCAAACAATTATACATCTAAAGTAACATAACCTTCCTAGTGACAAAGAAAAAGAATTAAATGATGATTCCAATTATTAGAATAAACTTTTTTTTTGTAATCATTAGAATTATGCTAAAAAAATTAGCATTATTTCAATAACACATTCAAATAAAAAATAAAGAACAATAATAAATTATTACCTTTGCAGTAGAACATATGAAAAATATTTAAATTTTTTTTTTTAGATTTTAGAAAATTTCGTTAACTTTTAAATGACCATTACAACATAAACAAAAAAGTGTATACTTTTTGAGTTATTCGGAATCTAATTTTACCATCCCTTGTAACTTTTTTTCCAGCTTCTTTTCGTTGAAGTATGTCATATAGAAACATTTAAAGGACATCGATGAGTAGACTTTAGCGAAATTACATTGAATCGGTACATTCGTTTAGGCTCTACATTCTAGAGCAACGCAGGTTTTTCGGCCGCCATATTGAAATGAAAAGGGAGATAGAAATGTCGATGAAGAAGGATCATCCTCGAGTGACCTCTAATTTTAAATACAAATTTGAAAAAAAATCGGTCTACTAGTTTCGGAGAAAATGCGCGGACGCTTGTTCAAGATCTATTTGTATGTATGCAGAAGATTGGTACATAGTTCTCATAATAAGAACTTATAGAACTCTATTACTGAAAATATATAATAATAATAAGGCTTAGTGAATCCAAAGGTTCAATGCCGATACCACCAATCCACACTCTTCCATCCACCGGGCTCCGTCTAAACCCAACTCCATCAGATCAGCATTAACGCAATCTTCCCACTTTCGTTTCGGTCAACCCGGCTATATAGTTGGTTAAGGAATTATTTCGTTACTGAGCCCAGCAATTTTACATGCCCATTTTATTCTTTTTAACTTATTCATCTCAATTATATTAACCGAATACAGTTCACGCAATTCAACGTTGCTTAACCGCCTAAATTCTCCGGTTGGCTCGTCCTTTTTCGATCTAAATATTCTTTCACTTTATTTTCAAAAACCTTAAGACGTTGTTCATCCCTTAATGTAAGCGGCCACGTTTCGCATCCATAAACAGCCGTAGATAATGGTTTTGCAAATTCTTATTTTTAAGTTTCGGGACAGAAAGCTAGAACGGTAGTTTTGACTAAGAAAAATAACAAGCATTTCCCTCCTTCAGCCTAACCTTAATCTCCTCTTCAATTTCATTTTTTCTATTTGATATTGATCCTAAATATCTATTAAAATCTGTACATCATCGAATTCGTCACTGCTTTGGCAGCTAACCATATGTTTTGTTTTATCCGTATTTATTTCAAGTCCTTGTTCATTACCAACTTTCATCAATGTTGTTGTATTAAGCTTAGTTTAGCTGAAAATATATAAACTTAAATATATTTTTTACTGAACCGGTTCATCCATTTTTTTTTATCTGTTTTACTACATTATGAGATACAGCGTAAAAAATTGTGTCAGTTAAATTGATGTTGGAGAAGCGCCCTTTGAGGGTCCTTTTTTTTTCTCTCTAAATTTAGCTTGGTATGGAAGATGAAATAATTTATAATATATTTTTTCAGATGAAATTAAACTTAATCGAGTTTTTTTTTTTTTTTTTTGTATAATACGAAAATGTACGTGAATAAGAATTCTGGAGAGATAAATTACCCATTTGTTGCATTCAAACTTTCTTGAATATCAAATTTTAATATTTTTCTCTCCCGAAATGAGAATACAGATTTTGAAGTATTACCATTTCATCTTCTACTCTTCCTTGAATATAGCTTAATTTCGAAACTTATAATCGATCCGGAAAGTGCGTTAAACAGTTGCGAATTCTCCAACAATGGACCCAACTTTTCATAACAAAGTTTTTATAAGTTTTGGAAAGTGGGGAGCCCCTGAATACAAATTCCCTTCAATTGATGTAGGAAAGTTAGCGTGCCAATCGGGTTTCCGAAATACTTGTAATATTTACCGCTCCATTGTTAATATTAAACCATTTTTATTATTTATAATAAGTATATTTATTTATGAATATTTTTTATGTATCATTATGAAATAATTAAAATTATTTACTGTTGAGTGAGGTTAGTCGACTGGTTAACATGTTATGGGCGATAAATACATATTAAGGGTCAGGAGGAAGTCATTTTAAGATTTTTATTGTTGTCAATGGTTGAACCCATTTACGTGTATGTTATAGTACGGTACTTTACTTGGGTTGAAATGTCGGCAATATAAATCTTTAAAAACAAGCAGCGTCTTGAATATCTATATAAATATTTTATCGAAAAATGGAACAGACTAAGCCCGGAATCGACAAAAAATCGGTCGACTGCATTTCATGACTTGTCTACAAGGTGTTGAACTAAATTAATAATATTTAAAAGTTAATAAGAAGTGAGACGTATCATTTTTATTGTGAGGTAAAATTATGCACTTTCTCTTTTAATTCATTTTTTTTTAAATAATCACAGTTGAATATTTTAATTGTATTGAGTTTGTACATATTTAAAATGAAATCATAAATAAATCTACTGAAGATTTCCTGGTTTTATTTATTTACTGTAACCGTTGAAGTATTTTTTGGGATATTTTCTTACCCGTTAAAATGGCAACAAATACATCGCATTATTGCGACCTAAAGAATTTTAGTTTATTAGTTTATAGTCCATGGCACAGACTTCTTTTTATCAAATTATTAACATCCGGCTAAAACTTCGTAAATAACTTCATCTCATCGTAACCTACAAATGCCATTCAACAAGAATCAAACAAACAAATGTTGGCAATTTTAACTTTCACTTACGTATATATGAAATATATAGTAAGGGTAATTATTGTGATCGAGAAAATTTTTGAATTTGAGTTTTTAAAGGAAATACACGTTTTGTAGTACCCTGATTCAAAATAACCAAGTCCAGAAAAATGGTCTGTGTGTATGTGTGTCTGTGAACACTCTAGCTCGAAAACAAAAAGTCCTACGCAACTGATATTACGTATGCAAGATATGTATATGCCGTAGATGTGACAGTTTTTCGTTAAATTGGCTAACCGGAAGTGCCACTTTATATTAAAGCTGAAACACATTTTCACAATTTTCTCAAATACGGCATTAACGATTTTGATTAAACTCGGTGTATCATTGTATAATTAAGTGGTCTTTAATATCAATTAGGTCTTATCTCCATTGAGGTAACTTTACAGGGTTTAAATGCCCAACGTTTATATACTTCTCACTCTAAAGTACCTTTAATATGGTTTATTTTAAAAATTTAATCATTTCACATTATTCAGAGCTACGAAAAAATGCTAAATATAACTTTCAAATAATTTGAGAAGTTAATAAAAAATAAAAAATAATAAAAATGAAAAAAAACCTGCTCTGCTATAGACTGTGGCGCCTAAACGAATGTACCGATTTCAATGAAACTTTGTCTTCACACCCTTTAAATTTATCTATATAACATACTTCAACGAAAAGAAATTGGAAAACAAGTTACGAGGGATGGTAAAATTAAATTCCGAATAACTCGAAAAGTATACACTTTTTTGCCAATATTGTGATAAGATGATTCAAAGGTATTTAAATTTCCTAAAAAATGAAAGAAGTTTCATCGAAATCAGAGCACTATTAGTAAAGATGTCACGATTTTAAAATATTTTTATGTTAAATTTTTATTGAATATTTAATAGTTGACCGTTGCATTATAAAGGAAGGAGATGGTCCGGGGTTGCGGTCATAAATAGGCTAAATAGTGGTAAAACTATTTTATTGAAAGCCAACGTTTCGACTCGACTTTGCAGGTATGTATAAAATATTTAACAGAAAGTTAAAAAAAAGTATTGTAATATTAACAAATTTTGTTATGTTGTTATTATGTGAAATAGTTAAAATAACTCACTAAAGTGTTGCGGTTAATTACAAAGAGTTTCAGAAATTATTACAATATATTATACTTATTAAAGTCTTACTTCAGGAAAACTGTACCAGCGTTTGCGGTGATCCTGAGAATACAAAAGAAAAGATAAGGGAAAATAATAATGTAAACTAAACAAGAATAAAAATAATAAAAGGGATTAAATAATGATAAGTAAATGCTAATTATAATAGGTTTTTTGTGCATAAACAATACAAATGAGAAATAAATAAAAAAAATTAAAAATACAATATACTTTCAAATAAACAGAAAATAACTGGTTTATAAAATGTATTGGCCATTCTAAACTATGTAAAGTTTCAATTCGTCAGCTATTGTTTAAATTACCTACAACTACTGTTAGTTTTTCTATTTACAATGGTCTGTCACAATCATTGATGGTAGATTAAAAGATTCACTTATCTTAGGCCATAAGAAAACAGAATCAAGAAAGTTATATAAATATAATAAAAAAACAGTTCTCCTGTCCTATGTCTTATCAAGTGACATAACAGTCTTAACGATAGTTTAAAAATCCACTTATTATAGTAATAATCTTATCAATAGTGCAAAGATAGTTTAAGAATAAAAAATGAATAAACAATATTTTTAGTCATCTAAACAATATGAACACAAAAGTTAATTGAGATACAGATTTCCAAAACCAAACTTACAAATCCATTTTAAATTTTATTTATTTTTTTAAATAGATATTTTGGATACCATATTATCATGATGTAAAACAGTTTATTTTGAAAACATTTATTTTAACTTGTGATTATATTTTTTTGAAAACTAATTCTTATACCTCATAATATTCTAATACCAAAACTGATTAAAAAATCAGGGCTTCATCAGGGCTAGAACGGACAAGATACAAAAAGATAGAGAATTGTGGCAATTACATAATATTTAGACATAATTTATAAACAATGTGAATAAGCTTATTAAAATTATAAACAGTAAGTACAATAAAATATGGACTAAGTAAGCTGAGTAACAAGATCCTAAACTAAAGTAAATAGATGCTAACAATTGTTGTAGTGTAAAATATAATAAATGAAAATGTGAGTATAATTCTACAAAATTTACAGGAGAAAAATAAAATTAGAGACTTACAGGTGTGTTCATCTAGGAGTTCCACTTAGAACTGGAAAGGCAGCGGTAAGGATTGCAGGTATAGGGGAAGTTAACATGTGTTAAATACGTAAACTTTGAAAAACCCAGGAAATTACAGTATCTAGGGATTTTTGAAGATATGGATGTATACAATGGAAAAATACTATATCTATGAAATATTAAATTATAAATATACATATAAAATAGAGTTGAGAGATGTGAGAGGTATTTCATGATTCTAGATCAGAGTAAAATGTGAATAAACCCAAAATTGGCAAAAGTAAAATATAAGTATAGAAATAACTTCATATAGAAATAACTGTTTATAAATTATGTCTAAATATTATGTAATTGCCACAATTCTCTATCTTTTTGTATCTTGTCCGTTCTAGCCCTGATGAAGACCTGCAAAGTCGGGTTGAAACGTTGGCTTTCAATAAAATAGTTTTACCACTATTTAGCCTATTTTTGATCGCAACCCCGGACCATCTCCTTCCTTCAAATTTTTATTATTTTTTTTTTATTTATATTTCCAGACACCTTTATTTTGGAGGTCCATTGTGTTTTCCGAAACAGAATTAGAGCTATATCTAAGAAGGGAAGAAAAATATTGGGCAATGGGGCAGGTGGAGGGAAAGATGTTGGAAGAGAGGATGAGGGATTGGACACTGACACCAGAAGGATGGTAACAGTGTATCACACCTGGCTTACTATGCCCCTTGAATAACCAACCTCCCCCCTCCCCTCTCCCATCCACCTATACACTCCACCTTTTCGGAGCCTCGAATTCATTTTTTTTTTCTATTTTTCAACCTTCATCGCTCTGATAAATGAAGGGTAATTTTTATACTGGCATTCCATTATGCTCTCGATGTATTCCTGATCGATGTTCCTGGCCCGTATTAGATAAGGATGTAGTAGAAGAGAGGATACGAAATGAAACGGTATTAATAGAGAAAAGAAAATTTATATTCGGCCATACAATGGAAGGATTCGGTTTTGTATTAAAAGTCTTTATAAATAATAATTTGATGTTCTTATAGTCGTATTTATTGGAAAAAAAAACATTTATTATAAAACATAAATTAAATAACCTCATTGAATAAACAACGGACAGAAATAGACTAGCATATAACTAGCGCAAACAGAGCTTTCCTCTTCCTCACAAATAAAGTGTGTACAATTCTATGATAAAACCGGTTGTAATAATATATGGCTGTGAGACCTGTAAACTAACCAGCACTCTAGAAAAAAGTGGTGAAATATTTGAGAAAAAAATCCTCAGCAGGATAACCGGGAGCGATCTGAAATCAGAGTACTAACACACGGAGAAGAAAGACCAATAAAGAACTGCTTACTGAAACTCGTTTATCAAAATCCCATGATATGAAGGCAAGGAGGTTGAGATGGGTGGGGCATGTAGTTCGTAGCAATCCATCTAGAAGCCTCTACATAACAATGAATGCCACAATAGGCAACTAAGGCAAATTACCACGTTTTCTGATGGACACCCCTAAATTCAATTGTTCTAGTAATTAACAGGGTGTCGGTACTAGTAATAGACATACCTCAGATAAATTCTAAAATAATTTTTTAACTTCAAAGATAAAGATAAAGAAAAAATAAGTTAAATGTTCAAATTATTCTTAGCAAAACTGTTAGTAGAAAGGTATGAAACACACTGATCTCAAGAGCACTATTGAAACAACAAGAATAGGTATTTTAAAATTTTCTTTTGGGAACTTATTCATACAGTTGTCAATAGAAAGCATTGTTCTTCAATCTAGAAAAAAATATAACCTTTAAATCAACAAGGAAGCTTATTATTTACATTATAGTCCAACCTGTCCAAGTGGCTTTATCCTACTTCGGACGACGATTCCTCCTTAATGTTTTCCTTTTCCAAGTCTTCTGAACCAAAAACCCTCCCTACATCCTGGAACTCCTTACTCTACGCTCCTCTATCCACTCTGTCAATACCAGATCTCTACCTATATTTTTACATATCCCCTCCCATAAAACTACTTCCTTAAGTAAATCCTTAGTCATTAGTGCTACCTTCTTTTGGAACTCTCTTCCTACCTCCATACGTCAATCCTTGTCCATAAATTCCTTCAAACTACTCCTGTTCCACCACATACTCCACATTGAAACTTCCACTAATTTGTAAAATTACTTGTATCTGTATAGTGTGTAATGTCTACTATTGCTCAACTGCAATAACAATTAGTAGTATATTATCTTGTATTTCTTATTATTTTAAGCCAGACTAATACCCATAATTTTGTAACATTATTATTATTCTTAGGAGACTGTAATCCCAGAGTAAAATTATTATTTTATCTCATTTCAACTATCACTGAGTCCTCTCTGTATAACTGGTGCGTTCACGCTGAGTCTTTGGTTTTATTTCTAAAGAAAACGCCCGTTAACCTAGACAAGTCTATGAATTGATCTATAATATTTATTAAATAAAAAATAATACACGTGTGTATATATATACATATATATTTTGATATGATATAACATTATCAAACACTTGTACTATATGGAAGATGGACAAGAGAGAGAGAGGTAGGATACAGATAGAGGAGTATGGATTCAAGTGAGATGGACAGATGGTCGTGTGCTTGAGTGGGTCCCTTGTTAAGTGCCTCGAGTGCCACATATTATTCTCCTCTTTCTTTTTTTTTACATTTTACCACAAAAAAAAAATCTATATTTATTCTACCTTGAAAATGTTCTGTATGCTTCAATTATTTCTATGAAAATTGTTTCGGTTCTTAATATTATTATATACTATAAAATATTATAGTGTTGTTGCATATAGCTTTTTTGTAATATCAACCTGATTGAAAAGAAAGTCTTATTTGAGGGGGAAAAAAACTTGTACCACTACAACCCATGAAGTATTTTGGAATCCATACCATTTAGGGAAAGTACTGTTTCTTAGTCAAGAGTTGTGCAAGGAGGTGATTTGACTGAGATCACGCTCAACCGCCATGTTTTCCCCCTTAATTAATTATTATATTATTATTTCTATAGAGCCAGGGCCATCCCACGGCCAATGTAACAGAATAAATAAATTTTCTGCCATCAGCCGGGATTCGAACCTGGGACCTTTAACATTGGAAGCTCAGTATCCTACCACTGAGCTACCCCTCTCCCTTTGAGAGAAAAAAAAAAAAAAACTCAACAGATTTCTGCCTATAGATAGTATATAGCCCATATTCCTTAGTACTATAAATCTTCTTCCAATAATGATTATCGATATGAATAAATTTATATTTTTAAAGTTTCGATTCGGTTAGAAAGTCATAATGAGGAAAAAAATTGGATTTATTTCTTATTTTCGTAATTACTTAATGTGTAAAAACTTCTATTATAATCTGTGAGGTGTGGATATCAAGTTAAACTTTCGTGGGATAATTTTCTTTTTTTTTAATGTTCATAATGTCGAATATCTTTTTCCAAGTTCGAAAATTTTATTGTATAGTTAGTTAGAGGACAATATTAATTTCGATATTTCATCCCAACTTTGGACTTTAGTGTCTGTAGTATAGTATAGTATAGTGCGGATCTGTGGAAGCCAAGCAAAGATACTAAAAAAAAAAAAATACACGGATTAACAACAATAGAGCTCTCTCTCAAACTGCACTGACTTTAGCACCAGTGACGCGGTTGAGAGAGTAGCGCAGGTATCTCTTGGAGTTCTGCTTTTCCTTCTATAATTGGAGAGAAGCCTGGCTTGGGGTTGCCTGCCTAATTGTATATATTTTATATAGCTGTGACTGGGTTTTTATGTTTGTTTTAATTTACTTATATTTAGGTTATTTCATTTTGGTTTATTATTTTCAATAATTAAAAAATCAAATCCCCAAAATCAAAAAATTAACTCCCTCTCAAATTTGAGATTTCACGTTTCAGGACGCGTAGAATTCGAAAAACGAATAAAAAAAATTTTATCCGTCCACCGTACGCTGTACGCCGTACTCGCATTTTATCCGAAACTTCGGACCGATTTTTTCTCAAATTTTGATCAAAATTTGATCAAATATCAAATCAAATTCACCCGAGGATGATCCTCCTTCATCGACATTACTCTCCACCTATAACTTTCAAAATGGCGGCCGAAAAACCTGCGTTGCTATAGACTGTAGCTCCTAAACGAATGTACAGATTTCAATGAAACTTCGCTAAAGGTATTTTCTCGACGCCCTTTAAACTTATCTATATATCATACTTCAACGAAAAGAAGCTGAAAAAAAAGTTACGAGGGATGGTAAAATTTAATTCCGAATAACTCGAAAAGCTTTTACTTTTTTTAAATATTGTATATAGTTTTTTAAAAGTTTACGAATTTTCTAAAAAAAAAAAAATACATGTTAAAATCGGATAATTAGGAGCAATGATACGGTCTCCGGTTTTTTTAATATGTTCTACTCCAAATGTTATATCTTTGTTTTGGTTTTTAAATTTTGAATGTGTTACTGAACTAATGCTATTTTTTTTTAGCATATTACTAATGATTAAAGAAAAAAAGTTTGATCCAATAATTGGAATAACCTTTTGTTTTTTTTTTGTTTGTAACTCGGAAGGTAATGTTACTTTAGATGTATGATTGTTTGGAAATAATAAACCATTGTGAAATAATTTGCAGCGTTTTTTTAATGTACATAGTTTTTGTTTATTATTTTACTTTTGTTAATTTTATATTTTCTGGATATATGGTGTAAATGTGTTCATGTATCACTATAAACTATTGTCCACGTGACAGATTGTTATAATTCTAAATAAATAAATAAAATAGCAAAAATTCATTAAATAACACTGAGTGTTACTCTAAGTTTATTTTAATTTTGTGATTGAGATCCCCTTTAAATATATTTTTTTTTTTTTTTGTAGAAAAAGGTCCTTCACCTTTCGAACCCCCTAAAATAAAAATGAAAGACCCGATTTAAATGTAACAGCGCTTCGATCGGATGTTCATTAAAATGGAAATCCGTGAATAAGATAATAACCATACCATATCCTGGGAGTAATATGGAGGAAAATTGTAAACAAGAACAAAGAGAGGACAGAGGTAGGAGACTGAATCAGGATTCACTGCGCGGTAAACTCATCGGCCTGGGTAATTTCGTGGTTACTCTATGCAAATCTCCGGGGGTGGCTTTAATGCGGATACCGAAAGTACTTGCTATGCTTCCCGCGGGGCGTCCTCGGCTTTGCAAACACCGTCTGACCGCTGCGCCATTTGTATCTTCCACCTTACGTCTTCATCAGTATCTTTCTCTCTTAAATCCAACTATATGTGGCATCAGTATCACGGTCAATAAAACTGTTTTCATTTCTAAAACATAATAGATAATAAAAAAAAAAACTAGTTTGTGAGAATTGAATGCGAGAGGAATTCGATAGTTTAATGGAGCCACATAGTTCAACTGCGTAAACCCACGTTGGCCTTATTATAGTCATGTATACGAGTCTTTATAATTAACCAGCTTTACCCGGCCACGCGCTGCTGTGGCTTAGCCTGGCAAAATGAAAAAGAAAGAAAACAGAAAGCACATAGGAGTAGATTAGTAGCAAAGGACATCTGCCAATTTTAAAAAGTTGGGAAACAAATTTGTCTGTAAAATGGCTTCAATTGATACTAATTCTAATTGTGTTTTTTTCTCATGATTAAAATTGAACATTCATATTCATCTGAGTGAACAGGCCGTCATTCATAATCATCAGAAATATTCTGAGTTGAACTTATAAAACTAAATTAAAAAATTAATTTAAAAAACGTATAATAGTATTGACCTACATAAGGACATTCATATAAATTCTTCAAATGATAATTTCAATTACTGTAGTAATTATAAAATTTTCGATTAATCAATAAAAAAAAAAAATGCTTGCAGACGTTCGGTAATGAGTAAGGAAAAGGAACCGGCCTTTTCTGAAGAGAAAGCAGTAAATGTTTAAAAATCAATAACTCTGCCGATTTCGATGTTTTTTTTTTTTTTTTTTTTAATTTTGTCAGCAATTCAGGAATCTTTCAAATAAATGTGGGTATTGTATATAAAAAATTGTGTACTTTTTTAGTTATCGGCAAATAGAATATTGAATTCATCGTAACATTTTTCAGCTTGTTTTCGGGAAAGTATGTTATACACACAAATGAAAAGGGTTTCAAGGGGAAGACTTTAGCCAAGTTTCGTTAAAATCGGTAAAGCCGTTTTGGCACTACAGTTTATAGCGACACATATTTTGCAGCTTTGAACAGAAAAACATTTAGAATATTTAATAGTTGACTGTTGCATTATAAAAGAAGGAGATGGTCCGGGGTTGCGGTCATAAAAAGGCAAAATAGTGGTAAAACTATCTTATTGAAAGCCAACGTTTCGACCCGACTTTGCAGGTCTTCATCAGGGAGGTGTGTTCAGCTAGGAGTTTCACTTAGAACTGAGTCAGTTCTAAGTGAAACTCCTAGAGGAACACGCCTCCCTGATGAAGACCTGCAAAGTCGGGTCGAAACGTTGGCTTTCAATAAGATAGTTTTACCACTATTTAACCTTTTTATGGCCGCAACCCCAGACCATCTCATTCTTTTAGAAAAACATTTACATTTTTATTTTTTTACATATATAAAATTATCGTAAGACAGAAGTACTATGCCAAAAACCTTCCCAGGAGTGTACGGAACAACTTCCCAAAGTTTCAAGAGGATCGGTTAAATGGTTTAGTAATGCACTAAGGACAAACAGACGCATAGACAGACATATATTCATTTTTATATATATAGATTGGTGGCTTTTAGCTAGGGTCTCCAAACTTTTTGTCCCGCAGGTCACATTGGAACCTCCGTATTTGGCCCGCGGGTTGTAGTTGTGAAAACCACGGCTTAGAGCTTAAGTGTTGGAGCGTTGAAGCGAAGGAAAAACCTAATATTGTGTTTCCATGCTATATTATTACATATATTATTACAGTAACATATATTATATATCCCCACATATATTATTACAGTAAGGCTCGAAATCGATGTTGTACCAAATATAAGCTCCTGTCATGCTCAAATACCATGAATGGGGTTCCGTTGGATTCAGAATTTCAGTCATTATAATTAGGAGGTTAGCGAATCGTATTCTCCACTTTTGTTTTTCTTTCTAAAATAAATATAGTCCATACATTTTGCTAGGCTTCAATACTGGAACGGATGTAGGTCTGTAGATCGATACGGGACAAATTGGATCTTGAAGATTTTGATGCGTACAGCAAGACTCCTCCCCCCTATCCGGATCTCCCGGAACTATCCGGATCCTGCGTTTTTAAGTCCAAAAACGTACTTTTTTCTAGATAACGCAAGGCATAGGGTTCGCATCCACACAACCTTACATTAATTGTACTACTGTCATTGAATACATGTCTCGTCGGCTTTGAGGTCTCTTTGATCGAGAGAGGAGTTTATATTATCTATCAATGGTGTTTTTAATCGGCAAGCCATATCATCGTTAATTCTTCACCAAAACTCAAGATTGTGCCACAAATTTCGAAGGCTTCCGAAAAGGAGAACTTCAGGCGTGCAGAATAGTCCAATCATTAAGAAAATTCAGGCAAACAAGTTATGAAAGAAAACAAACTTCATTTGCGAATAACTAAAAAATTACACACTTTTTCCTTGGTTATGAATGATATGAATACTAAATTCCCTACAAAAGGAAAAAAAAAATGATCCAAATCGGACAATTTTTAGCAATGATACTGCATATTAATATTTGTAAACATGTTGGTTCAAAACAAAACTGAAGATTTAAATTAATTTTTGTTTTCTTCGTCGATTATATTTATCGATAAAGTAACAATTGATTTCTTTATCTTTTGATTCGTTGCATTATTTTATTTTCTAATTTTTTTTTTGGCATTTGATAACAATATGCTGTGCGAATTTTTCGCTACTAGTTATAAATAATAGTCCATCATAGAGAGGATGAAATACTGAACGTTACTCTCGCTTACAGTATGCAGATTAAATTTTTAGTTTCTGAGATATTTTAATCCATATCTTCAATAGACTCTATTGAATAGATCCATAACTGGAATGAATGACCAACGGCCTTAAATAGCTCAAACAGAGCTTTCTTCTCTCTCTCAAAGGTATTCAAATCCCGAAAAATCTCAAATTAAAGCTGTACAATGCTGTGATAAAGCCAGTTATAATGTATGACTGTGAGACCTGGACACTAACCAGCATCCTAGAAAAAAGTGTTGAAAGATTTGAGAGGAAAATCTTCCACACGATAACCGGAGCGATCTGGGATCAATCAGTCTCCATGTGGAAAACTAACACATGGAGAAGAAATACCAATAAAAAACTGCTTACAGAAACTGGTCAATCAATATCCCATGAAGACACGGAGGTTAAGATGGGCGGGACATTTAGCTGGTAGTAATCCATTCGATACTGTGCGTAACAATGAATACCTCAATAGGAGACAAAAGACCACGCGGAAGGCCAAAAAATGGATAGATAAAATCAACGAAGATGCAACAGACCAACACAGCTTGGGCTATTCAGTAGAGATTGGAATAAGTGATAGTCGCTTGGAGGTAGGTCTGGTGAATTAGGAGGGTGTGGCAAAAGGTCTCATCCAAGGCTCTATAATTTATTGCAAGTGACCAATGAGGTGTGCGGCCTAGCGTTGTCTTAGTGGAACACAACACCCTTCCAATTATTCGCAACTCTTCAGTATGCTCTCCAAATTCGATGTTACTATATCCGTTGGAAAGCTGAATTATTGCTCTTCAACGCCTTATAAGTGGTTTTTATTTGTTTAATGCTTATATGAGGAATAAATAAACCAGAACTTCTTATGGGTTTTTATTTTTGATCTCCATTCGTCGTTTGTTTATGAAGTTCCTGATGATGTCATTTTGTGTGGCTCTAAATTCCTACTAAATTTCATGTGAGGGATCCAAACATTAAGCCTGGAAACATAGCCGAGCTTGTGCAAATGGTTTTCTACGTTGATTATGATCAAAAATGGCCTTTACATTGCTCGTTTAAATTTCATATTGGCTACCACACCGTTGAGCATCATTGTTGTAAAAATTTCCTGAATGAAATTCGGCAAACTGATTTTGACAGCTGCGTTCGGTTAACGTATCATTGCCATAAACATTGCAAACTTTTCTAAGAGCTTCTGCAGCACGCTTACCTTTTTTTAAGATAATTCAACAAAATATGCCGACAATGAATGATATTTTCTTTCATATTCACAGTACGATGGCAAACTAGATACTAAGCTTGTTTCAACAGTTAACAGATAAACAATCCACCTAAGGGACTAATTCAACAGATAAGAAGTGTATCATATTGACATGAAAATAAACAGAAAAACCGAAAGGACTTATTTGCCAACCCACTAATATTAAGCTTCGTTAACTATGTCATTTAATTAATTATTGACTATCTTCTTATGCCAGACAAATGTCATTTAATTCTTCATTATAATTACCCTTAGGAGGACTTGATGCCCCAGATTAAAAGTTCATTTTCTTTCTTTCTTTTTTCTTTCAAGGACTTTCATAGCAACCTTGTACTATTATTGTTTCTGGAAATAAGTTTTCACTCTTTTATAATTTATTTAGTCGCAAAATTCTATCCAACTTATATCTATCAATTTTTTTATTATTTCTTGAAAGTTAGAGAGAATAGTTATTTCTTCAGTCTTTGATATAATTTAAATTCCAAGTCATCCTTCAGTTTCAATGGAATGTATTGTATCCGTCTGATAAATCAGATTGTTGCTTATTTTCATATACACTATGTACAGGTTGTTCGTTGAAGGGATTTTTGGTACTTTAATAATAGAATTTATCAACGAAAGTACCATTTATGTAAATTAAATAAGTCAGTCTGTAAAGTCATTGAGTGCAGTACGTTGTTATATCGTCAGCACAGGCAGCCGCCAGTGTTTTCAATACTACAAAGCATTGAAAACATTTAATTCGGGTTAAAAACAAATACGCTAATGAAACATTGGATAGACAGGTACCCCCAGGAATACGGGAGAACATTGAAAGCCATGTTAAGTAGTTCATCACATTATTAGGCGTCCAATCAAATCGGCTTGTTTAGGTGAGTCCGGAGTTAATTTGGGCCATGTCAAAAACTTGCTCCCCCCTCTTCCCCCCAAAAAAAGAAAAAAAAGGACTACCGTAATCAGGAAAGGATTCCTTTGTTTAAATAAACAATGGTCCTTATTTTATACAAGCGGTTCTAGTTTTAAAACTTTTTTCATTTATTTAACATCTACGGTTTTAATCTTTTTTTTTTTTTTTTGTTTAACAGATCATTCAAAACAAGTAAACAAAAGAATTGAATTTAATCAATAAATGATTAATGTTATACAAAAATACCACAACTCTTCCACAGATTATATTTCATTCATAAAAAATCTTTTTAACACGAATATTTATTTCCTCTATATTATATAATATTTCGGTTTTATTGCCATATTAAAATATACTAAAAAAATAAATAAAAACAGTTAACCAATTTATACTTATATTTGTTAAAATAATTATATATATTATATTTAATGTATTTAATTGTTTTCTTATTCTCTCCTTATCACAAAGTACCTTTTAGTGTTTTTGTTTTTCTCTATATTATTAATAACAGTTTTCCTGATGATTATATAAATTAATAAATATAATAATGAAAATAATAAACAGAATATGATTCCATGGGCACTTCGGATAGTATGGGATATAGTTGATATTTTTGATAAATAAAAATAAATTACAGTTTTATCTTTTATACTCTTAGTAATATATTTAGTAAAACTATAGAACAAGGCACTTATGTACCTAACAAGTTGATCTTGTGCTAGTAAAATAACGGATCATTATAAGTTCAGGAATTGTAGTATCTTATTGGTGAGTTGTGGTGAGATTTCTCGCTGAGGTATATTTTCGAAATGTTTAGGTGTGTTTAGACATTTTATAAACTATTTGAAAAACAATTATTTAACTTAATTAACATTGTCATTTTTTCTAAGCCAAACTATTTATTTAATTTCTCTTTGTACCGACACCAGATGGAAAATATCAAAAACCAAAATACTAACATAGTGAAATAACCATCTATATTTTAAGAAGAAGTTAGTCAGGGGCTTGGTAAAAAAATACTATTTTATATAATAGTATATTTATTACATTGTCCAACGTTTCGACCTATTTCGTAAGTCTTCATCAGGGCTGTATAAGATACAAACAATATATATTATTATTTTAATTATATATAAACAATATTTGTTAATTATAGAATGTTACATAATGGTGTATAGATGGTCTACCGTGATATAATATGAGATGGAGTTGGTCGAGGGAGGAGGGAGATGCGGTCAAATAAATACTAAGTTTTTAATATTGTATTTTAATCGTTATGCCGACGTTTCGACCCACTTTGTAGGTCTTCATAATATTGAAGAGATGGTTGACCGTGATTTATGCTGTTTTGACTGCCATCAATCAATTGCAGTGTCCATATTCCACGCCTTAATGAAGACCTACAAAATGGGTTGAAATGTCGGCGGAACAATTAAAATACTATTTTAAAAAGTTGTTATTTATTTTATCGCACCTCACGACCAACTCCTTCTCATATAGGATGTTACAGTAAATGTATATGACTATTTACATTCAGTTCAATTTGGAAAGGTAATGGATTATTATTATCTAGGATTCCACAAGACTTAGCATATATATATATATATATATATATATATATATATATATATATATATATATATATAAAAGAATGAAGTAGGAGAAAATTAGGAAGGGGATATGAATAAAGCATCATTAATAAATTATGTGCTCTCGATCAATCTCCGCTGGCTTTAATACCAGTGAAGCGGTTGAGAGAGTAGCGCAGGCTTCTCCTGGAGTTATCTCGCCTGATTGTATATAGGTATGCATGTCTTTTTTGCTTAGCTTTCATTTTCTTATTTTTAGGTTATTTTATTTTATTTATTGTATATACTTTTTGGTTATTATTTATTGTTATTTTGCTTCTATTTATTTTATATTTTTTGTACATATAGTGTGAATGTTATCCTACCTCACTATAGCTAGTGTCCATGTGACAGATTGTTGTAATACTCAATTAATAAAAAAATAAATTATAGCTGTTAGCTGTTTTAATAGTTAAGAATTTGAGAATAGTCTCTCTCAGTACTGTCCCTCGCAGTTTTTGCCAGTCAGTTTTTTTATTTACTGCTTGGTTTGACAATTGATTACAGACGCTGTCTGTGATAAGTCTTTTGTCGTGGTTTGGAACTGCATTGGGTATGCATGAATTTTCAAAGTCAAATGTGTAATATATATACACCCATGACATACCTTGCAGTCCCAACATTTTAACAGCGACATATGCAGACGATACAGCAATTTTAGCAACACACAAAAATCCAACGTACGCCTCACAGACCCTGCAACAGTATTTAACAAGATTACATGACTGGTTCAAAATTTGGAAAATCCGACTAAATCAAGACAAATCACAGCACATCACATTTACGCTTCGACATGAAACATGCCCTCCAGTTTTCCTTGACGATACACAGATTCCACAGACAGACACCGTTTACTACCTTGGTCTGACATTTGACAGAAAAATGACGTGGGGCTCACATATAACCAAGAAACGAAAAACGCTAAATCAAAGATTAAGAATTCTGTACTCACTTCTTTCGAAAAATTCAAAATTAATACTTAGACAGAAATTGAACACATACAATTACTTACTAAAACCTATTTGGACTTACGCATCACAAATATTTGGAACTGCTAAAAAGACTCACATAAACAAACTTCAAATCTTTCAAGCAAAAACATTCAGGACAATTACAAAAAAACCTTGGTACGTTAGCAACATAACCTTACATACTGACCTCCACTTGCCGAACACATACGAACTCATTACAAACGATTCCATGACAACTTACAAGGACATCCTAATACACTTATAAATGACATGGCCACTACGAATATGTCAGGTAACGTCTGTAGGAGACTGAAGAGGAGCTGGATGAGGGACCTCCTTGCCTAACGTAGATATCATGCCGCTGGGCACTGATCTTCGTAATGCCTTTCATGACATTATTTTTTCCCATCAAACTCACATTCACTGGTTGTCATTACCATTATGACAGGTGTGAATAAAAAAAAATAAACCAAAAAAAAAATGTGTAATTAGCGGATAGTACATCTTTGGAAAGTTTATAGGCAGTATGGTTTTTGGACGTAACCGAATATTTATGTTCGGTGATGCGGTTTTTAAGAAGGTTTTTTTATATAGTCCTGAAGGATACCTACAATGTAGCTCGAAACGTTAGACAATGTAATAAATATACTACTATATGATATAGTATTTATTGACCGTATCCCCAATGACTTCTTCTGAAATTAGAATCTACGGTAAACCATCTCTATATCATCATGATCATTTATATATTTATTTGTCCCATAGTTTGTAAAATGCCTTAACTCTCCTTTAAAGTGCAAACAACCAAGAAATCGCTGTTAATTATTATTTTCATAAATTCGTTGTTTAAATTTGTTGATATCTTATTTCAATTTTTTTTTCGTTGAAAGATGAAACTTCCCCTACCTCTCCTGGATACGCCCATGTCAAAATTATGACTTTATCCCTATATAGAGTTTCCTCATCGAAAAGTTCATTGGAATTTTCCCTTATTTGAATTTGTTTACCTGTATCCTATTCAGCGAGTAATTAGCAGTCTCCGTGTTTTGGGATTGTCTTTCTTTTTATATCACATATAATAGAGAGGAGTTAATTTATATAATGTTTTTATTCAAACTTTATAAAAAGATATATTATTTATTTTAAAAAAAAAGATATTTTGGGTCCGATTATTTATAGATAGATAGATAGAAAAAAAAAACTTTATTCTGGGACTAAGTCCCTTCAGAATAACAATAATGTACAAAATAATAGAATATTACTGGCCTAAACGTTTGAAACAATAAATAAAATTGATAAAATAAAATAAAAAGTTTACAAAAACCTTAGGTGCACAAGCTATATACAATACATATACAACTATGTACAGAGCATTTAAAATTATGAACAAAACAATTAAAACTATGAACGAATCACTTGAACTATGAACAAAACTATATATAAGGGTTGAACAACATAAACATACACTTTGAGAAATGAAGAACGAAAAAGAGATAGAATGAGTTCATTTCATAAAAAAAAAAAAAAACTTTACTTGAATATATATATATATAAATAAACAGTTAATTATAATTGAATAAAAAAAATAAAGTATTGAAATTCTTACGTCGATAGTAGGAAATGTATGTACTATCTCTTACCAAGTATTATGATTATATGATTGCTGCACAATACATATATAATATTAATAGTTAGCTGGTATCTGACTGTTTTTGGAACAGGAATTGGAATAGCAGGTTTTTGAATGCGTATAGGGAGGGGGCATGTCGAATTTTGATCGGGAGGGAATTCCAAAAGTTGACAGAGCTGGCTATAAAGGAATTTTGGAATGAGGCAGATGTATGAGAAGGGATGTATAGGTCAGAGGGTCGAGATCTTGTAGTGAGGGAATGGATTGAGGACTTAAATTGGAGAAGGTTGTAGGCATAAGAAGGACGATGATCGTTAATGATCTGATAAAGGAAAGAGCCTAGGAAATATTGTCTTCTTAAGGAGGGGAAGAGCCACCCTAACTCAGTGTGTTGGTAAGAGACAAGGGAGCGTCTCGGAGTCCCAATTATAGATCCACCGAGAGGCCATCGTACACCACACAGGAATTAAAGGAAATGAAATGGCCATATAGGAATTAAAGGAAATGAAATGGCTGATAGAGCAGCAAAGGAAGCTCTTACTCTTCCAGGCCGCGGTAAAGTTTTTTTGACACCATCTGAACTTGCACGACCTCTGAGAGAAACCATATTCCAAGAATGGCAAAGACGGTGGGACAACAGCGCACCTAGCAAATTAAAAACAATAAAGAAAGATGCGAAACGTGGACCAGCTCCAGTCGTAGAGAAGAGGTCGTCCTCACGCGGCTGAGGATCGGACATACTGGACTGACTCACCTCCACCTCATAACAAAAGATCATATCCCCCAATGTCAAAAGTGTAACCAATCACTAACTATAAAACATATTTTGGAAGAATGCCCTTTTTACACCGCAAGATTAAAAGATTTTGGAATACCCCAGAATATATCCGCATCCCTGGGAAATCAAGAGGAAATCGTTACCAAAGTCATCAAGTTCTTGGATAGTGAAAGACTTAAAAAACACATTTGACAGGCTTTTTTTATTTATTAATTTTTTTTATTTTTTTATTTATCTATTTATTTTTATTATATTTTCTCTTATTATTATTTATTTATTTTTTCACTTGGTTTCATTTCATTTTAAATTCATTTGTTTATTAATCTCAATTCATTTATTGATTCTACTGCTATTTTTTAAAGTTTATTTATTTATACATTTTTTATACATCTCATTACCTATAAATGTCTCTTATTATCCTTATTTTATTCTATCAATCCATTTCTTTATTTATTTTATTTTATTTTATTATTATTATTTTTTTTTTATTTTTTTTTTTTGTACCATTCATCCAAATAGTATTAAATGATGTTATTTAGTTGATCGGGCGCCTAGACATCGAAACAAACAAACAAACCACACAGCTGTAGTCAAAGTGGGGAAAGATGAGAGAGGAAACTAGGAGTCTTCGGGTATTTTGGGGTAGAAGTTATTATACATAACTTCAATTATTTTTTAGTTTAAAGAACTGTAATTAATTTTCTTTAAAACAAAATCCTGGTGGCTTATGGGTTGGGATACATATTTATGTATTGTTTTTTATTTATTCCTCCATATGTTGTGATGAATTATCTGTATTACAAAAAAAAGAAGCTTTTTAAAATTGATGCACTGATAATGAGTTCTTTAGTTAATAATTCCAGGGATACAGTTTTTTTTCGTTGTTTACTTCAAAACTTATTGGGCTTTAGAAAAATATTCTATTTTTAGAAACTCGTTATTTTCACATAATTCCACACGAATATGCTAAAAGCATTGTTTCGTTATCCCTTTATAAAAATAATGCATTCACTTTCCTGTTCGATTTTCCTCGTTCCCATGTATTGTAAAAGTTCCGAACGGAATAAAGTAACAGTAGCAGTAACAGTTTCAGTATATAACAGTTTTTGGAGCATCTGTTACTGGCATCTGCGCCCACAGTAGGGGGGGGGAGCTGGGGAGTTCCCGTCGGCGCGAGCTGTTACCGATAATTAACAAGATCCTTAACAGTTATGTTCCTCCCTTAGCCGCAAACACAGCCGTTCCTATCCGCTTCTGAATCATGCTTTGGCAAATTTCCGATAGGTTTGCCCCCAACTGCACTGTATTTTTACCCGTGATTTTATATTCCTGGGAAGCCCGGGGCAATCTTGGACAACAATGGCTTGTTCTTCCATTACTACAAACTGCTTCAAAATGAATAGGGATATTGTTCGTTATGTATGATTTATTTTCTATTAAATTTTTTAATTACTTTTATTATGAAATCCTCGGGAAACTAACGAGATTACTAATATGATATATTTTTTAAAAATTTATTTTAATAAAATTTACAACTGTATTACATGAAAAATACTAGTAAATGTGGTATTGGTAACATGGCATGTACAACATGAAGAGAAACAACCCATTGGTAGAACTCAAATTAAAGTTCTATATTAGAAGGTTCCGAGGCCATCTTCTTTTCAGACGCCTCGGAGGATTATCAGGGATCGAGGAGGAAGCAAGGCTTGAAATGAGAGGATTCGGATGGTTCTGCAGTTTGTTATGGAAAGGTAGCTATCTGGATTGGGCCAAATCGGAAACATTAAGATCATAATGGATGATTTTATTTTTGACAAAGTAAGGAGCGTTGAGGATTTTATGAAGAATTTTGGATACTAGAGGAATTCGATGGATTAGTGCAGCCCAAAAGCTCAATTCCGTAAGTCCAAATATACTGTCATATATAGAATAGAATAGAAGAATCAACTTTATTCTGGGACTACGTCCCTTGAGAATAACAATATTGTACATAAAATTAACATTACATCTGGCCAAAATGTATATTACAATAAACAAAAACAAGCAAACAAAAAAAAAAAAAAAAACTAAAAAATAAGGGATAAAAGAAGTATTTACATAACTGTACAGATATAGGAAGCCTTAATATGAAAAATAAGGTTCTAATACTGCAAAATAGTTGCTATACACAATACGCTATGAAATTATAAATGAGCGACAAATAACTTTTGTTGTCATGTCATTGTATTAATTAAAAAAATAATAATAAAGATGTTATAGCAATAATATTACTATAACATCTTATAGTATACTATTATATATGAGTCGTTTGTAATTGATTGAAAGCTTAGAGCGTTTGTCTAGTAAGTGCTACAGTAATCGAAAATGTCGGGCGGTTTCTAGTCGTTTCAGTCTGGTATGGGGGATTCAAGTGAGTCGTTTGTCCAGGTTGAGTCCTATGTATCCGATTTGTTCGACAGAGATAAGAGGGCTATTGTTGAAGGATACTGTAGGACAGGAAATCATAGGTTTCCGACTAAGAGTGAAGGTAATTTGATGGGATTTATTGGAATTTATTTTAATCCTCTAGTTTTGCCACCATGTTTCAAGAGTTGTGATGTATGATTGAATAGTTCGGGATGCTATAGATGCAATATGATCGTTATTAACTGATACGATACACATGTCATCGGCATAGGTGGTGATGACAGTGTTGGAATGGGTTTGGATGTCAGCTGTATAAACTGTGTAAAGGATAGGACCTAGGATACTACCTGGAGGAACACCGGCAAAATATATGATACATAAATTATAAATAATAGCACGGATACAGAGATGATGAAATGCTGAACAATTCCATCGCTTACAATATGCAGGTCCGATTTTTAGTTTTCGAGATATTTTTTTTTTTTAATAGAAAAATCATCTTTATTCTGGGACTAGGTCCCTTTAGAAGAACAGTATTGTTCATATATATTAACTACAAATCTGGTCAAAAGACTTATTACAATGAATAATGACAAAATACATGTAATACATTAAGTATTAATTAAGCTCTTAGGATAAATTAACGAGGACAGTTTGGTAATAGGGGTTCAGTATATTGGAGCTAAATTAATTGCATAATAATCACTGAATGAAATTATAAGGAAAGTAAAATCTATTCTATAGGTAAAGCATTGTAGTGATGGAATATAAAAATTTAAAAAAATAATAATAACTGTTAATATGTAGGGAAAGAAATTGTAAAAACTAAAACAAAAAAATATATAAAAAAACAAATAATGATATACATATGTTCCATAAGATATTTAAGTGATTATGCGTAAAGATTAGGAGAAGAGAAAATAAAATAAAGTATATATATACACATAGCGAGAAGTATGTTGAAGATAATTAGAAATAAAATACATTTCACTGAAATACATTCCATGAATAACAAATTAGAACTTAAGGAAAGCAAATTTTATCTACTCACAATGCTTAGTGAGTGGTGATGAAAATTCACGTTCAACACAGAATAAAACAATAAAAAATAAGAGAAAAAAATAATTTCTAAAGAAAATTAAATCCTTATAACATAGTATATATTTAACCAGCGTCTGATTGGATTGTGAAGAGGAATTGGAATAAGAGGGTTTTAAAGGTGGATAAGGATGATGCATGGCGGATTTTTAGTGGGATGGAATTCCAGAATGCGGTGGAACGGACAACGAAGGAATGTTTGAATGATGCAGATCTGTGGAAAGGAGTGTAAAGGTCAGAAGGACGAGATCTTGTGGAGAGGGTGTGGATAGATGATTTGAATTGTAGGAGATTGTATGCGTAGGACGGACGATGACTATTGATTTTAATCCATATCTTCAATAAAACTCGATATCATTTGGTTTTCAACAATACTTTTTCTCCTCTCTCCCTCCCCTCTAACACGGCGTCGCATTAATATACAATTTTTAATTATAGCTCATTACATAGAGGATAAAATGATGAACATTATGAACCTAACAATATGCAGGTTCAATTATTAGTTTTTGAGAGTTTTGAATCCATATACAAAAACACTTCTAATTATTCTACTCCAGCCGACTTTACTCGAGCGTAACACATCGAAGATCTGATGGTTCAATTTAATTCACTGTCCACAAAAAGTTTGGTTTTTTTTTCAAGTTTGGATTTAAAATCAGAGGTCACCAGATGATCCTCCTTCATCGATAATCCGCCTTTTATTTTCAAAATGGCGACGGAAAAATCTGCGTTGCTGCGGTATGAATGTACGGATTTCTCTTCTTCTTCATGCCCTTTAAATTTATCTATATAACATACTTCAACGAAAAGAAGCTGGAAAAAAGTTACGAGCGATATTAAAATTAGATTCCGAATAAATATGTGATTTATTAAAAGTTTATGAAATTTCCTTTTAAAAAAAACCTTAAAACCGAACAATTATGAACAAAGATATGATTCATTTTTTTATGTTCTTTTTTTTTTGCAGAGTACTAATAATGAAAAAAAAATGTTCAGAAAAATAATTGGAATAAACATTTTATTTCTATTAATTTTTCTGTATATAGGTAATGTTACATTAGATGTATAATTATTGGGAAATAATAAACCATTGTGAAATAATTTATAGCGTTTTTTTATGATTGCGAATTGTAAGAATTCTGTAAAATTTAAATTATTTGTGTATCTTCTATTACACTTATTATCCTCTCTGCACTTTTATACTGTTTATAATTTTTTCGCTGATTTCGCAATCAATTTCATCCTATAAACGTGGTAATACTGCTCTCAGTCGCTGGAGGTTATAAGGCTGCGAATTGTGGTCTAAAAATCTTCTCTGCAGTGTATCCCACATGTGCTCAATGGGATTGAGATGTGGGTGCAGGTAATGGCAGATGTAGTGTACCCATCCATTGTTCTCGGTAGACTCTTCGGCAACTATTATCGCTTTAAATACGGAAACTCAACATAAACATAATAGCATTCCAATTTTTGTCCTCATTTTCAGTATTAAAAAATCATTTGTGGAAAGTAAATAAAGGAAAGCTAAAGAAAGAAATCTTTTCTCTCTTCAGTAGCACCAACTGCAAACACAATTTCTACGGCTCCTAAAGAATCTGTAGAGTTTGAATAAGGCAAAAGATTTAATCACTGAAGTTTTCTTCTTAGTTTCATTTTCAACATATAACTTTAATTTATATAATTTAATATTAATGTAAAATTAAAAAGATTTCTCACATTTAAAATTGCTGTTTCTTAATTACATGATAATTAAAATATATATATATATATATATATATATATATATATATATATATATATACATATTGCACGTAATGAATATAATACGACACGGTGGAAAGAAGGAGGCATCGGGAATTCTTCGAATCAAGTTTTTCCCTTCATGTCTGTTGGTATTCTCCAGCAAGTGTTACAATATTGGACATAAACATTACATACAAGTACATGTATTTCATGTACTAAAGATGTTTATTTTGTATATCCGATACGATTACATATTAAATAATAGCAACTATAGCATTTATGAAAACCACACATGTATATGAACATAATATTGTAGGATTATGTATTATATTAAGCTCATATTACTATATGTACTTTTTCGGGTAAACTCGGACGCACTCATATTCCTTTGGTTCCTCAATTAGAACTATTATCTATTACGATCTCTTATTTCTCTATTAGTTAATTATCAAATTCTTATATATTTTATATTTAACTGTTTAATAAAAAATAAATGTGAAATAATTAATTCATCTAAATAAAAAAAAATAAAGGTACTTTAGTGGAAGGTAATATTAAAAATTAATCATTTAAGTCCTGTTAGAGAACACGAATAAGAATAAAACCTACATTATAGTAAAAACTTCTTAATAACACTGATATACTGAGTTTAATCAAAATCGCAAAGTTCCGATTTGCCGATTTTGATGAAAATGTTGCTGTAACATCCAAGGATTATAAAAACCTCAAATACGCAATTTCAGTTTCGTACGGTTTTTCGTTTTTGATCTAGGCTGTTCACATACACACACACACAGACCATTTTGTGGGGCTTGGTTATTTGGACTGAGGGGACCTCAAAACATTTATTTTCGTTGAAAACTCAGATTCGGAAATTGACGATCGCAATACTTACTATCGCAATTTATTACATATATACGTAAGTGAAAGTAATAATTGGTGGCATTTTAAACATTGGTGGCCTATCACTTTTTTTTTTTTTTAAACAATGCCTATTAATGTATTGCCAAGTTAATTTTATTTATTTTGTTAGTCTTGACTATGTTCATGTCAGTAATAATGCACCTGTTCTGTAGGGTTTTTCTAAGGTCTACAGTAACATATTAAATGAATAGCAATGAGGTAATAGGTAACTGCTATTACCTACAAGACCGCTAAGACCTGCCCAAGACAAGTCTTGGTCTTGTACTTGGAGAATACTACCGGCATCAAATCCTATTATTGGCAGAATGATGGGTAATAGTAGTTGAAAACAATGGACTGTACTTTGAAAAGTAGTATTCAGTAATTTTTAAAATATGTGATATGAAATAAATATATACTTACCTTGAAAGACACTTAAGATCTAAGCACTTAAGTATAAACGTAAACCTATGACCTCCTGTCCTACAGTATCCTTTAATAATACCCCGCTTAGACCTGTTGAACAAATCCGATACCTTGTACACTTGGACAAACGTCTAACTTGGAATCCTCATACCAGACTGAAACGACAAGAAACCGCTCGACGTTTCCGACTACTCCAACACTTATTAGACAACCACTCTAAGCTTTCAGTTACTTACAATAGACTCATACACATGACTGCAATAAGACCTATTTGGACTTACGGAATTGATCTTTGCACCTCCAGTAAGCCATTGAATTCCTCTTGTATCCAATCCTTAAAATCCAAAATCCTGAATGCTCCTTACTTTGTCACCAATAAAATAATCCATAACTTAATGTTCCTTATGTTTCCGATTTGGCCCAATCCAGATACCTATCCTTCCGTAATAAACTTCAGAACCATCCGAATCCTCTCGTCTCTAAGCTTGCTTCTTCTTCTATCCCTGATCACCGAGGCGTCGGAAAAGAAGATGCCCTCGAGATCTCCTATTGTAAATACGTTTTTTTTTTTTTTTAGAGTGCTACCAGTAGGTAGTTTCTCAACAAGTGATTTCATGTTATTATTTTCTGTTATCAAATTTACTAAATGTATTTTATTTATTAATACAGTTGTTAATGTCATACATAAAACAAAAAAAGTATAAACAACTTAACCTTACCTAAAGCTATACTTATGCACAAGGACTTAGGTGATAACCAAGTAAAGTACTTTACTATGAAATTCAATCAGTCATTGGAAATGCCAGTGATCCTTGTCAGTAATTTTGTCCGAAATTATTCTGAACAAATTGAAGTATTTTCGCCAATCCTTCTCCGAAGATACGGTATTGAATTGAACTCACCGATTCGATGACTATCATCAGAAACTATTATCTAATTCAACCATGAATGCTATTTAGAATTGTGGTCATTGACACAGAAAGTAAAAAGAAAAAACAAAAGGGCGTTTGTTAAAAGCAGGCGTTGGGTTTGAGAAGCGCTGAACAAAGATAAAGTTAGCACCCTGAGGAATGCTGAATCGAAGGGCAATTACTTAAGGGAAAGGGATGGCACTTTATTGAGAAGGCAGCGCCTATCTATTGTGTCCCCCGGGTCTAAAGCCCTAAATCCACTCATATATTACTCCCCATCTAGCATATTTGTAACTAAATAAAGATAATAGAAAACATCTAATACTCTCACGAATTTATCGTCGTCTTCAAGGAACGTTATTATAAAACGGTATATTCGAAAATTCATTTGGGACTATGTTATTTAATTTATAGAACATAAAGATATTGTAGGCCTCTCTAACCAGGCGATGCGTTAAGTTACAATTTTATTATAATACTTAATTACAAAGACGATAAAATTCCCCTTGCTTACAGTTTCCATAAAACTCGTTATATCATTCTGTTTTCGACACAGAATTTTTTCCATTTCGCTTCCATGATATGACGTAGCGTTAAGTTATAATTTTGAATTATAGCCTATTACAGAGAGAATGAAACGCTGAACAATTCCCTCGCTTGCAGTTTGCAGGCCCAATTTTTAGTTTCTGAGATATTTTAATTCATGTGTGAAAAACATTTCAATTAGTCAATTCTAGCCAACTGTACCCGAGAATTCACTCTCCGCAAAAAAATACAAAACGCGCCTATAGAAGTTTTGTCTTCAGAAAGTAAAAACATCTGCAAGGCAGGATTAATAATGTGGTACATTTTTTTTTTAGTTTCTGAGATAATTCAATCCATATCTTAGATAAAATTCGTTATCATTTAGTTTTCGACATTATTTTTTTCCCTTTTCTCCACTCACACTTCTCCTCTAACACGGCGTCGCATTAGGATACCATTCGGAATAATAACCCGGTACAGCGACGATGAAATGCTGAACAATTCCCTCGCTTACAGTTTGGAGGTCCGATTTTTAGTTTCTAAGATATTTCAATCCATATCTTCCATAAAATTAGTTATCATTTAGTTTTCTACTCTATTTTTTCTTTTTTATACCTCTAAAATCCAACGTGGGACGAATAAGGGAAAACTCGCGACATCGGACTAAATCTGTTATTTTTTTTTTCAATTAAATTATATAATAACGGTGGGCCAGACCCCCTTACCGTGCACCCCCCCACATCCCTATAAATTGCATATCGTTGTGTTCCTTGTAACAAATTATTAAAAAAAAGCCAATGTTCCCACAAAAAAAAGTGAACGCACTGCCCCAAAATGGCGTCCAAAGATGGCGGATTGACGACTTTGACTTTAGTTAGTTTTTTGGTCACTGAGAATCAGCATTTAACTTAATTTCCTCATAGTTGGTCTTTTATTAAAGCTGAATAGTCATAGAATAATAAAACATGAAGAAATATTAAAAAATAATTGGCTTAGGCTACGAAAAACACCAGTAAAGTCAAATTTTTTTTCAAAAAAATTTTCAAGTTACGAATCAAGCGTCGTTTGTAATTAAACGGCTTACAATAACGCAAAACGTGCTGAAATAAAACATCTGGATAATATATTTCTCTTTCTAAAACGCTGATTATTTTTTTAAAAAATTTTAAACAGTTCCGTAGAAAATGTACTTATGCGGCAGAAAAGCGGTACTGGCGTGGGTGCCTACAGGCCTCTACCACACCATTCAGTACACATAAATGGCTTAGTTATAGTGATATAATAACATTTTTGGTGCATTATATTGGTTTTATTAACGAACAAATATTAATGCAATAATTTAATCGTAAAAAAAAAATTATTATAATTTTTTTTTTTAATTTAAACTACTTTATTCTATACGTAGGTCGTTTAAGAAGACCTCAATTGTAAAAATGATATAATGATAATAATAAAACTTAATTTAAAAAATACATTGCTAAATATCTTGATTTTTTTTTATTTAACGTTTGCAATTTAACACTGTGTTTTGTATATTTACTGATTCTTAGAGGTAATTAAAATTTTTATATACTTCTCAGGAAATGATTCATATTAATACCTGTTTTATGAACTAAAATTATATATACCTAATCTGCACTATATATAATGAATAGTTACCGGGTTGTTTAGTAAAACTCATATATCACTAATTGAAAAATTAATTTTTATTTCCTTTATTTTGTGCAGAAGTTGGACTATATCATAAATAAATACGAAATTTTAATATTGAATAAATTATTCTCTCTGCACAAAGAAAGATAGAAAGGGTGACACTATAAGTTCTCCTATAAACCAGAACTGATTGTTTGTTTTTGGTATCAAAATGAGGAAAAACGCGAAATTGAACCAGAAAATTGGAAAAATACATTAAGCGAACGAGAAAGGAAGTGCCAAAAGATAAAAAGAACCAGTATCCATTACATAGCTAAATGAATGTTTAGTAGACAGATGAACAGAATATTTCAAGATGCTGCTAAAAAGGGGTCAATTGCAGTTTGGATGACATTAAGTGAACGATGTATGTTTATTATGGTGAAAACCACTTTATTTTTTATTGCTGAAGGTGCACATCCGGACTATCTTCACTTTGAAGCAGGATATAGAGAGGTATATCGAGAGTTATAGCTCATAGCTCTCCTTCTGTTTAGTGCATTTGCAAAAGATTTTTTAAGGAATCTAAAAGGAAAATGAGCTTTTCTGAAAGACAATTAGATATTAGCACAATCCAAAGTGTGAGGCACTAAGCAGATAGAGAGTTATTTTTCTTTTTATATCGACTTCTCTATAACCTGCCTTAAAGTGAAGACAGCCCCAATTTTTAACTTCTCTTCCAATGTGCAGCTTGAGTTTTTCAATCCATATCGCTCTGGCAATCGACAATACTTCTTATTCCAGCTTCTACGATTCTTGAGTATAATTTGTTTGATTGAGTTTAATTTGTTGCCCATCAAGATCCATTCCTGTTTAGTGTACAAACAGGAATAGATCTTGATGGGTATTACATTTCCTAGTATCTCCTTTCTTGTAAAGGTAAAAACCATAGTCCTTTCATATCATTTTCTAATATACTTGTTGCCTATGTACGCTCAAAACTGTGCGAAGCATTTCTGTTTCGCCCTTTCCATTTCTTCGTGCAGAGAGAATAATGCATTCAATACTAAAATTTCCTATTTTTTTATGATATGGTACAAATTCCGAACAATTTATTCCGCAATTTCTGCACAACAACGAGCTATAGCTAATATAAGATTCTTTACAAAATCTTTTGCAAATGCACTAAACAGAACTATGAGGTATAACTTTCTCGATATACCTCTCTATATCCTGCTTCAAAGTGAAGATAGTCCGGATGTGCACCTTCAGCAATAAAAAATAAAGTGGTTTTCACCATAATAAACATACATCGTTCACTTAATGTCATCCAAACTGCAATTGACCCCTTTTTAGCAGCATCTTGAAATATTCTGTTCATCTGTCTACTAAACATTCATTTAGCTATGTAATGGATACTGGTTCTTTTTATCTTTTGGCACTTCCTTTCTCGTTCGCTTAATGTATTTTTCCAATTTTCTGGTTCAATTTCGCGTTTTTCCTCATTTTGATACCAAAAACAAACAATCAGTTCTGGTTTATAGGAGAACTTATAGTGTCACCCTTTCTATCTTTCTTTGTGCAGAGAGAATAATTTATTCAATATTAAAATTTCGTATTTATTTATGATATAGTCCAACTTCTGCACAAAATAAAGGAAATAAAAATTAATTTTTCAATTAGTGATATATGAGTTTTACTAAACAACCCGGTAACTATTCATTATATATAGTGCAGATTAGGTATATATAATTTTAGTTCATAAAACAGGTATTAATATGAATCATTTCCTGAGAAGTATATAAAAATTTTAATTACCTCTAAGTATCAGTAAATATACAAAACACAGTGTTAAATTGCAAACGTTAAATAAAAAAAAATCAAGATATTTAGCAATGTATTTTTTAAATTAAGTTTTATTATTATCATTATATCATTTTTACAATTGAGGTCTTCTTAAACGACCTACGTATAGAATAAAGTAGTTTAAATTAAAAAAAAAAATTATAATAATTTAAAAAAATTTTTTTTTTTTTTTTTTTACGATTAAATTATTGCATTAATATTTGTTCGTTAATAAAACCAATATAATGCACCAAAAATGTTATTATATCACTATAACTAAGCCATTTATGTGTACTGAATGGTGTGGTAGAGGCCTGTAGGCACCCACGCCAGTACCGCTTTTCTGCCGCATAAGTACATTTTCTACGGAACTGTTTAAAATTTTTTAAAAAATAATCAGCGTTTTAGAAAGAGAAATATATTATCCAGATGTTTTATTTCAGCACGTTTTGCGTTATTGTAAGCCGTTTAATTACAAACGACGCTTGATTCGTAACTTGAAAATGTTTTTGAAAAAAAATTTGACTTTACTGGTGTTTTTCGTAGCCTAAGCCAATTATTTTTTAATATTTCTTCATGTTTTATTATTCTATGACTATTCAGCTTTAATAAAAGACCAACTATGAGGAAATTAAGTTAAATGCTGATTCTCAGTGACCAAAAAACTAACTAAAGTCAAAGTCGTCAATCCGCCATCTTTGGACGCCATTTTGGGGCAGTGCGTTCACTTTTTTTTGTGGGAACATTGGCTTTTTTTTAATAATTTGTTACAAGGAACACAACGATATGCAATTTATAGGGATGTGGGGGGGGGGTGCACGGTAAGGGGGTCTGGCCCACAGACTAAACAGTGCAAAATGTATATTCTGTCAAATGAAAATATTCACTGAAACTCTACGAACTCATGCGGAGTTATAAGTCACACTGTGCATCGTTTCGTTAAGATATTCTACTGAATAATAGCACATTACAAAGGTTTACAATGGAATTGTGAACATTTCCCCCGCTTACAGTTTGCTAATCCAATTTTTGAGTGAGATATTTTAATCCGTATGAAATAACACTTCAATTGGTTGCCACCACCCATATTTACATGAGCGTTACATATCAGAGTTCTGACGACTCTGTTTCATTCTCTCCCCGCAAAAAAAAAAGTGCAAAACGCGCCTATTGAAGTTATTATAATACGGTCTAGTTATATTGTCCTAGTTAGCGCTTCCAAGAAGAGTCTGTTCAGAAATATAAAAACTTATGAAATAAAAGTATAATAATACTGACAATACTAAAATATGAAGAATGTAATTCTTAGATATATTCAAAATTGTATTTTAACGTGACGCCGAGTAAGAGAGTTGGAAAGTGATGGAGTAAGAACAATCAAAAATAAAATGTTCAATTATAACAATTCAAACTAATTAATATTCGCGTGGTTCTTGCATTCCGAATCGTGTAAAAAATATATATATATATTTTTTTTTTTACACGATTCGACATGCAAGGACCACGCGAATATTAATTAGTTTGAATTATTATATCTGAACATTTTATTTTTGATTGTTCTTACTCCATCACTTTCCAACTCTCTTACTCGGCGTCACGTTAAAATACAATTTTGAATAATAGCCTATTACATAGAGAATGAAATGCTGAAAATTTTCCTCGCTTAGAGTATGCAGGTCCGATTTTTAGTTTCTGAGATATTTTATTTCACATCTTAAATAATAATCGTTATCATAAGGTTTTCGACTCTATTGTCCTCTTTTTGCCTCACTAAACAGGCGTTGCGTTAAGTTACAATTTCATTATAATAGTTAATTACAAAGAGGAGGAAATTTTGAACATTTCCCTTGCTTACAGTATGCCTTAGTCCAATTTTTAGTCTCTGAGATATTTTAATCCATATGCACACTTCAATTGGTCGCCTCCATCCAACATTACATGACCGTTACACATCGGAGTTCTGACGGCTCAGTTTCATTCGCTCCCCACAAAAAAAAATTATGAAACGTGCCTATAGAAGTTGTCACTTCAAATAGGTTTCAAATACGGACTGAATTTTAAAATAAACATTCAATATTTTATTGGCACGCCAGAAGAACGTCATGTTTCGATAGCCTTTATTTTTGGTTTTTTATCCGTCCGCCGTCCGCGTATTTTCTCCGAAACTACTGGACCGATTTTTTTCAAATATCGATTTAAAATTAGAGGTCAACTTAGGATGATATCCCTCATCGACATTTCCATCTGCTTTTTCCTTTCAAAATGGCCGCGGAAAAAACTACGGATTTCAATGAAACTTGGCAAAAGTCTTATTCTTCATGCCCTTTAAATTTTTCTATATAACATACTTCAACGAAAAGAAGCTGGAAAAAAGTTACAAAGGATGGTAAAATTATATTCTAAATAACTCTAGGTAAAATTATATTCTAAAAAGTATACATAAAAAATCGTTAAAATCGGACAATTTGTAACATGGTGTCTAGATATTTCTTATATGTTATACTGCAAAGGTTTTGTTATACTGCAATATGTTAAATGTTATACTGCAATTCTTTGTTTTGGTTTTTAAATTTTTAATGTGCTTCTGAAGTAATGCTTTTTCTTTTTTTTTTAGTATATTACTAATGATAACAAAAAACCCGTTTAGTTCCACAATCGGAATCAGACTTTTATTTCTTTTCCTTTATCACTAGGAATGTAATGTTACTTTAGGTGTATAATTGTTTGGAAATAATAAACCATTGTGAAATAATTTGCAGCGTTTTTAAGTATAAAAGGAAATAATAAAGGGATTTAACATAAGCAATTTATGATAATGATTTCAAAACAATCCGAAAAGCAGCTTTTATGTAGATTAAAGAAAAAAATGAGGGAAAAAAAAGTAAAGAGGAAAGCGGAATGTCATATTATTCCCTATAGAGGGAGAAAAGGAACAACAAAATATGAATAATACATCCTCATTCTGTCAGCCCTCGAACCAATGTCATTCCTAACGAGGGTGGGTGGGGAGGGAGGGTTATAGGGGCCGCCAAAAATCTTATCCGACCCTCTTCATTTTCAAATAAAATTACATTTCTGACGTCCTTAGGCCACCCCACAGGGAAATGTGTTTGTTATGTATGATCGTTTCCAAGATGAAATTCTCCATCAAAATTGACTTTTTAATTATTATATTGTTATTAGTGTTGTCCAAATGTGAGACCGAGAGGAGTCTTGGTCTTGCAAACTCATTCTTGGTCATGGTCTTGGTCTTGCGCAAGAGTCTCGCAACAGTCTTGCAGTTACTTATTAGCTTATCACAATAGGGATATTACTGTAATTTTGTAGATAGGAGAAACCTAACTAAGCCCAAATGAAAAATTAGAGGAGTTAAATGCAAAATTATGTTGATTATACCAATTATTAACGTATAGTGACTAAGATTGTCAAGTATTAGTAACTATTATGCCTTAATTTTTATTCAAGAAATCGATTTTTTTTTCTTGTACTGGTCTTGATTTTGGCCAACACTAACCGTTATTCAATTATTTTCTATAGAATCGATAGTATCAGAGCAGGTCGAATAGGGTCTACGGTGCAAATTGTCAGATGTTTATCAAACTGATTCGAAAAATCAAAATAATAACAAAGTAAAAATGATAACAATTAATTGTTGAAAAGCTTTTATTGATTTTTATTTTATTAAAACGATGTATTATAATAAACATACTTGTCTGAATCACTTTTTATTAAGGAGAAAGATAAATTTGAATTATGTGTATTGCAAATGTGTATTATATGAACTGATCAATATTTATAAGTGTTTCTATAAAAATTTATAATCTAAAAAAAATTAAAAAAAAAAAAAACTGGTGATTGTACTGTGTACCATCTTTTCCACCCACGTTAAATAATTCATTATGTATCTAAAAAAAAAAATGTTCGTGTCTGAGTCCCGCAATACTTAAGTTCAATAAAAAATTACTATATAATTTCTTTGGGTATTAAGAATATATATGTATATATCCTCTGTATATTTATACTTGCTCTAAGTTTTCAGATCTATGTACTATTACCACCGTTCAACGGCATTCGCCTGACCTTTCATTATCCGATCATTGTCCCTATGGAATTCCATCCGTAACTCCAATAACCTGCCCACCTTTAAATCCCGCTTGTTCAGTATCTTCCTATCTAACCAATTCTAAACAATTGTTAGTAGCTTTTTCTGTAAATATGTGTATAAATTGTTAGTTTTTTTTTTTTTTGTATCTTTCTTTAATTTTAATTTATCGATGTTAGAAGTTGATTTATATTTTTTATTTCTATTTGTGTATTTATATTACTGTATTAGTGTATATATATATTATTTTGAAATGGGTATGAAAAATGATTTGCGCGAAGTCTGTTCAGTAAATGGTATATAGATTGTAGTTGTTATAGGCGAAGTTATGGCGGGGAGGGGGGTTGAGGTCGCTGCTCCCCTTCTCCCGGCTTTGTAAAGGCGAGAAAATTAATTAATTTAGTTTCGTTGATAATTACATTTATATGGAACAATTAATTGAATTATTCTGAACTATTCATTTTATTTCAAATTATTTTTTATATTATTTATATATTTATTTTTAAAGAACGAATAGTTTGGTGTTAACGTGATCCTGCCTCAACGCCTCTCCCTATAATATTTTAGGCTTTATCCCTGCCTGAGCCATCCAGACATTATCTGGAGAGTGATTAGTAGAAAAGCCTGGATGAATAACAATGGGACAGCTATATTACTAAGAAAGCATATCCATCCACTCAATCATCGTATTCAAAGCAATAGTTCTGGTTTTCTTAGAGGCTTTAAAAGTAGAATAAAGCAGTAAGTTATGGTGTAAATGGCCAATGGACTTAAGAGATTTAATGCTAGTTTAGCATAATGATAGATTTAAGAGAAGGATTGCATAATTCACACTATTGTATTAGGAAAGACACAATATTCACGTAGCTGCTAAAATCATATTAGAAGTGTAGTAGATCTTAGTCGGAGAGAATGGATGCTATTTTCACTACAAAGAGTTTTGAAATATATAAAAATATTCTATATATAGAAATATATATTCTCCTTTGTTTTCTATTTTTATTCATACTTATTTTTCATTTTTGTTTGTATCTTCTATAAATATAATACTTTATATTTTAACTACATAGTCACCCACTATGTCTTTGATATTATCTTTATATTTTTTTATCAGACAACTTCTTCTTATTTTATATCTACTTATATTCATTTATTTTATTTTCACTTGTTCTGTATCTTATGTAGCTCTGATGAAGACCTGCGAAACGTCGGCAAAAAAATATTTGTATAATTTAGTATTTATTTGACCGCAACTCCTTCTCAAATTATATCACAGTCAACCATATCTCCATCATTATTTCATATATAGTTAAGTGAAAGTAAAAATATGCAATAATAATAATAAATAAATGTGAGGTATACGTAAATGATGTACTACTACAACTAACGAAGGGTACCGTAATAGTTTATAAGGTAACACCGTTTATGTACAACAGTTGTGCTGGGAGGTGGTTCAAAATGGCTTTCAGCCAGCTTCTTTCCCTTGACTCATTTAAGGATCGGGTACCCACTTTATTGAGGCTGAGATTGTCCAGGAAGGCACTCTGTGTCTAGGATCGAGGAATAAGTGTCAAGTGCCTTGTCCTACTAGCAAGTAACTTGCATAATTTGATTGGGCAATTTCGATAACTGTTGTGCAAAGTCCTTTTTCCAGGTTGTATTTCCTTTTCTCCTTAACAAATACGTGGCTCAAGGAAGTCCTCAGCCGATTAAACAGAATAAATAATTATTTGCCACAGCCGGACTAGAACATGGAACCTCGAGCATAGCATAGTTCTCTACTCCCTGATTTTTTAAATAATTTTAAAATACTTTTTTTTCTATTCCTGATTCTCAATACCTATGTCACAAATCCTTATCGACTTCAAGAATGAAGTGCGCCAACTTAAAATTCTCTTTTCCGTTTAATCTAGTTTGGGTTGATGCCGAAAATGAAATTGAAATTAGGTATTTTTTTTATTCATTTTTTTTTTTATTTCAAAAGGTTGAGATTACGATTGGCTCAGGCATATTCGGCTACGGAACGGTTTTCCTCCATTTATTTATTCAGTAGTTTACTTTTTTTGAATATTAAAGTTTTCAAGCGAATAATTAATAATTTCAGTTCCAATGGCTTTATTTATTTTTCGATTTGAAATCTTTTCCACTTAACCTGAATATGAAATAATAAATTTATGTGTTAAATTCAAATATTCACGGATTCAAAGTGTGCCAATTAATTTAATATAAAATCCATACATGGATTCCTCGATCCATTTTATACCGAATATTTCAAAGATGAAATACAGAGGGAATACCAAAGTATCTGTGCCTCATATTTATAAAAAAATAAATAAAATACAAAATAATCAACTTGAAACCGTATTACTTTTTATTTAAATACGGCTTCTGAAAAATTCATTAATAAAGGGTAGAGAGTAATATTGTAAATATTCATTTACTTAAACAAATAATGGAATTTTGATAAATCAGTTGATATAAATGATATTTTAAATTGGATATGGCGCTAAGGCATTTCAATGTTGTGTATTGATTAATATTGTAGGGATCCAAATGTATCTGTGTCTGGTCTATTACATAAAGTATATATATATCAATAACTTATATTTAATGTGATCAATTATTCATTTTTATTTCCCCCCCCCATGTAAGTATATTTTTGGTAATAATGTTTGTAAAAATATATCTGATTCCAAAAGCACCTAAGACGTATTTCTTTATTTTTGTACACATTGACATACGATTTCATATTTTTTCAAGTTTTTAAATCTTTTTTGCTTTCATGATTTTTTGATTTTAGGTATATCTTTAGAATACAAAAGGTGTGTAGCGCAGAAGGATTATGTTGTCATATGTTTAAAATCAGAAACAAATAAAATAAACGTTATGTATTTCTTTTGGACCTTTTTATTTTGTTTTAATTACTTTATTAATTAAATTTAAACATTTAAACATCACCGAAAAATGTACAGCAAAAATTTTTACTCTTAGACGTCCCTCAGACCCACCTGAACTGATTCTCAAAAATAAAGAACTAAAATGGAACCCAGCTAGTGAAGCAGTAAAATACCTCGGAGTTTATCTAGACCGCCGCCTTAAGTGGAATTACCATATAAATAATAAACTGACCCAAACATACGCAAGGTTAGCAATGTTATATCCCATAGTAAATAGAAAATCTAGTCTAAAACCAGAGACCACTGTTCTTATTCATAAAACCATACTAAGACCCTTGCTAATGTATGGATGTGAAGTCTGGGGAGCCGCTTCAGCTACGAAAAGAAAAAAAACTACAATCCTTTCAAAACAAGGTATTAAGAATTGCAGTAGATGCCCCCTGGTTCATAAGAAACGCTCAACTACATCGAGAACTAAAATTGGAAACAATAGATGAATTCATCAAAAAACGTTTTAAAAAATTCCATACGCAGCTACCAGCAGTTAAAGGTGCAGTGGCCTACAACTTAGGAAACCCAACCTCATCTCGAAGACTGAAGCCCAGACTGATCCAAGACATCATGTTATGAACAATTAATAATTTTCTCTTTATTAATTGTAATTATTCAATAATTATAATGTATAAATAGTTAGGGGCGTCTTTTGCAAAGACTATACCCCACCAGAACAAATTGTTAAAAATCATCAAATTGTTACAACAACCATGTAAGGCCCACCAGGCCGATCTGGTAATAAAAAAAAAAAATTTAAACATTAACATTTATATTAAATGTTGTTCTAAGTTATTTCCTTGAGTGTTAAGTCTGGCTCAGCATCTTTCTTCAGTAGCAGCAGTTCCTTACTTTCCAATTCCTTTCGATGAAAGATAAATGAATCTTGTGAAACAATAACACACATCCAGTGCCGTTCTGCCACTGCTGCTGTTGAAGAAAGATGCCGAGCCTGTCTTAATGCTCAAGGAAATCACTTTGAACAACATTTAATATGCATGTTAATGTGCACATTTAATTAATAAAGAACTTAGTTAAAGTGTAACGTAAATAATTCATAAGAACGAACATTTTTAGATATAAATATATCCTAAACAAAGCGTTTGTGAATATACCTTAAGAGGATTTTAATTTTTTTTCTTGTTTTGAGGTCTTTAGTTCATTTTACAGTTTGGCCACTTAACCCTGAAACATCCTGAATAATTGGGGTATTTTCCTGTTTAGCCGGCCTAAGCTATCTATTTACTTTAATTTTTGGAAATTTCGTTCCCCATTTATTTATTTATTTCGTTTTTTTATTTAATTCATATTTTAATCACACCTGTCATGAGCTTTAAAATAAGCAGATGTGCTGTAACTAATAAGAAAAATTGACGTTTTAGCCATGAGGAAAAAAAATAGTACCCAGCAGCACTTCTTCCTGGTCTTTATTTATTTCCTTAATTCAGGCAAAGAGATCTCTCATCCAGCTCTCTTTAGTCGTCCCCTGATAGGCAAGTCAGCTGTGGCCAAGTCGTTAATAAGTCCGTTGTGATGTCCGTTTGGTTTAAGATGAAATCTGGAGTAGAGATCACCTATGTGTTGGTCGATAGTTGGTTGTCGTAAGTTGTTATGTAAAGTTTTGTTGTTGACGTACCAAGAAGGTCCTGTAATAAGTCGTAAAATTTTGGTTTGAAATGTATATAGTTTTTGTAAATGCGTCTTTTTTGGAGAACCGTAAATTATGCCGTATTAAGTTTTTGTCGGATTTTCAATTTTGATTTGGGAAAAGTGAGTACAATATTTTCAGTCGCTTGCTCAATGTCCTTTTTTTCATAATAATAATAATAATAATAAGGCTTAGCGAACCCGAAGGTTCGATGCCGACACCACCAATCGCTTGTTACACACCTCCCTCCACCGTTCGCCGTCCAAACCCAGTCCCTTCAGATCAGCTTTAATGCAATCTTCCCACCTTCGCTTCGGTCTACCCCTCCGACGCTTACCATTCGGCACAGCAAATATTAACCTTTTAGGAATTCTCTCGTTACTAAGCCCAACAACTTTACAAGCCCATTTGATTCGCCGCGATGAAATTACCTCAATTATATTACCCGGATATAGCTCACGCAATTCGGCGTTGTGTAACCGTCTGAACTCTCCGGTTAACTCATCCTTCTTCGGTCCGAATACTCTACGCAATACTTTATTTTCAAAAACCTTAAGACGCTGCTCATCCCTTAATGTAAGCGGCCAAGTTTCGCATCCATAAAGAACTGTAGGCAAGATAATTGTTTTATAGATTCTAATTTTTAAGTTTCGGGACAAGAGGCGCGAACTGAGTAGTTTTGTCACAGAAAAATAACAAGCATTCCCCGCCTTCAGTCTAACTTTAATCTCTTCTTCAATTTCGTTTTTTCTAGTTATCGTAGAACCTAGATACCTAAATTTATCTACCTGTTCAAACATATTACCATCTATATCGATATCACCAGTAGTATCGCCATTTTTGCAGCTAACCATATATTTTGTTTTATCCACGTTTATTTCGAGTCCTAGTTCTTTACCGGCTTTCATTAACGTTGTCGTATTTAGTTTTATAGTTTCAACGTCTTCGCTTAACAGTACCAGCCTTTTTTTCATAATCAACTTAAATTTATTTTTTATTTATTTATATGACATTTACAACTGTATAAAAAAAAATACATCTAGTAAATTCGAACATGGATATAATGACATCAATCACATGTTGAGAAACTACCCATTGGTAGCACTCTAACAATATGTCTATATTAGGAGATCACGTGGCCATCTTCTTTTCAGACGCCTTGGAGGGTTATCAGGAATTGAATAGGAAGCAAGGTTAGAATAAGTGGGTTGGCATGGTTATGAAGTTTATTATGGAAGGACAGATATCTGGATTGGGCCAAATCTGAAACATTAAGGTCGTTGTGGTTGATTTTATTTGTAACAAAGTAAGGAGCATTGAGGATTTTACGAAGGATTTTGGATTGTAAGGATTGTATGCGAGAGGAATTTGATGTTATTATAGAGCCCCAAAGCCCCATATGTCCAAATGGGCCTGATGATGGTAGTGTTAATGAGTCTTTTGTAATTAATTGGAAGGTTAGAGCGTTTGTCTAGTAAGTGTTGAAGTAGTCGGAAACGTCGAACTGTTTCTTGTCGTTTCAGTCTGGTATTAGGATTCCAAGTTAGACGTTTGTCCAGGTGGAATCCTAGGTATTAATGTTTTTAAAAATGTTATATATGCTATGTATATATATACACAGGCGGATCTACGGAGGGGGACTTTCGGGCTGAAGCCCCCCTCCCCCAAATGGTAAAATATAACCATGTTTTACAGAAAAAAATATTAAAAACTATCTCTTAAACTATTCTTGTTCGTTTAATTACATTTAATAGGACTTCAGGAACCACTTAAACACCATTTCATATAGGTAGTTAATTTCTTGTTTTTTTTTTCAAATTAATTATCGTTATATGTATATGAAAAGAAATCTTTCAGGCTGAAGCCCCCCCCCCAAAAAAAAATAATTAAATCCTGGATCTGCTAGTGTATATATATATATATATATATATATATATATATATATATATAATTTTTTTTTTCTAATGTTACACGGAATATAAGAAGGATACAGATGCAAGGCAAACTGCTGACTTGCTACGCTCAGCTGCGCTTTCGGTGGCCGGTCAGCCACCTACATCTACAAAAGACACCTACATTTACAAATCTTTATATACTATTTTTTTTATCCATATCTCTACTGAAGTTATTCGAGGAAGAGATACCTAGCTAGAGATAAATTCGTGCCCTGTAAGAAGGAAGGCTTTTGATGTCGGAAGGAAGAGACGAAATGGTTAATGATGACAAATAGTTGGCCGGGACCCGAGTGCCGGACGGGTCCATTAACCTGAAGCATCATCACCCTCCCCCGGGAGCGGCTAATGGAATCGCCCTCGCTCGTCCTGTTTTTATATCGGCCGGGTCCTTTGAGATTGGATCCAGTGAATCAGGATTAGCCGAGGAGTACACCTGAGCTCCGCCTGCTAACCACGTTAGGTCTCTCCCCCGCTGTCCGCCTCTAATTGCCCATCTTGTTTAATGCCGTCCTGCCAGGCTGCTTTTATTAGATCAGGTTGAATTTATTTAATAGAATTAGAGTAATCATGTAGGTTTGTAGTCTAGCAGTTTCATGGCAGAGGTCTTATAGTTACTGGAACTAATCATTTAAAGGTATCAAACTTCCAAAATAAATAAGATGAAAATGCAAAAATAATTTTATTCTGTGCGATATTTGGGTCTCCACTTGGACAAACGACAGACATGGACATACCACATAAAACAAAAAAGAAAAGAACTTAATCAACGATACGGACTTCTTTCTAGGCTACTTGGCGGACGTTCTAAATTATCTGTGACTAATAAACTAACTATTTACAAAGTCCTCATTAAACCACTTTGGACATATGGAATCGAACTATGGGGAACAGCTAAAAAATCAAGTATAAAAATCATCCAGTCACTCCAGCCAAAAGTCCTTCGGAAAATTGTAGACGCACCCTTTTACGTTTCAAACCTCACGTTACACACTGACCTTAACATTCCTTTCATCACGGCAACTGCCACTGACCGCTTTAATAATTTTCATGACAGACTGACTCTAAATTCCAATCCACTTACTCAAGCTCTATCTACTGCCACAAATCCATATAATCCGCCCAGAAGACTGCTGAGGCGCTGGCCAAGAGACTTATTGCATTGAGCTACTTGCTGCATTATCTTTTTTTTTTTGTTTGTGTGTTATTATTTTATTATGTGTTATCTTACTACTTTTTTTTTTTTGTCTAATTATTTTTGCTATTACTATTCTTTTTTTCTTTATGCTATTATTTTCTTCTCCTTGATATCATATTTGCTGAATACAGAGGTAGATGGCAAATGTATTGTAAGACAAGAACATGTACATTATAATAAATATAGGTTAAAATAATTCTGTGACTAAAGTCCCTTAACAATAATAACAGAATTACAAATTTATGGACCTTAGTCTGGCTTAAAATAATACAAAATAAAAACTAATTAACTGCTTATTGTTATTGCAATTTTGCAGTAGATTGAAATTAAACAGTATACAGACGCTAGTAATTTAACATGTTAGCGGAATTTTGAATGTGGAGTAGGTGCCCGAACAGGAGTTGTTTGAAGGAATTTGTGGACGAAGATTGACGTCTGGAGGTAAGAAGAGCAAAATATATAATAAAAAGTAAAATAAACTAATCAAAATAACAACTTAAATACAGCCATACTTCTACACAATATTTAAAATAATAAAATACATTCTATAAAACAATATAATTCATTTACTCAGGATAACTCCGAGTCATCTTGTCATATGTTTTATACATCCATGAAATATTTTTTTATGCGGTAGATTATATTAGCATTTATTTAACTTGTTAATTAAAAAAAAAATCATAACAACATAATGTAATGTAATGTAACATAATGCAATTTAAATCTATAGGCTGAGACCTTGTATTAAGAGAGTGGATAGAAGATCGTAGAGTTAGGAGTTCCATGATGTAGGAAGAAGGGTCTTTGGGACTTGAAAAAGGAAAACACTAAGGAGGAATTGTCTTCAAGAAGTAGGATAAAGCCACTTCAACTCGGTGTACCAGAGTGAAACATGTGAACATGTAAACATGTGCCTGGGGATCCCGGAGATGTATCTTATGAAACAGTTCCTGAGTATCATTTCTAGCCTGACAGATAGCCTTCCATACACCTAACAGCCGTAGTCGAAGTGAAGGAATATAAGGTAGGTTACAAGGAGCTGTCTGGTTTATAGAGGAATACAATCACGGAATTTTAGGAGTTGTTTAATTCATCCCAGATAATGAGAAACAAGAAATAAAAGCTTTTCAACAATTAATTGTTATCATTTTTACTCAAAACAGGGATACTTATACTTGGAGGGAAAAAAATATCATTGTAATTGTACACAATCATTATTCCTAAAATTTGTATCTTCAGATTTTGTTTGTTATATAAATTAGGCCATTATTCACCAACATTTTATTTATTAGCTATTTTATTACGATGTTTCGAACATCACTAGGGCCATTTTCAAGTCTTATTGAGTCCTCCATTAGATATTCATTTTATTTCATATTAATTTGTTCAGAGAAAAGTTAAATTATCATGCTATTTAATTTTTCTCTGAACAAATTAATATGACATTAATAATGAATATCTAATGGAGGACCCAATAATACTTGGAAATGGCCCTAGTGATGGTCGAAACGTCGTAATAAAATAGCTAATAAATAAAATGTTGGTGAATAATGGTCTAATTTATATAACAAATAAAAAAATATAATTAATCTATTTGAATTCCGAGCTTATTATACGAACACGTTTTCCTAAAAGTAGAAAATCTGTTGTATGGTCGTATGATGACAAAAAAACTACGAATAATTTATGATTTTTTTAAAAGCCGAACGTACCCAGGTTTATAGCCGTTTAAAAGTACTCTTTAAATGGTTTTAACAGGGACACATCCTATATTACTTTAAAGTAAATTTTATCTAGTTTATAATGAAGCAACTGTTAGTTACTTAAATTAAATATTTCTTTAGTTATCGCTTTCTATTTAACAAAAAAACGCGACTCACTTAAAAAAACACAAAACTTGGATTTCCTACTTTTCTGCGCTTAAGGTTTGCTATCAATCCAATAAACATTTCCCTCAAATTACGGGGCACCCTCAGTTGAGTTAGATTTAATCACAAACAGTCTCAAAATCCGTCCAGAATTTAAATTTTGAGCCGGAAAGTGGATGTTCTTTCTTCACTTTCATAGTCGGAGTGCCTCGTAACATAATAATTAGTGTATACATAACTCAGTGGCAAGATAAACATCAAGCAATCAAGGCCGGGAACATCTCTCATGCAAAAACAAGAGAAATTGTGTACGGTTATGGAGATAGCGACCGACCCATGGTGGGTAAGCTGAAGATTATTTCAGATTCAAAACATAGCATATTTTTTTATGTATAGAATAGAATATAATATAATTTTATTCTGGGACAAAGTCCCTTTAGAATAACACAAAAGTACAAAATTAAAATATTATATCTGGCCTTAAAAAAAAAAAAATAGAAACTAAAAACAAAGAAAAACAAGTAAAGAAAACATTAGTTAAATATAGTACATAAAAAAAAATCTATATATAAAAGACTCGAAACTATGCCAAGATACTTAAAACTATATACAGTGGTAAAACATAAATATATACTTTTAGAAGAAAAAAAAATATATTACATTCTTCTTAGAAATAAACTCTGGGTTTCTACAGAAAAAAATATAAGAGAAAGTCGAATCTGATAGTACGACTTGTCTTTAAGTATTTCAGTGATGAATTATATGTAAATACATCATTGTGTATTTCTCCGTTAATCTCCTATTCCAATTGCTATCCCAAAAAAAGTCAGATACTTGCTAAACTTTCGATATTATACATTTCTAGCCATCATCAAACCATAGTGCTATTCTATACTGTGAACTTCACTAGGGATATTAAAATATCTTCCTGCTTTTTAAGCCACTGACCGCATCTACTAGTATTTGACAATGATGAATCTACATATTAATCATTATTTAAATACACTGATATTTTATATTGTCAGCTTTGTCTTTTCTTTGTTAGCAGAAACACACCTCATTTTAAAGAAGAACTGAATGTATTTTTTATTATTTTATTTTTTAAAAGAGTATAATTATAATTTTTCCTACTGTACATAGTCTTAAGTGATTTGTATATAGATTTATTTTTTTTTTGTATATAGCTTGTTTAACTAATATTTTCTTTACTTTCTCTTTTTTATTATTGTTTTATTTTTGCCAGATTTAGTATTTTAATTATGTTCTATTTTGTTATTCTTAAGGGACTTTGTCCCAGAATAAAGTTATTTTCTATTTCTATTTCTATGTAATTTTACTTAAAAGGTTAGCGGGTATCTGGGACAGAAATTGGAATAGGAGGGATTTAAGTGCAGATAGAGACTGGAGAAGCCGAATTTCGATGGGATGGGAAATCTAGAAATGAACAGAGGCAGAGCTATATAGGAATTTCGGAATGCGACATGGAATCTGTGAGAATGGATGGAAAGGTCGAGATGTTGTGGAAAGGACTGAGGACTTAAATTGGAGAAGGTTGTAGGCGTTAGAAGGAGGTTGATTGTTGATGATTGATAGAGGAACGTACCTAGGAAATATTGTCTTCGAATGGAGGGGAAGAGCCACTTTAACTTGGTGTAGTGGTGAGAGACATGGGATACTCACGCAAAATATATAATAAAAAATAAACTAAACTAATCAAAATAACAACTTAAATACAGGCATACTCCTATACAATATTTAAAATAATAAAATACATTCTATAAAACAATATAATTCATTTACTCTGGAGAACTCCGAGCCATCTTGTCAAATGTTTTATACATCCATGAAATCTTTTTTTATGCAGTAGATTATATTAGCATTAATTTAACTGGTTAACTTAAAAAAAAAATCATAACAACCTAATGACTCATGTTTTTCCATCCTCAGGAAGCTTAAAATGGCTAAACGTTCACAAGGTAAAATATAAAAGACAAATGTTTACATTAAAAAAAAAATCACCAAAGCTCAACTTCACTATTATGAAGTTAAGCTAAGGAGGGGGGAAAGAAATCAGAGGGAAGAAATGAAGGAGTTAAAGTGGGTTTTGGGGAAAAACCCACATCTTGAAGTTGGGCTGTTGAGAGCGGGAAGCGGGCGGAGGAAAATTAGAAAAGTTTCATAATTAATTGCTCTGGTAGAATGTGATATGCGCCCCCCACTCCCTACTACCGTTGCGGTTTCTTCACTTTAGCAATCCAAAATGTTTTTCACCGCTTTCGACCTTTTTTTCTCTTTTTTTTTTTTCCCTGGCCAATAGGCTTGACTCTCTGCCAAACCAATGCCCGTGAATCTCTTTATGGCTTCCTCCGGAAGAGTGTCTTCAAATCATCCTCGAGGTTCTAGAAGAAGGTCACTTCTGTAAACAACATTTTGGGTCTCTTAGTTCTTATTGTATTAACTATTGTGATTCCCTTAAGTAAAAATTACTATATTAAAAGTTGTTTTACCTTAAACTATAAACAATATCTTATATATATATATATATATATATATATATATATATATATATATATATATATATATTGTATATTTTTTTAAAATATTTATTTGTCCCGGCAAACTTGTAAACTCGGCAATCAGCAAATGTGCTGAAATGCGAGAAATAATGACATGTGAGGCGTGAAGAAAGACATTACTCAGCAGCATATCTTCCCAGACTTGTTTCAATTACTTAAGTTGTCTAAGAAAGGAGATCTTTCATCCAACGCCTTTTTAGTCTCTTCCGCATATGTTGCCATGTCTCTTATTAATTTATTTTACTGTCCGTTTAAATTTGTATAAAATCGTTTGTCAACTGCTGGAAGGTGGAGGTCAGTATGTAGTTTTATTAGTCATATACCAAGGTGCTTTTGTTATGAGTCGTAATAATTTTGATTAAAATGTTTGAATTTTTTATAGGTGGGTTTTTTTTAGCAATACCGTATATCTGTGATGAGTGTGTTTATATGGATTTAAGTAAGTATATGTATGTATCCAGTTCTTGTCTCAATTTTAGTTTTGATGATTAAAAAAAATAGGGTAGAGTAGTTTGAGTCGTTTGTTAATTGACATACGCTTTTTTTTCACGTGTGGTCATTTTATGTCATCCTTCTCTCAAAGATAAGTCAAAGATAAAGTACCGTATCCGTTGTCAATATAAACTGGAGGACAGGTATTTTTTTCAAAGAGTAAATATTAGATGTTTGTATTTGTTGGGATTAAATCCAATTTTTCTCATTTGGAACCAATCTTGTAATTTTAGTAAATGATGTAAAGTTAGTCAAGCCTTTGTTGGATCTTGATGTTTTGTGAGAATTGGATAAGTAGCTGTAAATGTGTTGTTACAGATATATCGTTAGTGTATACAATGTAAAGTCGAGGGGGAAGTATTGAACCTTGGGAAAAACCTCGTCAAGATTAGACGAATCAAAGGTATTTTCCAGCCCTGCCTTACTTTAAAAAATCTGTCTAAGAAGAAACATCGAAGGATAAGGTAGTACGTATATGGCAGTATAGTATTAAGTTTAAACAGCGGCATCCAAAAATACACCAGTTGAAATACAGTTTTTGTTCTAAAGCTTCAGCAATTTAGTCGGTAACTCTGTGTAACTTATAGAATGTGCGAAATCTAAACCGATGGCCAGTCAGTTGGTTAATCAATATTTTTGTGCAAAAGTAGTTCAAATTTCCCTCGTTACGGCGAATGGTGGGGGCCAGATCAGAAGATCTAAAAGATAACACTTAATCCGTACGAGCGACAGTGCACTCAGCCGCATTCGAGCACTAGAATCCACAGAGACAACAGATGCTCCGAATGCGCCCTCAGGTAAAGCGATGTTTTAAGTTGGCATACAAATGGTAAGCTATTTTTGCACAATTCATATAACTTACCATTTAATTAAAATACTGTCCACTGCATAAAAATGTAGAATATTGCCTATTAAGAGCTCATGAGGGTTATTTATCTTGATAAAATTTAAAATTCGGAAAGTTGCCTAAATAGAATTTTTTTTTTTATAAATATAAAATAACTTTATTCTGAGACAAAGTCCCTTTAGAATAACATAATTAAAATACTACATCTGGCCAAAATAAAACGATAATAAAAAAGAGAAAGTAAAGAAAATATTAGTTAAACAAGCTATATACACAACACTTAAAACTATGATAAAACACTTAAGACTATGTGCAGTAGGAAAAATTATAATTATACTCTTTCGAAAAATAAAATAATAAAAAATACATTGAGTTCTTCTTTAAAATGAGGTTTGTTTCTGCTAACAAAGAAAAGACAAATCTGACAATATAAAATGTCAGTGTATTTAAATAATGAATAATATGTAGACTCTTCATTGTCAAATGCTAGCTATAGATACAGATTTAATTATATACGAATAAAAAATAATTAAAAAAAACAAACGATAGATGCGGTCGGTGGCATTAAGAGCAGGAAGATGTTGTAATATCCCTAGTGAAGTTCACAGTATAGAATAGTACTATCGTTTAATGATGACTAGAAATGTATAATATCGAAAATTTAGCAAGTATCTGACTGTTTTTGGGATAGCAATTGGAATAGGAGGGATTTGAATGTGGATATGTCTATAAGTATTTTGTTTATTAATTTTTCAAACAGTTTGGAGTATATACTGAGGGGGCTAATGTGTCTGTACGATGATTTTATATTAATTGGAATTTATTTGTACTGAATATAATACCCTAGAGTAGATCCCTTTTCCGGAGTATGATTATTTTTTGTATATTTTTGTATTTTGTATACATTGATAGACATCTATCTCACTTATTACATTTATTCGGAGCGTTACCTGAGGCAGCAACGGAAAGACAGTAAGAGGTGGGAAGTATTTTCTGCATACCAAGCAGGCCCGCTGCTTAGATGGCCAATATCAAACACCTTATCTAGAGATCCTTATATAGCAGCTATAAGTTCCCTCGTGTCAGCTCGATATATCTTCCCCTAAAAGATCAACTTATAAAGAAAGGAAGTTTGTTGGAATATACTCCGAAAAAAGGAGGCTTTTTTAAGGGCTAAAACCGATACTTTCCCTTCTCTCTGTGAGATAACCGATTAACTGAACTTTGTATGAACATTTTAACTATAATAATTTGATAGGTCTTATAATGCTGTTCAATTGCTTCGATGCTGTTAAACTTAGCTGTGCTAAGTTGGAGAAGAACTTAACTGAAAACTCTGCAAATTTTAAAGAATGGTTTATTATTTACAAATAGTTATACAAGCTGTCTCATAAGTAGAGGGAGAATTTTATAGGAGTGATACCAGGCATCATTATCTACAAAAAAGTTCATGTAAATAATGCGCCAAATTTCAGTATTAAAGTAGCAAATCTAAGTTTAGGTTTTTTTTTTTTTAATTTCTCATGAATGAATGAAAATAAGTTTATTATTCTGGGGCTAGTGTCCCTTTAGGACAAGTTACAAGTACAGAATATATATTAATATTCTGGCATGTCCATAAAATACAAATTAATATTTACAGAATGATTAGTAATAAAATAAAAGTATATATAATAAAAATATATAAAGACGTTCATAAATATAAAATAAACAGAGAAAGTAAAATAAGTAAACGAAATCTCACAAAATAATCCAATTATCTCGAGGTACTTTGAGATTTTTACAACTTTGAAGAGGAGAGATTCGAAAGCGGTTACTGACTTTCCGTGTCGGATATCAAAGGGGGTAGAGTTTCAGAGGGTGACAGCTTGAATTAAAAAGGATTTTTCAAACGCAGCAGTTCTGTGGGGAGGAGGATAGAGGTCGGACTTACGGAATCTGGTGGGACGGGATTGAAAGCAGCATTTTAATTGTAGGATCTGTAGAATATAGGAGGCTTGGGGAGTTCTAATAGCCTCCTAGCTGATGGTATAGGATGGTAGCAAGGAAATAATGTCGGTGGTATTTGAATTTTAACAAAACATCACGACCTCAGAATATCCTCTCTGAATTTACAAAGTCAATTCGGAAAATTAGATCAAATCATGACAAATCACTACCTACAAATTTACTCTGACAAGACACATGCCCACCAGTTTATATCGACGACAAACAAATTCCTCAGAAGATTACTGTACGTTACCTCGGGCTAATATTCTGTAGAAGGGTGACCTGGGGCCCACATGTTAAAATGAAACGAAAGAGTTTGAATAAGGGACTGAATATACTATACCCAATTTTTTTCCAAATCAAATCTGGCAATCAGACAAAAACTAAACACATACACTTACCTACTTAAACCCATGTGAACATAGGCCTCACAAATTTACGGTTCTGCAAAAAAGACGCACTTACAAAAAGTATTTCAATCCAAAATTTTAAGACTAATAACATCAGCTCCTTGGTACGTAAACAACAAAACCTTACATACCAACTTACGGCAACCAACTCATACGTACTCTCTAGTCCCGATTTCTTCTTAAACTACATGAACATCACAACGGACTTATTAAGAAAATGGCCACAGCTGAAATGCCTGTCAGGAGACGACTAAAGAGATCTCCTTTCCTAAAGTAAGAAAGTACACCAAGACCAGGAATAGGTGCTGCTGGGTACTATTCTTCCTCCTGTCTAAAACGCCAATTTCCTTTACTTTAACTGATGTTGTGATCATGTGCTTATTGTCAAGACTATGACAGGTATGGATAAAAATATGGAAAGAAAAAAAACAAGCAATTATTTTATTGTAAACTAGATTTTTTTTGTCTTCCCTTCCTTGCCTCTTAGGCTACACGGCGCTTTTCCCGAACCGGGAGAGAGGGTGGGAAGTTAAAAAGCCCCTTCGGGCACCGGGATTTGAACTCCGGTTATCTGGTTGCCGGGAAACGCACGGTACTGTGCACACCGCCCCTGACTAGTGCCATGGACTATACGCAAAGGTATTCTAGTTGCTTATATGGATTAAGACAACACTTGAGAATCCTACATTTTAAAATAACCCCATATGAAAAACTTATCCGACCAGTTTTGACTTGTAGACCTAGGACCAGAGCTAAGGATATAGAGTGGAACTTAAATAAAATAAAATACCGAAACCCATTGCGGAAGGCTAAGACCCCTGTTGTTTTTAAAGATTTTCCCAAGTGCTGTATCAGACGAGATGATTAAAGTTAATTAAATAACCGCCCAGTCTTCCTCTTCCCCTTCCGTTCTTAACTTTTACAACTGAGGCTTTCTCTCCCCCCCCCTACTTTAATTAAGAAAAAAAACCATTTAAACAAGACATTAGAAGGATTAATTTAGATTAAATTGAGGGGCGCTTATGTACATGAAAATATTGTTTACCGTACATTATTTGTAAAAAAAAGAATTATTGAGGTTATTCAGATACCTCGAAAAACAAACAACGATTGGATCAATTAATTTTCTCGTTGACGATTCCTATGATTTATCTAACGAATTGAAGAAGTGGCTGGTATGGTCGGGGCTAAGGTACTTGAAATAGGCAATACAATTGAATTGATGAGTGCAGAAACCACTTCAGTCACAAATTTCAAATTTTTCAGGAGAGAGAAAAAAACTCATAACTCATAACTCTTCCAAATTTTCAAATTGAATTTTTTTTTCTTCTATCATAAAATGTATTTATGTTGCTTTCATGCAAAAATTAACTAATTTCGACATAAATTAGGCTGAGGAAAATTTATAATTTGATTCGGACTTATGCTGTTTCTGCACTCAACTGTTTTTTACGGTCAGCTGAAAACTTGGACAAAGGTAACGATTCATTAAAAGTTTATTTTTTAAAATTAAATTTATTTTACACCAATTTAAAAAATTTATATATTTTCATATTATATCAAAAATGAAGTTACAACATTACAAAGTCATCTTAAAACAGGAATATACCAAAGTGAAACGCTCTTAAAGATCATTCTCGACGATTGTATCATTGTCACTGGCTGTGGTTGGCCAGGTAAATAGTTCATCATAAAAAAAACCTTGAAGTTTTCATTTATATTTATATTCATAAGTACCATACATATAAGTGGTATTCGTATTTATATTTTTGAATATAAATATGCCCATCTTTGCTGGTCATGCGATCCAGCGGTGGGTGCAGAAATCACGTCAGTCACTGACTCATGTTATTTCTGCGCCCAACGATCGAAAAAGACGTCATTTATTTACGGAACTACTCAAAAGACTAAAGTGGTTCTTGCACTCAGCAAGCATATTGATTTTCTAAGCTTCTTTTCATCGGATACGATTTTTCGTTTTTTTTTTTTTTTTTTTTTTTTTTTTTTTTTACTGAAGTAGTTTCTACACTCACCGATTCAATTTAAGTAACGTTGACTGTGATAAGTTCTTGATTTAGTGACCGCTTCGGAAAAGTCTAAAGCCTAGTATACACTTGAGGCATTGTTGAGCGATTCGACACATTTGGATCGTTATAACTTTGTGATTTGTCATATGAATTTCAAATATTATTATAATAATTTTTTTGTGCTTCGTTTTCACTGTTAATATTATTTATAACTTGGAATAATATTTAAGAACAGTGATGATTATTATTTTTTTTGTTATCTCTCATAGTTATAAAGTTGTAGGAAAATTATCTTCCCTCTATTGCCTGTACTTAGATTTCCCCTTAATTAAAAAATCGTTTTTCTCCTGAAATTGATTGTGTGATTTCATTTCCAATACGAGATTCTACATGGAAACACCAGTTGTTTCAATTACCGTAATAAATCTTCTGTTTATTTGTTCATTTCGCACAAAAAAGATTTAAATCCTTGTTTACATGTGTTTATAAAAGGGAATAGCTTAATAAATAAGGTTGAACCAATTCCCACAAACAAACCTTGTTTCTGGTCGGAGTGAAAATGATATGCAAATTTTATTCATTGTGTTTTGGAAAAGATGTAAATACCTTTTTTCTTTTTTTTTTTTACAGAGTGTATGTTATCGCTGACAATCCTTTTTTCGTTAATTAACTAGGGATCGATTAGTTTCATTTAATTTTTTGAGGGAAAAATGGTGTTTCATTTTGTACATGGATGGCTAAATTTCATCAAAACTCTCTTCGTTACTTCTTTTTTTTTATAGTGTATTTTAGCATAAAATCAATAATCTGTCGATGCATTGCCAATATCCTTTTTTTTTTCAATGCATAACTTGGAAATCGATTGCTAAAAAAAGATTCCTGGATGCAGTGGTTACTTTGATGTATTTGAGTAAAAACATAGTCAACTGCCGTTCTATATTTGATAATAGAGTTTGACGGTCCACTGTATATATAACCTTCATTTTTTTAACAATGGGAGTTTGTAAATTCTTTGTCAGTTGGTGTTACAAAAGTAACTTAAAAAAATTCTGAATTGTCAATGCATAGATTTTATCTTTGGAATAGTTCTGAGAATAACAAATGATACTGAACCTTATTTTAAGAACTTTGTATTTTAATAATTTTTTTTTTAAAAGATCCTACTGAAAAGAATCCTACCCATAATAGATTCTCGAAAAATCCTACCCATCAATTCGGATTCCGTTCCCAACAAGGACTCCGAGTTGTTGACCACATATCCTCAGCCCTAGAAAACAAGCAGTTTTGCTCGAATGCATTCCTGGACATAACGCTAGCTTTTGACCGGGTATGGTACGCCGGACTGCTCTTCAAGCTCAAATCCCATCTACCACAGTCCTTATATCTAATAATCCAATCCTACCTCTCTGACCATTCCTTTCGAGTTCGCTGTGGTACAGAATTTTCCGACTGTTATTCAATTGAGGCTGGAGTTCCTCAAGACACGTCTTGGGTCCCATCCTTTACATCATCTATACCGCTGATATCCCCGTCCATCCTGATACACTCCTGGCAACTTTCGCTGATGACACTGTGATACTATCTTCTGACTCAGATCTTGAAACAGCGTCCATAAACCTGCAACGGCACCTATCCCTGATTGAACACTAGTGCAAATAATGGCGCATCAAAGTCAATGAATCCAAATGTAAACATATAACCTTCACCCTTCGTCGTAATTCCTGTCCACTAGTACACTTTAATTCCATCCAGCTTCCCTTCTGCTTGGTCCGGTACCTTGGTTTTCTCCTAGACAGACGACTAACGTGGAATCCGCATACTAGACTGAAAAGACAGGAACTTAACCGACGTTATGGCCAGCTATACACACTACTCAATAGAAAATCTAAACTTTCTATTGAAAACAAACTACTGTATACAAACTATCTATATAACATTAACTTCAACGAAAAGGAGCTGGAAAAAAAGTTACGAGGGATGGTAAAATTGGATTCCGAAAAACTTAAAAAGTATACACTTTTTTGTTGACATTGTGATAAGGTGGTTATCTAAACGTTTACGAAATTTACTAAAAAAAATCAAAGATATGGTCTCTAGATGTTTTTTTATATGTTCTACTGCAAACGTTATATCCTTTGTTTTGGTCTTGGATTTTAGAATGTGTTACTCAAGTATTGGTATTTTTTTTATTATATTACTAATAATTTGAATCACCTTTTTTTTCTTTTTCATTCTCATTAGGAAGGTAATGTTACTTTAGATGTATATTTTTTTTTTATGCTCTCCAGCACACTATTTACGGCGTGCTTTATTCTTATTCACTTCTGAACATTCAAACTGTTATTGTTTGCATGAAAACGTGCATTTGGAATGTTGCTGTCACATTCTGACTTTTCTCTCTTGGAAACACGAATGAACTCTTGTCATGCAAAGCTTCAAATGTCTCTTTATTTTTATAGAAATACAAAACAACTTAGGTATTAATGTCATGACACTGAAGTCTGAATATTGCTATCCTTCTAGAATGAAAGAAATATTCTCTACAGTTTATTTTCATTGTACTTTTATTTATTGATTTGTCCATTTGTATTTTCTATTCAAAGTATTAATGTTTCAATAATTCAAAGTATGCAATGTTTTTAATAGAGTTATAATATTTATTTAGAACTTTTTATTTATTTATTTTATATTTTTTATTTAAAAATAAACTGTTTTTTTGATTATTTAAAAATTATTACATTATTATTTAAACATAGCTTTATTATTTATTCCACAAGTTTCTCTCTGTTACTGTTACTATCTTTTTTCGTAAGTTCCTGATTTTGTTACCGTTATGTTATGTATCCTAACTTTTCTTCCGCTACTTTCTTTCTAACTATTTTATATCTCATTTATTTATATTTCACATTTCTGTCTCCAAAATTATTTATTAAAGTTTATTCTATCTACATGTTACTTTTCACATACATATTATTATTAATTTTTTTAATGTTAATAGTTTATCATACCCATTGTTATCTTGAATTTTCTTAGCCCTTATGAAGGCCTGAACTTTGTGCCGAAACGTCGGAAAAAATAAAAATTAATTTTATTTATTTATTTTTACTTTTTATTTTGACTGAAACCCCCAACCAACTTCTCTTAATTATTTTGTAAATGCCTTCTCTTAACGGTTTTTTAACTTAAATGTGGTAGAACTGGCGCGTTATCGATTGAGTCAATAATGATTAACTTTGGTTTTGAATATTATTTAAAAAATATAAGTTATCAATCGCAAAGACTTGTAAGAACAAGTTAAAATATTCTATTTTTTTCTATGTTTGCAAACTGATTGTTCAACTAAATTTGTCTCCCATTTGGGCTAAACAATATCTGCATTCACTATTCTATAATAAAAAACAATACAATTGTCTACAGTTTTGAGAAACTATATGACCTATGAAAATTTTAATACGGAGATGTCCAATTTTAGTAGCCAGTTCAAATGCACACACATAAAAAGTAAACTTTTTAGTCAAAATATTAAAGTTTAAGCTACATATAATATTAATCTTTAATTTTTGTTTGAAGTTGTTGTTGCATTAATATTTTTTTTTATTTATTCTTGATATTTACAACTGTATTAAAAAATTAAATACATTAAGTAAATTTGATAACAGAAAATAATAACATGAAACACGCTTGTTGAGAAACTACCCATTGGTAGCACCATTGGTTTTATGGTTGATCTTTTCTTCTATGGTTTTATCTTTGATCAAAGTGACAGAATATAGAAATTTTACTTGATTTCTATTGACAAAACGGAAATATTTTTTTCATAAATACGTCTCATACTTGTTTACCAATTTTATTTTCGAGCGGATAATTCGCTAATAATATATTTTTCATTTACACCCACACTATCTTATGATTTTTTATCTTTTGAAATATAACGAATAGGTGTTGACGTTTTGTGAAAAACCTCTTTACGAGAAATATTATTAAACAGGATTTAAACCATAATCCCTATTACCAAACTATATTCCCAGTCAACATAATTGAACTAAGCTATTAATAATTAATAGACTTAAAGTTCCTAGAATAAGAGCCCCTCTTGTTTCCTGTTGTCTATTATGGACAAGCTTTTCTATCAAAATTATCAAACATCAACTCTGCCTGAATTTCTTGCTGAGAGCATTTGTTACTCTATACAGAATTCTATAGTAATTATAGCTTTAAATTAATAGGGACTATTAATGTGTACACTATAGGAAGATGTCCGCTGTAGAGAAGTTTTCGTAAAGCGAATTTAAATTCCTATTCCTGGATGTTAAAGGCGTGCCAGATATACCATACCGCATAACTTAACAGAAATTCTTGTTACGCATACATATTGTGAGCCAAACCTGGGAAAAATGTATTTTAAAATTTATTCATTTTATTTCTTGATACTCTCCAGCAGTTTCCATTGGTTTCAAATAACAGTGACTTGGCTGAGGGAGAAGCACTGTGATCTCCTGGAGTTCTGCCTTGGCTTCAACATTGTATGATAAACCATGACTACAGAGTACCCTACAGAGGGTGAATGTAAATATTGTACATGGGTGTGAATGTGTTTCATTTACTAAAAATTATTGATACATTCTTCTGCCAAAATACATTTACTATCTACAATATTAATGAGCAAATATGATTATAAGGAATACATACGTCAAGGAGAACAGTACGAAAAAAATGATAATGTGTATATTGTAATTTTAAAATACTGTGTATTTTATGTTGTAAAATACAGCGTATTTTATTACAAAGTATTATTCCGTGGTACAGAGCCCTTTTTGTCAAATTATTAACATCCGGCTGAAACTTCGTTAATAGCTTCATCTTATCGTAACCTGCAAATATTATATTTACGAAAATTCTTGGAATTGGGGCGTTTTCAATCTGGAGGGTTGCAAACTTTGTCTATTTGATTAGGCAGTAAAACCTCGTAAACACCCATTTGATTTCCACTTGGATCGTAAGATAATTTGATCACAAAATCGATAAATATGGTGGTCTACAAAAATATTAGGCAGTTTGGCCTATATAATCTCGTTATTTTTGAAGGCCGCCTTTTTTCTCGACTTTGTGCTCAAGTTATCTTACAATTATAGTGAAAAGCAAATGGATATTTACGAGTTGTTATTACATAATTAAATAGACAAAGTATGCGTATTTTCAGATAGAAAAAGCCCCAATTCCAAGAATTTTCGTAAATATAATATTTGTAGGTTACAATGAGATGAAGCTATTTACGAAGTTTCAGCCGGGTGTTAATAATTTGATAAAAAGGGGTCTGAACAACGGACTATATTTAAATTGTTTTCAAAAATGTTTTTCAAATACAAAGTACGAAAAGTGTTTTAAATTTTAATTACAAATACAAAATTCTTTCTGGTGGACTATTAGCATATAATGCAGGGAATCTACTCTATTTGAAATTTTATTTTGAGTATTTAAAATAGAAAATACAAATTTATTTTATATTTGATTTCTTATAAATGCAAAATATAAAATATATATATATATATATATATATATATATATATATATATATATTATTTTGTATTTTAAAATACTTTATTGAAGCATTGCCCAATTCTGTTCTGAATCAATTCCTTGACGTAAAAATTAAATAATATAAATATATAAAGTCCCCAGAAAATTACATCTTATAAATCTCGTCGCGTAACAAAAACTTTAATAGAACACAAAAGAGATAACAGTGAATAAATGCCCATGAAATCTGTAAATTTACATATTTTCTCATTGATTTTCATGTATGCTTCAACTTCAAAACTGATATTTTGTTTTACATTATAGATCAGGCCAAACTTCAATATAAATATAAAATGTTATTGTATATACAGGTTTGGGTGATAATTCTTTTTTTTTAATTTTTTTTTTTATTTCTAAAGCACGTAGTATTTCACTAACTGTCACATTCATATTTAATATTTCTGATGAATATATTTTGTATTTCTTGCTTTATAGATTACGATAAGAAAATCAACATACTAGTTTTTTATTTTTATATTTAGAAAATTTAATGAGGTATCGGAATAATATGAGTATAATTTCGAAAAGAAAGGAAATAGAGAAAAAAAAGTATTAGTTTGTTAGTAGAGTCTTGGGCCTATTGTCGTTTGATATCAGGTAGTTAAAAGTTTTCTCTCAATAAAACTTTTCAACCGGTTGCTCTGTTCGCCTCCCCATCGCTTCCGAGAGCGTTGAGTATTATATTTTTATCTTCTGATATTGTACGATTTTCCTGTTGCCCTAATTTTTTAAAAATCTTTTTATTGGTAAATAATACATTTTGCCACATTTTAGGGCACTGAGTACTATAGCTGAGTGAGGCTCATTCATACAATATATACAACACAAAAAAAAAAAAAAAAAAAAAAAATCAAGTAAATAAAAATATATCTACATAACAAAGCAAAAACTAAAAAAACAAAAAAAAAAAAAAAACAAGGAAACGTAACTTGAAGATAAAATTAAATAAAATACAGAAATTTGTAGCAAAAAAAAAAAAAAAATATATATATATATATATATAAGTAATAGAAATAAATAGATTAAAAAGGAAACATCCGTACTTATTTAGAACCAGCCCTTTTCTCCACGTGTGAAATTGCCCTAATTAGCAACAAAAATTACAAAATACTTTGGCTAAAACTTACTATATTTGTAACTATGATCCAAACAGAGAATCACTGATGAAAAAAATGGTTTATTGTGTATTAGATGACAATTAAAAGTAGGGTTGACAGAATTTTTATTTATGAGAAAATACTGCTGATTTTTTTATTTTTTTATTTAGAGATATATTATTGAAGCCTCGCTTTCCCTCCACATGTGGGGGGACAAGTATGGTTCGGAGTTCCCATGGCCGATTGTAAATAGGTATGCCTGAGTCTAAGATGTTTATTTTCATTCCTTTTTTTTTTAAAGATAATTTTAATTATATTTTATTCATTTATTTTTATTCTATTATTACTATTATTTATATTTTCTTCCTTCACTATGATATTTTATTTTGTTCTTATTTAGCTTTGTATTATTTTGAAAATACCTTATTTATTTACAATAAGGCGGACAATATTCAAGTCGAAGAGTAAAAGTAATTTGTTATGATTTTTCTTGTTTGAGGCGAATTTCCCAGAGTTTGGATCAGTCTATGATATTTTAAAATATAAAATTTAATTTGATATACATTTTTTTTACTAACTTTATTTTTTTTACTCGCACTTGTCAGAAGTTCCGATCACTAGCCATACCAAATAAGTGTGATGACGAGGTGTAGAAGTAGGAATAGGTCGTGAAATAGGCGTGAAGGAGAGAAGTGCCCAGCGGCGTCCTTCCTGTCTTGATTTTAATATTTATAAATTATTATTGAAGGAAGTTAGCAACTGTTCTACATGACATGGGTGATAAATATTCAGGAAGCAGTCTTTCTTAAAAAAAAAAAATTAAAAATACTGCCTTCTGAATATTTATCACCCAGGATTTGTAATTATTGGAGGAGATCCCTCATCCAGCTTCTTTTGAGCCTTGTACGGGTGCTATCGGGCATATTAGTTGTGGAACCTCGAACCTCGAATAAGTAAGTTGGTATGTCCGTGTAAGTTATTGTGAAATCTTTTGTAGTATGTTCGTATATGGTCGTTAGCTGTGGGCGTCTGTAGGTCTATATGTAAAGTAATGTTACTGACGTACCAGGGAGCCTTGGTGATAGTCCTGAAAGATTTTTATTGAAAAGTCTGTAGTTTACGTATTTGAGTCTTTTTGGATGTCCTGTATATCTGTGCAACGTACGTCCAAATGGGCTTAAGTAGTAGTGTGTTCAACTTTTGTTTGAGTTTTAATTTCGAATCTTTTTGAAATGATTGAGTATAATAGTCGTAGTCTTAAGTTTAGTGTTTTTGTTTTGTTATTGATATGGGAGACCCATGCCATTCTTCTGTCATATGTCAAATTGTATTGAACTTTGTCTCAGGGTATTGATATAAATTTTTTTATTGGAAATATTACAATCTGTCTCAAAGGACATTTATAATAGTGTTCAGAGATCGCATTCACACTTTATATACAATTACAAAAAATATATATAAACAATAAATAAGTATAAAATAACCTAAAAATAAATAAATAAAAAAGAACACATACATACCTATATACACTATTTACAATCAGGCGAGAGAAATCCGAGCCAGACTTGTCCCTCCAACTGTGGAGGGAAAATCATGACTTCAGGAGATCCCTGCAATCCTCTATCAACCTCTTCACTGGGGCTAAATCCAGTGGAGATTGAGCTAGAGTGCTTTAGTCGATATACATTAAATTTTAAAAATTTCCTTCCAATATTTTGAATTTTATTTTCTAGAAGGTGCTAATCTCCGGTTTCTGTCCCGATTTTGAAGAAGATTTGCAAATACAAGGTATCACTTCTAATCAACCTCACTGCGCAGGCTTGGCAATCACGGTTATATATCCACCAATCCCGCTAAGTGTTTGTATTAATCAACCTCATCTTCTTGTCTAAGCCCACAGCTCCTCAATATTGATCTGTCCTCTCCTTGTTCTCATATTCGGGGAATCAGCGAACAAGCATTTCAAATTAAACAGAGTACAAATAGAATCACTTTAATTTATGTAATATTATTACGAATTTATCTACAAAAAACAAAACAATTTTAAAAATAAATACAATACGTTTTATAAATTTGTTTACTATTAGATTTCACAAAGGAAAGATAAGGAACCACGAGGAAGCCTTCAATTTTCCTCCCTATTTTCCCGGTTTGGCATCTCGGTAACGATGCTTGTATAAAATATCTTTCCTTGTCCCGTCAAAGTTCTAGCTTATTCAAGGATCATAAAAATAACAAAATATTGTTTATATATCAGGAAATTTGCTTAAACTATTTATATATTTTTAATTAATGTATCTTTATATATTTTCATTTATCTCAATAATGCACTCGAATTTTATTTTCGTGATTTTTCTTCAACTCTAATCAAACGATATGAAAAAGAACGCAGCGAATTATTACACAATGATTTATTATTTCCAACCAATTAAACATCAAAAGTAATATTACTTTCCTTGTAATATAAGGAAAAAATAAATAAAAGATGATTACTAATATTGCCCTAAATATTTTTTTATTTCATCATTAGTAATTATTCGTAAGTAAAATAAAACACATTGTTTAAGTTAATGGACCACTTCCAGGATATTGAAAAACAAAAACAAAACAAAACAATCGACATAAGATTTTTAATAAAACATATGAAAAATATTTAAAAAAACATATCTTTACTCCAAATTGTCCGATTGGGACGATTTTATTTTTATATTTTAGAAAATCTTGTTAACTTTTAAATGATTATAACAACATAAACAAAGACCTGTATACTTTTTGAGTTATTCAGAAATCTAATAATACGAACCCTCGTAATGTTTTTCCAACTTCTTTTCGTTGAAGTATGTTATATCGATCACTATGCAGCCCTCTCGAAGCTGAAATTCCAAAAAAACAGCCATTTAAAGAAAAGATAAATATAAAGAAAATTCATCCTCATTCCCGAATTTTCTATTGTAGTGAAAAAAAAAAATTATTATCGTGACCAGCACTAGCGAATTCTGCCGGAGAGGGGCGCACCCTCCCTTAGTTGGTAAAAAAATAATTCCAAAGAAACACCTGTTTAAAGAAAAGATAAATATAGGAAAAAATCATGCTCTTAGACCAATTTTCTAATGTAATATAAACAAAATTATTGTCGTCACGGTTTTTCTCGAATAGAAAATTATAACAAAAAAAATACTCAATTTAAGTAATTAAGGATTACTACACTGTAAACTAGACAAAATTTACTTTAAATGAAAATAGAGTTTGCTTTTGTTCAAACTGTCTAAAGAGGACTTTTGAGGGGCTAAACTCAGCTAAGGAGTGGGGGAAAATGGGTAGTGGTGGGGGAACGGGTAGGGGTGTGGGGAGCACGTGGTACAGAAGTGCACCCCATTCCGAGAAAATTCCTGGATCCGCCACTGATATAGATAAACTTTAAGAATTTGGAAAGAAATTTCTTTATCCAAGTTTCATTGAATTCGGTAAATTTATTAAAGCGTTACAGTCTATAGCAACAGAGATTTTTCCCATCTCCCATTTTGCCATCTTTAAAGGAAAGAGCGGATGGTAATGTCGAGGAAGAATAATCCTCCTCGATGGACCTCTGGACTTTAAGAACAGGACGAAATAGTTTCTATTTTCTATCTCCTTTTTTTCTTTATACGTCATTTTGTGTTCATTGAGTTCTTTGTTGTACTTTTCAAAGGTACTTTCAAACAAAAACTGATCTCTAGTTATTATTTTTTATTAAATAACTATCACTATTAAACTAACCGTTAATTTGTAATTTATCATAAATCAGCCCTCGAATTTTAGCTAATATTTGAAACATTTCTTCGTTTATCTGTTTACTTATTCATATCAATGATGATTTTGGAAAAATGACGTATCTTGTTTATTGAATATGTTTTCTACGCGTATCGGTTAAGATTAAAAATATATATTCTTTATAAATTTATTAAAAGGTTGGTAAGGTTTTAGAAAATATGAGATAGCTGACAGGTGAAATTGGCCTTAGGTTTGCGGTAGGGGGGGGGCTGGCTCCCCCGAGGCAAGGTGACGTGCCCTGAGTGGATTGCACTCCCATTACTGTTATTATATCCCCACTTAGAGTTCTTATATACCCAGCTCTATTTTTTTTTCTCTCTGTGTCGTTTCAACCGCCTTCTTGATAAATTGCCTTCAAATTTTGACTGGTAGATTTCAAAATAAATTATTATTTGAGGCTGGCATCTAACGTATAGAACTTTTTACTATTATTATTATATTTTAAGCAGGTTTCTCATAAAATAATAATCTCTGTGAAGTGAGGATTATAATATATACATCAAATTTTTTATTAAAGGATTCCTATTGCTATGTATTTGGACTTCGCGTTTCTACGGCGAGTAGGGGGTTCCAGGAACCACATTTATTTCTATTAAATGTATTTAATATTTATATTTGTATTTATATTGGTTCTAGAAGGGAATCGACGAACTGAAAATTATATGAATTATGTTTATTATATGAATTATGTATTTAAAGGTTAGATACCACACACCCCCTACTGTAGTATCCTAGATTGATTACTATACTTCTTATTGAATTTATTTTCGAAAGGTATCATGTTTATAAATTTACTATTTGTTCTATAACTAATTGGTGGCATGCAAGGAAGATGGTTAACTTAGGATGGTTTAAATATTACCAATGGTTAGCTTCTTCACAAGTACTTCTGAGGTTTTATATAAATTGAATCCTTTTTCAAATTGTCCTGCATTACTTGTAATAAAAGTACTTGAAATCATTATTAAAGGAAAAAAAAAAAGGGGTTATACAAAACATACTCTCTTTTAACATAATGAGAATTCCTGGAGTCCAGCATATTTATTTTAAGGCTTATTAATTTTTTCTTATATTTTATTGATTAGTTCATACAATTTTCATAGTAAATGACATATTTATATATTTAACACTCGAAGACAATTTTAAAATTTCACAAAATTTTTGTGCTAGTGATCAGCCTTGCTACTTATTGGATTCTATTCAGTTTGATAATTTATTTTGTCTATTTAAAATACAATATAAGTTAGATTTTTTGTATTTTAGTATTTTGTATTTTAGTACTTTAGTACTTAGGATGGTTCCTTAGGAACTAAGGAAGATGATTTAAGAACTACTATATTTATAAGCTTAAACAAAATATGTATGTACAATAATTATAAGAGGATCATATTAGAGGAGAATGCTATTTTTGGATATGCCTGATTGAAGTTACTTATGGTCTATTGATTCTATTAAAGATTACTGATCGCCAACACAAGTTTACATCTGTATAACTAAATGCATGTTTTCAAATTTTATGTCATCCCCCTCTCTTTTGGTAGTTTTCTCTGATTGGCTGAATTGTCCTATCATAAGGGATGACCACGCCCTACCTCCGTTTTTTCTTTCTCGAAGGTGTTAATGTTAATTTTAATCCTATTTAAACATCCCCACGTTAAGACTGGTCTCTGTTCTTAAGTGTTTCTTTGCCCCGGTGTCGGTCCTTTGGGTTTCTTAAGTGTTTTATTGCTTCTTACAAAAGTTTGCACTCAATCGTGGGTCTTCAGGTACCCAAATGCCCAGGTGTTAGCAATTATCTTTATAATATATTCATTCATTTGAAATGATTAAATATGTTCCACATGCGGTCTTTAGAATATATAGTACTATTATAATATATCGAGATAAATATAGGATTAACATTTTATCCATATAGTTAATGTTGAATAATGGTTATGCTAAAGAAGATAAATAAACATTGCTGTATTTATTACGTTCTACTTATACTAGGTAAGGAACGTATTGCAATCGGGTCGAATTTCCGATATGCTGTTATCGAGAAACCAAACGTTGAGTCCGAAAAAAACACATTTTTAACCATTGGTCTGTCTGTCTGTGCCAAGATTTTTTCGGGAAATACATTTTGTTACTTTTTTTTTTTATTTTGTAGGGTTTTGACTACTGATTCCTGTGACAGAGATTCGGTGCTCCATGCGCAATAGCTTGCGCACAATAAATGAAAAACATGTTTGTCTATAGACTGTAGCACGAAAACGACTCTAACGATTTTGATGAAACATTTCCTGTAATGTTCTAATCATTGTCCTTTCAACTTTCGTATATAGGCTATCATTCCCGGAAAAAAATCAGGTAAACAAGTTATAAAGAAAAGAAAAATGTTATCTGGGCTCATATCCTCAGGGGTTCATGGTGTCAGAAAGGTTTGAATGAGAGAATAACGATGAATAAGTGAGAAAATCTGTTGCCGCATCACACAATCTTTACTATTTCCTCTACTTTTAACAGAAATTATTGTTTGACTATACTAAGCTATAGAAATCAGCAATATTAGTGAGTATTGAAATTTTTACACTGATCTACCTTAAGCCGATTTACATTGCTTTAGTTTATCGAATAAATCGTATCAAAGTTGTTCTTTGATCAATTTTGCAGGAAAACAAATCTAGTTCAATTCTTTTTTGTTTCTTCATGAACGTATGTAATGAACGAAATGTAAAGATATAAAAACTTTTCTGAAATAGGTAAGAAAGTCTTGTGGGTGGACACATCAGATATATTTTTTTAAATAAATTTTTTATTGAGGATTTAGTCTGCAGAAATTATTAGAAGCTATACCGACGGTTTTGTAGCCTTTCTATTTACGGTGATGGCGATCAGCTGATCAATACATTTTAAAGGTCGTTAGGTGCGATTTTAGTCCATTCGAAGGGATTTGAGTCAATAAAATTTTCCATTTGACCTAGCGCTAAGAGAAGCTATTAGAAGGCCTATTATAAGCCTGTCAGACACGTTGCTTCCTCCTTAGGAAAAGTTCGATATTAATAGGATTCGGTTTGCTACAGCCCCCCTTAAATCCCCCCTTGCCTTCCATCGTCCCCCCCCCCATCCATGTCGGTAGTAACTGAACCAAACAGGGGCAATCGCTTCCGATACTCGTCTCACCTCCTCCAATCCCTTCTTTTCAGAAAATATCTTTATCTCTCTCTCTTCACTCGTTTTCCTCCATCAGTATGTTTCTCCTATAGTATAGGTAAATTGAGTTTTTTTTCTTGTTTCTTTTTTTTTACGAAATGAAAAAGACCTTTTTCTTCATTTTGAAAAATAAATAAAAACAATATTCTTATTAAATATGGGATATATGTAAAGGTGGTTAGGTTTTATCTTATCCCAAAGTAGGAAGAAATGACTCCTTCTAGCTGAAATTGATCAGAGGCAAGGAGAGGGTGTCCCATTCATTCTTTATGGATCAAGTAAACGAGTCGAAATAAAGTAAACGTAAATATGGGAAATTAATTAAAGTAAAATAGCAGAAAGGAAATGGTCCTTATAGTCCGGGAGCCCGTGACAAAAAAGGTGTCCTATTTCATACCAAAGTTTTTCTTATAAATTGACCATATCCATATGCGCAATGAGAAAAATGCACGTCTGCATAGCAATAGGAAAACAAAATGGCGGCCAAGTGAAGATAGATAGAGACCCTATATAGGTAGAAGGGGAGTGGAGTAGCTTCTTGGGGGTAGCTGGGGTAGGGCACTGATCTTCCAATGCAAAGGTCCCAGGTTCGAACCCCGCCTCATGGCAGAAAATTATTTATATGTTTCATTGGCCGAGGGGCGACCCTGGGTCGGGAGACCTTCCTGGGGCATACCCAGCTTCTATAAAGGGGGAAAATCTGGCGGTTGAGCGTGATCTCGGTCAAATCACCTCCTTGCACAAACGTTGACCTAGAAACAGTGATTTCCCTAAATAGTACTGAACCCCAGACACTTCATGAGTTGTAGAGGTACAGGTTTTTTTTTTTTTATATAGGTAGAAAATTTATACATAGAGAGGGCTTATGGATATAGAAAGCTACTGACCATTTAAACTCCTAACATATAAATAATAGTCAGTTACACCATATTGGTGGATTTCAAGTTCAATTTTTTGATTTTTTAACTTGTATAAATAAAATTATACGTTCTAGTAATCGTTGGAAAGGAGCTCGCGGATGTGGCAGCGAAACAAGCTCTTACTCTTCTAGGCCTGGGTGCTGCCATTTTCCCCCATCAATATCCCAGGATATGGAGGCACGTGGGTTAAGATGGGCGAGGCATGTAGCTTGTAGCAATCCATCTAGAAGCCCATACGTAACAATGAATTCCTCAATAGAAGGCAAACGACCACGTGGAAGGCCAAAAAGCAGATGGATAGAGATAATCAACAAACATGCAACAGAACTGTGTGCAGATAAATGGAAAGAAATAGCCCAAGACAGGCAGAGATGGAGCAGGCTTGTTAATGCGGCAAAAGATCTACATGGTCTGTAAAACTAACAGGAAAACAAATATATATTTATATTTCATTGATCGGCTTTGATGACGAGGTTCTTTGGATCCCAAAACATAAAAACAACCAATTAAAGTAAACATGAAATATGTGAAACGCTGTTGACGGAAGGGGGAGTACCAAATTGTATACATACATCTAATACTAATCTGTTAGTATTAGAATTAGTTGTACTTAATGAACTGATAATGATGCAGATGAAGTCAAGTTCTGTAGAAGTCTTATTTCTTTCGTGGACTTTTGCTGTTGCTTAAATGCCACTTATTGTTCTTTTAGCTAGACATAATTGCTGTATGCTGAGTCATGGAGAACATTTTTCTTATCTCTGCTGTACCTTGACTGCTCTCGTCTAGGACTTGTCTAAAAACAATCTAATTTATAACGGATTTCTATTTATAATGCCTTTTAATACAATATAAGCTGAATTCATGAGAGTTTCAAGAAGGAGACTTGTATTGGAAAATGGATCAGCTTCTTCTTTATCCTCAAAATTAATTTATACTCAAATAATAAGGCCGAGGTATTGTCTGGAACAAATCCCTTGAAAAAGATCATCTCGGATTTCTGACTTCTCTTTTTAATTAATAGTTATTTTTACAATATTTTTCCATAATTAAAATAATACTCAACCGTAAAAAAAAATTAAATATAATAAGTTAAAATTTTTTTTGTTTATTTGGGCTTTGAGGCGTAAAACTCTAGGGTCATCGAGGATTGTTTGTCATTTATTTTTGTTCTATGGAGATCAGAAACTTCTTAGGAGAAAAAAAAAATATGCATTTCTATATTTTGTTAAATGACCTATGGGTTTTAAGGAAGTTTATAACCGATTTTATATTTGATTCCTCATTGTTTAATATCACTGAAATATTCGGTCTTTGAGATAATGTATTTAAGCTTGTGGTGTAAAAAGGGCATTCCTGAAAAATATGACTGACAGTGAGAGTGCTGTTGCAGTATTGGCATGTTGGAGGTGTTTGTTTGTTGATAAGGTATAAATGAGTCAAATTTGTATGACCTATTCTCTTCCTAGTCAAAGCGACTTAAAACGGTTTGATGTGGTTCAGGGCTTTACTGATTCTTTGACAACTGTTAACTTGCTTGGTGAGCTTTCATTCCACATGGAAACGATAAGTTAAGTGTGTTTTGTACATTTTATTATGATATTTGTATATTAATAATTAATTGTTTTATATTGGATACACTTGGCGACAGTGAGATGTTGACAACTACTGCCGAAGACGCAACAGTTTTCAGAAAACATTAAGATCCTACACAATCCTCACCAACTTGACAAATCACTTAGTTGAATTACTAGACTGGTACAAACAATAGAAAATTCGAAAAAAAAATCCTAATGACATCAAATATATAACGTTTTATCTTTAAAAAAATACCAGCCCTCCAGAGTTTATACTCACAAAAAAACAAAATCGTTAAGCGGACACGGTATTAATCTTAGACTTAATTATTAACTTATCGTATTAATCTTAATCTTCTACTTAACTTCGATAGAAAGATGGTACGGGGCCCGTATGTTAAATTAAAGAGGAAGACCCTTATGAAGCGACACAAACTGCTTACCAAATAGTTGCTAAACTGAATGTGAGACAAAAACTAAATGCAAATGCAAAAAAATGTTTAAAGTAAAAAAGAAAAGTATTTTAGATATATTAATGTAAACCCCAAAGAAAATAAATTAAATTACCTTTTAAAGTACAAATACTTAATTATTGAGTGGGCGGGGTGGCCGAATGGGCTAACGCGTGTGCACTGCACCGACTTTGCTCGGCAACCTGATAAATGAATCAAAGATATAAAAATAGTCACGAGTTCACGTCCCGGTGCCGGGGGAGTCTTTTAAATCCCCGCTCACACCCCCTGGCCCGGGAAAATCCCGTATAGGACCAAAAAAAAAAAACTTAATTATTGAAGGAAGTTAGTCGACTGTTCTACATATCATGGGTGATAAATTTTCAGGACGCAGTCATTATAAGGTTTTTATTAGTGCCGATGTTTCAACCTAAGTATGTGGGTTATCATCAGGGTATGGTTCTAGCACTGAAAATATTCGAATACTATATTCGAACCATGTCCTGGTAATGACCCATATGTTTGGGTTAAAACGTTGGCACTAATAAAAACCTTATAATGACTGCGTCCTGAATATTTATCACTTACAAATACTTAAGTTTCCGAGATTTCTAATTAACTGAGAGGAAACTTTTTTCATAACTTTGTTTGTTATATTTTTCCTAATTTATTTTAAATTTTTTCTATGTTGGATGGCTTACAACCGTCTACCATTTTGTTTGTGTAATACTACACGAAATGCATATTCTTTACAAACTCCATAATCTCAAACTAGTTTATAGACTTGTTTTTCGATTTGCGCCCGATGATATCACTGAGAATCAGAAAAGAAGTTATTCTCGAGACATTCTACCTCATAACAGCCAACTGCAGTTTCAGTTTGTAGTCCGAGGGCAAACTCATAGTTAAGATAATTTTTTTTTTCTGACTCTACAACATCACAATATATTTACTGTCTTGTGCATAAATTAGAAGATTACGATAATATCTTTCCCAGTGAAGATGCACAATCCCAGGAGGATCGAAAAAAACACAATATTTTTTTATTTTGTTCATTCCAGCTTTTGTTTGCTCTGTGTGAAAGAAAGGCTCTTACTTTCTTTACTTCCTCTATCTACATTGAAAGGAACAAGATCCTGATCTACGTTGAAGTCCTGAAGGAGCTGCCAAAAGAAGACTTCCAGCACTGTTTCAGACATGTACGAATGTGTAAGGGTAGGAAAAATTGGGAACATTTTAATTCGTTTGTGAATTTTCAATAATGATTATGAATGAATTTCGACCACCTAACAAACACTAGTACTCATAATTACTTGAATACATTTTTACTTTCACTTACGTATATATGTAATATATAGTACGTGTAAGTATTGCGATCGAGAAAATTTTTGAATCTGAGTTTTCGACGGATTTATACGTTTTGAGGTACCCTGAGTCGAAATGACCAAGTCCCGACAAATGGTCTGTGTGTCAGTGTGTTTGTATGTTAGCAGTCTAGCTCAAAAACGAAAAGTCCTATGAAACTGATATCACGTATTTAAGATAGTTATATGCCTTAGTTGTGACGGCAACTTGTTCCTTAAAATCGGCTAACCGGAAGTGCCACTTTATATCAACGCTGAAACACATTTTTTTTATTAATATAGTTATTGAAATTTGCAACTGTATTAGTTAACAAATATAACTAGTAACTTTGAAGTTGGTAATATTACATGTACAAAATAAAGAAAAACTACCCATTGGTAGCACTCCAGTAATGGTTCTATATTAGAAGGTCTCGAGGCCATCTTATTTTCAAACGCCTGGGAGGGTTATCAGGAATAGATGAAGAAGAAAGGTTAGAAACAAGAGGGTTCGGGTGGTTCACATGTTTATTATGGAAGGATATATATCTGGATTGGACCAATTCGGACAAAGAAATGAACATTAAGGATGATTTTATTAGCGGCGAAGTAAGAATTGGGAATTTTACGAAATATTTTGGATTGTAAGGATTGGATAGAGGAATTCGATGGCTTAGTGGAGCCCCAAAGCTCAACTCCATATGTCCAGATAGGCCTTGTATAGTAATGTATATGAGTCTTTTATAGTTAATTGGGTGTTTTGAGCATTTGTCTAGTAAGTGCTGAAGTAGTCGAAAGTAGTCTGGTTTGAGGATTCCAAGTTTTTTCAGATAGAGTTCTAGATATCGGATTTGTTCAATAAAGATAAGTGGAGAATCATTCAAGGATACTTTAGGTCAGGAAGTCATAGGTTTACGACGAAGGGTAAAAGTAATCTGATGGGATTTATTGGAATTCTTAATCATCCAGTTTTGACACCATTCTTCAAGACTTGTGATATCTTATTGTATGCAATAGCTGGACCATTATTATCTGCTAGGATGCATGTATCATCGGCTTAGCTTCAATACCTAATTAAGAATTTTAATTTTGTAATTACAGGATTTTGTAGCCTGGCTGTCGATATGCTGTTATAGTATCTCATTATTTTAAAATATTGTTGTTATCCATTATTTTATAAATATTATTTATTTAATTAATTTTTGAATCAATGAAAGATATATAGTTACTGAGTATGGTACAGACTGTACAGTGGTAAAGTCATAGCTAATTAAATGGATGATAGCGACCTCAAAAGTCAGCTTATCGGGTCGATCAAATGAATACTAAAACTTGAATTAATGATTTAAAAAATAAGTTAAAATTAACATCTGGTTTGTTAGGTTCCCTTTTTTTTGGACCATTTTTCATCTTTTTTTTCTTCTTGCTTCCCTTGGAACCTTGCAATTTACGGTACCTTAAGTTTGATTTAGTGGCACTATAAACTTCCAGAGGGGGCACCTTAACTTCGTCCTTAGCCAACCACACGTAAAGTAAATTCATGTCCAAAGTTCTTTTTTTTTTTTTTACTTCTTTTTTACCTCATAAATCATTATCGTAAAAATATTTTTCGTGATCAGCTAGACCTGGTGAAAAATAGTTTTCGTAATTTCGCTACCAAAGAGCCCTGACTCCAAATTGTTGGTTTTTGTATAAATTGAAGAAGACGTGAACACGTCAAGAAGTTGAAAAAATTAGTATTAATTCAAAGATTTGAAATGTATTTTTTTTTTTTAATTTTTGTAAAATATATTTTTCTCCTGTCATGATACAAAACTTCAAAATAGATTTAAAATGAAACCAGGTTAAAAAAAAAAAAAAATAATTCGAATTACATTATATAATTACCTGTAATTACCTACATATAATTCGAATTAATCTGTTCATGTATTTTCTGAATAGAGTTTTTTCTTATAATGAATATTAAATAAGCCTTTCCTTTGACAGAATGATTAACTCCTATTTCAATGTTTTTGATTATTAATTTTAATGATATTTCTAGTGGGAAAATTTATACCTTTATTCACAGTTCTATATTTCAATACTGCAGTCACCTTCTCTGGAAAGAATTTACTCACTCTTTGTACAGATATTATAAATAAACGTCGGTCTGTTTCTTATTGTTTCAGTCTTGTATGTGTTTTTTTAGATATAAATCTAAAATTGAAAGACGTAAATTTTATATACCTTCCTAAATGAGCAATTAAACTAAAAGAAAACACCTAAAATAATTATAGAAATTCGTTCATAGATAATATATCTTAAAATTATTCTGCACTATAGTTGACCGTTTATTACGTATGGCTATTACGTAATACACGTATAATATCTGTAAAACTATATATACATGCATACATGTTCGAAAGAACAAACTTTGATATGATTTATTTTCTACGATAATACTACAGAATGGCTTTTATGCTCGTCCAAGTGCCATATATCACAGTATAGAGTATAAATCTCAACAGATACTGAAGTAAAATTTCAATAATGCAAATGAATCGCATTGATGTATGGCCAGTTAAGTATGGAATCCGACATATTTCAAACTGCCGATGAGGTTCTTTTTATCCATTCTCATTTAAGATTAACCAATAAATTGCAAATACAATTAAAAAATATATGAAGGCATTTTTTTTTTTCTATATAATCATTTAAATTTTCAAAAACCTATGACATACTGAATTGTAGAAAAACGGCCTCAGAATACCTACAGAATATATAAAAAGCATATAATTTGTTTATACAACATAGAGTTGCTATGTATATATATATATATATTTAAATTACTATAATCGAAGTAATTGAAAAGTGTTTAACTTGAGTGAGATTGATACAACAGCCGATGTACGCCTTGAACCCCGTTCGCTTTAATCACCGCTTACTTTCTCGCATATTAACGTATTTATGTCAGACATAAAGGAAATTAATTGAATTTTTAAATTGATTATGAAGAATTTCTTCAAGAAATGATTAATTTATGAGGAAACACAGATAAAGCTACGATTTTTTTAAAGTATTCAATAATTAATTGCTCATCTGTTGATTCTACATCGAAAGGTATAGTATATGCTTGAAAAGTATAGTAAATTGTATCTTCTTTAGCTTTGTGAAGATTAATATTTTCGATAAAATGTATAGTTTTGTAGTCATGGTCAGAAACTAAAAAAAAAAAGTGAAAAATTCACTGATTTTTGCATATATCTCAGAACGCAACAAAATATTTTGTTTATTAATTTCAAATTCAGATTCAACACCACGAAAAATGTAAAAAAAAAACACAGAGAAACTCCATATATAATGATTTTGACGCCGTCAGTTTTCAAAAAAACGATTATATCCTTTGTTAAGTTGAATACTCTTTTAGATATATATTCTTTACAAAATTGAGATGGGCAGATGGTGTGGCAGGTGATGCGAGATGCTCATTAAGAATGATTTTTTTTTTGACAAATCAGGGAGCATAGAGGATTTTACGAAGGATTTTGGATTGTAGGGATTGGATACGAAGGAAATTTGATGATTTAGTACAACCCCAAAGCTCGATCCCTTAAGTCCAAATAGGGCTTATTATAGTACTTAATGAGACCCGAGGAGCCAAATACATGTACGATAAGCAAGTACTTTCTGGGTCTGAATGGTCAAATGCCCTGAAATATTAATTATGAACCCCTGCGTGGAGTCCCAGGTGTCAGTGGACAGGTAAGAGAAGTTACGTTCATCTGTCGCAAATGCGACAGAGAATCAGAAACACCAGCACATGTGCTTGGAAAATGCCCGAACAACTCCCTCCTCATAACGCGCCGTCACACCACAAAGTCAAACATGAACTGATGAGGCTCCTTAAAGAGAGAGATTACGCCTGTTTCGAGGAAGTATATTGTATAGATACGAATGGATCCACCCGATATGCCGACATTGTAGACGAGAAAGTCGGCGATGATTTTGGATCCTACCGTGAGGTATGAGACCAATGACCTCGATTAGGCAGGCAAAGTGGAAAGAGAGAAAAAAAAAGACTTATGAGAAATTCATTACTTACCTTAGTTAAAAGTTCCTCGAGAATTTCGGGCCGAGAGAGTTCCACGTGAGAGGCCTTTGGTTCGGAGCTCGCGGAACGATACCAGACCCAACAAGGAGCTTCATGGAGGGCCTTGGTGTCGACATAAAGGACGTGGCAAGGTTGGCGGAGAATATAATCCTCGACTACCTGGGAATTATCCTTCACCATGTGCATGGATAGAGATTTTTTATATTATTTATTGACCACGTCCACTGCACTTTATGTATTTGTATGCATTTTATGAATTAGTTTAGGAAGAGATAGGAGGGAATATGAGGGAGAAAATGTATAAAGGTAGAGAAGGAAGAGAAAGGGACGTAGAATGCTAATAAATGATTGAAAGAAATAATAAAAAAAAATAATATATATATATATATATATATATATAAAACACATATATACATATATAAAAATAATTGTATACTATGCTCATACATATTGTTAATATTATATAAATATATATTTTTATTATTAAACACATTATTCAGAAATATTACAATTTGTCACAGTTAAGGACACTTATAATAGAGTTCAGAGAGTACATTCATACCGTATATACAAAAATATAAATAAATAAAGTAATAACAAAAGAATAAGAAAAAAGAACAAAAGAGAAAAGAAAAAAAAAATATATATACACATAAGTAAATAAAAGTAAAACAAACATCTTATATAAAACATACCTATATACATTATTTACAATTTGCCAGGTGATCTCCGAACCAATCCTGTCCCCTCCACATGTGGAGGGAAAAGGGAGGCTTAGGAGATCCCTACGCTTCTCCCTCAGCCACTTCACTGGTATTGAAACTAGCGGAGGATGAGTAAGAGCGCTACAGCCACAGACACTCATGACTTGAGTGGAGAATCTGGCCATTGCTAGAACTCCAAAATATCCATATTAATTGTATATTAGTCTAGGAAAATTATCTGTAGCGATTAATAAGTATGCTGTGTTTAAAGGAACATAATGTAATTGGGCAGCACCCTTTTATGATAATAATGTGATTCTCTCTCTCTATATATATGAGTTTTTTGTAAATAGTTGGAAGTTTAGAGCGTTTGTCTAGTAAGTGCTGCAGTAGTGGAAAATGTCGGGCGGTTTCTAGTCGTTTCAGCCTGGGATGGGGGCTCCATACCCAACTTAGTGTGAAACAATTGATTTTTGTTTCAGTTGCCTCGTAGCTGTGTAACTTAGTGACGTAAGTTGGAGGGACCGTCCAGCGCTAAGTTATTCAGGGCGCCGTGCGGTAGCGATGGTTTCCCCAGAGAGTCGGACAAAGGCGCGGCGGGGTCAATGCTGCAATAACCTGCTCGGAATACAGATTAGGCCAACAATACCCGCGATAAGGCTACTCCTCTTCCGCGGGACCCTATTTACCTACCGGCTCCATGGGACTTCTTTTTAAATAGGATCTGATTGGTCCCATCGCACCGTCCATCGATAGGTCTGAGGAACCAGTGGGGGGGAAAAGTAGGGCATTAGCGACAGAATTTCAAACAGATTTTTTGAAATATTAAGAATGATTTTTAGATTGAGATAGCAGTTTTCAAAATACAAAAAATGATACAAAAAAAAAAATCGCTGTTCTCTTTACCAGATAGCTTTTCTCGTTTTCTATCTTTCTATATCCGTCATCCTTATCTCAATGAAGTTGTTTTTTTTTTAAGTGAAAATTTCTTTTAGGCCCGTTTTGCACTTTTTTGTGGAGAGTGAATTAGACTGAGCCGTCAGATCTCTGATGTGTAACGCTTGGGTAAACTCTGCTGAATCGATTAATTGAAGTATATTTGCATGTGGATTGAAATATCTTAAAAACTAATAATCGAATCTGCATACTTTGAAGAGAGGAAATTAATCAGTATTTCGTCCTCTTTGCAATGGGCTATTATTCCAAATTGTATCTTAAGGCGACGCCTTGTTAAGACACCGGAAATAAAATTTAAAAAAGTGTCAAAAACAAATGATAACTAGTTTTATTGAGGATATGGATTAAAATATTTCAGTAACTAAAAATCGGACCTGCATACTCTAAGCGAGGGAAATGATCATTTTTATCCTCTTTATAATGAGCTATTATTTATAATTTATACCCCATATTCTACCACTCTTCAAAATCATCTAAACGATATTGCAGGTGGAAAATTAAGATAAATGAAAAAAAAAAGTGTGCATGTGGTATTCACTCTCAACTATAAACCTTCACCTGAAATATATTTTAATAACATTAAAATTCCAACATCAGACGTAATCAGGTATTTAGGTTTTTACCTAGACAAAAGACTTACTTGGAGGACTCACATCAGACAAAAAGGAATAGAATTAAACAGACGATACGGTCTTTTATCCAGATTACTTGACAGACGTTCAAAATTATCTTTAACTAACAAACTAACCCTTTATAAAGTTTTACTTAAACCTATTTGAACTTATGACATATTCTTGTGGGGCTCTGCTAAAACTTCCAACATTAAAAAAGTTCAGTCCTTTCAGTCAAAGTGTTGCGAAGGATAGTTGACGCACCGTTTTATGTCGCAAATGACACTACATAAAGACTTAAACGTACCTACAATTTTAGATACTGCAAAGGAGAAATACAATAACTTTCACCTAAGACTGACGTACAACATGAATCCCCTGACAGAAATCCTTCATCGTACAAGAAACCCGTACAGCCCACTACGAAGATTACGTAGGCGTTGGCCAAGAGACCTGCTGATCTGATTTATATCCCGGACGTGATGGGAAGCTGTGAAGCTGCCAAAAAATTTGCTCATTGCAAAGAAATTTTCAGATTGCAAATTTAATCAAATGTTCTACATTTTCGTTCCGTTAATAAATAAATATTTCATATTATTAACCCTGCCTTGTTAATGTTTTCACTTATATCGTGTGGTTTGAAGCAGATACTTTAGTTTTGTTTTTAAAGATTATCTTGGCCATTTCTTCAGCTGTATTCTAACTTCTTCAGACAAGGAGTGAAGCACCAACCGTTTTTGCAATTTCTAGAAAACTGTTACAGTTTTTTTTTAATCAAAATTGTAAATGTCAATCATTAAGTAAATTAGAACTTCTATTATCTTTTCATCAACTTATTGTTTTATTTGATACTATCTTGTTTTCCATTTATTTCCCGAGATCCAAAAGATAATTATCGACCAAACAGATCCTCTGGTTTCTAAATTTGTAATAGATTCCTAGAGATGAAAATTGAATTTGACTTTAATCACTGTAGAAAGTTTATATCCCAACGAACTTTCTAAAACTATTTGCCGGAAATTCGGTTGTTTCACTAGTTAGCTGATGAATTGAGTTAGGAAGTTCTTTTCCAATCCGAAGGCTTACGGCTTCCTGTAAAACTAGGACAGCTCGTTTTAAAGTTGTATTTCCAATTAATAATAAAATTTTCAAAAGGGTATGAATTATAGCAGCTACACCTTAAATAATAAGATAATTAGCCAAAAAAAAAAAATTGAAAAATCGATTGCGATATATGACGCCAATGAAATGAAAATATATTTTATTATTCTGGGATTGTTGTCCCTTTAGAAAAAAATACAAGTACAGAATGCATGTATGTATGTTCATAAATAAATTAAATATTTACTATAATAGTTTATTAAAAATAAAAACACAAAAGAAGAGGAAGTCAAATACAAGAAAATTGTACATATATATATATATATATATATATATATATATATATATATATATATATATATAAGACAAATAAATGAAATTAAAATAACATAAATAGTCTCTGGTGGTACTGAGATAGGTCGCTTAGGTACATTTGGTAATCAGTCGAATTGTGAAAGGAGTAGATGTTTAGAGAGGAGAGATTTGAAAGAGGAAACTGAGTGTGCATGTCCAATATCAGCAGGGATGGAATTCCAGAGAGAGGCGGCTTAAATTACAAATGATTTGTCAAACGCAGCAGTTCGGTGAGGAGGAGGATAAAGGTTGGAAGTAAGAGATCTAGTGGGAAGGGATTGGATGGAGTATTTAAATTGTAAGCTGTGAAAAATATAGGAGAGTCTATGAGTTCTAATGATCTGGTACTGAAAGATGGCTAGGAAGTTCTGACGGCAATAGGATGGGTAGAGCCACTTCAACTCGGTGTAATAGAATAGAAAATAATTTTACTCTGGGACGAAGTCCCTTTAGAATAACAAAAAAGTACAAAATTAAAATGTTATATCTGTCCAAATAAAAACACACATAAAAAGTAAAGATAAAGATAAATAAGTAAAGAAAATATTAGTTATACATACTATGTACAAAATAAAAAAAAAAATTATCTACAAAAATCTTGAAACCTTGCCAAGACACTTAAAATTATGTGAAATGGTAAAATATGAATATACACTTTTAGGAAAAATACATTACATTCTTCTTAACAGTAATCTCTGTATTTCTGTTAAAAAAAAAAAGAAAGTCGAATCTGATAATAAGTATTTAAGTTATGAGCTATGTGTAAATACATTATTATGAATAACATGTAATTTTACATAAAAAGTGAGCGGGTACCTGACTGTTTTTGGGACAGGAATTGGAATAAGAGGGTTTTGCATTTAGACAGAGATGAAGAATGCCGAATTTTGATAGGAAGGGATTTCCAAAAATTAACAGAGCGAGCAATAAAGGAGTTTTAGAACGAGGCAGATCTGTGAGAAGGAATATAAAGGTTGGAAGGTCAAGATCTTGTGGATAGGGAGTGGACTGAGGACTTGAATAGGAGAAGGTTGTAGGCGTAAGGAGGATGATTGTTGATGATATGATAGAGGAACGTACCTAGGAAATATAGTCTTCGAATGGAGGGGAAGAGCCACTCTAACTCAGTGTAGTGGTGAGAGACATGGTAGTATCTCAGGGCACCAATCACAAATCTCACGCAACTTTTCATTAGTCTTTTCATACTGGGTAATCTACGCATACTGGGTAATATGCGTATATCTTGGGATTCCGAAAACATAACGTAATGCGCAATTCATTAGGCGTTTAAGTTTGGCCTAGAAATCTCCCGAGAATCCACTGTACTACTATACAGCCATAGTCGAAGTGGAGAAATACAAGAGAGAAGACTAAAAGTTATATTTTTTTTTTTTGTTCTTAGGTATCGGTATGATTATTGATTTGTGCTATAAGTCAGGTGTGGTTCCCCCTACCCATATATTATTGTACAATTGTAAGAGATGTGATTTGGCTTCCATAGGGATTTTAAAGAATAAATATGGAATTTTATTAGGACCAGGGGTTGATTTCGGTTTACATTTTAGTAAGACATTATTAAGTTCCTCTATGGTAAATATCGCATTATAGTTGTCCGTATCTTTGCATCTGATTAATGACCCGTTGGCGTTCAGTTGTCTTTTTGTGGATAACAATACTTTGGTCGTAATTTTCAGTGGAAGATACTTTTTGAAAGTACGATCCTAGTTCTTTTGCTATCTCCACATTTTTTGTTACGATGCCATTTTGGGTTTTTAAGCCTGATATTGTGGACATTTTTTTGCATCCCTTAATTGTTCTAATTTTGGACCATACTTGTTGAGATGTAGTCGAACTGTTTATTGAAGACACGTATTCTCTCCAACATTCTTTTTATCTTTGTTTTATAATTTTATTAGCGTAGGTTCTCCGTTTCTTAAATTCTAGAAGATCAGAAAATAGTCTGGTTTTTTTGTGTCTATTTAGCGCTTTCTTTTTTGCATTGACTGCTTTACTGCATTCAGTATTCCACCATGGAACTCGAACGCGAGAATATTCTTTGCTTATCTTAGGGATACTATGAGATGCTGCTTCGAGTACTGTCTGGTTAAAAACGTTTAGCTGTTCATTGATATTTAGATATTCAAGTGTGTCTAAAGAGCTTTCGTTTTGATTTAGCTTTGCAATTATGTATTCGTTATAAATTTCCCAGTCAGCTGAAGAATACTGCCATCGGTTGTTGTATTGTACAAGTGGCTTATTTCCTGGAATTTCTAGGATAATCGGGAAGTGATCACTGCCAAATAATTCATCTAGCACTCTCCAGTTCGTTGTTGGTAAGAGATGTTGTTCACAGAGGCTGAGATCTGGAGCTGTGAGTGTATTGGTACTTAGATTAAGATGGGTTTTAATGCCGTCGTTCAATAATGCTGTGCTTTTATCGACTTCTAAAAATTTTACCAAGATATTACCCCTGTTATCGATATAGTCAGATCCCCAGAGAGAATGGTGGCCGTTCATGTCTGTTTAGGGAGTTGATATGGATCGGGCAGATGCGGAATGTAACAATAAATAAATAAAGTTGTTATATGAGTTAGTTTAGGCTGACTGATTGTATGTATTTATTTAACCTAATTGTTATGTTCTTTTTCTGTTTAAATTGGGGAATCAAGAAATTAATATTAAAAAAAAAAACGTGATAAAAGCAGTATTATTTCATTTTTTATTGGTCATTCGAACTATTCGCACGGCCCAACTAGTTACATTTATTGATGACAATATTACTGGCTTGTTGCAATATTGAGCAGGTTGGGAGGGGAGCAGTATTGTGTAGACAGAGCACATGTTAGGGGGGCAATAGACCCACTGTTACAGAAATTGACTATCGACCGATCTCGGGAGTATCAGGCAGAACATGCTTCAGTAATCACTGATTATAGATTACATGCTTCGGTTGCTTTAAGTGGTTAGGTAACCATCAGCTTTGAGTCGACACAGAGGAAGAATGGTAGGCCTTGTTTCGGTTTGGCGAATAAGAGAACAGTCGGAAACTAGAAGAAGATACGAGCAAATTATAAAACATCCTTCATTTAACATTGGCTAAAAGTTGCAAGTATTTTTACTAAAAATATTTTTATCTTTGTAAACCTCATTAGTCGTTTATTCTTTTAAAATTACTTTTTTAATTTTTGGAATTGCCATAGAAGTGCGGCAGAGGATCAATACTTTTGAAAATAGATTGTTAATTCTTTAGCCCTTTGTACTCGCCTGTCCCCTGTGAGGGGACATGAATGTTTATTAGCGATTACCGGGAATGAACTTATTCCACCGCAGTTTTTTAAGAATTGTGTGTTTTCCTGTTATGTTATATAATCTTCTATTAAAGTGGCACAAAACCCTTTTTTAAAATTGATCAAGATTAAAAAAAAATTAAAAGTTATAATATCTTATTTCCCGTACATACGTATATATAATCTTTTTAGATGCTAAAATAAGAATTTCTATTGCTCGAAAAAATATTATTAAATTTTATTATAAGATATTTCAGGTTATCTGCCATAGCTAGTGTTGCCAAAAATCGGTCTTGGTCTTGCACTTTGCAAGACCAAGATCAAGGCCTCCTAACTGTTGCAAGACCAAGACCGGGACTGGTAAAAAAAATCGATTTTTAAAATAAAAATTAAGGCAAAATACTTACTAATTCTTGACAATCTTAGTTACTATATGTTAATAATTTGTATAACCAATATACTTTTGCATTTAACTCTTCTAATATTTCATTCGGGCTTAGTTTGGTTTCTCCTATCTAAAAAATTGCAGTAATATCTCTATAGTAATAAGCTAATAAGTAACTGTAAGACTGTTGCGAGACTCTAGCGCAAGACCAAGACTGAGTTTGCAATACCAAGACTCGTCTCGGTCTCGCATTTGGGCTACACTAACCATAGTGTCATTTATTTTTTAATTTTCGTGTATTATATCTGATAATATTTATATTCATCGCACAGATAATGGATTATATTTAGCGTCAAACGTCTACAGCTCATTTTATTTTGTTCTTATTTCAATGTATTATTTTGCAAATACTTTATCTATTTATATTTCTGTGAATACAGTGTGAATGTGCTCTCTGAACTATATTATAAGTGTCCTTAACTGAGAAAGAACGTAACATTTCTCAATAAACAAGTTAAATATGTTATTAAACATATTGTTAATTATACCAAAAGTAACATAAATAATTGACCCACAATTAGAAAAATTTTATTGAATTATTTTTTTTTAAACTACATGTTGTACATATGTTTCATTCGTTGATAATTATTAATTTTTGAAATACTAGAAGTTTGGTATAATCTTTTAAATATGGAAAAAGCTGAGTTGGGAGTGGTAACTAGTTCCGAAGTGGTCGTTTTGAACAGAGGTAACAGTACAACATGCACTGTGAACCTTCACGGCGCTACCATCGTATCTTGGAAAGTGTTCAACATAGAACAACTCTTTGTCAGTACGGAGTCCCGCTTCGACAACTTGTTCCCGATAAGGGGAGGCATTTCGATCATCTATACACAATTCGGTTTCGACAACATCTTCATGCCCAACAACGGCTTCGCGAGGACATCCCATTGGTCAGTCGAGGAGCATCCTACTGTGATAAGAGACGGAGACGTGAAGGCAGTGTTTGTTCTCAAATCCGATCTCGTAATGAGAGAAAATTATTGGCCTTTCGATTTCGTCCTCAAGTTCATCGTCGTCCTTCAAGAACAATCGTTGAATTTGAAATTGAGTATATACAATGGCGAGAGAGACATGCCTGTGAAGTGCAACATTGCGTTCATGAACTACTTGAGACTGACTAGATCAGAAAATTGCGCCATCTCTGGTTTAAAGGACTTCAACTGCCTCGATAGGATATCTAAAAAAATTGTTTGCGAAACGCGGGATAGTTTTAACGTTGACCATTGGATCGACAATGTTTATCACATGGCGGGGAGGGATATCCATCTTTCGAACTCAGTTCTACCATTTTCGATGAAGATCAGCAGGTGGAATCTCCCGGATGTCGGGTTTTGGAACCCGTGGACTGACGCTGTTCACCTCGCCACTTGCCTCTGTGAAGAGGAAGTCAAACAGATGATCGTGGTCGTAAACGGAAGCATACTTTCACCCTGCGTGGTGCCACCCCTGTCTTGGTACAGCGTCAATCAATTAATGGAAGCCATATATGATCGTGAAATATATTCGGATCGTTCAGCATCATTGAGCATACTGTAGGGGATTATTTACTCTGCATTATACATTTGTTTATTTATAATTTTTAATGCGATGTTATTTATAGAAATTTTAACTTATATAGTTTTTGATGTAGAGATAGTTCACCGTTGATATAATATGAGAAGGAGTTAGTCGAAGGTGCGGTCAAATAAATAAAAAAAAAAATTAAAATATATTAATTATTTTAATTTTTGCTGACGTTTCGACCCACTTTGCAGGTCGTCTTCAGGGCTACAAAAGATAGAAAACATGTTTAAAATAAAAAAATACAAATAAGTATATATAAACTACGAAGAAGTTGTCAGATACAGAAATAAAAGATGGTATCAGAGATATAGTGGGTGACAATGTAGTTAAATATTAAGAATTATATATGTAGAAGATATAAATAAATGAAAAATAAGTAGGAATAAAAATAAAAATAAAGGAGAATATGGCATGTAAGTTAAAAGTTTATATAGTTTTTTATAAAGTTTATATAGTTTTTGGTTTATTATTTTCAATAATCAACCATTGTGATTTACCAAAAAATTCAAAAACTTAACCTCCTGTCAAAATTTGAGGTTTCACGTTTCAGGATGCGTAGAATCCGAAAAACGAATAAAAATTTTTTTGTCCGGCCGCCGTACGCGCATTTTCTCCGAAAATACTGGACCTAATTTTTTCAAATTTGGATATAAAATCAGAGGTAACCCGAGGATGATCCTCCTTCATCGACATTACTATCCGCCTTTTAATTTCAAAATGAAGGCCGAAACACCTGTGTTGCTATAGACTGTAGCTCCTAAACGAATGTACTGATTTCAATGATACCTCGCTAAACTCATTTTCTTGACGCCCTTTAAATTTATCTATATTACATACTTCAACGAAAAGAAGCTAGAAAAAATCTGCGAGGGATGGTAAAATTTAATTCCGAATAACTTAAAAAGCATACACTTTTTTGTTGATACATATGGTTTTTTAAAAATTTACGGAATTTTCTAAAAAAAAAAAAAAAAAAAGTCGTTAAAATCCGACAAAGCAGCAAAGATATGATCGCCTGCTTTTTATATGTTCTACTCCAAATGTTATATCCTTTGTTTGGTTTTTATATTTTGAATGTGTTACTGAAATAATGCTATTTTTTTTGTATATTACTAATGATTAATAAAAAAAGTTTAGCCCAATAATTTGAATCACCTTTTATTTATTTTTCTTTGTAACTAGGAAGGTAATGTTACTTTAGATGTATAATTGTTTGGAAATAATAAACCATTGTGGAATAATTTGCAGCGTTTTTTTTTTTTTTACTTTTACTAACCCATATATGAAATCTACAGTAAGATACAGTATTGCGATAGTCAAAATTTTAGAATCAGAGTTTTCAATGGAAATACATGTTTTGAGGTCCCTTTAGTCCAAATAACCAAGTCCCGCAAAATGGTCTGTGTGTATATGTTTTTGAGCAGTCTAGCTCAAAATCGGAAAGCCGTGTGAAATCGCATATTTAAGGTTTTTATAGACTTCAAATGTTAATGCAACTTTTTCGTCAAAAGGGACTAACCAGAAATGACACCTTATATCAATGGTGAAACACATTTTTAGATTTTTCTCAAAAACGGACCTAACAATTTTGATTAAACTAGATGTATCTTTGTATAATTAAGTACTCATTAATATCATTCAGATCTTATCCCCATTGATGTCACTATACAGGGCTTAAATGCCTAATGTTCAGATACGTATTCCTCTAAAGTCCCTTTAATATGGTTTATTTTAAATAATTAATCATCACACGTTATTTAGAGTTACGAAAAAAATGCTAAATAAAATATTTAAAAAAATTTGATTATTGAATAAAGGAGAAAAAATAAAAATGCTTATCCATGTCGAAAATAAATCTCCTGAAATACTAGTCAGAAGGTATTCGTATAATATATCGCTGGAAAGCGTAGGATTTTAGAAAAAATAGTATCAAATAAATAAAGTTGTAGAAGGTAATGGAGAGTGACGAAAAAAATGTAAATAATAATTTCAGAAAACATAAATCACATGTTTCCAAGGAAATTAAATGAAATTTTCCTACTAAATGCAAACTTTTAAATTTTTCCTATGTTTAAAAATAAAGTGATTAAAATCTCTACCAAATCAAGCCAATGCTACTGTTTAAAATACTATTTCATTGTACTTGTGTGAAAGAAGAAGTGAAATATAAAAATATTTCATGGATATGTTTATACCCTTAAATACATTTACTGTAGTTTAAAAACTCTAGATATGGTATAACATATAAATAATTAGGTATCTAACGGCCGTTCATTCCAAACAATCATCCAGTAAACTTTTAGAAAATTAAATTAGTAAATAATTTGCACTTTCAAGTGTCTCTTGACATATATCAGTCTTTCGATTGACAGTATGACTAACTTCAATTTCAATTCTTTATTATTAATTTTAGTGATGTTTCTAGTGGCAAAATTTATAACTTTATTTACAATTCTATGTTTCAACACTACAATCACCTCCTCTGGAATCAACTTACAGTCTGTATAGATAACTTTTCAATTTGAAATATCACTAAAATGACATTACTCAAAAAATTTTAAATTGGAGTTCATTCTGTCAACTGAAATGCTCAGAGACTGAAGTTGTGTGGTTTATAAAAGCAGATGGAGTAAATAGATTTTTACTACCTACCGTAGATATAATAAATAGACTTTTTGTAATATTAGTGGACTTAATTTTTTGTTATCTGTAAGCTTTAAGCTTTAGCTCCTTTTAAACTGCACTTAAACTCTTCTGCACTTAATCTGCGCCTGTCATTAATTGGCATTATGGGTTATATAAAGGAAGTATAGTGCTCAGCAGTTCCTCTGGTCTTTATTTGTTTCCTTAGTTCAGCAAATGAGATCTCTCATCCAGTTCCTTATAAAAATACAAAGCGGCAGGGAATTCTTCGAGGTCACTTGACTCTTATTCTGACTTCAATTATAGAACGGCCAAAATATAGTATAAGTACAATATATATATATATATATATATATATATATATATATATATATATTTTAACTTTTATTGAGTATTAATACAGTCTGCCACACTGAAGGGCATTGGTACTAGGGCTATAGTATTCATTCACACAATATGTATATAAGAAAGGAAAAAAAAAAAAAATATATATATATATATATATAAATAAAAAGATAAAGTAATATACAAGATAATTAAAACAACAGATCAGCCGAATAATAACAAAACAAATAAAACACATTCACACCTATGTACAATATTTACATTGGCCCAACTGTGGAAGCCAAAGCAGGACTCCAGGAGATCCTGCTTCTCTCCCAGCCGCGTCACTGGTATAGTAAGCCAGTGGAGGCTGATGGAGGGCACTAGAGCAACAGACGCTCAGGATATGGGTGAAGAATCTGGCCAGTGCCAGTACTCCAATATATACATTTTTACAAAAGGTCGCGGGGCCACTGCCGTTTTAACCTCCGAGGAGGATTGTAGGGATGACTGGAGGTAGATAGAGACTGTGCTATAGGATTAGGATGATGAGTGAGATTCTGGTGAAATTTGGAAAATTTGTCTGGAATTAGGTCAAGTGCAAATGGGATATTAAGGTCATTGTGTAGGGTTTTATTGGTTACATAAAAGGGAGCATCGACTATTGTTTGGAGAACTTTAGACTGAAAGGATTGAATGCGTTTGATGTTAGAAAGTTTTGCTGTCCCCCACAGTTCGAGTACGTAGGTACAAAATATGTTAACCAACAAAAAAAAAATCTTAAATTTAATTATACCCACATGTATTTTTTGGACAGATGTGATTATATTTTTCTTTTATAATTGTTATTAATAAGGGACATCATCCCAGAAAAAAAAGTTTATTTCCTATTCTATTCTATACCAGTCACATTTTTTATAAAATGAAAATATTTGGCCAATTGTATCAATGAATTTATCTTATGGATAGTAATTTTATTTTTATTTCTTTCAGGTGAGTGGTTAATCTCTTAGAACTACTAAGGTAATTATTAACTAATATCTAAGTAATTAAAGTGTCAGTTTATTTACATGTTTCTAAACTTTATCTTGTAGAACTATTCGTGTATCTTTCTTATTTTAGCACTTTTTTATAGATTTTTTTTTTTAAATTTGCATGTTCCAAACTCGACCATAACCTTACATATCATCCAAATCCACTTACAAAATCCTCCTCAATCCTTCACAACCCTCCAATAGAATCCTCCTCGAATGTTGAAGCGGCAGTGGCCCAGAGACATGTTGTAAGCATATATTGAAGTTCTGGCAATGTCCAGATTCTCCACTGAAGCCATGTATGTCTGTTTATTAGCCTCTCACTGATCCTTAATACCAGTAATACGGCTGAATGAGAGGTGCTGGGATCTCCTAGAAGAAAATAGAGTTTCAGTCCGAAAGCCCCCTCCGCGTAGATTCGCCTGTGCGTTGGAAGATAATTGGTTGTCCTAAGTCGGTATGTAGAATTTTATCGTTTACGTACCAGGGAGCTGATGTTATCAGTGTTAAAATTTTGAATTTAAATTGATTTAGTTTTTTGTCTGTTTGAATAGGTGTTATCACCCCTTAAAATAAATCCTTCTAATTTTGGGACACTCTGAGGACGGGATGGTCGAGCATTTTGTGGCGTGGGTTTCAGACTATCAGGTTCAAAACGTTGTGGGTTCAAATCCCACTTAGGTTTGTTAATTTTCATTTCTCATCGGCCCCGAGAAATTAATCTTGACATTCCTACTCTGGTAAGTACGCGATGGTTGACTATAAAACCCTTCATGCTGGCCTCACAGTTGACAAAAAAGCCCTTGTGGCCCACTTACCGGATTATCCCCTCCCTCCTAGTACCAGTACGGGACACCTTGCATATTTCACATATCATTAAATAAAAGCATAATATAAATCATTATTTATTTTTCCACCAAATGTAGTTTAACATATCCACTTTTTAACAATTATATTTAATAAATAAAAATGGATCCAGTAATAAATAATACTTAGCTTAAATAAATTTATTATTTTTTATTGAATGACAAAATATTTATTTATCTTTTTTTTAAACACATATACATGCTTTCTTTTCGTATACTGACAAACTCGATAAAATAAATAAAGTCTTTATTCGTTCCAATTTTTCATATAACTTTTTCTAAATATTAAAAATAAATAAAATATTATTTTATGAGCATAACAAGGATCCCATTGACGTCACGGAGCTTCGGAGCTATTGTAGAATCTTTTGGGGTTGACTTGCCAATGAAACTGAAACGGAATATCTCTCCTTTCGTTGAACAGTACCTTTGACACCCGACCTCGCTTACCTTGGGCGTGAGCTTCAGGTTTCACCAAGAGATCTTTCCATTCTGAAACAAGAGACTATTTTGAACTATTTGACTTAGCTGGTTCATTAGTTATTTACATCTAGGATTAATGAAGCCGTAATCTAGATGCCTTTCATCGCACATTAGGCTATCCTAAGCAATCCAGCGAGATCAAAGTCAAAATACCTGTAGTGATAATAATAAACATTAATAGTCGAGAGTTATAATTAATAAAGTAGATTGGTTGGGGTGTTAAATAAAAAAAAAAATGTAAATATAATTTAATTAATAATGTATATTGATTTATTGGGGCTCTACTAAACTATCACATTCCTCTCGTATCCAATCCCTTCAATCCAAAATCCTTCGTAAAATCCTTAACGCTCGCTACTTTGTCACAAATAAAATCATTTATAATGACCTTAATATACCACATGTTTCCGATTTAGATAGTTTCTCTTTATGTTGTACATGTCAGGTTACTTGTTCATATTTACTTGTTGTATTTATCATTTAATACAGTTGTAAATTTCAAGATAATAATATATATATATATATATATATATTAATTTGATTGCTATAGTGATCAACTAATAAATTTCACACCTTTAAAATTATATATATTTTTTTTTAAAGATTTGTTTTTATTATATTTTACAAAAAGATGACTTGGGACCAAATCGTCATGATGGAAGGAAATTCTTTAAACCAGCGACAGAAAATGCTATACTTATTTTTTCCCCAATTAATTAAAAATCAGACAAAAACCGAACACATACATATACCTATTCAAACTTAAAATATGGACAAAAACTACAATAATTTAAATTCAAAATTTTAATATTAATAACAACAGCTCCCTGGTATTTAAACAATAAAACTTTACATACCGACTTAAGACAACCAATTATCTTCCAACGCACAGGCTTATCTACGCGGAGGGTGCTTTCGGACTGAAACTCCCCCAAAATGGTAAAATATAACCATATTTTACAGAAAAAAATATTAAAAACTATATCTTAAAGTATTCTTGTTCGCGTAATTACATTTAATAGGACTTCAAGAACCAATTAAACACCATTTCATATAGGTAATTAATTACGTTCTTTTTTTTTTTTGGCTTTTATTATCTTTTATGGTCTTACACAACAACAAAGTGGAAGACCAAGACTAAGACCACCTCACTGTTACAAGGCTTAGACTAATAATGGTAAAAAAAAATCGATTTTCGAATAAAAATTAAGGGATAAAGTTACTAATACTTGACAATTTTAGATACTGTATGTTAAGAATTCGTATAACCAATATACTGTTGCATTTAACTCTTCTTATTTTTCATTCGGGCTTAGCTAGGCTTCCGTTATCTAAAATAATACAGTAATATCTGTATATACAACTAAGCTAATAGGTAACTGCAAGTCCGTTACGAGACTCTTGAGCTACACCAAGACCTAGAACAAAACTGAGTTTGCAAGACCAAGACTTGTATCGGTCTTGCGTTTGGGCAACACTAGTTTTCTGACTGTTGCAAGAAAGGAAGTTGTGTTTAGTATGTATCTAATGAGAAATATGACTACATAATATACTATGGATATACTATGGTAAAGCCAGTTATGATATACTGCTTTGAGACCTAGAGACCAACCAATATCCTAGAAAGAAAAACGGAAAGATTTGAGGGAGAACATCCTCAGAACAACTTCAAGGCAAGGAGGTTAAGATAGGCTTTGTATGTAGCGTGGAGCAATTCATCTGGAAACTTCCACACATTAATGAATTTTATGGATAGATCGAATAAACACAAGTGCTGCAGCGGTTCATGCAGATACCTAGAGAGCAATGACCCAAGCTAGGAAGAGATGGAAATGGCTAGTTAAGGTGGTAAAATATCTACATGATCTGTAAAGCCAACAGAAAATGAATAAAAACTATCGATATAAGAATAGTTTCTGTATTTATTATAACCTTTTTTTTCTAAGTAATTTTTAAACGGTCTGGATATTATCTTTTGATCGTTGACTAATTTCATTAGTAACATAGAATAAAATTAATGCACATGGATAAATCGCACCTCCTTATAACAATATATTAAATATTAACTATATAACTAAACTGGGTCTTAGAGTTAATGGAAATAAGACGGTGTACATGGAAAATTCAAAAATGGAAAAGGAAATGAGTACAGAGATAGCGTTAAGGGACAACTTTAGGTCTGTTGAGCAGTTCAAGTCCCTTGGAAGCCTGGTCACATGCAATAATAAAATAAAAGGCAGAAAGTGAAATAAAAGGCAGGATGGCAGCAGGAAATAGATGCTATTTCTCACTGCAAAGAGACTTCAGAGAAGTTCAGATCACTCTCTAAAAGAATCGAAATCCTCATCTACAAAACCATAGTAAGACTAGTGGTTATGTATGGGTGTGGGACTTGGACCTTAACCAAAAACTCAGAACGCACGCTCAACTCCAGGGAGAGAAAAGTATTGAGAAGAATATGGGGAGGAATATTTGAGAATGGAATTTGGAGAAGAAGAATGAAGAGCTGCGGAAACTGTATGGTGAACCTGATATTGTAGTATTGATAAAAAGAGCCAGAATCAGATGGTTAGGTCATATGGAAAGAATGGCAAAGAAGATGCTGCATGAGAAGCCGGATGGCAAAAGAAGTAGAGGGCGCTCTCGGATCAGATCGCTGCAGGATGTTGGGGACGATCTGAGGGCGTTCGAAGATGGAGGGAAGTCGCAGATAAACGTGGAGATTGATTGGCTGTAGTAGAGGATGCCTGGGTTCTTGCTGGACCGTAGAGCCATTATAATAATAATAATATAAATAAATATTTCCATTTATTTTGTGATTTTTTAGTGATACTCATAATTGTCGATTTTAATTCTAAACAAAATTAATACAAACAGAAATATTGGCCTAGTCAATGTAGGTTTTTTTATCCTGAGAATTATTTGGAGTCGTCACCTCTCCGATAATAGAGTCATTTTTTATTTGTCTTTGTCAGATCATATTTATTTTTTATTTTATTTAAAAAATACAATTTACAGTTAAACGAAAAGTAGTAATACATATCATTAATAAGAGTTTAAAAAAATAAAATAAAATACCTTACACCTTATTGAGGAAATACAAAGTTACCCTCTGTGCCGTTCCCTAGTCTGTTAGATACAGCAGCGCCTCTGTAAGGTATGGAGGCGTCCTGGGATATAATACCACTGTTGAGCCAACCCTCATCAGTCTCCAGATATAAGTTTGAGTTCTGGGTCTTGGAAGTCCATCCGCCTCTGAAGAGGATGCCACCAGGATCTTCGGTGCTTTCGTTTCCAGCGGTTTCGGTAATCTGCCAGATAACTAGAAATGTATACCTTATTAAAATTTTAACTGTCAACGAAAACTCGATCAAATATAGTGTAATCTTAATTGAGTTCATGAATTCATATAAATGAATATTATGCTAACACATATAATGAGAACAAAAATGAAAAATCTGCGGTGATCTAAAAGTAATTGTCATGCTCTTAGCATGCGATTGGGATACACAAAACATTGCTGCTTCTTATGTATTTGCGACAGTAGAGATAGGAAATTACATTGTATTAATGAAGACTGGCCTGCAAGAAATTTTAACCCTAGAGAGAAAAATGTCGTTGCCAAGCCTCTCGTGGACCCAAAAGATGTTTTACTTCCACCACCGCATATCAAGCTGGGTTTGATGAAAAATTTTGTCAAAGATATGAACCAAGAAGGGCGGGCCTTTAAGTAAGTAATGCAAAGATATAAGGAAGGCATTTTTGATAATTCAAGTACAAACAAAATTCGAGTACTTGTGAAGGATCCTGCATTTGACCAAGTTTTGGAAGTGAAAGAAAAGGAAGCTTGGGAAGCCTTCAAGGGGGTTGTTTGTGTAATTTTAGGCAACGAAAAAGATAACATATGGTGCCAGTACTCCTTCAAAAGTACCATAACCTTAAATGTAACATGTTCCTTAAAATCGATTTTCTTCATTCCGACCAAGACTTTTTCCCTTCTAGTAGTGGAGCAGTTAGTGATGAACATGGAGAAAGATTCCATCAGGACATTTCTGTTATGGAACAAAGATATCAGGGCCATTGGAATGAAGCAATGCTTGCGGATTACTGTTGGTCTTTGTGTAGGGTTGCTCCGAAGCTCCCCTACAAGAGGCAAGCTAAAAGACGACGATCTCATGAAGCCTGCAGATAATCTCTTCAGACACGACCATCTGCGAGGTGTTCTTACAGCAATTTTGAACTCTTAGAATATAACTACCATTTTGAAAAAATCAAATGCATTTTCAATGTTGTTAGCATATATAATAGAAATGTATCTTTTTCTCTTAACGCGTTAATATGAAATACTTCCACCTAGTGTATATCACAGAGCTAAGAAAATTTTTCCATTGTCATATTCGTTTTTTTCAACTTGAAATTATTTAGAATTGATTCATGAAGTGCTGGAAACATTCAAAAATCTGTTTTTTGTTGCTCAGTGTAATTGAAACAAAAAGACATTTGTAACGACCCAGTAAATAAAATTGCCTTCATAAAAAATCTATCTTAATCATTATTTGTTCTATGTATATTTGTCATTAAACTAATTATTTATAATTTTGTTATAACTAGTATTATTGGGCAAACCTTACCTCCCGACGCTAAACTAGCATTCCTCTGAATTTCGTCGTATACGGTCTCATTATTCGGAGTGATAGCTGTAGACATTGCACATCATTATTTGTTTTGAATATATATTTATTAATAAACTAATTCCTTAAATTTCATTTATGTCATGAATAGAATTATTTAACAAATCTTACCTTCTAAATTCAGACTAGAATTCCCTTGAGTCTGGTCGTATACGGTCTCATTATTCACAGAGATAGCTGTAGACAGATCATTATATGCTCTGTATATATTTTTAATTGAGATAATTATTTATTAATAAATTGAACATTTAGTTCGAGGACAACATGAATTAATTAGGATATAAGTGGAAAGCTCCAAACCATAAAGCCATGGGTCTCTTAAATACACACGAACAGTTAACAGTTTCCCAATTCAGGCATCATCAAGACAAAACGAAATCACAAATATGCAGAAAGAAAAAAAAATTAAGAAAAGCTTATCTGTGGACGAAATTTCACCGAACCATGAAAATACATGGTACATAAAATATAAGAAAACGGGGGGTTCTATAAAGATAGATGTGGAAGGTTATATTGAACAGCTGATGAGTCTGAATGAAAAAAAAAAAAATATGTGTGCATATCTAAAATATAATATTATAAAAAATATGTTAATTAAATAAAATAATAAAAAAGAATAATCAATTAATAAATACAAAGGAAAAGGTTCCGGTGTGTATATAACACACATACTCAATAAAACTCCTAATTATGATATAAATGGAAAAATACTATCTTTATAGAATGAATCTTTAACATAATGGAGGCACTGTTAACCTGTCATTGTTTCGCCAATTCGGGTATCATTAGAACAGAAAAAAATAAGATCACATATATGCAACAAATAAGTAGATAGGTTTACTGAATATATCTCACTAAGCCACCCAATGCAAGTACACTCTGACAAAATCGTAAGGTTGCATAAACGTGGAAGGTTATAATTTAATTTATGGGTAGCAAAGGCAATATATTCCTTTCCTTAAATTCCTTTTCCGAACCTTAAAAATCAAAAAATCTGCTTATTTCCTTGATTTTATTATTCCTGATTCATTTACACTAGATCCTAGAACACTAACCTTGTGTGCTAACTTTTTAAGGAATTCCACTTACTCACATTTAGTTGTATGAAAGATTTTAGACAGGTTTTAGTTATATGAAATAAATAAAATCTATTTATTTGCTCTAACTACTTTATTAATTAAATATAAAAATTAACCTTTATATTAAATTTTGTTCAAAGTGATTTCCTTAAGCATTATCTTTCTTCAACAGCAGCAGTGGCAGAACGGCACTGGATATGTGTTATTGTTTCAAAAGTAATTAAAGGCATTGACCGGACTTGCTCAATCATATCCCAATCAGTGGCTTGACCTGCACCCTCTCCAGACACCACTGGATTTTTTTGTTTGAGGTGACATTAAACCAAAAATTCTATGCAAGTCCGGTCGATGATCTTAATTCCTCGCGAAGAAGGATAATTGAATCTTGTGGAACAATAACACATATCCAGTACCGTTCTGCCACTGCTGCTGTTGAAGAAAGATGTCGAGCCTGTCTTACTGCTCAAGGAAATCACTTTGGACAACATTTAATATGAATGTTAATGTTTAAATTTAGTTAATAAAGTAGTTAGAACAAATAAATAGGTTTTATTTATTTCATATAACGTAAATAATTTATAACAACGAAAATCTTTAGCTGTGAATATCTCCTGAACAAAGCGTTTACGGATATACCTTCAGAGAAATTTTTTTTTGTTTTGAAGTCCTTACTTCATTTCAGCAGTTTGACCACTTAACCCTGAAACACCCTGTATATTGTGTAGCGTTTATAGTCTGAAATGTTTCATTCATAAGGTCTCTTTTCGAGCGGCACCATGTTTTATGGAGAATGTATGTTTTATACACCTTTTTATGTATTTATTAATTTATTATTTGATTTTATTAACACATTTTTGTATAGTTATATTTTAAATTGTGGGTAAATGGTTGACTGTAGTGAATAATGAAGAGAAGAATAGTTGGAGTGATCAGTCGAATAAGAAGGCAAAAAAAAAAGATAATATTTATTTTGACATTTGACATTTTCAGGCCTTCATCGGGACTAAGAAAAGAACCAGATAACAAGGTATGAGAAACATAAGTAGTGTAGGTAAAAAAAAATAAAGTAAAATGCAGTTGTTAGAATAATGGCAATTGTAAGAACTAAGAGATAAATAATAATAACAGGTACAAAGTGTGGAATGATGAAGTAAACATAATCAAAAAGATTACATAAGTATTAAAACGGGAATCTTAGAATAAAATGTAAAACAGAAAAAGAAATATGAAGTTATATAAGAAATAGAAATAAATAGTAAAATTAAGATATTGCGAATAGAATAGTTAGATCGATTAATTTAATTTAATTGATTAATCGATCTTAACTTCATATTTCTTTTTTCTGTTTTACATTTTATTCTAAGATTCTTATTTTAATACTTATGTCACCTTTTTGATTATGTTTACTTCATCATTCCACACTTTGTACATGTTAGTATTATTTATCTCTTTGTTCTTGCTGTTGTCATTATTCTAACAACTGCATTTTACTTTATTTTTTTTTACCTACACTACTTATGTTTCTCATGCCTTGTTATCTGGTTCTTTTCTTAGTCCTGATGAAGGCCTGAACTTCAGATCGAAACGTTTGCAAATGGCAAAATAAATATTATCATTTATTTTTCCCTTTTTATTTGACTGATCACCCCAACTATTCTTCTCTTAATTAGTTATATTTTAAGTATGAGTAGTTTTTTCTTCTTTTATCTCTGTTAATTAGCTGTTTTATATAACCTTCCTCGACTGTTTCCTTCAGTATGTTTTTGAATGGGTTGATGATAATATGTCAATAGCATACTGTTTTTCTTCCTTTTTTCTCCATATATGTGTGATATTTTTTTTTTTGCCTTGATGGTGCTTGAATTTGTTAAAAGTTGGCAATTTAACTGTTTACTGATACGTTAGAGACTATTGATGATGATGTAGAGATGGTTGACTGTTGATATATGAGAAGGAGTTAATCGGGGGGTGCGGTCAAATAAATACTAAATTAAAATATAGTAATTATTTAATTTTAGCCGACGTTTCCACCCACTTTGCAGGTCGTCTTCAGGGCTACAAAAGATACGAAACATGTTGAAAATAAAAATATAATATAGTAATATAAGTAGATATAAAATAAGAAGAAGTTGTCAGATACAGAAATTAAAAGATGATATCAGAGATATAGTGGGTGACAATGTAGTTAAAATATTAAGTATTATATATGTAGAAGATACAAACAAATGGAAAATAAGTATGAATAAAAATTTAAAAAAAGGAGAATATAGAATGTAAGTTAAAAGTAAACAGATTGCGATAAAAGATAAGGAATAAGTGTATAACAAACTAATAGAGATTACATTAGATAACTGTGGATTAACACATAAAGAAAATGAATGTTAACGAATAAATAGATTGAAAATTGAATGAGTATTGTTATAGTAAAGTTAAAATAAGAATAAGATAACATAATAATAAGATATCAGTGGATAACAAGCTAGTGGAGGTTACATTTGATTGTAGGTTAACAGATTACGGGACTATAGGTTAAGAAGTAAAGAAATTGAAAGATTAATAGGGTAACATTAGTGTGATATCGTTAGGATAGGTTATTAAGTATAAATAACTCTATAAGAAAACAATAATTTTAAAAGAGAACTTTAGAATGTAAGAATAAGTGTAAAACAAGATTATGATGATAAAAAACAAAACAAAAAAACAAGTTGTACTATATTTAAATGACAATTGATAGTTTTTTGAAAGCGGTAGAGGAATAGTAGGCTGCATGAAGATAATAATAAAGTGTATAGTTGAAGCATAGGTGTGTTAAGAAAAGAATCATTATAAAAGTCAAAACATACCGTAGGATGTAGCACTGCGGGAGGCAGTTGAAACACTGGCAGTGTCAAAAAAAGCTCAAGTAAGCAGTATCAAAAAATATAATATTGGGCAAAAATTGAATAATTACTATATTTTAATTTATTTGACCGCACCCCCTGATTAATTCCTTTTCATGTTAGAGACTCTTGGTTTTTTTTTTTAGTTTAGATTATAATTATTTGTTTGCAGTATTTGTTATAACTAGTATTATCGAGGAAACCTTACCTCCCGTCGCCAGACTAGCATTCTCTGGAGCCTGGTGGTATAGGGTCTCATTATCCACTGTGATAGCTGTTGGCATCGCAGCGGCTAACAAGCGCTGAGCGGGACACAATAGCTGGTAGCCACATATCACCACGCCATAGGCCCAAACAATCCGACCAGCCATCCTGCACAGGTAGAATTAACTTGTAGCAGTTTCATGTCCCGGCACTCCCCTGCCATTGTGCTCTATCATTGTTCTCCCCTTCAGTCACGGTTCGATAAATTGTCGAGCCTCGAATTCCATTCAATGCTTAATTAAATGGTATCTACCTGTCTTGTTAATTATATTTTAGAGGCTATTTTTTAGAAAAATCGGACTTCGATGTACTGTTTTAAAAATTCACATTTCTTCGTACTAAGGGCCATTTTCAATTCTCAATGAGTCCTCCATTAAATATTCATTATTAATGTCGCATTAATTTGTTCAGTGACTCAAGTTCCTCCAGAAATGACGTAGGGGAAACTCTAAAATAGCAGGACAATTTAATTTTTCACTGAACAAATTCATACTAAATTAATAATAAATATCTAATGGAGGACTCATTAAGACTTGAAAATGGCCAGTAGTATAATCGAAACGTCGTAATTAATAGCTAATAAATAAAATGTTAGTGAATAATGGCCTAATTTATATAAAAAATAAAACCTCTAGACACCACAATTTTAGGAAAAATGAACAGAATTCATAGTTCTTAACAATGCTAACTTACTCTAAAGGAGAAAGCAGACTTGCAGTAATTTACCCATGCTATCCAATTGTTTCCATTTAATAAATCTATCACTTGATCCCGAAATAAATTTCTAGATTTTAACTATCGAAATCTAAATTCAGAGAGTATCGGACAAGCTTCCAGGAAGTGATAGAGATCTTCTGTTTCGTTTGTATTACACTTGCTACAATTATTATTTGTTTGCTGGAAGTGTTTATAATTTAAGTTCAAAACATCAGCTCGCATTAATTTGCTCAGTGACTCCAGTTCCTCCAGAAATGACGTAGGGGAATATTCTAAAATAGCAGGACAATTTAATTCTTCACTGAACAAATTAATGCGACATTAATAATGAATATCTAATGGAGGACTCATTGAGACTTGAAATTGGACCTTAGTATGGTCGAAACGTCGTAATTAATAGCTAATAAAAAAAATGTCGGTGAACAATGGCCTAATTTATATAAAAAATAAAACCTCAAGACACCACAATTTTAGGAAAAATGAACAGAATTCATAGTTCTTAACAATGCTAACTTATCAAAAATCTTTGCATTTATACAATGACTATAAACATTATACAAAATACTCCAACAGATTTTATTCTTTTTGAGACAAAAATAGATCCGTTATTTATATTCACAATTAAACTCCATTTTGGTTACATTATAAAATTTTTGAATCTTCCATCACATAGATATCCAAAAATATTAGCACTACAGATAATTAAAAAAGAAATTGCATAGTTCGAATTTGGATGGAACATAGATCGAAAAACATATACAAAACTGGGGTAACTAACTTTTCATTTGAAAACTACAAAATACTTTTTCTGTTAAAAATTTAAATGTTTGATGATTAAAATTGTATTTTAAAAACAGAAAATATTTTAAATAAAGTATATTGAAATACATTTTTGCCCAGTTCTGGTAAGAATTATATAATATTAATTGATAAAATTCATTAACTCTACAACTCGCGAACGTTACGCAGTCGGTAAATTTAAAGCGCATTTTTATATTGAAAAGACTCAGTAAATCAAGATGATTGGAAGTTTAAGTGTTCAATATAAAATTTAAAAAAAACAAAAATATCTAAAACCCTTTAAATAATATAATATGAAGACATTTCGGAAAAAAGGAATAGTTTATAATTCATAAACTCATATTGTTTATTATACTGATTAAATATTGTAAATTTGCATAATTAATTCAATTTGCTGTTACAACAGTTATGATGCGGTAGTCGATCTCATCTTGGACCAATCCATTGCTTGATTATATTCCGTAATTATGAGCTGTAATATAATAATTTAATTAATAACCTATTGCTATTATCCGTTGGATACTATAATTACGTATGAATATATAAGGTAGTGGTTTAGTATAAATTAAATATTTAGTTAAATATATTAAATATTAATAACAATATTTTCTGATTTAAGTAGTTAACCACTATATTAAAAATACAATCATGTTTGTAGTTTAATTAATTTTTTATCACGTTATAAATATTGAATTTATTTATTAGTATTTTGTGAATTAAATATATCACATTGACATTTATTTATTAATTTTGTACCACATTCTTTGACGTTTTGCAGTGTTTCTGTCTTAATTAGAATTTTCTTAATAATTAAAAATTATCTTGTAGTTTATCGCTTCAACACATTAGCATGACTTTTCCATATTTATTTTAACAATTTCCTTTTCTGAAAAACATATGAATTCCACATATCCACGTGAATTATATTAATTATATTTTATTCACGTGGATGTGTGGAATTCGTATGTTTTTATAATAATAATAATAATAATAAAAGGCTTAGCGAACCCGAAGGTTCATTGCCGACACCACCAATCTCCTATTACACACCTCCCTCCACCGTTCGCCGTCCAACCCAGTCCCTTCAGATCAACTTTAATGCAACCTTCTTCCCACCTTCGCTTCGGCCTACCCTTCGAACGTTTACCATTCGGTACATTCGGTACAGCAAATATTACCTTTTTAGCAAAAATAAGAAATATTAAAAATAAAAAAATGATTGATGTATGGTGAACAATATATTAAATATAGAAGTTGTTTAGATGTAGAAATTGTTTTGCTAATGTATTAAAGTTATTAATTTAAAAATGGTTTTTAATTATAATTGAAATACAGCTAATCCTAATAATGAAAGAGCTCAACTCTTAAACAAGCTTAAAATAAGACATAAAATAAAATAAAAAAAACTTAATAAATAAAGTTATTTATTTTGAAATATTAAAAATATTAGTAAAATACAATTTACATGTTTTATTTATTTATTGTTTAGGTTATATATATATATTATATTGTTTAGGTTATGCTCAATTCTTAAAAAAAAATAACATGATACTTTTTTTTTTATTTTTCTTTTATTTGAAAAGTAATACATTCTGCCGCATTGGAGGGCATTAATATTAGCGCTACATCAAACATTCACACAATATATACATACAAATGATAACATAAGTAAAAAAAAAGAAAAAAAAAACTAGAGGAAAGAAAAAAATAGAGAAGAGCTAAATGAAATTAAAATATAGAAAACACATTCATACCTATATACAATATCATGATACTAGAAAAGATGTCGATAATGTATCACACTAACACATTTTCTTTTGATAATATGCAGTGCTATATGATTACTTTATCTAGTAATTATTATAGCAATCCGTGTTATTGAAGTTTTATTTATTCATTTCATTTAATTTAAGTATATATTTATTAAATAAGTTTTTTAATAGCATAGCATGCTGTATATTTTTATATAAATGTGATTTCAGTAATAAATGCATTAAAATCTAATAATTTTTGGTTATCTGAAATTTAATAAGTACTTTTACGCCTAACAACTAGTGTTGCCCAAATGCCAAACTCAGTCTTGGTCTCGGTCTTGGTCTTGAACAAGAGTCTTACAGTTACTTATTAGCTTATTGCTATAGAAATATTCTTGTAATTTTGTTGATAGGAGAAAACTAACTAAGCCTGAATGAAAAATTAGAGAAGTTAAATGCAAAAGTATATTGGTTATACCAATTATTAACATATACTAATTAAGATTGTCAAGTATTAGTAACTAGTTTGCCTTAATTTTATTTTAAAAAATCGACTTTTTTACCAGTCCTGGTATTGGTCTTACAACCGTTACTGGTCTTGCAAAGTGCAAGACCAAGACCGATTTAGGGCATCACTACTAACAACTACCAACTGCTTGAAGCGCCTGTAATCTAGAGATTTTTTTATCCGATGGCGCCTGAAGCAGCTTATATTCGGACCCTTGAGGATAAGATGGACCACTTGAGTAATGGAGATTAAGAAAATAGAAATATAAGTTGGGAGGAAATACAGATGGCTGCCCAGACTACAAAAAGCCAACGGCTTAATAAAAAAGTAAACGTTCTAGAAATTAACCTAAACATGTAATTTTATAGTAATATTTACACTATTAGACGTATTAATGTTGATTTCGGTGTGTGTGTTACATATACAATACAAAATTCAAAATAAACAAAAGTCAACTCAACGATTATTTACGACTAATACCTACAGAATAACACCTTAGGGTATTTTATAAATGTACCTAACATATTACAATTAAAATAATTTTTTCTGTAGTGTTACAATACATTACGTTCTGTAGTGTTTGTAATCTTATATATGAAAGTAAAAAAGCTGTAACTTCGTTAATATTAGTCCGAAAAGGACAGTTTTTATATAGTTTTATATAAAATTTCATTAAGGAAAAAACAAGTTTTTTTTTTGAAATAACGATCCCTCGAAAACCGTATATTGGAAATTTGACTAGATCGCTATACTTTTCTTATCTAGTATACGTAGGGAAGAAAGAAATTTAAACATATTTAGAAAATAGAATACACCGTATCTTCGCTACTTAATTACATTTCTATCCCCCAACAATAGCCCACTTATCCCTGTTGAACAAATGAGATACTTAGGACTCCACCTAGACAAACGACTCACTTGGAACCCTCACACTAGGCTGAAACGACTAGAAACCGCCCGACATTTTTGACTACTGCAGCACTTACTAGACAAACACTCTAAACTTCCAACAATTTATAAAAGACTCATATATATTACTGTAATAAGGCCTATTTGGACTTATGGGATATAGCTTTGGGACTCTACTAAACCATCAAATTCCTCTCGTATCTAATCCCTACAATCCAAAATCATTCTTAAAATCCACAATGTTTCTGAATTGGCCCAATCCAGATACCTATCCTTCCTTAACAAACTTCAAAACCATCCTCTCGTTTCAAATTTTGCTCCCTCTTCGATACGTGATAGCCCTCCGAGGTGTCTGAAAAACCTCGTGATCTGCTTATGTAAATATATTATTAGAGTGCTAGTAATGAATGGGTAGTTTCTCAACAAGCGTTTTCATCTGATTATATTATTCCTGTGTACACATTTACTATATGTATTTTTATTTTACAGTTGTAAATATCATAAATACATATTCAAATTTAAAAAAAAGATTCAGTTGAGTAACGCAAGATGTGCAATATGTCTCCTTATCGGTTATATTGAATTATGAGCATGAAACATAATGAAGGAAGGTACTTACTGCAGGAGGGATAATGTAAGTGATCTGAGACCATTTGGAACGTATTAAAGCGGCTACAGATAATTGAGTACAAGATGGAATTAGCTTGCAGCCGACGGAGCTCACTATCAGAGGCGTTTATCTCCAGTAATGCTCGGATCCTCCATCCGATATCGATCCCTGTGCACTCGCCCTTCCTCCTCCTGCAATTAACTTAATAAACGCAACTAACTGGATTCACCTCCAGGCGAGTCGGGACCAACTTGGGCGATAATCCCGAGCGGGGAGATTTCTTAAATCGATAAGTTGCCAAATCATGACTGCTCATTCCAGTCCTATCCTATGACAATAGAGGTATTAATTCAACCTGTACTAAGTACTGTAAACCTCTTAAATATATTTACAAGAGGAATTTGATGATCTAGTAGAGCCCCAAAGCTCGATATCGTAAGTCCAAATAGGCTTTATTATAGTAATATATATGAGTCTTTTGTAAAAAGTTGGAAGTTTACAGCGTTTGTATAGTAAGTGTTGGAGTAGTCGGAAACGTCGAGCAGTTTCTTGTCGTTTCAGTCTGGTATGAGGATTCCAAGTGAGCCGTTTATCAAGGTGGAGTCCTAGTAAACGGATTTGATCAACAGGAAAAAGTAGGGTATTGTTAAAGGATACTGTAGGACAGGAAGTCAAATGTTTACGACGAAGGGTAAAGGTAATTTGAACATATTGAAATTTATGATAAACTTAAGATTACGAAAACTTTTAACAGAAATTATTGTCAGACGAAATTGGGCTATTGCAAAAAACCAAGTCCCGGTGCGGGGAGGAGGGGCTTTTACCTGTGATATTCATTCCACATCCTCTCCCCTATCCTCATAAAAAACACCTATAAATGAAAGGCAAGTTAGGGCGAAACAAAGAAAATGAAAGGAAGACGAATTATATAAAAAAATAAATAAATGGTAATAAAAAGATTAAGGTTATGGGGTAAATTACAAACATTTTATTTATCAAAAGTTTTAGAATTGGGGCGTTTTCAATCTGGAGGTTGTCGAACTTGGTCTATTTAATTAGGTACTAAACACTTGTAAATACCCATTTGCTTTCCACTTTAATCATGGGATAACTTGATGAACCCCGCACCTGGACTCGATTTTTTGCAATAGCCCAATTTTGTCAGACAATAATTTCTGTTGAAAGTTTTTGTAATCTCAAGTTAATCATAAATTTCAATAAATATCAATATATTTCAATAAATTACCTTTACCCTTTGTCGTAAACCTATTACTTCCTGTCCTACAGTATCCTATAACAATAGCCCACTTATTCCTGTTGAAGAAATACATTACCTCGGACTCCACCTGGACAAACCACTACTCCTCATACCAGAATGTAACGACTAGAAACCGCACGGCATTTCATACTACTACAGCTCTTATTAAAACTCTCTAAACTTCCAATTATTTACAAAAGACTAATATACATGACTAACGCTCCTTACTTTGTCAAAAATATAATCATCCATAACGACCTTAATGCACCATATGTTTCCGATTTATCTCATTCAAGATACATGTCCTTCTATTATAAACTTCTGAACCATCTGAACCCTCTTGTTTCTAACCTTGCTTCCTCTTCTATTCCTGATAATCCTCCGAGGCGTCTGAAAAGAAGATGGACTCGAGACATTCTAATATAGAATTATAATTGGAGTGCTACCAATGGGTAGTTTTCTACATGTCATGTCACTGTTTTCAGATTTACTTGTTATATTTGTCAGGTAATACAGTTGTAAATTTCAATAAATACATTAAAAAAAAAAAAACTTTATCAGGTTGTCGGGCAATCCGTGTTTTGCACATGTGAAAGCCCGCTGCGATAGACCTCTTATAGTATAATTGGTCCTCTATAAAATAATTATAAATATAAACAATTTTAAAATATAAAATTTGGAAATTTATAAGAGACTATATATATATATATATATATATATATATATATATATATATATATATATATCGATATTTTTCGAATATATTGACTTAATCGTTCGGACCCTTATTGTGCTGTAGTGTATAGAAAAACATGTTTAATACAAGTAGTCTTGGAGAAAATCGACGAGAGGGGGGAATTCGATTATGGTTGAATTTAGGACTTTACTATACATTAAAGTTTGAGTGAAAGAGTTAGTATTAAATTTCAATAAACCTTATTATAAATAATTAAATTATTTAAAGCCAAGGAAATTATTCATAACATAAATCAGAAACGGTCAGAAATGAAAACAATTCGCCAGGGAATAACTTAAAAAATTAGCAAATAATAGAATCCAGCTTTGTTTAACAGGAGAGAGATGACGAAACACTTTTTATTTCTTTTCAGCAGAACATTGACCCCAGACAGTATTTGTTTAGCAAGCGCCTTTTTATTCTATTCTTCAATGGATTCCAACTAAGGAATAATTATTATTATTGCAACCTTTAATAAATTTGCTTTATTTCTTTCTTTTTGTTTTTAATGGTTTTATTAAGTATTAATACAGTCTGCCACACTGAAGGGCATTGGTAATAGGGCTATAGTATTCATTCATACAATATGTTCATAAGAAAGGGATATAAATATAAATAACCAAAGTAGAAAAGAAAAAGAAAATATATATATATATATATATATATATATATATATATAAATAAAAATCAGCGCCGGATCAACTAAATAACACAACTTTTATACGAAAAATAAAAAAAAAGGATAAAAAAATGAATAAAGGGATTGATAGAATAAAATAGATAAATAATAATAACAATAGACACTTATAGATAATAAGATAGAATAGATAAATAAATAGACTTTAAAAAAATAGCAATAAAATCAATATATGAATTGAAATTAATAGACAAATGAACTTTTAAAATAAAAAAAATAAGTTGAAATAAAGTAAATAAATTAAAAAAAAAATAATAATAAACCTGCAAAGGATCATTAATAAACTTGACATATATGTTGTTTAAGTTTTTCATTATCTAGAAACTTGATAACTTTGATAACGATTTCTTCTTGATTTCTAAAGGACAATAATTTTGCTATGTCAGTAAAGAAATAGGTTATTAATTACTATTTTCAAAATAATTATAGTAATTTATAGTCTAAAGAAAAGATTAATTAATATACAAAATCGATGCAAAAAAAAAAAAAAGTAGGTCACATAAATAAACAATATAAAAACATGTCTGGACGCGGAAGACTCAGAAAATCATCGTGACCTTTAGTGCACAAGGAAAGGAGGATCTTATATTTGATTCTACAATTACAAATTAGACAAACGATGAGCAGCAAGATCTCAAAATTTAAATTGAGAAGAAGGAAATATATTAAAAATACCTTTCGTACCTAAAAGAGAAATATAGAGAGGAATTTAGGGACAGAAATTTTTCGGTTTGAGGACTTTGGTTTTAGAAGTAAAGGGGCAATCCTTCTTTCACATGCTAGTTTTTTGTTTTTTTTTCGAAAAGCTAGATATTGAAAGGAATGAGGTATGGGTATAGAAGAATCCATTATTTTGGACTGGCAGAAAGATGGGTTTAAGTAATATAATGCAATAGACTTTACTTTGAGGTGTATTATTTAATAATGTTTAAAATATGTAATATGATGAATGATAAAACTACAATGCACAACCTTTGAAAACACCTACTTGTCTCAAGGCCTTTTGATTCCTAAAAACCAAATTTGTGTGTTTACTTGCTTCATACAATGAGTCATAAGTATTGTATGAGTCAAGAGTCATACAATGCTTAAGATAACTTTTCGTTTGGGATGTTACAACAATCTTTTCTTCTTTTTTTTTTTTTGCATCAATGTTTCGAATTTTAAAAAAAAATTCCAAAACGAATCTAACTATTTTAATTAAACTCGTCTTATCGATAACAATTGAATGGTTTTTTATATAATTTATTGAACTCATACAAATGCTCTGAAAGGTCTTAATTACCGAATTTCAGAAGTTTATTCTTGTATATAAGTTATGTGCCTTTAAATTTTATTTGTTCGAAGTAATTTAATCTATGCTTATTTTATGTAACTTTATGTATTTAAATTATTTTAATGTCTCTATATATTTAATTTCGAATCTGTAATTATCAAAAATTATTAAATGGTCCAATATTTTTGTAGGCCACCTATTTTTATTTATTTTTTTTTTTGTGATCATATTGTCTTACTATTCAAGTGGCAAGAAAATGAGTAATCATGAGTTTTTAGTACATAATTAAATGGACAAAGTTTGCCGACATCTAAATTGAAAAAAACCCAATTCCAAGTATTTTGCTAATAAATTATTTGTAGGTTACGACGAGATGAAGTTAAACTTTAGTTAAATATATTTTTGAAGATCAATTTTTTTTAAAATTTTGTGATCAAATTATCTTACGATTCAAGTGAAAAGCAAATAAGTATATATAAATTAAATTAATTTAATGAGAAAACGACTATTTCTGAGAATTTTCGTACATAAAAAATGTTAATGTTACTGTATGATGCAAGTTATTCACGAAATTTTCGAGGGATGTTCATAATTTGATAAAACTTGGTTTGTACCAGGGACTGCATGATAGTCTCTCTACAAATATCAACTAATTCAAACTTCGAGAACTTGAAACAATCCTATTTGGTCGCCCGTATTATACGGTTCTGACCTCTGTACGAAACATTTATATATGTCAATGACTTAATAGTAGAGCGTTTTCAATCTGGAGGTCGGAAAATTTCGGCTATTAAATTAGGTACTAAAAACTCTCAAATACTCATTTTCTGTCCACTTACATCATTTTCTGCCAATAGTACGATAATATGAGTAAACAATCAAGTATAAATGTGCTATACAAAAATATGGGGCCTATTGTCTTATTCCAAACACAAGCCTGTTATTTTGACATTTCAGAAGGGAACGCCAAACGTCCTAATATTTTTGTAGGCCATCTATTTTTTTTTTCCTATTTATCATATTGTCTTAGTGTTCAGGTGGAAAGAAAATGAGTTCAGGAGTTTTTAGTATCTAATTAAATAGGCAAAGTTTGCCGATCTCCAGATTGAAAACGCCCCAATCCCGAGAATTTTCGCAAATAAATTATTTGTAGATTGCGAAGTGATGAAGTTATTTACGAAGTTTGAGGCTGATATTAATAATTTGATAAAACGAGATCTGTAACTCGAACTACATGATAATTGCCTTACAAATATGAACTAATTTAAATTTCGAGAACTTTAAAAATGCGTTATGCGATTCTGACCTCTGTACAACAAATTTATATATGTCAATGACATGATAGTCTGTATTACAGACCACATAAGATATGATCATAAAATTTTTAAAAAAGTGGTGGTACACAAAAATAATGTTACGTTTGTCCTATACAAGTTCGTTATTTTGACATTTTAGGGGTGGAAGTCACGCCAAACGGCCCAATATTTTTGTAGGGCACCTATTTTTAAAAATTTTTTATGATCATATTGTCTTACTATTGAAGTGGAAGTAAATAGTTATTCATGAGTTTTTAGCACCAGATTATGTAGACAAAGTTTGCCGATTTCCACATTGAAAATGCCCCGATTCCGAAAATTGTCGTAAATAAAATATTTGTAGGTTACGATGAGATGAAGTTATTTACGAGGTTTTAGACGAATGTTAATAATTTGATAGACAGGCGCCTGTACCTCGAACTACATAATAATCCCCTTACAAATATCAACTAAGTTAAACTTCGACAACTTGAAAAAATCCTATTTTTGATGATCGTGTGACCTCTGTACGACACATATTAATGTATGCCAATAACATAATTACTAAAAAAAAATATCTTAAATACCCGTTTTGTATGTACCTTTCCTCCATAGTATAGAAATCGCACTATCACTTCTGAAAGAAAATCACTGTGGATGTACCTGATGGTTGAGGGTTTGACCTGGTGTGGCTCAAGCCAAGTACTGGTTCTCCTGGGAATCCCTCACAGCTGGAATCTTAATTTTTCTCTAGTCTTCTTCCCCCTCCAGATCCCTTGCTGGAGGTCACTTCCTCAACTTTTTGTCCAAAGGATGGACTATCCGTGGAATGACTGGGTATGCTAATTTTGCGCCTGAGGTATAATAAGCCTGGCATTGGTTAGATGGCTATCTCTCTACTCAGCTATTGTTTCTTGTTTTATTAATGCGTCCTTGTAAGTGATCTTAAAATAATTGTGGATTCCCAAGAAATAGTAGCTGATTTGTTTTATTTTTTGTAATGCTATACAGAAAGGTTAAATATTGTAATAACCAATTCGTCATCATTATCTGTGACAGAACATTGTAATGATGTTTAATGTTAGTTGCCATTGATTGTCTCAAAAAACTCTTTCAATTATACACCAATAACAGATCCTTTTGAATCACGATAAATTGTTCATTTATTTATTAGTCCATTTACCCCGGTATTCAGCAAATATGATATCAAGGAGAAGAAATGATAGCATAAAAAAAAAAGAATATTAATAACAAAACAAAAAGACAATAAAAAAAATCTGACGCGTGCAACACACAACTTTCACTTACCGATCTACTTTGAATAAAAATTATTTTTTTGCAATGCTGGGCTATTATAAAATTGTTTGAAGTGCATTTTAAATGGAGCTAAAGCTTAAAGCTTACAGATAACAAGTCATTAAGACCATTATAATTACAAAATGTCTATTTAATATACCGACGACAGGCAATAAAAATCTAGTCACTCCATCTGCTTTAATAAACCACACAACTTTCTTTAATTTTATAAACCACAGAATGACTTACTCCAATTTCAACATTTTTGAGTAATGTCATTTTAGTGATATTTTAGTTGAAAAAGTTATCTATGCAGACTATGAATAAGTTAATTCCAAAGGTGGTGATTGCAGTGTTGAAATATAGAACTGAGAATAAAGGTATAAATTAGGTACTTATTTCTTATGAAAGATGTTCTTAGGAAAGACACTTTATTCAATATCTGTAGAAAAAAGTTTTTTTTTAGTCTCAACAATTATAAAAGTATATTTTAAATTTATCCAAATTTTCGCCTCTTCAGAGAAAAAAAGTAGAGACCATATCTTTCCTGCTAATTTTCCAATTGTAACGATTTTTTTTTGTTTTTTTGGGAAATTCCATAAACTTTTAAAAACCATAACAATATCCCCAAAAAACGTATATTTTTTAAGTTATTCGCAATTTAATTTTAACATCCCTCGTAACTTTTTTTCCAGCTTTTTTTCGTTAAAGGGTGTCGAGAAAATAACTTTGACAAAGTTTCATTGAAATCGGTACATTCGTTTAGGCGCTACAGTCTATAGCAACGCTAAGTTTTTCTGCAGTTTTATTTTTTTTCTCCTTTATTAACTTATCAAATTCTTTCAAAAGTTATATGTAGCATATATTCGTAACTCTGAATAATGCGAAATAGTTAACTTTTTAAAATAAACCATATTAAAGGTACTTAAAGGTAAAGAGGAAGACATATATGAACATTGGGCATTTAAGCCCTGTAAGGTAACATCAACGGGTGTAAGACCTAAATGGTATTAAAGGCCACTTAATTATACAATGATACACCGAGTTTAATCAAAATCGTGACTGGATGATTTTTATATTTGATTTCTTTGCTGTTTCCCATAGTTGAATCCCATATATCCAAAGTGGTTTAATGAGGACTTCGTAAATAGTTAATTTATTAGTCACAGATAATTTAGAACGTCTGTCAAGTAGCCTAGAAGGATGTCCGTATCGCTGAATAAGTTCTTTTCTTTATTGTTTTGTGTGGTATGTCCATGTCAGTCGTTTGTCCAAGTGGAGACCCAAATATCGTATAGTTTTTGAAGGCGGCAGAGCAATAAAGCACGATAAATAATGTCCATTTCTTATCTGTAGGTCTCCTTCAAGGTTTCTGTCTTTCCCCTCTAATACTCTATTTAATGTATCCAATTTAAACTGTCCCTTCAGTATAACATTCACTATATGCAGATTATGCAGCTATCTACACTTCTTTCAGAACTGACACAATGACTAATACAGTACAATACCATCTTATAAAACCCTCCAAGTAATTTAAAAATGGAAGATAAAAATAGCGATAGAAGTGAAAACATCAACAAGACGAGATTAATATTTTTTTCCCCGAAATTTTTTTAAAGGAAATTTCATAAACTTTTAAATAAAACAAAAATATTTAAATATCGCGATGTCTAGATAAATTTAAAGTTCATAGAGAAAAAGACTAGCCAAGTTTCATTGAAATCGGTACATGCGTTTAGGCGCTAAGCCTATAGCAGCGCAGATTTTTTGGCAGCCATTTTAAAAAGAAAAGACAGATAATAATGTCGATGAAGGAGGACCATTCTTGGATAACGTCTGACTTTAAATCCAAATTTGAAAAAAAAAAATCGGTCCAGTAATTTGTTAGAAAATGCGCGGACGGCGGACGTACAAAAAACATTTATTTGTTTTTAGAATTCTACGTATTCTGAAACGTAAAACATTAAATTTTTGTTCGATTACAATGGTTCATTATTGAAAATAAAAAAATAAATTACAGTTATTAATGACAGTTACAGCTATTAGATATCTTTTTTTACGGTTATATTGTTTTTAGAATTTGTAAATATTCCTGAGAATATCTGAAGCTCAATTTTGGTCTTTTTATTTCTCTTTCTGACAATATATAATATCTTGTTTTTTCTGCATTTAACGTTTAAATAGTATGCTTAGATGGAAAAAGACGTTGGCAACTGTTTATTCTCCGAATTCGTGACTACTCATACGATCGCTAAACTTATAGTAAGATAGCTAAATCCAATTGGTGGTTGATCCGACAGTAAGTACACATTGGAAAACGTTTTGTAAACGTCCGTCGCCCACATTTCAAACTTCCAACAAGAAAAACAGTTGGACGATCCCTGAGATAGAATAAGTGCATTTAACCAGAAATAAACATATAGGGAGATATTCGAGGTAGTTACAGAATTTATATAATAATTTTAGGAAAAAACTGTAATAATTAATATTAAGGAAAATCTAATTCCATAGAAAATTAATATTTTTTAAAATATTATTAATTGCAAAAGTTCAAGATAACAAAAAATTATAATTTATTAACATTTAAAAATTATTAAAGTTGGCTGAGTACGATAATAATAAAATATGTTAAACAATTGAAAAGTTTCTGGAAAATTTTAAGATTAGTAAAGTTTTGAAATATAGATAATAATAAGAAACTAATAAAAATATATCATTTAAAAAAGGCATTGGAAAATATATAAATTTGATAATATGAAAAAACCTGAAATTATTATTTTTTTTTTTAAATGCGACAAATAAAATACGTGACTAAAATAAAACCGAAATTGGACAATGGAAAATATATTGTTAACAAACCAACGATTTTTGCTTTTTGAGTTTAATTATTTTTTTCAACATTCTTCATGCAAGTACTTAGAATGGTTGAATGTTTTTAAAAAATTAGTTTACGATAACGTAATTATTAAAATTCTTCTTTTTTGCTGAGAAGCTGTGTTTTATTTGTTTTTAAACAAACACACTCGTATGTTAAATTTGTTTTTTGAAAAAATTGGGTAATGAATTGTTGTATTGGTTTCTTTATTGTAATGTTTTCTTTTGGTGTTTTGTATGTTACTTGTTTTTTTGTTTTTATCATCATTTTGGTTTAATGTTGTATTTTGTAAGCTGCTGTACAATAATTTGTTGATTAGGTTCGCAGGATAAAAATTCTCAATTAGTATTTTATAAATTTCTGTTTTTATTTGTTGAATAAAAGGTTTTTTGCAATTAGTTCTGCTGCTTTGTGTATAAGGTTTTTGGCTGTGTTAATTATTTGATATCTGGAATGGTTTTGAATGAATTATTAGTATATGCATGATCATGTTCATGGATATTTGAATTTTTTTTTTTCAAAATATAATGAATAGTTATTCTCATAGATTAAAATTCAGTTAAGATTATTTTTATTTTTATTTTTTGGATTATAATCTTAGACTCACTCATTTATTCATTTTCATTTCTGACTTGAAATTCATGGACGTTAGGAATGAATTCGTGTTCGGATAAGCGGTTAACGTCTTCCTCTGGAAATGAATTTCACGAAGCTAATTTCCTGCGGGAAATCAAACATGACAAGTCGATATAAATACATGAATATAGATGGCCTCCAAATACACATTCCATTGATTAATGTAAATTTGAATTTATTATATGCATTTTATATGTATCGGGTGCACATATTAAAAGTGGCACATGACAAATTGACTAAAAAGTAAAAGTTTAATAAAATAATCTTCATATGTCGGGTAAATTTATTTGCCCCACATTTTATCTAGTGATAATACTCTACGATATGTTATTATATATTAATTATTATAGATATCAAGATAATAAAAATTGTCAGGATGTGCAGCCAAAAATGTCTTTATTCAGTTAGCCGTCGTTTCGACCCAAACATGTAGGTCATCATGTAACATGTAGGGCTATAAAATTAAAACAAAAATCAGAAAAATAATAAATATAAAAGTGTAAGAAAAGAAAAAGGTGAAACGTACAAATAATTAACGTTGATATAGGGAAAACAATAATTTCTTAGTATATTATAGCGAATTATAATTAATTATTATATTATTCTTATCAATTTCTATCAGTCCTTACAACCTATATCTGATTTGTATGTTTCACCTTTTTATTTTAATCTGTGGTACAGACCACTTTTTATCGAATTATTAACATCCGCCTGAAATTTCATAAATAGCTTCATCTCATCGTAACCAACAACTATTTTATTTACGAAAACTCTTGGAATTGTGGCATTTTCAATCTGGAGGGAAAAAACTTTGTCTATTTAATTAGGTACTAAAAACTCGTAAATACTGATTTGCTTTCGACTTGGATCGTAAGATAATTTGATCACAAAATTGAGAAAAAAAGTGGTCTTAAATAATGTTGAGCCGTTTGGAGTAACCTGCACCCCTAAAGTTTCAAAATAACGAGGTTATATAGAACAACAATATTTATGTAGGCTACTTTTTTTTTTTCGATTATGTGATCAAATTATCTTACGATCCAAGTGGAAAACAAATGTGTATTTACGAGTTTTTAGTATCTAATTAAATAAACAAAGTTTTTCCCCCTCCAGATTGAAAACGCCACAACTCCAAGAGTTTTCGTAAATAAAATAGTTGTAGGTTCCGATGATATGAAACTATCTACAATAGTTAATAATTCGATAAAAAGGGGTCTGTACCATGGACTATTTCCTAATACTTTTATATTTACTGAGGCCAGTTGTATAATTAGAGTTCAAGTAAGGTTTAATCTTGAACTACACTCAATCGTTCATGATTTTCGTGGTTGACTGTAGTTGAAGTTTGAACTTGACTTAAACTGCAATTAAACAATTGGCCCTTAGTTTCTGATGTTATTCTTTACTCTTATTACTATCTTCTTATATTTTTATTCTTATTATTGTTTTTAATTACTCTTATTGATTATTTACAGTTTTTAGCCCTGAAGATGGCATACATGCTCAGGTCGAAACGTCGGCTAAAATTATTAAAAATTTCTGTTTTCCATTTATAATTTATAGCTGTTTTAATTTTGTATTGCATGAAAGAAGATAGAAGTGAGGAACTATTTATTTTGCAATTCCTGAGAACCAAGAGAAGATTCCTGTCGATAATCAGTATCTCCCCATCCTTCATTACGAAATTAGCACAAATTATCCTGTTTCCGACAGTACCCTGATTAGGAGGGAGTTGTCGGATTGAGTTTGTAACTGCATCCCAAAACAGTGGCTGCTTAGTATTTATTACCTATCGTTTGCTCCCCGACTATCGCAGCCATTTGCATACTCCGCTGCGACCATCACAATGGAGCGAGGCAAGACAATGGCCAGCCATCTATCAACGGGACATTTCGCACCCAACTTAAACACTGTAGTCCGAGTTTGTCTTGTGCGAGTGGCTAATGACTGTTCCAGTATTGTTTAGGCGGTTTAAGAGTTACAACTTAAAATAAAACTTCTCCTTTATAAAAAAATAAAATAAAATCTAGTGAGGTGCGCGCATCACATAACTTTCACTTACCACCTCCTTCTTAGCAGAAAAAGGTATTTTCAGACAAGGAGGAAGTGAAAGTAAAAATTACGCTATATTTATTTATTCCCATACTAGATTGAAACGACTAGAAACCGCCAGACGTTTTCGACTACTGCAGCATTTACTAGACAAACGCTCTAAGCTTTCAATCAATTACAAACGACTCATATATATGACAATAATAGGACCTATTTGGACTTACGGAATTGAGCTTTGGGGCTCCACTAAACCATCGAATTCCTCTCGTATCCAATCCTTACATTCCAAAATGCTTCGTAAATTCCTCAACGCTCCTTACTTTGTCACAAATAAAATCATCCATAAAGACCTCAATGTTCCATATGTTTCCGATTTGGCCCAATCCAGATACCTATCCTTCCATAACAAACTGCAGAACCATCCGAACCCTCTCGTTTCAAAACTTGCTTCCTCCTCGACCCCTGATAACCCTCCGAGGCGTCTGAAAAGAAGATGGCTTCGGGACCTTCTAATATAGAACTTTAATTTGAGTTCTACCAATGGGTAATTTCTCTTCATGTTGCACATGTGGTGTTACCAATGTCACATTTACTTGTTGTATTTCTCATGTAATACAGTTGTAAATTTCATTTTAAAAAAAATTATTTATATTTCATTGTGGGTATTTTGATTTGTATGAGTACCCTTATATATGAAAATTTTAATATTTATATCGCTGTACTCTATACAAATAAATATTAAATAATACCAGAAATAGCATTTACGAAAACCACATATGTATATTTATATAATAGGCACCGGATAATACAGCAGCGCGTGGCCGGGTAAAGATAGTTATTAATAAATAAATGATAACAATAAAATGTATTTTACATCTATCAGTTCCTTTCCGATACCACCAATCACTACCTCTTTATTATACCACACTACCCGCAAGGTTCTTCTTAACGCAATCTTTCCACCTTCGCTTTTGTTTGTCTAATTCACGCTTACTAGTCGACATAGCTCATATTAATCTTTTTGGAATCCTTCGACACTTATCTCGATAACTTTATACGCCCGTTTTATTTTCAACGAAGCTTATTAATATTGATAACCATGGAGCCATAATGCTCAAACTGATAACCGAGTTTAGATGGAAAAATCCTATGTAAAATCATAGTACTCGTTGGGAATTTTAACTCCTAAACAGAATTCCCTCGCCCTCTCCCCCGGACCTAGAAAAATCCTTGTAGCCTAAAAGGCAGGGAAAAAAAAAATCTCAATGGTAAAAAAAAAACAACCAAAAATCACTCTGTTCTGGGAGAATTTATTTAGTTTATTTAAGGTGTGAAAAAAAAATTAAAACATACTCCCTGGGTAAATATTTTTCTTATATATTCAACGTTTCAGGACTCGACCCATCTTCAGAGATATTATTTTTCCTACTGCTCTTCATTTTTTTTTTTTTTTTTTGACATATATTTTATTTAGGAAAATTCTAATCTTACTTGCATTGTTACCTTGAACTCGAATGTTAAATAATTAAGCAGAATATATAAATAATGAAATGTCTATCCCTGGAAGAAGATTTAATGTTTTTGCATATATTTTTCATGAAGATAAAATATTAAAAAATAATTAAAGAGAACAAAACTAAAGCTGAAGAGAATTACTATTTCATACGAATTAACTCATTTATGCTTGACCGTTTTAATTGGTTGATTTTTTTTTTATGTTTTGAACATTTAATTAATTTAGAATTAAATTGTTCTTTTATACTTAATTGTCAATAATGTTGGAAAGTGGTACAAAAAGGAGGGAAAAAAACGTAGCGTTTTTCCACTGATGTAAATTAACTAACAATCAGATATTCTCAGTAAAAACAATTATCAGGCCGTTGTTGGCCTTCATTAAAAAGAGGGATTCGTAATTATTATGTAATTACTTCAATCATAAAACAGAGTGAGCCCTCCATCAAAGAACTTTAATCCTCAAAGCGTTCACTCGTTTAAATAAAAGTCAGATAGTCAATTTTTATGCAGTTTTAATCATCGTAACAGGAATTGAGTTGTTGAACAAGAGTTGATTAAACCTTTATTTAACTTTAATTGGATTAATTTTTAATACTCATAAATCGTCGAATTTCATTACTTATGATCTCCAATTAACTGGGTAAGAGAATTGAAAAAGCTTTATTGTGCCCTATTTTTTTTCTAATTTATGGGCTGACTCTAAATATTGTAAATAAGCATGAATTTTTTTTTTTTATTTGTTTTGTATCATATTTTATTTCATCTGTTTTACTAAGCTTTCTTTTTCTTATTTTTTTTTATAATTTCTATTATGTTTGTGTAATTTTATATATTATAAGAATGAGTTTCTCTCATCTCAAATACTCAATGCACTTGATTGAGGCAAAATGTATTTTTTTTTTTTTCAATAGCATAAGATTTAAAAAAAAATATGGGCAGTATACTTTTAATAAAGATTACCGTTAATAATAATTTGAAAATTAGCGAATAATACTCTTGTGATATATTATATTTAATTTCGTATTACAGATTATTTTTTTTTTGTATTTTTGTTGTAAAATTAATTTAATAAAAATTTTTGAATAATTAACACAACATACAATATTTCGACCAGATTTAAAGATATACTAAAAAAAGTGTGTACACTCACACGACTTTAATAACTATTTCAGAAAAGTTTATACATCTTTACATATCTCTATCAAGAAATAAAAAAAAATTAATTAGATTTATTTGATAAAATAAGGCAATGTAAACCGGCTTAAGGTAGTGTAAATCAGTGTGAAAAAATTGCTGATCAAAAACTTTTTGCCATAGCTTGATTTTGTCAAACAATAATTTCTGTTAAAAGTAACGTAAATAGTGAAGCTTTTGTGATGCGGACAACAGATTTTCTTACTTTCACTTATATAGGATATGAACTCTTAATCATACATTGGAAATTGAATAGCTGTAACTTCGTTAATATTAGTCCAATATGATCGATTTTTATATAGTTTTGCAGAGAACTTCATTACTTAAAAAATGAATTAATTAAAAGACTTTTTTAGGGTTTTCATGCGGCTCTGAAACGTAAAGATCCGTCGAAAACTGTATATCGGAACTTCGACCCGGTCGCAATACTTTCCTTACCTAGTATAGGTAGGAAAGTAAAAAAGTTATGCCTGCTTAAGGCAAATTGACAGTCCAAAATAAATCAATTATAACAATATATATATATTTGTATAGTTAAATAGTGGCCCTATACATTACTGAAGATAACCACAACACTGACAGAGAGACAAAGTTTGACGACGTAAGAAACAGTAACAAATCGATCCATAAAATATGGCTTCTCAGAGTCAGCAGGCATATAAGGCAGGCATATATTTCTTCACTGAAACACATCTTAGAGAAATAATGACATAGTTTAAAACCACATAACGATTTTCAGTTAAAGTACACGGGGAAGAGTGAGGTGTCCGGTCGGTGTGAGTTGGCTCCAGTAGTTGACGGTCTTCACATACCTGGAAGAGGAGAAATCATAGTCTACGTGACTTTCCCGGTTACTTATCCTAGCACTTACCACACTCTGCGTTGCTTAACTTTTACAACCTATTCACCCCTTCACCTAGCCCGCTCACTCTCCCCCTACTTCTCTCTATATATATATATATTTTACAAGTCTCATTTTGTAATGGCGAAACTCGAAACTCACGGAGGTGATTCTAGACAAAATTTTACATGATGTATGGTCCGATTTCGTGCGGAAAAAAGTCCAATTACTTTCCATAAGAGGGTCACATTTTCACAAAAAACATTTCAGAAAACACAAAAAATATGAATTTTAAGTAATTAAAAATTGCTTTATATTAGACTAGACAAAATTTACTTCAAATACAAGTAGAGTTTGTCTTTGTAAAAAACATTCGAAGGGGAATTTTGAGCGACCTAACTATGCTAAGTTGTGTTTTTCATTAAATAAGGGATTATAGACGATCTTTTTTTATCATCCTACAAATATGCTTTTGATACCCCACTTTTATAGTTCATGGTACTGGCCCTTTTTTATCAAATTATTAACATCTGCCTGAAACTTCGTAAATACGAAAATTCTCGGAATAGGGGCGTTTTCTATCTAGAGATCGACGAACATTGTATATTTAATTAGGTAATAAAAACTCACGAATACCCATTTGCTTTCCTCTTGAATCGTAAGATAATTTGAGCAAAAAATCGAGAAAAATGTTGTCTTCAAAAATATTGAGCTATTTAGCGTGACATACACCCCCAAAATGTCATAATAACGAGGTTGTATGGGCCAAATGGCCCAATATTTTTGTAGACCACCTTTTTTCTCATGCTAATTTGTGATCAAATTATCTTTCGATCCAAGTGGAAAGCAAATGGATAATTATGCCTTCTTAGTATTAATTAAATAGACAATGTTCGCCGATCTCCAGATTGAAAACACCCTAATTTTCGTAAATAAAATAGTTGTAGGTTATGACGAAATGAAGCTATTGAGGAAGTTTCAGGCGGTTAACAATTTGATAGAAAGGGATCTGTACCATGGACTATTATAAAATCTTTCTTGTTTAATAAGCTTTGATTGAATATCAATTTATTTGAGGTTTGTTATAGAATGGAGTTGAGATTCATCTCAACCTGTGTGAAAAATTATCTGATTTTATATTCTGTCACTCCAGAGTATCTGTATTTTCAGATAAAATGACGACCGAGAAATTATTACAAAGTTTTGACTCCTTTTTCTCTCGACCTTACAGCTATTTAATAATTATGAAAACACACTTTTTATTCATTAAAAAAACGCTGCAAATTATTTCACAATGGTTTATTATTTCCAAACAATTATACATGTAAACTAATATTACCTTCCTAGTGACAAAGATAAAGAAATAAAATGTGATTCCAATTATTCGACTAAACATTTTTTTTTCATTAGTAATATTCTAAAAAAAAAATAGCATTACTTCAGTAACACATTCAAAAACCAAAACAAAGGATACAACCTTTGCAGTATAACATATAAAAAACATTTGGAGACCATATCTTTGGTCCTAATTGTCCGATTTCAACGATTGTTTTTTAGGAAATTCCGTCAACTTTTAAATAACCATATAAATAAATATCGACATTGAAATTTGAAAAAAAAATCGGTCCAGTAGTTTTGGAAAAAATTTTAGTAATGTAGTTACTGCGGACGCTGAAATGACAAAAAAAATTTAAACGTTTTTCGAATTCTACGTATCCTGAAACGTAAAACCTCAAATTTTGAGAGAGGTTTAATTTTTGTTCGATCACAATGGTTCATTATTGAAAATAATAAACCAAAATATGTTAAAAAATAATAATTTAAAAAAAGTTATTATCTAAGCCCAGGTCTCGTAAACTACGACCAAGCAAGCACCTTCAATCCGGCATGCAAACGTTTCTTTGATTGCTTGGTAAAATTTTTAAAAAAATTTAAAAAATATAAAATTTAGCAAATTACTCATACACGGTTACTAGAACATTTATTGCATGGTTTTGTTTATCTTGGGCTTTGGCTTGGGTGGAGGTCTCATTGTGGGCCGCTAATCAAAAAGTTTAGAGACAGAAATCTATTGTGGAAATCGATACTTAAAAAAAAAAAAAAATTTAGTTCCCCTATGTTTTTTACAAAGATGAGCTCATTCTACTTGACGGTAATTTTGTCCAGTGTACTATCATACTTTTAAATTGACTGAAATTGGTAATTTTTGTGTTATGAAAGAGAAATCGTGACCAAGTTAAGAAAAGACAAAATTGTACTTACTCATTTTTCGTTCGAAATCCAGGCCTATACGTCAACAGAAATTGTTTGTCTAAAATCTCCTCTCAGAGTTTGTCCTTTAAGAACTGAGAAACCCTGCACATAAACTCACTATATATATATATATATATATATATATATATATAGATTACATGGTAGATAAAAACTAACCTGTTCGCAGTGAACTATTTTTCGTTACTGTAATGTCAGTAGCAGCTCACGTAGTGAAAGGCAGAAGTTGATTCATCACGGGGAATAAACCTAGTCATACTAGCGAGAAAACCTTCGAAACGTCATTTCACTAGACGAAAACAGGAAGCATATAAATTATTCTCAGAAACATTGTTACTAAATATTAATGAGATGTTTTCCAGAAAACGAAAAGAAAAAAAAATGTTCCTACTAAAATCTGACATGAAATATTTACAGATGGTTACTCAAGTTTTTATTTTCTGAATCAGGAATCTCCAAATTCCTTTTACATATTTAATGAAATTTAATAATATTTAATGAAAACTTCATTTAATTTCCTTGGAAACATGTGATTTAAGTAAAATATTGTTAGTTTTAAGTAATTATTATTTATATTTTCCGTCGCTCTCCGTTACCTTCTACAACTTCATTTATTAGACAACTGTCTACTTTAGATATCATTTTTTTCTAAAATGCTCCGCTTCCCAACGATATATGATATGTATACCTTCTGACTATTATTTTCGGAGATTCATTTTCGACCTGTATGAGCATTTTTACTATTTTCTCCAGTTTCCAATTATCATATTCTTTCAAATTTCATATCTAGACATTTTTCGTAGTTACTGTTGATAAATTCTAGTGCCCTCCATCAGTCTCCACTGGGTTGCAGTACCCTTGACGTGGCTGGGAGAGAAGCACTGGAATCTCCTGGGGTCCTGCCTTGGCTTCCACATTTGGGGGACAAAGCATGACTCGGAATCCCCTGGGCGAATGTAAATATTGTATATATAGTATATATAGCTGTGAATGTGTTTTATATATTTCAATTTCATTAAGTTTCTATCTATTTTTTTTTATTTTTTTTTTATCTTGTATGTTAATTTTCTTATTTTACTTTCCAACAACTCTTTTTCTTTTATCTCTATTTTAGTTATAATTTGTATGTATATGTTGTTTGAATGTTTAATGTATCCCTAATATTATTGCCCTACAATGCGGCAGAATGTATTAATTTTCAAATAATAAAAAAAAAAATCAATAAAAGAGAGTTATTTTTTTTAAATTAACCATATTAAAGGTAATTTATGTAGGAGTACGTATATGAGCATTAGGCTTTTAAGCCCTGTAAAGTGAAGCCAACGGGGATAAGACCTAAATTGTATTAAAGACCATTTAGTTATATAATGATACATAGAGTTTAATCAAAATAGTTGAAGCCGTTTTGGTGAAAATTGTAAAAATGAATTTCACCGTTGATATAAAGTGCCATATCCGGTTAGCCGATTTTAAGGAAAAAGTTGCTGTAACATATAAGTCCCATAGCTATGTTAAATACGTAATATCAATTTTGTACGACTTTTCGTTTTTGAGCTTAACTGTTTACATATACACAGACCATTTTGCGGGTATTAGCTGTTTGGACTCAGTGTACTCAAAACGTGTATGTCCGATGAAAACTCTGATTTGAAAATTTTCACGATTGCAATACATTCCCTTACTATACACTACATATATAGGTAAGTGAAAATAAAAAATAAAAAATTATCCCTTAGTTTGTTCTTGTTTAATGGTATAAAACTTCATAGCTCATTAACGCTAAAGGAAAATATAGAAAATTTTTACAATTATTGAATTTCAGCATCAATATGTTTACATACATTTTAGTGAATTTCGTGGTATAGTTATAAATTATTAATTCATTATTATGTCGCTCTTTCGTCAGTATTGTCTTAATTGTTTCATATCTTTGCTGATAGTTTATTCTGCGATAAAATGTTTCTTATCTGCAGAAAATCTTGTTGAAAACAAAGAAAAAAAGGAAAAGTATAGAAAAATAAAAGAGGGAATAAAAATCCTTGTTTATGTTCAGAATTTCTTTACAAGGAGCTCCAAAGAACATAAGGAATTTATATGAAAAAACTAGGCCAGCATGTGTGGTTAGTATTCGGTTTTATTGAGGATCCGATTTCATTTTACTCTTAGAAATAGCTAACGGATGAAATTTCATTTTCACAATTTAATAAATAAATCAAATAAATAAATAAATCCAATATAATAATAATAAATAAATAAATCCAAAATCCTTCATATTTTGTTCCAAATAAAACCATCCATAATGACCTTAATGTTTCCAAGTTTCAGATCTGGCCTAATCCAGATACCTATCCTTCCATAATACACTTTAGAACCATTCCAACCCTCTCGTTTCTAATCTTGCTTCCTCTTCAATTCCTGATAACCCTCCGAGGAGTCTGAAAAGAAGATGGCCCCGTGATCTCCTGATGTAGGCATATCATTAGAGTGCTACCAGTGGGTAGTTACTCATCAAGTGTTTTCACGTCATTATATCCATTTGAACAAATTTATTAGATGTATTTCCTTAATACAGTTTTAAATATCATTAATAAATATATGAATAAGTAATAAAATCAAGGTAAAATAAAATAAAAATTTTTTAACACACCTCTGACTGTAATTCGAAATGTATTAAACTTTTTAAATTCCAACCTTAAATTTTCGTCACCATCTCAAAGTTAAATAACTCTGTAAATTAAGGAAACAATACGGTTTACTACCTCTTGAAAATCCGACAGTTTTATATCTAGAAGCTGAATAGTAAGGTAATAACAATAAGCAAAAAAAAAAAAAAAAAGATTAATATAAAAATCCAAGTAAAAAATACACATACAACGTTATGTTCATTATGAAACTGAAAGCTTGTTTCTGAAAATACATGTGCTGTTTCCAGAACCCCGTGTTTTTTTCTTAAAAAAAAAAAAAAAAATTAATCAATTCCTTGAAAAGCGAATGAATTTTCTTTATTGTTTTTTTTTTCCTCATTATCACAAGCTTATTATTCGTGTGGGAGATTATAAAAAAAATCGAAAAAGTTACACTCTAGTTCCACATTTTTAAATATTAACAAATTTGGTTCCATTTGTATAGTCAACTTTTTTTTTTACTTTCACTTACGTTACATATAATATATAGTATGGGTAAGTATTGAAAATTTTTGAAGCTGATTTTTCAATGGAAATACACTTTTTGGTATACCCTGAGTCCAAATAACCAAGTCCCGAAAAATGGTCTGTGTGTCTGTATGTTAGCAGTCTAGCTCAAAAAAGGGAAGTCGTACGAAACTGATATTACTTATTTAAGATAGGTATATGCCTTAGATGTTACAGCAACTTTTTTCTTTAAATTGGGCTTACCGGAAGTGCCACTTAAGATAAACGGTGAAACACATTTTTACAATGTTCTCAAAAACGATTCTTACGATTTTGATTAAACTCGGAGTATCATTGTATAATTAAGTGGTTTTTAATACCATTTAGGTCTTATACCCCGTTGATGCCACTTTAAAGACTTAAATGCTTAAATGTTACTATAAAGGCTTAATTGCCCAATGTTCATATGCGTCTTCCTCTAAAGTACCTTTAATATAGTTTATTTTAAATAATTAACTATCAATATAAATAATATTTATATAATTTATAGTTTATTTTAAATACAATCCCATATATAGAACTATTTCCAGCTTCAATATTTCCAGCCCAGAGCCCCCTATTTGATGTATAGAGCTAACATGAAAAAGCTAAGATCAATAAGTCAGTTAAGGGTTTCAAATTCCGAATTAATTAAGCTCTACACGAAAAACAGAAGTTTCTACTTCAAAGCCCAGGAAACCTGCACTTTCTGTAACCAATTCATTACGCACAGCCTGTTCCATATCCTTCTGTACTGTGAAAAGCTAACAGACAACAGACACAAACATTTACGAGCATTTCTCTCTGCGCCAAGTGATGTAAACAAGGTACAAGACATACTTCGAATCGATAGCATAGAGAAACTTAATAAAATTTACTGGTTCATAATGTCAGCGTGCAATTCACTGGATTCCTTAAGCTCTGATGTTCCACACACCAACCAAGTATTATGACTAAGGATAATTGTTGGTCAGTTCAATTAATTGTTTGTTTCTTTTTTCTTTTTTGGTTTTATTGATAATGTAGATAGAAATTAATTGGAATGTAATAAAGTATTATTGTTTAGTTATTGTTTTTATAGTAAGTCAATGTACAGTTAGGATAAACTAGACTCATGTAGGTGAAATAAAGTTATTCATATATGTATCATTTGTACAAGATTGTAAAATAATCTTTAACAAATAAATTCAATTCTATTCTATTCTAGTTTAATTTAAATAATATCAATCAATATAATAAAAATTGGTGCAGTAGTCTCGGCGAAAGCAACGGACGGCATATTACAATTTCAGTATTTGAAAAATTAGGGAGTGCTACCACTGGGTAGTATCTCTTCAAGCCTGTTCATGTCATTATTTATAATTTGTGCATATTTACTAGTTTTATCTGTATATAATTGTAAATTTCATTAAATAAACATCACTTGCTTAAACTACAAGATTGGTTCACACTATGGAAAATTCGACTTAATCATGACAAATCCAAACATATAACATTTACTCTTCGAAAAATCACCTGACCTCCAGTTTATATTGACATTAATCAAATTCCTCAAACGGACACGTTACTTTACCTAGGACATTACACAGAAGGATGACATGGGGTCCGCATGTTAAAATGAAACGTATGACGCTTAACAAACGACTCAAACTACTTTACTCTCTTTTTGCCAAATCTTCAAAACTAAAACTAAAACAGAAACTGAATACATATACAAACTTACTTAAGCCCATATGGATATACTCATCACAAATATACGGCATCGCTAAAAAGACACACCTACAAAAACTTCAAACGTTCCAATCAAAATTATTGCGTCTCATAACAAAAGCACCTTGGTACGTGACTAACAATCTACATACTGACCTCCACTTTCCAACAGTTGACCAACATATAACGACCTTATATCAACGATTTTACACAAATTTAAATGGACATAGTAACAGACTTATAAGAGACATGGTCACAGCTGACATACCTCAGAACATGAAGAGGAGATTAAAAAGGCGTTGGATGAGTGATCTCCTTCCTTAGACAACCTAAGTAATTGGAGCAAGGTAGGGAAGAGGTACTGCTGAGTACTTTCCTTCCCCATGTCTGTCATGTCATTATATCATTATCGCCATCACATTTGCTGATTGTCAACTTATTGTTGACAGGCGCAAATACATATTTTATAGACAAAAAAAAAATAAACAAAAACAAAAAAAAGTATTTGAATTTTTTTTAGAATTTATTGATCGATTACAATGGTATATTATCGAATATAATATACAAATAAAAAGCCCCATCCACCAAAAAAATATATCCTAGATTCGCGGATTCGTTACTGAAACAGATTAAATTGTTTAAAATATTACCAACCTTATGTTTCTTCTTCTGTTTGATGTTAATATATTCACTCTCGTTTGACACTAAAGTATTATATTTCTGAATCAATCTAACAAAAACTAAACGTTCTTGAACGATATCAAAACCAGAACTGATATTACTTTTATGATAACATTATCTTTCCTTATGCCACTGTGCACATGGGTCAGATTGTGTTCATTACTGCGTGAACGGGCCCAGAATAATATTTCCTTTTATGTACCCATTACTATATTGAAGGGGATCCGGAAATAAATAGATGCTGTAATTGTTTTCTGGTGATGAAACGGTTGTTTTCGTATAATTAGCCTACGTTTTCCGTTCCACGAATATACACTGTGTCCTGTTAATTTATCCACCAGAAATCACCGGTAACGGTTTTAATTTAGTATCTTGTGGGTAACGTCCGAAATAAGCTCATTTAGTAACTGTCAAGTTCCTTTAACAATTAAACGTTGTCATAGTAATGGACTTGGGTGAATAATTTTGCCACTGAATCTGGTGTTATAGATTTATCAATAATATAATTACGTATGATAAACTTAGCAGTCCAATTGTTAACTACAAGTTCAAAAGTGATAGGTGTTCATTTAGAGAGAATAGATGAAAATGGTGAAAATCAATTTTTAAAAAAATGAATATAAGTTTTACAATTCTTAAAATTTATTTACCGGAATAAATGTTTCCTAAGTAAGCTTTTTTAATGAAATTATAATTGTTATAAAAATTAAAAATATTTTTGAATAGGTTCTTTTTTTTTTTTATTATCTTTGATATTTACAACTGTATTAATTTTTTTTTATTATTATTTTAATGGAATTTACAACTGTGTTACATAGAAAATACAATAAGTAAATGTGAAATTGGTAACATTACATGTACAACATGAAGAGAAACTACCCATTGGTAGAACTCAAATTAAAGTTCTATATTAGAAGGTCCGGAGGCCATCTTCTTTTCAGACACCTCGGAGGGTTATCAGGGATCGAGGAGGAAGCAAGGTTTGAAACGAGAGGATTCGGATGGTTCTGCAGTTTGTTATGGAAGGACAGGTATCTGGATCGGGCCAAATCGGAAACATATGGAACATTAAGGTCTTTATGGATGATTTTATTTGTGACAAAGTAAGGAGCGTTGAGGATTTTACGAAGGATTTTGGATTGTAAGCATTGGAATTGTAAGAGGAATTCGATGGTTTAGTGGAGCCCCAAAGCTCAATTCCGTAATTCCAAATAGGTCTTATTATTGTCATATATACGAGTCGTTTATAATTGATTGAAAGCTTAGATCGTTTGTCTAGTAAGTACTGCAGTAGTCGAAAACGTCGGGCGGTTTCTAGTCGTTTCAGTCTGATATGGGGGTTCCAAGTGAGTCATTTATCAAGGTGGAGTCCTAAGTATCGGATTTGTTTGACAGGGATAAGAGCGCTATTGTTGAAGGATACTGGAGGACAGGAAGTCATAGGTGTATTAAAAATAATAATAAAAATAATTTCAGTAAATGTGAACACGAGAATATAATAACATGAAACCACTTGTTGAGATACTACCGACTGGTACTCATAAATTTACAACAGGAGATCTCGAGGCCATCTTCTTTTCAGAAGTCTCGGAGGTCAATCTGGGATCGAGGAGGAAGCAAGATTAGAAACGAGAGGATTTTGATAGTACTGAAGTTTGTTATGGAAGGGTAGGTATCTGGATTGGCCCAGATCTGAAACATAAGGAACGTTAAGGTCTTTATGGGTGATTTTATTTGTGACAAAGTAAGGACCATTGAGGATTTTTAAGAAGGATTGGATGCGAGAGAAATTCGATGGTTAGTGGAGCCCCAAAGCTCAACTCCGTATGTCCAAATAGGTCTCATTGTAGTCATGTATATGAGTCTTTTGTAGGTTATTGAATGACTGTGTCATTTTAAGTGAGTGGCTTATTGTTAAGTGAACCCTACTAAATAAATTTCTTTCTTTCTTTCAACATAATTTTTAAAAAAAAGTTATATGAAAATATTCGTAGAAAAACTATATATTTGAAATGGAAAATTAGATTCCCTAGAGAAAAATAGATGAGGACTGGTAATGATTTACCAATAGTCCAGGACAAATTACTGTTTATTTATTTATAACTTAATTTATTTATTAAATACGTGAACTTAGGGATTTAATTTTGTTTCTTATTAATTTTTCAATTATAATAATTTTTTGTATAAAAAAATATAATTAATCCCTATTTTTGTTTCTATTATTATTCTTTACGGGTTTAGTCCCAAAATAAAGTAGATTTTTCGATTCTATTCAATCTAAATTCTATTTACAATTTACCACAATGCGTTTTCCAAGCTTTTATTAAAAAAAAAAAAAAGCTCGTTTAATAAATTTGATTCTTTTTCAACAAATGATTTTCTTCGAAATATAGAAAATTATATGCGCAACAGGACCGATGAGAAAGCTATAGTAACCTTACTCTGGGAAATTTTAGTTTTTATTATTTCATTTTTTTTTTTCTGTTAATCGTTACTTATAATTGATGATTATTATGTTAAAATAATTGTATTAAATTACTGATATAGAGCCCTGCTCTCTAATGTACGGTCCAATCTACCTAATAATTTATATTAATTGATTATATATTTGCAGAGAATTGTAATTTTGTTTTTTATTTATTCTTTTTTTTTTTGTAAACCGTTACTTAATCGATGATTCTTATGTCACAATAATTGTATTAAATAACTAATATAAAGCCCTGCTCTCTAAAGTACGGTCCAATCTACCTAACAATTTCTATTAATTGATTATGTATTTGCAGACAATTGTAATTTTTTTATTATGATTTTTATTTATCCTTATTTTTTCTTTGTAAATCGTCACTTGTTTGAAGATCTGTATGTTACAATAATTGTATTAAATAACTGATATAGAGCCTTGCTCTCTAAAGCATCGTCCAATCTACATAATAATTTCTATCAATTTATTATATATTTGCAGAGAATTGTATTTATTTTTATTTTTATTATTTATTTATTTTTTCTGTTAATGGTTACTTAATTGATGATCCGTATGTTAGAATAATTATATTAAATAACTGATATAGAGCCCTGCTCTCTAAGGTACGGTCCAATCTACCTAATAATTTCTATCAATTGATTATATATTTGCAGAGAATTATATGATATAGTACCTAAGGGAAATAACCTGTTGCTCGGTGGAGCAGTTACAAGACAAAGGGTTAGGCCGTTATAAAGAATGAAAGGGGTAATTGGAACATTCTGCCGGATCCATTTCGAAAATAATTAATTCCTCCTAATTAAAATTAACTTTACTAAAAGCTCGCCGTTTCGCCTAATTTACACTTTATTCCCTAATAGATGTAAGGAGTCTTTGTAAAGTCTGTTTATTAAAAGTTTATCTTTGCCACTGTACCCTTAATATTTCATATCGAACTGATATTTTTTTAATAAAGAATTGAATTATTTTTTTAAGCTTACAGTTTTCCAAGTTTTTTTTTTCTAAATTAGGTGATAGATGGTTAAGAGGTATTATCTAATCAATATTACCAAGAACAATGGCTGCCTTCGAAGAAATCACTCCTGAGAGGAATAAACAAGTTACATCCATTTTTTTTTTTAATTCATAGTAGTTTATTATTAATATAGTAATTAATTTATTTTTTATTTTATTAGTTACGATAGTGGTATCAGTATAAAGGACTTTTATTAGTGTCTTAAGTATCTTCTCAACTATGACAGATTACTTTGTGATACTGTCATTCTATGAGCTATCACTTGAAAGTTAACTGTATCTGTTGCTAAGGTGACGTCTATGATGTTTAAACACTTAACATTGAACTGTCATTCATTATCCTAGTTAAACAACTGTAAAATGGGGATTGTGGAAGAAAACATTTTTCTCATATATTGTTTCCATCTTATTATAATATTTTTTATTTATAAACCATTTTTGAAAAATTTGTGATAATTGATAATAATGACACTTTAGGTTATTTTATTTTGATGAAAAAGCTAATGTAAAATATCAAGTATATACTTTTGTTAAATACATAATTTCAATTTCGTAGGGCTTTTCATTTTTGAGCTATCTTATTTAAGTACACAGACCATTTTGAGGTTATTTGGTTTCAGAGAAAATACAGGTTTCTCAAACGTTTATTTCCTTTAAAAACTGGGATTAAAATTTTTTCAAGGTTGCAATAATATCTTCTCCCTCCCCTAATATCATGTAAAAAGTACTTTTGATTTATGGATGCACAACTCGAAATAAAATTTATTTAGTAGCCTTATAAAGTTATTGTATATTTTTCTTCGGTAATAATAGACGTCTAAAGTCCTTCGAACAATAGTTGATGCTCCGTTCTATGTAAATAACAAAATCCTACACCATGACCTTAATATCCCATTTGTCCTAGACCTTATTCCAGAAAAATTCTCCAAATTTCACCAAAACCTTACCTATCATCCAAATCCCCTTGCACAATCTCTATCCAGCACCACCCATCCTTACAATCCTCCTCGAAGGTTGAAGCGGCAGTGGCCCAGAGACCTTTTGTAAATAAGCATCTATTGGAATTTTGGCAATGGCCAGATCCTCCACTCAAGCCCGAGTGTGTATGATTAGGTTAGTTCTTTTGTTTATATACATTTATTTTATTTTATTGTATTTATTTTTATTTTATTTTATTGTATTTATTATTATTAAGTTTCTGTATTATTTTTTTTTTTTTTATTGTAAATAGAGTGTGAGTGTGCTTTCTCTGATCACTATTATAAATGTCCTTGATGTGACAGAATGTAATATTTCTAAATAAACAAATATAAAAAAAAAATAATAATAGACGATATTTATTGTATCGAAAGTCTTCAGTGGAAGAAAGAGTTGCGGTTTCTATGAGTTTTGGAACCCCTAGAAAACGATCCTATAATTTTTAGTGATGTCAGATATCTATAATAGAATGTATAAAAATAAATATGACCGTTTTATCAAATTCAAAATTTCAAAGGACTGTAAATATTTTAACCTTATTTAATACTTAATAATCCCTTTAGAGCATTATCTAATTTTTTTAGTTGTTTGCTTCAAAAGAGAAATATGAGTGTCCTACGAAATTGTAGTAATTTAAGATATTCCTGAGAAAAAAAATTTCTAATCCGCTGAATCAGCTCGTAAAATGACTAAATATGAAGGGGAAGGTGTCCTTGACCAGCGCACTGCGCGGCGTTGGTTTGAAAAATTTAGCAGTGGAGATACGACGTTGGAAGAGAAAAAGGGCGCCGGTCAAGTACATCAATGGATATTGATGAGGTTCTGCATAAGGGTGTTGAGTCAAGTACTTGCGGACTTACCAGGGAGTGTGGTGTGTCAAAGATACTGTCAGTCTCCATCTACTCTCTATGGGAAAGGTGAAAAAGAGCAGTAGACTGGTTCCTTATGAACATAGCATGGGATCGAGCAATTGGCTAGCATATGGCTAATGACGGTAGGTAACAATGGACTATACTTTGAGTATTACTTGTATCGTTTCGTTTGTTTCGATGTCTAGTCCCAAAACATCCAGGCCATCAGCGCCCGACCAACTGAGTAACACTACTTTTATACTGTTTAGATGGTTGGTACAAAAAATAAGAATAAAAGAAAAGATAAAAAAATAAGTAAAAGGATTGATAGAATAAAATAAAAATAACAATAGACCCTTATAGATAATAAGATAATACAGATAAATAAATTGACTTTTAAAAAATAGCAATAAAATAAATAAATGAATTGAAATTATTAAACTAATGAACTTTTAAAATAAAATAAATAAACCCAAAAAAAAAATAAGAAATTATAATACATCTGCAAAGGATCATTAGTTATAAACTTGTCATATACATTTTTTTAAGTGTTTCATTATCTAGGAAATTGATAACTTTGGTAACGATTTTTTCTTGATTTCTCGAGGAGATATATTCTGGGGTATTCCGAGATCTTTAAACCCAGTATTAGTTATGTTTTATATAAAAGAAATAATAATACAAATATTTGGTTGAAAACGGTAATTTTTTTTTTATACCCTTTATTATATATTTTTTCGCGCTTCGGTTTCTCCAGAGTTTGACCGAAAAAACTGAAATTCAATATATAGAGTTGGTTCCCAGGCGGAACAATACTATTAAAATTATGAAAAATTACTAATGTAAGAACATTTTTTCATGTTTTATTTTGTTTTTATTGTATTTCGCATCTCCACAGCTCTTCCGAATAAAGTTGGAAGGTGGCATTTTTTATCTATATTAAGTTGGTGTTGGTACCGTTGGGGGAGAGGGTCTCCTCAGCTCCAACTTTAAACTAAATGACGGTGAAAAAAACAGTTTCTCTATAGACTACATCACTAAAACCGTTGGAACGGTATTAACAAAAACTATTCTAAAATATTCCGTATAAAACACTATAAATTTATGTATGTAACAGACTTGAAAAAGTATAAAAAAAAAAAAAAAGAGTTTTGACGAATTCAAAATTTTACTTTCAAATCACTCAAAAACGGTGCAGAACATATTTTTTTTGTCCAGAACATATTTTTAAGACATTTAAATTTCCTAAACGATAAGAAAACTTTCATGAAATCCATCCAGTAATTACAAAGAATTATCATACAATTTTTTTCAAGACAAAACAAAGGTCAGATTTGCTTTAGAACATCTTAATAAAGTAATCCCTATAGCGGTTTACACTTTTTAGTTTTTTTTACTGTACGATCACATCATCAAAGTTAATTTAAACATAACTCGATATTATTAGCGTAATGGTATCAATAATTACACGAAGGGTCCAATTAATTAATTAACTAATTGTCAAAGCAAACAAGTTATAATAATTAACGATATGGTATTTGGAGGTAAGCCAATTAAGGAATATGACTAGTCGCTTAGACCATCAGCTTTGTACCCGTTACATGTTGTTAATTTAATTGACTCCTGAATTAGACTGACATGGTTGACATAGTGGCTTTGCGGATTGTGTCAATCCATATGATTGATACATATGGATAAGTCAAGTTCTGAAATATTGATCAATTTTATTAGGTTTCATACGTCATAGTACAGTCCAGATTACCTAGATTCTATCTAATCCGTACATATATTATTACAGTAAGGCTGGAAATCGGTTTTGTTCCAAATATAAGCTCTTGCGTAAAGCAAGACCCGGACAGATCCTCCGGAACTATCGGATCCTGCGTTTTAAAAGCCCCAAAACGTACTATTTTCGAGATAAGGCATAGGATTCGCATCCACACAACCTTACATTAATCGTAGTACTGTCATTGAATGCATGTCTCATTTATCGATGGTGATTTTGATTGGCAAGCCATATCATAGTCAATTTTTCCACCAAATCTCAAGATTGAGCCACCAATTTCGAAGGCTTCCTTCTCCTTCAGGCGGCCAAAATAGCCCTATCACCCCGAAAATCCAGGCAAACAAGTTATGAAAGAAAACAAACTTTATTTGCGAATAACTAAAAAATTACTAAGTTAAGATTACTAAATTCCCTACAAAATGAAAAAAAAATCATAGAAATCGGACAATTCTTAGCAAAGACACAGATTACTGACATTTGTAAACATGTTGGTTCCAAACATATATTTAAATTAATTTTCGTTTTATTTGTCGATTATATTTATCGATAAAGTAACATTTGATTTCTTTATCTTTTTATACGTTGCATTATTTTATTTTATTTTTAATCTGCCATTTGATAACAATATGCTGTGCAAATTTTTCGCACGGGCCTACTAATTATTATATATTTGAACTCCGATTGTCGTTCATACTAGTTAATTTGAGTTTAACGTTGCATGCCAGTTACATGAATGTGAGTACAAGTTACTATGTAATTGATACTTCGATCCACTGATCATGACCTACTCTAGAAGACTTCTAGTTGGGTGTGTTCAGAAGGAACCTTGAATCAGCTACAACTTTATCCATCCATCTTCAGCTTGATTTGTCCCTTTTTCTGATTTTGTCCAATCTATGTACTGTCATGCATAGGCGCAGAATTTAGATTATATTATATATATATGTATATATATATATATATATATATATATATATATATATATATATATATATATATATATATATATATATAATTATATGTTATATATTTTATACAATTATATATTATATAAAAATAAGCTGATGATGAACTAACAAAACCGATGGTTGAATGCCGATCAATCTCTGCATATCCCAATACCCCCCATATCTTTTTATTTACTTTTTTATGTGAAGTATATTTCTATTTTAATAAATATTATGTATTGTTTTTCATAATACCAATGCTTGGCTCGGAGATTTTGAGTGAATGAATTTTGTAAATATTGTATAAAAGTATGTGTGTATTTAAGTAGTTATTTTGATTCGTTTAGTTTCTTTTTGTTTGGTTTAGTTTATATACATTTACTTTTAATATTATTATTTTGATGTTTGTATATTGTACATAGTATGAATGAGTTGTTCTTCTGTCACTATTACTATTGTCTTTAGATATATATCAATTGTAATATATCTCAATAATTTTCGAAACAAAAAAATTGTATAAAAAAAAATTCGTATTCGATATTTCTTGTTTGAAAATGATGATTTTTCAATAAACTTTATTGTTTTATTAAGACAATAACGCCTCTTCGATATATTGATAATTAATACTGTCCAATTAGTTTAGAATTGAAGTTTCCTCTTTAGAAATAAAAGTGGTAAAGTGCTTAATTTCGTCAGGGTTCAAGATGAGGATTAAATGGTGCTTGATATTGATGAGAGCCGACTTAAGCAATTAAGCATCTTCGTTATATTAATCGGGATGGACGTGGTATATCCACTGGACTCTAACGAAAGCTGATGTACTTAATATTAGCCTTCATGGGAATGATGAAATGATAGACACTTTTCCAGGAATATATATACATACAGAGTGTCCTATAAGTTGGGAAAAATATTAAAAGGACTGATGGCAGAGACCTCAAAAGCTGCAAAAAATTTTAAAGAAACAATAGATGAGATTTTCCGCAGAAAAGTTTAAAAATTAAGATTTTTTTTTTTTTAAGTGTCACGTTCGACCTTAATGTTCCTTATGTTTCAGATCTGGTCCAATTCAGATACCTATCCTTCCATAACAAACTTCAGAACCATCCTAACCCTCTCGTTTCTAACCTTGCTTCCTTTTCGATCCCGGACAACCCTCCGAGGCGTCTGAAAAGAAGATGGCCTCGAGATCTCCTTTTGTAAATACATTTTTAGAGTGCTACCAGTGGGTAGTTTCTCAGCAAATGATTTCATGCTATTATATTCTTTTGTTCACATTTACTGAATGTATTTTTACTTGTAATACAGTTGTAAATATCATCAATGAATAAAAAAAAATAAAAAAAAGTGTCAAATTATTTATTGAATAGAGAGTAATAATTAAAACTATCCTTAATTTAAGTAATCAACAACTGCTTCACGGTAAACGGTAAAGAGGACTTTGAGTGGATATCAATTATTATTAGAGAATTAAAAAAAAATTTTTATCACCCTTGAATACTACAGATAGACTAGAATAGAATAGAAAATACTTCTCGGACGAAGTCCCTAGAATAACAAAAAAGTACAAAATTAAAATATTATATCTGGCCAACTAAAAACTAACATATATTATAATATAAAATATAAGTAAAAATAAAGAGAAATTAGTTATATATAAACAAGTTAAGAAAGTTATACATACTATATACAAAACTCTTGAAACCATGCCAAGACACTTAAAACTGTACAGTAGTAAAACATAAATATACACATTTAGAAAAAAAAAATTAAAAATACATTACATTCTTCTTACCTGTAAACTCTGTTGAAAAAAAAAAAGAAAGTCGAATCTGATAGTAAGTATTTAAGTGATGAGTTATATGTAAATACATCATTATGAATAATATGTAATTTTACATAAAAGGTTAGCGGGTGTCTGACTGTTTTTGGGACAGAAATTGGAATAGGAGGGTTTTAAAAGTAGGTAGAAAGAGAGAATGTCGAATTTGGATAGGAATTCCAGAAATTAACAGAGCGAGCAATAAAGGAGTTTTGGAACGAGGCAGACCTGTGAGGAGGAATGTAAAGGTCGGAAGGTCGAGATCTTGTGGAAAGGGAATAGATTGAGGACTTGAATTGGAGAAAGTTGTAGGCGTAAGAAGGACGATTATTATTGATGATTTGATAGAGGAACGTACCTTAGAAATATTGTCTTCGAATGGAGGGGGAAGAGCCACTTTAACTAAGTGTTGTGGTGAGAGACATGGGAGTATTTCGGGGCACCAATTACAAATCTCACTGTTCATTAGTCTTTTCACTAATCCACTCAATAATATAAAGTGCCATTTCCGGTTAGCGGATTTCGAAGAAAAAGTTACTGTAGCATCCAAGGCATCTGAACACACATTCCACCGCACGATCTAATATTAATATTTATTTTTTTTATTAACTTAATTTTTCAACTCACTTGTCAGAAGTTCCGACAATCAGCGAGTGTGATGTCAAGATGTAGAAGGTTATGTGTCTTAGAATAGGCGTGAGAGAGAGGAGTGCCCAGCGGCGCCCTTCTTTTCTTGAATTTAATATTTATAGTTAGTAGAGGAGATCCTTAGCTTCTTTTAAGCCTCCTTCGGGTGCTATCGGGCATGTTAGTTGTGAACATGCCTCGAATGAGTTGGTATGTAAGTGTAAGTTATTATGAAATATTTTGTAGCATGTTTGTATGTGGTCGTTAACTGTTGGCATCTGTAAGTCTTTATGTAGAGTAATGTTACTGACGTACCAGGGAGCTTTGGTGATAGTCCTGAAAGTTTTAGATTGAAAAGTCTATAGTTTACGCATGTGGCTTTTTTTGGCTGTCCCGTATATCTGTGAAGCGTAGGTCCAAATGGGCTTAAGTAGGTAAGTATACGCATTCAATTTCTGTCTAAGTTTTAAATCGAATGTCTTACGAGGAGTGAGTACAATAGTCGTAGTCTTAGAGTTTTTGTTTTGTTTTTGATATGTGGACTCCATGTCATTCATCTGTCAAAGGTCAGTCCAAAATATTGAACTTTGTCTGTCTGAGGAATTTGGATATTGTCAAGGTAAATAGGAGGGCAAGTTTCACCTCGAAGCGTAAAAGTGATGTGTAGTGATTTGTCTTGGCTGAGTCGAATCTTCCAAAGTTTGCACCAGTCATAGAATTTGTTTAGATGATATTGTAGAGTCTGAGAGGCGTATGTTGGATTTTGATGTCTTGTCAAGATTGTTGTATCGACGTCGTAAGTCGCGGTCAGAGTATCGACTGGATCTGGAAAATCATGTGTGTAAATGATATACAAGAGAGGAGCCTCTGAATTTAATAAAAATTAAATTAATTATAAACCGATTAAAAATATCACTTTTAAATGTAACATACAATATTCAGTTAATTTTTTTTTCCCTCTCTAACCGAATTTAGAGAACACTTACTTTGATTAAATTAAAGGCTCCTTCATCATCTTAAATTTCTCTTTATATTTTCCTTATTTAATTATGGATTAATTAATATTGATGTTTAATAATTAGTATAATGGCGTAATCTTTATTAAACATTGTACCTTAAGTATAAGCTTATCTTCCTGGAAGCTAATCACCTTCGCTTACTTCACCTTGTGTGCTCAGCCCGAGAAGTTTTATAATTTACCTGTGTATGGATCTTTGTAAAGGAGGCTTCTTATACGAACTTTCCAGTAATTTCGGTAGAAGTAATGATTCTGCAAAGTTTGAAGAGAAATTCTAATGTGCTCCTCAAGCCTATAAGGAACATATATGTAATGAGAGAGGTACTCCTTTTAGTTTTAATTAACATGTTGGTCATATAGGTGTTTATGATTATATACAATTTTTAGGTCTTATACTGTATATGTCATAATTAAAATTATGGAATCTTTTAAAGATTATTTTTAATTTATTTATTTGTTTATATTTTCAAGATTTAAGTTATATATTTATATATATAACTATATGTAATATAGCATAGTATAGTATAGTAATATGTAATATAGTTATATATAATATATATGTAACTATATATATATATATATATATATATATATATATATATATATATATATATATATTATGACCAAAAAAGGATAAAAAAAATCTAATAAAATAATTTTTAATAAATATAATTTTCTATCGGAATTTTTACTTGTTGGTCGCCTAGCTTTACCATCTTTTCATCTCTAAAGAGATAAATCTAGAAAATAGAAGGTACTTACCCATTATTTGGCCATGATTAAATATTTATTCTATATTATTATTCATGTTATTCATGCTTCATAATTATTCATGAAAGCTCAGGTGAGAAACCCCCCGGATATTTTTATAAAGGAAAAAAAATGTTAAGAGATCTATTTAAAGAAAAAAATTTTTACAGAATTAGTAATATGTACAAGCAAAAGAAATAAAATAAAAGGAAAAAGAGAGAATTGAAATATAATTACTATATAAAATTAAACATAAATAGGAACATACTTAAGATAGTAAAAATAATAAAAATAACAAAAAAGATACTTATTCTATATGCAACAGTATGCCATGCCACTTCTAAACATCAAGAAACGAAAGTCAAGATATAAGATATCAGAACACATGCACATACTAAAAAAAATTAATAATTAGTCACAGAAAACAAGAGAGATAAGAGTTCTATTTTTTTTTTTTTTTTTTTGCTTCCTTAATCTTGATATATATATATATATATATATATATATATATATATATATATATATGATACCACATTTTTTTTTTATAAAATTTTTAACATCCGTTTTGAAACTTCAAAATGGCTTCATCTCATCGTAATGTGCTTTTTTATTTACGACAATTATCGGAAGCGGAGTGTTTTCAATCTAGAGGTCGATAAACTTTGTCTGTTTAATGAGGTACTGAAACTGATTTAATGATCAAATTATCTTACAATTCGAGTGAAAAGCGAATGTGTATTCTTGATTATTTATTATCGCATTATAATAAATTAATTAATTTAAAGAGAAAATGCCCCACTTCGTACTAAGAATAAGTTATAGGTTACGATATAATAATATGTTAAAAATACATGCTATATGTGTTCAATATTTTAATTATCTAAGGGGCAAAATAAAATTTGTTAGTGATTTAATTTTTTTTAATGTTATTGTGTGACCTTTTACAATAAACCCATATTTATCTAGTTCTGCCATAAATACTGTTACAAAATTTGAAATTTGCATCTTTGGGTTTTATTTATATAATCCTTACCTCTATCAGGTTATTTTCTTTACATGGCAGGATATTAATCCTAATTAGTTTGTATTTTTCTTTCGCTTAGATATCATGAAGTGGAGTGATAAAAACGAATAGCTGTGATCGCTTTACACAAAGTTGTAAAATGTAGGTCAGAGATTTTCAACACTTTGAAACCTTTGGGTATCATGAGACCCTGTATGTGACAGACCTCGACCGGGCCGTCCCCGCATTGTGAGAACGGCAAATGCAGTGAGAGCAGTGGCTACTCGAATCAGAGGAAATACCATTCCAAAACTACAAACCATTTCTCGGGAAATGGCAATCTCTCTCAGATCAATGTCTCGCATTATAAAAAGTCACAAGACTAGGTCAATTCAGCAGTGCCTGTAAAAGAACATTTCATAGTCCATCTCATCCTCGGTTGGCCCTCACTAAGCCCAGATCTCAACATACTATACATAGACTCCTAGTTTCCTCTCTCATTTTCTCCCACTTTGACTATAGCTGTGTGGTGTATGATGGCCTCTCTATGGAGCTCCGTGATAGACTGAAAATACTAATGAACAGCTGCGTAAGATTTTTGATCGGGGCCCCAAGATACTCCCATGTTTCTCACCACTACGCTGAGTTAAAGTGGCTTTTCCCCTCCTTCCGAAGACAATATTTCCTAGGTACGTTCCTCTACCAAATCATCAACAGCCATCGTCCTTCTTACGCCTACAACCTTCTCCAATTCAAATCCTCAGTCCATTCCCTGTCCACAAGATTCCCTGTCCTCGACCTTCTAACCTTTACATGCCTTCTCACAGATCTGCCTCATTCCAAAACTCCTTTGTTGTTCGCTCTGTCAATTTCTGGAATTCCCTCCCTATCAAAATTCGACATTCCCCATCCATATCCAAATTCAAAACCCTCGTATTCCAATTCCTATCCCAAGAACAGTCAGATAGTTGCTAACCATTCGAGCTGATTTTAATAGAGAATTTGATACATACAAATTCATTGATTGATTCATTGTTACATTTTTAATTTTAATTCTTTATTATTTTCTCAAAAGTGTATACGAGTCTATCAGTGCAAATAGCTTTAAGTGCCTTGCCATAGTATTAATTGTTTTGTATATAGTTTCGTTTTTTGTATATAGAATGTTTACCTTATATTTTTTTTACATTATTTCTTTTTTTCGATTGATTTTATTTTGGCCAGATGTGATCTTTTAATTTTGTTCTATTTTGTTATTCTCAAGGGACTGTGTCCCAGAATAAAATTATTTTTCTATCTATTCTATCTATCTACTAGATTATCGGCTTTTGGCATACCACAGAGCACACCCTAACCTGGAAAGTCTCAAACAATCTCTGGTCCGAGCAGTTGAGAGTTTCCTCAAGAAATGCTGCGTTCTGCTATTGATGACTGGCCACGGAGATTAAATGGCTGTGTCAAGGCAAAAGGGTGACGTTTTTAGTAATATCTGTTTTGTTTTACTCCCCATACTTATACATATTATTTCCTAATAACGTTTTCGAAAAAAAATATAATTTTTCTGTTAAACTTGTGTATATTTCATTGTAACAATATTTATGACAGAACTTGGTATTGCGATGTTCTTACCATTGAATTGAAATTTTGGAATGCCATAAAAAGAATTATTATCAATGTATAATTATTAATAAAATTATTTTATTTTTAGCTCTTTGGATCGAGATATTTCTTAAACATATTCTCCTCTCCAAAGGTATAACATAATAATAACAATATGCTTGGGACAAATGGGAAAAGACCCTTTAGATAGTTTCAGTTTATAAAATGCATTTGCCGTTCTCACAATGCGGGGGCGGCCCGGTCAAGATCTTCCACCTACAGATAGGGTATCATTATATCTATTTATAGTACGCTACACGAATACACGTCTGATACCTAAAGGTTTCAAAGTGTTGAAAATCTCTGACTTACATTTTACAACTTTGTGTAAGGTGATCACAGCTATTCGTTTTTATCACCCCACTCCATATTAACTATGCTAAAGAAAAATACAAACTAATTGGGATTATTATCCTGACAAGTAAAGAAAATAACCTGATAGAAGTAAAGATTATCTAAATAATACTCAAGGTTGTAAGCAAAGTTCAACTTCTGTAACAGTATTTATGGCAGAACAAATGTCTACTGGGCTACAATATTTCTTTTTTTTTTTTTATTAACGAAATTTACAACTGTAATTAATAATAAATACAACAAGTAAATATAAACAAATAAATATGAACAAGTAATATGACATGTAAAACATGAAGAAAAACTACCCATTGGTAGAACTCCAATTATATTTCTATATTAGAAAGTCATCTTCTTTTCAGACGCCTCGGAAGCGTTATCAGGAATAGAAGAGGAAGCAAGGTTGGAAACGAGAGGGTTCGGATGGTTCAGAAGTTTATTATGAAAGGACAAGTATCTGGATTGAGCTAAGTCGGAAACATTTGGTACATTATGGTCATTATGGATGATTTTATTTTTGACAAAGTAGGGAGCATTAATGATTTTACGAAGGATTTTGGATTGTAGGGATTGGATACGAGAGGAATTTGATGGTTTAGTAGAGCCCCAAAGCTCGATCCCGTAAGTCCAAATAGGCCTTATTATAGTAATATATGTGAGTCTTTTGTAAATAGTTGGCAGTTTAGAGCGTTTGTCTAGTAAGTGGAGTAGTCGGAAACGTCGGGCGGTTTCTAGTCGTTTCAGTCTGGTATGGGGGTTCCAAGTGAGTCGTTTGTCAAGGTGGAGTCCTAGGTATCGGATTTGATCAACAGGGATAAGTGGGGTATTGTTAAAGGATACTGTAGGACAGGAAGTCATAGGTGGCTACAATATTAAATAATTATTATTCCTGTACTAAGCTAATTACTTATTATTAAAAACAACAAAATATTCAGAATGTTATGCTTCGTGAGAAAGTGTGATGACTAGCAGAGTGGAAGCATAACGACGGATAGGGGGAAGAAGGAGACAGTATCTTGGACGACTCTCAAGTCCGCGTCATGGAGTGTGTCCGTCCATTTCCTCCTTCGAAGCACCGGTCCTTTCACACCCCTCCTTAGATACTTCAACCCCCTTCTGCTAGATATATTTTTATTTTAGGATTTATTTCCCTATTAAGTAGCAATATTTAAAAATATATTCCTCCAAATATTAAACTTAATAATATTTACCTTATTTTTTCTCTTGCATAAAAAGGGATCTGTACCACGGACTATATGGATTTGGATAAAGCAGGCATGGATTTCTGAAGTATGAATTTGTTCCAGATATAAGTAGATAATAAATAAACTCATATTCGTCAAAATGTAAAAAACATAAATCTTTCACAGTAAACAATATGGATCTATAAAAGAAATAAATATGATTCCATTATAATGGGAGGCTTTCTCCTCCACGTTGATACGCCAGAGCCCTCTATTAGATGGTTATGAAAGACCAAACTACTTCTCCTCAATAACTTTATATTTTAAATATTTATTAATTCAAAAATTGTCCTATCTTATCGGAACCATTTTGAAAAAAAAAAAAACAATCCTTTTTAAATAAATCTTACTGTTATTTTTTTTTCAACGTTATACATTATAGAGGACAAAATATAAAATTGAGCTGTTAAACATTATTTCCAAGATAGACCGAAAATTAAATCGAAACCCGAATCATAGAACTGACTGAAGTTATATGTTCAAGTATACTTTATAAGTTATATGTTATATATACACATATATGTTTATTATTCAGCTTAATGTTTATGTATAGTTTTATTATTTCAACTTTATATACTGTTTTCCTTAGTTAAATGTTTATTTTTAAATGTGTTCTTTTCTTTATGTATTTTTATTTCTTCTTAACATAATTTCAGGTTATTTTATTTATATCTATTTACAAAGTTGTTATTTCCGTTTCATTTTATGTCAAATATTTCTGTACATATATCTACTTTATTTGCAATTTTTATTTACATTTACCTTTTTTTATCTAATCATTGCGTCTGTTAAGTTAATTTTATTTATCTATGTTTATTTTATCTATACATTCTTTAAAATTGCATATTAAGTTAATATGAAATTTTAAAGAAAATTTAATTCATGTGAATGTTTATTTCATCATTCAATTTCACTCAAATTTAAGTTGCATATAATATTTTAATTGTTCTCAATACTTGAAAATATTTATTGAATAATGAATAGTTGATCGTTGCATTATAAAGGAAAGAGAGAGTTCGGGGTGGCGGTCTAAGCGAAACTCCTAGCTGAGTTGAAATTGAGTAGTTGAATAAATAGTTGAGTAGTTGAGAATTGAGTTCTAAGTGAAACTCCTAGCTGGTGGGCTGGGTGGCCGAATGGGCTAAAGCGTGTGCACTGCACCGCCGTTGCCCGGCAACCTGATATATGAATCAAAGATATAAAAATAGTCACGAGTTCGCGTCCCGGTGCCGAGGGAGTCTTTTAAATCCCCGCTCACACCCCCTGGCCCGGGAAAATCCCGTATAGCCTTAACGGTGAGGAGCGGAGGACCCAAAAACAAAAACAACAAACTCCTAGCTGATCACATCTCCCTGAAGAAAACCTGCAAAGTCGGGTCGAAACGTTCGCTTGTAATAAAATAGTTTTGCCACTATTTAGCCTATTTATGACCGCCACCCCGAACCTTCTCCTTTCTTTGAAAATATTTAGCTCCATTTCATATATATTTATATGCAATAATGAGAAAACGTATCTTTATGTAAACGGTTATTTTAGCTTTAGTTCTACCTTCTCGTTATGCTTATAAAAAAAAAAAAAAGTATGATACGCGAATTCGCATGGTGTATGTAAACTTTTACAAATTTTAACACCTGTCTTAGGTTTATTTATTTATTTACTATGTTTTAGATGGGTTTAATAAAAATGGGCTATATGGGTTTGGATAAAGCAGGTATATATTTCTAAAGTGTGTTTCTGATACAGGTACATAATCAACAAACTCATATTCGTCAAAATTTCGCTATAGTCTTTTTATCTGTAATAGTGATTAGAGAACCAATTTCGCCATGAAACTTCATAATTCTCTCGTTTGAACAGGTCCTGTATTGAGGTCGCTAACACAGGTCACAGCTGACAATTGCACTCCGACCCAGACTACCCTGGCGTCGTGTTACCTAGCAGTTAGCGTTGCTGTGACAATGACAGGATTGTAATTTATGTGCTCCGGCACAGCGAGATAATTAAGACACGGTGGGGGGGGGCTGTGATGATGATGTTAATTGCAGGCGTTGCGAGGACGACAAAAGAGTCGCCGGCTACAGTCGGATTCATCATCCAGCCTGATGAAGACTCTGTCATTAGGACCTGATTCATGATATAATTACCGCGAGCTGCCCTAGGGATCTGGCCTCTAATTACCCAACCTACGGGCTACCTCTTCCTTGACTAATACCCGTAGTTACAACTACGCTTTTCGTCATTAGTCTCTACACCAGAGCTGGAGGGAAGGGTAGAAAAAGTGAGTTCCGCGGGGAAGAATATGGGATAATCAGCGGTGTTCGACGAGGCCATAAACCAAATATGTGAGAAAAACGCCCATAAAGTAGGTCAATGAATGAATGAATGAAATATAATTTAATTCTGGGACTGAAGTCCCCTTAGAATAATAGTATAGTTCAAAAAATATGTACATTAGTCTAGCATGTAGGTATCATACAAATATATACATAAAATACTAAGGGAATCGTAAATATATATATATATATATATATATATATATATATATATATATATATATATATATATATATATATATATATATATATATATATATATATATATATATATATATATATATATAGATAGATAGATAGATAGATAGATAGAAAAATAGATAGAAAAATAATTTTATTCTGGGACACACTCCCTTGAGAATAACAAAATAGAACAAAATTAAAAGATCACATCTGGCCAAAATAAAATCAATCGAAAAAAAGAAATAATGTAAAAAATATATAAGGTAAACACTCTATATACAAAAAACGACACTATATACTAAACAATACTATGACAAGGCACTTAAAGCTATTTGCACTGATAGACTCGTATAAACTTTTGAGAAAATAATAAAGAATTAAAATTAAAAATGTATCAATGAATCAATCAATGAATTTGTATGTATCAAATTCTCAATTAAAATCAGCTCGAATGGTTAGCAACTATCTGACTGTTCTTGGGATAGAAATTGGAATAGTAGGGTTTTGAATTTGGATATGGATGGGGAATGTCGAATTTTGATAGGGAGAGAATTCCAGAAATTGACAGACCGAACAACAAAGGAATTTTGGAATGAGGCAGATCTGTGAGAAGGCATGTAAAGGTTAGAAGGTCGAGATCTTGTGGACAGAGAATGGACTGAGGATTTGAACTGGAGAAGGTTGTAGGCGTAAGAAGGACGATGGCTGTTGATGATTCGGTAGAGGAACGTACCTAGGAAATATTGTCTTCGGAAGGAGGGGAAAAGCCACTTTAACTCAGCGTAGTGGTGAGAAACATGGGAGTATCTTGGGGCCCCGATCACAAATCTTACGCAGCTGTTCATTAGTCTTTTCAGCCTATAACGGAGCTCCACAGAGAGGCCATCATACACCACACAGCTATAGTCAAAGTGGGGGAAAATGAGAGAGGAAACTAGGAGTTTACGCGTATGTTGAGGTAGGAGATGGCGGAAGCGATGGAATAGTTTGAGGGTGGAAATTATCCGTCGAGAGATATGAGAAATATGGTGATTCCAAAGGAGGTTTTGATCAATGAAAAATCCTAAATTTTTAACAGAGGAGTAAAAGGAGATTGGCTGGTCATTAAGGTGAAGGATAGGAAAGTCTGGATGAGATCTAAGAAAGGGCTTGGAAGCAATGATAATGGCCTGAGTTTTGGCTTGTATATATATTTTTTTTTTCGATCTTCACTTAACTTAAGAAACAAGCGACTGATCTACAACACCTTACTGAGACCAATATAGACATATGGAGCAGAACTTTGGGGTTCAGCAAAACAAACGCACATGAACAAAATACAAACAGCACAATCAAAAATTTTACGAAATACTACACTATTATTTCACAAATACTACACTACATAACGACTTAAACACCCCAACAGTAAAATCATACATCCACGAAAAATAAACTACATTTCATTCATCAACCCAAAATCACACCAATCCTCTGGTTCTTTCTATCTCCTGCTCCTTGTTACCTGCAGATTAAAAAGAAAATGGCTAGAGACCTACTATACCAATAAAAGCCATATCAAGCAAATACACCTAGACAATACAAACACAACAAATTTGCTAGATGCGAAGCCGTGCAGGTGCAAATTGCATAAAATATAAATAAATAAACAAATCAATTTTGTACATGGTATGTTTAACTAATATTTTCTTTACTTTTTTTCTCTTTATTTTTATTTTTTATGTTTGTTTTTACTTAGGCCAGATATAATACTTTAATTTTGTCCTTTTTTGTAATTCTAAAGGGACTTCGTCCCAGAGTAAAATTATTTTCTATAAATACATACAAAAAATACTAAGGAAGGAGATGGTCCGGGGTCGCGGTCATAAATAGGCTAAATATTGGCAAAACTATTTGATTAAAAGCCAACGTTTCGACCCGACTTTGCAGGTCTTCTTCAGGGAGGTTTGTTCAGCTAGGAGTTTCCGCCACCCCAGACTATCTCCTTCCTTTATAACGCAACAGTCAACTATTAAATATTTAAAAAAAAATGCTAAGGAAAACACAAATATATAAAAGAAACACTGAGAGAGAGAAAAAAATAATAAATAAAAATAAATCGGCTCCTTTTAATTAACTGCTGGTGACAACGTAATTATATAAACTACGAATTCATAAAAGCTTGCGGAAGTTTGAATTTGTAGTAGTGAGTGAAATAGAAGTTGTTTGAAGGAGTTTATGGACGTAGTTGGCGTATGGAGATGGGTAAGGAGTTCCGGAAGGAGGTAGCACGAATGACGAAACATTTACTGAAGGAAATATTTTTATGGGAGGGGATATATAAATCTATAGGATGATATTTGATGTTGAGAGAGTGGATAAAGGAGCGTAAAGTAAGGAGTTCTCAGATTTAGGGTTTTTGGTTCTGAGGACTTGGAAAAGAAAAACAAGATCAATCAATGCTGCTTGCTTTATATTTATATTGCAGACAAACAAAAAACAAAACGTGTAAAAGAAATAACAAATTATGAATAACAAACTAAAAAAGGGCAAGACAGGAAGTACGGGTCGAAAAAAGAAGACTGATAAGAAACTCAAATATTCTTGTCCGATTTTCATTTTTTAAAATTTATACTACTTATTTAAAAATAAACAAAATATAGAAAAAAAATTCATTCATGTATTAGCATTATGCATATTCGTATTATATTATGCTCATGTTAAGTATGGAAGCCTATTATAATCGGGGAATCTTTCGGAGAAGCTCGGGTGAGCTCGGGCTCGCTCGTATTTCTTTACTCCCTTTCATACAAATATTCTCAGTTACGATCTCTTGTTTCTCCTTTAGTTAATTATCAAATTCTTATATTTGAATTTATATAAAGTAATATGGTTGGTCGTGAACTTAAGAAACCAACAAATACATAATGGAAAATTCTACTGAAAGTTTGTAGCATTTCAAAACCTATCATTCATTCATTATTCATTTATTTTTATTCTTTGTAGATTTAGTTTTAAAAGTTTCATTTTCATCGAAAAAATGTCATTTCTAAATGTTTAACTATCATGAAATTTTTTCTTTACTATTAATTTAGACATATAACAATCTGTCTCGTGGACAATAATTATATTGACATATGAATACATTCACACCAGAGTTACAGAAAATATAAAATTAATAAAAGCAAAATAATAACTAACTAATAATTTAAAAAACTGTGTACAATAAAAAATAAAAGAACTTAAAGATAAGTAAATTAAAAATATAAAAACACAGTATTTATATTAAAAATATTATTCAAGGAAGTTACTCGACTGTTCTAAATATGACAGATGATAAATGGTCAGGGCGCAGTCATTTTTAAAGTTTCCCCTAAGTTGACTTAAAAATTAGTACGTCCTGAGTATTTATTAATGTAAAATGTGAAATGGTTAATTACTTCACATATAAAAATTAAAGGTACTTTAGAGGAAGAAATATTGAAAATCAGCCATTTCAGCCCATTGTGAGAATGAAACCTACATTACAATAAAAATTGCTATATTTTAAACTAATATAATGAATCTAATCAAAGCCATTATTGCCGTTTCCAGCGGATCCATCAAACCCATAAACTAATGAAAATGCTGAACCATTGATGATTTAATCGATCGTTAAAGAATGCACTGATTTCCATCGATGAGCTCAGCGCTGAGTTTAATTAAGGACTTGCTCATTGACGGAGTGAGACATTATTTATTTGCACATTTATTTAAAATTAAAATGCCTACTATTTATTAAGCTACCGTAGGAAATTAATAATGGTAACAGAGGAATGGCTGTTGTATTGACAATATGAAATAATTTTTAATTTGAAATAAGGAACTAATAATTCCAATAGAGGCGACGAAACTAGATAATACCGGTATTTAATGGATCGCCCTCTCTGCCTCGCCAATCTAATTACCTATAATTTTGTTTACGGTTTGCAATATGGCTGCCTGGAGGCTTCCTTAATATCAAAAACATTTAGTCTTGCTCTGACCACGGTTCCGTTCGGGTGTTTCTAAATTTGTGATTATTCAGATATTTTGTGTGATAGTTATTAATATTATGTGTGTATAAGATTATATATGGTGTATTCAGTGTCGTCGTTTTATATTGTTAAAAAAATGATTTCTAAATATATTTCATCGCGGTTAAAAAATATGGATGATCTCTTGATTCTATAGCCATATTTAGAGTTTTAATTAACGATTTAAACAATATCGAATATCATAATGTATAACATTAACAATATTTGAAAACTAATTAATAAAAATATATCTTTTAATAGATTTAAAAATTAATTTTTTCTCACAAGAACAGAGTGTTTTATGTTTCGTTTGCTTAAATTAAATCCATCTTTAGATTCCACTGCTTTTATCATATTAAAATTCATTATTTACATGTTAAAAACGTACAGTTGACAACTTATAAAACAGAATATTTAAAAATCAAATTTATTTATATTTAATAGTAAAACGTGTAACGTAATTTTATAGAAAACCTTGTGTCTTGAAAGATATTTAACTATTGGTGTAGCGGATCCAGAATTTAATTTTTTATCTGTTTTTTAATAATTATAACTGTGAACACTTTGGGTGTAATTGAAAGACACTATATAAAATCATGTTAAAATATCTGTTGAAGATCTATAAGAAAAAATAATTATAAAATAAATTAAAGTGATAATAATGCTTTTAGATATATCTAACTGTATATAGACCGATAAAAATATATACATATATATTTTTTTCTGATTTCATGGCTTACGTCCGAAAGCTCCCCTTCCCCTACGTAATTCGCCAATTTAATCATTGAATAACGTTTTTATCTAATATTGGTTATATGGTCCAATAAATGCAATATGTTATTCCAACTTTTTAAGAAATTGTAATATTAAAACAAACTGTTTGAAAGATATATAACTAGTATTATATTATTTTGTCTCGTTACACCTTTTTTAATTTAACAATACTTTATATTTTATAACAAATCGAATATATCATATTTAAAAAAGTAATTACGAATATTAAAGAAAACTGTATAAATACCTCTAAATAACAATCATTAAAATATTTTATTAATAACAGTTATCCGAGTTTTTTTTTTTTTTTCATCAATAGGATACAGAAAATTAAAAAAAAATATGTGTTTAATTATCAGATATTTATCCTAAGTTATATAAATAAATATTTAATAAATAATAGTAATAAAATGTCTGTGAACAATAAAAAAGAAAATGCGTTGTTACGAAGAATCTGTTAGTTAGAATATTTCGATTTTTTTCCTATAGAGTGTAATAGGGTAGGCGTTGGCGGTAAACTGCCTCAGCCAATCAGGAGCCAGCTTACATCCTAATATAGTTAGCGTCGTCTCATCTTCAATAGTTCGGATTTAATTTGACTCTGGTGCGGTTCGGTTTGTGCCCAGTTATTAAAAGTTTATTTTAAATAAGTGAATAGTGCCTTCAGTGTGTGGTAATGTTGATTTATTTTAATTTCTTTTCTTCTCAGTTCATGTTTTATTTGATTCCGTATCGAAATCTGCTTGTTTTAAAAAACAAAGCAGATACTAGTGGGATACAAGAAAGAAGATGGCCATATTGGATTTTCCTGCTGTGAGTTATTAATTTTAAAGACTTATTGCATGATAATTATTTTTTTTTATTTATTTGATTAGATAAATCTTTTTTCATGTCTTTTCTTACAGAATAAACTTTATTATAACATACCGTTCCTTCATATTTAATTTAATTAAGTTTATTATATTATCTACTGTTGTTTCATAAGTAGGTTTAAAATAGCTATACAGAAAATATTTGAATTCAGATTTTATTTAAGTATCATAAATAAAATTTCTTGTAAATAAATAATATTCAAGAGTAAGATTCTTAGGATATTGCAATTATAGATATCTTATAGGCTCTGGAGTTTTAACCGACTGATATTTACTTCCCATTTTTAGTTTTTGTCCTTATATACATTTTTTTTTCAATATACCATTTCATATATAATAGATTATTTTCGTTGGTTACCATTTAGATTAGACCCCATGGGTTACTCGTGGTTCACAATCAATACGATCACACTTCTTCATGGAGTGCCGAATGCATTCGGGTTTATCCGAAAGACTGTTCGGCGTTTCATGAACAAATGTGACCGAGTGATTGTGAACCACGCGTTTAACCTTTTTTTATTTTTTACTGCGGACTGTTGTGTGTTTTTTTTTTTTTTTTTTTTTTTTTTTTAGACTAGAAACTTCAGTATGTTGATTTAGAGAACCAAAATACAGTATTAAATTTTATAATTGAAAATTATATTGATTTCGGACTGATTGTTGAGCGTATAAGATCGCTGGTTGCGAACTTAAGAACTTGCCGAAAACATAATGGAAATTTCTACTAAAACTTAAGAATATTATTCATAAAATAATACATACATGATTTATTAAATGCTCTGTTGAATATCGGTACCTTTTTCAGAATTTAATAATTAAAGGTAGAATAACTTTTATTTACTTAATGTGCATATTGGAATTGATGTAAAGAAATATGGTGGATCGCGAATTTAAGAAACCGCCAAATACATAATGGAAAATTCTACTCAAAGCTTATAGCTTGCATTTCAAAACCTATCATGCATTCATTATTATTATTTATTTTTATTCTTTGTGTGATTTAGTTTTAAAAGTTACATTTTCATATGGAGTAAAACATAAATGAATTTGCATATTTCAAACTTTTTTTCCTACTCTTATATATTCGTACATGCAGTACTTTTTGAGTTATTGGCAAATAAAAATATGAATTCATCGTTACTTTAAAAAAAAAAAAAATATTGGACCCACTTTACTCATTCGGTAAAAAATTGAGACAAACAATTTTTATTTTCAATTGTTATGGAAATTCATATTTAAGGGGTTTTCCAGATACGAAATACCAATCTCATTTTGGTTTCTTTGTAAAAAGATATTTAAACCCGTAGTCGTTACAAATTATTTAATTTATCCTAGTACTCATTTTATATGCCATAGCTATATGCCAAATATAAATCTGTCATAATAGAGCTCTCTTAAAGAATATAAACCGAAAAAAAATGTCTTAATTTTGAAGGGATTTTAGGAAGCTTTCAAATAATCATAGGTTTAATCAACAAAATATTGTTAACTTTTTGAGATATATAAAGTAAACGAATAAAATCCTAAAGCCATTGTTATTTTTTAAGGAGAAACTTCTTTTGGCGCGTTTTGCACTTTTTTAGTGGAGAGTGAATTAGATTGAGATCTCCGATGTGTAACGCTCGGGTAAAGTCAGTTAGAGTCGCCTAATTCAATTGTTTTTGCATATGGATTAAAATATTTCATAAACTAAATAATCGGACCTGCATACTGTAAGCGAGCGAATTGTTCAGCATTTCATTCTCTCTATAATGAGAGCTATTATTTATAATTTATATTTCATATTATTAATATCGTCTTGTTGATGCTTTCACTTCTATTGCTTAGTTTGAAGCACACAACTTAGTTCTTTTTTTCAACCTTTTTTCGGGGTGAAGTGTTCCTTGAAATAATAAATTTATATATGCATATCGAGTTTTTAAACCTACTATACCCTTAACCTATTGAAAACTCTCATCATACCGGTTCTCCTGTTAAGTACTCTCTTGAATTTTACTTTATCATAATAATACTCTCTTAAAGATATGGAAAAAGATTTCAATAAAACTTATTTTTTCTATTGAATAATGTAACATTTTGTGACATGGAAAGTGTTAAAAATATCTGATTCACATAAATTTATCTTGGTGGCGTTAAACTTGTAAATAATGTCGGATTAACTTGATATTTAGTACCCGTATGTTTGAAAGGCTAAGAAAATTTCCAAAAAAAAAAAAAATAAATAAAATATAAAATTCGGTATCTTTGTATAAACCTGGGAATTTTTAAATTTGACAATAAATCCACTTCGAAAATTATATAAACCTCTTGAAACTGACAATTTTATTAAAATATTAAATATAAGCGTTATTTGAATTTTTATTTTAGAGAGAGAAACACTTTATTTTCATAAAATATAAAATATAAAGGATTGCTGCCCAATTACATTGGGTTGCTATACACACAGCATACTCTTCTATCCTTAAGACAATATATGAACTTATATATAAATATACAGAAGTATTAGTTAATATTAGTAAAACAGAAATATATATATATATATACATTTTTATTATTTTATTTATCCTTATAATTTTTTTTTTTTTTTTTTCCTTTTTCCCTCTTCTCATTGTTCGTGCTTTTTTTTTTTTTTTTTTTTTTTTTTTTTTTTTTTTTTTTTTTTTTTTTTTTTTTTTTTTTTTGCTTTTTTTTTAAATAAACAAAAAATAAAACACAAAATATAGTTATAATAAATTATAATATACAAAATAAAAATATTTATATATAAGGAAATAAAAAAATAAGGTATAAAAATGTTTGGTTTATCAATTATAAATATTCCTTTTACTATAGTTCTTAATGAATAATAAACATTCTATTGGCTTATTACTTTAAATGGATGGACGATTGTGAACGGATAAAAATACAAAAACTTATCTCCCCCTCAAAATTTGAGGTTTTACTTTTCAGGATACGTAGAATTCGTAAAACGAATAAAAAATTGTTTGTCCGTCCGAATTACTGTTGTTCTAACTGATGGAAAATGTCAGTGAATTTTGTGAGGAAGCTTTACTAAACTTACTTGGTAGAAGTTCTTTATGGTTCTTTATTATTTTGGTTTGAGGTATTTTTCGAAACCAATAACTACGGAATTTTTTTTTCTTTACGTTCAATACAATCGTTAAAACTGAATTTGAGAGCATGTCCAGTTAAATCGGATATTACATTACACAGACATTAGAAGACATACACATTAAGGATTCTGCTGTAGGAAGATATGAAGGAAAACCTAAAATGAACTAGACAGAATAAACAGGTACATTATAGAGCTGCTTGGGGAGGAATTGGTATAAACAATAGCCTGAGATAGACAGAAGTGGAGCAAGCTGTCAGGCCTTTCAGAGAGAACTTCTTATTTTTGAGCGTTGTGAGCAGTCGACTCTCATGTAGCAGGCTGTTTCATGTAATTTATTTATCAATACAGCAGTAGATTCATTTCCGAACCCATACGTTCTACATCCGTATTCTTCGAAGATATATTAGTTAAAAATTTTATAATATTCTGTTATATATATACAAATATCTACACATAAAAATTATTTTAAAAAAATTTAAAAAGCTACAAATTATTGGGCAACCGTTAATAATTAAAAAAAAAAATATATTTTACTTTTAAAGGGTACTCACTCATCTCTGTTAAACAAACGATACCTAGAACTCCAAACTCTTCAATCACACATCACAAACCTCGAAGATTGGTTATCAAAGCCCATAAAATTATCTTTACCCTTCGTCAATTATAAACTCGGATACATGAACAACTAAAAAAAAACTTTATTGGTTTGAAAACAAATACAATGTTGCATAATAAGAGCCACAAAACTACTGAGACATGAGCTGTTATCTTACTGCTTACTACTAAGACTTTTATATAGTGGTGGGGAGAAGTTACTTAAGCTGCAGTACAATATTAGGCTAAATGGTGTCTAACTGTCGTAAACCTATGACTTCCTGTCCTACAATATCCTTCAACAATACCTCACTTATCCCTGTTGAACAAATCCAATACCTAGGACTCCACCTGGACAAACGTCTAATTTGTAATCACCATACCTGTCTAAAACGACAATAAACTGATCGACGTTTTCGAATACTCCAGCACTTAATAGTGAAACGCTCTAAATTTTCAATATATTCCTAAAAGACACATATTCATGACTATAATAAGGCCAATTTGGACTTACGGAGTTGAGCTTTGAGACTCGACTAAACCATTTGAATTCCTCTCGTATCCAATCCTCACAATCCAAAATCCTTCGTAAAATCCCTAATGCTCCTTACTTTGTCTCAAATAAAATCACCTATAACGACCTTAACGTACCATATGTTTCCGATTTAGCCCAATCTTAAATTAAATACCGCAACCCTATCATTTCCACTCACAAAAACACCAATCTCCCCAAACTAAAACCCCCAATGCCAATACACTCTCACATCAACCCCCCACCCCCTCTACATCCCTCCAATATCCTATTACTATCACAACCAACATAGACTACCCCACCCATTTACTAAAACACCACCCATCTAAAACCCATATCAATACAACCCAACCCTATATCACACCAAACACACCCATACAAAACCACAAACATCCCTAATACCCACACATCCACCACACAAAAACCCTCCCAAATCTTCCACAACCAATTAAACCAATCACCAAAACAATTCCCAAAACCACCACCACACCCCCTACCCCTCCCCCACCCCCATCACATAAAAAACATTCACTCTTATTACACCTCCACTAATCTAACAACAACACACACTCAAAATATCATAAAATAAAAACAAACAACACAACACAACACCTAAACCACTACCCTCAACCCTTAATCCACGAAATAACACTACCACAAAACTAACACTAAAATCAAATAAACAACCCCATCAATCCTCCAAAACCTCAACACTCCTAAAATTCCTAATATCCATCCATATTGGGCGAATCGTTAACTTCTAACATGTCTGTTTACATTAAAAAAAAAAAATAATAACACAAAAAGTAAATAAAAGATGCGTGGAAAAGCCGACATTACGAAACTATCTCACCATCGCAGTCACGACGTATGCATGTAATTTCGAAAACGTCCTCAAATGATAAAAGGACATATAAATTTCCGTGAGGTTTTCCTTAAAAAAAGAAATTTTAAATAGAGAATGATGGTGAAAAAGAATCGCCTTGGCTACCATTATAACGGCCCTCTGTTTTGTATTCATGGCTCGGGGAGGAGTAAATCACTTGCCCGCTCTGAATGCAACCCCTAACCACGACTACCCACTTTTTTCTACTTCTTTGTAGCCATCGTTCACTTCCACTGGTCGCCTCTCCCACTTTTTTTCGGCAGCGAGTGTACCTAGGGCAGAGGTGACATATGCTCCGGATTAGCATGGCTGTGATAAGGGGGGGGGAGGAAGTATGGTCTTAGCGAAGTAACTCCGTCTCAAGTAAAGCCGGGTGGCGTATTTACAAACCCTATACGGATTCAGACACCCTGTACTCGTTTAGTGTTTGTAGTGGTTCTTGGGTCTGGCCCGTTACAAACCCTATAGTGATTCAGACACCTCACCTCTGCCTGCCCTCTGGGTAACTTCAGCCGTTTAAAATTTTTAATATATTAAAATTATATATATATATATATATATATATATATATATATATATATATATATGATATTTTAATGAGGACAAGGAAGTGGCATGGCGGATATCAGATGGCAAGGAATTCTAGAAGTCAGTGGATCGGGCAATAAAGGAATATTCAAATGTCTTAGTTCTATGAGGGATATAAAGGTCGGAAACACCGGATCTTGTTTCTGTGGGTGGACCACGGGTTTGAACTGTAGTAGACTGTAGATGTAGGAAGTGTGTCTGGTGTTGATCTATAAGATAATAGAGTGATATATAAGATAATAGAGAACGTATTGAAGATTTGTTTATTATATAAATCAATAATAAAAGAAAAAATCATTGATAAGTTTTTTATCCCAAGAAATAACTATTTAAGGCGAACCCCCGACAAGCAAACTACAAAATTTTCATTCAAAAACTATCAAAACAAGAAACGAAGTTACATCGCAAATATTACTTTAACAAAGACCGTTACATGCCAACCCAATTATATATATATAGTAATATCAACTATAATTATTAATACATTAATTATTATTGTTGATTAATGTTATGCATATATTTATGTATATAAACAAATTTATTAATTTTTTTTAATGACAAATAATACTGTCAAATGGTAAATCATTTAAAAACAAATAATAAGGACTAAGATTATAATAAAATAGTAATAAATAAATAAATAATAAAATAATAATGAGCACTTTTCATTAAAAATACTGTAAATATTAATTTAAAAAAAATAAATTATGGATGAAGATTGCCGTACAATATTGTCAAAAAGGCAGAAGTGATAAGTGCTAAGTACGAATCATTTAAAAAAATAATAATTTATATATATTTTAAATAGCAATAATTATTTTTAAAAATTATTTTTGTTGAGGTATTAAATCAACACAGTATATGGACGTGATTCTAGACAAATTCCATTTGATGTATATAAGTGATAATACAAACATTTTTAAATTTAGGTACTTAAAAGTTCCTTTATAGTAAACTAGACACAATTTCCTTTAAATAAAAATACAGTTTGCCTTTGTTGAAACCATTCAAAAGGGACATTTGAGCGGCCAAACTAAGCTTAGTAGCGTTTTTCATTAAATCATGGATAATTTGTGAATTTTTTTTATCATCCTACAGATACCCCACTTTTATAAAAGCTTCCTTGTTTAATAAGTTTTAATTGCATATTAATTTAGTAGAAGTTTGTTGAAGAATAGAGTTTTGTCCTCGGGTTATGTTAAAAATTATGTGGATTTATATTCTGTCACTTCAGAGAACCTGTTCTTTCAGGAAAAATAACAACCGAAATATTATTTAATTTCACTCAATTTTTTTTTCTAAGAAGAATTTTATTCAATTAGTGTCAATTAATATCTACAATATTTACTTAACTTGAAGGCGGGAAATGTGTCGGGAAATTTTTCTAGGACAAAACTACTTACCTCGCGTCTCTGTCCCGGAACTTAAAAACTAGAATCTATAAAATCATTATTCTACCTACGGTTCTTTGTGGATGCGAAACGTGGTCACTTACATCAAGGAATGATCAACGTCTTAAGGTTTTTGAAAATAAAGTATTGCGTAGAATATCCTGACAGAATAAGGATGAGTTAAGCGAAGGGTTTAGACGGGTACACAACGCCGAATTGCGTGAACTATATCCGGTTGATATAATTGAGGTGAGTTACATCTAGGCGAATCAAATGGGTTTGTAAAATTGTTGGGCTTAGTAACGGAAAAATTCCTAAAAGGTTAATATTTGCTGTGTCGGTAACGTCCGAGGGGCAGATTTTCCAAAATTTCTTTTTAAAATGTTTATATTATTTTCTTCTTAATTTATGTCCGTCTTAATAGTTCATTTTTTTATTTATTCAGTAATATAGTATTCTGTCACTTGGAAAATAATTATAGGGAGATAAGCTCACATTAATATTATATATAAGAAAAAGATAAAATAAATAACAAAAAAATTAGAAATAAATAATAATCAAACAGTATATATAAAAAAATAAAAAATTAAAATAAGTAAAATAAAGACAAGCAGATGAGGAAACTCCAAGCCAGACTTGTCCCTCCAACTATAAAGGAAAAAACAGGACTCTAGGAGTTCCCTGCGTTACTCTCTCAACCGCGATTGCTTATTCGTAGTAATTCATGAAATAAATGAATGAGTAAAAAATCATCCGACCGCCCAGATTTTGTATAAAGAATGAATACTGAAAGTTTTTGCTTATCCTTGTTATATCGATTCAAATATTAAGTAGCTATTTCCAGATTTTAGTGTTGAAGTAACAGCCACTAGAAGTGCACTTAGCAGTAATATTGAATTGAAAATGGGATATTATCGCAAAATGCCCTTTAAAAATGGAACAGATGATCGCGTGGTTTAGCTAGAATAGAAATTAGCTCATTGAAATATAACCTCAACTCTTAGAAATTATATTCCAACATTAAAATTCTTTTATGTTTTATTTAATTTTAATATTATTAAACTATTTAAACATATATTCGAATTATTTATTTATTTTATCCATACGTAATTAGAAAAAAAAAATTATTAGTAATATATCAAAAGAGTACGTTCAAAATATCATAGCCGTTATTTACAATATATTAAAATTTGTAAATGCAAATTATATTGATGTTTTTTTTTTTATTATTATTTCTTAATGATATTTACAACTCTATTAAAGAAATACATTTAGTAAATTTGAACATATGGATATAATGACGTGAAAACATTTTTTTAATAACTACTCAATGGTAGTACTTTAATGATATGTTTACATAAGGAGATCACGGGGCTATCTTCTTTTCAGACGCCTCGGAGGATTATCAGGAATCGAAGAGGAAGCAAGAGGTTAGAAACGAGAGGGTTGGGATGCTTGTAAAGTTTATTATGGAAGGATAGGTATCTGGATTGGGAAAGATCTGAAACATAAGAAACATTAAGATCATTATGGATGGTTATTTGTAAGAAAGTAGAGAGCATTGAGGATTTTAAGAAGGGTTTTGGATTGTAAGGATACGAGAGGAATTCGATGGTTTAGTGGAGCCCCATAGCTCAACTCCCATAAGTCTAAATAGGCCTTATTATAGTCATGTATATAAGTCTTTTGTAATTAATTGGAAGTTTAGAGAGTTTGTCTAGTAAGTGCTGAAATAATCGGAAACGTCGAGCAGTTTCTTGTCGTTTCAGTCTGGTATGAGGATTCCAAGTTAATCGTTTGTCCAGGTGGAGTCCTAGGTAGCGGATTTCCTCAACAGGGATTGGTTTACGACTAAAACCTCGTAACTCCAAGTAATTGTTAAAACAATGCGTGGCTTATTTTCAAAGTGAACCCGAATCGATTTTTGTGGAAATCGAGATAAGTTTCGATTCTCTTATAAAAATACCCAATCAATTTGATATTGTAATATATATTTTTTTAAACGTTTCTTATTTTACGTTAATATTAAAAAAAAAAAGTTTATTCCTAAATTAGATAATATTGGTGTCTAAATTAGTTTAAAATTTAACTCTTTTTTTTTTTATAAGAAATTTATTGAAACTTGCATTTCCAGTATCCTTTCATTCAATCCATAATTATTTATAGGTTAGGAGTATCTATGTACTTTAACATATATCTTTATTTATAGAGCCCCAAGACTAGTTTTGAATAATTTAATATACTGGTAAAGATACTAGTTACTTCGTTGTCTACCTTCGATGTTTATATTTTACTTGTATATTTAATATAAAACACCTGCCGTCTCATATACGTGTTGGTGTAATACAATATCGTTTAATTTATTTTAAAAGCTAGACATCCTGCACTCTAAACATGAATTTAATAACAACACTAAGACCCGACTAAATTTAATTTTCAAGAGGAAACTACGTTGCGCTGTCAGCTTTCGCTATTCATGATGGTGCTTTTTTCCCTATCTTCTCTGGAGAATTTCCTCATAAACTCTCTCATTTTCAGAAGTCCGAAATTTAAAAAAATATTTTATATTAAATTTTTAAAAAATCCAACTACCGAGAATTTACTTGATGAGGCTTTGCAGCATTGAGGCAGACTTGATCCCGAGGCGGAACTTCATCGATCCTCAACCAGACCTTAAGGTAAATAAGGCCCCTTCCTAGATCCTTGGGTATATCCTACGGCATTTCTCCCTCGAAATGCCAATATTTCAAATTTTCCAATATCTTTGACGCATATTGTTTATTTATATTTTTTTTTTATTCAAACATCTATAATATCATAACTGCACCTACGAACATGATAATATTTATAACTATAGAAAAATATCCAAAACTTAAATTGCACCTAACGAAATATAGAAAACATAGACGAGAAAACGAATCTACTATGGCTGATAATATTACGATCGGGTCAAATTTCTGATTTGAGCGGCTTTGGACGGATGTGTTCGTTTCAGTGTCCTCTGAGTCCGAAAAAAAGGTGGAAAATTCACTACAAAACTAAATAAAAATAGATCATTTCGGACAACTATTAACGAAGATACAGCTTCATTTAAGATTCAACAATTTCTTATGATTGTAAGTTAGATTATAAGTTCGAATCCCGGTACCAGAAAGGGAAGAGAGAGAGAAAAGAAAAGTAAGTGAAATTTAAAAAAAAAATCTAGTGCCCGCATCACACATGTTTCACTATTTCCTATACATTTAACAGAAATTATTGTCTGACAAAATTGGGCAATGGCAAACAGTTATGTTATTTAAAAAATCAATATTGGAGTGTATTGAATTTTTTTCACTGAAATTCCACAATTCAATTTTTTATTTTATTCTTAATAGACATATTTAAATATAAAGACACTTTTCCGAAATAGGTAGAAAAGTCGTGTGAGAGGACACACCTGTTTTTTTTTTTATTACAAATTATAGCAACATTTTAATATGGATATATGAAATGAAGTAATTTTATATTTTCTGCGTTGAATTCAACACTTCAAGAATAGGAAACCGTTTATTAATCTAAGAATAAAAAAAAATTACTAGCAGATAAGTCGATATAGTTGTCTCAAAATTTCTTCAGGCCACATTAGAAAAAAAAATGAAAATATGTAAAATGTGAAGAAACAAAATGAAAGTTTCTGTCAATAGTTTAGTTTGTTTATACGATGAGTAGTCAAAATAGTTGGTTTGTTGCCTATAGTACGCAGTCTAAGATTATTCCCCCTTGTCTCTTGGGGGATACCAGCATCGTCAGCTTGCCGGAGGCAACTCACACTTGTATTGTATAACTCAATCGGGATTTAATTAAAAAAAATCCTTTCAGTAGAGTTTATTAAAGCAACAAAGGGTTGTCGGGAGCTATTACTTATAAAAACGAAACCATTTAGCATAAAACAAAAACTAAATTAAATTATCGTTCTGTCACTTGGACTTTGGTTATAGTGAGGTAAGATCACATTCACACTATATGTACAAAAAATTATAAAACGAATAGAAGAAAAATAACAATTAAATAATAATAAAAAAGTATATACAGTAAAATAACTTTAAATAAGAAAATTTAACAAAAGCAAAAAAAACAGGAATCCCTGCGCTATTCTTTCAACCACTTCACCGGTAATAAAGCCAGATGAGATTGATAGAGAACGCTTTAGCCACGAATTAAATTTAAATTAGATTTAGACTCAATCCAAAATTTTAATACTAATAACAGCAGCTCCTTGGTACGTAAACAACAGAAGTTTACATACTGACTTAGAACAACCGACTTTCGACCAACACATACGTACTCTCTACTCTCGATTTCATCTTAAACTACACGGATTTATCAACGATATGGCCACAGCTGACATGCCCATCAGGGGACCACTAAAGAAGAGCTGGATGAGAGATCTCCTTTCCTAAATTATGAAGTAGACCAAGACCAGGAAGAGGTACTGCTGGGTACTAATGTTCCTCATGCCTTATATGCAAATTTTCTATACAGTGAGATCACATCTGCTTATTATCAATACTATGACATGTGTGGATAGAAGTATGAAGAGAGAAAAAAAAAATTTAGTTGCCTATTTTTATTACAGCCTATTGTGTTGTGTTTTTTTATTCAGTTTACCTGATAAGCTGGAGATTAGAAGTTCAAATCCCGGTGCCATAGGCCTTTTAAATCTGGCATTGATTTCCCTGGCCAAGGTAGAAAAGGGCGAGGTAGGGAAGAAAAAAAATAGTAGCCTTATGAGTGTCTGAATAGTATAGGACAAATACATGATTTATTTATTTTTAAAATATATATAAATTTAACAATATTTAATTTTTAACTCTGTCAAGCTAATAATTGATACAGAATATTCATCAATCAATAGCTTGACCCGTTGAAGGGGAAATAGATCCTCTACTTTCAAAATTCCCTGGAAAGCCTTTTTTTTTTTTTTTTTTACTTCTATTGTAGTTTTAATAGCTGTTCTCTTTCTTTACCTGTACCTTGCGGTCTTGATCCTCTCTGGAGGAACAGAGAGGTCTGCTCCTTTCAAATATTATTGTGAGGTGTGCTATTATTTCCTCCTTTTCCTTTTCACTGAATCTTAAAATTTCCAGGAACCTTGTTGAGCCTTCCATTTATAGCTAATAAAATTCTTGGAATCATATTCTTTTTATACTTTCTGGAATCAGACATTCCCTTCGTTATATGTATGTATATAACATGTTTGGTGGGTGACAAGGAACATGTCAGCGAATCGATTGTTCGAACATTAGCCCAATTCATGAACTAGGGTTTCTGACTTTTAGCCTGATTTTAGGAAGAGGAGTCCAACATTTCCTACTGTTCCTGGAACTCCGCGGAGAGTTGGATGGTTTACATTTAGAATGGAATGCAAAAAGTTTTAAATGAATCATTTTTCATTGAGGATCATAAAATGTTTATTTTTTTTTTATGGAGTGTTCAAGTGGAGAATAAAATTTATTTTCTATCTATCTTGCTTTTTTCAGCTTATTTTCCAGGAAATATGTTAAATATAAAAAAAATTGGAGGTATCGAGAAGTAGGCGTTAGCCAAGTATCATTAAAATGTTTATAGCCATTCTACGTACCTTGAACATAAAACCTCAAATTTTAAGATATTATTTTAAGTGAAAATTTTGTTTGGCGCGTGTAATACTTTTTTTTGTGGCTAGTGAATTAGATTGAGTCTTCAGATTCTGATATGTAACGCTCGTGTTAAGTCGGCTGGAGTCAATTAATTGAAGTGTTTTTACATATGGATTTAAATATCTCAGAAACTAAAAATCGGACCTGCATACTTCAAGCAAGGGAATCGCTCGTGTATAAATTGCACTAGCTTGTTATCCACTGATGTCTTACCATTATGCTTTGTTATTTGGCAATGATGACTTCCAATTAACAACAATTGAATTTATTTGTTGAATTTTCAAATTGCATGTTTACAAGTTAACGTTTCGAGATATTTACTCCCATCTTCAGAACTGCAATTTCAATAAATTTTTGTTGATACATGGCTTGAATCTAACGTGCTCCATCGTTAGGTTCTAATTCAAGTTATAATAAATTAAGGTATATAACATCCAGAGCAACATCATGCTTTTAGACCAATTATTGGGTGTCTGCCATAGTGATTACAATTGCTATTATATTATCTTATTCTTCTCTCAGCTTTACTAGATCATTACTTATTCATTTTTCAATTTATCTATTCGTCAACACTCATTTTTTTAAACCAACACTTATCAACTGTAATCCTTACCAGTTTATTATACACTCATTTCTTATCTCTTATCACAATCTAGTTACTTTTAACTTACACGTTATATTCTTATTTGTTTTCTATTTTTATTCATACTTATATTTTATATTTTTGTTTGTATCTTCTATATATAAAATGCTTGATATTTTAACTACACTATCACCCACTATATCTCTGATGCCATCTTATTATTTCTCTATCATACAACTGTTTCTTATTTAATATCTACCTATAATTCATTTATTTTATTATCATCATGTACCTTTTATATTTTTTAGTCGTGATGAAGACCTGCAAGGTGGGTCAGAACGTCGGCGTAACATTTAAAATTACTATTTTTAAAAAATTTAGTATATATTGGACCTCACCCTCCTTCTCACCGACCAACATATTCTCATATTATAACACGCCCAACCATCTCTACATCAAGAGAATTTTTCAGTATTTCAATTGTATTTTGTATTAAGTGACGCCGAGTTGGAGGATTGGAAAGAGAATAAGCTCACAAAACAAAAACAAAAAAAGAATGACTGTTAAGTTTGAACATTTGGACTAAAATATCACAGACATTAAAAATCTGACCTGCATATTGGAATGTTCAGCATTTCATACCTTTTATAATGAGATTTTGAGAGTGGGATAGCTCAGTGTGTGAGCACTGACTTCCGAAGTTCAATGTCCCAGGTTCGAATCCGGCTGATAACTAGTAATTTTACATCAGCCATGGAGAGACCCTCCTGGGGCAAACCCAGCCTCTATAAAGTTGTTATTCATAATTAAATAATTAATTAAGTGGGAAAACCTTGCGGTTGAGCGTGATATTGGCCCGTCACCTTCTTGCACAATCGTTGACCATGTAACAGTACTTCCTCACATTGCACCGAAGACCCTTCATAGGTATTAGTGGTACAGGATTTTTTTTTTTATAGTGAGATTTTATTTTATTATAATATATATATATATATATATATATATATATATATATATATATATATATATATATATATATATATATATATATATGTATGTCTGACCTACCTTAACACAATGACACAATACTTGCTACTTTTGCAGACGATACCGCAGTCCTATGCTCAGAGAAAAACCCTGTTCGAGCATCTACCACTCTTCAAAATCATCTGAACGATATTGCAGATGGGGCAACAAGGTGGAAAATTAAGATGAATGAAAAAAAAAGTGTGCATATAGTATTCACTCTTAACCATAAACCTTCCCCTAAAATATATTTTAATAACATTCAAATTCCATCAGACGTAATTAGGTATTTAGGTTTTTACCTGGACAAAAGACTTACATGGAGGACTCACATCAGACAAAAACGAATTGAATTAAACAGACGATACAGTCTTTTATCAAGATTAGTTGACCAAACGTTCCAAATTATCTTTAACTTATAAAGTCTTAGTTAAACCTATTTGGACTTACGACATAGAACTGTGGGACTCTGCTAAAACTTCCAACATTAAAAACGTTTAGCCTTTTCAGACAAAGGTGTTGCGAAGGATAGTTGACGCACCGTTTTATGTCGCAAATGATACTCAACCTATATAAAGACTGACGTACAACATGAATCCCCTGACAGAAATCCTTCATCTTACAAGAAACCCGTACAGCCCACCTCGAAGATTACGTAGGCGTTGGCCAAGAGACCTGCTAATCTGATTTATATTCCAGACGTGATGGGAAGCTGTGAAGCTGCCAAAAAATTTGCTTATTGCAAAGAAATTTGTAGATTGCAAATTTAATCTAAAGTTCTATTTACATTTTTTGTTTGCTTGATTAATAATAAAATGTTTTATATTATTAATCTTGCCTTATTGATGTTTTCGGTTCTATGTGTGGTCTAAAACATATATTTGTTGTGTTTTTCCTCGGTCGATTACAAAGGTTCATTATTCAAAATACGAATAATGAAGCCTCTTTATTCCGAGTCCAGTTAAAAAATGTAAGATTGACTGTTGCATTAATAAATTGCATTCAGCATCGCGATGACCAGAAGTTCCCTTAAATGGAGACGATGAATTAATGATGTAAGAGAGTTGATGGAGTGTAATCTGGCGGAGCAGGCCGTGTCCGGCGACAAAGGGCCGGGAGTACTTCCTCTTTGTTTGCCCTCGCTAATAATTCAGCCCAACTTTTGTCCTTCCTATCTTCTTCATTTTCTCCTCTTCCTTAATTCAGCTTAGGTTACCTTATCTTCCTACTCTGGATTTTTGTTTGTGTTCGTGGAATCTACGACATTGTTTTATATACATTGTATATATATATACACACACAAATAATATATTATATATAGTACTATTGTGAAGAGAATATGTTGAATTTAAGCAGTTAAAGAATTCGGTTCCGATCACTCTTAAAAACAAACATGAACTTTTGAAAAAAAAACATTTGTTTTGCAATGTTATAGGAGGAGGGGTGGAAAGCCCCACAAAGCCCTCCCTATGGATCTGCAAGTCAGTGTTGCACTGTAGTTAACTTCATAGACAAGAACTTGAGTTGATAGGTGGCTCTGCGCAACTACAATTTCTCAACTACTAACAAGTAATTGTGACGGATACAACTAGTAATTGCATTTGTAGTTATGGAGCAACAACTACATTTCCTATGCAACGTTTAATTCAACCATTAGTTCTTGGAAAGTTTTTGTTTATTAACTGATGATATCAATCAGGCCAAAACAGCGATCGTGAAAGATTAATTATATTCATTACGTGGAGTGATAATAAACTTTATTTGTGTGTAGTCGTCTCCGAATACAAATAAATAATAAATTCGTTCTGGAAATTGGTAGAATGATTTATTTAATAAATAAATACGATGCATAGCTACTGAATAACGAGAATGGTGTGATGGAATATTTGATTTTGATTTCATTCTTATAAAATAAAATCTTGTCAGACATCTGTGCCTCAAAAGAAAAAAAGATTTGAGACGTTGAAGCTGCAAAAGAAAAAAAACGACACGTATCCTGAATAAGCTAACAGAAGAACAAGAATAATAACGGGCGTGCTATAATCAAAATGTTTTGAAAACCCGGTACTAATGATAAATACGAAAATCAGCTGTGATTTGAGCTGTGACTTACAGTTTTGGTAATTATCTAGTATATTCTTTATTAAACATAGAAATAAATTAAGTTTTATAGTAAAAGTTATTTTAATTCTGCAACCCATTTATGTCATGATGTTCACATGTAGGTAATTAGAAAGCATGATAAACGCAAACCAGCATTTGAGAAAAGAAATCCAATTAATTAATTCTGGACCAATCAATATATTATAGATCCAAATTTATTTTACTATTTTTTTATTATTAAGTAATTGTTGGGGCCGGGGGTGTTTCAAAATTAAATCACAAACCCTTCCCCGGTGAGGTTCCTCAAAGGTGAGAAAATTCGAGAAAAATTAAATGTGTTGGGAAAGAGGTGAAAAAAGAAGAGTAAAAATGAGACCTGTAAAATGTGAAAAATGCATGCACATCAAAACATTAAAAAATAAAAAATATTTCAATAAATAAAAAATGGAAAATAAAAAATCCCCTTTTGAACGTTTACAATTAATTGAATAAAAAAAAAAGATAAATAAATTTATATAAAAGTTGAGATAAACGATACTGGAAAGCTACGAGAAAAATAATACATAAATACAACATCCAGAGAAAATAAAAAGAAATTAACCATTAATAACCAATATAAATAAACTCAACTTCTAAAATTATAAACAAAATCAATAGAAAGAAAAATAACTGTACAAAATAACAAAACTAATTTATTGAGAGAACCGAAAAATAACTTAATGTTCGAATGTCTTGGTGAGAATAAAAAACAAAAATACTAGCCAGGTTGGAGGTTCCACCTGGTTACCTTTCGATGTCTAGTAATCGATGGTGAGGTGGTATCGATATGTATCGATCTCGATCGATTACTCAGCTGCGCCCAACAGCTGATCCTCGAAAATGGCGCTAGACTGGTGAGTCTGGACTGTTGGGGGTAGACTTCCTCTAGATGGGTCTAGTGTCAACAAAAGCTCCAGACTGGCTTCCTGGAAGTATTATCGCAGTATTTTGGTGTCTTAATCCCTAAGACAGGGTATTACTGCTGGGCTAGAGCGTATACACGCGATAACACATCGCAAAATAAGCCCAAATATATAAATAATATAAACTTAAATATATTTCTGAGACAATTGTCCCTCAGTTTTACCAAAAAAAAAAAAAAAATAATAAAATAAACATTTTTTTGTTAACACTTAAAAAGGGGTAAATTGTGAGAAAAAATTAACACTAAAAAAATAAAGATATGAGAGTATGCGGCGTTAACAGTAATTCTGCGCAATTATCATCAATAATTATCCAGTGGCATGCTGAATAAAATTCTAAGACCCCAAAACGTAAAATTTCAAGATGTTAAGTATTTTAATTAATTTTTAAAAATATAATACATATTTAGAATTGTAAATAGAAAAAAAAATAAATATCAAATTGCTATTTTAATATTTTTTAACAAATCAGAAACTTAAAATTATAGTGTCTCAAATTTATTAAAATAGTACTTAGTGACTTTTTGCACTAAACCGACGATATTTTTTAATATTTGAGTATTTAACTGAAATTACTCATGGGAACAAATATAATTTTTTTAATTTTATTTTGAGACTTCAGCTGAAAGGCATTATTTCAATTTAAAAATAATTTTCCTCAGTACTATTGACTGTATTTCCTTCTGCCTCTAAATGGTTCCATCTCCGTCGGCCTCTTATCCGGCCATTAGATGGCGCAGAGATACGCACGTAAGAGTCCAGGTGTGCCATTGAGAGCCCTAAACCTCTCCCGCGGGCCCTTAACTAATCCCGGAGGAAAAACACTCGAGGAAGAAAATGGATCCTCGGCTTTGTAGAGGAGAAGAGAGTTCCGCTACAGGTAAGCTTCCACCTAAGCCGTTGTCTGTTAGAGGGAGACTCCAGTAAAACAGGTCCTTCCGACAGGACGCATTGCGATGGTCTATCATTGCTCAACCCTCTCCCGCTTCTACATCCACTCTACCACCGGCTACATTTCCTCCTCGCTCTCTTCCTACGGTGGCTTCTGAAGGCTTCGGGAAATAGTAAGTCACCCGTTCTGATCTCTTATCTCCTTCCGCCAGTTTGTTCTAGGGCAGTTTTTTCAATGAACCATTTCAACTCGACGTCCAATAATTATGAATTTAATGAATGAAAGGACATTCCTCTTGGAAAATTAAAAAATTTTCTTCCTAAAGGTATTTGAAAAAAAAAAAGCTGAGGTGTGTGTTTTAGACAACACGATAGAAATGAAAACATCTACAAGGCGATATTAATAATATTACCATCCGAACTCTCTCGTTTCAAACCTTGCTTCCTCCTAGATCCCCGATAACCCTCCGAAGAGTCTGAAAAGAGGGTGGCCTCGTGATCTTCTTGTGTAAATTTATTATTTGAGTGCTATCAGAGGGTAGTTTCTCAACAATAGATTTCATGTTATTATATTCCTGAGTGCAGATTTACTAGTTGTATTTTTTTTATAATACAGTTGTAAATATCAATAAAAAAAAATAATATGAAATATATTTCTTTTAGTTTCTGAGATATCTCAATTCATATCTTCTATAAAACTCGTTATTCAGTTTTCGACACAATTTATTTTTTCGCTTCCCTAATATTATAATATGACGTAGATTTAAGTCATAATTTTTAATTATAGTTTATTACACGCAGAATGAATTGCTGAACTAATTCCTCGCATACAGTATGCATGCCCAATTTTTAGTTTCTGAGATATTTTAATACTTTTGTAAAAAAATTTCAATTAGTCGATTCTAGCCGACTTTACCCGACTTTATTGAGAAGGCAGCGCCTATCTATCGGCTCCCCCGGGTCTAAAGCCCTAAATCCACTAATATATTACTCCCCATCTAGCATATTTTTAACTAAATAAATATAATAGAAAACATCTAATACTCTTACGAATTTATCGTCATCTTCAAGGAACGTTATTATAAAACGGTCTATTGGAAAATTTTGGACTAGAATATATAATTTATATAACATAAAGATATTGTAGGCCTCGCTAACCAGGCGCTGCGTTAAGTTACAATTTTATTATAATACTTTATTACAAAGACGATAAAATGTTGAATAAATTCCCCTTGCATACAGTTTCCATAAAACTCGTTATATCATTCTGTTTTCGACACAGAATTTTTTCCTTTTCGCTTCCATAATATGACATAGCGTTAAATTATAACTTTGAAATGAAGCCTATCACAGAGAGGATAAAATGCTGAACAATTTCATCGCTTGCAGTATACATGTCCGATTTTTAGTTTCTGAGATATTTTAATCCTAATGTAAAAAAAGTTTCTATTAGCCGACATTGCCCGAGCATTTTGGAAATCTGACGTATCAATCTAATTCACTCTCCACAAAAAAATAGAAAACGTGCCAAAAGAGGTTTAATTTTCAGAAAGTAAAAATATCTGCAAGGCGGGGTTGATAATATGGTTTATATTTTTTTGAGATAGTTCAATCCATATCTTCCATGAAATTCGTTTGTGTTTATAAAATTTAGTTGTACATATATATATACTATACCTATACCTATATATATATATATATATATATATATTATATATATATATATATATATATATAGGTATAGGTATAGTTATGAACTCATGTGACTATACCTTAGTGCGGAATGATTTCTTGATTATGTATGATAACATTCAATGATAAAAATATTATTGTACCGTTGAAGACGTTGTTACTCTGTAGTATGTAGTGTTTTCCCTCTCGGGGAGCACATAATGATGTGAGCTTTATGCAAAGTCGACCTATAAAAGTTCTTAGCTTTACGACCTCTGTACTCCCAACCTTGCGGGACCTAGTGGGCAATAAACTAGCTACTGATACCGGCCTCTCTCTTAGGAATCTAATAATTTATAGCGCTATGAACTATATAACTCTCTTCTAGCTTTACCATGATCAAGAAAATAAATAATGCCTACCGTACCCGAAGGTTCGATTCCGATACTGTTCCCTACGTATACGCCTCTGCTGAATCTCTTTGAAAACCAATCCATAAATTCAGACTTTGAAGTATCCTCCCATTAATTTCTTGGTCCAGTACTCAAATATTTACTCATCATTATAAGAATTTGTTTATAAACATTCCGAAGATCGCACCAGATCTGGAAGATCCATGTATTCTTCTGGTTATTGGAGTGTTACAATCCAGTACTGAGATAACCTGTGCTGCGTTCAATGTTTGCGCTAAAACGTGAGGATTGAACATGGAAATTTTTTACGGGAAAGAGATGTAATGGGAACTGATGTAATTGGAATCAAGACCTTTATTGGACGATTATATTTTGCAGAAATGCATTAGGCCTCCAAAAAAAAATCTGGATGATTTATGGTACACAAGTGGTCCAATTGATTCCAAGTATATTTCATCCCACCATAAGTGTACGAAGGTTTTGATTTTTACTTTAATCCCTAAGATTTGATAACCGAGAAACATGTCCATATCGTAAATAAATAGACCGATCAGCAACTGACATATTTTTATGGGTTTGTCAGAAACTGCCAGTTTTGTTATTCCGTTGAAGCAGAAGTGACTATCGATGAGACATTGAGGCGTTTAGAGCGTAATGTTGATGTTTGTATTAATTATTCTTGTATCGCATTATAGATGTTCCTTGTATCCAGTTGTTTTCATATTCAATAGTATATAGATTTTAATGTTCAAGTTCCTAATTTTGTCAACGGTAGTTTTCGTTTCGATTTTTAATATTTTTTTTAAAATTATGTAACTATATTTTTTACTCAATGTTTATATATGACAATGTTTTTTGGTGTTTTTGATCAATAAATTGATTTAGTAAAATGGATCCGTCGCGATCTTCCATGTTCCAAGGCTAGCGACCTTCGGAGAGTTATACATTCCGCAATAAGACATAAAAATCAACTGAAATATAAAATCATTTTAGTTTAATATTTATAAATAATAATATATCTTTGGATTGTATCAGAGGGTGTTAATGCACCCTGTTTATATTCGTTTTAGAACCCTTTGATAACGATTATTCCTTTTGGGTCCATTGTTGATAGAACAATAAAATAAAATATTTGATATATTTCGTTAAAACGTCCGTTTTTTCAAGCGACTTTAAAAGTTTAGAGCATGTCTGCAGTCTTTCCTAATAACATTAATAGGTTGAAATTCCGTTTCTAAATAAGGCCAGTATATCCCAATGACTACTTTCTTCCCTCTCCTGAAAAAAAAAAAAAAATAAGCGATATTATCGCCCAATTTTAAGGTTTTCACTGTTTTACATCTCGTCCATTCCGAATTATAGAGTTAAAATTTTTGTATGTAAATAAGATTAGTGTTCGTGAAATACTTAAGGGATGAGCACAAATTTCTCGGTTTTTAAGGTTTTCTACATATCTTCCCTCTCTTCTTTAAGTTTCGTTAAGTTAGTTTGCTTTTGTTAAATAAAGGCGTTTTGGCAGAGTCTCCACTTTTTCCTCTATGTTTCAATATATTATAATTTTTTCCTCGCCTTTTCTGTAAGGTTTTTCGCTCCTCGAAAACATCTTGTGATTGAATTAGAAGGTTAAAAATATATTTGCCAATTTGGATGAAAATTAAAATATATTTTATTATTCTTGGACTGCTGTCCCTGTAGAACAAATTATAAGTATAGATTGCATGCCTGTATGATCATAAATAAATTATTTATTGATAATAAGAGTTAATTAAAAATAAACATATAGATGAAGGGAGAGAAAAAGACAAGCAAATTGTACATATATATATAAGACAGGCATAGGAAACTTGTACATAGGTGTGAATGTGATTTATTTACTTTAATTTCATTTAGCTTTTATCTATTATTTCATTTTTTTTTTTTAGCACAGGCATATCAACTTATTTTATTTTTTTATATTTTCTTTTCTTTATTATTGAAATATTAATTGTATTTATTTTTATTTTTTTTAAATGTTTGGTATTTTTTATTTATTGTTTATTTTGTGTGAATGAATCATGTAGCCTTAATATTAATGCCCTTAATGTGGCAGAATGTATTAATATTCAATAAAGAAAGTATTTCCCTCCCCCCCAAAAAAAGGAAACTAAAATAACCTAAATAAATTTAGGTAGTCTCTGGGGGTACTTAGATAGTTCTGTTAGGTATTTCGTAATCAGATGGATTGAGAAAGGAGTAGATGTTTAAAGAGGAGAGGTTCGAAAAAGGAAACTGATTGTACGTAGCGAATATCAGCAGAGATGGAATTCTAGAGGAAGGCGGCTTGAATTGCAAAGGATTTGTCAAACGCAGCAGTTCGGTGAGAAGGAGGATAGAGGTCGGAAATACGAGATCTAGTGGGACGGGATTGGATGGAGTATTTAAATTGTAAGATAAAAGAGAAAAAAAAAGGTGGGTCGATGAGTTCTAATGATCTGGTACAAAAATGTAGCTAGGAAGTACTGACGGCGATAGGATGGTATAGCCACTTCAACTCGGTGTAATACTGGGTAATATGCGTATCTCTTGAGATTCCGAAAACAAATCGTAATGTGCCCAATTCATAAGCGTTAAATATGGTGTTTGAAAATTATCTTTCTGGTATTTAAACTTCTTCTCTCCTCCTCATTTATTTTTTCTCTATTTTAGTGTCTTTCAAGGTTTTCTGGACTTCAACAGGCACTCCTATTTGAGCCAGAAGATTAAAAGTTGTGTGGTGATCTGTTTCATGTGCATCCATTTAAAAAATAAAATGGGATTCGGCAATTCATTTGAAAATTTATTCAATTTCTCTGGATTTGCATAATAATAAATGTTTATAACCCTGATTAAATTGTGGATGATTATGAATTTATTGAGTGTATTTTGGCTGTTCAAATGTGTTTTTTTTCTTTAGTATTTTTACTAATTTTTAAAGAAAGAAACATATTAATTTAATTAATACTAATCAAGCTACTTAATTAACTACTAATTGAAACATGATAATTAAATTAATACACTGAACGATTTTGTTAATGTGTTCTCTATAAAAAAAAAATACGCCTGTAACACAATTTTCTCCGGAATAAGGGGACTGTTTCGTTAAAGCCATGTTTCGTTCTGAAATTTTGGCTGAGGGGCGCATGCATTATCTAAGTGTGGCGACATTTGTGTTGATAACGTTCTGGGACAATATTGCTTTAACCTCGAGAGAGTCACCAATGTAGCACGTAAGTACTCTGGTGAATGTTTCTCTCTTAAACTTTTTCCTAACTTTTTATTATTTATTTCGTTTGTGTATCAATGTTTATCTCCTTTATTAAAGCGAATCAGGTCACTTCTCATTCTTATTGAAAATAAAATTAATCTTTAAGCTCCATGAGAAATATATGTTTATGCACTAATAGAAGAGACTTTTGTATTATCTGATTTTGTGGGTATTGGTGGTGTTTTCTAATTCCTCAGACTTTTTTTTTTTTAATTTCTTTATTTATTATTAATACTATTTTAATGGAGACACATTTTCGTTATTAGTTAAATGAAGTAATCATATTGAAAAATTAATGTAAGAAGAAAATTTCTACTGAACAGTGTTTTTGCACATGGTATTTACTAGCATGAATCCAGACGTTTATTTATTTTTATAAATGTCTTGGCTTTTCTTACACTCTAAAACACTACTTTTCCATAGCCTGCGTAATAAATAATAACACAAGACCAATACATAAAGCAAAGACATTGATCAGTGTAGTAGGTTTAGTGAATAAATCATTATCAATATTTTAAAGTAACTTTAATTATTGATTCATTTTTTTTTAACTTCATTTCTTCACCTATATCTGTCATAAGCAATGACAATTAGCTGGTCTGCTGTCGGTAAGAGAACAGGTAGTGTTTTGATCGGCGTGATGGAGGGGAGTGCCCAGCGGCATCCCTTCCTGTCTTGAATTTAGCATTTTTTTAGGCGAGAAAATCCCTCATCCAGCCCCCTTTCGCCTCCTAAGTTTGTTTTCGGGCATTTGAAATGTAGCCATACTTAGTATAAGTGTGTTAGTATGTACATGTAAGTTATTGTGAAATCGTAAGTAGTGTGTCCGTATGTGATCGTTAACTGTTGGCATGTGAAGGTCTTTATGTAGTGTAATGTTTGTGACGTACCATGGAGCTTTAGTTATGATCCTGAATGTTTTGGACTAAAAAGTTTGTAGTTTTCTTATATAGTATGTAGTTTTCTATATGGGCTTAAGTAGATAATTGTAAATGTTCAATTTTTTTAAATTTAATTTTGAGCGTCTTGAAAGAAGTGAGTATAACAGTCGTAGTCTGGGGTTTAAAATTTTTCTTTTTTTGTTGATATGTGGGCTCCATTTCATTCTTCTGTCGAATGTCAGTCCAAGATATTGTATTTTATCTGTTTGAGGAATTTCGATATTGTCTAGGTAAATAGGAGGGCATGTTTCATGTCGAAGAGTGAAAGTGATGTGTTGTGATTTGTCTTGTTTAAGTCAAATTCTCCAGAGTTTGCACGAATCGTTTAGATCTGTTAGATGATGTTGTGAAGTCTTTGTTGGATTTTTATGTCTCGTTAGCAATTCTAATCGTCTGCATAAGTCACTATAATAGTTCTGGCGCTGTTAGGAATGTTGTGTGTATATGATGTATAAAAGCATTGCGAATACTCTAGCTCAGGACATGTCTGAAGAATATATTCTATATTTCGGTCCCATTTTCTACAACTATAGAGAACGCTTCTCCAGTTTTAAATTTCTCTTAACGTTGTGCTCTCATCCTGTTATGACTCGATCTGATTCTTTGGTGCATAATTCCACCTTTCTCGAAGCTTTATTTATAGAGGTGGCCTCTTGAAGAGTTTAAGCACAGTTTGCTTGAGGGGGTGTAGCTCATTCGATTCAAATTGATCGGCTATTTCAGTCCCGTGCAGTCCGCAGTTTCCTGGATTCCATAAGAATACAGCTCCTTTTTAGTGGAATTCGAGTCGTTCCATACCCAGAAATATGTTAGCACATTGTTAATGTGTCATCCGATTCCAATTGATCGTGTTACTTGATCATTAGATTTATTATTTTTATTGATTAGTAAAATTATATATTTAAGGAAGTTAGTCGACTGATCTACATATCATAGGTGATTAGCAGTCAGGACAAAGTCATATTTAAGGTTTCAACCCAAGTTGGGCTATACGCAGGGCGTGTCGAGCACTGAAATCACAAGCCAATTGTTCAAGTAACAAGCCAGTACTTGAACACCGTCATAGCTCGAAACACGTACTGATGATGACCCACATTCTTGGGCTGAAACGTCGGCATCAATAAAAACCTACAAAATAACACATAAAATTATACATATAAATGTTATGATTGAATATAATTCTCAACGGAGAGGGTTAAAGTTTAGTACGCAAATTACATAATCTTGACAGAATTCGATTGATCGAGGTTTATCTTAGATGTATTTTTGCAAGGATAAGTAACCCAACACTTCGGCCTCACCATCAGAGGACTGTAGCACAAAGGAGGATACTTGGGGGGGGGGGGGGCGGCAATTGAGGTAATAGGGAGGGGATCGGATTTGGGAGCGGCGCTTTGGAGTCCTATAGGTATCAGCTTTCACAGGCACCTTTGGCAGTCATTTTAACGCCTTATAGAATTAAATATTATACGTACATAATAATTTTATATTATAAAACTATATGTGATTGAATAACCTGTTAAATGTTAATTGGATCTTTAAATATAATGTGATAAAAAATAACTTTATTCTCAGAAAATATCTCTTAGAAATTACAGTTGCTTATGGGCAATGGATTGTTGGTCAGAGGTATATGACATAAAATAATTAAAAAGATATAACATTTAATTATCAATACATATGTAGCAAATTATTTCGCGGTAAAGATCCCTTTTTATTAAATTATTAACATCCGTCTAAAAATTGGTTGGAATGATTTAATTTTGTTGTAACCTACAACTTTATTGTTTAAAAAAATTCTTGGAAAATTTATTTATTTAATGAGGTACAAAAACCCATTAACACTTATGTGCTTTCCACTTATATCGTAGGATAATTTGATGACAAAATCGAGAAAAAAAGCTGGTCTCTAAAAATATTGGGCCGTGTGGCGTGATATTGATCCCCAACATGTCAAAAAAACGAGGTTGCATAGACCAAACGCCTCAATATTTTTGTAGGTCTCCTTTTAGTGACCAATTTCTGTTATGGTTCAAATAGAAAACAAATGTGTATTCTGGATATTTTATCAACTCATAACATTACTTAATTTATTCAGAAGACCTTTAGTTGAAGCTACTTACGATAATGTTGCCCAAAATCGGTCTTGGTCTTGCACTTTGACTTAATTATTGCAAGACCAAGACCAGGAGTGGTAAAAAAACTGGTTTTTTAAAGTGAAAATTAAGGCAAAATATTTACTAATACTTGACAATCTTAGTTACTATGTAAATAATTGATATAAGTAATATACTTTTGCATCTAACTTCTCTAATTTTTCATTCGGGCTTAGTTAAGTTTTTCTCCTATCTGAAAAATTACAGTAATATCTCTATAATAATAAGATAATAAATAACTGCAAGACTGTTGCGAGACTCTTGCGTAAGACCAAGACTGAATTTGCAAGACCAAGACTTGTCTCAGTTTCGCATTTGGGCAAAACTAATTTACTAAGAATAGATATTGTAAGAATTTACATCCGTATAGATATGTTAATAATTTCATATAATGAAGTCTGTACAACGAAATAAAAATTGTGAAAAATAAAATGTGCGGTTTTAATTGAAAAAATAAAATAAATTGAATTCCTCCAGTAAGTAGCCAAAAGATGTTAACCATGATAAAATAATAATAATATAAAAATAAAAAAAAATGAAAGAAAATGTTTGATAACAAGAATGTAATACGTAGGTATGCTATGCCTCTACAATATTTAGGCAACACTAGGAATGACATTAACGTGGTCCTATATTGTGACAAATAATAAATTAATATGATAATAATTATTAAAATTATATATTGAAATGACATAATGAATTCAAATTGTTGAGCTAGACTGACCATATACACACGTGCACACACAGATCATATTGCGGTACTTGGTCATTTGAACTCAGGAGACTTCAAAACATGTATTTCCGTTGAAAACTCAGATTCGAAAATTTTCACGATTGCAATATTGTCCCTTATTATACATTTCATATATATGTAAGGGAAAGTAAAAAATGAATAACTATAATCGTGCATTATAAAAAAAAAAATGTACATAATAATGCTGTATAACAAGTGCATATAATTTATGTGTCGGAAATTAAAGGAATTAAGCTATTTTTGTAAAACTGTTATTCATAAGTAAAGCGCAAATAAAGAAAAAAAAATCCTTGTTACACATATGTAGTACATTGTTTGCCAGTCTCTGACTATTTTGTGAAATAGTAGAGTTTTTCACGAGAATGGTTGTGTGACAAATTTTTAAAGAGAAGCAAAATCAAGAATTCGGTGGAATGATAGCAAAGCAAATATATCATACCTTTATTTCAAATATATCTAAAAAAATTAAATTTATTCGTGTTAGTTGGAGCATGAAGCAACGGTTGTTGGTCTAATGAGTAAATTGTTTAAAATGGGTTATCTTCTAACCTGGGACTAAATTAATTTTGCCCTGAGTTAACCTTATCAAGGTACTAGTTATGTTCGTTAGATAAACTAGTACACACTAACTTCCTTACTAACTCACAAATACAATATAAAAATGATCAAGCTGGTCTCGACTCCGATAACGATTTGGTTTCGCGTATTTAAAGGACATTGTGCAACTTCCTCCCATGAGAAGAAGCTACCAAGAGAATAGGCTCTAGAAGAATTTCGAATAGAATAGGCTCTAATAGAATACTCTCGAAGAGAATAGGCTCTAGAAGAATTTCGGAGAATCTACTGTCGAAGATTGTTGAAAACTCAAACATATGGAAGTAGAAAATAACTTTAATTTGGCAGAATATAACTGAGGAATGGGCCCTTTTTGGTGGTAAAGTATGCTTTTTTGGTAAAGATCTTGTGCAAAGTTTAAAGAAACAAAGATAATGGTCCAAAATAAGATCATGCCCTTCTAGGTGATATACTGATGGTTTGCTCAAGGAAGGAAATTGAGGAAATGTGCATATCCTCTTCAGTGGTGTACACCTAAATCCTTCAGGTCAGCCCCAACATCTTCTAGCCATCGCAGTCGAGATCCCCCTGGCTTCTCGTAGAGCAGTTTGTTAGGGATTCTATCGGAATCCATTTTGTCTAAATGTCCCAACCATCTTAATCGGCTTAGCTGGATATAAAAGACGTCGTTTTCCTCATCAACCAACTCCTTGCAGCTGCTTATTTGATATAATTCGCCATGCATGCCATATTAAAGGTACTTTAGAGGAAGACGTATATGAACATTGGGAATTTAAGCCCTGTAAAGTGACATCAATGGGGATAAGACCTAAATAATATTAAAGACCACTTAATTATGCAATGATAAACCGAATTTAATCAAAATCGTTGCAGACGTTTTTGAAAAAATTGTAAAAATGTATTTCACCGTAGCCGATTTTAAGGAAAAAGTTGCTGTAACATCAGGGTCATATACCTATATTGAATAGGTAATATCAGTTTCGTAGAACATTCTAGTTTTTGAGCTAGACTGTTCACTTACGTACATATATACATACATACAGACCATTTTGCGAGACTTGGTTATTTGGACTGAGGGGACCTTAAAACATGTATATCGGTTAACAACTCAGATGCGAAAATTTTCCCGCTCGCAATACTTATCAAATTATAGGTAACTATCGCAATACTTATCAAATTATACTCGCAAATATTTCATATATAGGTAAGTGAAAGTAAAAAATGAATGAAAATCTATCTACTCCCGATAAAAACCTAAAATGCCCGTCGTAACTTTGGAAATGAATAAATAATCAACAATTGCGGAATATATTTGTCTTTTTTGTCTTCTTCCGCCATAATTATTATAGTTATAAACTAATTAGAAACTCTATGGCCCCCTTTTTCTATTTAACACTAGGAATTGAAAAAAATATTCAGTTATGCAAGTAAAATCTCCATTTAAAAAAAAAACAAATTTTTTGTATTAGTGGTGGACCCGCCGAAATACAGATGTTCTAATAATGGCCAGAGGGTCGGCACCAGTAATAGACATACCTCAGGAAAATTCTGAAATCTGTATTTAACTATATAGATAACGATAAGGTAAATGTTCAACTTACTCTTAGCGAAACTGTGAGTAGAAAATTATGAAACACAATGATAGGTATTTTAAAATTTTCTTTTTGGAACTTTGTTTGTACAGTTGTCAATAAATGACATTGTTATTTGATCTATAATCTCTATTGTCAATAAGGAAGCTTATTATTTACATTTAAACTCCATCACTGGGTCCCCTGTCCATAACTGGTTCGTTCACTCTATTTGATTTTTTTTTCTATCCGGGCGTTTTACTTATTGATATTTATCTATAATTTCTAAAGATATTTATGATTTCCCCGAGGTGACGAATTTCCCCCTAAAGGCTCGGGAATAATATGTTTACCGAACGATGAGGACTCAAATTCAATAAATAATACGGCGAGGTGATATAAAGCCGAGATTGGAAGGGGCGCCTTCTGGTATTTATCCTCAGTGAATGGAATGAAAGGCAAGGAAACATACAAAAACGACCGACTATTTCCTCCCCAATGAGAGCAATGAGGGATAACGATTTCTTTGAGTTTTGCTTTGTCAAGGAAGGTCAAAAGGAATCTTCGTCTCGTTTATTGCTTCTATTGTCCTCCTGAAAAAGGGGCCCTTCTCGTTCGGCCCCGAATCACGCGTCCGCCTCTCGCCTGCTCCATATATTCTTATACTTTCTTATTTATTCTTTGTTATGTATTTATCTTGAATGATGAAATGCTCGCAGTCGTTTGGAAGGATACAAGACAAGGACTCGCAAAAGACATGGATGAATTAATTATTTTTTTATTAAATTTTCTTTTAACGTTTCGGGCTTTTCTGAATGTTTTCAGGTGGGGGTTGCAAAAATAAGTTATACATATAGCGAAATCAACGTAAAATTAATAGAAAGATTTTTTTCTCTTTTACTATTTATCCAATAAACTCCAATAAATCCCATCAAATTACCTTTACCCTTCGTCGTAAACCACCAACTGCCTGTCCTACAGTTTCCTTTAACAATACTCCACTTATCCTTAAAAAAATAGGATACCTAGGACTCCACCTGGACGAGCGACTAACTTGGAATCCTCATACTAGACTGAAACGACAAGAAACTTCCGATTACTTCAGAACTTACTAGACAAACGCTCTAAACTTCCCATTAATTACAAAAGACTCATATACTTGACTATAATAAGGCCTATTTGGACTTAGTTGAGCTATGGGGCTCCACTAAACCATCGAATTCCTCTCGTATCCAATCCTTACAATCCAAAATCCTTCGTAAAATCCTCAATGCTACTTACTTTGTCACTAATTAAATTATCCATAAAGATCTTAATGTTCCTTATGTTTCAGATCTGGCCCAATCCAGATACCTATCCTTCCATAATAAACTTCAGAATCATCCTGATCTCCTCGTTTTCAGGCTTGCTTCCTCTTCGATTCCTGATAACCCTTGAGGATGGCCTCGAAATCTTCTAATTTAGATACCTTATTAGATTGCTACCAATGGATAGATTCATGTAATTGTATTTCTCTGTATCATATTTACTGGATGTATATTTATTTTATACAATCGCAAATTCTTCAGCTTTTATATAATTTTTATTGATTACACATAAAAAATATTATATGATTTTATATAACACTATCACATACCGTTAATTATTGATAATTTCATTAGTTGTTCCATAATATAGAGTTTGAGTTTTGTTCAGAGTTGAATACCAAACCACCTCATTTTCACAGAAATTTCAGTTCATCGCTTTTTCCTCTTACTCTGCTCTTTGTTAATGGATGACGTACAAAGTGCTGCAACAAATAAATAGCAACATTTTTTTTTTTACGTAAAATTACATTCCTGTATACGGATCGTTTGGGCAGAAAAAGTTCAAATGCTTTCAGTATCGTTTTTGGTTCTTTTCCGTTGAACATTTAATTAATTCTGTTTTATTTCAGTCTTGTTTAAATATTTCAAATTATTCGCCCAATTCTGATAATCCGGTATGTTCAATAAGGAAAAAACTGATAATACTGAAAGCAATGCGAGGACAAAGGAAAAATATAAAATGAACAGATAAAGTTTTATGGAGGTATATTAGTTTATTTCTTTTTTTTTTTAAAGTCATATTATAAATTTATTTATCAGAACATATTAAAAAAGAACTAAGTAACTACATTAAAACCCAATTTTCCTCCTTTTGAGATATTTCAATTTTTGATTAACAAACTTCAAACGGTCTTTTAACAGCAACCCCCATTGTGGTCTGAGAATTGCAAAAACCCATATTTTCAGGTTCAAATAATTTAACTTTACTATGTTTTTCAATGTGGAATATAGTCAACTCATATATTCCAAAAGTCTAAAACACGATTAAAAATATTGGTTTCCATGATTTTCAATAAAGTATAAATAAAAAGCCTGTTTGTAAAAAAAAAATGTTTCAACTTGTTAAGTATCATTTTGGTGAGTTCTGAAAATATTTTTCTATTGTATAATTTATTGGCTTGAGTCTAATAAGTTAGTTCTTGATATATTCTAAAATTGCGTATTTCCATGGCGTAAGTTAGTACTCAACGGGTTCTAGCATTTCGTTTTCCAAAGTATAAGTATCTTGTGCCAACAGCTGCCAAGGTCTTTCTTTAATCAAAATTTTTTTGAACCCTGTGCTCACGAATAATAAAAAAATCAGCTGCAATAACTTGCGTTTTTGGTTGGTAATTATCTAGCTAATTCAGTAAAAAAATCTATAAGAACAATGAAACCCTTCTGTACATATACATATACATGGTGCCACGCTCGGCTTGCTTAACTATTTATTTATATATATATATATATATATATATATATATATATATATATATATATATATATAGAGAGAGAGAGAGAGAGAGAGAGAGAGAGAGAGAGAGTCGTTTTAATGAAAAAAAAAAATGTTTTCAATAACTTCAGTCTTTCCATAGATTCCCCTATCTACAATCGGACAAGAAAACATCCGCAAGCCAACCACTTTTAAACACTCGTGCTCGCCATGGTTTGGATAATGTGTAAATGCCGATACAGCAATGAATTATAGACAAACGAAAACCAAGCCGCTTCAATAATAATCGCTTTTTTATTTATATTTAAAGCATTGGTTGGTACAAATATGTAACATTTTAAGTAATTTTACTCTTGTGCAGAACTATAATATAAGTATACGGGAAATGTATACATACATTGGTAGGAACAAATGTGACTATGTGACTTAGTACAGCTGTAATATAATTGTATTTGTTATATTTGATCTATTTTTCTAATTTTGATTTACTTTTCTTTTCAGGTTAGTAAAATTTTAGAAGACTGTAGAAGTCGTTTAAGGTATGTCTTAATTTTTACGAAGTATTTAGTATTAGTGTTAACGCCCGAATCTGTGCATTTTATTTTTATTTACATTTATTTTTTCTCACCGTTCACTTTTTTTTAATGCTAATTTATAAATATTTATTTATTTTTTTTGTAAAATGTTTAAGGGATAATTGTTCCAGAAATTTAATGTATATTGTTTGAATATTGTCTTTATTTTGCGATGTATTATCGCGTTTGTATATATACACCAGCTTGGCAGTAATACTGTGTGTTAAGGATTAAGGCACTTATACTTAAAGATAAGACTGCCGGGAATCAACCAGGAGCGAATTTTCGTAAACGCGGTATCTATGTATTTGGACATCAGATTCCCCACCCCACCAGCCGCTCATAGCTCAACCTCACCTAGCGCCATTGTAAAAGTACAGCTGTGGCATCGGCAGTCATCGATCGAGATCGATTCGATATTTCCCAACATCGACTTCATACCTCAAAAGTTAACCTCGTTGGAATCAGAGTATACTACCTCCAATTTGGATCGTTCTTTTTTTTGTGTTCTCCCCACCATCGCCAGGGAATACTTAAATATTGATTTGAGTATTTCCTCTAATTACTTTTTGTGAACTTTTAAAGGACGCTAAATACTTTTTTTTTTTTATTAATAATTATAGAGCTCTCGACCAATCTTCGCTGGCTTTAGTACCAGTGACGCGGTTGGGAGAGTAGCGCAGGGTTCTCCTGGAGTTCCCGCGCCTGATTGTATATAGGTATGCATGTGTTTTTTTTTCTTGCCTCTAGTTTTAATTTTCTAATTTTTTTAGGTTATTTTATTTTATTATCTATTATATATACTTTTGATTATTATTTTGTTCTATTTATTTTATTTTTTTGTACATATAGTGTGAATGTCATTCTACCTCACTATAACCAATGTCCAAGAGACAGATTGTTATAATACTCAATAATAAAAAAAAAAATTATTAATTATAATTTTGGAAGTTTTTATTTATGTTAATTTTTAAGGATATTTATTTGATTTTCATTGGATTGTATTTAATTTCTATTTTTATTTTAATGAATTTTTATACCATTTTTTCTTTTGTTTGTTTGGACTTCTCTCTTTTTATATCTCTTTTTTATTCAGAACTAGTGTCCATGTGACAGATTGTTGCAATACTCAATAAATAAATAAACAATATTTTTATCTAAATATAACTCTATAAACATTCGAAAGGGGGAGTATTTATTTATTTTCCATCATTAATCGATTGAATATTTTATTTTATATTTTGTTATACATGCATTTTTTTATGTTTTACAGGTCTCATTTTTCACTTATTTTTTACTTGCACTTTTTTTTTCTGTTCTTCTTTTCCTCGCCTTTTAAGGTATACGCGATTAGCCCGAGCCGGAGGTGAGGGCGGGGAATTTTAAAATCCCCTCCACCACCGGGACGCGAACTCGTACTTAATAATAACACCTCTAAAACATTCTTGCTCAATCTCCACTGGGTTTAGCTCTAGTGACGCGGTTGAGAGAGGAGTACAGGGAACTCCTGGAGTCATACTTTTCCCTCCACAGTTGGAGGGACAAGTCTGGTTTGGAGTTCTCTCGCCAAATTGTAAATATTGTATATAGGTGTGTATGTGTTCTTTTTATTTATTTATTTTTAGGTTATTTTTTTCTTATTTATTGTATATATATTATTTTTCTGTATAATTTATTTTATTTATTGTACATATAGTGCGAATGTAATCTGTGAACTCTATTATAAATGTCCTAGAGACAGATTGTAATATTTTTCAATAAATAAGTTTGAAAAAAAAAATAATAATAACAAATCTGTTATCCGGTTGCCAAGCAACTCGCGGTGCTGTGCACAGGCTTTAGCACATTCGGCCACGCCGCCCCCGGATGAAATATATATATATATATATATATGTATATATATATATAGTAAGGAAAAGTTTTGCGATTGTAAAAATTTTCTAATCTCAGTTTTCAACGGAAATACAGGTCCTCTGAGTCGAAATAACCAAGTTCCGCAAAATGTTCTGTGTATGTGTATGCCTGTGTGTGTGAACAGTCTAGCCCAATACCAAAAAGTCTTAAGAAAGTGAAATTGCGTATTGAAGGTTTTTATATGCTTGAGATGTTACAGCAACGTTTTCGTCAAAAGCGGATAACCAGAAGTGGCACTTTATATCATGGACTAAACACATTTTTATGGTTTTCTCGAAAACGGCTCTAACGATTTTGATTAAAATGATCATCTCTGTATTATTAAGCAGTTTAAAATAAATGTAGTTTTTAGGCTGATTGATTTTCAATTTAATACTGTAAGCGAGGAAAATGTTCAGCGTTTCAACTACTTTGTAATGAGCTATTATTTATAATTTATATTTCATATTATTAATCCCGCCTTGTTTATGTTTTTAATTATATCGTGTGGTCTAATGCACACATGTTAGTTAATTAAATTAATAAATCGTCAATAAAAAAAATTAAAATTAAAATTAGTTCATAAATTGTAAAAATTAAAAAGAAATATTTTTTTTAATTGTGAATTATCCTCCCTTTTATGCCATATTTAAATATTTTTTGTTTCATACAAAAATCCAGGCATTCATTATAACGATCCAATTTCTCGGTTACAGCGCTGTGTGCGTTGTTTTTCTTTAAAAAATTTTACATTTATAACATTTTCTTTTATTTTGTTAATTTGAAACAGGGTGATTTTGATTTGAAAGGCCTGGTCAACAACACTCTACTTGATTCCGAGAATGTAATCCCTAAAAAGTTTTTAACAAAATTAAAGCTTTTCAAAAAAGTTTCCAAAGCCCTTTTACAAATATGGAGTTTCCTCCTATTTATATTGTTTTCACATTTAAGAAAATATTTTTTTTTTTTTTTTATAAAAAAGAATTTTTAATTAGAGAATTCTATTCATCAGTGCTTCGACCGCTGATTTGCATTCCATTTTCTTACAACAGTTGTTGCAACATATTTCCTTGTTGCTTATTATGAAATATTATACCATTTAATAAAAATCAAAGACAATCACAGAGTCGAAAATTATAATAAAAATATATTTACCTTTTAGGTTTTCTTAGAAATTACTAAAGTTTATGTCAAAAGGAAAACCTGGTGATTATAAAATGACAAAGCTTCCTTGACTACCTTCATAATTCATTAACCTGAGAACCTTTGCTTGTCTTACTTTATAAAGTTTTATTATTTTTTTTTTTTTTAATTTTAGCTTTATGTAGAGTTTTCTGAGAGTTTTTTTTTATAAAGTTAACATTAATCTGGTAGTGTATATATATTAAAATGAATGGTTCGCGGTTTAATGAAAATAAATTTAATTGTATCTTTTGTATAGTATTTATTGTTGGAATACGAATATGAAAGAATAGAGCCGTAAAAATATATTGTTAAAACACGATATAGTCCGTGGTAGAGACCCTTTTTTTATCGAATTGTTAACAGCCTGAAACTTTGTAAATAGTTTTCTCTCATCATAACCTACAATTATTTTATTTACGAAAACTCTTTGAATTTGGACGTTTTCAATCTGGAGGAGGGCAAACTTGTCTATTTAATTAGGTACTAAAAACTCGTTAATACCCATTTGCTTTCTAGTTGGATCGTACGATAATTTGATCACAAAATCGACAAAAAAAAAGTTGGCCTTCAAAAACATTGAGCCGTTTGGCGACACCTGGACCCCTAAATTTTCAAAATAACGATGTTATATTGGACAAACGGCCCAATATTTTTGTAGACCACATTTTTTTATCGATTTTGTGATCAAATTATCTTACGATCCAAATAGAAAACAAATGGGTATTTACGAGTTTTTTGTACCTAATTAAATAGAAAATGTTTGTTGCCCTCCAGATTGAAAACGCCCCGATTCCAAGAGTTTTCGTAAATAAAATAGTTGTAGGTTCCGATGTTATGAAACTATTTACAATGTTTCTAGCGGATGTTAATAATTCGATGGGAAGACGTCTGCACCACGGACTGATATGAAGAACTGTCACATCTTTTAGACTATAGATCTTCACTCAATAGCAAAACAAGAGACTAATCTACACCATCATACTAAGACCTATTTGGACGAACAAAGCAGAAGACCGTTGTGATTCCGCAAAATGCGTTTACATAAACATAATTCTAACCATAAAATCCAAAACCGCGAAATTTTAAATTCTTGATTTATTTCAATTATTCACCATACCTAACATTACACTCTTATACTCTCAATCATCTAAATTCAATGTTCCTATCTCTTTCTTTCTCACTGTAAACTGGTGAGCCTCAACGACGACTAAAAATGTAGTGACTTAGAGATATCCTCAAAATGTAAATACATATTCAGAAAAAAACAACAAGAGAGAATAAACGACAACATATTTGTTTGATATATTTCAAGTAGAAACTTGAAGTAAACCAGATTTCTATATTCTTATATTTTCTAAGACTTCATGTTTTTTTTTGTTTTGTTTTTTTTTAATATATAGCTTAGAGGAGGTCAACCGACCTCACATTGTTACGTAATAGCTCCAATTTAGCAGTGGAAAATCGGTCTTGATCCATAAATTATGACCGCTATGACTCAGTATATTACCTATATTTCTTTCTATCGGCCAAACCTCAAGGGAGCTACTGACATACTGGAAGACCACATCTCGATTCCTGATTTCATACAAGTGAAATCTTGCCTGGATCCGGTCGGTGTAAGTTACCTATAGTAGACTGAAGGGCCTCACATACCGAGGGAGAAAAATCTCGGGCAACGTGTCCTCTGGAGGACGGTCATTCATCCAAGTACTAACTAACTCGATTTTATTTAACTTTGATTAATTATTACAAGCACCTTAACCCGTTCAGCTATCTCGCCCACATATGTATACGTTTAAAACTCTTTGTATATACAGTTCAGAAGGTAGTGTTTTGTGGTTTTTAAATAGATTAATAGAATTGATTAAGAGACTTTCTTTGCCTACTGTATGTATAATAATGAGGTTTTTTTTTTTTATGGTCCTAAAAAATTTTCACATCGATAATTATGATGAAAATTAAGAAAGGTGTTCTTTAAAGTTTGGCCACATTAAAAATACACTTCAAAAGTTTTTTTTCAGTTGTGCCAGAAAATAGCTTTTATTCACAGTACTGTGGTAAGTGAAACTCATATAATGCGTACTTCAGGTTTTGTTTTTTTTCCATTTTTTTTTTTTTAATAATAGATAATTCCAATTTCAGTCTTTTTGTACCCAAAAGACTTTGAGCAATTGCAATAACACTTGGAAATTACGATTTTTTTTTACGTGTTGGTAGATTTGAGCAGAGGCCATTAATTAGTAGCGGAACAAATGACAATAAAACGAGGAGATTAAACAAAACGTGACCAACTCACCTTCTCTTATCTGTTGTGAGGTTTATGGCGCAGCTTTATCGAAAATATTTTATGTCGTATTTAACTTAATGCATACAGGCATAATATCCCTTGTAATTTCGGCGAGGAGAAATAAACTAGTGTATTCTTCAATAGTATATAATTTCCAATCACGGCATAGTTTGAATTAATTAGAGGATTTACATGAAAAATCTTTTTTAAAACATTAAAAAATCGATTCCAATCCTTTTTTTTCTTATTTCATTGAATAGTTGTTGGGATGTTCATGTCCGTTATATATGATGTCATGAGAAATAAATTATGTTGTGTTAGCTATTAAATTTTTAATTGCATTATTTTTTTGTTCATATTTTTCTGAAACTAAAGTTCTTCCATGATTGTTCAAATAGATCTTAGTAAGGTAGTGAGTTGATGATTAAATCCAAAAAAAGGATGACCTTAAAAAATATTAGACCGTTTCAAGTATATAACCCTGTTATTTTGGAGAATAGGTCACGCCAAACGGCCCAATATTTTGTGGGCCTCCTTTTTTTTTTCGCACTTTGTTATCATATTATCTTACGCAATCATATTGGAAAGCAAATGTATATTTATAAGTTTTTAGTGCCCAATTAAATAGACAAAGTTTGCCGATCTACAGATTGAAAACGCCCTAATTTCGAGAATTTTCGTAAATAAAATATTTGTAGATTGCGATTAGATGAAGCTATTTACGAAGTTTAGGCGGATGTTAAAAAAAAAAAATGACCGTTTTATCAAATTCAAGATTTCAAAGGACTGTAAATATTTTATTTCTATTTAATACTCACCAAGCATTCTCTAGCCTTGTTTAATCCAATTCGACTTCTTAAAAAAAAAAAAAAAAAATCAGTTTAGTTATTTGTTTCAAACAAGAAACATGACAGTATCCTACGAAATTCTCATAATTTTAAGGCACTACTGAAAATAATCACAGAAACTGAATCAACTGTTAAAATTATTAAATATGAAGGGGAAGGGGTCCTTGACCAGCGCCCTGCGCGGCGTTGGTTTGAAAAATTTAGCAGTGGAGATACGACGTTGGAAAAAAGAAAGGATCCGGGAGATCATTAATGGATATTGATGAGGTTCTGCAGAAAGCTGTTGCGAACTTTCTAGGGTGTGTGGTGTGTCGAAAGATACTGTTAGGCGCCATCTATTCTCCATGGGAAAAGTGAAAAAAAAATCAGTAGATTGGTCTCTCACGAAATTACTCCTCAGAAATCAGCTACGAGGTTAGACATTTGTGAAAATTTAATGAAAAACCCTCGAAGTCGAACTCCTGCCTCATCCACCACATAGTCCAGACCTCGGACCATCGAATTACTACTTATTAAGATCAATGGCCCATTTTCTTCATGGGAAAAAAATTGATAGTTTTGTGGAAGTTGATATTGCAGTCTAAGAGTTCTTTGAAGGCCATCCCAAAGAATGGTACCAGTGTGGGATCGAGAAATCGGCTAGCAGATGGCTAATGTCAGTAAATAAAAATGGACTATACTTTGAGTATTAATTGTATTTTATATCAAAGAAATAATAATTCCAATAATTGTGGGTTAATGGATGACTGCCATGAATAATGAAGAGAACAATGGTTGGGATGATCAGTCAGAAATAAGAAGGCAAAAATAAATAATAATATTTGACTGTAATAACTTCCAATTATTAACAAACGAGTATATTTTTTAACATTACATGTTACAGTCTAGTTGACGTTTCGGGACCTTTTATTCCCATCTTCAGAACTGCAATTCCAATACTCTTGTGGATGCAAGGCTAAAAATTTTTTTAAAGTTACAATATTGTGTTTGTTACATTACATATTTGTATTATGTTTGTTACAATAAATTTGTAATTACCTTAATTCTAATGATTATAATAATGTGCTCCATCGTCAATTTTCTAATTTATGTTCTAAATTTTACCATCTAGAGCAACATTCTCCTTTTGACCAATAATTGGGTTTCTGCCATAGTGAAAATTTGACCTTTGGATCTAAATGTTTTATCTGACTATTTTGATTGTTGTTGTTAGTGTTATTTTATGTGTCTGTGATTTCACTTCTATTAAATTTTAATTTTGTTCAGTATGTCTGTATAATGGGTTCCTAAATGTTTAGTGTCTGTTTTGTAGTTGACTGTAGTTCTGTTGTTTTTTGTAATGTGTATTGCTTCAAGTAATTTTCTGTTGGTGTTCTTTGGTTCTGTGCCAATTATTTGTGGTTTGTTGAAGTTAAATTTATGCTGTAGTTTTATACTGTGATGTGCTAAGGCTGTTGTGTTTATGTTTTTTGGATTTTTACAGTTGGTGATGTGTTGTGCGATTCTAGTTCCTAATTGTTTGGATGTTTCACCAATGTAGATTTTGGGGCAGTTTTGACAGTTTAATTTGTATATTGCATTTTTCTTGTTTATTGGTTCTATTTTATCTTTTGTGTTGGTGATGTGCCTGCTTAGTTTCTTGTTATTGTATTGTCCGAATTTAATTTCTGTCAAGTCATAATCTTTGAACACGTTTTTAATTTTGTTAGTGAATCCAGGTATGTATGTCATTTTGTAATGGTAGTTGAAGTCCATTCTGTTTGTTTGTGCTATGTTATCCTGATTGTTTTCGTTTGTTGGATTTGTTTTTTCAAAAAATTGGGTGATGAATTGTTGTGTAGGTTTCTTTATTATAGTGTTTTCTTCTGGTGTTTTTTGTATTGTTTGTTTTTTGGCTCTAATTTTGTTATTGTTTAGTGTTGTATGTAATCGACTGTACCAAAGTTTGTTGATTAAGTTTATGGAGTAAAAGTTCTCGATAAGTATTTTGTATATTTCTGTTTTTACCAGTGGGATGTAAGGTTTGTCAGTGAGTTCTATTGATTTGTGAATTAGGTTCCTGGCTGTGTTAACTATTTGATGTTTGGGATGGTTTGAGCTAAAGTTAAGAATTCTGTTGCTGGTACTCTCTTTTTTTGTCCATTTAGTAAGTATCTGTCCTTTGTCCATAATTATGTCCATATCCAAAAATCTGAGTCTATTGTTTGTGGCTTTTTCTATTGTGAATTTGATCCTTTTGTTGAATAAAAGGTCCCGAAACGTCAACTAGACTGTAACATGTAATGTTAAAAAATATACTCGTTTGTTAATAATTGGAAGTTATTATTGCCAAGCAACTTAATAAATTGACAACTTCCCAGGAAAAAAGAAAAAAGAATAATATTTGACATTTGTCGAAGTTTCGAGCTGAAGTTCAGGCCTTCATCAGGACCATTCATTGTATCACTTTTCTCCTGTCAACTACAGGAGAAGCCCCGATGAAGGCCTGAACTTCAGGTTGAAACGTCGGCAAATGTCAAAATAAATATTATTATTTATTTTTGCCTTCTTATTTCTGGCTGATTGCCCCAACCATTCTTCTCTTCAATAATTTAAATATTTGTTTGAAAAACGGTAATTTTTTTTTATGCACCATATTAATTTGATAAAAAGGGGTCTGTACCTCGGACTAATACTTTGAAAGCTTCAGGATTTTTATTTGAAAAATTGCATTTATTTTCTTACAATAAATTTATGTTTCTTTTAGAGTCCTTTCTCTTATAAGTTAAACTTTTATTCTTATCAAAATAATTAATGTCTTCTCTTTGGTTTGTATTTGGCCAGTAAAAAAAAAAAAAAGATTTGTTTAGCTATCTTCTGCCAGGAGTTGAGAAATTGTACTTCTGGTTTTAGAAATTAAACTTATAACAAGGAGAACCATTAGAAGGGAATAATAAGGATTAAAAGAAATCTTTTGTAAAGAATGCAAATGAAAGAAGAGACTTAGCTGAAGATAAGCTGGACAGGAAGAATCGTTAACGATAATCCCCGTCGAGGACACAACAACTAACGATCTTTTTTTCCTCTCTCTTCCTCTTCTTCTTCGTTCTTCTCCTTCCTCCGACTCTCCCAGTCTTCTTCTGGGTGTCCTCTGAGGGCTCAACTATACTCCTAAGCCGATCCCGCGATTTAGCGAATTCTATCGCTAATGGTGGAATAGAGGGCGACCCTTCTCTGTCATTTATCTCTAAATAATGACCCCCTCTACTGTCTCCTCCCTCCCCAGTATTCATAAACTGCGAAAGGGGAGCATTTAATTGGACGGCCTTTGTGAGCTCGGAGAGGATCAAATAACAAATAGTGGAGGGTCTCATTTCAAACGGCCCGTTTGACACGGGTCCTCACAACTTTTTCCTTGCCTTTTATTTCACAATTTAAATATCTTTTAAATTCGCCAAACTCAATAATTGTCAGGACTAGCGGTTTATGAAATGAAATAGAAAATAACTTTATTCTAGGACAAAGTCCCTTTAGAATAACAAGATAGAACATAGTTAAAATACTACATCTGGCCAAAATAAAACAATGATAAAAAAGAGAAAGTAAAGAAAATATTAGTTAAAAAAGCTATATATAAAAAAAAATCTATACACAAAAAAACTTAAAACTATGGTAAAACGCTTAAGACTATGTACAGTAGGAAAAATTATAATTATACTCTTTTGAAAAATAAAATAATAAACATACATTGAGTTCTTCCTTAATATGAGGTGTGCTTCTGCTAACAAAGAAAAGACAAAGCTGACAATATAAAATATCAGTGTATTTAAATAATGATTAATGTGTAGACTCATCATTGTCAAATGCCAGCTATAGACACAGATTTAATTATATACAAATAAAAAATAATAAAAAAAACAAACAAACAATAGATGCCGTCATTGGCATTAAGAGCAGAAAGATATTGTAATGTCGCTAGTGAAGTTCACAGTATAGAATAGTACTATTGTTTGATGATGACTAGAAATGTATAATATCGAAAGTTTAGCAAGTATCTGACTGTTTTTGGGATAGGAATTGGAATATGAGGGATTTGAATGTGGATATGGAGGGGGAATACCGAATTTTGATAGGTAGAGAATTCTAGAAATTGACAGCGCGAGCTATAAAGGAATTCTGAAATGAGGCAGATCTGTGAGAGGGGATGTAGAGGTCAGAAGGTCGAGATCTTGTTGAAAGGGAATGGACTGAGGACTTGAATTGGAGAAGGTTGTAGGCGTAAGAAGGACGATGGTTGTTGATTATTTGATAGAGGAACGTACCTAGGAAATATTGTCTTCTAAAGGAGGGAAAGAGCCACCTTAACTCAGTGTAGTGGTGAGAGACATGGGAGTACCTCGGGGCACCAATAACAAATCTTGCGCAGCTATTCATTAATCTTTTCATTCTATCACGGAGCCCCACCGAGAGGCCATCATACACCACACAGCCGTAGTCAAAGTGGGGGAAGATGAGAGAGGAAATTAGGAGTCTACGGGTATGTTGAGGTAGGAGATGGCGGAAGCGTTGAAATAGTTTAAAGGTCGAAATTTTCCGACGGAAAATGTGAGGAATATGGTAGTTCCAGAAGAGGATTTATCAGAATTTTGTTAAAAAATGTATGATTCATGTCATGTTTGGTGTTATTGAACAGTGATGAAATGTTTAATTGAATATTTAATAATTGACCATTGCATTATAAAGGAATGAGATGGTTCGGAGTGGAGGTCATAAATAGGCTAAATAGTGGTAAAACAATTTTATTAAAAGCCAACGTTTTGACCCGACTTATCAGGCCTTCTTCAGGGCTAGAACAGACAAGATACAAAAACATAGAGAATTGTGGAAGTTACATAATATTTAGACAAAAAATTATAAACAATGTGGAGAAGCTTATTAAAATTATAAACAGTAAATACATTAAAATATGAACAGAGTAAGCTAAGTAACAGGATCTTGTTACTTAGGATTTCGAAGCAGCTTAATTTTAAGTTAAGTAACAAGATCCTCAACTGAAGTAAATAGATGCTAACAATTGTTGTAGTGTAATATATAATAAATGCAAATGTGAATATACTTGTACAGATCTACAGGAGTGATTGAACGAAAAGGAAAAAGGATATAATATGAAATAACAGACATAAAAGAATGAAGAGAAAGAAAAGAAAAAATAAAACCAAAAAATTAAATAAATAAGTAAATAAAATTAGAAGAATAAAATTAGAGACTTACATGTGTGTTCAGCGAGGAGTTTCGCATAGAAAAAAGTTTCTAAGCTTATTCAGATTGTTTATAATTTTTTGTCTAAATATTATGTAACTTCCGCAATTTTCTATCTTTTTGTATCTTGTCCGTTCTAGCCCTGAAGAAGACCTGCAAAGTCGGGTCGAAACGTAGGCTTTTAATAAAATAGTTTTACCACTATTTTGCCTATTTATGACCGCCACCCCGGACCATCTCCTTCCTTTATGAAATGTTTAAGCATAATTTTTTTTTTTTTAACTGCCATGTTTTTTAATACCGCTCAACTTTGAATGGAAATTATTTTCTAGCCATGTTGAACTGTTATAAAATTTTTGAATTGCTTTTTTAACTGATTTAAAGTAAGAACTAACTAGAATTAAACTATTTTGGAGGAATGTTAACAATATTTAATATATTTACTTTTATATATAGTCTACTTTGCATGATAATCATCAAAGAAATTTGTCTTCTCTAAACCCACTACCTACAATAACAACAATCACTTAATAGCTATTACTTTTTTTTTTACAAAAGAATAAAGTAATCAGTTAATCAGTAAAAATTAAAAACTAATTTCATGAAAATTAATTATTAAATAATATTCTCTCATTAAATTTGTTTTTCAATATATTTCTGTTCAACCTCCGTCTCCGACAGAACTTGTTGGCAATGAAATGGAGATGTATCGGAATATTACAGTACAATGCAGTATTGGACGACGTATTATCTTACGTCTGTTCGACATTGTTAAAATTAATTAGCTTTATGTTACGGAAAAGTTAAAATATATCCGTTTACTACGGCAGCCGTGTATATATATTCGTAAAATACATCTATAAATTTATCATTTATTTTTTTTTTTCTTTGCATATTTCCTCATAGCTTTGGAAGATAAGAAAAAAACATTTATTTTTAGAAGAATATTTATTTATTTGAGTGTTTCGACGACTGGAGTCATTTACAATGAAGTCTCTTTATTCGCTTGAAGTATTTTTAAATTTTATTATAAATATCGATAGTTTTTAAGAATTTAATAATTCGTGAAGTCGTGTCCGGGTCCTGTCTCAATATTTGTTCTGGGTCTGTGGAGAATCTGTAGGAGTCGTGAGCCATACAATCCGTTAGTATGTGAATTTCGAATAACTCCAAAAGACTTTTTTGTCGATATTGTAATAAGATGTTTCAATTTTTTTTTTTAAATTTCCTAAAAAATGAAAGAAGTTTCATCGAAATCGAGGAAAAGTATGGTCTCCAGTTTTATTTCCCCGAAGAGGCTAAAATTTGGATAAATTTAAAATATAATGTTTTAATTGTTGAGTCTAAAAAAACCTTTTTTTCTACAGATATTTAATAAACTATCTTTCCTAAGAACATCTTTCATAAGAAATAAGTACCTCAATTTATACTTTTATTCTCAGTTCTATATTTCAACACTGCAATCACCATCTCCGGAATCACATTGCTCACAAATGTTGAAATTGGAGTTAGTCATTCTGTGGTTTATGAAAGCAGATGGATTGAATAGATTTTTATTGCCTACCGTCGATATATTAAATAGACATATTGTAATTATAATGGTCTTGATGACTTGTTCTCTGTAAGCTTTAAGCTTTAACTACGTTTAAAATGCACTTCAAAAAATTTTATTACAGCCCAGCTTGCCAAAAAATAATTTTTATTCTAAGGAGAATGGTAAGTGAAAGTTTATGGCCTGTTATTAATTTATATTTTTGTGCCAGAGCTTGATGCACGATTTTTGCCGCCTTATTATGTCTCGCTAGGTATTCTTTACCCGCCAATGCCTGGCAGCCAGAGGTAACATGTTGAATCGATTCATTTGTGGATTTAGATAGAAGAAAATCTGTCATCGACTGCTTCATGTAGAATATATTTCCTGTAGGAGGATGTTGCCATTACCTATTATTGTATCGCCAGAAGGAATTCCTCTATCTCTGGAAACATTTTTCCTGTAGTCAACCAACTGAGGCTTCTAAATTTATGCCAGGTGTTTTCAGGAAATTGTAAAATGTTGTGTTCACTAACAATTAACGAATGTTATTCCAATGATATATTTTATGCGATTTAACAAAATATAGCAATTCGAATTTCAAGTGTATTTGAAAAAAGGACTGATCATAAAAGAAAACTTATTATTAAAGTTGTGAAAAAAAAATCCAACAACAATCAATTTCCCACACAAATGCTATAACGAGAACCGCAGTCCACCCTTCGAATGGAAACGGAAAGGGAGAAGAAATAGGACTTGATGATGAGAGTATGAAGGACGGAGTACTGTAGTCGAAAAGATTATAATAAGAATGCGTGATATATTCGGGGGGAGAGGGGGGAGGAGCCTTCGGAAGGGGGGCACACAGCCTGCCGGTGAAGCCCTATGCTCCAGCGGACGTTCCTCAACAATCCTATATCATCGGCTCCGAGTTCCTCTAGAGGCCCTCAATGCGAATTTGAATAAGGATTTGCCTTTCAAATCCTCAGCCTCCTCAAATCCTCTGGGCCTCGAAAATTCTCTGGGGTGAGGCGATATCTGACACGGGCAGGACCCCAGTCAAATTTCTATATTATACCCCGAATTTCGGAACAAGACGGAGGGGGAGGGGCGAGATTCGGAAAATTAAAAAACAAAAAACATTCCAAGTCTAAATATTGCGTTACCCTTTGAGAACTATTCTTGCAATTTTCTCCCGTACTGAAAGCATTCAATAAAATGCAAATCTACACACTCCTATGTTTTCCTTTTTCTTCTCTTCAAGAGCAATCGAGTAAATTTCTTTACTTTTCCTCAACTTGATATCACGCAAGAATATTGCAAGTCAATATTATATTTATCTCCCACCTCTATTATTTAAATATGTATGAAATAATTAAAATATTAATACTTAGGCAATTCTATCAAGAGAAAAATCGCTCAGTGAGTGTGGTACTCTTATACTCGAGGTTCTAGATTTGAGTCCAGCTAAGGTATATAATTGTTTATTCTGTTATATTAGCAGCGGATCGTCTCTGGGATCAGAAGACACAGACTCAATAAAGTGGATTACTTTTTTATTGATAAATATTACAATCTGTCTCAATTAAGGATATTTATAATAGAGTTCAGAGAGCACATGCACACCATAGTTACAAAATAGAAAACAATAATTTCAAATTAATATTCAGCTAAATAAGAACAAAATAAAATATCATAATGAAGGAAGGAAATAATAGTAATAATAAAATTAAAATAAATAAATAAAATAAGATTAAAATGTCCTTAAAAAAAATTAATAAAAATAAATATCTTAAACATGCCTGCGACCTATTTACCAATGGCCAAGGGAAGTCCAAACCATACTTGACCCCCCCCCCCCACTCGTGAAAGAAAAAGCGAGGCTTCAGGATATCCCAACGCTTCTTCCTCAACCACTTCACTGGTATTAAATAATAAAGTGAGTATACTAATTTAAAAAATTAGTTAAAATGAAAAACGTGGCGGTTGAGCATGGAATCATCTCTTTGCACAACCTTATGTCATGTACAGACTCAACTCCAGGATGGGTTGAAGTGGTACAGTTTCTTTTGTTTTATTTTTTTTTCTTGAAATAATAAAAAAATTATATAAACGATATCGGACATCAGAGTCCACTCCTACGATTACTGGCCATTAATGAGGACACAATCAACAGATAGAGACTCTAAATACGGAATTTTGGTTCACCTTTGTTGTCAAAAAATAGTGGTATAACTGAAAACTGATGTATGTTTCCCATATATATATAAAATCTTTAATTTGATAATGTAATTTTTGGCCAGATGTGGTTTTTAGTTTTTGTTCAAAATTTTTATTCTTAAGGGACCTCGTCCCAGAATGAAGTTTGCTTTATATTTTATTCTATTCTATGTCTCCGGCGTCCGATGCCGTTTGGAATTTCATAACTAGTGTCCGTCCCCGGGGACCGTTATCGTCGGGAAAGACATTTAAGAGATATCATGCCCAGCATTGTTAAATAAAAATACAAAATCCATACGTATCCATATGTACGGAAGAATGGAGATGGTTAAGGATTGTGATGAGGGATTAAGATGGTGGTTTAAGTTCTGATGAAAATTTGAGAATCGGGATGGAATAATGTCAAGGGAAAAGGCAATGTTAAGCTCATTATGTATAGTTTTGTTAGTAACATACTTAGGAATTTACACTGGATGGATTAGATGCGTTTGATGTTCGAAAATTTAGTTGTCTCCCATAGTTCAAGGCCGTAGGTCCAGATGGTTTGTAGTACGATCGTATATATTAATAATTTGTTTTCGATTGAGATATCAGAGTTTATGTTAAGTATTTTATGTAATCGGTAATTTTTTGCAAGTAAAAGTTAACGAATCGGAGACAGTGAAGACTTTTTTTTAATATAATAAAAATAATATTTTTATTCATTACGTCTGTTACAAAATGGTATCTTAAAATACAGAGAAATACTATGAATATATGGGTTGACAACAAGAGTTCACTCCAAGTCTCCTACAAGAGTGTGCCTTCAAGAATGCAACTGCAAAATTGATTAGTCCAGAGGATCATGGGGTTTATATACTCAAGAATAGTAGAAGGTGAATCAATTCTGGGTGATCCAGGAAGCATGGGAGAGAAGTTATTAACTATTAAGAATTGGTATCCTTATCTTTTAGAATTGGTATGAAGTGTGGGAAAAAGAGACCTTTTGCTTAAATCTGTCATTGTTCCCTCAGTCTTGATAATGGGTCTTGTTGTGTCAAGTCGGTACATTCTAGATAACTATTTCTAAGCTATTAGACCTGGCTATCTAGGGATAGCTTTTTGAGTTATGAGAATTGTCAATACAATACATGATTCACCAATTGGCATATTTAACAAACTCAAATATTAAAATAAAAGTTAAATTTAATATTGATATTATTATTTGATATAAGGATAATAAGGATATGGTTGAAGTTCAAAAACTATTTTTAAAAACTTTGGAAAAATATAAGGAGTCTCAAATCTTGTATACGGATGCCTCAAAAGTAGATAACGAAGAAGGATGTACTGTTATAAATTGTAATACTCAAAAACTATTCAAAATTCCAAAGGCTTGTTCAGTGTTTACTGGTGAAATGATAGCAATTAGAGAAGCTCTTAAACACATAGAGACATTTGAAACTATCAATTGGGCAGTGGTGACAGACTCTATGAGTTCATTACTAGCTATTGAACATACCAGGCCCAAAACCACCCTCGCAAAAGATGTAAGAAATGTTTGATGGCTACTAAGGGAGAAGGGCAAAGAAGTAGCGTTCATTTGGGTCCCTTCGAATTGCGGGATCATCGGTAATGAACAAGCCGATCAAGCAGCCAACATGGCAAGAAAGCCAGATACAAGATCCGTGGAATCAATTAATGAAATCCCTCTAGAGGATTATGTTAAAAAAATTAAGAAGAACGTGTGGAAGATGTGGCAAAACAACTGAGAACAAAAATAATCTAAATTAAAAGAAATTAAACCCCAATATCTAAAATGGGAAACCCCTCACCGATCATCTCGAAAAGAGGAGGCAGCCCTCTGCAGGTTACGAATTGGACATTGTGAGTTCTCGCACTCCTACCTACTAAGAGGACTTGATAATCCGACCTACGAGAGCTGCAATTTCCAAAGGACAGTAAAGCACATTATTGAAGACTGCCCTTCATTTGAACCTTCAAGGAAAACGTTAGGCATGGCACAGAGTCGAAAACAAAATCTACAAGACAGTGAAAGTGCAGTCAAAAAAACTTTTAAGGTTTTTAAAAGAGATAAAACTCTACAGCAGAGTGTAATTTAAAGACGTTGCCAATGAACCTACAGGGTAGAGGCAACAAAACTCCGAATAAATAAATAAATATTATTTGTTACGGATTAAGTCCATTCAGTAATTAAAGAATAAAATAAACCGTTTAAGCACGTACGTTTCGCCCGTTCAGGCAATATCAAGATGGAGAAAAAAAAATCGAAAATTATATGCATTTCGGAACCATAACGCCGTGTGGATAATTTTTTTTTTTCATTTATTACCCAACTTTAATTTATATATCTTAGTGAGTTTATACATTAATAAGATATAAAAAGTAATTAGAATATTAGAACTCCATTAGCACGGATTATTACTGTTGAACTTTTAGCTTATAATTTATAGTTTTAAAACATCTAAGATTATTTGAGTATGGCTCCTTCAGACTTAGGAAACCAGTCAAGCCTTTTAACAGGTCTAAGTTTCATTAGTTACAAGTTTTAATTAATTCCATTAAAGCTTATCAGACTTTAAAATAAAGTTTACTATAATAAATCACTCCTTCGTATCACCTAATGAGTTTCGAAATTAGAAACCTTATTTCACAGGTATACGGAGTATTGTTTTACTGAGAAACTTCTGTTTTAATATATCATAATATATTTTAGTATCATATTGTTAATATAACACAACTAGTATTAGCTCTTATTTATAGATTCTGAGAATTAACAGTACAAATTTATGATGTAACTATCTTAATCAGTATAGGCATTTTATTTCTCAGAGACACACTTGAAATATATTAGATTTCATAAAATTATTAAATGATGCTTTGAAATAATTTTTTTTTTCAATAATAATTAAAGCGTTGACGACTTATATACTGGCATGGTTGAGATTTCTTATTTATATCCTGATTCGTATATCCATTTTTTTTTTTTTTTTGGAGAGGGGTTGTTTTTATATATTATTAAATTTAATTTAATTATAAGTTGTTATATAGACTGAGAGAGTAAGTTCAAAAACCCGCCCTGCAATTAGAATTGAGGTTGGTTTTTTAAGTTGTGATTATGTTTTTTTTTTGGGATTATGTTGGGTGATAGTGTAAGAGGTGGGGGAGTATAAGTTATGTTGATTTGTGTGGGGTAGGTGGAATTTTGGAGAGTTTTTTTTGAGTTGATTTTAGGGAATTTTTGTTGGGATGTTTTTAGAATGTTAGTGGTTGAGTTAATGTATTTTTGTTTATTTTTTTTTTTTATATGGTTATTGGGTAGTTATTTTTTTTATTTATTTTGGTGGGGAATTAGGTGTAGATATTTTTGAGTGGGTTTTTAGGTGTTGTTTATTTAGTTGTTTTGGTGTTGTTTTGGGTTTGGTTTGAGGGGGTAGGGGTTAGGAAATAGTATGGTTAGTGTTATGGGTGAAATATGAAAAGTTTAGAATATTATTGTGGTTATTATTGTTGTATTATTGTTAATTGGGGATTTAGGGTTTTTTTTTGTGTGAAGTGGGGTCAATATTTTTGTGGTTTTTATGAATGAAAAGCGTTTTTTTGTTTTTTTTATGGTTTTTTTAGGTTATTGGTTTTTATGTTTAAAATTGTTTTGGGTTTATTGATTGGTTTTGTTATAGGTGTATTTTTGTTTTATTTTTGGTTGTGTTTATTTTATTTTGTTAAGAGTGGTTTTTTGGATATTGTGTTTTAAAATTATATTTTGTTATTTTTTATGTGTATTTATTTTTAATTGGTAATTTTTGTATTTTTATTTTTTTTTATATAAAGTAGATATAGGTTTTTGTGATTTAATTAGTTATTTAATAGTTGTTTTATTTTTTATTTTGGAAATGGTTATTTTGGTATTGATTTGTGTAGTGCCTTTTGTGACGGTTGAGAGGTGAAAAATGGGATCCAAGTTGGAGGTAGAAGCTCTACTCCCAACGAGATTACCTTTGAGGTATCAGCTGATGTCAAAAGCAGTCGATGGTTGGAGATCGATATGCATATCGATCTTGATCGATGACCACCTATGTGCTGAATAGCTGTGGTGAGGAAATGGCGTTAGGTGAGGTTGAGTCTGGAGCTGGTGAGATGGTGGGAGTAGACGTCCAGTACGTGGACACATTTTGGTGTCTTAATCCTTAACACTGAGTATTACTGCCGGGCTGGAGCGTATACACAAACGCGATAATACTCGCAAATGAAGCTAAATATATAACTAATATACATTGATATACATTTTAGGGACACTATCCCTCAGGTTTTTGACAAAAAAATAAAATAAAAATTTATTCAATGAACATTCAAAAAGGGCAAAAAAGTATGCGGTGTTAACACAAATCTAACGATTTTTTCTTTTGGTTCTTAATGGACACATTTAAAGATATAAGAACATGGCTGAAAGGTAGGAAAGTCGTGTGAGTGGACACACCAGATTCTTTTTATTTGATTTTTGGATTCTAATTATTTTGAAACGTAAAACCTCAAATTTTGAGGAGCACAACTTTTTTTTCTTTGCCGATTACGAAGGTTTATTATTAAAAATAATAAACCAGTTACCTAGCACTCCACCTGGACAAACTCTCATAACATCAAACGTGTAAGGCTCATTTACATGCCTATAATACGGCCTAGTTGGACTTACGGAGTTGAGCTATGGGGCTCCACCAAACCTTCAAATTTCTTCTCGTATCCAATCCTACAATCCAAAATCCTTCGCAAAATCCTCAATGATCCTTACTTTATTACAAATAAAATCATCCACAATGACCTTAATGTTCCTTATGTATCAGATTTGGCCCAATCTAGATATCTATCTTTCCATAATAAACTTCATAACCATCCCAACCCTCTTGTTTCTAACCTTGCTTCCTATTTAATTCCCTGATAACCCTCCGAGGCGTTTGAAAATAAGATGGCCACGTGGTCTCCTAATATAGACATATATTATTAGAGTGCTACCAATGGGTAGTTTCTTAATATATGTATGATGTCATTATATCCATGTGCCAATTTACTAGATGTATTTTTTTTTTATACAGTTGTAAATATCAAATAAATTTTTAAAAAATAATAATAAACTAACGGTTAGATAGATTTTGGAAATATAGGAATCAAATCATTTGCTGTCAAGAAAGTAAATTATGTCTGTGTGTAAGGTAGATGGATTAAAAAAGAAAAGTTAGTCAATAATTAACGCTGAAAAGGGAAAAACAAGTAAAGAGTGGGAAAGGAGGAGGGGTTAATGACAGGTAAGAAGAAAACAAATAGAAGTAATCGTCACAGATCCCAGCGCCCCTGGTTTATAAATGAAGAACTGTTAAGTGTTGGCCGGGTTTAGCCGAGCCATTACCCGGCTCTTATAGCCTCACACTCACTGTCTTCTTTCTTAGCTCTCTTAAATTTACCTTTATTTCCGACTTCACTAACTCACCTTTACCTTTACCCCCCTCCCCCCTGAGATCTGTATTCTACAGCTAAGGTGAATTTATGATAAGAAATCCCACCCCTCCAGGCCCCTTAACTACTTCTTATAGCGCCCCAGTTAGGCTTTTTTGTCGCTCCCTCGGGCGTTCCCTCGCTCTAGTCACCTCTTATTTAACTTAAATTTACATTTATGTGATTGTATATTATCTAAATATATCTGACTATTAAAGAGACCTTATTTAATTAAATTCGTGCCAGGACTTTCTTATGAAAGATAAAAGCCAAGACGCTTCCTTTTTGTTATTTGTATCGTTTAATAATATTCCTCTATTCCCTTTTAGGTCGTAACCACGTCCTCTAAAGCAGCGTTTATTGGGTGTCTATTATCTCGACGACTGTGAGTAGCCAATAGTGCCCTAGTTAGTGTTGTGCAAAACCTATCTAGACCAAGACTAGTAAAAAAAAAAAAAAAAATCGCTTTTGTGAATAAAAATTAAGGCAAAATAATTACTAACACATGACAATTTTACTTGTTTTTTTTTTTGTTCCCCTTCCTCGCCTTTTTGGCGAAAAGGGGGTTTTCCCGCACCAAAAGTTAGGGCGGGGGATTCGCAATTATTTTATCGTTCATAACAACAGCAGCCAGGCAACATGCGGTGCTGTGTACACACGCATTATGTAGCTTGGCCATCTTGCCCCTTTGGCAATTTTATTTACAATATGTAAAGAATTGGTAGAACCTATATACTTTTGCATTTAACGTTTTCAATTTTTCATTTGGTATTTATCTAGGTTTCTCCATTCTAAAAAATGGCGGCAATATCTCTGCAGTAGTGATAATATTTTTTAAAATATTATTTAATTTCCGACAAAAATTATTCCATAAATTGGACCAGTTTTAGCAACGTTACAGTGTATTCAATTTTATAATCTGATTTAAGTAATTGTTTACATTTTTCTAGTTCATCAAAGAAATCATACTCTAATAATTTCTCTGATCGATTATCAGGAAAATTATTCTAATTCAGTTCTGCATTTTTTTTTATGATACATTTAAAATTAAAAAAAAAATGTTTAAAATCGGTAGGAAGGTCATGTAACACCTGATTTTTTATTAAAATAATTGGTGTAAATTTTGTAAAAAAAAATTACGTCAGGCAATACTTAACTAAAAGAATATCTCATGCCTTCATTATTTTAACTTATTATAAAAATAACTATACCAATAAAAACCATATCAAGCAAATACGCCAAGACAATACAAACACAACAAATTTGCTAGATGCGGAGCCGCGCAGGTGCAAATTGCATAAAATATAAATAAAATTATAAAATAAACAAAAAATCTTTCTAGTAGATCAGAACAGGTTCTTCAACATTTTTACTTTGTAAATTATAACCTCACTGAGGTATATATAGGCCCATTTGGACATATGGTATTGAGCTTTGGGGCTTTACGAAAACATCAAATCATTCCCGTATTCAATCCTTACAATCCAAAGTCCTCCTTAAAATTCCAAATGCTCCTTATTATGTAACGAATAAAATTATCCATAAAGACCTCAACCTTTCTCTTTCGGAAGACTTGACCCAAACTAGATACACCTCTTTTAATTCCAAACTCTTTGGTCACTTCAATCCTCTATTTCGTAACATTTCATCGAATACAATACCTGACAACCCTCCGAAGCGTCTGAAAAGAAGATGGCCAAGGGACCTTCTAAATTAATTTATCTTTGAAGTGTTACCAATGCGTAGCTTCATCACAAGTACTTTCATGTTATATATTCTTATATCAGCTTTCCTAGTTTTATATATGTAATATATAATAATATCTATAAATTTAGTTATGGACGGTAAGTCGTTTAAGAGTATCGGGTAGTGACCATCTAAAATTGCTCCATGGGAACATTACATACGTCATAAATACAAACGAAGTCTGCAAGTGGTGCGGCCAACTTATCAATAACGGTTTAAAGCACTTGATGCTGGAGTGTTGGTTTTTGGAGACACATAAAAGGAAATGCCTACGTAGACATATACAGATGATTTATCACTGGAGTGTGTGTTGGATATAAAAAGTATTGATCAGTTGAACAAAATATTTTATTTTATTATAAGTGTTTGTGATTCTATCAATACAAGTACAAATCCTCAGATTTAGGTCAGTCAGGCATGTGTTCATGTGTCCGTGGGCGTACGTGTGTTTATTCACAATTTGGGTGCCTTTTAAATATTATGTGCGTTGTAATCCTAAGATCTCTACTATTTGTTTTGCTCTGTTGTGTTCATAGAAAATTTTCTTTAATATATATGTATTTTTATTCATTTATGATATTTATTATTTAAATATATTTACATATAAATAGTAAAATTATTTGTAGTATAAAAAATATTTATGATGTTTATGATTTTTATTTTTGTCTTCTTATGCTGTACTTATTTTCTTCTTTTCTTCTAATTATATAACTAATCTCTACTAACACTAAATTTGCCAGACTTCATGGCTACTATGTATATTAAGCCAATAAAATGTTTCTATTCTATATATATAAATTTCAATAAAATAATTTTTTCAAAAAAAAATTATTTTTAATTTATTGAATAAAGCCTCTTGCGGAACCTCAAGATTTAATTTAATTTAATAGTGTTTTTTACTCATAAAAAGGCTACTTTTGATTGCTATTGAAATGCTATCCGCCGAATAAAGTGTTTTTCGTTCCGTCCTAATGTACATGTGAAAGTTAACGTGACAGTATCTGCAACAGTTGTAGCTACTGTCATCGTGTAAATATATCTCAACGTGATAGTGTAGAAGATGGTCACAGGGAGAACTCCAAAAGCCATATCATGTATTTTACAGAAGGTCTTGATAGTGATTGAGCCGATGGATTGATATTGGTATGATACGCTTTGAGAGCAACGACCTCGATCAGGCGGGTGAAGTAGAAAGGGAAAAGAAGAACACGTACGATAAATGTATCCCTTTCCTAAAAGATAAATTCCGTGAGACCTTCGGAGAGAGAGAGTTCACCGTGAGAGGCTTCTGGTTTGGGTCTCGCGGAACTATCCCAAAAAGAACAAGGAGCTTCCTCGAGGAACTAGGTGTCGACATTAAGGACGTAGCGAGGTTGGCTGAAAATATAGTCCTCGACTCCTTGGGAATCATTCACCACCACGTGCATGGCTAGCCAGAGAGTTTTAATTTATGTATTTATTTATTTATTTAATGAATAATTGAAAACAATAGAGATAAAGAGAGAGAAGTGAAAGAAAGGGAAACTAAATGTTAAAAAAAAAAAGCATAAACAATGAAAGGAAGGAAAAAGGAGAAAAAAAAAAAAATGGAAAAAAAAATAAAAATGTATATATCTATTTTACTAATATTAAGTAAGACTTCTGTATATTTATATATAAGTTCATATATTGTCCTAAGGATAGAAGAGTATGTTGTGTGTATAGCAACCCAATATAATTGGGCAGCAATCCTTTATATTTTATATTTTATGAAAATAAAGTGTTTCTCTCTCATAATTCATAAGCTATACGGTCGAGGAAAAAAGATACGTTGAGGTCATTATGCGGGTTTTTTTTTGGTGACATAATCTGGATAAATAAAGAATCTTAGCTTCTAAAGTTCACATGATAATTTTATCATATTCCATCTAGTGGGTTCAAAGCCGCACGGTTAAGGTGTGGCGGCTGCTTACTGGAACAGTACGACTAACTGATTTGCTTTGCTGATAACATGCTAATACCGTTAGCTTGTGAATACGAAGCAGGACGTGTTTTATTGGGTGGCGGCAGGAGTGGTGGGGGGAGGAGGGGGTGGCGCTTACGTAATTGTAGGAATTAATGTAGCCGTTATTGACTCGAAGCCCTAATTGAAATTTCAAATGCCCTAAATTGTGCGACAGCGGTGAATATAAGCCGGGACGCTAAACAGTCATCATCGGATCATTATGAACGCTTGAAGAAACCATTCTATTACCGCTCGTTAGGGGGTAGCACCTGCCATTCTGCCTCTGCCATTCTCTCTACCTTAATGCTAAGTAATTTTGAAAAACACTTTTTACTTTAAAAAATAGTAGACAGCGGGGTAGCTCAGTGAATAAGGCATTGACCTTCTAAGCTCAAGATCCCGGGTTCGAATCCGACTAATATCAGATATTTATTTATTTAGCCTCATCAACCGTGGATCGATCCTTGATTCGAGAGATGCACATCCAGCCTCTAGAAAATAGGTACTCTTAATTAAATAATTAATTAATCGGGGAAAATTATATCTCTTGAATCAGGATTCATTCATGAGATTATGTTTATTTTGACACCTCTTTTCTCAAAATTCTTCGCTACTGAAAGGTGAAAAATTTTCCTCTACAGTACAATAGACACTCGTACTGTTTAAATATTTAAAAAATAATAGATACCTCAGCTATCGGTGGATTACCAATATCAAACTGGATTTAAATTAAAACTGTTGGTACTAAGTAGACGCAGACTTTGATATTATAATTTTGTTATATTGGTAATGCCGGCGACGCGGTTGAGAGAGAAGCTCTGGGATCTCGCTTTGTCCTTCACACGTGGGGGAAAGGGCTGGACTCGGAGATCTCTTACCTAATTGTAAATATTGTATTTAAGTATGAATGTTTTTCTATTTATTTCTATTACTTATAATTTATATAATTTTGCTACGAATTTCTGTATTTCATTTAATTTTAACTCTAAGTTACATTTCCTTGGTTTATTGTAGTTTTTGCCTTTGTTATATAGATTTTTATATTTTTTTAGTTATTTTTTTGTTTTTATATTTTTTTATTTTTATTTTTTTTTTATGTATTGTATATATGGTATGAATGTGCCTCACTCAGCCTTAGTACTCAGTGCCATTAAGTGTGGCAAAATGTATTATTACTCAGTAAACAGATAAAAAAAAAAAAATTTTGTTATATGACTTTTTTCTCTTAGGAAACTCGTTTCCAATTGTGGGGCTATTCGTAGTGATTTGTCTCAGTTTTTGTAAAAACTGACTGAGGTTTTCTACTGTACCACTTAACCAAATTATTAAATTTAGGTACTCATTTCATGTACAATTTAACGTTCTTTAATTTCTTAAAGAGTATGCTTTTCGAAAAAAAAAAAAAAGTGGGAAAAAATTTGGCTTTTTTGGCTGTATAACGTATTTCCTTGTTATTTACACGTTTAAACTCATATATATAAGTTTTAAACAATAAATACTCTTTCTATATTGTTCACAATATATTACCTGTTCCTATCATCAGGTTAACTTGCCACCTTAATGCTAAGTAATTTTGAAAAATACTTTTTACTATAAAATAGTAGAGAGCTGGGTAGCTCTGTCGGTAAGACACTGACTTCCTAAGTTCAATTCCCTATGTTCGGATCAGGCTGATGTCAGGTAATTATTTATTCTGTTTATCGACCGTTGATCGATCCTAGTGTCTAAAGACCCTACTGATGCTCACCCAGCCTCTATAAAATAGGTTCTCACTTAATTAAGTAATTAAGCCGAACAAGTTATTTCTCTCGTATCAGGATTATTTCTTCATGGAATTCAGTTTCTTCGCCAACGATAAGATCCGTTTCTGAGCCCTAACTCCATTGCTAATATAAGTATGACATACCTATCAACCCCGAAACATCAACTGCTACCTATGTTGACAGCATTGCAATTTTAATAAAACACCATACCCCCTCATTTTAATATCTCAAGGAATTAAAAAACGCTGCAAATTATTTCACAATGGTTTATTATTTCCAAACAATTATACATCTAAAGTAAGATTACCTTCCGAGTTACAAAGAAAAAGAAATAAAAGGAGATTCCAATTATTGGACTAGACCTTTTTTTTTAAACATTAGTAATTTGCTTAAAAAAATTAGCATTACTTCAGTAACACATTTAAACATCAAAAACCAAAACAAAGGATATTACTTTTGCTGTAGAACATAAAAAAATATCTAGAGATCATATCTTTGCTTCTAACTGTCCGATTTTAACGATTCTTTTTATTTATTTTTTTAGAATAATTCGTAAACGTTTTTTATATAATATCGACATAAAAGTGTGTACGTTTAGAGGCTATAGCAATGCAGGTTTTTAGGTCGGCATAGTGAAAGGAAAAGGCGTATAGAAATGTTGATGAAGAAATATCCTCGGAGAAAATGCGCGGACGGCGGACTAACGAAAAACTTTGTATTCGTTTTTCGAATTCTACGTATCCTGAAACGTAAAACCTAAAATTTTGATAGGGGGTTAAGTTTTTGAATTTTTCGTTCGATCACAATGGTTCATTATTGAAAATAATTGACTAAATTTACAAAATTGCTACTTACTTTGGAAATATAAAATATTAAATATTGAAAAATCACAATATAATAACTTGTAAAGTTCGACAAGGTACATACCCTCCAGTATATATCGTTAAGAACTAAATTAAAATGAATAAAAAAAAATTTTGAGTAATTCCCTTCATTTTACTTTACAGATTTTAGATTTTAGCCGACTGAATAAGCCTTTGTAATCTCAGCCTATCTCGGGCTACTGCTTTTCATTTATTATAAACAAGATTGAGAGGTAAGCGTGATAAATTTTCTGAAAAGTTGAGTTTTGTATGCTTCTTTACTCTCTCTTGAAATATTAAATGTTTTATGTTGACTTACTCAAGTTTGTACTAAGGATTGTTGAAAAAGTTGAAACGAAATTCCCAACTTTCCCTTACCTCTACCGTCTTATTTTCCGTTCCGAGGTGGCTCAAAGACCTAACTTCACTTTCCTGAACTCTATGTCTAACTTTATTTACAGAAAAAAAATGTATTGTAATATTTCTATATTTTTATATAAAACGTCATTTTCTACAAGAAGCAATTCCGTTAGTTGTGAACATTTTAATTAATATTTTCAAAATACCTATCACGTTAAGAAAATTCTATCTGAAAAGAAAATCTTTACTTTAGATACCAGGTTGGCTTTCTCTTAGACAGACGACTAACGTGGAATGCATGTACTAGACTTAAAAGAAAGGAACTTAACAGACGATATGGCCAACTACTGAATAGAAAATCTAAAGTTTCTATTGAAAACAAATTACTGATCTACAAGACAATACTGAAACCTATCTGGACCTACAGACTAGAACTGTGGGGGACAGCTACATTTTCTAACATCAAACGCATTAAATCCTTTTAGTCTAAAGTCCTCCGAACAATAGTCGATGCTCCCTTCTGTATAACCAATAAAACCCTCCGTAATGACCTTAATATTCCATTTATTCTTGACCTTATCCAAGACGAAATTTCCAAATTTCACCAGAACCTTACTCACCACCCACACCCCGAAAAACAATCCCTATAAAGCACCACCCATCCCTACAATTCCTCTGTAGGCTAAAGCGGTAGTGGCTCCGAGATCTTTTGTAAATATGTATATGTTGGAGTTCTGACAGTGGCCAAATTCTCCTCTCAAATCATGATTGTCTGTGGCTGTAGTGCTCTTAATGAGCCTCCACTGGTTTTAAATACCAAGGTAGTGGTGTAGGAAGAAGGGCAGGGATCTCCTAAGCCTCTCTTTGCTCTCCACAAGTGTGGGGACAAGATTGGTTCGAAGTTTTCCTGGGTGATTGTAAATAGTGTATATAGGTATGGTTGTGTCTAAGATGTTTATTATACCTTAAGTACATTTTATTTTATTTTTATTTTTACTTATTTTTGTTTATATATTTTTCCTCTTTTTTTTTCCCTACTGTTTAAATATTTTATTTTGTCCTCATTTCTTTGTATTCTTTTATTTCTTTATAAGTGTCTAAATCTATTATAAGTGTCAGACAGATTTTAATATTTCTCTATAACAAAGTGGAAGAAATCTATCATAGGGGAACAAATTGGCAGATAGACATAATAACATGTGGTTAAATATATTTTTTAGGAAGAAAGAAAGTTTATATTCGTTTTTTGCATTTCAAAAAACTCTATAAAAAAATTAATTAATTCATAATAACATGATAATACAAACAAAACTAAGGTAACAATTAACAATATTTTGTTTGAAATCGCGTATAGTCCGTGGTACAGACCCCTTTTTATAAAATTACTAACATTCGCCTGAAACTTCGTAAATAGCTTTATCGTTATATACAAATATCGTGTTTACGAAAATTCTCGAAATTGGGGCGTTTTTAATCTGAAGATTGTCAATTTTTGCCTATTTAATTAGGTACTAATAACTTGTAAATACCCATTTGCTTTCTACTTGGTTCATAAAATAATTTGAGGAGAAAGTCAAGAAAAAAAGGTTGCGTTCAAAAATATTGGACCGTTTGGAGTGAGCTACACCCCCAAATTGTCAAAATAACGAGGTTATAAAGGCCCAATATTTTTTTAGCCAACATTTTTTATTGATTTTGTAACTAAATTATCTTACGATTCAAGAGGAAAGCAAATGGGTATTTACAAGTTTTTAGTACCTAATTAAATAGGCAAGGTTTGCCGATATTCAGATTAAAAACTCCCCAATTTAGAGAATTTTCGTAAATAAAATATTTGTAGGTTACAATGTGATGAAGCTATTTACGAAGTTTCAGGCGGATGTTAATAATTTGATAAAAGGGGGTCTGTACCACGGACTTGTACAATATTTTATTTCTCGAGTCCTAGGACGCATCGGCAATATTATAACATTAAAGGCTAAATATTAAAAATTAGTGCCGATGATGATCCGAATGTTAGGTCCAAAAATTGGTAAACTTAATAAACATAGTATTTTGACTGCTCATCTTGACCATTTTTCATTATTCTGTATAACTGCATTCTTTCTAGTTTTAACGCACCGTTTTAAGGATCGTATCAGATTAAGACGTATTAGATCCTGATAGAAAGACCTTAAGCTGTTTCTGCTAATCACTCAAGCTAAAACAAGTCGAACTGACTGAAAGGAGGTTAGTATCAGTAATGGTGGAGTTGCTCGAGGAGCTTCGAGAGCCGGGAGTTGAACTACAAATCAGTCAGGTCGCGAGCGGGATTAGGGCAAGTTTCACTGCCAAAATTATAGAGGTATTAATAATGGAACCTGAGAAACTTTTCGCCATTCCTCTCCAGGCTCTGGGAGGTAATAGAGAATAATCTCCCCCACCTCCCATAATGCATCGTCTCTTCCCACCAGCCCCGTCTTTATCTTCGTTCACTTTGTCAGTAATATTTACCTAATATGTTCTTGTAATAATATGAATATGTTAAACATCTGTAGTAAACATGGTATCAATATATCCAATAGACTAAAATTTTATAATTTAATTTATTTATCAGAGATGCAATTTTTTTCTATTTTTTGTAATAGAAAAGATTTCTATTTTTTGTTGTTTTCGACAAAATTAACGATTTTTCAAATAATATTTTAAGTTAAAAAAAAATGAATTGTTTTGGTGAAGTATATATATATTATATACAGTTCAAACCCGTGGTCCACTCTCAGAAAACAAGATCTCGTGTTTCCGACCTTTATATCCCTTCCCATGGAACTAAGACATTTGAATATTCCTTTTTTGCCCGAACAGCTGCTTTCTTGAATTCCTTGCCCCTAAAAAATTCCTTCTCACATCCCAAAATGAAGTTATACAATGAAATAAATATTCTGAATTAAATTTTGACTGAGGTGAATGATTGTTGGCATTGTTTTAGTTTTAATTTTAAGAATCAACCCATAGTGCTTATACCATTTTCTTTTTTATTTTACCTGATTTCTACTTTTCTTTTCATTTAAATAATGGTTTTTTTTTTGCCATATGGTGTTACTTTTTTTTGTTTTGATATACATTTACTGAAGATATTGTATATATTCTTTAATTTTGATTAGAGTAATTTTTGGCCAGATGTGATTTTCATTCATAATTCTTTGTTCATAATTGTTATTCTTAAGGGACCTCGTCCCAGAATAAAGTTTATTTTCTATTCTATTCTATATATATATATATATATATATATATATATATATATATATATATATATATATATATATATATATATATATATATTTTGTTTATGTGGGACAAAAGGATTATAAAACGTTTAGATCCTTATCTGGCATTATCCATATCTGCCTATTTTGAGCTATTTCTTTCCAGTTATATGCATTCGTCTCTGCAGAATCTTTGTTGATTCGATCAATCCATCTGTTTTTTTTTTTCATTCCACGTAGTCTGTTGCCTACCATCGAGGCATTAATTGTCGTTTAATGGCTTCCTGGTGGATCTTAAATTGCTGTCATTTTCATTTGTGTACAATAGGTTGCACCTAGGTTTTATCTTCTTTTCCTCTGTGTACCAATAGGTCAATAAAACTTAGCTATATTTCTTTATTAAATATAAATTGAAAATTTATATTTAATGATATGTGTTGTGTTCTCTATTTGTATTTTTTTTTTTAATTGAAGAGAAGAATGACTGTGATGATCAGTAAAAAAAAAATAGTAAGAATAAATAAGTATATTTATTTTTATTTTTGCCGACGTTTCGGCCCAAAGTTCGAACCTTGATCAGAGCCAAGAAAAAAATGTTTGTTTTATAAGTGGTAAATTAACATAAAATAAACAAATTAAAAAAAAAAAAAACATGTTCCATTTCAACTCATAAAGGGTCTTATAGTCATAGGTTCAGCACTATTTAGGGAAAGAACTGTTTCTTCGTCAACGGTTGTGCAATGAAGAGATTTGACTGAGATCACGCTCAACAACCAGACTTTTTCCACTTAATTAATTATTTAATTAAGAGTACCCTCTTTATAGAGGCTGGTTGTGCCCCAGAAGGCTCTCTCTATCACAGCTTCACACTACGGCAGATGAGAATAATTTTTCTGCCATGAGCCGGGATTCGAACCTGGGGACTTCGTGCATCGGAAGCTCATCGCCCTACAACAGATCTACACCACTCCCTCTTAATATTTACTTATACATATAAATGAGTTTGAGTGTAAAAAAAATATATATATATTTCCTAAAAATAAATTTTCTTTTTTTTATTGTGGATTTGTCAAGTTCAACACAACGGTTAGATTTTTAAAAAAATTGTATTCTTTTTTCCATGGCGATGCTATCCTCTGCCAACTATTTGGTAGATCCATAAGTTCGTTCCGTTTTCGAAGGTTGAAATGAAACAAGTTTTTTTCATAAAAAGAATAAATTTTATTCAATAATTATATAGTAATATTTATTAATGACCTTTGTACTAAAAGTTTGTTAATTTTATTGTGGGTTGAGCATATTTTTGAGTATGTGCGGTTGTCTTAAATTTTAGCTCTGTGAAATATTTTTGTTATTAATGTTTGATTTGAACTTCATGAAGTCGAAGAAAATTTGGAAAACTTTGAGTTGCTGGAAAGGACTTCAGTTTTAACTTATTTCACTTACTTGAGTAGTCCACACACAACTTCAGCCTTCAGAATATGAAACATCCCTTAAACATTTGTTAAGCCTAGGCCTTCCAGGAATACATTTTCAAGTCAAGTAATTTACTAATGAAACCTTATAATCCTTCTTATAAAGATCTCAAAACTGCGAACAACTTGCCAAATACCATGCATGCACCTTTGTGCTCGAAAGCATTCGGTATTCCCCAAAGTATTTCCCTTGAATTAATTAAATTCAAAAGAACATGTTACTATATAGTGCAAATACTGGAAAGTTGATATTTAATTTGGTTGATTACTAATGGAATATGCTAATGCATTATATATATGTTTTAGTTTATTATTTGTTATGAATATATTATTTTGCATTTTTTATTATCTTAAATGTTACTGTATTAAATTAAGCATAGTTGTATTAATCTTTAAAAACATTATTGGTCTATATATATATATATACACACACACACACACACACATACAGGATATCTCAGTTCTAAGTGGCTGAACTCTGGAGATTGATTATAGGCAAAATTTCCGACAAAAATGTTAATTTGATAAATGGTCGAATGGAAAAGGAGTATTTTTTTTTAGGAGTAATTGTGTATTTTTTTTTACAATAATCACGGTTTTTATGGAATAATATGACATTGTTCAAAAACTATTTCGGATAGTTAAATTCTGAGTACGCCATCATGAAGTAGAACCATTTTTTTTTTTTATAAATCAGTGATTAAATGTACTATGATAGGTGGATAATAAAAGAGACTTTCAGGAGGACAGACATATTTCAAAAAGTTGTTTCATGAGTTGAAATAAGTCAAAACATAATTAATAAATGGAGATATACATTAATGCTCAAAATAAATAAATTATATTTTCTCATATGAATCAACGAAATTTATCAAAATACTTAAAATTGGTGAAACTTTTAACTCAGAAACGAAAAACCTAATTTATAGAAAAAAACTATATTCTACAAATTTCTTTCAGGCAATTTTCTTGTAGTTCGGAAAGCCGTGATGTTAAAGTCTGACAAAAAACGTGAGACAAAAATTTTTTTTCTCGAAAATAGACCATTTAAATTAGTGAATACCTCGAAAACTATTAGAGATACGAAAATGTTAAATTTCTCAAATGAAATTTTCTCAGCTTTAATTTCTTATATATCAATGTTTCGTCTGCGACTCCTCATTTTCAAGATATATGAGACAATATGGAAAAAGTGATTAGGTGCCTCCCCTCCCCCCATGACGCGGAAGAGGTGGGAGCAAGGACTTATATTATGTTTACCTCCTAAGGGTCCTTAACAAATTCCCCAAGTCAATTGCTTGTCTATCCTCCATGCATCCTACAAGTATAAGGAAAATGTATCAATGAATATTTATGTATATATTTATATATTATGATTAAACAATAAAATTGCTGGAGGGTAAGATCAAGAAAAAATATATATATATATATATATGTATAAACAAATACTAATCCAATATTTCTGAGGTATTGTATTTTTAAAATATTATTTTTTGACAAATTTGACTTCCTTTAAAGATTCTTTTATTAATAATTTTTATGTTGACGTTTCGAGGAAATTTCAGAAAATTATTTTCCTCGAACATCAAATATTAATCATTATTTATGAGAATATTGTTTTCCTTTAATATAAAATATTAGTTATTTCGCGATTTTATTTTATTTTAAATATTCAGGAACGATTATAAAATCAATGATATGTCAAACATGAAAAAAAAAAAAGGAATCTATGCTTTGACATATCTCATTCAATGCGGTGCTTCATTCTTCTTTATATGGTAATAGAAAAATAATAGAGTCCTTAAATCGTAACAAGACTCGACCTTGACTTAAAATGTATCCAATTTTCCCTTATAAGAGCGTGGATTATTTTTATTATAGATTAAAATTTGTACCACAAAATCCGGCTGATAGGTACTTAGGATACATTTCTTCTTGTTCTTATTTTTTTTTTTTAGTTCTAATAAAAGTTAAATGCAATAATAAATTTTCTTCTTTAATAATGAATAATAAACCAAGTCGAATCATCTTATCCCTGATACTCATAAAAGTGGATGTATCCAGCCGGGACTCTAATTTATATCAAGATGAAGACAGATTAGCCTTGAACAATTTCCCCTGGCACCGAGAAAAGCTTTTGAAATAAACATTTATGGGAGGGTAGAGCTATAATGCAAAATATACCCGGCATTGTTATTAGCTCCACCCCCGCCCCCCTTTTCCTCCAAAAGCCGACTAAAACCTATAATACTCCAGTAGCCTTTTACCCCCAATTTAATATTCTTTCGATTGCTTTCTTTTACCATCTTTTCTTCCGATCTCCTCTTTCTTCTCTCTTCCTCGGTTATTGTTTTACTCAAAAGAACACAAATGCGCTTTTAATAAAAATGAACCGGGCTTCTCTGAAATGAAAGTATTCCTTTAATTAATATCCTAAAGAGAGAGCGAGAGAGAGAGAAAAGGCTTCGAAAAATATTTCCTGGAAATGTCTGTACGTAAAAGGCTTGAAGTTGTATAATATTATCCGTATAATCTTAATTAATCAAAGTGTAAAATATATAATATTTTTCTTCTCTCAACAGCAATTAACGTTGTTAGATCTAAAAAAAAATGTACTTATTAAATAATTTAATTTTTTTAATCAGTTTCTGTTGATTTTCATTTAACATAAACACAAACACTATAATTATATTATATTTTATTCGGGGATAACCAAGTCCTCTTTGAGTTAATCGTAATAAAATTAACATATAAAAAATTAATCTTTCGAATCTAGATAGTCAGGGCTATGGAGAAATAATTGATGTTTAAATTGAATTAAACTGTTCCAGCACTTACTAGACAAACATTCTAAGCTTTCAATAAATATTAAACTTAGTTATAATAGTTATTTTTCATGTTTAATTTAAGTCAGAGATGAGCCCTATAACCGATATATATATATATATATATATATATATATATATATATATATATATATATATATATATATATATATATACACACTTGGGTAAGATTATAATTTTAATTGAAACTGTATATAATGATCTGATAAAACACGTTTAATGAATCACATTATGTTTAAAAATTAAATTAATCTCATATTGACATATGTATTTGCCTACTTCTTATCACGGTCCATTATAATCTTAACAATTATATCAAATCCCATGTTGGACTCCACTTGGACAAACGTCTAACTTGGAATCCTCATACCAGACTGAAAAGACAAGAAACCGCTCGACGTTTCCGACTACTCCAGCACTTACTAGACAAACGCTCTAAGTTTCCAGTTAATTTTAAAATACTCATATACATAACTACGATAAGACCTATTTGGACTTACGGAGTGAGATTTGGGGGTCCACAAAGCCATCGAATTTCTCACTTATCCAATCCATACAATCCAAAATCCTTCGTAAAATCCTCAATTTTCTTTACTTTGTCACGAATAAAATCATCCATAAAGACCTTATGTTTCCGGATTGGCCCAATCCAGATACCTGTCCTTCCATAATAAACGTCAGTACCATCCGAACCCTCTCGTTTCTAACCTTAATTCCTCAATTCCTCCTCGATCCCTGATAACCTTCCGAAGCGTCTGAAAATAAGATGGCCTCAAGATCTCCTATTGTAAATGCATTTTTTTTAGAGTGCTACCAGTAGGTAGTTTCTCAACAAATGTTTTCATATTTTTTCTTAATACAGTTTTAAATATCATAAATAAATAAAAATAAAAAAAAGTTGAAGCCTTAACTAATCGAAGTGGATACGCAATCTCAAAACAAGGTAAAATGAATGATATAAAGGATTTCTAGAAATCTGTTCCATGAGATGGGATGTACTCTAAGTTTGTGGATTAGGACCTTTTGTTTTAAAAGAGTGAACAAAGGAAAAACAGGGTGAACATTTTAAGAATGTATGGGCGTTCTTAGTTTTAAAAGTATAAGAAAACAAGAAACTACTGTCATTAAAAAAAAAAGTATATAAAAAACAACACAACCTACTTTTACAGGGCATACTAACTGTAAGAATCTATTATGATATAATATTTATGTTTTTGTTTTTCCGAGTGGTAAATTAAGACGAAATTAATGATTTTTTTTTTTACGAAATATTTAAATTATATTAAAACTTATAGATGGTCCAATATTATTCAGTACATTACAATATAAATTATCATCAACAAATATTTCAAATCCTCAATAACATTCATTATTATTAAGACAGAATCGTTCGTATTAGATGCTTTATGCTGGATACATAATTAGCTGTTTTAATCAAGATTTTTCTATTTATTTGGAAGTACATATTTGCTTTTCTAATACATCTCTTTATTGTATTTATTTCATTATTGTTACCATTTATGGGACTGAATCATTAACGTTCTTGCAAGTGAACGTAGGTTCACTTTTTCTGTTCAATTTTCTGTTTCTTCTTTTCTGAATTTATATTCTTATATATGTACATACGTGTGTGTATCTACATTTAAACATATTTATGTGAGTATTTTTTATTAGATTGTTCTTAATAAAGTAATCATTTTTCATTTTCATTTCTTCATCATATTTTTAAATTATATTACCTAGATTCTCTATCATTTATTATGTCTTATATCGAAATTTAATTCTTTTTTTTATTATGATCAGGCAGGTATTAAATAAAATCTATTGTTTTGTAATTATACAGGATGTTTGATGGTTAAGTGGCCAAACTGAAAATATGAACTAAGGACCTCAAAACAAGAAAAAAATCTCTGACGGCATATTCGCTTTGTTTAGGAGATATTCACAGCTAAAGATTTGGGTTGTTATGGATTATTTACATTATATGAAATAAATAAAACCTTTTTATTTGTTCTAACTACTTTATTAATTAAATATAATTATACATTAACATTCATATTAAATTTTGCTCGAAGTGATTTCCTTTGTTAATTACCCCAATCAATGGATTGGCCGTGCAGGACCAGTGGCTTGAATAACATTTAATATGAATGTTAATGTTTACATTTAATTAATAAAGTAGTTAGAACAAATAAATAGGTTTTATTTATCTCATGTAACGTAAATAATTCATAACAACGAAAATCTTTAGATGTGAATATCGCCTAAACAAAGCGTTTGAGGACATATCGTCAGAGACATTTTTTTTATTGTTTTGAGGTTTATAGTTCATATTTTCGGTTCGGCCACTTAATCCTGATAATACCCCCTGTATATAATTGTAAATTTACCTACTTTGTAATTTGATTGGCAGCCATATTAATTATGTTTATGTTGTCAGTTCTATTTGTATGAATGCCTTCCCCAAAACAAAAAAAAAAATTAATATACACATATGTAATCATAAAAATGAAAATTGGTTCTCTCATTAAATAAAAGAAACAATAATATTCATTATAATAAAATAGATAAATTATTATTTTAGTTTTTTAAATATAATTGCTGGAACGTATTTTATTTTTTTGTCAGTATGCCATATCTTCGGTAATTTTTCTTAAAATTCAATGATTGAGGCTTCATTTTAAAGATAACCTTCTTTGTACGAGAGCATTATCATTTCTATCCGTCCTGAAATTACAGAGAAAAATTTATGAAGAAAATAAATTTTATTTGCGCAGGACTTAAAAAGTTTGCAAAAGTAAAAACCTTCAACATCTGATCAATATTTGGAAATGTTCAGTCTATTGTTATTTGTAAAAATATTTTGATTTATTATTATAAATAAAGTATTAAATTAGTTTTCTTTTTATTGTTAGATTTCAATGACTGAGGAAAATAAAATTGATGCTCCTAACTTACAATACAATTACTATGCGAGTTATTGCGTATAATATTCGCACCGAAGAAGGATGAGTTAACCGTAGAGTTTAGACGGTTATACTACGCCGCATTGGGTGAACTTTATCAGATTAATATAATTGAGTTGATTGCATCACTTCGAATCAAATGGGCTTGTAAAATTTTTGGGCTTAGTAACGAATGAATTCCTAAAAGTAAAAATATTTTTCTTAATATTTAGTGTACCGACTGGTAAACATCCGAAGGGTAGACCGAAGCGAAGGTGGGAAGATTGCTTTAAAGCCAACCTGAAGGGACTAGGTTTGGACGGTGAACGGTGGAGGAAGATGAGTAATAAGCGATTGGTGGTGTCGGAATCGAACCTGCTGGTTCACTAAGCCTTTTATTATTATTATTTTGCGAGTTATTCGGGAGGGTCGACTAGATTGTATATTTTAAATAGCCTTACAGAATACTGGAAAAATAATACCCACTATTTAAGATTTAATACCAACTATTAATTACACCACGTAGTAATTATGTTTTAAATAATTATTATTGTATAATCAAGATAGTTTCTTAGATTTTAGTGAAGGTAATTTTGGTATTTAGCGAAGGGTTGTTTGAAAATGTCAAAATTAAGCGGTTGAGCCATGTTGGATTCCGAGAGGTAATTGAATTTGTGGTTGCTAAAAGTTGTGAACCCGGCTAGTGGTTTTCGGTCCTTCAGTTGCTACCGTTGCAGGGGAATGTTCATCAAAATATCCGTCTTTTTTTTTCATTTAACTTTAATTATTTGCACGCACAATTTGTATTTGTTTTCTTATTACCTTATTAATTCTGGATAGTTTTGGCTGGATTTGATGGATGTTCAACTTCAAATAAAATTATTAAATATTCATGATTCATTCTTTGTCAGGATGTATTGAACGCTTTAAAAAAATCAAGCCCAGGCTAAATTTATAATAAAAAATTTTAGAAATCCGTCTTGGATTCCCGTCCTAGTGATGCGGCTGAGAGAGAAGCGCTGGGATCTCTTAGAGTCTTTCCTTATTCTCCACACCTGGAAAATGACCGACTTGGAGCTCTCTCGGCTGACTGTAAATATTGTAAATAAGTATGAATGTGTTTTTATTTATTTAATTTTTTTTATTTAATGTTGTATCATGATCGATTTTTTCTGTTATTCCAAGTTTTATTTTATTTTATTTTGTTATAATCTTTTTTTTCTTTTATTGTATATATGGTATGTTTGTACTTCATTCATCCAAAATACTCAATGCCCTTAATTGAGACAAATGTATTTTTTCTAAATAAAAAAAAAAAAAAAAAAGAAATCCGTCAAGATGGCTCCTGACATCAAATATCTTCAGAATAAAGACCAGTAAAAGAGAGAGAAAAACTAAGTTGTGTAATTTAGACCGAAAAAAAAATGAAAACATGAACAAGGCGAGATTAGTAATATGAAATATAAATTATAAGTAATAGCTCATTATAAAGAGGATGAAAAGCTGAACATTTCCCATAGTGTAAGGGAGAGAAATGTTCAGCATTTCATTCTACAATATTTTATCCCTTTTCCCCTCTCTAACATGGCGTCGAGTTAAGATAAAATTTTAAATAAAAGTTCATTACATACAGAATGAAATGTTAAACAATTTCCTTGCTTACAATATGCAGGTCCGATTTTTAATTTCTGAGATATTTTACTCATTATCTTCAATAATACTCGTTATAATTTGGCTATCGAAATTCAAATTTATGAGAGTTCATGATTATTATTTGCCCTCATTATAAAAAGGATGAAATGTTGAACATTTCCTTCGCTTACTGTATGGAGGTCTGATTTTTATTTTCTGAGATATTTTAATCCATATCTTTCATAAATAAAATTCGCTATCATTTGATTTTAGACACTATTTATTTCCTTTTCGCCTCTCTAATACGGCGTCGCATTAAGATACAATTTTGAATAATTGCTCTTTCCAGAGAGAATGAAATGCTGAACATTTTCCACAGTGTAAGAGAGGGAAATGTTCAGCATTTCATTCTACAATATTTTATCCCTTTTCCCTTCTCTTACATGGCGTCGCGTTAAGATACAATTTTGAATAATAGCTCTTTCCAGATTGAATGAAATGCTAAATAATTCTTTCTTTTACAGTAGGCAAGTCTGATTTTTAGCTTATGAGATATTTTAATCCATATCTTTATAAATAAAATTCGTTATCATTTGATTTTAGACACCATCTATTTCGTTTTCGCCTCTCTAATACGGCGTCGCGTTTAGATACAATTTTGAATAATAGCTCTTTCTAGAGAGAATGAAATGCTGAACAATTCTATCTATTACAGTATGCAAGTCTGATTTTTAGTTTCTGAGATATTTTAATCCATATCTTCAATAAAACTTGTTATAATTTGGCTATCGAAATTCAAATTCAAATGCTCATGATAATTATTTACCCTCATGATAAAAAGGATGAAATTTTGAACATTTCCTTCGCTTGCTGTATGCAGGTCCAGTTTTTAGTTTCTGAAATATTTTAATCCATATCTTACATGAATCAAACTCGTTATCATTTGATTTTAGACACCATTTATTTCCTTTTCGCCTCTCTAATACGGCGTCGCGTTTAGATACAATTTTGAATAATAGCTCTTTCCAGAGAGAATGAAATGCTGAACAATTCTATCTAATACACTATGCAAGTCTGATTTTTAGTTTCTGAGATATTTTAATCCATATCTTACATAAATAAAACTCGTTATCATTTGATTTTAGACACCATTTATTTTATTTTCGCCTATATAATACGGCGTCGCGTTAAGATACAATTTTGAATAATAGCTCTTTCTAGATTAAATGAAATGCTGAATAATTATTCCTTTTACAGTATAAAAGTCTGATTTTTTGTTTCTGAGATATTTTAATCCAAATGCGAAAACACTTAAATTAGTCGACTCCAGTCGAATTTACCCGAGCATTACGCACCGGAGAAATGACGGCTCAATCGTATTCACTCTCCGTAAAAAGAGTATAAAACGCTCCTGAAGACGTTTTCATCTCAACAAGGAACAGACAGAGAAAATTCCCATAATTGTTTATTCTGCTGGACAACGTGGAATCATTAATGAATTGTAAATATTTTGGAATCGGTATGCTATGCATTTACCTTACTGGTGTTTATGAATGATAAATATTGATTGGTATTAATTGGTCTGGTTGTGCTGACGATGTGGCTTTGATTGGGCTCTCCCTGAGGGCTATAATGGGTTGTAAAGAGGAACAGAATGGATGTGGATGCTCATTAATGTAGAGAAAACCAAAATAATGACGTGAAAACCAAAACCAAAATACACCTCTAAACCTTTCAAATCATTTCGTTCTGGAAATCACACGTTCCAGTTTGTAACCAGTTATTAATACCTGAGCTTCACGGTAAATGACCGTTTGAACAAATAAGGGAAATTCAAAAATCGTATTATGGGAATTAAAAAAATATATATTTTCATTTGAGCAGTTATCTCCGTAGTTTCAATCATCACTCCTTTATCAATCCTATCAACATGGAATCTACACACAATTCTAGATGAAAAGATACATTCTATGTTCGGTCGAAGTTGGCACTTCAAATTGCTATAAAATGTAATCGGGATGAATGATTGAAGAGGAGCCAATCAGATTAAGGAACCAAGATGGAGTCAGACCGAAGGGAGTGTGGAAGGACTCAGGTGGTGAGCATTGGCGTTCCTCTAACATATCTTCGACGTCCTATCAGTAAGGAACACTTTTATTAAACTTAATGAGAATGGAGTTCTTTCAGCCATTTAGATTCCTGACAAAAATCACGGCTCAAGGAGATCCTTGAGCTTGTCCCCTACCGCGTCACCGTTACAATTCAGTATTTTATTTAAAAATTTTTGTCTATCAAAAATTTATTTTCGCCTGTCGACTTATTGTTGAAAATCAGCAAATGTGATAGCGATGCATGAAATAATGACATGACAGGCATGGGGAAGGAAAGTACTCAGCAGTACCTCTTCCCTAACTTGTTCCAATTACTTAGGTTGTCTAAGGAAGGAGATCCCTCATCCAACGCCTTCTTAGTCTCCTCCTCATGTTCTGAGGTATATCAGCTGTGTCTCTTATAAGTCTGTTATTATGTCCATTTAAATTTGTGTAAAATGGTTGATAAAGGGTCGTTATATGTTGGTCAACTGTTGGAAAGTGGAGGTCAGTATGTAGAGTTTTGTTAGTCATGTACCAAGGTGCTTTTGTTATGAGTCGCAATAATTTTGATTGGAACGTTTGAAGTTTTTGGAGGTGGGTCTTTTTAGCGATTCCGTATATTTGTGATGAGTATGACCATATGGGCTTAAGTAAGTATGTATATCTATTCAGTTTCTGTTTAAGTTTTGAAGATTTAGAAAAAAGAGAGTAAAATATTTTGAGTCGTTTGATAAGTGTCTTACGTTTCATTTTAACATGCGGACCCCATGTCATCCTTCTGTCGAAGATGATTTCAAGATAAAGTGCCGTGTCCGTTTGAGGAATTTGATTGTTGCCAATTTAAACTGGAGGACAGGTGTTTTACACAGTAATACCCAGATGTATATTAACTGAAACATGTTTTTTAAAATTCCTTATGTAAAGTAGCAATTATTTATAACATTCGAATATTTTCTTTTATATTTTGAATCCGACCATATTTTTTTTTATGACTTGGGGGTTACTCCCTCTCCGCCTAACGGCGGACCAACCTCCATTTTACAAAATATACAACTGTTCATTTAATTATACTATTCGTTGCTCAAATTGTATAACTTTAATTTATATGTATACTGTAGTTTAGATTGTTATTATTTTTTATCAACATAAAACTAATTTTTTGTCAACATAAAAAACCTTTTATCTCGTACAGTTTTAGTCTGAAATTTTAATTTTGTATCAGGAAAGTACGAGGTCACAGGAGTTCAACACTTATGCGATTAAATCAACATCTGTATAATTTGTAAAATAATCGCCTTGCTCCTTTCATTGCCTACTGTCCTAACACTGAAATAAAATAAAATATGAAAGTCACTGAATAGGTTATACCGCCTATAATTCTCACTTTCACTTCTTTACGGATGGGTATACACAAAATATGAAACTTCTATTATGTTATCAAAATAAACTAGAACGCTCTGATATAGGATATTGTTTTTGTTTTTTATATATATAACGATAAATTATTGATTACTTATGCCATTTAATGTTTGCTCAGAGCTGTATGTTTCTTGAAACCGGTTCGTTACTTGGAGCTGATCCATCATTAGCCTGCCTCCAAGTCAAACCAAAACGATTTCGTAATTGCATTCGAATCTTCCTCCGACTTGAGCTTGAGGAACGGCTGCAAAGTTTAAATTGTCATTAGGGCCTTACTCATTGATCTTGCTTAAGGATGTTGGATCCCTTGAAAAGGGCTGATTAGGCTCGAATTCATCCCAAGAACTTTTGCATCTTAACATGTAACACTGATAACATGTTATGTATTTATTAACCCTTCTTTGTTGGATAGTGTTCACTACTCCACGAGAGAAAGGTTATTATATAATGTTATTTCACTTATCCTGAGAAATTTATAATTATTGTCAATAAGCGCGCAATGTCATAGTATAGTATATTATTGTACCATATCTCTACCTCATAGCCGAAGGATCCCATGTCACATTTTTGTATTTGTTCAGAAGAGCTGATTTTCCATAACTTTGAGCTATTAAATGATTTCTTACAAATAGTTATTAAATTATGTAATGACAAAAATAACATGGTATCCTTTGCTTTCTGAGTACGTAGATAAATATAATATTGGGTTTGCAAATAAGTCTTTTCGGGTTTTCTGTTTATTTTTATATAACTATGATACACTTCTTATCTAATAAATCAATTATTTAATGGTTAATTGTTTATCCTGTTTGTAATATTGTCAACAACTATATCTGTTAACTCTTGTTGAAACTAGCTTAGTATTGTGTTTGCTATTGCAATATGAATATGGAAGAAAATATCATTCATTATCGGCATATTTTGTTGTATTATTTTAAAAAACGTAAGCGTGTTGTAGAAGCTCTTAGAAATATTTGCAGTTTTTATGGAGATGATGGCTTAACCGAACGCACCTGCCAAATTGGTAAGCCAAATTTCATTCATGAAATTTTAACATTAATGTCGCTCAATGGTCTGATCACCCACATGAAATTGAAGCGAGCAATGTTAAGGCCATTGTTGATCAAAGGCCCACCTAATCAGTGCGAGAGATTGATATGACCCTAAATGTGTCGCACACAACCTCGGCTATGTTTCCAGGCTTAATGTTTGGGTCCCTCACTTGATTTATTTTTCGAAAATCACAAAAAAAATGTTATAAATTCAATTTTCTAGTCACATCTTTCGGGTTTGGTGCCATTTTCTCATAATTTAACATATCCAGATATATTGAACATATCCAGTCCTGTATGAATGCCCTATTGAAGAACAATACTTTCTTGATACCGTCTGCAAATAGAGGTATATAAATCGTAAATTAAAATTTTTTTAAATTAATTATAGCAGTCTATTTTTAATTTATTAATTATATATTATAATTTTTAGAAACGGAAAACGACATTCTTTGAAATAAAAGAATGAATTAGGACGAATCATATCGTAATGACAAATTTTAAAAAATTTATGGCGCGGTGCATGGTAGGTGGATGATACAAGTTTATTGTCTGAGGCTATACTTGAATGATAAAAAATAAATTAAAATTTAGTTTTGCAGGTTCTTGAAAATGGCTCCTGAAGCCGAAACGTTGAATAAACATACAGGAAATAAATTAAAAAACTGTGTTTTTTTGGTGACCTATGGCCTAAAATAGACATATGTTAAGTTATAAATTCAATACGACTTTAGCTATCTACAAGAAATTTAGCTGATATTTAGGACCACATAAACTACACAAAATGACATCAACAGGACCTTCGTAAACTACAAATGGGGATAACAAATAAAAACCGGTAAGGAGTTTTTTTTATTTATCCCTTACGTAGGCATTCGATCAAAAAACCATTCATACGTTATTCAAGATCAATAATTCAGCTTTCCAAAGGACATAGTTACATCGAATTTGGAGAACAACCTGAAGACCTATGAATGATCAGAAGAGTGTTTTGTTCCACTGAAACAACGCATGATTCCACAACTCATTGATAACTGGCAATAAATTATTGATCCTTGGATGGGATCTTTTGCCCCACCCTCCCTATTCACCAGACCTAGCTCCAAGTGACTACAACTTATTCCGAACCTTGCAGAACTCCATGAATGGAAAGAAATTCCAAAAGGAAGAAGACATCAAAAACCACTTGGATCAGTTTTTTAACAATAAACTCCAGATATTCTATGAACATGGCATTATGCAGTCAGTAAAAAGATGGGAAAATCATATTAAATAATGATCAATATATTGTAGGTGAAAATAGATTTTAAGTCTATAATACATTGAGTTTTATTTCAGCGTGAATAACCAAGAGACAGATTGTTATAATACTCAATAAAGAAATTTAAAAAAAATACTTCTCATTGTTTTCTTAACATAGCGTTTTTTTTATTATTATTTATAATAATCAGAAATTAAAATAACAGACAGAATCAATATCCAAGGAATCAAAATCAGTTTTATTATTTTTTTTTATTGTCATTCTTTTTTAAATTTCGTTGTGTTAAAATTATCATTAGGTACGTAAAAATATACTCACAGTGCCAAATAGATTAAAAAATTATTATTATTAAAAACACTTTATTCAGAAATATTACAATTTGTCACAGTTTAAGGACACTTATAATAGAGTTCAGAGATTGCATTCATACCGTATATACAAAAATATAAATAAATAAAGTAATAACAAAAGAATAAGAAAAAAGAACAAAAGAGTAAAGAAAAAAAAATAGTAAAGAAAAAAAAATAGATTAAAAAATAAAGTAGTTTTTAAGAATATCACGTTACTTATATAATATTTTTTATAAAATACTACAGATCTTTTTCAAAATCGCCCAAAAACAATACTTTGAAATTTCTGAAATTAATCTTAAATTTTTTTCAACATTTGTTCTCTGGAATAAGCTTGTGTTTTCAGAATATTCTTTTCAATTAGATAGATTAATATAAACGGGATGTTTTATTCACGTAATTCATTAAAAAGTTGGGTTGTTTTATTGAATATTTCTTCTATGGGTTCTTTTAATTCGGTCAAAGGCTCGTCTGCTTTCCTCTAGAATCGTAAGTTAATTTGAGTACAAAGTAGAGAAAAGGTGCCCTTTTTAAAAAATATTGAGACGTTTGAGGTGACCTACACCTCAAAATTGTCAAAATAACGAGGTTATTCAGGCTAAACGGCCCAATATTTTAATAGGCCATCTTTTTTATTGATTTTGTGATCAAATTATATTTTTTTTAAATCATGCTAGTTGTTTTAAAACTACCTTAAGTCAAGTACTTCCTGAAATTCATTAGATATAGATTATATAGAGTGCCATAAATACATATCCCTTTATAAACTCCGGTGATTGAAAAATATGGTAAGTTATGTAAATAGTAATTTCTGTTATTTAAATTCTGCATGTAGTTCCAAATTTCGAAATTTTAATTAATATTTTTTCTAAAAGTATCTCTTCAGAATGGATGAAACTATTGAAGCGAATCTGAAACACGTAATGAAATGCCATTTAAAAAAATCCGGAAAAAAAAGAGTGGGAAGGCAATTCGAAATGGAGTCTCATTTAAGTCGAGCGGTGCTTTCGATATTAGCTTTGGCTGGGGCTTTAATATAGGACAGCCTATATTAAGAGCGAGTACCTTCCCAACTCACAATTTTAGCTTTTCCTTACGTAAAAAATATTTTTTGGAAGTTATGCGAATAAGTTTAATATCATTTCTTTTTTCTCTTAGGAACAGTTCAAGTCGACGCGTGTTACATTTTTCCTTTATTAGTCTCAAAACATGAAGGTTCTATAAAAATCTTATGAAATTTCTAATTGAAATACGGAATCAGTATTCCTGATAGCCGAGTGTGTCAACTTTAAAATTCTAGCGTCTCCGCTTACTGCTCTGTTTTCATAATCTTGTGGGACAAAAGTTATTTTATATGGCATCATTTGAATCTTCTTCCTCTAGTAAATATTTTGCAATTAGGGTCTGAGTATAATTATTAAGGAATGAAGAAATAAACCTAAATGTTAAGTCTAAGACAAGGAGCAATATCTGAAGCCTTCTAAGTTTGAACTGACTTACGACAAGGAGATGGACCAATGCTGTTCAACTTAGCTTGAAGGTATTAACTTTGAGAAGGTATTAACAACATAACATGAAAATCTAGGAGTAAATGTCAGGATGAATCATAAAGCCCCTAACTATTTGGTCGTTTCATATGAAATGCTAGTTTTCACAGTAAAGTAAAACCTCCTAAATATTTGATCGTTTCGTTTGAAATGCCAGTTCACAAGAAAGGTTATTTAGTAAAACAACTTCATGAGATCGAAACACTTTTCTTCAAAATGTTCACTCTCACTTGCAATACATTTTCCCCAGTGTTTTGTGAACTATGAACTTTTCAATCGTAGAATTGAAAAAAATCAGAGTTTTGTAAAGAAATGAAGCCAGGAAATGTTTTTTTTTTTTTTTTTTTTACCTGTGAATCATTTTGAAATATTTTACTATTAAGGAAGTTGTCCAAATTTCTGATCAGATAGAGATCTGTTGGAGATATTTCTAGGGAATAAGGCGGAGGTGGAAGAACTCAGGAACACAGTTTTTGTTTAGTTTCTTCACTGTCTGTCGTGAAACATAAAGCCTGTTGTTGTGTTAGAGCATATCTCCCTTAAGATTAACCAATGCAGGTTGTTTTTGATACATTATGTCAATATCACTGCAGTACTACATCTATCATATCTATATGCAGAGATCCTCATCCCTTTGGAACTCCATCCCTTCTCACATTCGTCAATCCAATGCCCCTTCTATCTTTAAATGTCGCCTGTTCAATAATTTCTTATCCATCGAGTCCCCATGAAATTGTAAATAGGTACTACTGTAAATATGTATATAAATTATTAGTTCGTTCTTCATTATTTTTACATCATTTATTTTTCAATTTTTTATTTTTTATTATTAACTGATTAAAATTATTAAGTAAGTTATAATTTTTATTTTTTTTACTACGACTGTTCAATTACTCTGTGTTTTTTTTTAAAAGTATCTCTGAGGATCTTTAGCCCACATTTCTGTCTTTCTGTATTATTCTAAAGGGACTCGTCCCAGAATAAATAAAGTATTATTATTATCATTATGTGAATATGATAGTTTCACTTCTGGTTAAATAGGAACCAATGGTTGCAATTTTTTTTCAAGCTCCTTCCTCGGACACTATGGTAAGGTTTCTTAAACGACAAGCATAAAAAATTTCGAAAATCGCGTTTCCATGGTCCTATTTGATGACATACCTAACAACCCGCAATCAATTGGACTGATAATAAATATTATCAAAAACAGAATATTAAAAATGCCCATTTTAATCAGTAAACAAAAAAAGTCCACTAACACCACTTTGAATTTCTGAAATAAAAAAAAAAGACAGATATTTAATACACCTTACGTTCTGCTTTAGAAGATATAAAGCATTCGATTAATCGATACTGACACTACCTGAGCTATCGGATAACAATATATCGATACAGGATAGATAAAACTCGCAGCTGTTGGCCGTATGGTCCATTGCCCCCGGAGCTTGGGTATAATGTGCGGGTATCAGTGACCGCAGTGGGTCGTCCATTACGGTCCCTAGTTCTCATTAATAACAGTTCCGGATCAGCCAATCCCATTCGCCAATACAGAATTTATATATAATTCCTATCGATGTATGTTTTTTTTTTTTAGTAAGGCTAAAAGCAAAATAATATTTTAAAATTCTAAAACACTTTAATAAAAATCTTTAATAAAATAAACTTTCACTTATCAACCATTAAAAAAATCTGGTGCAGTGCGCACATCACACAACTTTCACTTATCAACCTTAGAGTAGACAGGTATTTCCTTATAGGAAGTTTAAAACTTTAATTACTATTTTTTTATTTTTTTTTATTTATAAATATAAAAATCTGTCACGTAGACAATAATTATAGTGATATATAACATGACATATTCATACCATATGTACAGAAAATATAAAATTAACAAAAGTAAAATAATAATCAAAAACTATGTACAATAAAAAATAAAACAACCTACATTTATTAAACAATATACATTTATTTTTATTATTATTAGTTTCTGTATTATTTATTGTAAATGGAGTGTGAGTGTGCTCTCTGAACATTATTATATATGTCCTTGATTGTGATAGAATTTAATATTTCTGAATAAACAAAAAAAAAAAAAAATGGAAGCTAAAAACGAATCTGAATCGTTTTTTCACGACAAAAATTTTCTCGGCCTACTTTACCGGAAGTGTCTTTGAGTTTTTTAAATTTATTAAACATTAGAATTCGTTTTATACAATTAACAATTTGGTTCGAGTCTTTTCTAAATATTATATGGGATTTTTGAAATTTTAGTTATAGAATTAAAAAAGTCAATGTAAGTGGCTAAATCCAATTTATTGAGTGCGTTAAGAATTGACTATTGTCTTATGTTGTAGTTCTATAGATTATTATTTTACGTGTTTTTTTAAGTGAATATTTCTGAAGAGAAGATATATATTTTAATAAAAAAAAATTCATAACTTTCCTTTGACGAAATCCCATTTTAATAACTTTATTCTTTTTTTAATGTTTGTGTAAAACATTATTCATATTGAAGATTAGTTACTTATATGCAAAATGAGTATGGTTAATTTATTTTATAATACTAATTTTCAGGAAATTGTTAATTTTTTTCTACGGTATTATTTCTGTCTGGAAACAATGACAGCAACTGTGAACGTAGTTAGCTCAGTATGAGGTTGGTTTGGGACGTCATTAACGTATAGTGCGTACAACAATGGGTTGAGTGTACTTCTTGCGAAACTCCAGCTTTAATTGGTGCCATACAATTGACTCCGTTGCCAACCTCTACTTGGTATTCGTCGTCCTTCAGAAATAATAATAATTTGCCGACTGCACTTGTGATTGGATGGAATCAACATAATGAAGTAATTATATTTACTTTCAAAATTTTAATCACGAAAATTTGTAAAAAAAAATAAAAATATTTTAGGAAAAGTATAAATAAATTATATTTCTTTGTGCTCAAGTTTCGACCTAAGTTTCAAGCCTTCACCAGGAGTTACTAGGTTGAAAAATATTAGATCCATGTCCGAGAGTTCTTGCCTAGGAGCCGAGAAAAAAAATTATGCAATTTTTAATGAAATTCATAATATTTTTTTTCTCAAAAATAAGAAAACAATATTGATTATGATATTAAATGAGCTATAAATTATCTCAAATAACAAAAATCTAAAGGTCCAGTAAAGTAGGCGATGTGAAATTTTGTTAGGAAAATGAAAGTAACATTCATTTTTAGTTTTCTTTAAGTTTAGCATTAATACGATTATTGTTTAACAAAAAATTTAAAACAGTAAGATCTAAGACGTACAGACTCCAAAATTTAATTGAAAAAAAAACTATCTTTACGCCTACAGCTCCTCATCTATACAACTGTAATACGGGCGGCTCTGTTGTATGGTGCACCTTTGTTTGATCATGTAAGCTAAGCAACTGGAAAAAGGTTACAATATTTTCAAAATGGAATAATCCGAAAAAAAGGAAGAGGGACCAGGATGCAGATAATGAAGACATTGGATATACAAGCGGCACTAACTTTAGCAGCAATAAAAGAATTTCTCGCAAAACGAAAAAAATCATTTTTTTAACAACTTATTACCAGCCAAAATTCCAAAACGTTGGCAACAACTCACATAAGATAGGTGTTTTATTAATTTAATTGTAAGCTCTAGAGGATAAGGTCAACTCAAGCCTGAGGTGAGCCCCATCACCGATTATATTACAGATGTGGGAAAAAAATACTCAGAGACGACAAAAATCAAAATACAGCTTACAATGCTTTTTAGCAATAAAAGGCCTGTTATGAAGACAATGAAAACCCAAGGATTCAAAACAAAAAGAAATAAAAAGGGGCTATGAAAAAAAAATGTATGTATACGATAGACTGAAAAGAGTAATGAACAGCTGCGTAATATTTGTGATCGGGACCCCAAGATACTCCCATGTCTCTCACCACTACGCTGAGTTAAATTGGCTTTTCCCCTCCTTACGAAGACAATATTTCCTAGTACGTTCCTCTACCGAATCATCAATAACCATCGTCCTTCTTACGCCTACAACCTTCTCCAGTTCAAATCCTCAGTCCATTCCCTGTCCACAAGATCTCGACCTTCTAACCTTTACATGCCTTCTCACAGATCAGCCTCATTCCAAAACTCCTTTATTGCTTGCTCTGTCAATTTCTGGAATTCCCTCCCTATCAAAATTCGACATTCATCATCCATATCCACATTCAAAACCCTCCTATTCCAATTCCTATCCCAAAAACAGTCAGATAGTTGCTAACCATTCGACAACATAAATTTATTTCATGCCATTCATTGTCAAATATCAATGCTAAATGATAATGCATTTATATATTATTCAGGCACGTTATATTGTCAGATTCAGCCTTCTGTTTTCTCAACAGAAACACAAAGCTAATTTTAATAAAGAATTTGATATATTTTTATTTTTTAATTCTTTGTTGTTTTCTTAAAAATGTATATTGGTCTATCAGTGCAAATATTTTTAAGTGTCTTCTCATAGTGTTAATTGTTTTTTATATAGTTTCGTTTGGTATGTATATAGAATGTTTTCTTTACATTATATCTTTTTTTCGATTGATTTTATTTTGGCCAGATGTAATCTTTTAATTTTGTTCTATTTTGTTATTCTCAAGGGACTGTGTTCCAGAATAATGTTATTTTCTTTATATTTATGTATGCACCGTACCATTTTTTTAAAAATTTATTCTCCATTTTTTTTTGTATTTTTATCATAAAATACAATTTTTAATTAAATTTACCGTTTATTAGATTGTACAGGTTGTATTTTGTTGCAAGTGTATTAGAGATAGAGGCGAAGACAGGGCCATATATAGAGGGGGGAGGAGGACGCGCTCTAATGGTGGACTCAGGGACCATCAATCTTGGGAGCGTATACAATCTTTCATTTCATCGCCCCCGGGCTTGAAAGAAGCTAAGAGCCTCAAATTCTTAGGCCCACCTTCATTTATTGACGCCTGCTTTATTTACGACGAAGATTGTTCCTTATCTTTTCATCTCCTTTTCATCATGGAGGAAGCCAAACAAAGGATATTGATTTAAGAATTAAATACTCAGCGAAAATTAACGTTCTCAATCTCAGTTAATCTATGTCTCTTTTAATAAAAAAAAACATAATATCTCTACTGTTAGTGCGATTATTTCTTTATGATTTATTAGCATAATTTCATATTTTATTTCCCACTGCCATTTTCATATTTATTTAACTACTTAAACCAGTTGCAGATTACCAAGTGTCATCCTTGTTACGGTTTTTAATTTGGAAAAATTGTTTCCGCAACAAACTTGCAGGATGCTCAGTGGAGAGGGTGAGGTTCGCAAAAAAAAAAAAAAAAAAAAAAAAATAGAGAATCTGATTAGTCGAATATGGAAAATAGCTAAAACCATAAAAATAAAAATATCTATACAGTAATATCACTTTATTCTTTTTTTAAAGTTTGTATAAAATATTATTCATAAGGTTAGTTGCCGATATACAAAATAAGTAAGATTAATTTATTTTATGAGTGAGCTACTAACTCAGAACCTATGGGTTTAAAACATGTGTTAATTAACCTCAAAAAACCTTTTGAACCTTCTTAATCTGTTAATATTCATTTTCGCTAATCCCTCGAATAGGGTTTTACAATTTCTTATTAAACCTTAAAAAAAAAAAATATTATATATACATAAAACGTGAGAATAAACTAAAGAAAAAGAAACAAAATAAAACTGTCTATTATTAATAATAATGATGAATTTATTTATTTCTATTGATTTAAATAACTGGTAAAGGAAATGAAAATTATGAACAAGAAATTAGATTTATAATTAAACAAAGAACATACAATTAACTTAACTATAAAAAAAAAATATTATAGAACTAAACATTTTCTTATACTATACAATAAACCATTTAGAAATTTTTGAAAAAAAAAGATTGGAAATAAAAACTTATATATATAAATATTTACAAAATCTCAATACCAAACGAGGTTCCGCCATCTCTCTCTAAACTGTCTTTGGTTTTTTTCTCTCATATGTCGGCTGTTATACTGACTTAAAATTAATATTTACAACTAATACTTAAAACTAATGTATTTTTAATTAACCCTCTTCGAGGTAAAACTGACAATTATTTTACGAACTAATTTTTTTTTTGTATTTTATTTTTGGTCACATCTTTAGCGCAAAGAGAATAAACATGTAAAATTGCAACTTAAGACCATTTGCACTAAAATTAGCTATATGTTAAATTTATAATTATACAATTAAAAAAAGCTAAGTAATAATATTCACTAGACTTTTTTAATAATATTTCGGTTATTTCAATTAGGCCCAATACATGAGTTGGTTATTTCCAAAATGAACCGTAATCGTTTATTCAGGAAACGCAGACAATTATATTTTCTATTCCAATTGTAATATAAAAACCAATATTTTTCAAAAAATAAATAGATACATTATTTATAGCACATATTTTATAAAATAAATGATTATTTCATTTGTAATTAAAAACAAAAAAAAAAATTGAAATATGGAAAGACACACTTTTGATTTAAAATCCGTTTTTAAAAAGAACATGTTGATAGCGGTTCGGTCTGTTGGGAAAAAATTATGTATGGTTCGGGAAGAAAAATATAAAATTAAGTTTTTGTTTATAATAAAATAATTTTTCTTTTATTTTCATTTGAATGAAAAGGTTGAAAAACTTTTGATGTATTATATTTTTTTATAAATAATTAACAAATGCATGTTGCGTTATATTTCTTTAAAAATAAGGCCGGTTTCGAAAATAAACTTATTTTCACATCATTTTTAAAAATTTATATAATATTTTTGAAAAAAAAATTGTACTATCGGATTTATTGGGTACAATTTATAAGTGAATTCGAAAAAATCTATTTGGCTTTAATTTTAGATTAAATAGTTCACATTATATATCACATAGGAAAACTATTTGTGTTGCATTGTCATTAAAGAATGACAAATATTTTAAATATCAAATAATTAAATTTATCTGTTGTAACGATAAATGTTCAAGCAATATTGAGTTTTTAATATTAATATTAAATTTATTAATATTAATTAATTTAAATTAATTTTTATAACATTAATATTAATACATTATATAATGTAGGTTTTATTCTCATTGATGCTCTCTATCAGGGCTGAATTGGCTAATTTCCAATATTGGCTTCCTCTGAACTACCTTTATTTTTTTTTATTTGGAATAATTAACCATTTCTCATTAATCTTTGATACAAAAAATTGTTAAATATAAAATATGAAATAATTTCATAATTAACTTAATCGTAAAAGGAGAAACTCGCTCCGCACCAGATTTCTTTTCATTGGTCAAACGAGAACGATGTGCAAAGCGGGATACATTGCACTCAAAACTGCATTAACTCCATCTAGCTGATAACAATAAAAGTTTGAGTCCCCTGCCTTACCATTACCAACGAGCTCAAAACGCCAAACGCCTTCGAAGTTCGAAGACCCATATTCCCATTGTTGAAACGCCTGAACCAGAGTATGGCAGTATTTCGATAGATAACTGACTTTTCATCTATGGCATACATTTCCATTGTGTCTGTCTTTGTACTTTTTGAGTATTTTTTACTTCGCTACCGTGATTTTGTGTGTGTCCACTCATCCGACTTTCCTACCTATTTCAGAAAAAAAATTTATGAAGCAACAAAAAAAAAAAAAAAAATGAACTAGTTTTATTTTCCTGAAAATTGATCAAAGAAAAGATTTGAGTATGATTTATTTGATAAACTAAAGCAATGTAAACCGGCTTAAGGTAGATCAGTGTAAAAATTTCAATACCCTCTAATATTGCTGATCAAAAACTTCTTGCCACAGCTCAGTATTGTCAAACAATAATTACTGTTAAAAGTAGAGGTAATTGTGAAGCTTGTGTGATGCGGGCAACAGATTTTCTTACTTTCGCTTAGTCTTTCATTTTTCTCTCATTCACCCCTTTCACGTCGTCCAATAGTTGTAATGGAAGAAACAGACGAATTCGAGCGCTTCCGAGATCACCAAAGCTTCCTCAAAAGAGTACATAACATAACATGAGCTTAATATAATACACACTCCGACAATATTACGCGGTTTTCATAACTGCTATCGTTATTATTATTTAATATTTAATTGTGTGGATTACAGCAATATAAAAATTAAAATTTGTCTATATAACGATATTTAAACAAATAAAAATACCCCCAATAAAATGTACATAAATATAGCGTCTATAATTTTTACTTTCAGTCGTGTGATGCGCACACCAGATTTTTTTATTAATCAGTCTTGGTCTTGGTCTTGCAACAATTAGGCGGTCAACAACAAGACAGGTTTTGGCCAACACTACTGCTAGTCCTCCTGATTGTTTCCAACGAAAGGATATACCATCTGCTCATTCAAGGATGATTCGTTCCATTTTCACGTGATGTACAAAGTCGAATAGCATCAGAGAAAGTGTAAGTCTTTGCCTCAACACAGATCGAACTTTGAAAGCTTCATTTACTTCTTGTATCGGAACTATTTTTTTTTTTTTTTTAAATCTATTTATTGAATAATAATACAATCAGCCACTGCTGGAGGGCTATAAGCATTAGGGCTAAAAGTTCTCATTCATACAATATATACAAATAATAAAGAAATAAATATAAATATAAGAAGTAAATAAATAATACTGATGAAGAAGGTAAAAAAAAAAAAATAAAAAAAATAAAAAATAAAATAAAATAAAAACTTCTAAACACAATCATAACTATATACAATATATACATTTGCCCAAGAATCTCCGAGCCAGGCTTTTACCTCCACACGCGGAAGGCAAAACAAGACTCCGGAAGATCCCAGTGCCACTTTTCCAGTCGCATCACTAGTATTAGAAACCAGTGGAGACTGAAAGAGGGCACTACAGCCACAGACGCTCAGAACATGAGTGGAGAAGCTGGCCATTGCCAGGACTCCAAAGGCATATTTACAAAAGATCTCGAGGCCACTGCCGTTTCAACCTTCGAGGGGGATGGTATGGATGCTCGGAGCTGGATAGGGATTGCGCTAGAGGATTGGGATGATGAATGAGGTTCTGGTGAAAGTTGGAGAATCTGGATGGGATGATGTCATGGACATATGGGATGTTAAGGTCATGGTGTAGGGTCTTGTTCGTGACATAATATGGAGCATTGACTATTGTTCGAAGGACTTTGGACTGGAAGGATTGGATGCGTTTGATTGTATCGGAACTGGACTTAGAAATTCAATTTATCACGCCCTTATCGATCTCAAAGCCATTATATTATCTAAAATGGTGAAAATAAGGAGATAAGACGAAAGTGGTACTAGAATAGAAAATAATAATAATGTAAATAATAATAACATTGAGATGGATTATATATTAGCAGCTATTTTGAATTATTATGGCTCTGTTAAGAGGACAAATAAAAAGAGTATAATGGGCACTCATGATTGTGAGTACTCGTGTACACAGTCACAAAGGTACTCAAGCCTTTGTAATGTCTACTTCGTTTTATTGCTTTACCTTCATATAGCACTTTACGATAGCTATAAAAAAGGTCTCCCCCCACTCTACCATTTTATTGCAGATCGTAGTAAAACCCAATGACTGAGTAAGGGGTTATTAATATAAAACAGCTTCTATTGTCATTCACTGCCTGGAAATTCAAATAGGCATAACCAATTTATCGGCGTAATAGGGTCTGGGGGAGTCTAAAGGGAGGAAAAAAAGTCGTATTTTAGAATTTATTTTTTCTATAAATGTTCTCCCAGGGAGGTCTTCTGCCTTTGCTAAAAGTATAAAGAACAACTAAAGCGATTTCTCACTTTGGTTAGTCCCAACTTAAGCTATTAATCATTTTCAATTGAACATTCCTTCGTCCCCTCCCCTTTCCACCAGCCCTTCCTTTTTAGCAAGTTAAAAGAAAGTTCTTTTCAACATGGTTTTGAAAAATTGAATAAATTTTATCCGTGTTAATTAAGGGCCATTATGAGTAATGGCTATTGACAAGTTGGATGAGAGTTTGTATCGAATCTGGACAAGTTTCGGCATTGATTCCGTCCTCAAGTTTGGCCAAGCATTCATCTTTCTTATGGATTATAATTAATAATGTTTTATAAATTGTTTGTTATCAAATCATTTTTTTTTTCAACTAGAAATTAATTGAATTAATTATTGACAATAAGTTATCAATAACATTATTTTTTTTTATAATATCGGATCAAACTACGTTAATAGATATTAACATAATTTCTAATTCCTTTTCATATTTTTTTTAATCATCGATTTTTCGATTCTGTATACTATTTTCGGCTTATTAGCTGATGCAGTTGCCCCAAATAACTCTCTCTCATTTTTTTTTTCTTTTTTTTATAGATATTACCTTACCTGGTACCAGACTGAAACGGAAAAAAAACCGCTCGACGTTTTCGATTACTTCAGCACTTACTAGACAAACGCTCTAAACTTCCGATTAATTACAAAAGACTCATATACATGACTATAATAAGGCCTATTTGGACTTACGGAGTTGAGCTAAGGGGCTCCACTAAACCATCGAATTCCTCTCGTATCCAATAAACCTATCCTTCCTTAATAAATTTCAGAATCATCCGAACCCTCTCGATTCTAAACTTGCTTCCTCTTCAATTCCTGATAACCCTCCGAGGCGTCTGAAAAGAAGATGGCTCCGTGATCTCCTGATGTAGACATATCATCAGTAGTTACTCAGCAAGTGTTTTCACGTCATTATATCCATATGTTCAAGTTTACTAAATGTGTTTCTTTAATACAGTTGTAAATATCATTAAGAAATAATAAAAAAAATAAATAAAATATGATCTTTAGATTGATAGCGAATGCTGTAAGATTTAGCAACAATTTGGATGCCACTCTTCGGGTGACCGTTGACTTTGAATCCAAATTTGAAAAACAAAACAAACAAACAAAAAAAAAAACGGTCCAGTAGTCTCGGAGAAAAGCCGCGTACGATGGACAAAAAAAAAAAATTATTCTGTCGTGGAACGTAAAACATCAAATTTTGAGGTGGGAGTTAAATTTTTGAATTTTTTGGATGATTGTAATGGTCCATTATTGAAAATAATATACCAAAATATCTATAAATCGTCATTATTTATCCTAGAAATATCGCTAATGACAGACAGATATGGTTTCATTGGTACTAATCTTTTGGTTAATTTATTTTTACTATTTATACTTATTTTTTTCTTTTTGTATTGTTTACTACTATTTAAAGCTTCTTTGATTTCCTGCAAATAAAAAAATCATTAAAATCGGACGATTTAATGCAGAGATATAATGCTTTAAATATTCAGTAATTTTTCTTGGGAGATTTAGAGGCCGATTACTTCTTATATACAATTATATGTTGCAAATTCTATATTTGGAAAACTAGACAATCTCTATATATATGCAAATGATGGAACAACAAAGAATATTGTATATTCACAAGTATTATTACATAAAATATATTAGAAATGTCTAATTTATTTTTTATTTATTTTGTTTATTTAATCATAATGAACCACAGCAACGCTTGGCCGGGTAAAATTTGTAGTAAATAAAACGGTTTTTCTCCTTTTATTCCAAAATTGCTTTTTAATTTAAATTTTATTTTAAATTTACGTTTCTACCTTCGGCCATCTTCAGCATTTCTGCAAAATATCTTAGATATATTTGCCTGAAATATAAATTTTTACAATAAACTGTATTTACCTTTTAATATATCATAATAACCAATTACCGGTTTTTCAAATGTCATAATTTATATTTTTTATGAAAAACAATTTTAATTTGTTTTTGTCCATTTTACCTGCTCAATAGGCAATGGTTACTCATTTAAAAACAAAGAAAAGAAAATCTTATAAGTTTTTTTAAAATGCCATGCCATGGCTACTCCTTTTTTTTCCGCAGTGGTACCAAAACAATATTCTACTTTTTAAAAGAGGATAAGGCTAATGGGTTTTGCACCATCTTGGCTAGGAGAGGCACCTGCTACCCCCCCCCCCTGCCCAACTTCAGTAAACTTTTAATTTAGCTTCATATTGTTAAATTATAGTACAAATGTTTTTTATTATTAATTATTTAATTTTTTATTATGTTAAATTATTTTTTATAAAATGAATTAAAAAAAATCTTTAAAATGAAAAGATTATATTGAAGTCTTATGTGAAATTTCTATATTATTGATTTTTCACTAATAATATAATATATAATATATATATATATATATATATATATATATATATATATATATATATATATATATATATATTCGATTGGCGTTATAGAACATACAGATTTTCACTCGTGATTGGTCTTCTTACACATTTTCATTGGTTTTGGTCATATGGTCTACATGACATTATGGCAGATCACCCACAACTCCTTAGCTTATCCCTTTAAGCTATCTTGCAGTCTTTCTCTGAATCTCACTCGTAGTGTTGCCCAAATGCGAGACCAAGGCCAGTCTTATTCTTGCAAACTCAGTTCTGGTCTTGGTCTTTGTATTGCGCAAGAATCTTGCAGTTTCCTATTAGCTCATTACTATTACAGTAATTTTTTAGTTAGGAGAAACCTAACTAAGCCCGAATGAAAAATTAGAAGAGTTTTAAATGAAAAAGTATATTGATTATACCAATTCTTTACATATAGTAACTATAATTGACAAGTACTTAGTACTTTTTATTATCTTGCCTTAATTTTCATTTAAAAAATCGATTTTTTTTACCAGACTTGGTATTATGGACAAGACCTATTATGGACAACTCTACTCATACGGGTTAAAGAACAGTAAAAGATCAGTTTAGGTCCATGGATTATTTTGGACTGACATCCTCAAAAACCACCTCACGATTTTTGATTTAGTACACTGGATAGCATAGTCAGTGGACGGTCATCCAGTTTGGGTGGTCGCATATCCATGTACTTACCACACTCGACTCTTATCTCTCTTTATTTTTTATAATTACATTTTTTTTACGTTACAGGCCGTGTAGATCTTGTGCCATCTCTGCCCTTCTTGAACTATTTCCAGTCATCTGCACGCAGTTCTATTGCATCTTTGTTTATTTTATCTATCTATCTGTTGTTTTTTTTGGATTTCCACGTGGTCTTTTATCTTCTATTGGGGCATTCATTGTTATGTAAAGGCTTCCAGATGGATTGATACGAGCTCCATCTTAGTCTCCATGCCTTCATATCATGGGATATTGATTGACCAGTTTCTGTAGTCCACGTGTTAGTACTCTGATCTCAGATCGCTCCGGTTATCATGCGGAGGATTTTTCTCTCCAATCTTTTAATACTTTTTTTCTAGAGTGCTGGCTAGTGTCCAGGTCTCACTTCCATAAATTAGAACTGGCTTTATCATAGCATTGTACACCCTTAATTTGAGATTTTTCGGGATTTCAATATCTTTGGAAGTGAGAAGAAAGCTCTTGTTGTGCTCATTATACGCTAGTCTATTTCTGACCGTTGTTCAGAAATTAAAGTGATTGTGAAGCCGAAATAATTATTTATAATGACCACCAAATAATTTATTAACATTTAATTATACCTTAAAAAAAATATTTTTTTTTCAGTTTCCCCTCAAAATGGGGTTAAAAATAACTTATTCATGACAGTTAAGGGAGTGATGGTAACATATTCCTAATTATTACCAAGCCACATTTTGCAAGGAATTAATGATTATTTTTTGTTTTCTGTTGCATATTTCCCTCTGGAATAGGATGAGAATTTCCAATACAAACATTAGAGCCGTTGGGGAAATACAAGAGGCTTCTCAGAAGAGTATAGAGTATGTATTTTAATACATGCCCATCCGCCTCGGTGGGAATACATTAGAGAAGCCTCCGGGTTTTAAAGACATTGTAGGCAATTAATACATTCTGAACCGGGGCCAGGCCAGGGGCGGTTTTGCATTGTAAATCTGCTTTCTCAACCCACCTTAGTGTATTATCATACATTATACACAGGCTCCCCTCTCCACCCCCCATCCTCTCTCTCAGCCCCCTCTTTTTCAATATTATAGCTATCGTCTCTCTTTTATGGCATCATGCCTTCCCTAAATGGCACGAGAAGATACTGGGAGGAAGATATCGACTGCCTTTAGTTCCCGCCCTATCTGCCCTCAATATAAGCAGCCAACTATTCCCATGCAGTACGGTGAAAATGTATGATAATCCCTTAAGAAAAAAATACATTGAATTGAATTGAAAAAAGAATAAAGTTAGCGTTTATTCTGGAATTAAATCCCATTTGAATAACAGAAATCCTCTCCATACCTTTTATACGAGAAATTCTTGTCTATTTGCAAACTTGATCTTGAAATACAGTTTATTTTTCTTAAACTTTTAATGCCTCCATTGTCTTCACTCCAAATCTAGTGAAGCGACTGATGTTCATGAACAAGACCATTTAAATCGTACCATCCCACCTTTTCCTTTTTTTTTTTTTTAATAATAGCTCTATAAAATCATTACTTAAAAAATAGAAGAGGAGAAATTGTAGTAACAGAAAAAACTTAAAATAGATTTCAGCCATACTGAGACTGATTAAAATATTTTAAGCCTCGATTTAATCAAAAGAGTGAAAATTTAAAGAATATCAGAAATCAGAGCCTTAACTAGACCCTAATCTAGATTCTTGAGAATATGAGCACAGTTCCTTACACAATGTGCTAGCCCTTTCTTTTATCTCTGATTTTTAAAATTTTATTTAAATTAATATATTCAATTTTCAACTTAAAAATGTTTTGAAAATTTTGAGAATATTATAAATTTACTGTAGGTACCACTGCAACTCGTAGTGGGTTCTTGGGATTCTTTCTTTTTTGTTCTTCCCTACCTCGCCTTTTAGGCTATACGGGGTTTTCCCAGGCCGGATGGTGAGGGGAATTTAAAATTCCCTCCGGCACCTGGACGCGAACTCGTACTTTCTTAATCTCCCATAACTTCAGTAATCTGGTTGCCGTGCTAGCGGCCCCATTCGGCCACCCCGCCTCCAGGTTCTTGGGTTCAGTACTTGTAAGGATTTCATGGTCAACAGTTGTGCAAGGAGGTGATTTGAACGAGGTCACGCTCAACCGCCAGATTCCCCCCTTAATTAATTCATTTATCGAGGATACCCAATTTATAGAGGCTGGGTGTGCATCAGGAAGGTCGACTAAACAGAATATATAATTTATCTGCCATCAGTCTCATTCTGACCTGGAACCTTGAGCATTGGAAAACAGCGCCCTTCCACTGTGCTACCCTGATAAAATTTAATAAATGTACTGAATGTTTTTTCCTGAATATTAAATCATAATTAATAAAAACAAGTATTTAAAAGTATTAGTATTTTGAGGATGTTTTTGTACGACCAATATCGTTAATAGTTTGACAATAATGCAAAATTTAAGAAACATTTATATATATAGCAGTTCAGAATATATTTTAATTTTTTATTATTGTAATTATAAATTAGTATAATTATAAATTGTAAGTTATAGATTATATATTTAAAAAAAAAAATAGTTAAATTTATATGTATTGTAAAAATGTTTGACCTCAGAAAAAAAATTTATAAATAAGCTTTTGATTTTTTTTTTTAGAATTAACTCTTTGAATACAGTTTACTGAATAACAGATTTTATTTATTTTATTTTTTATTCAAAGGTATGCAAAATCGTATACCCCAGTAAAAAGGAACATCAAGCCCCAAATAATAAATTCTCTAATAATAAATTAAAGTGAAACGACAGATTAGGTGTGTTTTTTGTTCAGAACGTCAAAAACTAGATAAACTATTTTATTGATACCTTCTTGAATTCTTGAGAATATTTTCAAATGGCAGAATATACATTTTCCACTGTTTTTATTGAATAATTCACTTGAAAAAATTAGATTTAGCCGTTTTTTGCAAGTTTTTTATTAGTCTCCCCACTGTGCGTCGGTGCGCTGCATCTTACTATCTCACGAAGCTCTTCAGACCTACGTTTACCATTTTTAGTTTTGGAGCTATCTCACTAGGAACAAATTACCTCTGTAATTTTTAGTCCTACTCTCTCCTGCACCCTCTGCATTTTTTTATTATTTTTTTATTTTTATCAACTTCTAATTTATTTTAAAATTTTGCTATATTATTTGTTGGTATATTTCCGAAATTGTATTCAGGTTCCTCACAATTTTCAAATCTTTGAATGTATCTATAAAAAAGATTCTTTACTCTATAAAACGTTAAAAAATTTCTTTAATAATATAATATTGATTAAACAAAAAAAAAAAAAAAATAATTGATTCTTCGTTGAGTGGAAGAGCGTAGCTGTCTGCTAACGCAATGGGGCCAAGCTGTCAAGACTAGTTGAATCTCTTTTTGTAACTAATGGATGTGTGCTCTGATAGGAAGCCTCCTCCCCCCACTCCAATCCTCCCCGAGATCAATTTAGATATCAGTCAGAACTCTCGGCGACACCCGGGATAAAGATCACACAAGAGCAGCTCCGATTTAGGGCCCTTTTCTTCTTTTTGAGAAAGTTTAATAGACTTTTCTCGATAGGATTTCTTCTCACTATTGTAAATTTATCACTTTTTAGACTTACCCATTCCATTCCACTCTTTAACTGGATCTTTGATTCTTTTATTGAATAATGGTTTTTTTAAATCACATGCTTTTTCTAATTTTTTTTTTTTATAGTCAGCGGTACTGACTAGTGGTGGGATGTTTAGGAGCAACCTGTTTAATTTAAACAGTTTCTTTCATTAAACAGCTACAGTAAACTGTTTCAGTTCAGATTAAACAGATACAAGGATAACCTTCCATTAGGAGGAGGCAATTTGTTCTTAATATCAGCACTGAACTCATCGATGTCATCGAATAGATCTCTTAACAGAGCAAAACGAAGCCATTGATGAACACAGTGCTGAGTTTAGGAACCTACCCGATCCCAGCGGGAAATGTGGGAAACACTGAAACTGTTTAATTTAAACAGCTTCATGCAACAGATGTACTGTTTACTGTTTAGTTTTAGCGACTCCTTTTTTTTATCTAATTACTATTTGTTCATTATTTTCACAAATAAATTTATATAATTCTTTTAAAATATGCTATGATTCGAAATTATAATTTTAATCTTACTTTGTCTTTTATTAGCAATTATAAATACTTTTTCCTTTGCCCCACAGTTGATATATTTTGGAGGTACAATTAAATTGATAATTATATTTGGGTTTTATACAACTTAAGGAGTCATATCCCCAACACCCAAAAGCTACTGCTCCCTGTCCATCCAATCTCCTTCAAGAAGCCCTCTGGCTGCCATGCTTTCCTCCACGTCCTCTATCTATTTCTTCTTTGGCCTTCCACGCTACCTTCTTTCAGGTGGCATATAGTTATAAATTTTCTTTGGCCAGCGGTTCTCATCCATCCGCATTAAGTGGCCATACCACTTTAACCGTTTGGTCCCGATCAGGTGAAGGATGTTCTTTTGACATCCGACCTTGTCTCTAATAGCTGAGTTTGGGAACCCCCCGATTCTGGATATGCCACAGCTTCTTCTCCAGAAATCCATTTCCATGGAAAGCAACTTATTTTCCATCTTTTTTGTCAGTGTCCAAACTTCTGATCCGTAGGTGGCTACGCTTTCTACAAAGAAATGTTATATCTTCTTTTTAGTTTCCGATCTTATTTCCTTACTCCAAAGGAATGAATTTATCGAACTTATAATTTTTTTCCCATTGTTTATTTTATATTCGATGCCAGCCTCACTACCTCCCTTTGAAGATAGCCAGTATCCGAGGTATAAAAATTATAATAATCAAAAACTAATTATTTATTATTAATAAGACAATTTGTTTTGTCTTGTCCACTTCACTCAATAAATATTGTGACTAAGTAATTTCTAGTCGATGTAAATGAATAATTTCTGATTAATGTAAGTGTAAATTGTTAATGGTAATGTAACCAAATAGGGAATTCATTTTTTTTTCTTTTTCGGAAGGTCGAATTGTGGAAAGGGAGTGGACTGAGGACTTGAATTTGAGAAGGTTGTAGGCGTAAGAGGGGCGATGGTTGTTGATGATTTGATAGAGGAACGTACCTAAGAAATATTGTCTTCGAATGGAGGGAAAGAGCCACTTTAAGTCAGTGTAGTGGTGAGAAACATGGGAGTATCTCGGGGTACCAATTACAAATCTCATACAACTGTTAATTAGTCTTATATATATATATATACTCATGCATATTGATGGTGTAATCTGAATTGGTGCATGTCCTGATGAGAGTTGAGAAGAGACTATTAGATGGATTTCTTCTTCCTTGGCTCCCTCGCCCATCCTATTCCCTCAGAGACTAATGATGCCGACTCAGCAAGAGGAGAGCGGGCCTGGGGTAGAAGAAGCAGAATTAGGGGAAGAGGTCGGCCGTAGCTCTGGACCCACGGCTCATTGGCCCGCGGTGGACTGCCGGCCGCTGGCAGTAACTTCTCCGACTACTTCGGAGTAGTTTTACCGCGCACTCTTACTGACTTCCACCGCACTCAGCAGTAAGCCAGTTCCAAATCCTCCTTCCATTATCACTATTTTTGAACTTCTGCTATGTATTTTGTCCTACTTCGGGTCTTTGTAATCCTATAATCATGACGACTAATTATTAAGAATGGTTATTTTTATTTATATTTTTAACATTTTATTTCGTGTATTTTGTATATACAGGGCGTCCTGTAAGTAGGAAAACATATTGACAAGAAAGGTAACATACCTCAAGAGCTACAGAGAAGTTTATCTAAATATTGCAGAAAATAAATAAATTTAATATTTGTATTTTTTTACTTGTTATGTTTTTTGTAGACCAGTAAGCGAAAAAAAATAGTTATTTAATTAAGTAACAATTACTTCACAGTTAACAAGCTTAAATTTACTCCAAATGAAAGTAGAGTCATAGTTAAAACGATTTAAAAAGGATTTTTAAGCAGCTAAGCTAAGATCTGTTTCTAAATTTTTATTTATATCTTCATTTTTATTTTATTTTTGTCTTCAATTCTTCATCCACACCTGTCATGATAGTGACAAGGAAAGGAGGTCTCTCATCCAGTTCCTTTTCAGTCGCCTCCTGATGAGCATTTCAGCCGTGGCCATGTCGATAAGTCTATTGTGATGTCCGTGTAGTTTAAGATGAAATCGGGAGTAAATAGTAGGTATTTGCGGGTAAATGGTTGGTTGTCTTAGGTCGGTCTGTAAAGTCTTGTTGTTGACGTACCAGGGAGCTGCAGTTATTAGTCTTAAAATTTTAGATTGAAAGGATTGCAGTTTTTGTAAGTGAGTCTTTTTTTGCTGAACAGTAAATCTGTAAGGCGTATGTCCAAATGGGTTTGAGCAGGTAAGTGTACGTATTTAGTTTTTGTCTAATTTTCACTTTTGATTTAGAAAACAGGGAGTATAGTATTTTCAGTCGCTTGTTCAACAAGGTCTTCTCATTTTGACAAATAAATCCAAATTATTAAAACAATGTTAAAAATAATGTTTTTTAGATTATTCATCATCTAAAATTATAATGAAAATTTTTTTTTTTTACCAGTGTCTCTATTACAGGAATTTATAGTGATGGAATAAAGTTCCCTAGTCCTAAAATTTACGTTTAAAATAAAGATAGCTGCTAATTTCTTCAATTATTTTTATGAAATATACATATATACAATTCTGTAAGTCTGCCGATAATTGAACCAATGTTTATATAAACTATGTTGTAGTTACTTCTGTTTAGTATTTTCAAGATTTTGGAAAATGGAATCTACATGTTACTAATATTCATAAAAATCTGCTACGGTGCGAGCATCATACTTTGATTTATCATCGTTTTTAGAGTTAAATATTTTTATATTTCACTCGACTATGGCAATCAATATGTGTTTGGATTGTCTGCTAAAATCTAGGTAACGATTTTTAATCTTGATGGCTTAGTTCGCTTGAGTATTTTAAAACAATTCAGATTCTAAAAATGAACAAATTGTTGTATAAAGTGTACTTAATGTGACCGTTATATATTAAAAAAAAATAATTTCATTGTAAGTATTCCGCAATTTTGTGTTGGTTTAATACCATAGCATGCAAGATCGCAACCATATCATAAAGGTTAAAATAAAATAAAAATATATTAATTTGATAAAAAATAAAACTGATTACAGAAATCTATAAATCCTATCGATCCTAAGAGAATGTACTCCTATATCTACTTAAACACATTGGTTGATTGCTAGGGAATTTGACCTATTCTATTATTATTATTGTTTTTATTCTTTATTCTCGCTTTGCGGGGGAAGTTTTTGAGGTGGGAGACCAGAAGTCCAGCCACTTCAGATTAATATCTATTACTTTTTAGATATTTAAAAACTTTCGAACAATACGTGCCGTATCCAAGAGAACTTAGTGTTGAGCCTCTTTCAGCATTTCAAGAGGTAATTTTAATCCCATCGTGCCTGCCACTGTTGTCTTTGGTATCAATCCATTGGAGGATATTATAATTGGAGTGGTGGTGACGTTCCCCAAATGATACAATTCCTTCAGTTCGATTGCCAGTTCCTGGTATTTTCTCAGTTTTTCTCCAACAGTGGAGCTTATATTATTATCATTGGGGATCCCGACATCAATAAGCTCTGCTCTTTTCTCTCTCATGTCTATCAGAAGGATGTCTGGTTTATTGTGACGCACAGTATGGTCAGTTATAATCGATTCATCCCAGTAGAGCTTGAGACTACCTTTTTGGAGGAGTTTATTTGGGTGGTACTTATAATATGGAATTTTGTCATGTAACAAGTTGAACTTCACCGCCAGAGCCTGATGAAAAATTCTAGCCACATTGTTATGCCTCTGGAAATACTCGGTGCCAGCCAACACTCCACACCCACCTGTGACATGTTGGATTGATTCTAGCGTCGCTGAGCATAATCGACATTTATCCGTAGTTGTTGCGTCTTTAAGAACATGCCTTCTATATGATCTAGTAGCAATAACTTGGTCTTGGATGGCGAGCAGAAATCCATCTGTCTCGGAGAATATCTTTCCAGCTTTCAGCCATTCAATGGATACTTCCTTGTCAATCGAGCTAACATTTAATTTGCTGTAGAATCTTACATGCAGAGATTTATTTTTCCATTCTGTCAAGCGTTCGTTTTCTTGTTGAGACACGATTGTTGAGACCTCACGATTGGTCAGGTTAAGTGCGGTTCTAATCTAATTTTGAACATTGTCAGAAGATCTTGTTGCATATCTTTTCTTGCAATTTTAAGATGTTGCTGCATTCCCAGATATTTATATAACCTATTGTCTTCAAGCTCCCTGATGTACTCTTTTTCATTGATTAGAATATTCTGCATACTAACCACTTTTCCTTTGGTTACATGGAGCACCGCACATTTATCCAGACCGAGTGACATGCCTATATCACTACTAAAAGATGAAACGGCTTCAACCATACTTTGTAATTGGTCTTTGTTTTTCGCATATAGTTTAAGGCCATCCATGTACCAGCTGTGGCTGACTGTGGTGGCTTCGTCGTTGATGATTAATTTGTATCCCATCTTGTTCTTTCGAAGAATCCTGCTTGGGGGGAACAAAGCCATACATAACCATAAGGTTATTATTATTATTATTATTAAACGATTATTATTAATGAAACCTGTAGTAATCTAGTACCTTACTCGCCACATTAAGGCTCCTGGAATTCTTATCTCGTACCTTGTATCGATGATGAGTTTTTAGATGAGTTCGGAGGCGGACTATACCAATTTGAAATAATAATACAAATTATTATACACAATAATTTATACAAATTTTTAAGTAAATAAGGAATTATATTGCCTAGAGGTAGCTAGTAACCTTGTAATAAATAAAATTTATTAAACGATAAATTATGTGGAATTTCGTCTTAACTGGTTACCATCTGGCAAGTATCTTTAAAGAGACCTTTATCACTTCCTAGATGAATCTAAGCAGTAAAATAAGAACTAAAACATCTAATTGACGGATGATCCGTCTCAAGGGTTAATTAGTCAGATATAAATAAATCCATTAACATTAAAACAAAGTAAGAAGATTAAATAATTAAAATTAAACCAAACGACCAAGTTATTGCATAATAACAACTCATGGAATAGTTTCAGTAAGAGTGATTAAAAAGGAGAATTCTCGCGGCTTTAGTACCCGTTTTAGTGGTGGAAAGAGAATGGCAGAATTTAATTGATAATAACACTAAATTCTTGCTAGTACTTAACCGGGGCGACTTTACTAGCTCGTATGATGGCATTTTATACATTAAGAAGGTAGTTAGTGTCTTTTAGTAAGGGTTAACTTCTTGCGGGATTATTAAAGCATTCAACTATATTAGTTCAAGTTGTTTTATGTCTTATGCATAATATGTACTTTGAGTTCACAATTAAAGTGAGTTTAGTAAGTAATATAGTAAGATATTTCTGAGTGTATTTAGTGACTCAAAATTGATCTAGAGATAACACATTACTTTGATAAACGATTAGTACTGCAGATGAAGCTACTCATGCAATCTATTTTATTAGGTGTTTATTATATTAACATCTGCCTGAAACTTCGTAAATCGTTTCATCTCATCGTAACCTACAACTATTTTATTTACGAAAACTCTTGGAATTGGTGTCTTTTCAATCTGGAGGGGTGGAGGGGACAAACCTTGTCAATTTATTTAGCTACTAAAATCTCGTAAATCCTCATTTATTTTCTACTTGAATCGTAAAATAATTTGATCACAAAATCGAGAAAAAAAGGTGATCTTCAAAAATTTCGAGCCGAAATTTCAAAATAACGAGGTTATATAGGACAAACGGCCCAATATTTTGGAAAGCAAAATTATCGATTCAATTTGAAAGAAAATGAGTATTTACATAATTAAATAGACAAAGTTTGTTCCCTTCCAGATTAAAAACGCTACAATTCCAAGAGTTTTCCTAAATAAAATAGTTATAGGTTACTATGAGACGAAACTTTTTTTTTTTTTGAAACTTTTATTGAGTATTAATACAGTCTGTCACACTGAAGGGCATTGGTACTAGTGATATAATATTCATTCACACAATATGTACATAAGAAAGGAAAAAAAATGTATATATATATAAAAATAAAAAGATAAAGTAATATACAAGATAATTAAAAAACAGATCAGCCGAGTAATAACAAAACAAATAAAACACATTCACACCTATGTACAATATTTACATTGGCCCAGGGGATTCCGAATCAAGCTTTGTCCCACAACTGTGGAAGCCAAAGCAGGACTCTAGGAGATCCCAGTGCTTCTCTCCCAGCCGCGTCACTGGTATAGTAAGCCGGTGGAGACTGATGGAGGGCACTAGAGCAACAGACATGAGTGAAGAATCTGGCCAGTGCCAGTACTCCAATATATACATTTTTACAAAAGGTCGCGGGGCCACTGCCGTTTTAACCTCCTAGGAGGATTGTAGGGATGACTGGAGGTAGATAGAGACTGTGCTACAGGATTAGGATGATGAGTGAGATTCTGGTGAAATTTGGAAAATTTGTCTGGGATTAGGTCAAGTACAAATGGGATACTAGTGAGACGAAACTAATTACGAAGTTTCAGAAGGATGTTAATAATTCGATAAAAAGGGGTCTGTGCCACGTACTATTCGTTTTATTAGTTAATTTTATTGGAAAAATAGAATAATCATATTTTGTTTAGTTATGCTGACATTACAGAGCCTGTAAATCTTACGACGCTTAAATCAGTGTTCTCGTTCTCTGGGGATGTTTCATTCCAGTTAGCTGTATTCAGCTCTATCTATCCAGCCTTTCGCGGGGTCTTTTTACATACTATTGCGACATTAATTGTTGTGTAGAAGCTTCCAGGTGGATTGCTCCGAGATACACTCCCCGCCCATCTTAATCCCCTCACCTTCATACTATGTGATATTGCTTGACCAGTTTCTGTAAGCAGTTCTTTATTGTTCTTTTCTCTCCTTGCGTTAGTGTCCTGTTCTCAAATAGCTCCGTTTATCTCCCGGAGGATTGTTCTTTAAAATCTTTTAATACTACTTTCTTGAGTGTCCAGATCTCGCTGTCATATGCGAGAACGGACTTCATCATAGCATTGTAAACCCTTAATTTGAGATTTTCAAGGATTTCAATGCCTTAGTTATATATTATTATTTTATCAGAGATGATTTGTTTAAATCTAAAAATTGTCGATTTTAATACCTTTTTTTTATAGTTAGTAAGATCTTTTAAAAATACTAGAGCTTTTCGTCTAATAGCTCCTTAACTTAAAAAAAAAATGTTATTTCCGGCTATTACTCTGTGTGTCTGTGCACAATTATCGTTAAACTGGTAGATCGATTTCGTTGGTTATTCTTTTTTATGTCTATAAACTAATTAAATCTTCGTGTGGGCTGTAGGCTACTTCGTAAAACTCGAAATACCTCCTCAGATTCTCTACTGTTTGATAGTATATATTGAGAGAAAACTCGTAAACAATTGAGTGCTTACTAGCGATGGGCAAAACTGTTTATCATCAGTAGCAGTTGCAACAATTTCTGTTACTTAAAAAAAAAAAACAGATAAAAGTGTTTTAAAACTTGACGAGTAAAAAAAAAAATTGTGCCACCTTTACAATATTTTAAAAGATATGAATATAATTTTTATCTCAAAAGTAATTATCGATTTAATTGTTAAATTAATCCTTTATCATAACATATTTTAAAGATAATTAGTAAATTTATTACTATTTATCCTTAATAGTAATTAGATACGAAAATGAGTTGATAAAACTGTTCATTGAACAGATATTGCACAGCTCTTTATTAGTTTCAACAGTGCAATTTTTAACAACTAATTTTTAACCGGTGTTTCTTTTAAACAACTATCTATTTCAGAAAGCCGTTTAATTTTTTTTTATTTATAATTTTATTGAAATTTACAACTGTATTACATTAAAAATACAATAGGTAAATGTGATATTGGTAACATGACATGTAAAATATGAAGAGAAACTACCCATTGGTAGAACTCAAGCCGTTTAAATTAAACAGCTTTTGTATCTATTTAGAAAAGGTGTTTAATTAAACAGATTCAGTGTTTTCCTCCTTCCTCGTCGGTATCGCTGTTTCCACCTACTAAATATGTACTGTGAAATAGCTTGGGTAAGTTTCTAAACTCACCACTGAGTTCATCGATGCCATCGTTTAGCTCAATTTAGAGATCTATTCGATGACATCGATGAGTTCAGCGCTAAATGTAACATCCCTAATTCCTTCCAAAGGTAATCCTTGTAAATGTTAAATCTCTAGTGAAACACAGTTTACTGTGTCTGTTTAAATTAAACTGATTGCCTCTGAACACCTCACCACCAGTACTTAATAAACTTCTTCACATTGAGTACGCAATTGAATATTATAGCGTTGAGATGTTCTTTGATTTGCATTTTTGTCCTGATAATGCCTGAATTGGCGAAACATTGACAGAGTTTTTATTCTTTACCTTCGTTTTGGAGACATAAGGTTGTATAAATGGTATATTTCCAACCAACCCAAATTATAACCTAAAATTGGATTTTTGTTTCTTAGTAAGTTTTTAGTTATTTGTTTAATTTTTTTTGCATTTTCAATTTTTTTCTGAGTGAGCATTTTTATGATTTCATCATTATTTTTTTTTATCTATAAATATTACAATCTGTCTCAATAGAGGACATTTATAATAGAGTTCAGAGAGCACATTCACACCATATTTACAAAATCAAAAAATAAATTAAGTAATTTCAAAATAATATACAGCGAAATAAGAACAAAATAAAATATCATTTTGCCGGAAGAAAATATAAATAATAGTAATAATGAAATATAATAGAATTAAAATATTCTTTAAAAAAAAAGTAATGAAAATAAACATCTTAGACGCAGACATACTTATTTACACTATTTTCAATCGGCCATGGGAACTCCGAATCGCTTCTCCCTCAACCACTTCACTGGTATTAAAAGCCAGCGGAGGCTGAGTAATGGCGCTACAATCACAGATAATTTCATCATTGAGTTACGATTTCATTATTGGCCATTGGCCTGCACTAAAATTCAATGCTATTATATTACAGTTAATTTACTTATATTTTTTTTCCAACAGTATTTTTTCCCCTCTTTGTTTTATTATCTTGATGTCTTGCAAGCCATACGTTCTTTGCCTTCTCTTCTTGTTCCTATCTCGAGATATCACAGATTGGTAGAATTTCCCTCCTCGAAGTCTGGTTCTAATGCCTTCATAAATATTCTACGCTGTCTTGCCTGGCTCATCGACATGTCCCGACCATTCTGGTTGTCTCCGTCGAAGAGTGTCTTTTATGGCTGTGGCATTCAGTTAATTGTCTCCTTCAACCCATTAGATATTGCAGCCATCTTCAACTATTTCAATTCAGCGTACTTGACTCAGCTCTTGTATTTTAATTTAAGTATCATCAAAGTGGTTTAAATTGCGTCTTTTTTTTTTTTTTTTTTGGATTTTCTGTGATCATCTGCATTTTCATCAATTTGTAGGATAGATGAAATTCTGAAATTTATACTTGAACTTTCTTATGGTATAGAAGAAAGTAAAAACTACTAGTTTTACGTTGTATTGGTGTTTGAATGATTTGGAAAAGTGGGGCAAAGTTTATAGGTCGGTTGTGAGATCTTTTTTTTTGTTTATTAAAATCCTTAACTGTATAATATTCAAATCGAGCAGGGGATTCCAAAAAAACTAGTAAATCTAGTGAGGATGTGCTTGACGGAGACACTCAATAAAGTTAGAATCGGTAATAATCTGTCGGAAAAATTTGAGGATCGTTCGGGTTTAAAACAGGGGGATTCCCTTTCGCCTGTTCTGTTCAATTTTGCATTAGAACATGCCATGAGGGAGGTAATGCGTACAGAGAAAGGGTTGGATCTGGGTAGGACAACATCCGTGCTGGGCTATGCTGATGATCTGGTACTGTTAAGCGAAGACGTTGAAACTATAAAACTAAATACGACAACGTTAATGAAAGCCGGTAAAAAACTAGGACTCGAAATAAACGTGGATAAAACAAAATATGCGGTTAGCTGCAAAAATGGCGATACTACTGGTGATATCGGTAATGATTTCAATTTCAATGGCAATGATTTTTTTTTGATTTCCCAGGAATGCTGATATATTCTGGGGTATTCCGATCCTCAGCCACGTGAGGACGACTTCTCTATGACTCGGCTACCGAATATAAAGTAAATTAATAAATAGCAATTCTGAGCTTATAATGAGGTTACAACGGTCTGCGTCATCGACCTCAAAAGTCAATGGAATCGCTAAGTCAGTGATTCGATATCTGAATAAAGAAACTTGCTGAATTTCATCGATGGTGCTGTGAAAAGCTCAATGCTTAGTTTAGGAATGTGCTCAATAAAATATGTATTTAAAAATATTGTTTTGGGAAATACCTATGTGTTTCATTGCTTAATACGAAATAATATGAGTTGACAGTCCAGGGAAAGCAACAGCAATCTTGAGATAATTTAACAAAAAACATCTTAATTTTTATATTGGAATACACAGTTTTTACCATAAAATTTAGCAAATGTTATATTTCGGTAAACAATTTTCATTTATTGTTGTTTGAAGTAGGATTTTATTATTCGTATATTATAATAAAGAAAATGAATTAATGACATAAGAATACATATTATTTTTAAATTAAATTAAATGTATATATATATATTTTACTGCTCAACGTTTTGAATTAATCACTCATTTTCAAAAGAATATCAATTTATGTTCATTTAAACTGTAGTTCATAACACTGCATCGTTATCATTATCTTTTAACATAAGATTATAAATTTAAATCTGTCATTTTTATTAAAATATGTGATTTTTTTCACATATCGAGTTTAATTTAAAGATAAAATGTCTTGTAAATTTCCAATATCATGGAGTGTTTTTTTTTCTTTGCATCAACGTAGGCCTTTCCCATCAACGCCTGTCTTTCCTATTATTTCTTTCCAGTTTTCTCTATTGAATCTTTGTTGATTCGATTTATTCATGTGCTTTTTAGTGTTCATTGTCGTGTAGAGGCTTCCAGATATAGGGGATTGCCTTCATATTATGAGATATTGGTTTACCAATTTCTGTAAGCAGCTCTTTCTTCTCTATGTGTTAGTACTTTGATCTCAGATCGTTCTTATTATCGTGCGGAGAATGTTTCTATGTAATCCTTTAATACTTTTTTATGGTTAATGTCCAGGTCTCACAGCCATGTGTTAGGACTGGCTTTATAAATAGGTTTGTGTGGGAAAAACTGTAATTTATTTTTTATTGAAGAGGAATGGTTATTCAGGGTTATTTAAAACGGTAAAATTATTATTATTTATGAAATTTACAACATTACATTTAATATACACTCAGCAAAGGTGATACAGATAAATACATGACATGACAAGGCTTGTAGAGAATCTACAAATTGGTATCACTCTAATAAAGTTCCTAAATTAAGAGATCACGAGGCCATTTTCTTTTCAGACGCCTAGGAGGGTTATCAGGAATTGAGGAAAAAACAAGATAATTAGGATGGTTCTGAAATTTATTATGGAAGGAGAGGTATCTGGATTGGGCCAAATCGGAAACATGTGTAACATTCAGGTCGTTATGGATTATGTTATTTATTACAAAGTAAGAAGTATTAAGGATTTTACGAAGGATTTTGGGTTGTAAAGATTGGATACGAGAGGAATTCTATAGTTTAGTGGAGCCACAAATCTCAACTCCGTAAGCGCAAATAGGTCTTATTATGGTCATGTATATATCAGTCTTTTGTAATTAATTGAAAGGTTAGAGCTTTTGTCTAGTAAGTGCTGAAGTTATCGGAAACGTCGAGCGGTTTCTTGTCGTTTCAGTCTGGTGTGAAGATTCCATGTTAGACGTTTGTCCAGGTGGAGTCCTAGGTAGATTTATTTAACAAACATTTTAGGAAATTATCATACTTACAGTAGGTGATGAAGCCATCTTTTTAAATTAAAAAAAGTAAATAAAATAAAAAGAGAGGGATGTAAAGCTTTTACAAGTTTTATTATTTAGCAAGCGATGAGAGGACATGTTTCAGTTAAGAGAATAGAATGAACTGTCATAAACGTGGGTAATAAAGTTCTTGAACAAAAAGTTGAGCTGGCCGAGATGATGTATGGAGTGTGTTGAGGGAGAGAATTGAGTTTTTTTTTTTTTTCCCCTCGTGTAGACCAGTGAGAAATGTGCTTCGTCGTCATTGTTTCCACGCGAATTAGAAGTTCCCTTCGTTTATTCCCTGTTTTATTTCTATACTCTTTAATCAGTTGATTATTGTACATTTTAATAATACTAAGTCTGAAAGAATATAACCTCTGACTTCAAAATACGCTCTTGACTTGATTAAGTGTCATTGATTCTTGATTTGTTTCATTTTGATCCTATACGCAGATTTTCAATTCCAGTTGTAGGAGCGATGAAACCTCCCCTCTCTCCCCTCTTCACCTCCTAAAAAGGCTCAAGAGTTTATATTACATTATTTTCAATAATGGATTTAATATACGTTAATTTATATATAGATATCATTGTATTGCTGTTAACTTTATCACTGTTAAAGTTACGTTATCATGTCCTAAATTTATATTTCATATATATTTTTTTATCAGCGCATTATTATTCTGTGTCTGATATTTCAGTTATCCTCTGATTAGTGTTGCCCAAATGTGAGAATAAGAGGAGTCTTGGTCTAGAGCACTCAGTCTTGGTCTTGCGCCTGAACCTCGCGACAGTCTTGCAGTTACCTGTTAGCCTATTACTATAGAGATATTATCGTAATTTTTCAAAGTGTGGAAACTTAACCAAGCTCGAATGAAAAATTGTAAGAGTTAAATGCAAAACTATATTTCTTATACCAATTCTTTGCATATAGTAACTAAAATTGTCAAGTATTAATAACTATTTCGTCTCACTTTTTACTCACAAAAACGATTTTTTTGTGACCAGTCTTGCTCTTGGTCTTGCAAAAGTCATGCGGCCCTGGTCCTGGTCTTGCAAAGTCCAAGACCAAGACCGATTTTTTTTTCTATTTAACTTATTTATTGAAAAATATTACAATCTGTCTCAAAGTACATTTGTAATAGTTTTCAGAGATCACATTCTTACTATGTACAATATATAAAATAAATTATACAGAAAATTAATATATATATATACAATAAAGAAGAATAAAATATCCTAAAAATAAAAAGAACACATACATACCTTTATACAATATTTACAATCTGGCGAGAGAACTCCGAGCCAGACTTGTACCTCCAACTTTAGAGAGAAAAGCATGACTCCAGGAGATTTGGACAACACTACCTCTGATAGTCATTGACCAAGAGTGTTATTGGAAAAGTTAAATGCAAAAATATATTTGTTATACCAATTTTTTGCATATAGTAACTAAAATTGTCAGGTATTAATAACCATTTTGCCTCACTTTTTATTCTCAAAACCGATTTTTATATGACCGATTTTTGGCAATACTTCCTCTGATAGTCCTTGACCAAGAGTATTATTGTATTATATTCCCTATGTCAATGTTCCGGAAATTGCTGAGCATATTGTCACGACTTGAAGCAAATCACGGAGTACGGTTTCCCTCCGCTTGTGAGTAGGCATATCTACACGTATTAGGAAACATTCGTTTACGGATTGAAGGAATCAGTGGGGGATGATCACTTCAACCTCCGTTAACGAAGACTGAAGATAAGTGGTAAAAGCATCAACTACTTCTACCAAAAATCCGTATTGCCGAGAGGCAGAAAATAAAATAAGTATTATTATATTAGTAAGAATATGTGTAAAGTTTATTTTCAATAAATGCATTATTATTTTTATTTTTATTATATTCTAAAATGTAAAAGAAAATAAATTAAATAAGAAACGTTATGCCAACCACATGACTAAAATCCATCTTTATTATTGAGACTAGACTCCTAATGAGATTTTTAACATATTCTAGTTTCGTTTCTCTGCATCTGTTAACGTAATTTATTTTGTATGTTGAATTACCCTAGATATTTGTTTTTTGATTGTTCATGGAGCGTCTATTTGATGTAACATATTATTGGCCAATAAATAAAGAAAGATATGTTTTTAGTTATATAATTATGCATTATTTAAATTATTCACTGAATATTAATTAAAATTTAATTATTTCTTAACTTTATCTAGATTCAAATTGAATTACATTTTTATTCATTTATTTCTAAGTAAGTATACCATGTTTTTTTGCCGCATATTTCCAAATTTTTTCATAAAATTTTCGTGAGAATTAAGTTTTATTCTATTGGATTATCATTTTTTAGGTGGAAGCTTTTGAGAGGGGGTGAGAAAAAGTTGGTGGGGGGGGGGAGAGGCACATTTTGTGAATGGGAAGCAAGGGATGACTCCATTATACCGCTGTTATGTGGCCTGGTCTTTGTAAGGGTTAAACCCATCGTTTGTGCTCACGCGGAGCCTAAACGTATTTAAACATTTGCAATTTTTACGGTTTAACAACTTTTCGTTCTCGTTTAGATACCCTTGTGAATTTGTGAGTAATTTAATTCGTTAAACCGTACAGTGCTCTACGTTTTCCTTGAGCCGTTTATTTTTTGTTAAACCAAATTTAAGGCCATTCCTGTAATGTAAAGGAGAGTATTCCTATTAGCATAAATGAAATACAAATAAAAGTCTCTTTATATTATGTTATATCTATGGAAAATTAAGTAGTGGCGACCTCATCGCCCGGTCATTTGCTTTTCAATAAAAAATAAAAACATATGATTAAGTTGTTTTTGACTGTTACCGATTTGGTCATTTACTGTACCTTCTAACAAGATTACATAAAAATAAAAAAGCTAAAGTGTGAGCTTTAGACCATACGATAGAACATCAAAAAAGTGCTATTAATAATAGGATAGGGATTGAGCTGGAGGATTTGGATGATGGATAAGGTTCTGGTGAAAGTTTGAGAATCTGGATGGGATGATGTCGAGGACAAATGGGATGTTAAGGTCATGGTGTAGCGTCTTGTTTGTGACATAATATGGGGCATTGACTATTGTTCTGAGTACTTTGGACTGGAAGGATTGGATGCGTTTGATATTCGAATGTTTAGCAGTTCCCTTCATCCCTACAATCTTCCACGAAGGTTAAAACGGCAGTGGCCCAGAGATCTCTTGTAAATATGCTTCTGGAGTACTGGCAATGGCCAGCATCTTCACTCATGTCCTGAGCGACTGTGGCTCTAGTGCCCTCTTTCAGTCTCCATTGGCTTCTAATACTAGTGATGCGGCTGGAAAAGTGGCACTGGGATCTCCTGGAGTCTTGCTTTGCCTTCCACATGTGGGGGAAAAAGCCTGGCTCGGAGATTCCTGGGCGAATGTATATATTGTATATAGGTATGATTGTGTTTAGAAGTTTCTATTTACTTTCTTCATCAGTATTATTTATTTACTTTTTATATTTATATTTATTTCTCTATTATGTGTATATATTGTATGAATGAGAACTCTTAGCCCTAATACTTATAGCCCTACAGCAGTGGCTGATTGTATTATTATTCAATAAATAGATTAAAACTAAAAAAAAACTAATAATAGGAAATATAAATTATAAATAATAGCTAATTACAGAGATGATAAAATGCGTAATATTTTCCTTACATGTGTATATTACAATATGCAGGTCCGATTTTTAGTATCTGAAATACATTAATGCGTATATTTAGCTAAACTTGTTATAACGGCTTCGCGTTAAGATACAATTTTGAATTATAGTCTATTACCAAGAAGATGAAATGCTGAACAATTTTCTAGCAGACTTTAACACTTCGGAAATGTAATCAGTATAATTTACTGTTCACAAAAAGTGCAAAATGCGCCTAAATAACTTTTTCCTTTAAAAAAAATGAATCTTTTACAATTATCTGCTACATTCTAAAATGACGAAAAGTCCTTCTATTATTCATAAGTTGAAGGGATAGTTATTTGTTACTGGTTAAAAAAAACATATACTTATTTAGTTATTTATTTTAAAATTATAACTACGTAACGATAGTTATTAACAGGCATGTAAGTAGTGAAATAAAATCGCATGTTGTTATTGAAAAGTGATTTGCGGTAGCGAAGTATAAAATATACGACCTTTTTTTGCAATATTTTTCAAATTACAGTGAAGCACGATTTTTCTTCTCACATTGTGTTTTAAAAATGTAAGTCTGGACGTACGGACTAGAACTGTGGGGGACTAAATTTTCGAACATGAAACGCATCAAATCCTTCCAGTCCAAAGTCCTTCGTCCAGTAGTAAATGCTCCTTATTATGTTACAAACAAAAGTCTACATCATGATCTTAACATCCCTTATGCCCTTGACGTTATTCCATCCCGTTTCTCAAATTTTTATCAAAACTTAATCTATCGTCCTTATCCCTTAGCACAATCCTTATCCAGCTCCAGCTATACCTACAACCCTCCTCGAAGGTTAAAAAGGCAGTGGCCTCGAGATCTTTTGTAAATACGTCATTGGAGAAATGGCCAGTTTCTCCACTCAGGTCATGGGCGTGGCTTTATCTGGCTTTAGTGCTCTTTCTCCACTGAATCACCATCTCAGTGATGCTGCTAAGAGAGAAGCGCTGGGATCTCTTAGAGTCTTGCCTTATCTTCCACACGTGGGGAAAGGGTCCGACTTGGAGCTTTCTCGGCTGACTGTAAATATTGTAAATAAGCATGAATGTTTTTTTTTTGTTTTGTTTTTTCTTATTTATTCATTTTTTTTTAATTTGTGTTGTAACATATCTTATTTTTGTTATAATTTCTATTATTTTTGTAATTGTATATATTGTATGAATGAGTTTCTTGTATCTCAAATACTCAATGCCCCTTATTGAGGCAAAATGTATTTTTTCTCAATATTTTTTTTTTTTTAAATGTAAGAGTTATCTGATAAATAATTGAGTGATACTTTTGTCTATATATAAATTTGTTTTTATTGTGATAGGTCCTCTAGTTATTTTTTTAATGTAAATTTCATGAAATAAAGTCCTTTGCGTATTATCATTTATTATTCGAATTTAACGCTTTCATGTTGCAATTTAAAAATAAATTAATTTAAAAAAATAATTAAAAATATAATCCATATCCAATACGTCTATGATTGGGATGAAAGCTGACATGACCTCCGAAATAGCCAGATGGGGGGAGGAGGGAGGCCGGCCTATCCGCGAGCAATCCGACTAAGGCAAACAGCCCGGATAAACAGAACCGGCCAAATTGAAAAACAAATGACTCTGGAAAAGGGAGTTTTTTCGAAACTCCTCCTCTGTCCCCATACAGATGAAAAAATTGGTTTTAAAAACAAAAAGAAAAAAAAATGGGGGGGGCGAAAAAGTCGTTTTAAAAAATCGTATCAATGTCATGTAGTTGTATGACGACGAGGCTAAACCGAATCCTTCAATTTACCTTTTACATTTTTTTAATTGGGGATTTGATTGCCTATCATATTTCTTGTAATCCAATATGCTTTATAATAATAAAATATAGGTAAAATGTATTTTTATTGTTTTTAAAAATTCTTCTATTATTTATATTAGTTACAGTTATTTTATTATAATTAATTTTTTAGTTATTTACATAAATAAATTATCTTTTTCTTTTCAATTCTTTCTGGTTTTCTCTACAGTCGGATCTAGACTAGGCAACCTGTATTGTATTTGGGAAAAGGTCTTTTCATATTTCGACTCCAATAAGTTTTTTCCTGCAGTTGTAGTGACAGCTAACAATACCTTATTTATGTTTAATTACGTAATTGCTTGCGTCCTCACGCGGCTGAGGATCGGACATACACCAGACTGACACACCTCCACCTCATAACAAAATATTTTATCCCCGGATGTCAAAAGCTTGACCAGTCATTAACTATAAAACATGTTTTGGAAGAGTGCCCTTTTTACACCGGAAGGTTAAAAGATCTCGGAATACCCCAGAATATATCAGCATCCATGGGAAATCAAGAAGAAATCGTTATTAAAATTATGAAGTTCCTAGACAATGAAAAAATTATAAAACATATGTGACAAGTTTATAACTAACCTTTGCAGATTTATTTTTTTATTTTATTTTAAAAGCGCATTTATTTATTCATTTTAATGATGTTTTTTTAAGTTTATTTATTTATCTATTCTATTTTATCGTCTATAAGTCTTTATTATTATCAGTATTTATCTATTTTATGCTATTAATTTTTATTAATTTTTTGTACCAACCACCTGAAGAGTATAAAAGTAGTATTGTTTAGATGATGGGGCCTGATGATCTGGATGTTTTGCGCCTAGCCATCGAAACAAACAAACAAACGTAATTGCTTAAAATTATCCAGGTTTAATGGAGCTTATAGTTACTATTCTGTTGCTATGGATATTATAATGTTACTTATGGCCTTCAAAAAAATTAAATACAATAAAGCACAATAAAAAAATTTTTAAAAATTGTACAGGTAACATCGAATCTAATGAAAATTCGTGCAACCTTAAGGGTTAAATAGGGGAATAAAGTAAAATAAAACAAATAAATACTTTAGATAATCCAATACCAACCATTAAAATATTTTCGCTGTAATCTATAAAATTAAATATTAAATAATACCAATAATAGCATCTGTGAAAACCGCAAATGTATATTTACATAATATGGTTGGAGTCCTTATTATATTAAGCTCATTTTACGTATGGAAGCGTGTTCTCTTTATCTTTCAAGCGAACTTGGGTGCGTTCGTATTCCTTTGGTTCCCCAATCACAACTATTCTCCGTTACAATCTCTTATTCCTCCTTTAGTTAATCTTGAAATTCTTTCATATTTTGTATTCAGCTATTTTTCATATTAGAGAGTAATGTGAAATGGTCAATTGTTTCAAATAAAAAATATTAAAGATACTTTAGAGGTAGATAATATTGAATTTTTTTTTTTATTGAATATTATTACATTCTGCCACATTGAAGGGCATTAATATTAAGACTACATGATTCATTCACACAATATGTACATACAATTAATATCAATAATAAAGAAAAATAAATATAAAAAAAATAAAGTAAGTTAAAGAAATAATAGATAAAATCTAGATTAAAGTAAAGTAAATTAAAGTAAATAAATCACATTCACACCTGTGTACAATAAATATTGAAAATTAGTCATTTATGTCTTGTCAGAGAACATGAATCAGAATAAAAACTACACTTCATTTGAAACTGCTTAATTTTACACAGATATGACGAATTCAATAAAAGTCGTTAAAGCCGTTTTCGAGAAAATCATAAAAGTTTGTTTAGTCCATTGTATAAAGTGCCACCTCCGATTAGCCGATTTTGATTTAAAAGTTGCTGTAACATCCCTAACATATAAAAACCTTAAATATACAATTTTTCTTTCGTACGAATTTTCGTTTTTGAGATAGACTGTTAACACACAGACTGTTTCGCGGGACTTGGTTATTCGGACTTAGTGAACTTCAAAACTTGTATTTGCGTTGAACACTTAGATTAAAAAATTTTAATGATCGCAATACTTTTCCTTTCTATATATTTCATATATAAGTAAGTGAAAGTAAAAACAATATGTGTTAATAATTTCTCTTCACGATAGTTATACCTTCATAAGATGTAGATACCCCAATTTGTATTTCTAGTATCTTAAACATATATGTCATATATATGTATTGTTCAGCTGAAAACTTTTTGTACATATACGAATCTTGGAAAGTTACTAAAGAAAATAAAGAAATAAATCTTTTTTTTTTTAAGTGGAAGAATAAATTATTGCAGCGGATTTAACTCTTTTTTTTTTACACGCCTTAAATCAAACATTCGCCGCCTTTTGGTGAGAATGCTCCCCTCCCCTATCTTCGCAGTGAGAGCTGTTGAGGGGGGGGGAGTGGGGTTGAGAGAAGGTAACATGTGTTTTACGATTATAAAAGGGTCTATAAATCAAGAGTGTTTCTTTGTTTCATTGCTGCGTGGCCTCGAGTCGGGGGGAAATCGGCTTAGCAAACAAAACCCCTGCCTAAAAGCCCCTCTCCTATATCATAAAAGATTTTTCCTCACATGTATTTGATATATTATTTAATACATATATGTTTACATGTGTATTAGTATTTCATCGTATAACACTACTAAGATCAATTTATATAAAAAATATTTATCTGACAATATATAGATGAGAGGGAAATAATAATAAAATATTCTTTATAATTTTTTCTATATTTATCACCTAAATATATATACCTCGGCTCCACAATAACCTCAATATATGAACCAACCCACAGAAATAGACCAGCGTATAATTAGAGCAAACAGAGCTTTCTTTTCCCTTTCAAGGGTATTGAAATACCGAAAAATCTCAAATTAATGCTATGATAAACTCAGTTCTAATATACTGGTGTGAGACCTGAACACTAACCAGCACTCTAGAAAAAAAAACTGTTGAAAGATTTGAGAGAAGAATCCTCTGCACGATAAAGCGATCTGTGATCAGAGTACTAACACATGGAGAAGAAATACCAATAAAGAACTGTTTACTGAAACTGGTCAATCAATATCCCATGATATGAAGGCATGGAGGTTAAGATGGGCAGGGTATGTAGGTCGTAGCATTCTCGAAACCTCTACGTAACAATTAAGGCCTCAATATAATGCAAAGGCCAAAAAGCAGGTGGATAAATATAATCATCAAATATGTAAGTGAGCTGCGTGCAGAAAATGGAAAGAAATAGCCCAAGAGAGGCAGAGATGGAGAAGGCTTGTTAAGGTCAGATCAGAAAACAATAATACAAAAAAAAAAAAAACATTTTTTCGATGACTAGATACATCGGAAAGAAACCTTAAGTATAATTTAATATTTGTTGGCCTAGTATTACAAAAAAAAAAATTCATTGAAATCGGAAACCTCACCTTGTCGATAAAAAAATATATTCTTTGAAAATTTTATATTTTTAAAGCGTGTGTCCTGTGAATAGTGGTTACATGATAAGTAATACTAATAAAACATTATAATTTTGAATATTTCAAATTAAATTTAATTTTATATTTTGAGTATTTAAAAAAAAAGCAAAGGAATCACAGAGTGATTAAACTAGCTCCTAGCGATCCATCTCGAATCCTCTACGAAACAATTAATGCCACAATAGAAAGCATAAGACCACGTGGAAGGGGAAAAAGCAGATGGATAGACAGGATCAACAAAGATGCAATAGAGCTGCGTGAAGATAAATGGCAAGAAATGGCTGAAAACAGGCAGAGATGGCTTGTAAAGGCGGCAAAAGATTTACATGGTCTGTAATGCTAACAGGAAAAATATATATATATATATATATATATATATATATATATATATATATATATATATATATATATATATATATATATATTTAAATCAAATATTACACTTTTAAATTCTGATTATTCAATGTTCAAATCTATAAATTAAGATAGAGTTCTAGAGTGGCAGAAAAAGAAAACCACATGGCTGATCAAAAGTTAAAAAAATAATATCAACAATTCTTTCCTATATGTTTTAATTTAAATGTCTAATTATAACTTCGACATCAAAGATGATAGAACTCCTATAATTTTTTTAAAATGCCTAATAATGATACTAATTCATGTTTGAAATCAGAAATTTAACGTAGCAAAATTTTTTCAAATATATTCATATAATATAAAAACGTATTTGTTTATTTTACTTATTATTAAAAAATTAATAATTTGAATGAAATCCTGTGTACCATTTCAAGTCATTTGGGTAATGATTGGGTCAACCTCCATCGTTCCAGAAATTACGTTTTAAGACATTTTTTTTTTGTTTCGATTCCTGAGCAACAAATTCACATATTCTCATAAAGGTGAGTTGAAATTTAGATACGGACTCCGTTGAAAAGGTTAATGTATATTCGGAATTATATTGCATCTGTTCTCTTGTCTAGAGATCTTGGTGGTAAGAATCATTATCCTGTTAAAATACGAATGTTTGTTCTATACTCATTTTTGCTATTAAATTCCATTCTAATTCTTTTTAATTTTATAATTCTCGATCAGTCCGTTGGCACCACTGTCTCTACCTGTTGTTGTAGAAGTTGGTTAGCGCTCTTTAAAGTACGCAAAAGCATGTATTTAATATTTTTTTATTAAAATTCATCGATAAATAAATGAATTTAAGGCCATAAACTTCGAAATCAATTGAAGGTTAAAATATTTGAAATATGAGCTCCAAGTAGAAAGTCATAACAATTCACTTTGGCCTCAATTAAAAGTTTACAATATACGGTCTAAAAAATTATAAATATAGGAGTAAAATATTTTTAAATATAATAAAATAAAGCTGTTTTATTTCTTCAAAATGTTTATTTCAATTTATATATCTACTTTAATTATAAACCTAAAATTTGACTTAACTTAATTAGGGTTATAATTCAAAGAATATTAAATTAAATAGGACCAATACCACCATCATAGAGTTTAGAATTGCATAAATATATAAAATTAATGTAAATACAATAAATGTGGTAAAGAAATAAAACACAGCCATATTTTATAATATTTAAACAAGTTTCACCTAAAACAAGCACATATAAAAAATATTTTTTTCGTGTGTTTTATATATCATATTTATATGATGACCATATAATCATTTAATTAACAATGAAAATGTAGTTTAGGAAATGTTTGATTGTCATTAAATTTTCACATTTTCAGTAACTTTTTTTTCAATGCTTGTTTTGATTATTTCTTTTACATTCCTTACAAACAAAATTATTAATTATATTTTTTTCATTATTACTAAGAATACTTTTCTTGCTTAAATTATAACATTAGTATAACTGCATATTAGGTTGACTAGCTCTTACCTAATTATCTATAACAATTTTACATCAATATTTATTAACGGTAATTATTTTGATGACAGTACGGATTATGTGTGGTTCACAATCACTTCGGTCACACTTGTTCTGGGAGTGCCGAATGCAACTGGGTTTACCCGAAATACAGTTCTGCGTTTAATGAACTACTGTACCGAAGTGATTATGAACCTGTGCGTTCCTCATTTAAATTATTACCTTATTAACTATTACAATACAATAGGAATTGCTTTAAGAAAAAAATGCATTTTTTTAAAATATATTTTAGCTACTTTAGACTTTGGACTTCACGTGACTGGACAAAGTACAAAAGTACATTTTATTTCAACTTCATTATTTTCGCTGTTCTGCTACCGATGCACTTCATAATAAATATTATAATATATTTAATCGTTATAGCAGGTATTTAACTATACCTAAATATTTTTTTTTTTTTTTTTGTCTACAAAATATGTATTTGCGCCTGTCAATAAGCTGACAATCAGCAAATGTGATGGCGATAACGATGTAATGACATGGCAAGCATGGGGAAGGAAAGTACTCAGCAGTACCTCTTCCCTAACTTGTTCCAATTACTTAGGTTGTCTAAGGAAGGAGATCCCTCATCCAACGCCTTTTTAGTCTCCTGCTCATGTTCTGAGGTATGTCAGCTGTGGCCATGTCTCTTATACGTTTGTTATTATGTCCATTTAAATTTGTGTAAAATCGTTGATATAGGGTCGTTATATGTTGGTCAACTGTTGGAAAGTGGAGGTCAGTATGTAGAGTTTTGTTAGTCACGTACCAAGGTGCTTTTGTTATGAGTCGCAATAATTTTGATTGGAACATTTGAAGTTTTTGTAGGTGGGTCTTTTTAGCGATGCCGTATATTTGTGATGAGTATGTCCATATGGGCTTAAGTAAGTATGTATATGTATTCAGTCTCTGTTTTAGTTTTAGTTTTGAAGATTTGGCAAAAAGAGAGTAAAGTAGTTTGAGTCGTTTGTTAAGTGTCATGCGTTTCATTTTAACATGTGGGCCCCATGTCATCCTTCTGTCGAAGGTGAGTCCAAGGTAAAGTACCGTGTCCGTTTGAGGAATTTGATTGTTGTCAATATAAACTGGAGGACAGATGTTTTCTCGAAGTGTAAATGTTATATGTTTGGATTTGTCATGATTAAGTCGAATTTTCCATAGTGTGAACCAATCTTGTTGTTTAAGCAAATGATGTTGTAGAGTTAGTGAGGCCTGTGTAGGGTCTTGATGTTTTGTGAGGATTGTTGTATCGTCTGCATATGTAGCTGTCAAGATCTCATCGTCAATAGGTATATCGTAAGTGTATATAACGTAAAGTAGAGAGGCTAGTATTGAACCTTGGAGAACTCCGGCCAAGATTGGACGGACTGAAGACCTAAATATGATACGGTATTTTTAAACCATTTCAGGAAGTAAAGCATACTCATTTATAACTTAAAATTAACTGCTCTTTATATTGACTACTTTTTACTTCGTTTGCTCAAAAGAGTTTGACATTAATACATAACAAATGCCATAATGTGTCAGAAAATTAATAAATTTCTTTATTTTAATATACCACATCTGATTTGTACTTAAGACTCCATGCGGCAGTGTAAGCTATACTTGCTTTGACGCCTCTTTAACTATTATATAATTTATAACATAAGTTTATTGGCTACCATAAGTTTATCTATTATAATTATTAATCTGAGTATTTATTTAGATGTGGTGGTATAAGCATCGAACCTTCGGGTTCGCTATGCCTTTTATTATTATTAATATTATTTATTTAGATTAGAACCGCGCAGGTTACGCAATCACAAGTGCTTCACAATCACTCGGTCACCCTTGTTCATAGAGTGCCGAATGCATCGGGATTTATCCGAAAGACTGTTTCATGAACAAGTGTGACCGAAGTGATTGTGAACTAGGCGAATCCCGTGTGATCCTCATCTAAATAATTTCCTTAATCTGAAATTATTGGTACTGTTAGTACGAAATCGCAGCGAGGGGTAATTTAAAATAAGAATACCATTTAAGCATAACCTCAACAATTGATTGTAAAATGTGAAAAAAGTCTCCAGGGACAGAACATCGATGTTATTTTAAGAATGAATCATTTATTTCAAAAGTGATGCCCAATAGATTTTTATGGAATTCGAAACTAAAGAATCGATTTCCATGTAAAAAAAGGTCCTTGAACACGATGATGTAATTATTTTTTCAAGAAATGGACCAACCACTTGCATTTCTTAAGTATTCTTAAAAAAAAATAATTCATGAAAAGCCTTTTTAACCTGTACCTCACCTTTAAGTTCCGCTATGAGAGTTCTCTAAATTTACTTTATTTCTTCAATGTTCTTATGAACTGACACAAAAGAACTAATGATAAGTGAAAATAATAATATTTTTCGAAGTTAAAGTGGAATTTTTTTAATTAGATTGGAAAATCTGATTTTACCACGCATCATTTCATATTTTGACGGCACCTCGCCCTCTGAATTTTTAAAGGGGTTATTGAAGATATCATCAAATTCTTTTTCTTCTTTTTCGAAATCTAGGTTATTCAATTCTTCATCCTCGTTTTCAGAATCTGAGTTTTTAAATTCCTCACCATCAAAGCTCACTACTCTGGGAAGCTGGTTATCGTAACCACTGTCCGGATCTAGAAGAACTTCTTCGAATCTGCTTCTCACTTCTTCCATGCTATCGACATTCTTCGCTTCCTCTGTCTTTTTTTTCTTCTTCTTCTCATCTTCTGCTTCTTCGTCCTTCTTATCCATGCCAACGCCATCGTACTTCGATAATGATTCCACTAGAGCATCCGACTTTTCGAAAATATTTTCTTCCAAATCGTCGGAACAAGAAGACGGAAGCGAAAGGTCGTCTCCGTATTCATCTACCATTCTTTTATAAACTGTCTCCAGATGTTTTCCGATTTTGACGAAATCGAAATTTCCATTTTCTTCCATGTCGATCCTCTTTTCGACGCACTCGCCACAAGAGAAACCGTAGCCCTTGTGCACGCAAAGATTATTCCTTAATCTTGCTTCTCTTTCATATTTCGTCGTCTCGTCTTCTTCTTCTGAGGTTTCCGGTTCCGACATCAAGAGCGGACCTTGTTCGTTGCTTTCGCCGAAGACTCGTCGGTTGTATATTTTTTCATCATATTTCTTCTTTCTTTTATGATCTCTTAGTTTGAGATGCACGAGTAGGTCTTCTTCTCTTCTAAACTCCATTTTACAAGGAGTGCAAAAATAAGCATCTCCTGGATCTTCGGAAAGATCGTATACGATACGATTGGATCCATCTTCGTTTGTTTTTGACATTATTCATTCACTGATAGTTTGATTAATCTAAATCTACATAAATTAACTAAACTGAATTAATCTTAATTATATCACATGTTTTTGTATAAGGTAGCAAAACATTTTCATTTGCATTATTCTTCTAATAGAATTGCTTTTCATTCTATTACTGTACTTTAAAAATCATTATTAAGCTCAAATTATAAAAATATATATTATCACTTTCGCTTACTTATTTATGAAATTCATCCTGAGAGAAAGCATTGCGATTGTGAAAAATAACCAAATCTCACAAAATTTTCTGTGCGTTTTTGTTTGTATGTCTAGCTCATGTGCTGGGAATCTTTCAATCATTAGGGGCCACAGTAAGGCTAAACATTGATAATAGAAGTTGCATTTTTTTAAAAATAAATTATTATAGTATTTTTATTTTTAACTAAATAAAATGAAGAGGAATTGGTTGGGGTGAGCAGTCATACAATGAATAAATTATGTTCATCGGAGCTGCGTTGTTAATAAACGCTCTTCCGCAAGGCCAACAAGAAACGTCGGCAAAAATAAAAATAAATATTATTTATTTATTTTTACTTTTTTACATGTGACTACTCACTCCAGCCAATTCCTCTACATTCGTCTAAGTAATTACGCCTTCGTAACCTAAAATGGGCCCTCAGCACCTGGACTCGAACTCAGCAATCAGTTTACCAAGTTGTCGCCAACTCGTGTTTCACCGATATATTTTGTTTCGTTTATGATTATTCGAAAACATCACTAAAACTTTCCAATTAGTTATTTTGAGCTTTAATTGTTACCTTACCCTCTACCTTGTCATTAATGGTACGCGGAAGAGGAGAGGGCCATTTTACAGGAAAAAAACAAATTATTCTAACCGAATGGAAAGTCCCAGATTCATTTCATGGATTCCCCCCAAAAAAATTCAAACCCGCATGAACCGGATTCGAACGAAAGACTTCGAGGTCGATAAAGTTAGAATGCCTTAAAAACATCGGTCAATTTATTTGTCGACCTCGAATAATTTATTTGTCTGCATATTTATTTGTGCTTCAGACCACACTATAGAAGTGAAAACATCAATAATGCGAGATTAATATTATGAAATATAAATTATAAATAGGGAGCGGGGTAGCTCAGTGGTAGGGCACTGAGCTTCCAATGCAAAGGTCCCGAGTTCGAACCCCGGCTCGTGGCAGAAAATTTATTTATCTGTTTCATTGGCCGTGGGGCGACCTTGGGTCAGAAGTCCCTCCTGAGGCACACCCAGCCTCTATAAAGTGGGCACCCTTAATTAAATAATTGATTAAGGGGGAAAACCTGGCGGTTGAGCGTGATCTCGGTCAAATCATCTCCTTGCACAACCGTTGACCTAGAAACAGTGCTTTCCCTAAAATAGTACTGAACCCCAGATCCTTCATGGGTTGTAGTGGTACAGGTTTTTATAAATTATAAATAGCTTATTATGAAGACGACGAAATGCTCAATATTTCCCTCGCTTAAAGAATGAAGGTCCGATTTTTAATTTCTGTGATATTTTAATCCGTATGTTCAATAAAACTCATTGGTTTTCTACAATCTTTTTTTTTTTTTTCATTTTCAATCATACGACTTCGCATTAATGTACAATTTTGAATAATATTTCATTACGAAGAGGATGACGTTATGAAAAATTCCCTCGCTTACAGTATGCAGGTCCAATTTTTAGTTTTGAAATATTTTATTCAATTAGTAAAAATACTAAAATTAGTCGAATCAAACCGACTATACCCTAGCTACTGTTGCCCAAATACGAGACCGATACGACTATTGGTCTGGCAAACTCATTCTTCGTCGTGCGACAGAGTCTTGCAACAGTCTTGCAGTTACGCATTAGCTTATTACTATAAATATATTACTGTAATTTTTTAAATAGGAGAAACCTAATAGACCCCGAATGAAAAATTAGAGGAGTTAAATGCAAAGGTATATTAATACCAATTATTACCATATAGTAACTAAGATTGTCAATTATTAGTAACCATTTTGCCTCAGTTTTTATTTTAAAAAAATCGATTTTTACTAGGAATTTTGGTCTTGGTCATTGCAAAGTGCAATACCGATTTTGGGCAACCCTAGAAACTATAATAGTACTGAAAACATTTTTTTTTTCTACTTGTTCAAAGTTAGTTAACTTGGATTTTGCATCTGTGAAATGTAAAAACAATTTAAACACCATAAAGAATTCATAAAACGAATTTTTCGAATTGAGTATAGATATTACTTTTTTTTTAATTAGAAATACAAATAAGCAATTATTTTTATATTGGATTTTCTTTTCGAGGACTTGGCAGTGTTCTAAAAATTACTAATCCCCATTACAGATGTTATACTTAAAAAAAAAAAGTACCAATACTGCATAAATGTCTCATAATAATTTGTATGAGAATATATAAATATTTATATTAGCTGTGTTTATACAGGTGAATGCTCCATTTTTACAGGAGAGACGACTGCCCTCATGAACGGTCTTTATTTCTCAAGAGATTCTGTGGAAAAGTGCTGGGTCGTTGTAACTGACTCATGGAGTGTCTTAGTCGCTATCGATAACCCATCGCCAACTAATTCTATTATTAAAGAAATATTAAATGTATGGTGGGAAGTCAAAAACAAAGGCGTGTCAATAGTGTTCGTTTGGGTACCAGCCCACTGGGGCATTGCGGGAAATGAAAAAGCTGACAAAGCAGCCCATTTAGCAAGGAGTGAAGTAGAAACGACAGAGATAAGACTAAAGAAAGTTACCTTAGAAGACTAGAAGGAATATGAAATGAAAGAATGCAAACTGAGAGAAGTAAAACGTAATTGCGACAAATGGATCACAAGCTACATAAGTTCAAGGAGAGAAGAAGTTATGCTTTGCCGATTAAGGATAGGACACTGCCAGTTTACACATGGCTACCTTCTGAGAGGTCTCGAAGCGCCCACATGTGAAAACTGTAATAACGTTCCACAAACACTTACTGGAAGAATGTCCTAAATTTGAAAGTTATAGACAAAAAACAGGCTTAGCCAGAACATTAAAAGAAATCCTTCAAGATACTGAAGAAACAGGCAAAACTTTGTTTGAATTTTGGAAGTTTTGAAGTTAATAGAATATTACAGAAGAATATAAATCATAGTAAAACGCCAATGACCCTTAAGGGTAGAGGCGACAAAAAGAGAGAAAAAAAATTTATAAACAATTGTAATTGCATATATTATTACTTTGTGAATATTAAAAAATCGATTTTTTTTTTTACCAGTCCTGGTCTTGGTCTTGCAACAGTTAGGCCGCCTTGGTATTGATCTTGCAAAATGCAAGACCAAGGCCGATTTTGGGCAACACTAATCCTACCGTTTCACATCGGAGATCTGATGACTCTAATTCAGTCTTCTCAAAAGAAAAACAAAACGCACCTGAAGAAGTTTTCACTTTAAAAAATCTTAATCGGCCGAAATTGTTAAATGATTTTTTTTTGTATAGGAATATACTTCTACTGTTCGTTACGAAGCGTTAAAAGAATTAGTATGATTGAATGTGCCTAACGTATTTGATATACATCTATGAAGAAATAATAAACCATTATGTAATAAATTGCATTCTTTTCTTACCCTAAAGGGTTTCTTTTTTTTTTTTTTTTTTACAGACTGAATGACTATATAAAAAATTCATCGCCGTATCCTGTGTGCTTGGTTAAGCTATAAGGTCGCTGGGCCATAAACTTGCCGACGAACCGCTTCAGCCCCTACTCCATCGCTTATTTTGCATTCAGGTTTCCTTTAGAACGGCTGGAAAAAACCCGCTTTATCTTCAAGTTCCCAAGTCATGATGGCCTCGGAACCATGCTTTTACAGATTAAACTCTTATACTCCCCCCCTTCCTCCCTGTAAACAAGACCTCTTTGCAGAGGTATCAGTCACCGGAAACTCATTTAAACTTTCATCCACTTCCCCGAGGGCGATTAGGGAATCAAGTTAATATTCTATTTTCTACTCAATTGCTCTCTTTATTTTCGATTGTGTGCGCTCCCTTTAAATGTAAGGATAATTGCATCATATTTTGAAAAATGTCTTATCCATTATTATTTGATGGTTTTTTTATCGAGGTTAAGGAACCCAAGTTAATATTTCTGTATATTTGATAACTATTTATTAATGTTTACTTTTCTACTCTGTTTAGAGATAACAATTTTGTGGTCCGATACGTCGAATCAATATTTGAAAAATATCGATAGACTATTTACATGGTGTCATGTAAGTAGAGGGAAATATTTAAAAAATTTATAGTAGACATCAAGATATACAAATAAAAACAATTGCCTAATTGCCAGCAAAAAATATAGGAAATTTAAGATTTGTATTATTTAAGATAAGTGCGTCACTTATTCTTAGACTTCCTTTTTGTTTCCTCAATAACGAAGGTAGAGAAGCTTTGTGTGGGAGGTTAAAAAAAATTGTTGCTCAGAATCGAAAACTCCCCTCCTCTTTTCACGTTTCAGATATCAAGGATCATAATTCGTTCGGTGTCCGTTCTGTCTCTCAAATTTCATGTAATTTTCAGTGATTGTGGGGGTTGGGGTTGATACATAGATGGTCCAGTATAGATTTTACCGAATCTCATCCATAGCTTTCGCTTAGGCGTGTGATTTTCCTTAACTATATGTACCGTATATTTGTAATTTTTTTTTTATTTTAATGAAATTTACAACTGTATTACATGAAAAATACAACAAGTAAATGTGACATTGGTAACATGACATGTACAACATGAAGAGAAACTACCCATTGGTAGAACTCAAATTAAAGTTCTATATTAGAAGGTCCCGTGGCCATCTTATTTTCAGACGCCTCGGAGGATTATCAGGGGTCGAGGAGGAAGCAAGATTTGAAACAAATGTGTTCGGATGCAGTTTGTTATGGAAGGATAGGCATCTGGATTGGGCCAAATCGGAAACATATGGAACATTAAAGTCTTTATGTATTATTTTATTTGTGACAAAGTAAGGAGCGTTGAGGATTTTACGAAGGCTTTTGGATTGTAAGAATTTTTTTTTTAAATTTAAATTCAATTTTGCACACTCTGTAAAAAATATTTGTGAGTTTGTTTGTTTCTTTTGAAGTTTGACCAACTGGTTGTGGTCTAAATTTCCATTTCAAACTTCAAAGTAGTAAGTAGCCTGATGCTAAATCTTTTTGAGCTTGTTTGGTTGAAGATTAAGATGTAAGCATCGATAAGGTTTTTAAGTATGTATAGGTCTCTATGTATTTCGTTAACTCCATCTATATTTTCTTATTTTGGTTTGGAAAATGTCGATGAATATGGTGATGAAGCTATGCTTACCTTACTTAACTTAAAAAAATAAAAAAATCTGCATTAATTTCCCGATAACCTGGGAGAAAATCACTTTATTTTCATAAAATGGTGCTGCCCAATTATATTAGGCTGCTTCAGCACAGCATACTTTTTAATCATTATAGGCAATTTTATATATATGTATTATTTTTATATTTTATTTATTTATCTATGTTTTCTTCTTTTTTGACAATTTCCTTCATTCATTAACACCCCTTTCTTTTCCTTCTCTCCCCATATACATTCCTCTTATTCCACCAATGTCATTATTTCTCATATTCTCTCCTCTCTCTTTCTAACCCAATTCATAAAATGCATAGAATAATCTTTTTTTTTTTTATTTGAAAATTCATACATTCTGCCGCATTGGAGGGCATTAATATTAGGGCTACATTAAACATTCACACAATATATACATACAAATGATAACTAAAATAGAGATTAAAGAAAAATAGTTGTGGAAAGTAAAACAAGAAAATGAACATACACAGGTAAAAAAAAAAAAAAAAATAGAGAGAAGTTAAATGAAATTGAAATATATAAAACACATTCACAGCTATATACAATATTTACATTCGCCCAGAGGATTCCAAGTCATGCTTTGTCCCCCACATGTGGAATCCAAGGCAGGACCCCAGGAGATCCCAGTGCTTCTCTCCCAGCCGCGTCACTGGTAGTGTTTACTTAAAATATTTTTTTTTTATTTATGATATTTGCAACTATATTAGAATAAATATATCAAGTAAATGTGTACAGAGGAATATAATAACATGAAAACGCTATATTATTATTTTTTTTTAATAAATAAATTTTCTTTTATTTTTATTTTATTAAGAATTGTCAAGATTATATAATTCTTTTTGATGGTATTTAAGTAACTTGATAAGTTTATGATGTTAAATTGACTTCAAAAACTTTAAAAAAAAAAAATGACGGATTTCAACAGACATTTGTCTCGCCATGATGTATACCCCGACAAGAATAAACCAGCCGTGACAGGGATATGCCCTATCTTGACATGGCATACGGAACCTTTGACGCCTGACTGACTGATAGCCCCAACATACACCGAGGGCAATGATATAATTCAACGGGGACGTTAATGGCCAGCGATAAGAAGCAGGGCGTGAGAGCGATTTTTCCGAAGCCACCTATTTGTCACACCCCTCCCGGCCTATGTATCATCCTGTCCCACCCGGGGTGGGAGGTAATTAGATTCAACCCCCCCCCCCCTGAGGATATTGAGTTAGGCTAATCAGAGGCCGTGGAAATCATTAGCTTCCACCCCTCCCGGAATAGCTGATTGTGCCCCTTCGCTGTCAAGGGGCTTCGCGCTCAATCCTTTGCTTAGCTTCGCTCTTGTCTTGCGGCCTCAATTCATGAATGAATGAGGTAGTCTGCTGATCCTCATTCGAATTACGTTTTAACTAGTACACCTCACATCGGGCACATTAGATACATGGAAATCTCACTTTAGAGACCTATCGTTCTCCTTAACGCATTTGACGTAGAACCGAAGCATATTTATTCGTACATGCAATACAATATTATTAATATAGGCCATTGGCATAGGTGCTGACTTCGCGTGAGGGAGGCAAGAATATCTGTTCTTCCCTTCCTCAATTATTTGAAGGAAAAAAATAAAAATAGCTCCAGTCCATGAATGAATAAAATATGTTAACTAAAATCGATTGAGAAAAGACGACTAGCTGGCTAGGTTAATTCATATAAACAAGTACGTAAATACATTATCACTGCCTAAGTATTTATTATATTCAGGGATAATAATTCACTTCTCATGTGGACACTTCCAGTTTCACGTGATTTTCTTATAAATGTTTTGAGATAAAGTAGGAATAATATATGTAATAAGTATAAGGATAAATATATTTTATATAAATTTTCACATATATTCGGAGGTACAGACCCCTTTTTATCAAATTATTAATATCAAGCTGAAATTTCTTAAATAGCTTCATCTCTTCGTAACCTACAAATATTTTGTAGCATATTCTAAATCTGATATTTTGGGTGTTTTAGAAGAATGGAAACTAACAGCGCTCTAGAAAGAAGTATTCCGTGCTGCAGACCGATTTTTACGTGTACATCCTCCCGTAACTTCGGCAATAGCTTTATCTTATCACAATCTAAAATTATTTTGATTATGAAAACTTTCGCAATTGTTGCGTTTTCAATTTGGAGAAAGGTAAACTTTGTCTGTATAATCAAGTACTAAAACCCCGTAAATACCCATTTTGCTATCCACTTGGATTGTAAGATAACTCGATCACGAAATCGAGAAAAAAATTGGCATTCAAAAATATTGTACCTTTTAGCCTATATTACCTCGTAATTTTGAAATATTTGACGTGGAGGTCAAACAGCCTAATATTTTTGTAGGTAACTTTTTTCTCGATGTTGTGATCAAATTATTTCACGATTCAACTAGAAAGCAAATGCGTATGCCGATTTTTTTATTACCTAATTAAATAAATAGAAAAAGTTTGCCGGTCTCCAGATTGAGTTCTAGGAATTTCCGTAAATAAAATAGTTGCAAGCTACAAAGATATGAAGCTCTTTACGAAGTTTTAACCGGATGTTCATAATTTGAATTACATTACATGTCAGGATAATAATCCCAATTAGTTTGTATTTTCTTTCGCTAAGTTAACATGATTGCCTTACATGAAGTTGAAAAATGTAGGTCAGAGATTTTCAACACTTTGAAACTCTTGGGTATCAGCCGTATGTTCGTTTACCACACTATAAATAGATATAATGAGACCCTATATATGATGTGACTTACCTCTACCGGGCACTGTGAGAACGGAGCAGTTAGAGCAGTGACTGCTCAAATCAGAAGAAATTTCATTCGAAAAGAAAATATTATTTCTCGGGAAATGGGAATCTCTGTCAGATCAATGTCTCGCATAATAAAAAGTGACCTTTGGATGGGTGCATTTTAAAGAATGACAGGACAAAGGCTAACCACTTCCCCAAACAAAATTAGATTGGATAGATGCAAAGTGCTCCTTGCCGTTACACAAATGGTCTTCATCGAAAGATTTTGTTCAGCGATGAGAAAATTTCTACAATCGAAAAAAATGTAATCACCAAAATGATCATGTGTACGCACACAGCTCTAAAGAAGCCCAGAAAGTCATTGGAAAAGTGGAAAGAGGTTACCCTTCCGCAGTGATGGTTTGGTGGGGAGTTTGCTTTGATGGCACAACAGAGCTGGAAAAGATGTTAAAACAACCACTAAAAACTATCACTACGATATCTTGGAACCTGTTGTCAAGCCTCTAAATGATACTCTGTTTGCTGGAAGTCATTTGGTTTTCCAGCAGAATCCAGTCCATCTCACAAGGCCAGGTCAACTGCAAAAGAACATTCCAGAGTTCATCTCTGCCTCGGATTAGCCCTCAGGAAGCTCTGATCTCAACCTACTAGATAATCTGTTTTGGTCCGAACTTGGGAGGAGGCATGCCACAGAGCACACCCTAACTTGGAAAGCCTGAAACAATCTCTGGTCCGAGCAGTCCTCAAGAAGTGCTGCGTGCTGCTATTGATGACTGGCCCCGGAGATTAAATTTCTTTTTTTCTTACTCTCTATAGATATACATATTATTTTTTAATAAAGTTTTTGAAAAAATAATTTATCGGTCGAAATCTGTATATATTTCCTTGTAACAGTATTTATGACAGGGCTAGGTATATTTCAATAACAGTTATTAATTTTTGTACTAACATAATATGTTAATGAAACTAAATTATAAATGGAACCTCACAACTTCTGAACATATTAATTATATTTTTACAGTAAAAATTATATAATATAAGGATATTAAAGTCATTATAGAAATTTTGAATTTCGGTTAATGTATTCTGCCTGACTCGTCCCACTGTCGCGACAGTTCATCAAAGGTATGTATTAACTTAAGATTGAAGCCCGAAGTTTAGTTCTAGCGTCTCGAATGGCGAGAATAAAAGGGTTTTTCCATGATCACTTTTCCGATAATTTTCGTTACTGGTATAACTCCATCGACTACACATCGCTTTAAGAGAAAATTGAAGTAAAGTTTTCCCAATTCCCTTTATTTAATATCCCCAACACCCAATTAATATTAGTAAATTGATGATAATATACAAAAATACTGTGATTACTCTTTAAAATTATAATTATAATTTGCAACAACCAAATTTAGACTATATTCAATAGAAAATTACATTACAATAAAAAATTACATTTAAATAAAAAAAAATGATAATGTTCCGGTAAGCAAAACGAGTATTCATCTTGTATTCGATAAAATTATCTTTCAATTTAATTTTAAAAGGTTGTTGACAATTTTTTATGACATGTGTTTGTATTGTGTTCCGAGAGTTATTTGAAATTTGTTTTTATTTAATTTTGTTATTATTATTATTATTGATTTTTCGAATAGTTTTTGTTTTCTTTTAAAAATAAAAATCAAACTGATAAAAAAATCAGTTCTAATCTATTTTGAATTTAACAGAGATTGGTTCACTCTGTGATTCCTTTGCTAGTTTTTTAAATACTCAAAATAAAATTTTCAAAGATTATTTTTTTTATTGACAAAGGATGTTGGATCTCCGATTTCAATGATTTTTTTTTTTTTGTGTGTGTTACAAGACAAAAAAATATTAAATTATGCCTAAGATTTCTTTTCCATGTGCCTAGGAATCGAAAAAATGTTATATATTTTTTTATATATATTATTGTTTTATGCCCTATGTTCTGCGTATATTTCGAAGTGATAGTATTTTTTTTTCTGTTGGCATTACAGCCCTTGTAGATCTTTTGCCGCCTTAGCAAGCCTTCTCCATCTCTGCTTGTCTTGGGTATTTCTTTCTATTTCTATTTATCGGAACGCAGCTCCATTATTGCATCTTTGTTGATTCTACCTATCCATCTGCTTTTTGGCCTTCCGCATGCTCTTTTGTCATCTATTGAGGGATTTATTGTTGCGTAGAGGCTTCCAGATGGATTGCTACGTGCTACATGCCCCGCTCATTTTAACCTCCGTGCCTTCATTTCATGGGATATTGATTGAAAATGTTTCTGTAAGCAGTTCTTTATTATTCTCCCTTCTCCATGTGTTCGTACCGGGATCCCAGATCGCTCTGGTTATCGTGCGGAAAATTTTCCCCTCAAATCTTTCAACACTTTTTTCCAGGATGCTTGTTTAGAACTATATAGCTATATTAGAACTGGATTTATCATAGCATTGTACACTCTTTGGTTGAGACTTCTTGAGATTTTTCGGGATTTCAATACCTTTGAAAGCGAGAAGAAAGCTCGGTTTGCATTAGTTATACGCTGGTCTATTTCCGCCCGTTGGTCATTCATTGAGGTTATTGTGGAGCCGAGGTATTTGAATTTTTCTACTCTCGGCAATGATTTTCCTTCTACGCATATTCTGTTATTGGGGTGTAATTTTTAGCTTATCATATATTTTATTATGCCTTCATTTACTTATAGGCCGATCTGCTCTGCCCCTCTTATCAGTGTTGTAGCGAGTTTCTCAATGTCTTCCAGATTACTTCCAAGGACAGCTATATCATCTGCGTATCTAAGGATTTTGGGGTTCGTTCCGAAGCGGACTCCTAGAATTTCTTATGACCTTCTCCAGGACTATGGTGAAGAACATTGGTGAAAGTCCATCTCCCTGTCGAAAGCCCTTTCGAACTTTGAAGGCTTCAGATCCTTGTAGTAGGACTCTACATTTGGTGTCATTTGTACAAGCCTTTGTCAAGCTAGCCAACTTACCGAAAACTCCTAGTTCAGTCATGATTTTCTAAAGACAGCTCCAGTCCACAGAATAATAGGCTGCTTTGAAATCGACAAATAGGGCGTGGACGTCCTGAGCTGTTTCACGTCGTTTTTCGATTACTTGTTTTAGGAGGAAGATCTAGTCTCTTGCTCTTTCCTTTTCTGAACCCAGCATGGTGGTCACATATTATGTCATATTATTTCTCTTAATACGGATATATCCGGTTTATTGGGTTATTGGTCATAATCTTGTAGGCTACCGGAAGGAGTCCTATGCCTCAAAACAAATTACAGAGGCATGTATGTGTATATATATATATTGCCGTTTTTTTGAGATGAGAATCTTTCTCCCGTTTCCCTTATCTTACCCCCGTAGATCTGCTGGTAGAGAGAAATAAATTTTTTCATTAATCATTATAGTTAAATTGCGTTAAAAGAAAATCTAATTTATTGTGTAATTAATAAGAAATAGTATAAAAATAAAATATATATATATATATATATATATATATATATATATATATATATATATATATATATATAATTTTTTAGTAAGATACAATCTCGGAATGTTATACTCGGATAGAGGTTAGGTTTCGTGCGGTATTTGCTGGAGGGAGTAGGGAACCAGAGAATTCTAACCCTCATCTCCTAGTCTTGTATAATCCCTTGTATTCAAATTAGGATTTATGGAAGGGTTGTGTTATCAATGTTGTAGCTTTGTTTCCCTATATGGAAATGTACAACCATTTAATAATATCCCGTATTTCTTCCCCAGCAAACAGGGAACCAAATGGTAATGGGAATTATTTATAAATAAATGCGGTGGTGTACAATCGCTTCAATTTCCTCGTTGCTGACCGTGTGCGCTGATTTACTCTTCAAATATGCAACAGTAAGGAAAATAAACAGCTACTTCGATGAGACATAATACATTTACGTAATACCAAGTTAGTTCAAAGAGTTCGCAATTGTCGGTAGCAGATAATCACACAAACAAGTAAATAATGCAAAAAAAAATATTTCTACCATGGAAATCTTTAATAATTAAATGTAGAATAAAACGTGAGCACTGTTCCTGTAAAATGGTTACTATAAAAAGATAAATAAAAAGGAAAAAAATGACAACTAAATATTAATCAAAAAGTATATAAAATAAAATAAACATAAATAAAATAACATAAAGAAAATAAAAATATATATATACAGAAATACTTTATAAATTATTTACAATCAGGCGTGCGAACGAACCTAAGGCCCTTCCAATTATAGAGGTAAAAGCAGGACTCCCGGAGATCCCTGCGCTACTCTCTCAACCGTCACTAGTATTACAGCCAGTGGAGATCGAGAGCGCTTTAACGTTCTTGGAGGATTATACAAATGGGTAATTGTGCAATATCAAATTATTAAGATCCGTCTAAAAATTTTCGAATGTATTCATCTTATCATAACTTAAACTTTTTTATTCAAGAAAATTCTGGAAAATGGGAATTTTTCAACCTAGAGATCAGTAAACCTTGTCTATAACTATTATAGTATAAGTTTCTTTATTTTTCAACTGATGGCACGAAAATTCATTTGGAACATAAGATAAAGGCACCAGTTATGGACAGGAGGTCCAGTGATGGGCAGGTTCGACTTCAAATGTAAATAATAAGCTTCCTTGTTGATTTAAAGGTTCCAGTTTTTCTAAATCGAAGAATAATGTCCTTTATTGACAACTGTATGAACAAAATTCCCCCCAAAAAAATTTAAAATGCCTGTCATTGTTGTTTCTATTGTGCTCTTGAGATCAGTGTGTTTCATGCTTTTCTTCTAACAATTTTGCTGATTAAAGGTTAAGTTGAACATTTGCGCTATGCTATCTTTAAAGTTAAATAACGATTTTTGAATTTTTCTAACTATGTTAATTACTGGTACCGATCCCTTGTCCATTACTAGAAGAACTGAATTTCGGGGCGTCCATCATTAGTGAAAAAAGGTGTTTTTTTAAAGGGAGACTATACCTAAATAACTGCATATATTTTCAATTTTAAAGTGTTATGTAGAAAAAGGAGGCCCTAGAGATTCTAAACGTCCAACGTAGAAGTTTATAACAATAATAATTACGGCGGCATAAGCCAAGAAATACAACAATTTCCTTATCTATATCCATCACCGGTGCGCTTACACTAATCAGGTAATAAAAACTCATTAACACCCAGTTCATTAAAAAAAAAAAAAGTCGTGAATTTGATATATGTATATATGTATATATGTATATGTATATATATATATATATATATATATATATATATATATTATATATATATATATATATATATATATATATATATATATATATATATATATATATATAAAATGTTCTGCGAAACTGAAATTTCGTAATTGCGCTAGGGATTTTATTATTTAAAAAATATATCGATATATATATCGTCTCAACAGTTTTTAAATATATCGAAATAGTAATTCGATATATCGAGAAAATATATCGTGCCTAGATATATTTATGTTGGCAAAGAAAACTTCCTTTGTATTATGTAATTTATATATTTTATACATTTTAACAAATACGTCTCTAACCGTTTTGATTAAACTGTATAATTAAAGGAATTTCAATATCAGACGGATATTATCCTCAACTATTTTGTCTGAAAGGATTTACATGTTGAATTTTCTACGTTTCCTCTAAGGTACCATTAATTATGTTTGTTTTAAATAATTAACCCTCTCTCATATTTAGTTTTATTCAAAATGAATAATTAAAAACTTTTAAAGGATTTGATAATTAACTGAAAGAGGAAAACGAAAAAATACTTTTTCACTTTGAAAAGAAATTTTCTTTCATAACAGTAGGATGTTGGAAAGCTTAAAATGTTAGAGGGTAAAAATCTCATGTTTTTTTCAAAATTTAAACTTTCTTTTTATGTACATATCTCATAGAAATAATACATATCTTGCAGAAACCTATATTATAAGCTTTAAAATGAGCAAGCTTATATATATATATATGGATGCTTGCTCATTTTAAAGCTTATAATATAGGTTTCTGCAAGATATGTATTATTTCTATGAGATATGTACATAAAAAGAAAGTTTAAATTTTGAAAAAAACATGAGATTTTTACCCTCTAACATTTTAAGCTTTCCAACATCCTACTGTTATGAAAGAAAATTTCTTTTCAAAGTGAAAAAATATTTTTTCGTTTTCCTCTTTCAGTTAATTATCAAATATATTATCATATATATATATATATATATATATATATATATATATATATATATATATATATATATATATATATATATTTATATAAAAATATTTTATATGTATATTTTTCTTTTCCTCTGTAAATGAAACACAAACGTCACTCGCATCCTGCTATTAAGCTGATATTTATCTGAATAAAATATAAAGCCATATCAGCCTGGGGAAAATATTATATAACGTGAGGCAACGGAAAATATAGAAACATCTCAACTTTTAAACGTGAAATGGGTTTAATATCATGTAGTAATAACTGTTTCAATTCTATATTCATAATCTAATATTTTATGAAAATTATTATAAATGAATGTTGTAATTAATCGTTGTTATTTTATTTTATTTATTTTTCAATTAAATTTTCCCCCGCGTTGTAGCGCATCAAGCAAATATGTTGAAGTTTATTCTGTCTTCTTCAATTCTTGATATTTTTAACTTTTCAGCAGAAGATATCTAGGCTACTGCCTTTTTAGTCCTCTTTGAGGCCCATCAGGTAACAGGGAGGAAGATAGAGATAGAACGAGTGGATTTGGATGGTTGAGAGTAGAAGAATGAAATGTTGTGTGCTTTTTGTGTAGGTAGGATTTTGCTTTTGGTATGTTCATGTCTGTGTGTATGGTGTGATTTGAAATAAACCAAGGAGCATTGACGATTTTACGAAGTATTTTGGATTGTGTGGTTTGAATTTTGTTTATGTGTGTGTGTTTTGCGGAATCCCAAAGTTCTGCTCCGTATGTCCAAATAGGTCTTAGAATAGTGGTGTAGATTATTCGCTTGTTTAGTAAGTTGAGTGGAGATCTGTAGTCCAAAAGATGTGACAGTTGTTTGTATCGTCTGGTCAGTTCTTGTTTTTTTTTAATTTAGTGTGAATGTTCCAGGTGAGTTTTTGTCCAAGTATAGTCCAAGATACCGTCATGTGTTTTTGAGGGAACTGGTTTATTGTCTATTGTCACTGCAGGACACGAAGCTAATATGAGTTGACTTGCTAGGATTGATTTTAATTCTCCATTTTTGAAACCATTTTTCAAGGTTGTGCAGGTGATTTGGAAGGGCTATTGAAGCGATAGTGGAATTTTTGTGAGAAGAAAGTATTGCTGTATCGTCAGCAAAGCTATAGAGAATGGTGCTAGGGTGCTCAGGGATATCAGATGTGTAGATAGAAAATAGAAGAGGGCTTAAAACACTACCTTGTTAAACGCAATGAAAAATATTTAAAAAGATAAACTTATAATTAAAATTAGTTTGATCCTGATCCCCAAGTTAGGTTTTGCGTATATACGCAATTATACATAGAGTGTATAATAATTCAATAAAGAAATATTAATATATATATATATATATATATATATAGTGTTTATAACCCAGAAGGAAACCGTGTTTACACTTGTTTTTATATTTAAAATATCACTTACGAAAGGAAAATTAAAGGGAAAAAAATGCCTTGGATCGACAAAAGCTCTTTTCATTTTCAAGAGATGCTTTTTCCTTAAGTTATTAGACATTTTCTTTGTTCCTACCTCCCAGACCTCTCGGCTGAGTGTTGGAATCTCCGATTAAATCTGACAAACAAGGAAAGATATTAAAATAGAACCCTCGGGCCCCTTACAAAATAAATTATTTCTCTTAAGTCAACATTTCATGTGTCTCAAGAAATAGAATTTTGTCAAAGTTTACTTAATAACAGTTCCCTATCATAGCTTATCTATCTAATAACATACAATTAAATTTATGAACAGAACAATATAATTTTTTGTCGGATCGGGAACATACTTTTCATAATACAAAATTACAAATCGCATTCAACATAGAAATTAATATAAGATAATTTGAATTAATTTAGATAATTAAGATCTCAGAAGAAATTATGGTCGACGTATTGTAACTATTAGTGTTGCCCAAATGCGAGACCGAGAAGAGTCTTGGTCTTGCGCAAGACTCTCGTAACAGTCTTGCAGTTATCTACTAGATTATTAGTAGAGAAGTATTGCTGTATTTTTTTGGATAGAAGAAACCTAACTAAGTCTGAATGAAAAATTACAAAAGTTAAATGCAAAAGTATATCGTTTACACCAATTCTTTATATATAGTAACTAAACTTGTCAAGTATTAGTAACTATTTTGACTCAATTTTTATTCAAAAAATCGATTTTTTTTTTGCCAATCTTGGTGTTAGTATTGCAACAGATAGGGCAACATTAGGAACTATAGTAGTACTGAAAACATTTTTTTTTTTTTCCTACTTGTTCAAAGTTAGTAAAATTGGTTCTTGCATCTGTGAAATGTAATAAAAAATTTAAACACCATAGAAAATTCAAAAAAAATTTTGTCAAATTCAGTATAGATATATTTTTTTAACTAGCAATAAAAATATGAAATTGTGTTTCTATTGGATTTTCTTTTCGAGGACTTGGCAGTGTTTCGACAAATTACTGATTTCCATTACAGATGTTTTACTTTTAAGTACCAATACTGCATAAATGTCTCATACTAATTGGTATGAGAATATATAAATATTTATAAACAATTATAATTGCATATATTTTTAATGTTATTACTTTGTGAATATAAAGCAAACAATAGTTTTAGTCCGTGGTACAGAACTCTTTTTATCAAATTATTAACATCCGCCTGAAACTACGTAAAAGCTTTATATCGTCGTAACCTATTTACGATAACTCTTGGAATTTAGTGTTTTCAATCTGGAGGTCGGCGAAATTCGTGTATTTAATTAAATATTAAAATCTGGTAAATACCCATTTCCTTTCCACTTGGATCGTAAGATAATTTTATCAAAAAATCTTGCGAAAATGCTACATAAATATTGGGATTTTCGGCCTATGTAGCCTCGTTATTTTAACATATTAGAGATGGAATAAAAGCCAAATGGCCCAACGTTTTTAAAGGCCACCTTTTTTTTGCGAACTATGTTACGATTCAATCGGAAAGCAAATGGGTATTTGCTTGAGTGAGTTTTTCGTACCTAATTAAATAGAAAAAGTTTGCCAATCTCCAAATTGAAAGCGCCCTAATACCGAGAATTTTCGTAAATAAAATAGTTGTAGGTTACGATGGGAAAAAGTTGTAAACGATATTTCAGAAGTATCTTAATAATTTGATAATGATAAAAAAAAAAGATATACCACGGGCTATTTATACAGAATTGTATATATTGTATATATTTTTATTTTGTGAATTTAGAACAAAAAAAATTATATATTTCATATTATTAATATCGTGTTGATGTTTTCAGTTCTACAATGCGGTCTTAAGCGCAGTTTTTTGTTTTCTTTTTAAAACGTTATAGTACGTATGCAATCTCTTCAAATTATTGCATATTTTATTTCATTATTTGTTATTATTTATACTTTGGTAAGTTTATTTTTGCAATAATTTATTCGATTTTGGTAGAATTAGTTTACAGTAATGCCAGAAGAAAACTTTAACCGAATAAAGATGTATTGGACAGGTTGAACCTGTCTCTAGGATTACATTTTATCCATAGATTTCTTTTACTATTTCCTTTTGACTTATTATTATCAAAATATGGCAATCGCCAATTACGCAGCTATCTAACTCGTATGATGAAAAGAACAGAACAATCTCATTCAATAGAAGGATTATCAAGATTGGTCGAAAACTTTCCCAATCGAAACCATGTGGCGCGATATCCCACCGGTATGAGATAAACCCAGCTTCTGTTTCTGAAACAAAGTCACGACGTTATTCTCGTTTATCGTGACCGGGTATAAACTGTTATTCAATATTTAATTGAAAGGCCTTAAGATGTACAGTATAATATATACATATAATATGTACAGTATAATATACATGTTGAAAATAGATACCTTGTGATTTATAAAAAAAGTATGTATGTAATTATGTTTAAGTATGTAATGTAATGTAATGGCAAATGGACAAAACTAGATTTTTGATTTTTTTATCAAATTATATTTCGGTCCAAGTGGGAAGCGTATGGGTATTTACGTGTTTTAAATACCCAATTAAGTAGAAAAGGTTTGCCGGTCTTCAAATCGAATACGCCCCAATTGCGAAAGTTTTCGTAAATAAAATAGTTTTACCCTCATACCAGGCTGAAACGACTAGAAACAGCTCGACATAGTGCAGCACTTACTATAAAAACGCTCTTAATTTCCAACTATTTGCAAAAGACTCATATATATTACCATTATAAGGCCTATTACCATCACATTCTTCTCGTATCAAATCCTTCGTAAAATCCTCAATGCTCCCTACTTTTTCACAAATAAAGTCATCCATAACGACCTTAGTGTACCATCTGAACCCTCTTGTTTCTAACCTTGCTTCCTCTTCTATTCCTGATAACACTGCGAGGGATCTGAAAAGAGGATGGCCTCGGGACCTTCTAATATAGAAATATAATTGAAGTGCTACCAATGGATAGTTTCTCTTTATGTTGTAGATGTCATGTTACTTGTTTCATATTTACTTGTTGTATTTATCATTTACAGTTGTAAATTTCGATAATAAAAAAACAAAAGAATAATTTTACGTTATGATAAGATGAAGCTATTCCCGAAGTTTCAGACGGATGTTAATAATTTGATAAAAAGAGGCCTGTACCGAGGAATACTTCTTTCTATAGCGTTTTTTTTTTTCACATTTTGCAGCTATATATATTATAACTGGCCTTATCATTATATTGTACAGCCTTAATTTGAGATTTCTAGAGATTTTTAGGATATCAATACGAGAGAGATAAGAAAGCGCTGAGATCGTTGTAAGCTGAACTATTTTCGACCGTTGGTTATTCATTGAGGTTATTGTGGAACCGACTCATTAGAACTTATTAACTCTCTGGAACGATTACATTTTTATCAGCTCCTGTTATTGGGTTGGACTTTTCGGCTTATTATCATATATTTTGTTTTAACTTCATATACTTGTTCGATTCGCTCTGCTTTTCTCATATTAGTAAGTTTTTTTGCCCTCTTGGTTGCTTCCAAGGAAAGCTGTATTACATGCAGGATGTCATGGTTTATTCAGATGTACATCTCTTTATCTTCAAATGTTGTCATGTTGTCCGGACTGTTACTGCGATATCGCTTATTCATTATTATTTTTCATTATTTGTATTACGTTATTATTCAGGAAGATCTCTCGTGCAGTTTCTTTTTAGCTCTCGGCGATGATTGTCAGAGATGTAGGTAGAGTTTATATATTTTATAAATCAGTGATCTTTTTCTTCTTAAGTATTTCTGGATACTGCTTGAGCGTTCGATATGGCCTTGCGTCAGGGACGTATCATAAAATTTGATAAAATATTTCCTCTTACTTACTGTCTTGCTTTTCATTCGTTCCGGTCAAACGGATTTTTTATTAGAAAGATAAGACCTTCAAGAGATCTTCCTCTAGGAAACACAAAACCGTTTATGCATATCAAAAATGATTTTATCTTTCTTCAAAAGTAAAGGCTTATTTATGTAAATTTAGCTTCCATCTGCAATGTATTATTGCAATTGAATCTGATAAAATTTATTCTTTTTCTTAAATTAATTTTTTTTTTTTTTTTTTTTATAGATCTTAACTTTTGTTATCCAAGACTAATATAATAAAAATATGGAAATGAATTCAAATTACAACTATAAAAGATAATTTTCCTTTTTTCCATAATTTGTGGAAATCTGTAATGTACTCTGGACAGATCTCAAAGGATTCTTGGTTTAGATCAAGGTTTCAGGTTTTAGCGTTGAGCAGGTAAAGGAAATGTCAGCTAAACCATCGTCCTTATATAAAAAAAAAAACAGCAATTTTTTATCAAAAGAATCTCTTTTGTGTCAGACTTATTATATTATAAGGCCGTCAAGCAATGTTAAGTAGAAGCAAGAGTACTTGGTGGATACTGGAAAGTTATGGGACATAAAAAAAATATAAAAGTTTATATTTTGGACCATTGTATATTTTATGGAGTGGCATAATATCACTGTTTTCGATCTTTAATATATTGATTATTGTACAATAATGAGGGAAGGGAACCGGTACATGCTATATCAGCGGGAGCCCTTTTCTTGTGAAATAAAAAATGATAAGTTTGTTGTAGAAATATCTATGAATGTCATCACTGTTTATTTTGTTAATTTCCTTTTATTTTATTATTTCCAAATAAGATCTATGAAGGGATAATTAATTTTAGTGGGTTAATTAATTATAATTATTGTAATAATACAATCTGATAAGGGAGCAGTATCATGCCTGTCGATTTGTCGCCTCTTTCTCGATGCCGCTGCTGACCGGATCGCCTAAGCCGTCTCTCTCTCTCTCTCTCTCTCTCTCTCTCTCTCTCTCTCTCTCTCTCTCTCTCTCTCTCCTCTCTCTCTCTCTCTCTCTCTCTCTCTCTCTCTCCTCTCTCTCTCTCTCTCTCTCTCTCTCTCTCTCTCTCTCTCTCTCTCTCTCTCTCTCTCTCTCTCTCTCTCTCTCTTTTTTTTTTTTTTTTTTTTTTTTTTTTTTTTTTTTTTTTCCTTCTTTCCCCCCGCTGTACCTTAGGGCAACCCTATACCAGCGGTACATCCAATTTTCTAACTGAAAAATATGCCACGAATTTAAAGGGCTCGGTTACCAGGATTGGTAACCAAGCGGGCAGGTCTGCTCTCACTTTGATCCAAATTCTTGGGTCAAAGTGAGGCAAAATTCGGTCTTTTAGTTTGATTGGGGCATTAATTATCACGGGTAAACCTACACTAATGGGTTGCCTGCAACTGGAGGGCTGTTCCCACCAAACAGCACTCCAGTAACTTCCTACCTACTTATTGTGGGCCTATTACTAAGTTTATATATACTATTTCTAAATCTTATGATAAAAATAAATTTATGTATTTGGTATATCACCGGTTTAATCTTTCCTCTCTTGCTATTTTTTCATGGAATATCCTCCTGGCGTATTTCTTAAAGGCATCAAATATCTCAGGTGTCTCCACAAGCTTGTCCAGGGACCGAGGAGGCCATTCCAACATGGAGTACTCTCCTGCCAATGCTTGTCGGGCGCCAGTGTACATTGGACATTCCAAAATTATGTGTCTAGCGTCCTCAACAGCCCCGCAGTGACAATTCGGACTGGCTCTTCTATGAAAAAAATGTAATTTTTCATTTATATCTCCATGGCCTGTGAGGAGTTGAACAGTCCAGAAATCCGTCTCCACCCAGTCATTCTTGATTCTTCTCCTGACATCTGGGAAGAATTCATGGGTCAGTCTTCCAGTCTCGCATGCATCCCACCTTCTCTGCCATTCAGAAAGGACTAGTTCTTCTATTCTGTCGGCTACCTCGTCGTACCTTCCACTAGGGCACACAAAACAGCTTGTTCCCACATTTGCTGGCACTCCTCTCTTTATTCTATATTTGGCTATAGATATTTGTATTTTCAGGTCTATAGGCAGTTGTCCTGTAATCACTTGCAAAGCCGAAGTGGGTGCCGTTCTATACGCTCCTGTCACCAGTAGGAGAGATCTTCTTTGAGCTTGCTCCAGCAATCTGATGTCTGACTGTCTCAGTTTCTGGCCCCAGACCGGCGCCGCATATAATGCAATAGGCAAGAAAGAAGCCTTATATAGCGTTTCCCGGTAACTATATTTGAGACCCCAGGTGGTTCCTGCCATCGTTTTAAGGCAACTGTAACGGACAATAGTTTTGCTCTTAATTTCTTTTAGGTGGTTAGTGAAGTTACACCTCTCGCCCAATAGGACTCCTAAGAACTTCACTTCCTGAGATGGTTTTATTAGGACATCTCCTAACTTTACTCTGGGGAGAAACCCTACCATTTTTCCCTTCAAAAACAGGAGTCGAGTCTTCTGAACATTTAAAGAGAGTTTATTATCTCGGCACCATTGCAAGACTATGTCAGTGACTTCCGCTGCCCTTATTTCCAAATCTTGTCGTGATTTTGCCTCTATTCCAACAGCAAAATCGTCCACGTAAGCAGATGGCGTATACCCGGCAGCTCTCAATTTAACAAGGAGAGGGTTCATGTTGATATTCCATAGGGGGAGTCCCAAAACTGATCCCTGAGCACAACCCCTCTGGACTGGCCTCGTTATTCTCCTTCCCGGAAGTCGATAGAAGACAGAGCGCTTGGATAAAAATGATAATATGAGCCTGTATATATTTCTGGGGCATTTCAGTTTCTTTAGCTCGTCCATAATAGCAGGCCACCACATATTATCGAACGCGCCAGCAACATCATAAAAGAGGACTACAAAATATTTAGAGGGCGAGTCCTTAGCTGTTGATATGAGCTGGTTGATGGCATCCGTTGTTGACTGTCCTTTTCGACCTCCGAATTGATCAGGAGAGAGCAAGTCGATTACGTCTTTTAGGCGTTGCAGCATTAGGCTTTCCAAAACTTTCCCCATTACATTTAGGAGGCATATTGGGCGGTAAGATTTAGCAGTGACTTCTGTTATACCGGGCTTCAAGATAGTAACCAGCTCAGCCTGTTTCCAGATACAGGGGAAAATGCCTTTATTCAAGCATCGGTTGTAGAACGTAGTTAAAGGCTTAATCAGTGCGTTTTTTGTATTTCTAAGGATATCGGCTCCTATCATATCCGGTCCTGGTGCCTTTCCCGATCGGAGTTGTCCCATAGCCAACCCCACGTCTTCCTCTTCCCATGGAAGCGCATCGTCGGTTTGCGGAAGTTCACACATTGTAATTCTTTTGTGAGCATGGTTTTCTGTGTCTGAAGTTAGTTCGTCTTCAGGGAAAGATCTCACCATTATAGCATTAACAACCTCATCTGCCGTTCTGGTTGAATCCCCATTGTGCATAAACGATGTGAAGGAGTTTCTATTTGAGATTTTATCAAGGGCTCTCCGATAAGCTAGTCCCCAAGGGCTTTTGCATTGGTCTAGGTATCGGTGCCATGTCTCTTTCTTTGCTTTTCCTATTGCCTTTTGGAAACTCTTATTAAGTTCGTAATATGCTTTTTTGACATTTCTTTTGGTAACGGCATCGTTTTCTCGCTGAAATCGGCGTCTTGCTCTGTAGGTCTCCCGCTTCAGGCTTGTGAGTTGTGTGTTCCACCATACTTGTCCATTTCTTATTGACTCTCGTGTTATGGGCAACACCTCCTTAACCGCTGTGAAAATTTCTGTTGAAATGTTCGCTGCCTCTTTTTCTAATTCCATATGATGGTGTTGCTCCAGCTCTGTTAGGTGCCATGCAATATTTTCAGCAACACGCTCCCACTCAGCTCCCTCCGTCACAAAACGTTTCTTATGGTATCGCTTTTCTCGATTGTTTAGGTTTATTTCAAATAAAACCACCCGGTGATCACTGCAGGTCCAATCCTCGACTTTCCAAAAGCTAATAAGCTGGCCAATGCCAGGTGATGCCAGAGTTATATCGATAAATGATTCTCCGCTGGATCCCGAAAACGTTGGCAAGGCCGTTGGATCATTTACAATGGTTAGGCCATTCCTTGCAGCAAAATCCTCCAGCAGTACGCCTTTTCTATCGGTTCTTCGGCTGCCCCACAAAATTGAGTGAGCATTAAAATCGCCCATTATTAAGATGTTCTTACTCAGCTTCCGTACTACCAGCTGCAATTTTGTCAGTATGTCTTCCAGAGGGAGTGCGAATTTTGCATAAACATTGATCAAGTCAAAGTTAATGCCTACGTAATCTACATTGGCAACTGAAATAAATCTATCTTCCAGATCAGGCTGTGATGTAATTGTAAGGCAATGATTAAACACCACCACTGCACTCTGTGGTGCATCGTGTAACCCACTTCCATTGCTAGCAATGGTGCGGTCTTGCGGTTCAGTTCCAGACACCTTCCCTCTCTTAGTAGGAGGTTCCTGAAGAGCACCAATATCTATGTTATTTAGTGAGGCCATGCGTCTAAATTCTGACATTGCGAGCGGTCTCTTGTTTAGATTGTGTTGGGCTATCCGGAGGGCAGAATTATTATTCATTGTCGTTATATTTTGTCCTCATTACTAACCTTTCAATTGCTCTTTTGTATGATGGACAGTCTTTGTCGTTTGTCGGATGGTTAGATGCTGAGTTGGTTTTACTGCAGTTTATGCATTTCGGCGGTCCGCCGGTCTTTTGTTTTGGGCAGTCTCCTGAAACATGTCCTCTTTCGCTACAGTAGCCGCAGTTTACGACAGTTGCGGGGCAGAATTTTTCTATATGTGAAAAACCCTGGCATTTATTGCATCGTGTCACTGCCACCCAGTCTCTCACATTGCAGGATGACCAATCCAGGAAAATTCTTCCCTCTGCCAATATTTCATTTCTCACCGCCGGGGACACTTCCGCCACCCAATGAACTGTATCTCTTCCTCTTGGACCTGTCTTGAAGGCAAGGCTGAAGTGCTGCTTATTAGGATCTAATTTTTTTGCATTTATGGTCCAGAACAGTTCGACAATCTTTTCTTGCTCCAGGTCACTTGGGACATCATATATAATTATTCTTGGAAGGCGTTTATTCTCCAAGTTTACTTTAGCGCCGAGTTCTTTTATTCTCTCCGACTGAGCGAGCCTCGTAGCTTCTTCTTTTGTTTGAGTCCTAATTATTACACCCCTTGTTGTTTCTACCAGTCCTCTAATTTTGATTCCTTCTTTAGCAGGCGTGAAACTTTTCTTTATCCCCTGTTTCAATTCCTGTACAGTGGGATATTTTTCCCTGCTTAGGTCTGTCTGGGCTATGTACACTGAACTCGGAGGTTCAAAAGGAGTTTCCTGTCTTTTCCCAACTAATGTAGAGGCATAAGATTGTTTTTTCGTGGTATCGACCTTTTCAGTGACGAGAGGCTTAACCTCCTCATTTATTATGTCCTTCATTACCAGCTTTAATGTCTCTAGACCATGCGTTTCGAAAGTAACAGGTGTAGGGCAGAAGGCTTGGTTTCTTAATACTCTTATTTCGCCGTTTAATTCTGCATTTTCAATTATGAGCTTGTTACAGTTATCCTCCAGTTTACGTGCCGCCGCAAGAACCGTCTCAACTGCCGTCTTGCTTATTTGTTTTGCTTGGGCATTCAGTAAAAATTCTTGCAGTTTTATTATTATTCGGCTGTTTTCTTCATTTACGTTCTTATAACTTAAATTCTTCTCTGCGATAGCCTCATGACACGTATGTTTCCGATCAGGCGATGTAATTGTTTGCTGCGAAGTATCGTGATAAGATTCGGTGACGTCACGGCTGCATTGGCTGTTACTATTCAAAGAACTAGGCTGACTGTGTGTTGTCTCTTTGGCTCCTCCTATCTCGCTGCTCTCCCCGCCACTTGTCAGTGCTCCTTTATTTACTATTGCTCTATCGGGTGCTGGAGACACTTGCAGCTTTTTACGTGATTGAAAAGGAGTTTGTTTTTCACCTTCCTCCATTTCTGTACTTCTTGCAGTAGTAATAGGGGATATGGTGCAAGGTAATCTTCAAGAGGAAATATAATAGAAGCACCAAATGAAGCAACTTGCAGTAGGTTAAGTTGAGAACTAGAGATCTTAAATATTAAAGTGATGAATAAAACTACTCAAGTGAAAATTTCAATCAATCAATTTGGATAATCGACTTTTGCTATAAGTATAATATACTTCTATCTGACTTATTGCAGTCTAAACATACATAAAAAATAGTGAAAAGGTATAAAACTCTATGCCAGTGTTAGAACAAAGTATTCAATAAAATAATAATAGTTAAAATGGATTAAAAACATAGACCAAACATGAAGACAGAATGGTAAACAAGTTTAAAAATGCTATCAAAAAATCTAAAACTAACCATAGTGTATAAAATAATAATAGTTTGACTTGATTAAAGCATATCAACCAGTCCAAACATTTAATTATGCACAATTGTTAAAAAGCATATATAAAAACCATAGGTTAGGATAAAATATAATGAATAGAAATGTAATAGGTTAGGATAAAATATATGTTAGTATATATAGTTAATAAACATTAAATCTAAAGTGTTAATAATAAAAAAGGCTATAAGTATAATTATATAGTATAGCTTAACTTATTAATCTAAATGTATGTTAGTAAAGTAAAATATATTATGGTTATAGGTTAGTAGACTCTTAAATCTAATAATAAAATGTGTGCATATAATATATATAGTTAACAAACATTAAATCCAAAGTGTTAAAAATAAAAGGGGTTATAAGTATAATTATATAGTATAGATGAACTTATTAATCTAAATATGTGTAAGTAAAGTCAATTATATTAAGGTTATAGGTTAGTAAACTGTTATATCTAATAATAAAATTGTGGAAATTATAATAACTAAAAACAATAAACACACTCCAATTTAGCTAAATTTACAATATTAAATAAGTAAAGTATATTAACCAGTGAAAAAAGACACATTAAGGTTGTTCTAATTGCTTCTTTATCTTCTCTCTGAGAGACTAAAGTGATCTTGATTTCTATATATTTTCATATGATTTCACTAAAAAAGTGTTAAAGGAGACTTTTCTGACAGAAATTGATCAGGAAAGTTAACTAGAAATATTAAAACCATATTAAATAACACTGAGCCAACTTATAGAACACTATAACCACCGTAACCTCTCTCTCTCTCTCTCTCTCTCTCTCTCTCTCTCTCTCTCTCTCTCTCTCTCTCTCTCTCTCTCTCTCTCTCCTCTCTCTCTCTCTCTCTCTCTCTCTCTCTCCTCTCTCTCTCTCTCTCTCTCTCTCTCTCTCTCTCTCTCTCTCTCTCTCTCTCTCTCTCTCTCTCTCTCTCTCTCTCTCTCTCTCACTCTCTCTCTCTCTCTCTCTCTCTCTCTCCTCTCTCTCTCTCTCTCTCTCTCTCTCTCTCTCTCTCTCTCTCTCTCTCTCTCTCTCTCTCTCTCTCTCTCTCTCTCTCTCTCTCTCTCTCTCTCTCTCTCCTCTCTCTCTCTCTCTCTCTCTCTCTCTCTCTCTCTCTCTCTCTCTCTCTCTCTCTCTCTCTCTCTCTCTCTCTCCTCTCTCTCTCTCTCTCTCTCTCTCTCTCCTCTCTCTCTCTCTCTCTCTCTCTCTCTCTCTCTCTCTCTCTCTCTCTCTCTCTCTCTCTCTCTCTCTCTCTCTCTCTCTCTCTCTCTCTCTCTCTCTCTCTCTCTCTCTCTCTCTCTCTCTCTCTCTCTCTCTCTCTCTCTCTCTCTCTCCTCTCTCTCTCTCTCTCTCTCTCTCTCTCTCTCTCTCTCTCTCTCTCTCTCTCTCTCTCTCATCTCTCTCTCTCTCTCTCTCTCTCTCTCTCTCTCTCTCTCTCTCTCTCTCTCTCTCTCTCTCTCTCTCCTCTCTCTCTCTCTCTCTCATCTCTCTCTCTCTCTCTCTCTCTCTCTCTCTCTCTCTCTCTCTCTCTCTCTCTCTCTCTCTCTCTCTCCTCTCTCTCTCTCTCTCTCTCTCTCTCTCCTCTCTCTCTCTCTCTCTCTCTCTCTCTCTCTCTCTCTCTCTCTCTCTCTCTCTCTCTCTCTCTCTCTCTCTCTCTGTTAGCCGTGAAGTCGCCAGAGCAAGTGAGCGGGGAGCGTATTCAAGCACGTGAACTTTAGATATAGATAATGTCATCTTCGAGAGTGGCTAGGACAGTATATAAGGCAAATAATAAATATATGGTATATAATACCAAATAATATATATGCAACAATATTATGGATGTAAATCCAACAGTTATAAAATAAAGGATATGAAAATAAATATATTCGATCTACTTCCGTATATCCAACATCTATACCTATCTTTTTTTACCAATCTTAAAATTTATAAAAAAAAAAAAAGAAAAAAAAAGCGTTTTTAAGAAACAAAGATGAATTAAAAAAAAAAATTAATTTTCATCAAGTAGTGCTGTTATTTTAAGTAATTACATAGAGGTGACAATTGAATATGATGCAAATAAACATTACTGTGTCAGGAGGCAGTGTAAATTCGTAGAATACGTTGTTTAAGAAGAACCAGATGTGAAGAGAGATTCCCCGAAATTCTTGCCTTTACATATACTGAAATATTCATTTTAGCTTCGCCTTTCTTTGTCGCTTTCAACCTGATTATTTGGACTCAGGGGGATCTTGAAAGACGCATTTTCGTTGAAAACCAGGATTACAATTTTTTTCACATTCGTAGTACTTTTACTTGCTATCTATTTTATATTTGTGTTATTGAAAGAAAAAAAATATATTGTTGTAATATGTCGAAAATATAATTGCCATCTTTGGCTTTTTTATGTACTCTAATCTTATTTGCTTAACTTTTCGAGTTGGCTACCCAAAAATGAAATATAAAAATTACTTACAGCATACATAATTTATAATCCCAACTACTAGCGGATCCAGGATTTAATTTAGGGGAGAGGGGCTTCAGCCCGAAAGTTTTTTTTTCATATATATATAATTATAATGAATTCGAAAAAAAAAGGAAACTAACTACCTGTATGACATGGTATTTAATTGATTCCCGAAGTCCTATTAAATGTAATTACACGAAAAATAATACTTTAAAAGATAGTTTTTAGTATTTTTTTTTTCAATAAAACATGGTTATATTTTATCATTTTGGGGGACTTCAGCCCGAAAGCCCCCCTCCCCTCCGTAGATCCGTCTGTTCATCCTTATAGTTCTGATCATAATAACGTTACCTTGGTTTGACAAGGTTCTATCTTAAGATTAAATTTTAATATTAAGAAATACGAGTTTAAAATTAGAAGTGCTTACGATTTATTTCTTATCATTTCTGATTAATTTTGTTCCAAGTTCTTAATATGATGGTAGTTTAACTTTTTTTAACATTGCTTTCATACAGACTATATCGTAGTGTAGTTAAAATTTTGGCATCGACAGAATTAATGAAAATAAAAGATTTTCTCTTAGGTTAAAGCGCAAGAATTTAAAATTTAAAAAATCATCTTATCTTCAGGAAACTTCAGAAGCTTTAACAATATTTTAGCCAAAAATATCAGATACAACCTTGTCAATCCAAGATAAAAATATTTAACAATATTTATAATACTATAGTGTATTAACTGTTTTTCGTTGTATAATATTTTATGCATTATAATTAGAATCCATATTGATCATTGTACTGTAAATTTAATTTATCTTTTGGTAAAACGTGTCATGTAGTAGAGTTTTAGTTTATTTAATATATATATTAATAATAAAACCGCATATATGATCACAATATTTTGTATTACAGATAATATAAATTATACTCTTTATTTCAAAGCAGATTGTGAGCAGATAGGTCAGAATTATGCGTAAATAACAAGCGAAATTAATTTATAAATGTATGGAAATTCAAAAATAATGAGTGGTGTACCTCTTTAAGTATATTTTTTTAGAATAGTATATGTTAAAACAAAAAAAGGTGTATTTAGTTATAAAACTGATAGTCAAAAATATAATATTTTTTTTTAAGTAGTGAACAAATAATATGGTTGTGATTGTATTTATTTTAACATAATATTTATGAACTAGTTTAGAATATTTTTTTTTCCTATTGAAATTTACAACTGTATTAAATGATAAAATACAACAAGTAAATATGAAACAAGTAGCATGACATGTACAACATGAAGAGAAACTACCCATTGGTAGCACTGCAATTATATTTCTATATTAGAAGGTCCCGAGGCCATCTTCTTTTCAGACGACGAGAGTTATCAGGAATAGAAGAGGAAGCAAGATTGGAAAAAGAGAGTTCGGATAGTTCAGAAGTTTATTATGATAGGATAGGTATCTGAATTGAACAAATAGGGAACATATGGTACATTAAGGTCGCTATGGATGATTTTATTTGTGACGAAGTTGAGAGAATTGAGGATTTTACGAAGGATTTTGGATTGTAGGGATTGGATCCGAGAGGAATTTGATGGTTTAGTAGAGCCCCAAAGCTCGATCCCGTAAGTCCAAATAGGCCTTATTATAGTAATATATATGAGTCTTTTGTATATAGTTGGAAGTTTAGAGAGTTGATCTATTAAGTGCTGCAGTAGTCGAAAACGTCTGGCGGTTTCTAGTATTTCAGTCTGGTATGAGCGTGGAAATACATAAAGACAGTTTTAATAATGTAAATTTTAATTTGGATTTGTTAACAATGTAATGAGGTTTGAAATAAACATAACCTTGTAGAGGAAGGTTTTAGTGAATGACTAATTAGATGAAGTTGACAAGGACAATTCAGTACATAATATTTTAAATTATTAAAATATTTATGTAAAATAAAGTATTGAATGAAAATAGTCAATTAGCGAATATAATTAGTTTGTGATGATTGTCCTATTTGTTGAAGGTTTCTTCCCACGAAAATGGCCTAAGGGCTGAAATGTTGATGTAAAATAACAAATAAATTAGGATTATTGTAATAAAATATGCGGTTTGATTATTAATATATTGTCACTCCTGCCTTTAATAAATATATATATTAATTGTTAATTTACCTTTTAACATTAACACATTTTCATCCAGGAAAAATTTTCCGTATGTCACTCTATTCTTTTCAATCCTATCCTGCATAATTCTTATTATTTTGATAATGTAATTCCTGTACCCCGCAGGTAGAAAACAACATGTCCATTTTTGTATTTGTTTAGAGGAAACTAATTTTCCATAACTTTGTGCTATTAAAATCTGTTTCATAGTTAGTAAATCCGTTCCCGAGAGTTAAAAAAACACCACGTAAATTATACCTACTTTACCTCCGTGGACCATATTTGTTATTTCTTCCCGTTATTTTACCTATTTTATTTTGTTATAAAGTTAAAATATTTGTTTATTGTCTGAGAGATCCCCTCGGGCAGTGGAAGGAATTTATCACATGTATATATTGTATATTGTATACTATATATGTAATTTGTTTCAATAAACATTTTGGAGGGTAAGAAAAAAAAAAAAAAAATTGTCTGAGAGAAAGTAGCTTTAAAAATATTTGTGCAGGTTTGAGGAAGGCATTGCTCTGAAGCACAAACAAACGGCATTGCAAAGGCATCCAGATATTTAATCGCATTCTTCACATAGTCTCTTTTCTTTTGTGTCTCTAGAAAAGTCATAGATATACTCTTATTTCTCCTTTCAAATGCTTAAGAAAACATTTTTTTAAACATATTTATTGAAATTTGAAATTTGTAACATGGCATGTACAACATGAAGAGAAACTACCCATTGGTTGCAACCCAATTATAGGTTCTGTAATAGAAGGTCTCGAGGCCATCTTTTTTTTCAGAATGTTAGAAACTAGAGGTTTCAGAATTTTACTATGAGAGGATAGGTATCTGGATTGAGCTGAATCGGAAACATAAGGTACATTAAGGTCATTATGGATAATTTTATTTGTGACAAAGTAGGAAGTATTGAGGATTCTATGAAGGATTTTGGATTGTTAGAATTGGATACAAGAGGAATTAGATCGTTTAATAGAGCTCCAAAGTTCGATATCGTAAGTCCAAATAGACCTATTAAAATAAAGAATAATTAAAATACTAGTAATAAATTAAGTATAATAGCTCTTCGGACATATTAACGTGAACAGGGTAATAGGGTTTCAATAGTACAATATTGGAGCTAAAATAATACCATAATAATCACTAAATGAAATTAGAAAGGAACGCAAAATCAATTTTATAGGCAAATGATTGTAGTGATGGAATATAAAAACTAAAAAAAAAAAATAACGTTGATATACAATGAAATAATTGTAAAAAAAAAAAAAAGGTTTACTTATGTTTCCTAAGATGTTTAAATGAATACAAGTAAAGATTAGGAGAAGAAAAAATAAAATAAAGTATATATACATTGAGAGGAATGTGTCGAAGATAAGTAGAAAATAAAATACATTTCAAAGAAATACAATCTCCTGAATTGGAAAATTAGAAGTTAAGAAAAACAAATTTTACCTATTTACAATGCTTTGTGAGTGATGATGGAAATTCACGTTCAACACAGAAAAAAAATAAGATTAAAAAATAATGTATAAAGAAAATTAAAGCGTTATTACATAATATATATATATATATATATATATATTCAGCTGATTAGATTGTGAAGAGGAATTGGAATAAGAGATTTAAATGTGGATAAGGATGATGCATGGCGGATTTTTAGTGGGATGGAATAGCAGAATGCTACAGAAAGAACTACAAAGGAATGTTTGAATGAGGCACATCTGTGTAAAGAGATGTAAAGGTCAGAAGGACGAGATCTTGTGGAGAGGTTGTGGGTAGATGATTTGAATTGTATGTGTATTACGGACAATGATTATTGATTATCTGGTAAATGAATGTTCCTAGGAAATATTTAATAGAAAATATACTATAAACACTCATATAGTATTATGAGTCTTATCATATATTATATGAGTCTTTTGTAAACAATCGGTTGGTTTCTAATCGTTTTAGTCTCGTTTGAGGATTCCAAGTGAGTCGTCTGTCTGTCCAGGTTGAGCCCAAGGTATCAGATTTGTTCAATAGGGATAAGTGAGGTATTGTTAAAGGTCACTGTAGGACCTTAAGAAAATTTAAATCCTTTACCATTCCTTCTTTTATTTTAATAATTCTAGAAAGCAAAATGTTTTATCTCCTCCCTCTCAAGTTCGCCCTAATTTTTTATCTCACTATAACGGTAATACATTTTTTTTTCTTTTTAATATAAATATTAATGAAATGAGACCTTTGCTGGATCGATCCACGTGGCTTGTTTAATCTTCTTTCGTATCCATCAAATGTAATTAAAACCTTAAAAGGTTTATGATTAATGAACTTTTTTAGAATAAAGCTTTGATAAAACTTTAGATTTTGTCTGGTAATATTTTTTTGGTTTATTTTTTTAACTTTTTAACATTTTATTCGAATGTCTACCCTGCAAAATAAATTAGATCTCACTAATTATGTTCTGTATGACAATATATATATATAATCTTTTCTGTATGACATGCCATAGTAGGGCGTAATTGAACTATATTATCATATTTTATATTTTTTCGACTAATAATAATTTATATTTTCTGAGGATCCTGAGTTTATTCTTTCCATATTCATGGCCTATGGTGAAAAAAAGGTATATTTAATGTATAGAAACAAATTTTCATAAGATAATTATCAAACATAATTTAATCATTAAATTTATTTATTTTATGTTATGTTTATTTATTATTACATTCCGCATCTACCCGAGCGGGTCATTAGCGGCTTTAGATGAAATCAAATTAGGTGTACAAATTTAATGTATTTTATAAATTCAAATACTTCTTGTATCTTTTCTTCGTCATCTGAAAGTGCTTCAGATATGTTGGAAGGTATATTATGTTTTGTTCTGGTGTCAGAATATGGTCTGCAAGGTGTTACAATGTGTTTCAGTGTAAGTGATGTGTTGCATGTTTTACAAAATGGTGGTTCCAGGCCTCTCATTAGGTAGCCATAGGTAAAGGCTGCATGTCCAATTCGAAGCCGAGTTAGAATTATTTCTTCTTTTCTGTTCTTTCTGAAAGAGGTCGTCCATGGTTTGGTATCTTTTTTAATTTCTAGCAATTTATTTGTAGATTGGTTCCACTTGAATTGCCATTGTTCATTTAGCATTTTTTTTGCATTACAATCTCCAGTCAGCAGTGTTCGTTTAATTCGTTCCCAGATATGCCACAATGTGAGGCTGCCCATGCGAGGACGATGTCTGTCCGGCGACTCCTTCATTTCCCAGAGGTAGTTTTTGATTTTCCTGGAAACGGCATTGTCGGCTTTCCCTTCGGCAATGGCCATTATTGAGCTTAAAGAGTCTGTAACTATAAGACCATTTTTTCTGTTAGTAATAACAAGGCCTGATATATGGCGAATAGTTCGCCTATGAAGACGCTGTTTATTTGGGACTAATTGAATTTGAGGCACTGATCTTTCATCATTACTTCACATCCTACGTCACTATCTGTTTTTGACGCATCTGTATAAAGGGTTGTTTGTCCGAGGTATTTCTGTTTCATTTCAGTAAATAATTGTTTTTTTTTTAAGAATTGGCCGTCGTCAGTTTGTATTTTCCTAGAAAGAGTTATTCCATTGGTAGAATAAAGCGTCGTCTATTGTCATTATATTGTCCGGTCTTAAATCATTAAATCATTAAATCTGCGAGTTATTGTATTTTTTAAACATTTTGATCCATAACTTGAAGTAAGTGTTGTAATCTTTTTTTTTTCTTGGTCGATTACAATTACCGAAAAAATACGAAATGATTCCTTTATCATATAATGCGTTGAATTATTAATTACTTTATTATTTTTTAATTGTTTTCACTGAGTAATCCTTTGCAAATTATGAACACGGACCAACCAATTTTTTTTACATTTTTTGTTGAGGGGTTGATTCCTGAACAGAGACTACGAGACATTTAATTATCAAAACTCAGGCAGTTAGGAACTCAAATCATGTCAGCCGGACCAGATGGTGAATTACAGCCAACCCTCGCAAATAATCATCAATATTATAAAGGGAAGGAAATGAAGATGAGGAGAAGTATTTGCTGAATGAGGGGACTTTTTGTTAAAGGGACGAAAGAGAGTTGGGTTGGTTGGGTTGGGGAGGGGAGGGTATTATTAATTAAAATGAATTCGTGAAAGGAGACAATGGAAGCTAAATTGCAAAGAGCAATTAGGAAGGGGAATGAAAGCATGTTCCTTTTGTCAGATCATCCCGCTCCTTTCGGAGATCAAATATTTGAGCACAGCTCTTGGAGGGCACCCGTTGTGTCCTTCGGAGGGTCTCCAGGTTGTATGTTATTAGCTTGAGGAATTTTCTCTTGTTCTGTCTTTAATCGTCTTCTTATTGCCAGACACAGGTGTAGAAATGTAATGATTAAGAGCCTCTACTGGTTCTTAATACCAGAGGAACAGGGATCTCCTAGAGTCCTGCCTTTCCTTAAACGAGTGGGGAGAAATGCTTAGCTCGGAGTTCTCCTGAGTGGATGGATTCTGTAAATATTGTATAAAATGCTCGTGTTTTATTTGTTATTTTGATTAATTTTTACATTGTTATTTTTACATTTAGTATTATTATTTTTCTGTATTATTTATTGTAAATAGAGTGAAAATGTGCTCTCTGATCACTATTATAAATGTCTTTAATTGTAACAGATTTTAAAAATTCTGAATGAAAAAAAAAAGTTCTGACAAAAAATATATATACATCTCCGCTATTGTGAAGTGACCGCTTTATTTATTATTATTATTTTTTTTTTTCATTATTATGAAAAAACATTTTAAGAGGAAAAATCTGACAAGAGTAGGCCTCCGGATGATGATCCTATTAAAGACCAATGAAGAAGAGGAAGATGAAAGATTGGAGATGACCCAGTTAGCCGTAATCTCATTATTGAAGGAAACGCACTACTTAGAATTGAGGAAAACTCAAGAGATGTTTCCTTCTATTTAATTTAATGTTAATGCGAACCTCTCGTGTCGGTGGAAGTAAATATGGGGCTTCGTAACAATTTTCATATATTTTAAATTAAAACATTGTGTGCTTAGCATGGGCTTACGTTTGAGGATTCCCCTCCTGAAGAAAAAACATTTCTTTAGACAGACATATATATATTGTTTTGATCTATTATGTAGTCTATAAAAGATTATTATAAGTATGAATATATTACATATATATATATATATATATATATATATATATATATATATATATATATATATATTTTTATTTTTTGTAATCGGTTGGTGCTACAGGCCATGCAGATCTTTGACCGCGAAATATGGTCTCCTAGACCACATCTCGATTACTGATTTAAGTACACGGGGGTAAGGTCATCACTCCTATACCGGGTCGGTGTAAGTTGCCTCCAGTGGATGCCGGGCCTCACATACGCGGGGGGGGATCTCGGGAAACGTGGATTTCCCTGAGGGAATATATATATATATATTATACATACATTTAAACCCTCCTATTCAAATTCCTCTTCGCCATCCAATAATACACTGATTAATTTTTATTAATTCTTGAAGGAAGTTAGTCGACTGTTCTACATATCATGGGTAATAAATATTCAGGACGCAGTCTTTTTAAAAAGAATTTTATTTTTGCCAACGTTTCAACCCAAACATGTGGGTCATCTTCAGGGCTGAAAATATTTTTTTAAATTACAATCAGAGATATAATAGTATACGACCGCTAATTATAAATAATAAACTATAGTGATGATTTATGAATAAATCACTATAAATAAATTAATAGTGATTATAAGTACATGAATCTTAACCAATATTGCAATACACATACTAAAATTAAATATTTAAATAGTTATACAAACTAAAAATAAAAAAAAATAAAAAATAATGTATATAATCCATTTATACAAATTTGTAATATTTTCTCTTACTAACCGTGTTTTGAGCACTGAGGGTGTTCAAGTACTGACGCATGGTTGGTAGGTAAGTAAAATAGTCAGGGGTGGAGGATTTCCCAGTTGTCTTTTTTTCATAAATAAAAATACAAAACATTTTCAACCCTGAAGATGACTGACATGTTTGGGTTGAAACGTTGGCAAAAATTAAAAGGAATTTTAAAAAGACTGCGTCCTGAATATTTATCACCCATTAATTTTTATTATTTCACAAGGTTTTATTTTTTTATGCCTTATTACTTTTTTTTATTTTTTGTTTTTTTTTTAATTGGAAAATATTTCGTATCACTTTTGGCATAGCATTAGGAAGAATAATAAAAATAAGAAATTGTTTGTTTTTATTTAATTTTTTTATAATTTACAAGATTCTATGTATTTTTATTTTTTTTGTTATTTGGAAAAGATCCAGTATCACTTTTGACATAGAATTGTGATAAAGAAAGAAAATGGGAAAAATCGTTTGTTTATATATTATTTTTTCTTCGTTTACAAGAGTATGTGTATTTTATTTTTACATTCCGCACTTTGCAAGACCAAGGACGCCTAACTGTTGTAAGACCAAGACGAGGACTGATAAAAAAAATCGACTTTAAATAAAAGTTAAGGCAAAATATTTACTAATACTTGACAATATTAGTTACTATATGTTAATAATTGGTATTACCAATATACTATTGCATTTAACTCCTCTGATTTTTACTATTGGGTTTCCTTTATCTAAAAAAAATACAATAACATCTCTATAGCAACAAGCTAATAAGTAACTGCAAGACTCTTGCGCAAGAATAAGACCATGACCAAAACTGAGTTTGCAAGACTAAGGCTCGTCTCGGTCGCACAAAGACTCGCATTTGGGCAACAATACTATGTATGTATGTATATTTTTACTCCTCTCCATCTATATTTTTGTATATAGTTTACAATACTATTTAATTATTTACATTATTACAAACTATTCAATATATATATATATGTATATATATATATATATATATATATATATATATATATATATATATATATATATATATATATATATATATATATATATATATATATATATATATGTCTGATCTACCGGAACACAATGACACAATACTGGCTACTTTTGCAGACGATATCGCAATCCTAAGCTGGGATAAAAACCCTGTTCGAGCATCTACCACTCTTCAAAATCATCTGAACGATATTTCAGATTGTTGCACACAAGGTGGAAAATTAAGATAAATGAAAAAAAAGTGTGCATGTAGTATTCACTCTTAACCATAAACCTTCCCCTGAAATATATTTTAATAACATTAAAATTCCAACATCAGACGTAATTAGGTATTTAAGTTTTTACCTAGACAAAAGACTTACTTGGAGGACTCACATCAGACAAAAACGAATAGAATTAAACAGACGATATGGTCTTTTATCCAGATTACTTGACAGACGTTCGAAATTATCTTTAACTAACAAACTAACCCTTTATAAAGTTTTACTTGAACCTATTTGGACTTACGGCATAGTACTGTAGGGTTCTGCTAAAACTTCCAACATTAAAAAAGTTCAATGCTTTCAGTCAAAAGTGTTGCGAAGAGTAGTTGACGCACCGTTTTATGTCGCAAATGATACACTACATAAAGATTTAAACGTACCCACAATTTTAGATACTTCAAAGGAGAAATACAATAACTTTCACCAAAGACTGACGTACAACATGAAACCCCTGACAGAAATTCTTCATCATGCAAGAAATCCGTACAGCCCAGAACGAAGATTACGTAGGCGTTGGCCAAGAGACCTGCTGATCTGATTTATATCCCGGACGTCATGGCAAGCTGTAAGGCTGCCAAAAAATTTGCTCAATGCAAAGAAATTTGCAGATTGCAAATTTATTCAAATGTTCTACATTTTTGTTTCGTTAGTAAAAAAAAATAATTGTTTACCTTACCTTTGTGAATATTCATTCAAAGCTAAGTAAAGATGTTTGATCAGCAGTTTGAAAAATACATGCTAAAAAAAGTGTATGTATTACATTAATACAATTACATTAATATCCGGGCAGCTAAAGATCGCTTGCTGGTCCTTTTCAACGTTGACCCCTTGTCTTACGTGTTTATAACATTGGTAAGTGACATAAACATGTTATGCGGCAAAGACTCATGTTGACAAGACACAAGGGTCCGACATGACGGTTGCGCGTTTGATTTTATCAAGCGTGAATGATGCCTTATAGGGAACCGATATAAAGATTCCATTTCCGCATCGACAACCCGCTCTGTAGATTTCTCCAACAGATCCTCTGCGTTTCTTTTCCTTCACAGCTTCGCCTCCTTCCGATTTCATTTCCTATCCACAGATATTTCATTTTTCTCCCCCTTCTTGTATTGCAATATCAATCCATCTTAATAAAAAAACTAATAATACTTTTTTCCGTTTCGAATTGCTGGAATCAATTTATTTTATCTCTTAAATATACAGAATTGCGTATTCTTACGTACTAGTGGTTTTCAGTAGAAATAGTAATTCAACACTACAAAACAAGATCGAGATATAGAATAGAAAATCCCATATTCAGCGGCTCAAGGTGAAAATAATATATATCCCATAAAAAAATCGAAAAAATACTTCAGTGGTTACAGTAAATAAATGAAACAAGAAAATCGTCTACATATTTATTCATAATTTCGTTTTAAATATGTAAGCCCACACGTCAAAATGAAAAGAAAGACTTTGAACAAGTGACTGAAAATACTATATTCACTGTTTTCTAAATCAAAATTGAAAATTAGACAAAAAGTAAATACATACACTTACCTGCTCAAACTCATTTGGAAATACGCCTCACACATTTACGGTTCACCAAAAAAGACTCACTTACAAAAACTACAATCATTTCAATCTAAAATTTTAAGACTAATAACTGCAGCTCCCTGGTATGTCAACAACAAGACTTTACATACCGACCTAAGACAACCAACCATTGACCAGCATATACGTACTATTTACTCCAGATTTCATCTTAAACTACACGGACATCACAATGAACTTATGAATGACATGATCACGACTGAAATGCTCATCATGAGGCGACTGAAAAGGAGCTGGATGAGGGATCTCCTTTCCTGATTTTAGGATGTAAACATACCAGAGCAGAGGTGCTGCTGGGCACCATTCTTCGTCATGCCTATCATGCCATTTTCAACTTATCAACAAATCTGCTAATTGTCAATACCATGACAGGTGCGGATGAAGAATTGATGACAAAAAAAAATGTACAAAATATAAAATTAAAACATTCAAACTTTAATTATTTAAAAAACAAATAAAAACAACTGTATAATATTACCTCATATTCAAAATGATACACCTCACTTCTTATTAACTTTTAAATACTATTAATTTATTTCAATACCTTGTAAGAATATTTTCTATTATTATTCTACTGCTATTATTTTCTACTACTCCTTTCAGTCTGTTTGTAATGGAGCCAACCAATTTTTTGTTGATTCCGGACTTAGCTTATTCCATTTTTCGAGATATTTTTTAAATTCTTCTTTGCTAGAAATTTCATGTTTTTTAATTTCTACCTCCAATTTTTCCGTCGAGTGTTCTATCACTTTGTATCAATCGGGTAGTTTATTTTTATTTATTTGGGCTTTAAGGCGTAAAACCCTAGGGTCATCAACGCCTGTGAGTCGGTTATATTTGTAAACCCTTTAGAGGAGAATTAATAATTAACAATAGATATAGTAATAAATAAAAATAAATTTTAAAACATATAAAAGATGAAATATATTAAAATAAATATTAAAAAACGAAAGAGAGAGAAACACTTTATTTTCATAAAATATAAAGGATTGCTGCCCAATTATATTGGGTTGCTATATACACAGCATACTCTTCTATCCTTAAGAAAATACATGAACTTATATATAAATATACAGAAGTATTAGTTAATATTAGTAAAATAGATATACATATATATATATATATATATTTTTATTATTTTATTTATTTTTATTTTGTTTTCCTTTTTCCTTCTTTTCATTGTTCATGCTTTTTTTTTTTGTTTAACATTAAGTTTCCCTTTCTCTCACTTCTCTCTCTTTATCTCTATTGTTTTCAATTATTCACTAAATAAATATAAAATAAAAATTATATTTATTTTTATATTTTCTTTAACATCACTCGCGTAGTGTTTCTATAGCCTTGGGGAAGTTATAAAGTATTTCTTAACCGACATGGCAGAGTATTTAGGGTCATTATCCTGATAAAAACAAAATTTTAGCCCAAATTTAGCGTTGCCCGACAACCTGATAACCGAGGTTATAAACAACAAAAATCATTGCGAGTTCGCGTAACGGTGTCAAGGGGATCTATTAACTTGATATTAATCCCTCATCCTCATTCCTTGGTCCGGGAAACCCCGTATAGCATAGCTTAAAAAGGCGAAAAAGAGGAGAAAAAAGTGCCCTAATTTTGCACGAATTTTTTCAGGTTTCTTCTCAAAATGTCTATGTAAACATATTTATTTATTACTTGAATATTTCCATAGTTCTTCTCCATTTATTTAAGTAGGCTACTTAATTCTTTTGTAAGTTAATTGAAAACCTCTGGTTTAAATCTTGTCTTTTTAATTTCGTACTAACGTTTACAGAGATAGTGTACATATTTTTTTTTAAACTTATTAGATTATATTCCATGTTTCTAGGTGTACATGGAACTTTTCTTAGAAAAATAATTTTTCTTACGATTCAGTTTTTTGACGTTTATTTTAATTTTCCATTTATAAAAGCACTTTTACTATCGAATAAATGGTTGTTGAAGAAAACAGATCCTTTTATTTTTAATATATTTTTTAAAATTTATTTATTCAGTAATATAATATTCTGTCATTTGGACAATAATCATAGGGAGGTATATTCATACTATATATACAAAAAATATCAAATAAACAGAAGAAAAATAACAACTAAATAATAATCAAAGAGTATATACAATAAATAAAAAATAAAATAACTTAAAAATAAATAAAATAAAAAAAACAATTCAGATATGCGTATATACACTATTTACAAGCAGGCGAGGGCATTCCAGAATTGTCCCTCCAGCTATAGAGGGAAAAACAGGACCACAGGAGTTCCCTGCGCTAATCTCTGAACGAGACTGTTTTAGCCACACACACTCATTGCCATTGCCAGAACTCCAATACAAAAGATCGCGGGGCCAGTGCCGCTTTAACAGGTCGAGATGATAAATAGATTCTCAAGTTGGATTTATATGAGAAGACATTATTGTTATATCCCTTTAAATTTAAATTTTTAATTGTTATAATGTTTATAATAATAATATATACGATATAAATTTTATTAATAACATGTTAAAGCTTTTACAGGGAAAAGAGTAACAGGGGATGTTGCTAAAGTAGCGGGTACGTTTTCCTGGTGAAATTTTATAAACAAGGAAATGGCTGTATACACACGTATACGGAGGTTTAATAATAAACCTTTATCTGAGTTTCAATATTAAATTGTTAAATATTTGTGAAAGGATGGTGTCTTCTAAAACAGGGAAGTTTTCAATAACAGCTCCTGGATTCAAGGCAAATTGTTTTTTGTCTTATATGAAATGGTGATACGTTATTAAAAAAGTTATTAAAAGCAGTAAAATGCATTTCCGAAAACACAAAGGATATTTAGTGATATTATTAGTTTCTAAATACTTAAGATAAAGGATACATGGGTGTAAAAGAAAAAAAAATTCGAGCTCTTATTTATTTTATATGATATATAAATATGTATATATAATTTGGTTTGCTAAATTATATATATATATATATATATATATATATATATATATATATATATATAATATATATATATATATATATATATATATATATATATATATGTATATATATATATATTGTTAAAGCCACTCACTATAGCCCTTAATTTAAGTGAGTCAAATAGCGCACACCAGTGGCGCCATCTATTGGCCATTATGACAGTGCCATCTACTGGCAAGCTGAAGAAGTTTAGCCCTGACTAGTGACCTGGGACCAGAAGGGCCAAAGTACAACACCAGTGCCGGTCTAAGTCGGAGTCTGCCTACAAAATGGTCTCCACGACCAAGCATGTTTATATAATGTGTGAATTACATGTCTAGCTAGACCAACTCATAGAAGTGGCAGGAAGATGTGCCATGGATGCCAGCAGGTGACAAGACACATCATTCAACTTAAGCTACTCCTAACAAATTAAGCTACTCCTTAATATATGTGCTAGTGGACGGTGCTGAGACTGTCGGTGTGACCCTGGCCTGATCGAAACTCTAATTTTTAAAATTCTAGCTTTGAAGAGGCTCCCATCGTTGACTTATAAATAGAAAATACCGGGATCGAAACGTCAATAAACATAGAGGAAATGAACATTCAGTAGTTTATTAAATAATTAATAAGTGACCTTATTCCCAATTAAATAGTTATGTTTAAATTTAATACTCAAAGGTCGATTAAGGAAAAGTTGTATATATTCCTGTATATATTCATATTCCTGAAAAGTTGTGTGTGTGTATATATATATATATATATATATATATATATATATATATATATATATATATATATATTAAGGACTTTTCCACTACTGTAGTTGTCCTTGACCTAAATATTCTTTAAGATATTTTTCCATTATTCTCTATCCAAGGTTTCTTCTTCTATTCAATGACCCGCCAGTCTTTCTTCTAACGCGTCTTTCCATTTTACCCTTGGTCTTCCCTATTCCTTCTCCCTTATAATACTATATATTACAACAGTAATTTATTATATTTTCCGACGTTTCCACCTACTTTAAAGGTATTCATCAGAAACAAAAAAAAAGTGATACAAACTGTAAATATTAATTGCTGTAAGGCAAAAAAATAAATAAAATATCACTTTATTAAACTAGTACAGGTTACCAGATAAAGAAATTTCAATCAAAATCAATGTCTTTATATTTATGTTTTCTTAGCCCTGATAAAGGCCTACAAACATAATAAAATACTATTATAATATATATTATCGGGTTGGCAAATAAGTCCTTTCGGTTTTTTTGTTAATTTTTATGTCACTATGATACAATTCTTATCTAATGCATTAATCCTTAAGGCGGATTATTTATCCTGTTTGTAAAATGTCAAAAGCTATATTTGTTAACTCTTGTTAAAACTAGCATTGTGTTCGCTGTGAATATGGAAAAAATATCATTCTTTATCGGCATATTTTTTTGTATTATTTTAAAAAAGGTAAGCGTGATGCAGAAGCTCATAGACAAATTTTCAGTTTTTATGGAGATGATGATAACTGAACGCACCTGTCAAAAATGATTTTCCAAATTTCATGCAGGAAATTTTGACATCAATGATGCTCAACGGTCTGGTCGCCCACATGAAATTGAAACGAGCAATGTTAAGGCCATTGTTGGTCAAAATCCCATCTAATCAGTGCGAGAGATTTCTATGTCCCTAAATGTGTCGCACACAAGGGTAGATAACCATTTACAGTTCGGTTATATTTCCAGGCTTAATGATTGGGTCCCTCACATGATTTTTTTTTCACAAAAAATGTTGTAACTTCAGTACATCTTTAGTTATCTACAAAAAAATTAGCAGAAATTTAGGGCCACATAAACTACACAAAATGACACCAAACGGAAATTCGTTACTTACTACAAATTGAGATAAAAAATAAAAACCTCTAAGAAATTTTTGTTTATTTATTCCTTATTTAGGCATTAAATAAAAAAAACTATTCATGCAGCTTTGAAGAGCAATAATTCAGCTTTCCAACGGATATATTATCATCGGCCTTAGATGGGACGTTTTGTCCCACCTTCTCTATTCACCAGACCTAGTTTCTAGTGACTACCATTTATTTCGGTCTCTGCAAAACTCCATGAATGGAAAGAAATATATCTCAAAAACTAAAAATCGGAACTGCATACTGTAAGCAAGAGAATTGTTGAGAATTTCATTCTCTTTGTATTATTAACTATTATTCAAAATTGTATCTTACCCCGACTCCGTATTTGAGAGACGAAGAGGGAAACAATAGTGTCTAAAACCAAATTATAACGAGTTTTATTAAAGATATGGATTAGAATATTTCAGACTAAAAATCAGAACTGCACACTGTAAGCGAGGGAATTGTTCAACGTTTCATCCTCTCTGTAATCAGCTATTATTCAAAACTTTATCTTAACACTTTGCCGTGTTTGAGAGTCGAAAATGAAAAAAAAAATAATGTCGAGAACCAAATGATAACTAGTTTTATGGCTCATATAGATTAAAATATCTGAGAAACTAAAAACCGGACCTGCATACAGTAAGCGAACGAAATATTCAGCATTCCATTGTCTTTATAATGAGCTATTATTTACAATTTATATTTTATATTAATAATCTCGTCTTGTTGATGTTTCCAGTGTGTTATAAAGCACATACCTCAGTTTTTTCTATCGATCATATTCATGTATGATTTCTATCGCTTTCCGAAAACGTTAATTTTAATTATTGTTCAGAATGTATTAAAATTTGGGAAATCCATTAAATAGTATCTTACGGTACCATTACGGTAGACTTGACTGATTCATGAGGTCAATACGCTTGTTTCTGTTTTGAGAAAATAATAACGAATTATTTCTTTCAAAACTCTTCAAGCAAAAGAATTTAAATAAAGGACATTACCAAAGGAAAACAAAGGAAAAAGAAGGATTCGTCGAAGAGGGAATTGACCTTTCAAATCCCTTGCTATCTCTCTTGTTCCATTCCTTCATTCTCAGAATATTTACTCAAGGCTTTTTGTTCATTTTTCTTACATATTATGAAATGTAGCATATATTTCTTTTTTTTTATTATTTTTTAGGCATTTTCACATGCTCACAGTATTTGTATTTATTTAAATAATTACTTACATATATAGTTGCAAATCAAATAACTTCCTAATGATATTAGATTCAAACAAAATATAAGTTCAGCATCTGTCAAAAGAGAAGTTTGTATATCTTGATCTTATGACTACCAACGTTTTCTATTTATCTGAACATTTATAATGAATTTCTCTGGATTTGTTTGTTTAAAAAATTATCTTTTTTTTTTTTTTAAGTAGCAAAGGAGCTAGATGAAAGATCTCCTTTTCAGAATTAAGAAATCAAATAAAGGCTAGAAAGGGATGCTACTGGATTATATTTTTCCTCATGATTATTGTAGTAGCCTAATTATAAAATGGACGAAATGCCGAACATTTCCTTCGCACACAGTATAGGGATCCGATTTTTAGTTTCTGAGATATTTTAATCCATATCTTGTTTAAATAAAACTCGTTATCATTTGATTTAAGACACCATTTATTTCCTTTACGCCTCTCTCACACGGCGTCGCGTTAAGATGAAGTTTTGAATAATACCTCATTGCAAAGAGAAAATGATGAACATTTCCCTCGCTAACAATATGAAGGTCCGATTTTTAGTTCTTGAGATATTTTAATCCATATGCAAAAACACTTCAATTATTCGACTCTAGCCGGCTTTCCCGAGCGTTACGAATCGGAAATCTGACAGCTCACTCTCCGAAAAAAAGTGCAAAACGCTTTTAAAGAAGTTTTCAATTCAAAAACGTCTTTTTTCAAGTCAACTGAAATGTGCTTTTAAGTATGTCTCTGAGCATATCAAATATTGAAGAAAGAAGAAAAATAAATTTTATTCCTGGACTAAGTCCCCTTAGAAAACCTGCGATGTATAATTTAATGACAATTGTCTGACATAGGAAATAAATTAGATTACAAGATTGTCTATATCTAAGGTTGAAATTAAGAAAAGGCACTGGTAGATATATGAAATTATAGATAAATTCTGATGTGCGAGTTCACATATTTTAACACATGAACAATGTGGGTGATATATAATTATCTATCTGTCAGATAACATTAAAGCGATTAACATATCTGAAAAACGTGAACATTATTTTACACATATTCGGAAGATTGATCACTGAGGAGATGGATATATAAATTATGTATTCGATTATTTACGCAAGGACGATTATTTGAACAAGTTATTTATTAAACAAGTTAGAACGCATGACAAAGTATTTTTTAAAGGAAACAGTTCTATGAGAAGGAATAAACAGGTTTGAGGGCTGAGATCTCGCGTTGGACGAATGTACAGAGGAACAAGGAGTAAACAAATCGAGAATGTAAGAGGGTTTTTTGGTTGAAAAGGAATACAACTAGGAAGTATTGCCGTCAGAAGACTGGATAGAGCCACTTCAACTCGGCATAGCAACTGGAGACGTGGGAGCGCCTGGAGACTCCAAAGATAAATGTATGAAATAATTCATTAGTCTCTTTAATCTGATCTCAAGCCCACCAGACAGTCCACCGTATACAAGGCAGCCATAATCGAAAATTAATAAGGAAACTAAGAGCTATCGTATTCAAGAGTCATGGAATCACGGTATTTTAATAACTGTTTGAGGGTAGCAAGAAAGTATTGCCTAGAATATTCGGACCGATTAAGGATAAGTTAACCGGAGAGTTCAGACGGTTACACAACGCCGAATTGCGTGAACTGTATCCGAGTAATATAATTGAGGTAATTTCATCGCGGCGAATCAAATAGACTTGTAAAATTTTTGGGCTTAGTAACGAGAGAATTCCTAAAAGGTTAATATTTGCTGTACCGAATGGTAAACCTCCGAGAGGTAGACCGAAGCGAAGGTGGGAGGATTGCGTTAAGGCCGATCTGAAGGGACCGGTTTGGAAGGCGATCGGTGGAGGAAAGTATGTAATAAGTGATTGGTGGTGTCGGCATCGAACCTTCGGGTTCGCTAAGTCTTTTATTATTATTATATTGAGGGTAGCAATGGATTTTCGGATCATTTGGGAAATATGATTATTCCAGGATAGATTCTGATCAAACATGACCCCGAGGTTTTTAACGGAAGTGTGGAAACTGGTATTTAGTCCATTGAGGTTGAGTACGGTAGATAGAAAAAGTATAGAATAATTAAACATATTGATTAACGTTTTATAATTACTCCTCCGTTTTCGTGAGTTGATGCCTTATATTACAGCCTCTCTTATTGTTGTCTTCTAGTGCTTGAATCAATTTTTTTTTAACTTAAAATATATGTTTAACAATTCAGTTAAGATATTTAGTTATTTAGGACAAAGTCGTGAATAGCCTAGATGACGAATAGACGCTAAAGAGATTAATATTTACTTAGAGCATTAGAATAAGTTAGTTGTTGTTAGCAAACTCAAGTCGCGCATTGTTGCAGCTCCTTGCCGAGCATTCCTCTGCTCCATGATTTGTCATTCGAATCCTTTATCAAGTTATCCACGTTCTCTCTAATTGCACAAGCACAGTAAATAGAATTATTAATCCTCTTTCAACGGTTCATTATTTGCAGTATGCGGCCCTTTAGATATGCATATGGATATAACGTGTGATAAAATCATGTTAATAATTTAAGCTTTAACTTAACTAACATAATTATTTTATATTTTGTTTTCCGGGTGCAATCTCCCAATGGTGTGTAATGAACATTATATCTGTTGATGAAGTAGATTTACGGAGCACGAAAATCAAACATCTGATTTGTTTTTTTATTTATTGATTGACATTCTATCAGTCGAATAATAGTTATAGTAACTTAAGACTACACACTATATATGCATATAGATATGAAATAGAAGCAAAATAACAACTAAATAATAATCAAAAAGTCTATAACATAAATAAAAATGAAATAAATGACCGATAAGTAATTGAAAAAAAATACATAAGTGTATATACTATTTACAATCAGGTGAGGGAACTCCAAGACTTGTTCTTCCAACTATAGAAAAAAAACAACATTAATCCACTTGTATTAATTTAAATTATTAAATATGTCACCCCAATCATACTATTATTTATATGATAAAATGTGTTTACTTGGATTGTAATTATGTTATCCAGATCAAACAATATCTTTTCATCCCAGAAAGATAACTTTAAAATGGTATTTTGATTATAAAAATTAAGAACAAGAAATTTATAAACTGTTTCCGTTATAATGCCCTCCATGATTAGACAATAGTTCTCAACTACAATATATAATAAAAGTAAATAAATATTTACATACATACATGTTATAAAGGAAATTTGGTTCAAGTATTTTACTTTATACCATTAAAATTGCAATTTATTTATAAACGGATGAATTTATTTATAATTTTTGGGTTTGAAGTTTTTATACCTAAACGAACAAAATTTACAATAACAACAAAATGAAAATCTGGTCTCTAATTATAACGTTTAAAATTTAATTGTATTCATTTAGTTTAAGGACGCCACTTGGACAAACGACTCACATTGAACCCTCAAACAAGACAGAAACAACAAGAAACCGCTCGACGTTTTCCACTTATCCAGCACTTGCTAGACAAACGTTCAGAGTTTTCAATCAATTACAAAATACTCATACATATGACAGTAATAAGACATATTTAGACTTACGGAATCGAGCTTGGAAACTCCACTAAACAATCGAATTCCTCTCGTATCCAATACTTATAACCCAAAATCCTTCGTGAAATCCTCTTACTTTGTCACAAATAAAATCATCCATAAAGACCTTAATGTTCCATATGTTTCCGCTTTGGCCCAATCCGGATACCTATCCTTCCATAACAAACTCCAGAACCATCCGGACCGTCTGAAAAGAAGATGGCATCGTAATCTTCTTGTGTAAATGTATTATTTGAGTGCTACCAGTGAGTAGTTTCTCAACTGCGTTTTGGAGTTATTATATTCCTGAGTGCATATTTACTAGATGTAATTTTTTTTTTAATACAGTTGTAAATATCATGAATGAATAAAACATTTAAAAAAATATTATTCAATTTTACAAAAATAGAAAATATTGTTTCATAATAATGTACATGTTTTCCTTCTTTCGTTTTAATATAACGTTCTGTACAAGAATGAAAAAAAAATCTATAGTTAAGGATAGATTCAGGAAGAAAGAGATAAAAGCTCTGTCAGATTAAAATAATTCCGGCAGAAAAAAACAAAACAAACCACTCAGATGGAATAATACATTTTCGGTATTCTGAGCTAAAAATAAAATACATAAATCTTCAAACACGAAAAAGTGATATATGTTTTATGAGTTTTATTATTAACGAAAAGATATTAAATTTTATATTCGGAGAAGTATTCCTCTTTAGTTACATTTGTTATATTTTAAATTCGCTTCGGTATTCTGGGAATCCGTTAAAACCTTTTAATAATATTCAACTGTTTCCCGGATTCCAGATATAAATAAAAAAAAAATCTGAATGAAAACAGATGAAAAGGACTTAACTATTTGACTTACGTTTACGTGAAAAAAACTTATTAGAATTTTAAAATCAATTGAACGGCAGAATTTCACTTTCGTGGTTTGTTTTTTTTAATATTTTATAATATATTTCGAAATTGTGAGAAAGTGATAAAAAAAAAAAGCGAGGTTGTTGACTTTTTTATCCCCTTCTTAACTGAATTTTAAGACAAATTTTGAAATAAATATATTTGTAGAAGCTTTAGAGGTACACATTAAGCCTTGAAAATTGCGCAAACAATCCTAGATTAGAAAAATTAGAAATCATTAATAGGTACCTCTCTATCATCTACCAATTTTGTTTCTATCAGCCCTCTAAATATTTGATTGGCTGCATTTGATTGTTTTTCGAGGGGTCTTAGAAGTGTGAAGAAAAACGGGAAAATCGTACGGACATGTTAAAATTAACCAAAATGTTAATAGTATTTTTCGTCTAGAAAAAACACTATATATATATATATATATATATATATATATATATATATATATATATATATATATATATATATATATATATATATATATATATATATTCGGATGCCCTATAGGGAAAATGTACTCACTCTCCAAAACGTTAATAAGTATTTTAAATAAATAAAATTGTGGATTGATGGCTGACTGTAGTGAATAATTAAATAGAATTATGTTTGGGGTGATCAGTCAAAACGGCGATCAGTCAGTTTTAATTTTAATTCTTTATTACTCAATGTTTATAGTTTCTAATTGAATAATTCCTATTGTTCTCTGATTTTTTCTTAGCGCTCCTGACGGCTTAAATTTTGGGCCGAAATGTCGATAAATATTAAAAAAAAGCACACGACTTTCATTTTTAGAATAGTTTCTATATCTTTACATATGTTCATAAAGATCAAAATAAAATTGAATTAGATTTATTTTTAACCTTCCAATCAATTATAAAAGACTGATTTACATGACTATAATAAGGCCTATTTGGACTTACGGAGTTGAGCTATGGGGCTCCACCAAGCCTTCAAATTCCTCTCGCATACAGTCCTTGCAATCCAAAATCCTTCGTAAAATCCTCAATGCTCCTTACTTTGTTACAAATAAAATTATCCATAATGACCTTAATGTTCCTTATGTATCAGATTTGGCCCAATCCAGATATCTGTCCTTCCATAATAAACTTCATAACCATCCCAACCCTCTTGTCTCTAACCTTGCTTCCTGCTCGATTCCTGATAACCCTCCGAGGCGTCTGAAAAGAAGATGGCCACGTGATCTTCTAATATAGACATATTATTAGAGTGCTACCAATGGGTAGTTTCTCAACATGTGTTCCATGTGCAATACCAATGTGCAAATTTACTAGATGTATTTTTTTGTATACAGTTGTAAATATCATTTAAAATAAATAAAAAAAAAAGATTTATTTTCGTGAAAATTGATCACAAAAAAAAATTCAATACGATTTATTTGATAAACTAAACCAATGTTAACCGGCTCAAGGTAGATCAGTGTAAAAATTTCAATATCCTCTAATATTGCTGATCAAAAACTTTTTGCCATATCCTAATTTTGTCAAACAATAATTTTTGTTAAAAGTAGAGGAAATAGTGAAGCTAGTGTGATGCGTGAAAGAGATTTTCTTATTTTCACTTTTATCTTTTTTCTCTCATTCACTCCTTTCTGACAGCAGGATATGAACCCGCAATCATACATTGGAAATTGAATAGCTGTAACTTCGTTAATAGTTGTTCGAAATGAACGATTTTTATAGAGATTCGTAGGGAATTTTATTACCTTTTAAAAAAACAGGCATCAGTCGTCAAAACTCTACACAAAATAACAAAATAAAAAATCGGTTTACTAGTTCCTGAGGAAACCATGGCACAGAAAGACAGACCAATGGCTAAAAATCTGTTTTTTTCTAACTCCGGGGGCTCTGAAACTTCTAGATCCGTCAAAAACCGCATATAGGTAAGAAAGTAATAAATATAATTATTTTTTTTGACTGATCACCCTAACTATTCTTCTCTTAGATAAATAAAAGGTTGAAACATATTTATGTTAATTATTAGTGCGAACAGGGATGTTATGGACATTACATCCTTTACAATTTTAATACCCAATACTAAACTAACTTCATTAATACCATGAGTAGAACAAAATAGCATAATGGATATTTTACAATCCTTTTGCTTTATGAGGGTGCTGTGGGTTGAAGCTGTAGTCTTAATTATATGTTAATTATATCAGTTTTGTTAATATAAGATGGATTGGTTTTCTCCCGAAACGTTCAAAGCTGCTTTGTAAAATATGTTTACAGAAGTGTAAAGCATTTTCCCCAGTTACCTGAGCCTTGATAGCTTTCATCTCTCAACACTTGAGTAAGTTTGTTAAGAAGGGACAGACATTTTCAACCTCTGACGTCGACGGTGTCCTATGATAGGAGAACCGAAACAAAGTATAATATATGTAAAACTAATATATATATTTACAACTGTATGAGTAAATTTGTTCTAAGAATATAAAATAAGAAATAAGAATTTTCAATGATTAGATTAATTAGGAGGTCCATCAGCCATCTTCTTTTCGGACGCCTCGAAGGGTTGTCAGGAATTCTATTGGATGAGTGGTTAGGAACCAGAGATGGTTAGAGTTACCAACGAGTTTGGAATTAAAAGATGGATATCTGATTGAGACCCAATCAGCAACAATGGGAAATGTTGTCTTTATAAATAATTCTATTTGTCGCAAGGATTTTTTATTGTTGGAAAAACTAATATTAAACTAAAAAAATTGATTTAAAAATTAAACAACATAACCTAAAAGGAACAAGGACAGTTTTTAAACTATCAAATAATATATTGAAGAATGAGAGTTTTTAAAACTATTTATATAGTTTATTGTATTTAATATTTCTATGTACTTTTTATAATTTAGTAAGTTTATTTATACTCTTCATAATTTGTATCTAAATATCGTGTAACTTACATTTTTCTATACCCTTTTGTATCTTGTTCGTACTTGCCCCAAAGAAGACCTGCAAAGTTAGGTCGAAATCTTGGCTTGAAATAAAATATTTTTTAAATTAATTTTTAGCCTTTTAATGACCGCCATCTCCTTTCATAAAAATAAAAAAAAAACGGTCAACATCTGGTATTCAATATTTTAAAGTAAGGATTTTATCCATCTCTTTTAGACTATATTATGTGCCTGGGAGTGGGCGGGGGATTATACAAGATTTAAAAGCCCCCTCTCTGCACCGAGACGCGAATTTGTGATTATTTTATCTCGTAAAATTCGGATTTTCAGATTGATTTTATACTTTATACCTATCCTCCAGTTTATATTGACAACAATCAAATTCCTCAAACGAACACGGTACTTTACCTTGGACTCACCTTCGACAGAAGAATGACATGGGGCCCACATGTTCAAATGATACGCATGACACTTAACAAACGACTCAAACTACTTTACTCTCTTTTTGCCAAATCTTCAAAACTACAACAGAAACTGAATACATATACATACTTACTTAAGCCCATATGGACATACTCATCACAAATATACAGCATCGCTAAAAAGACCCACCTACAAAAACTTCAAACGTTCCAATCAAAATTATTGCGACTCATAACAAAAACACCTTGGTACGTGACTAACAAAACTCTACATACTGACCTCCACTTTCCAACAGTTGACCAACATATAACGACCCTATATCAACGATTTTACACAAATTTAAACGGACATAATAACAGACTTATAAGAGACATGGCCACAGCTGACATACCTCAGAACATAAGCAGGAGAATAAAAGGGCGTTGGATGAGGGATCTCCTTCCTTAGACAACCTAAGTAATTGGAACAAGTTAGGGAAGAGGTACTGCTGAGCACTTTCCTTCCCCATGCCTGTCATGTCATTTTATCATTATCGCCATCACATTTGCTGATTGTCAACTTATTGTTGACAGGCGCAAATACATATTTAGTAGACAAAAAAAAAAAAAAAATATATCGAAGAGAAGAATGGTTAGGGTGATCAGTCAGAAATAAGGAGGCAAAAATAAATAATAATATTTATTTTAACATTTGCCGACGTTTCGACCTAAAGTTCATGCCTTCATAAGGGCTAAGAAAAGAACCAGATAACAAGGTATGAGAATACATAAACATAATTTATGCCTGATGAAGACCTTAACTCCAGGTCGAAACATCGGCAAATGTCAAAATTAATATTATTATTTATTTTTTTCCTCTTATTTCTGACTGATCAACCCAACCATTCTTCTCTTCATTATTATCGACACTCAACAATTAACCCACAATTTTAAAAAATATCGTTTATGTTCATTTTCTCTTTTCCTCTCCAACGTCTTGACCATATTATCGACATTTACCTATCTCTCGCCTATTAAAATGTTTTTTTTCTTTTTTAAAGATAATTATCTATTTTTAACACGAAAAAAAAATTATCCAATTTCATGTTAGGTATATGTGTAAAAAAAATTGTCTTTGACGTCACAACTGGAAAGGAAAACATTTTTTTTTTTTTTTGCTCTTTTTGAATTGTTTTCAATTATGATTATGATCCTCTTTGGTAGTGAACTACATAAATATACCCTGAACTGGTAGAATAGATTAAATAATCATTTAGGGGATGGGATACTGTTTCAAAAAAGATAAACTCTAGATTTAAAAGAGCGTCTTTTATAACTGGATAAATAGATCAGGACTTAAATGGAAACGAAAGGAAATGCAAGAAAAATAAAAATAAAAAAAAAGGAAGAAAAAAACTGAAAAGAGAAACGAAAGTTCAAAGTGAGGGTAGGAAGGGAAGATCTTAGGGAAGACAACTTAAGGAGGCACGTAGATGCCTAAAAGAACTTTGAATGGAAGAGAGGAGGAATCAGAAAGGACCCGAAAGAACATTGACCTTACTTCGCTGCCGGTTGTTAGCCGTTCCTTTGAAATACTCTTTACCGATCGCTGTCTGCTAGTTCGCCAAATGAACCAGAAATTTAGATCATAGGGAATTAGAATAAGGCGGAGTCTGAATTATACTCCTAAACTTTTCCTCTTTCAGTCCTTTTTATGTTACTATATTTTGAAAGTATCCTCATCCGATAACACAGCTTCTTAACTATTGAGGTATGGAGTTGTCGATTTATATGGATATGGATTTCTTTACATCCTGACTTAAGCATTCCATTAATATAAATACATCGACCATCTATTCATATGGTAAAAACGATGAAAATTATAATATTACACAATATTTTCACAAAGCCTCGAATTTGGTTTTGTACCAAATATAATCTCCTATCATGCTCCAACGCCATGAATGGGGTACCGTTGGATTCAGAATTTCACGGTGGTTTAGCGAATCGTACTCTCCGCTTTTGTTTTTCTTTCTAAAGTAGATAAAAAAAATTTGCTAGGCTTCGATACTGGAATGGTGGTAGGTCTGTAGATCGATAAGTCTGACTTCCATAATTATTTTTTTGTTTTGTAGGTAGTTTTGTTATCTTTCAAATTAGCTAACTAATTTTTGAGTTATTCGAAAATGAAATTCTGTATTCAACGTAATTTTTTTTCCACCACCTTAAAAAAATTAATTCAATTATAAGGAGTTCGAGAAAACTTTTAGAAATCGTTACAGCCTTTTTGGCGTTATGAATAATAACACAATTTTTTTCGGCCGCCATGTTTGGCAGCTACAAAACCAAAACAGTCGGTTTAGTAGTCTCGCAAAAAGCCTTAGACGGACAGATTTATTTATGTTTTTTTGATCTGCTTGGGAAAAAAAAAATTTGTTAGTATGGTTCGAATCCGGCATGGGTAGGTCAAATTTCATTTCGAATAGGGCTCACGGATTGAATCTCAACCTTCCCACTCTAGTCAGAATATTTTTTATTGTACCTACCTATATAGAACAACCCCCATATAGTATCGATAAATAAAAGTAATAATTAAAAAGGTTTTTGCTTTTGTTGGATTTGTGTAAACTACGCCTTTCCTTTTTTTTTTCTTTTTTTTTTTTAAATTAATACATTCTGCCACATTGGAGAGCATTCATATTAGGGCTACATTAAACATTCACACAATATATACATACAAATGATAACTAAAATAGAAATAAAAGAAAACTAGTTGGAGAAAGTATAATAAGAAAATTAACATACATATGTAAAAAAAAGGAAAAATAATAAAAATTAAATTTAAAAAATTTACAGAGAAACTAAATGAAATTGAAATATATAAAACACATTCACACCTATATACAATATTTACATTCGCCCAGAGGATTCTGTTGCATGCTTTGTCCCCCAAATGTGGAAGCCAAGGCAGGACCCCAGGAGATCCCAGCGCTTCTCTCCCAGCCGCATCACTGCTATTACAAGCCAGTGGAGACTGATATAGGGCACTAGAGCAACAGGCACATGTACACATTTACAAAAGGTCGCGGGGCCACTGCCGTTTTAACCTCCGGGGAGGATTGTAGGGATGGCTGGAGCTAGATAGAGATTGTGCTACAGAATTAGGATGATGAGTGAGTTTCTGGTGAAATTTGGAAAATTTGTTTGGGATTAGGTCAATAACGAATGGGATGACGAAGGTCATTATGGAGAGTTTTATTGGTTACATAGAATGCTCCAACTATTTTCCAAACGTAAAGTCTCATGTTTTAAGCTTGATGGGGTATTAATTTTCTTTTATTATTGATCAATAACTATAACTTATATTTCTCACGAGTGTGAAACCTTAACAAAATTTTGTGTTTAAATCTTAAACTTTATTTTAGCACTATTAAATATAATTCACTCTTTTACGATTACTTCTAACTTTCTGATCTCAAAATAAGGAGCAAAAACACACTAAAAAACCTAAACAGGAAAATACAAATGTATTGCGACTTAAATTATATATGAGCCATTAGATGAGAAATATTTGATAATAGTCAAATTCTTATTTTTTTTTTTTCATTTCTTACTACATTAAGTAAAATAAAATACATTTTTTGTCCAAAAAATTTAATACACTCATATCATCAAAACTTTATCACTAAATCAATTTAAATGTTATAATTTATTTTAAATAATGTAATATTTTAGAAATAAGAGGATTGTCTTTATTTAATGAATTTATATATATTTTAACGGAATAGTACTAAAAACATGATGTAGTCAGTATATTGACAGATTTAGGTTCTAACTGTACACAGATCGGCCCAGATAGCAAACATTGATGAATCGTGTTTGTCCGATTTGGAGTCTTGTCAGAACAGCCTCTTTTCCTCTGCCTTTCTGAATTGACGATTTTCATGGAAATGTATTTGAGCTCTTCGCGTTTATTTTCAGTCATAAATTTGTAAACGTTTCACCTGATTTAGGAATCATCAGTAATAAATTTATTACAAAATTATAAGGTACTCTTAATTTACATTATTAAAAAATATGATAATTTTATTTATTAGTTGTACATATTTGTGGCTCACAATAAATTTGCCATATACCTTAGTATTCAGCAAATATAATATCAAGAAGAAGAATAACAAGACAAAAAAAAAAAAAAAAAAAAAATCGTAGTAAAATAACACATACATTATAACATAATAACAAATACCCACACAAAAAAGATAATGCAGCAAGTAGCTCAATGCAATAAGTCTCTTGGCCAACTCTTCAGCAGTCTTCTGGGCGGATTATATGGATTTGTGGCAGTAGATAGAGCTTGAGTAAGTGGATTGGAATTTAGAGTCAGTCTGTCATGAAAATTATTAAAGCGGTCAGGGGCAGTTGCCGTGATGAAAGGAGTGTTAAGGTCAGTGTGTAACGTGAGATTTGAAACGTAAAAGGGTGCGTCTACAATTTTTCGAAGGACTTTTGACTGGAATGACTGAATGGTTTTTATACTTGATTTTTTAGCTGTTCCCCATAGTTCGATCCCATATGTCCAAAGTGGTTTAATGAGGACTTTGTAAATGGTTAGTTTATTAGTCACAGATAATTTAGAACGTCTGTCAAGTAGCCTAGAAAGAAGTTCGAATCGCTGATTAAGTTCTTTTCATTTTGTTTTATGTGGTATGTCCTTGTCAGTCGTTTGTCCAAGTGGAGACCCAAATATCGTACAGTTTTTGAAGGTGTTAGAGCAATATTATTAAAGAACACTGGGTGACAAGAGTTATGTTTAAGTGTAAATGAAACAAATTGACTCTTAGACTCGTTCATTTTTATTCTCCACCTTTTAGTCCAACAAGCTATGTCGTCTAGGTGTTCTTGAAGTACCTGAGAAGCCTTTGCTGCATCCTTGTTAGATGTTAATATTGCCGAGTCATCAGCAAATGTAGCCAACAGTGTTTCAGAATGTTGTGGGATTCTGATAATATGATAATAATGATAATAAGTTAGTCGTTGGTTCATTCTATTTAGAATTGTTATCACTATATAGGTAAATTTATTGAACCTAATAAAATAAGGAAAATGTTCTAAAAGAGACATTATGACTGGAACTATCCAAACTATTAAGCTGTGAGTGTCTAACATACAAGTGAACAGTTAACTTGCATACGTTTCGGCAATTTCACATCATCAGGGCAGAAAAAACTAGATGACGTATATGCAGAAAGAAAGAAAAAAAAAAATTGTTCTTGATATCTCATCAAGCCATCCAAAAAGATACTGAAGGAAATAGGAAAGTGTTGTTTTCCTCCTTGTTTTCCAGTGATGCTGACATATTCCGAGGGCTTAAAATTCGCATTATTATTGGTGTTGCCGAAAATCGGTCTTAAATTTTTGCAAAGACCAAGGCCGCCTAACTGTTGCAAGACTAAGACCAGGACTGGTAAAAAAAATCGATTTTTTAAAATAAAAATTAAGGCAAAATAGTTACTAATACTTGACAATCTTAGTTACTATATGTTAATAATTGGTATAACCAATATACTTCTGCATTTAACTCCTCTAATTTTTCATTCGAGCTTAGTTAATTTTCTCCAATCTAAAAAAATTATAGTTATATCTCTATAGCAATAAGCTAATAAGTAAGTACAAGACTCTTGCGCAAGACCAAGACCATGTCCAAAACTAAGTTTGCAAGACCAAGACTTGTCTTGGCCTCGCATTTGGTCAACACTAATTATTACGTTATCAGTATTAAAATCCTTATTTAATGTAAGTTATAACCCGAATGACCAATGACAAATTTATTTTCGTCCTACATCTCTATATCTTTTTTCCAGTTTACTAAAAGGTTCATTTTTTTTCTCTTCCCATCCTGATGAAGTGAACGTTCGTAAATCGACGTAGACAAGATGTATACAGTTTGAACTACGAGAGGGACTTCCTTCGGTTCGTCTCTCGTAATAAATCTCAACACAATTTCCGAATAATGTCGCCCTCTCCCCTCCCCCTCAGATCTCAATAAAGTCCTACGCCTACCTTTAGCATTTAATTTACGTTCCTTTGTAATTGAATCCCAATTATTTGTTGTCTCAATTGGTGACAACTAATATTAATAATAACTTTAATTTAAACCGTTTATTTTTTATTTATTTTTTAGAGAAAGGAATGTATATTATCCTTATTGCTTGTATACCCAGAGGTAGGGAAGCTTTGTATTCGTCCGGAAATTAACAACTTTTTGTGCTAAGAATCGAAAAAAGTCTTTTATTTTGTTCTGTGGCGAATTTTCGACGAAAGATTTTGGTAAACTATCCACTATTAATCCGGACAGGAATTATTTATTATATTTCTATGATTTATATTTCTATTGGTCCCGAAAGAGATCTATCTAAACTGCTCAAAAATTAATAGGGAATAATTTCTGCTTGATTAGAACTGATTGTTTTAATTAAAATATCTCCTTTTTTGTTTGTTAGAAAGTCTCTTTTTAATTTTTAAACATTTTTTTTTATTTAATGAAATTTACAACTGTATAAACAATAAAACTAGTAAACATTCACAAATTAGAAATAATGACATGAACAGACTTGAAGAAATACTTCCCAGTGGTAGTACTCCTGTGAAATTCTAGGTGAAAAGATCACGAAACCATCTTCTTTTCAGACGCCTAGGGGGATTATCAGGAATTGAGGCTGGAAACAAGTGGATTCGGATGGGATTGGAGTTTATCATGAAAGGATAGGTATCTGGCTCGGGCTAAATCAGCGGCATATGGAACATTAAGGTTTTTACGAAGGGTTTTGGATTGTAAGGATTGGATACGATATGAATTCGATGGTTTGGTAGAACCCCAAAGCTCAACTTCGAATGTCCACATAGGTTTTATTATGGTTAATTGGATGAGTCTTTTATAATTAAATGAAAGTTTAGAGCGTTTGTCTAGTAAGTGTTGGAGCAGCCGGAATTTCTAAACTTAAAAAGTAAAAAAGTATAGGCCTGACTTCGGGAGGGTGAGGAAAGCTATCTCCCCCCCTCCCCTCCATCTAATAAAAATAAAGAGGAGGGAAACATATTGCTTCGCTCCCACAATATTTCGAAGAACAAAAATAAAATCAAAATTTATAATAATTAATCTACATGAATGTATAAAATATGTAAGCTAAAATCAAATTATAATTTAGGAAACGCCGATTAAATGGATAAGGTTAGGCGTAGAAGTAGGTAAGTAAGTATTTTACCGCGTACTATATCTCTATTACTGAAGTTTTAGTTTATATTAAAAAATAATTATATTTAGTGACGTGTCCTAGGATTTTATGATTCATTCTTCTCCGCCCTTTCATTTTTACGTTAATATTTTATCACCTGTTCCGCGGCAAATTTGAAGCTATCAATGAATTTAGAGTTCACCTCACTGCCTCTAGCATTTAAATAAAACTAAAAATATGAAATATATTGCTTCGTTAAAATATTTTCATATATAGCCATAACCATACGAAAAAAATCTAATATATTATATCAACATATGTATACTTTATTTCCTGACATAGTATCTAATTGTTCGCTTTATAATAATAATACTGATTATTTTGATTACCTCTCATAATATTTATACATAATATTAAACTCCGAGCGTTATTTTTTTTTAAAATTTGGATCCAACCCGTTTATTTCTTGAAGCCTAACGCTTGAGCTGTCAGAATATTTTCATGTTGTCATTCGTTGTAATAGCTTCAAAATCAAACCATGTGTTTTATTTTTCGTTGAAATATTCAATGATAAAAAAATGCCCAAAATGTCGAAAAATACCTAGTTTTTGGCCCGTAATAGAAATTTTACATGAAATGATGATGCCTGATATGGATTTCCTGTCTTTGAATTTGTGTCAGTATTAGTCCGTGGTACAGACTCATCAAATTATTAATATCCACTTGAAACTTCGTAAATAGCTTTATCTCATCGTAACCTACAACTATTTTATTTACGAAAACTCTTGGAATTGGGGCGTTTTCAATCTAGAGGGGGGGGGGAAACTTTTTCTATTTAATTAGTTACTAAAACTACTCGTAAATACTCATTTGCTTTCTACTTGGATTGTAAGATAATTTGATCAACAAATCTATAAAAAATATGGCCTGCAAAAATATTGAGTCGTTTGTACTGTATAAACTCGTTATTTTGAAAATTTGGAGTGTAGGTCACGCCAAACGGCTCAATATTTCTGAAGGCCACGTTTTTTCCATTAAATTATCTTACAATCCAAGTAGAAAGCAAAGGTGTATTTACAGGTTTTAGAAATTAATTAAATATACAAAGATTGACGAACTCTAGATTGAAAACGCTCCAATTCCAAGACTTTTCGTAAATAAAATAGTTGTAGGTTACGATGTGATTTACAAAGTTTCAGGTGGATGTTAATAATTTGATAAAAAGGGGTCTGTACCAAGCGCTAATACTGACACAAGACAGGAAATCCATATCAGGCACCATTTCATGTCAAATTTCTGTTGTGGGACAAAAACTGAGCTGTTTTTCGACATTTTGGGCGTTTTTTTATCATTGATTTCAACGAATTTCAACGAAAAATGAAACACATGGTTTCATTTTGAAGCTATTAAAACGTGACATACACTCCAAATTTTTAAAATAACGAGTTTATACAGGACAAACGACTCAATATTTTTGCAGGCAGTATGTTTTATAGATTTTGTAATCAAATTATCTTAAGATCCAAGTGGAAAGCAAATGAGTATTCACGAGTTTTTAGTATCTAATTAAATAGACAAAGTTAGCACCCCTCCAGATTGAAAACGACCCAATTCCAAAAGATTTCGTGAATGAAAATTGTACCGGAGCATTAATATTTATTTATTTTATTGGGAGGCGGCGTAAGGATTATGCTAACCTGCATTACATAGAAGTCAAGCGTGTAGACACAACGCTGTGCGCCGTAATTACGTCAGACCATTCAGAGATTGCTGGTATCCTACCTCACTAAAACTAATGTCCATGTGACAGGTTGTTGTAATACTCAATAAATAAATAAATAATGTAAAAAGAATGCTGGAAGCTAAATCCCTTTTTTTTATTTATTTTAATATATACTTGCTTTCCCTCCACGTGTGGGGGGATAAGTATGGTTCGGAGTTCCTATGACCTAGTGTAAATAGGTATGCCTGCATCTAAGATGTTTATTTTCTCTACTTTTTTTTTTTTTTTTTTTTTTTAAGATAATTTTAATTCTATTTTATTCATTTATTTTCATTCTATTATTACTATTATTTGTATTTTCTTTCTTCACTATGATATTTTATTTTGTTCTTTTGTAGCTTTATACTATTTGAAGTTAGCTTATTTTTTTTAAATTTGTAAATATGGTGTGAATGTGCTCTCAGAACTCTACTATAAATGTCGTTTATTGAGACAGATTGTGATATTTATCAATAAACAAAAGTTAAAACTAAAAAAAAAATATGTACTATGTTCTTTTAAATCTTCGCAATGTTAAATGCATAGACAAATTACTATAAAGTTTTATGTAGATATTAGTCCGTGGTAGAGACCCATTGTTTTTTATCAAATTATTAACATCCGCCTGAAACTTCGTAAATAGCTTTATCTCATCGTAACCTACAAATATTTTATTTGCGAAAATTCTCTTAATTGGGGCGTTTAGAATCTGGAGATTGGGAATATTTTTTTTAAATTTAATTAGGCACTTGTGATCTGTGAACACTATTATAAATGTCCTTGAGACAGATTGTAATATTTTTCAAATAAAAAAATTAGGCATTAAAAACTCATAACTACCCATTCGCTTGAATCGTAAAATAATATCAAAAAAATCGAATAAAAAAGATGCCTACAAAAATATTGGGCCGTTCACCTCCACAACCAAAATGTCAAAATAACGATGTTATATAAGCTAAACGGTCCAACATTTGTGTAGGCTACTTTTTTTATTCGTTTTTTTGATGAAATGATTTTACGATTCAAGCGAGTGGGTATTTATGAGTTTTTAGTAAATAATTAAATAAAAAACGTTTGCCAATCTTCAGATTCTAAACACCCCAATTAAGAGAATTTTCGCAAATAAAATATTTGTCGGTTACGATGAAATAAAACTATTTACAAAGTTTCAGGTGGATGTTAATAACTTGATGAAGAGTTGCCTGTAGCACGGAATACATACCTCAAAGCATAAAAAAAAAAACATTAAAGATAGGATTTTGATTCAGAACAGTGTATTTTGAAATTTTAAATAATTTGAATAAATTCATAATAATGTAATAGGCAAAATCAGGAAGTGTCCAAATTACTAGAAATAAAAATCCATATTTGAACAAGAGGCTTGGTGTTTTCGAAATGTATAAAACTGTTTCTTTATAATCCAGGAACAGAAGAGCTGTAAAAAAATTAAGAAAAAAAAAAGAGAAGTTTGTGCCCTTTTATTTATTTCAGGACATTTTACATTTGAAGAAAAAAATGCACAGGAAAAAAAACAGGCAAAAGAGCATCACTGAAACGAGAAGCTCAAAGCGCTTGGCTCGGTTTCCAAAAGAAAAGTGCCAGTATAAAGGTAGAATAAAGACAATTGAAAAGAAACGAGGTTTCAAATTTCCTTAGTGACACCAAGGAAAAAAAACACTCCTTCTTATTTATTCTATTTCTTTTTACTTGTTCTTTTAACGATGATTATTGAATGATATGTACCAGTTTGTATAATAAATATTACGTTGTTTTTTTGGCAATTTCCTCGAGTGGTTCTTACAATTTTGATTAAATGAAATGAAAATATATATTATTATTCCGGGACTGTTCTCCCTTTAGAAGAAAGTATAAGTACAGAATACATGTATGTGTGGTCATAAATAAATTAAATATATACATTAATAGTTATTTAAAGTAAAAATACAGACAATAAAAGCGTACATATATATATAAGACAGTCAAAGGATACTAAAATAACAGAAATAGTTTCTGGGAGTTCTTCGTATAACTCTTTTAAGTAAATTCGTTGTCAGTTCGATTGATAAAGGAGTACGTGTTTAAAGAGGAGCGGTTTGAAAGAGGAAACTGATTGTGCCTGTTGAATATCAGCAGGAATGGAATTCCAGAGGGAGGCGGCTTGAACTGCAAACCATTTGTCAAACGCACCAGTTCGGTGAGAAGGAGGATAGAGGTCGGAGGTGCGAGATCTAGTGGGATGGTTTTAAATGGAGTATATAAATGTTGTATATATGTACAATTTAATGGCCTTTAATTCCAGATATGTCCTATACTTGTCGGAATAGTCTAGAAGATCTTGCCGAAAACAGTGAGGCCTTAAAAGAATTAGACCGTGGTACAGATCCCTTTTTATCAAATTGTTAACATCCGACTGAAACTTCGTAAATAGCTTCATCTCATCGTAAAGTACAAATATTTTACTAAGTACTAAAACTCGTAAATACCCATTTCCTTGCCACTTGAATCGTAAGATAACTTGAGCACGAAATCGAGATAAAAGGTGGCCTTGGAAAAACATTGAGCCGTTTAGCGAGACCTACACCCTCAAAATGTCAAAATAACGAGATTATATAGGCCAAACGGTCCAATATTTTTATCGGCCACCTTTTTTTTTTTCGATTTTGTGATAAAATTATCTTATGATCCAAGTTTCAGGCGGATGTTATTAATTTGATAAAAAGGAGTCTGTACCATGGACTAATAACTACATAAAACTTTATAATAATTAGTTTATGCATTTAACATGGCAAAGATTTAAAAGATATGAAACAACATAGTATATATTATGTTAATTTAAAAAAATAAATATTTTACTTTTCTAACAAAAATATTCCGATTAACAAATTAAACTTTTATGCATTTTATAATGTCTTGGAAGCTAACATTGAAATATTTTTCAGGATCACGGGAATTTATTAGTTTTCTACTCCCTAATTCCCACACCACAACAGATGTTTCCAATTTTATTTTGTACTTCAATTTAAAAAAAAAAAAATTAAAACCTGTACTTTGAAAATTTATGCTCTGAATTTTCTCATTCCATTTAACTGACAAATTTTGCTTAATTAACTAAATAATTCGGCGATTATAAAATTAATTTAACATTTAATGATATTTATTATGGAGGTATAATATAATGATTTTATTTTGAGGATGTAAATGAAAAATGTTGAACAATTATGGAATCTATCGTTCATTATACGTAAATTCGTATGATATTTCTGTATATGATGGTAAACATTTAAAAATAAATAAAGTAAAAAATGCTTTTCTAAATAAAATTTCTCTAGTGAATGTTATTACGGTTAATAATAACATTAAATTTACTCTTTAATTCGCTTTTTAAGGAAACTTAAACACTTCAGCTCAAGATGGCCTGAGTTAAAATTCTTTTTTAAAAGGTTAAAAGTTTGTTCAACTAACCTTGACATTTTGCATACATTAGAAAAAAAGAATGACCTTTAACAGGATACCTGTGGCTTCCTGATGAAGAAAATAAAATTTTTCACGCACTCCAAACCCAATTTTCAACTTTTTCAATTACATATATTTTTTTTTTCTTTAGACAAAGCGAACTTAAAGTAAATGTTTTAAAGCACTTTATAAAGTTTTTTGTCCTGACATAACTTCAATGGGACCTGGAAACAAATAAATAATATTTTCATGAAATTGAACATTTTAATTTACGGTCTTAAATTTAATGAAAGTCTACTTTAAAAACAATATAATGAGCTTTAAATTCTATCTCTCTCTCTTATATATATATATATATATATATATATATATATATATATATTATATGTGTGTGTGTGTGTGTGTGTGTGTGTGTGTGTGTAAAGAGAGAGAGAGAGAGAGAGAAAGAAAGCTTTATTTCATATACATTTTACATTAAATCTGTTATTCATTCATATTATTATTTTCATTATTTACTATTATTAATCATATTTTATGTTCCAGAGGTTGGAGCTGAGGGAAGCGACGAAGAACCCGACTTTTCCGGTCCAATCAAGAACGCCACCGTGGCCCTCGGCAGGGAAGCAGTACTGTCTTGCTCAGTCACAGACCTCGGCCCTTATAAGGTACATTTTTATTTACTAAATTATATATATATATATATATATATATATATATATATATATATATATATATATATATATATATAATTTAGTAAATAAAATATATATATATGTATAATTTTTCTCTTTTACTATTTATCAACCTACTACTACTACTACTATTACTATTTACCTGTCATGGTATTGACAATCCGATGATATGATGATGAGGTTGGCATTATAGGCATGTGGAAGAATAGCATGTAGTGTTGTTGCTCAAATGCGAGACCGAGGCGAGTCTTGGTCTTGCAAACTCAGTCTTGGTGACAGATTTTTGTAATAGTCAATAAATAAATAATGTAAAAAGAATGCTGGAAGCCAAATCTCATTTTTTTTTTAATATATACTATGTTGTTCTATATATTTTAAATCTTTGCAATGTTAAATGCATAGACAAATTACCATAAACTTTTATGTACCTATTAGTCCGCGGTGCAGACCCCTTTTTTATCAAATTATTTTTTAACTTTCTTTATTGAATATTAATAAATTCTGCTACATTGAAGGGCATTAATATTAAGGCTACATGATTCATTCACACAATATGTACATACAATTAATATCAATAATAAAGAAAAAGAATTATAAATAAAATAAAATAAGTAAATTAGTATTCCTGTGTACAAAAAAAAATAATGAAATAATAAATAATAGCTAGATGAAATTAAAGTAAATAAATCACATTCACACCTATGTACAATAGCCAAATTACGGCTGTGTAGTGTACGGTGGCCTCTCATCGGAACTTGGAGTCAGACTGAAAAGAATAATGAATGGCTTAGTACGATTTGTCAATGGGACCCCGAGACGTTCTCATGTTTCCCACTACTACGCCGAGTCAGGGTGGCTCTTCCCCTCCTTCAGAAGACAGTACTTCCTAGGTACATTCCTTTACCAAATAATCTATAATCATCGTCCGTCCTACGCATTCAATCTCCTTTGATTCAAGTCATCTATCCACTCCCTCTCCACAAGATCTCGTCCTTCCGACCTTTATACCCCTTTCCACAAATCGGCCTCATTTCAACACTCCTTTATTGTCCGATCCACCACATTTTGGAATTCCATCCCACTTAAAATCCGCCATGCACCATCCTTATCCACATTTAAAACCCTCCTTTTCCAATTCCTCCTTACAATTCAATCAGACGCTGGGTAGCCTATATTGTATTATTATACTATTGTTGCATTGTATGTATGTATATGTGTATGTATGTATATGTATATATATATTAATATATGTATATTGTATATATACTATTGTACTATTATTGTATTCTCACTATTATTGTATTATTGGGTGTATATATTGTGTATGTACGATTACACTATTATTGTATTTCGATTATACTATTATGTTCTACGAACATACTACTATTACTATAACATCTTTATTATTATTTGTCGCTCATTTATAATTTCATAGCGTATTGTGTATAGCAACTATTTTGCAGTATTAGGACATTATTTCTCATATTATGGCTTCCGATATCTGCACAGTTATGTAAACACTTCTTTTATCCCTTATTTTTTAGTTGTTTTTTTTGTTTGTTTGTTTGTTTTTGTTTATTGTAATATACATTTTGGCCAGATGTAATGTTTAATTTTATGTACAATATTGTTATTCTCAAGGGACGTAGTCCCAGAATAAAGTTGATTCTTCTTCTATCTATTAACATCCACCTCAAACTTCGTAAATAGCTTCATCTCATCGTAACCAACAAATTTGTTATTTACGAAAATTTTCGGATTGGGGCGTTTTCAATCTGCAGATTGGCAATTTTTTTAGTATATTGGTTACACCAATTATTAACATATAGTAACTAAAATTGTCGAGTATTAGTAACTATTTTTCCTTAATTTTTATTCAAAATATCGATTTTTTTTTACCAGTCCTGATCTTGGTCTTGCAAAGTGCAAGACCATGAGCGATTTTGTGCAACACTAGTATGAGTATTTTTTAACTGTATGTAATTAGTTTTTTTTTAACTTTCAATTTTGATATTGAAAAAAGTGAGTATAATATTTTAAGTCGCTTGTTTAAAATCGTTTCATTTTGACGTGTGGGGCAGCCTCTTTATATAAAAATTTATTCTTCTTTTAGTAATTCAGTAAATTTAGAATTGTTTTAAATCCTCTAACAAAAAAAAAAGATGTAACTGCACGACAAACCCATTATTTAGTAAAAAAACATTTAAAAATGAATATCAGTTTTATACTTCATGATAAAAAAACCTGATTCGCAAGAGAAACATTTTATTATTTAATAATATTTATTCATTCATCTGCTGGGTTTATAATATTTATTTTTTTCTAATTATTCAGCTGTACTGTATTTAAACGAAGCTCTGTTATGTTTTGTTGAGGAAAATTTGCTTGTAAAGGGAAATGTTTTTATAACGGTATATAATAATAAAAACCGTTTTATTGAAATAGAGATACAGAATTTCATGAGATAAACAATATAAAAGTAAATGCATAACACAAACCCAGGGAAAAAACAAATTAAACAAAATCCATGCTAGAGTGAAGTGGACTGCTATAAAAGAAAATAGAAAATAGTATCTGGGTTTTGTGCTTCTCCTTTCTTCCAGCTTAGATTCAACTCCGTACCGTGTTCTTGGTTATCTATTAAGGAAAGACGGTTCGTAGTCAAGAGGTTTTAAAACATTCAAAAACAAACAAATGAAAAATAAGGAAAAAATATGTTATAATTAAGTTTAAATTTATATGAAATATCTATAAAACGTTTTGTTTATCTATTGTTTTTTTTTTTTTTGTATTTTATTTATTTAGAAAAATAGCAATCTGTCACGTAATAATAATAATTATAGTGATATATGAACACATTCACAGCGTATATACAGAAAATATAAAATTAACAAAAGTAAAATAATAACGAAATAATAAACTATGTACAATAAAAAATAAATTAACCTAAAGATAAAAACATACGATTGTAGAAATGAGTGGATCTAGATAGGGATTTTACAAGCGGATTTGGATGATTTGTAAGGTTCTGATGGAATTTGGGAAATTTTTCAGGGATATGGTCTAGGACAAATGGAATATTAAGGTCTTGATGTCTATCTATATTTATTAAATTAAATTAAAACATTTAATATGAACCTTTTAGATTTTATTTGTGTCAGATTAAAGGATGCTTAGTGTGGATGGAATTATAAACTATTTAATCAGACTAGTATTGAAGATTAGTGTCAGATCTGATAGATTAAAATTTATTATACATTTTAATCCTCCAGATTTATCCAATCATATCACGGTTCTACTTCGTCGTCATATTAATTAGCTTAAGCACGTAATTATTCAATCCAACTGCTGCAAGCCAAATGGACTGTTAAATGACCAATAGTGTGAGATACTGTTTGGATTTTTTTGGAGTGAAGAGGAGTGGAATGATTAAACTCTAAACTCCAAATTACACGTAAAGAAAACTTCAATCACTCCATGATGAATGTGGAAAAATGATGTAAAGGAACTATTGACAGACAGTTTATCAGCTTTTGTATAATAATTATAAAAATTGTTGATCAGTAAATACCGCATAGTTAAAATTTACGATATTAATTCTTTAAAATATATATATATATATATATATATATATATTTGTTTTTTTCAATTTCTAATCTTTCTGTTCATGAGATTTTATTTCTTCGAAATATATTTTATTTTCTAATTATCTTTGACACATTCTTCGCTATGTGTGTATATATATACACTTTATTTTATTTTTTTTATTTTCCTAATTTTTACGTGTAATCACTTAAATATCTTAGAGAAAATATATATATCATATATTTTTTTTACAATTTATTTCTTAATATATTAACAGTTATTATTTTATTTTATTTTTTTTTTGTTATATTCAATCACTACAATTGCCTATAAAATTGATTTTGTGTTCCTTTCTAATTTCATTTAATGATTATTATGTCTTAGCTTCAATATTATAGTGTTGAACAGTTTGAGAACCAAATGTTCTCGTTAATTTATCCTAAGAGCTATTATACTTAATTTATTACTAGTATTTTGTTATTATTCATTGTAATAGGTCTTTTGGCCAGATTTATGGTTCATTTATATGAGCAATAGTGTTATTCTAAAAGGACTTAGTCCCAGAATAAAGATGATTTTTCTATTTCTATTTCTAAATTCCAAACTTCTTAGTAGAAAGAAAGAAAACAATACAGAAGACTGAAAATAGAATATTTCCTTACTTTAAAATCATCAAAACTAAAACATAGACGGAAACTAAATACTTAGTTGTACTTTTTTAAACTTAGGTGATTTATGGTATAGAACAAAAAGATTTGAAATAAAACAAAATATCCTCGAAGTGATGTAAGAAAAGATACTCAGGTTATATGGTCATGTGAGACGGATTGCCGACGATACGATACCAAAGATAATTATGGATTGGGGGGAGGGCAGAGGCTAGAAGAAGAAGAGGAAGACAACCAATCAGATGTAAGGATAGAGTGGTGGAGAGTATGGCTCGTAGATGACTGTCTGAGGAGGATGGGATGAATGAAATGAAAATATTTTTTTATCTTGCGACTATTGTCCGTTTAGGACAAATTATTGATACCGTAAAAATGCCTGTGTGGCCATACATTAAATTAACTATATATGCATGTATGTATATATATATATATATATATATATATATATATATATATATATATATATATATATATATAATAAACATGGGAAAATAAAATAACACAAGTAAACAAAATCATTTATGATGGACCTTAAAAAATTCCCTTATGTATACATAATTAATATATTACTTGATCAATCGTGTCGGTAAAGGAGTAGGTGCTTAAAAAGCAGAGATTTATATGATGAAACTGATTGTGCATGTCGGATATAGAGAGAGATGGTATTCCAAAAGGAGACGGTTTGAATTACAAAGGATTTGTCAAACGCAGCTCCGGTGAGGAGGTGGATACAGGTCGGAAGTACGGGATCTAGGGGGACGGGATTGAATGGAATACTTAAATTGTAGGCTGCGAAAAATATAGGAAGGTCGCTGAGTTCTGATGGCTTAGTATTGAAAGGTAGCAAGGAAGTACAGACGGCGGTTGGATGGATAGAGCCACTTCAACTTTGTGTGATACCGGGTTATATGCGTATCTCTTGAGATTCCGAAAAGCGTTTAAGTTTGGCTTCGAATTCTCCCCGAGTATCCGCCATATACCAGACAGTTATAGTCGAAGTGGGGGAACACAAGAGAAGAAACCAGGAGTTGACGGGATTTATATAGAAGAAGATAGCGGAGACGGTTAAACTGTTTCAGAGTAGGATTTGGTCAAAGGTAAGACTAAGGTATTTACAAATGTATAGAATGAGATATGTGAATTGTTCAGGAAAAGATTGAGGAGTATCTGTAAGGATTTGAGGAGTCAGGGAGATTCTATCAGAATGGCTTTCGTCTTCTTGGCATTTAGAGCAATCCTATTGTTGTTTGCTCAGGCACATATTGCGTTTTTATCTTTCTGTAATTTTTAAATGGCGTCAGATTATTCGTCTAACTGAAGCAGGGGTAAATCTGGACGTCTTGGGCAATGATTAAGAGACTTGCTAAAGCAGGAGTCTGGTTGAGGAAAACTTCATATTGAAGAAACTCGTAAGGGGAAAAATACACAAACTGAACGATGATATTATCAATATAAACTGCTTAAACTGATAGCAAACGCTGCATGGTACATTAATAACTACATTCCGGCTTACAACACCCTACTATCGACCAATTCATACTTACTGTTTATCATAAACTTCACAGCCATAATAAACTTCAAAGATATAATAAACTTAACAGACGTAACAACAGAGCTATTAACGACATGGCTGCGTCTGACGTGCTCATTAGGGAGCGACTAAAAAGGAGCTGGATTAGAGACCTTCCATGAATCAAGAGACTTAATCAAGACCGGCAATATATGCTGCTGAATACTACAGCCTCATATCTGAAATAGCTTTGAATTCAGTTAAACCACGACTGGAATTCGAAACATGAAGAGGACGTCCAATAACTGTAATTTATCACTGCATTTGATTATTTCCGCTCTTGCCCTTGACAGATATGAATACATTAATCGAAAGGAAAATATAATTTTTTTTTTAAACATTGTTTTGAAACACTGCCAGTTTTTTTTTTATTTTTTAGTATTAATTATGTTCATTAACAAACGATATGTCCAGCTATATAGACTACTGAATAGAAAATCTTTCTATTCAAAACAAATTACTGATCTGCAAGACAATACTGAAAACCATCTGGTCCTACGGACTTGAACTGTAGGGGACAACTAAATGTTCTAACATCAAACGCATTCAATCCTTCGATGTTTCCTTCTATGTAACCAATAAAATTCTGCATAATGACCTTAATATCACATTTATTCTTGATCATATCCCTGAAAAATTTTCCAAATTTCACCGGAACCTTACTCATCACCCAAATCCCGTTGTACAATCCCTATCAAGCACCATCCATCCCTACAATCCCCCTCGTAGGTTAAAGGCCAGTGGCCCCAAGTCCTTTAATAAATATAGATATACTGGAGTTCTAGCAATCGTCAGGTTCTCCACTCAAGTCATGAGTGTCTGTGGTTGAGAGATAAACGCAGGGATCTACAAGATTGGATCGGAGTTTTCCCTGGCTGATTGTAAATAGTGTATATAGGTATGCTTGTATCTAAGATGTTTATGTCGCTTTTATTTTTACTTTTACCTACTTATGTATATTTATTTTTATTTTATTTTTTTAATTTATTTTTTTTAACCCCTATACCAGACTAAAACGACTAGAAATCGCCCGACGTTTTCGACTACTGCAGTACTTACTAGACAAACGCTCTAAGCTTTCAATCAATTACAAACAACTCATAAATATGACAATAATAAGATCTATTTGGACTTACGGAATCGAGCTTTGGGGCTCCACTAAGCCATCGAATTCCTCTCGTATCCAATCCCTACAATTTAAAATCCTTCGTAAAATGCTCAATGCTCCTTACTTTGTCACAAATAAAATCATCCATAAAGACCTTAATGTTCCATATGTATCCGATTTGGCCCAATCCAGATACCAATCATTCCATAATAAACTTCAGAACCAACCGAATCCTCTCGTCTCTAACCTTGCTTCCTCTTCTATCCCTGATAACCCTCCGAGGCTTCTGAAAAGAAGGTGGCATCGAGATCTCTTATTATAAATACATTCTGTTTTTAGAGTGCTACCAGTTTTTCACTCTCCTTATAATATTTTATTTTCTTCTTATTTCTATGTATTCTTTTGTTATTACTTTATTCATTTAAGTTTCTGTAAATACGGTATGAATGAACTCTCTGAACTCTATTATAAGTGTCCTTAACTAAGACAGATATTAATATTTCTCAAAAAAAAAATTATGTTCAATGTTTTCACAATATATAATGAAATCATGTATAGAATTTCGACTACTTTTATTCTTAAAATTATATTATATGATTAAAAGTAACAGTTATATAAATCTGTAAATTAAATTATTTATAATGTGAAAATATAAAATACTTCTAAAATAGGCCAAGAACAGATTAAGGCCCTTTAAATTTAGCAAATTTTAGTTTTTGTCTTTTTTGGATGAAGAAGGGGACGTCAAGTCGGAAAAATCTCTGCAGGTCGAATTTCTTAAATATTTAGTTTTTATTTTTTAACTGGAGATTACAACTGTATAGTTCAGCAGAGAATCTAACGCTATACTGAATCGTTTCATCAGATGTATTATAAGCTTAGTAATTAGGAGAGTATCTGAAATAATAATGTACAGAAACTTAGTTTCTAAAAGTTAAATTACACTACAATTTAATAATGCCGCCCTGAGTAGGTGGAGGAAACTAAAAAGGCACTGGATGAGAGACCTCTTTCCTTAAACAACCAAAGTAATTTAATTAATTAATTTAACAACTAAAGCAGGAAGAGGTGCTGCTGAGTACCGTCCTTCCCCATTCATGGCCTGTCATTATTTTCTGCATTGTCATAATATCGATAGGTAAATAATAAGGATATTGTAAGTATTGTAAACTTTTTGAATGTGAAAAGTAGGGAAAATTATTTACGAAACATGCGTTAAATATGGCCGCTAGTATTCTAGATTTTAACGCAGCCTGGGGTCCTGTAAAGGATAGATAACTTCGTAAACGTAGGCAGAAGGTTATTGTAAGGTTTTAATGTGTTTGATTCTTTGTTCTTAGTTTTTGTACAACATCCACAGAATTGCAATGTAAAGACAGCTAGGATATCTTCATCAAGTTCTTTGCCTTCTGATTTATCTGAATCTTCATTCATACGTTCTAATAAAGCATCTTGAGCCAAATAGTTCAGCAACTCAGTCTTTTCACTTCGTTTTGCCATTTTAAAATTTAATCAAAACGTAAATAGATCCATTAAGCTCTCACAAACTTTTTTTACAGTGCAGCCATAACCTTACTATAGCTAACAACACTTCAGAACGTTAGGACAGACAGGTTATTTAACATTCATTCAAAATTTCTGCTGACTAGTCTGTGTTACAGATTTCGTTTTTCGCATTATTAACCTCCGCCTAAATTTTTGAATAGCTTCATCTCATCATAACCTACAACTATTTTATTTACGGAAACTCTTGGAATTGGGGAGTTTTCAATCTGGAGGTCAGCAAACATTGTGTATTTAATTAGGTACTAAAAACTCGTACGCACCCATTTCCTTGTCACTTGGATCGTAAGATAATTTGTAAAATAATCATAAAATCGAGAAAAAAAGAGGCCTACAAAAATATTGGACTGTTTGGCTTATACAGCCTTGTTATATTGGGAGTATAGGTCACGGTAAATGGTTCAATTTTTTTTTAAGGCCATCTTTTTTCTCGGGTTTGTGAATTATATTATCTTAAGATTCAAGTAGAAATCAGATGGCTTTTTTTTTTAACGAGTTTTTAATAACTAATCGATTGAGCACTGGTGTAATAAATGGCGTATTAAAGTAAATGAATTCAAATGCCATTACATTACCTTCATAGTTCGACGAAGTTCATGTCCACTAGTACACTTTAATTCCATCCAGCTTCCTTTCTGAAACACAGTCCTGTATCTTGGCTTAGACAGACGACTAACGTGGAACCCTCATACTAGACTTAAAAGACAGGAACTTTACCGTCTGTATACTTAAACTATACAGACTACTTAATAGAAAATCTAAACTTTCTATTGAAAATAAAGTGCTTATCTACAGGACAATACTGAAACGTTTGGACTTACGTTGGACCTACTTGGATTTACGGGCTTGAACTGTGAGTAACAGCAAAAGTGTGAGTAACATCAAATGCATCCAATCCTTCCAGTCCAAAGTCCTTCGAACAATAGTCGATGCTCCTTTCTCTATAACCAACAAAACCCTACAACATGACCTTAATATCCCATTTGTCCTAGACCTTATCCCAGAAAAATTCTCCAAATTTCACCAGAACCTTGCCTATAATGCGGATCCATTTGCACAATCCCTATCCAGCACCACCCATCGCTATAATACTCCAAGAAGGTTAAAACGGCCTTTTATAGTTTGTAAATATTAGAGTTCTGGCAATGGCCAGATTCTACCCTCACAACATGAGTGTATGTGACTAAAGCACTCTCGCTGAATCTCCACTGGGCTCAGCCTCATTGACGCGGTTGAGAGAGAAGTGCAGGGGTATCCTGGAGTCATGTTTTTCCCTCCACAGTTGGAGGAACAAGTCTTAGTCGGAGTTCTCTCGCCTGATTGTAGATAGCGTATATAGGTATGTATGTGTTCTTTTTTATTTATTGTACACAGAGTGTGAATGTGAACTCTGAACAATATCATAAATGTCCTTTGAGACAGATTGTAATATTTTTCAATAAACAAGTTAATCAAATAAAATAAAAAAAATACCTAATTAAATAAACAAAATGTGACGATATGGAGATTGAAAACACTCCAATTCTGAGAATTTAAGAAGACAAAATATTTGTAAGTTACGATGATATGAAGCTATTTAAGAAGTTTTAGGCGGATGTCAATAATTTGATAAAAAATGGTCTGCAACACTGTCTATACTGCTTAGCATGATAGCACATTAAGGATTTACAACAAGTGGAAGAATACCCCTAATATAGACTATTTGTACAAAGTAATGTTTAATTCAAAGAAATACACTACTCAATTAAGAATCTGCTGAAATCGATTCCATGGGTTGAGCCATATTTTGTAAAAGCTAAGGATCAATTTACTTTTCCAATATTTTTTTTTTGTACCGCCTGTTCCTAATTTATTTAGCGAATATAGGTTGATTTATCCGGAGGAGGGCTGCGGTTAAAAGTTTTGCCGCGGTTAATCTTCCATAGAGATCCCGACGGGATTAGCTGCTCGAGTGGAGAACAGTTTTTATTGCGGTTTTCACTTTGGAGGATGGCCAACTTGCCCCTTTCTTATCTCCTTCGTCCCTCTCGCGAAAGTGATTCCCCTCCAATCAACGTTACGTGTCTCTCTCCTTTTTGTAATCCCGCGGTTTTTACCCGTGCCACCCTCAATTAAACTATTCTCAACCCGCTTAAACTCGTTATTTATTGAAAAGAAAACTTCTTAAGGCGCATTTTGCACTATTTTTGCCGAGAGAGTACGAATCTGATGTGTAATACCCATTCGGGTAAAGTCGGCTAGAATCGACTAATTGAAGTGTTTTTACACATGGATTAAAATAAATGGAGTTGCATGGACTGTAAAGGAGAGAAATGTTCATCATTTCATCCTCTTTGTAATGAGTTACTAGTCACAACTGTATCTTAACGCGACGCCATGTTAGAAAGGCGAAAAGAGAAAAACAGTATCGAAAAACTAATGATAATAAGGATGTAGAAAAATGTTGTAGAAATTAAAAATCGGACCTACATACTGTTAGCGAGGGAAACGTTCAACATTTCATCCTCTCTGTATTGAACAATAAATCAAAACTGTATTTTGACGTGACGCCGAGTGAAAAAGTTTGAAAGGAAAACAATATTGTGTCGAAAAACAAATGAGAACGAGTTCCGTTGAACATATGGATTCTAACAGTTTTCATAAATAAAATAGTTGTAGATTATGTGATGAATACTTCTGATTAAAATATATTGGCTATAGCATAAATATCTTTAAAAAATCCGTTATTTTTTTAATTAAACTTCTATAATGGGGGTCAGTAATTTGTCAAAAGTCTATCGAGTGCAACAGAAAATAGAACAGAAACGCATAAGGTCTTATTTTTATGGCTAATTAAAAAAAATATATCATTTAGAACTTATAAAATTATAGTCCGTGGTACAGACCCCTTTTTATTGAATTATTAACATCCGCCTGAAACTTAGTAAATAGCTTCATCTCTTCGTAGTCTACAAATATTTTATTTACTAAAACTCTTGAAATTGGGATGTTTTATATCTGGTGATCGGCAAACTTTGTCTATTTAAGTAGGTACTAAACACTCGTAAATACCCATTTGCTTTCCACTTGAATCGTAAGATAACTTGAGCACAAATCCAAGAAAGCACAAAGTCGTCTTCAAAAATATTGAGCAGTTTGGCCTATATACCCTCTTAATTTTAAAAATATCGGTGTGTAGTTCACGCTATACGCCTCAATATTTTTGAAGCCCAATTTTTTTGAACGCTGAAAAACTCCCTATTTCCGAGAATTTTCGTAAATAAAATATTTGTAGGCTACGATGAGATGAAGCTATTTACTAAGTTTCAGGCGGATATTAATAGTTTGATAAAAACTTGGTCTGTGCCACTGACTGTATATAAATATAAAGTAATTGAACATATAAATTTTTTTTACGTTTTTGGTATAAGTTTCTTTTTATCCAATAAATGACATATTCGGCCGTTTCGCCTATACAGCTTCGTTATTTTGACATTTAGGGGGTTTAGCTTAATATTTTTTAAGACTACCTTTTTTTTCGATTTATCTTGCAATTCAAGTTGAAAGAAAATGCCTATTAACGAGTTTTTAGTACCCAACTAAACAAACAAAATTTGGCAATCTCCAGATTGAAGAAGTTCCAATTCCGAGAATTATCGTAAATAAAATATTTGTTAGTTACGATGAGATGAAGCTATTTACAAAGTTTTAGACGGATGTTAATAATTTGATAAAAATGGATCTGTACCACTGGCAGTATATAAACATAAAATAATTGAACATTTTTTTTTTCATTTTTTACGTTTTTTAAGTTTATTTTTTTTTTAATAAATGACATTTTGGGGGCCTAGGTCACGCCATATGGCTCAATATTTTTGAAGGCTACCTTTTTTCTCGATTTCGTGCTCAAATTATATCTTACGATTCAAGTGGAAAGCAAAAATATTTGTAGGTTACGATGAGATGAAGCTATTTACAAAGTTTTAGGCGGATGTTAATAATTTGATAAAAATTGATCTGTACCACTGGCTGTATATAAACATAAAATAATTGAACATTTTTTTTTTAATTTTTTACGTTTTTCAAGTTTATTTTTTTTCCAATAAATGACATTTTGGGGGCCTAGGACACGCCATATGGCTCAATATTTTTAAAAGCTACCTTTTTTTTTCGATTTCGTGCTCAAATTATCTTACGGTTCAAGTGGAAAGCAAATGTGTACTAACGAGTTTTTAGTACCGAATTAAATAAACAAAATTTGCCATTCTCCAAATTGAAAAAGCTCTAGATCCGAGAATTATCTTAAATAAAATATTTGTAGGTTACGATGAGATGAAGCTATTTACAAAGTTTTAGGCGGATAATAATTTGATAAAAAGGGGTCTGTACTACGGACTAAAAGTCTTTATGGTTTAAAATTTTCCGTTTATATTGCAATTACTAAAGTTCTGGTTGAGTATTGCTTGCCTTCTTCATATGGTTTCTCTTAAAGTTTCTCAATCAAATTTACTTTTTTTTTCTTTTTTTTTGTCTAAAACTTTTCTGAATCTATCGCCTAGTAATTTCCTTCCACCTGTTCCGATTGTTGTTACTACTCCCATCAGCTGTTGTAAACTCCTTTCTATATCCAGCAAAGGAATAGAGCTCTCGCTTAAGACTGTTGTAGAACTTTATTTTTAAATTGAACCTCTACCTTTCCTTCTCGGATAATGGACCCTTCAATTCTTGTTATTTTCGAATAGAACAGAGCCCGGGGACGCTCAAATGACAATTGCTACGAGCTGGTCTTAGCAGGCTTATAAACAGGCTTGGTAACGGCTGGACAAACTGCTCCTTTACCTGTTATGGCTACTATTGCCTCTATTACCGTTTGTTTTTATTTAGCTTTCCTACAACGGTAATTATAACGTATTCATCATTTTTAAGAGAAAACTTCATTAGGCGAGCTTGGAACTTTTTTGTGGATAAATATTTATTTATTAATACATAACATAAAAATTAAATTTCTTTGCGATGAGCGAACTTTTTGCCAATCCAGGAAATAGTTCAGTTTAGCAGGTTTCTCGGCCACCGCCTACGTAATCGCCGAGGTGGGCTGTACGGGTTTCTAGTGCTTTTAAGTTTTTCTGTCAGAGATTTTATATTGTAAGTTAGTCTTTGGTGAAAGTTATTGTAGTTTTCTTTTGCAGCGTCTAAAATTGTTGGAATGTTCAAGTCTTTATGTAATCTATCGTTTGCCACATAAAATGGTGCGTCAACAATTCTTTCTAAAATTTTGGATTGGAAAGACTGGATTCTTTTAATATTGGAAGTTTTAGCAGGACCCCACAGTTCTATACCATAAGTCTAAATTGGTTTAAGTAATACTTTATAGAGAGTTAGTCTAAGATCATTTTGAACGTCTGTCAAGTAACCTAGTGAATAATGAATGATAGTGAGCCGTCATGCTTGGATATATAATGCTCATTCGTGTGAAATCGGCTCTAGTCGACTAATTGAAGCGTTTCTTTCATATAGATTAAAATAACTGAGAAACTAGAAATCGGACCTACAAACTTTAAGCTAGAGAAATTTTCACCGTTTCATCCTGTTTGGAACGAACTATTATTTTAACATGGCGCCTAGTTAGAGAGTCGGAAAGGGGAAAATATTGTGTAGAAAAACAAATGAGATCGAATTTCGTTGAACATATGGAGAAAAATGTTGTGTGAATATATCCTGCTTATATTAATCCGTGGTACAGGCCCCTATTTATCAAATTATTAACATCCGCCTGAAACTTTTTTAATAGCTTCATCTCATCATAACCTAAAAATATTTTATTTACGAAATTTCTCGGGATTGGGGCGTTTTCAGTCCTGAGCTCGTCAATCTTTGCATATTTATTTAGGTACTAAAAACTCGTAAATACCTATTTGCTTCCCACTTGAATAGTAAGGGATAAGATGGGCAAGCACAAAGATGGCCTTCAAAAATATTGAGCCGTTTGGCGTGGCCTACACTCCCAAAATGATTTTTTTTTTTTTTTTTTACGAGATATAACGATTTTAAAGATATATGAATTAAAATATCTCAAAAACTAAAACTTTGGACCTGCATAACGTAAGTAAGGGGAATATTCATCATTTTATCCTCTTTGTACTGAGCTATAATTTTATATTGTATTTTGACGAGACGCCAAGTTAAAGAGTCGTAAAACAAATGATAACGAGAAGTAATAACCGTACATTTTTTTTAATATATGATATAACTAATACATGCATAATATAACTGACGGAAGTTTTCAGCATTTAATCCTCTTTTTAGTGAGTTAAAAATCCAAATTGAATTTTGGCGTGACGCCGAGAGTTTAGGATTCGTGATGGGAAAAAGATTATGTCGAAAAATAACGAGTTTTTTTTTGCATATGGATTAAATACCTCAAAAACTAAACTTTTTATATGCATAATGTAAGTAAGTGAAATATTTATCATTTTATCCTCTTTGTAATGAGCTATAATTTAATATTGTATTTTGACGAGACGTCGAGTAAAACCGTGGAGAAGGGGAAAAGATTGTGTCGAAAAACAAATGATAACGAATTTGTTTTAACATATGGATCAAAATATGTGAATAACTAAACCTTTTACATGCATAATGTAAGTAAGTGAAATATTTTATCCTCTTTGTAATGAGCTATAATTAATATTGTATTTTGACGAGACACCGATTTAAAGCGTAGGGAAAGGGAAAAGATTGTGACGAAAAACAAATTATGACGATTTTTTTTTTTTCATGTGGTTTAAACATCTCAAAAAGTTTAATTTGTACATGTATAATATAACTAACGAAAATTTTCAGCATTTCATCCTCTTTGTAGTGAGCTAAAAATCCAAATTGAATTTTGGCGTCACGCCGAGAGTCAAAGATTCGTGATGGGAAAAAGATTATGTCGAAAAATAACGAGTTTTTTTTTTTTTACATATGGATTAAATACCTCAAAAACTAAAATTTGGACCTGTATAATGTAAGACAGGGAAATATTTATCACTTTATTCTCTTTGTAATGAGTTTGTTTTTCCTTACCTCTCAGAAAGTTGCTTTAATAACAATTACATATATAAATATAACAAAATACAAATATATACAAAGAATGAGATTCTTCCACTTTTTAAGGATTGGGGATAACTGAGGGTAAAGTTTGTGACACAAGTCTTTGTCTTTTTATTGAGCTGTAATTTAAAATTTTATTTTGATTTGACACCGAGTTACAGATTCGGGAGGAGAAAAATATTGAGTCGAAAAACAAATGATAACGAGTTTTGTTGAACATATGGATTAAAATATCTTAAATACTACAATTTGGTATTGTATAATGTAAGCACGAAGAATTTTCTGCATGTCATCCTCTTTGTATTGAGCTAGCTATAAATCAACATTTAATGTTGACTTGTTAGAGTTAGTTGACGAGTTAGAGAGTCGTAAAGAGAAAAATAGCACACACACAAAAAAAAATAATAATAATAATAACGACCGTTTTGATCAATATCATTTGATTAGCGAGAATTTTACTAGAGGAATTTATACACAATTATGATTGTATAAATTCTAAATATTTTTTTTAATTAGCCCTAAAAATAAGGACTTATGCGTTTCTGTTCTATTTTCTGTTGCACTGGATAGATTTTCGATAAATTTCTGACTCCATTTACAGAAGTTGAATTAAAAAATATACTGATTTTTTTTTAGATATTTATGCTATATGTTTCAATCAGAATTGTTCATCTGCTATGTTCCTGGCCTCGCGTTTCTACGGCGAGTAAGGGGTTCCAGGAATCGCATTTATTTGTATTTAATAATTATATTTGTATTCATATCGGTTCCAGAAGGGAACCGATCTACAGAAAAATATATTAATTAGGTATTTAAATGTTAGATACCACAGACCCCCTACTGTAGTATCCTAGATTGAACCATATAATTTTTATTGGATTTCCTTTCTAAAGGTATCATGTTAATAAATTTACTATTTGTTTCTATTACTAATTGGAGAATGTAAAAGTACTAAGATGGTTTACTAACTATTACATTTACAAGCTTAAATGAAACCAAAAACATCTATATACAAAATAATAACTAAACCTATATACATAATGGATAGTTGAGAATCATACTGGAGGAGAATCCTTGATGTTAGATTAAAGTTATATGTGTTATATTGATTATATTAATTAACAATGTATGGTGCCAACACAAATTTACATTAGTATAACTAAATGCTTGTTACCACTTAGCTGGTCCTTCATAGTGTTTCTAGCCGTCATATCTGGATTCCCTATCTCTGCTCTCCTTCAGCGTCTAGTCCGTCCATCAGCTCTCTCCGGCTGTCTTCGTCTTCCTCTCTCCGCTTCTCCTGATCCAGTCTCAGCCTGTGTCCCAGCTCTCCTCCGCCGAGTCCCAAGAGGAAGTTCCCTCCTCTCAGTTCCAAAAGGAAGTGTTCAGTTCCAATTCTCTATTTCCCACCTTTTTTCATCCCCCTCTCTTTTGGTAGTCTTTTTCCTGATTGGCTGAATATTCTCAGCCTAAGGGATGACCACGCCCTCTCCCCCAGGCTAAGGTAAAGCAGCAGGTACAGATTTCCATATTTCTGGTGGAAGGTGTGAAAAGGTTTTTCGGGATGCTGTTTAAACACTCAGTTGTCGGTCTTGGTCGGTGGTCCTTAAAGGTTTTTATTACCACTTACAAAAGGTTGGGCTTGTTGGTCGTTACCCTCGCTCAGGTAGCCAACCGCCAGATGTTAGCACTTCTGATGTTTATTTATTTATACCTTTAAACTAATTATTCCACCGGCGGTCTTTACAATACATAGCACATCCCATATTTTAGTTATCATAAACCTACCATATCATTTTTAGAGTATGATACAAATGAAGATCAGTCAGAGCAAATTTACTACAGTAATTAATACACAATTATAATTATAATATTGTAAATGTTATTACTTTGTAAATATATATTTAAAAAAATTATATTTCATATTATTAATCTCGCCTTGTTTGTTTTCACTTCTACCGTGTGGTTTTTAAGCTCTCACTGTATTTCTTTTTTCTTTTTCAAATATTAAGGGTTTCGAATTTTCAAGAAAAATCAATTCAAAATAAATCGTGTCGACAACTATTTTATTCCTTAAAAAAAAAAAATGAAGGATTCTCTCTTTCTTGTTGGTAGTTGGAGGAAATATCGGTATAAGGGCCAGTCATTAGTGCAGCGAGATCGTTAGAAAATAATGAATTCAAGGGTAAAAACCGAACTTGATAAAAAAAATAAATAAATAAAAAATCTGTTTGCAGGCATCATTGCTTCTTATGAATAAAAATAAAACGGTGCAAATAAAATTATTTATACTTTAAATAAAGAGATTAAATGAATAGTTTTTAGCTGTAATTTCAAATATTTATATTAAAGGTTGATTTAATTTCTGTCATTATTTTGTCTTCTGATTCCTTCTTCTTGTTCCTCTTGACTTTCGGATTCGGCTATGAACCTTCTAGCACATTTAGGCTGTTCTACGCGAACTGTTGAGCGTGGTGGACAATTCTTGAGGCTGCCAAGATTGAGTAATTTATCATTGTCCGTAGAGAAGGGTGAATATTTTTTTCTTTTCTTTTTTTTATAGTTTTAATCGAACATAGTTTTGCTATCTTAAAGCTTATATTAAATTGTATTTTTTATATAACTCATTTTTTTTTATATACTAATTAAAAATTATCTTTGAGGTTTTCTTTTTTTGTATTAAAATAAATTCAGTAATTTATCATTTTGCTTGGAGAATGATGATTTTTTTGTAATGAAAAAAAAAGGAAACATTTACTCAAAGATAATTTTTAATTAGTATATTAAAAATAATGTATATATTTTGTATTTACTAATTAAAAATTATTTTTGAATAAATGCTTCCTAAACTTTATAGAGAGAAAATTTTAAGCATGATAAATAAAAACTTTAATTAGAGAAATAATTCTCAATTTTTTTTTAATTTAGCTCTTTTAGTGTGGACTGATTTAATTAAAATTCTAATTACGACCGTGAGATACCAAATTTTCGTTCTATTATTTATTTGCTAGGTATATTTTTTTAAAGTAATTTTTTAAAATAATTATTAATCAATATTAATTAAAGGCTTAGCGAACCCGGAGGTTCGATGCCAACACTACCAATCGCTTATTTCGCACCTCTCTTCACCGTTCGCTCAAAGAAAATTTGTAATAATGTTCAGAGATCACACCACACTCTATGTACAATAAATAAAAATAAATTAAATGACAAAATAATATATATTTTCTATTTAATGATATGTATTTACGCACAGTAGATGCTTCTCAATTTTATACGTATATTCTGCCATTTTTGATATGGAGTCTGTAAGTTATTATGCAATTATCAACAATCAGTCAGCCCCAAAACGTAAACGGAGGTTAAAAAAAAAAAGTACTGAGGACCCCTGATCACGAAAAGAATAATGAGCCTGCGAAAGACGTTGCACTTTTTTATTGGCTGGTTAGAGTGAAAAGGTGGGGAGGGAAGAATCTTGTCAGAGGGGGGAGAAAAAAGAAACACCGACTTGATTAGCACTGCTTCCCTGATCAATTTGCTTGATGTCTTATGAAGTCGGAGCATCATCACTGGGGGGAATAATCTATTCTAATTTACTCTAAGGGAAAAAAAGTATTATAATGTGATGGCGAGGTGGGGAAGTATTTCCTTCTTTATTTCTTAAATTTCATCAAGAATATATCATATACGAAAGCATTTTTATTTTCCTTAAGTAAACGTAGGGTTGAGAATGGTACAAAATAATTTTAACAATTAATCAATATAATTACCAAACATATATCGGAGATAACAAAAATAATATATCTTTTTATATTCATTTATTTCTTACTGAAATTCGCAAATGTATAATAAAATACAATACATAAATCTGATTTATATTAGAATATATCATGATAGTGGTTTGTTAAAGAACTGCAGATTTAATAAGGAGAAAATTAATTTTGCAATCACTTATTGATACCATTTTACGAAACGTTAAATAAGGTGTTCGAGTATTTTTAATAATTATAAACATTATTGACTAATATTTCGTTAAGCTTTGAATAACCATGACCAAAATTGTTTATGATCACCTTGTGCTATTGTTTATAATGTAGATTATATAACACGGAAGTAAACTTTAGTTGCATTATGGATTTTTTTAAAATAATAATTTATAAGAGGTAATTTACCATTGGAAATAAATGATAAATGATATTATTTTTTATCATGATTTCCACCAGTTAATTATGATCTTTTTAATTAAAAATTGATTAAGTATCACATTAAAATATTTTATAGTTTTTCAAAAATAAAATAAAAATGATAAATTTATTTTTTTAAATTTTTTATACAAGTATATATATGCATTATATAATATATAAAATATTGGATGTACTAATGATAATTTATCGATAATTAATTATCATATTTTTGAACCCATTTTTTTTCCAAAAAAAAAAACATAACTGATAAACAGTCTTTAATTAATTTAAAAAAAATATTTATGTAGCGGTAAAAAGTAAGTGTAAAGAAATATTTGAAAATGGCCAAAATGTTACAAAAATATATGTTAATATAACTAAATAAGAGTTTTTTTTTATTTAAGTAAAATTTTTTTAATGGAAGGCGGCGCAAGGTGTATGTTATACCTGCATTACTTAGAAGTCAGGCGTGTAGACACAATACTATGCGCCGTGTTTACGTCAGACCATTCAAGGAATGCCGGAAGCCAAATCTCTTTTTTTTACGCATAGTCTGTTGCGTTTTTTAATATCTCACGTAGACAAATAAATATAGACTGTTTTTTCTTCAACAATGACTGGCCATACGTGCTTGAAATGCAATATATTGTGGAATAACACTTTCACTTTTACTTTGTGTTTTTAATGTTTAATGTTATCGAAAGTAGAAAAGGTACGTTTTAGACATCAGGAAACATTTTTGGTTCCGTGTATCTATAGTCAAACTTATGTCACGGTTGCTCAATCTACTACTATCCTTTAATCATATTTTGTTGAAATTTTATTTTTTACACACATTTCTTTATTGAGTAATATTACATTTTGTCACATTTAAGTACATTGGTAATATTGGATAGCTCGTTGACACTATGCAAAATAAATAAAAATAAATAGAACAAAAAAAATAATGCTAAATTTAAATGTATACATATTTTTATTTTATTATTACTATTATTTATATTTGCTTCCTTCATTATTATATTTTATTTTGTTTTTATTTCACTGTATATTATTTTTAAATTACCTTTTGTATAATATATAAAATCTGGCAATATAAATTTGGTGTGAATGTGCTCTCTGAACTATATTATAAATGTCCTTTATTGAGACAGGTAGTAATATTTATCAATAAAAAAGTAATCGAGTTAAAAAAAAAATGTTTACAAACAAAACGAAACTAAATATAGTCATACGTTTATATAATATTAACAAAATTCATTTTCTTAGTTGAACTCTTAGCCAAGCCTTTCGACCTCCACTCGTGTTAGGGAAACCAGGACTCAAGGTGATCCCAGCGTCTCTCATTCAGCCGCATTGTTAATATTAAGTACCTGTGGAGACTGAGCAGAGGAATGAAATTTTAGAGATAGTTTCGATTCTCAGGGTATTATTGCCGGGCTGGTGTGTATATACAACGCGATAATACATTGCAAAATAAACCTCAATATATAAATACTATAAACTTAAATGATGTAGAGATGGTTGACCGTTGATATAATATAAGATGGAGTTGATCTGGGGGTGCGGACCAATAAATACTAAATTAAACAAATAGTATTATTTCATTTTTGCCGACGTTTCGACCCACTTTGAGGTCTTCATCAGGGCTAAAAAAGATACAAAACATGGTGAAAATAAAATAAATGAATATAAGTAGATATAAAATAAGAAGAAGTTGTCTGATATCATCTTTTTATTTCTGTATCAGACAACTTCTTCTTATTTTATATCTACTTATACTCATTTATTGTATTTTCACCATCTTTTATATCTTTTGTAGCCCAGATGAAGACCTGCAAAGTGGGTCGAAATGTCGGCAAAAATTAAATAATACTATTTGTTTGATCAACTCCATCTCATATAAACTTTTTTTTTTTTTTTTTGACTTGATTCTTCAACTCACACCTATCAGAAGTTCCGACAATCAGCGAGTGTGATGTCAAGATGAAGAGATTGGTCTTGGAATAGGCGTGAGAGAGAGGAGTACCCAGCGGCGTCCTTCCTGTCTTGAGCGTAATATTTCTAGTTAGTGGAGGAGATCCCTCATCCAGCTTCTTTTAAGCCTCCTTCGGGTGCTATCGGGCATGTTAGTTGTGGCCATGCCTCGAATCAATGAGTTTGTATGTCCGTGTAAGTTATTATGAAATCGTTTGTAGTATGTTCATATGTGGTCGTTAAACTTAAATACATTTTTATGACAATTGTCCCTCAGTTTTTTACCAAAAAAAGATAAATAAGACTTTTATTATTAACACTTAAAAAGGGGTGAATGGTGAGGAAAAGAATAAAGATCTGAGCGTATGCGGCGTTAACACTAATTGCTAAAAAAAAACATACTTTTTCTACAAATTTATTGTCCTAATAGAATTTCTATTTGAAGTAAAAAAAAAATTCCTTTTTTTTTTTTAATATCACTCCTTGACTTAAAATGTGCCCACTTCTGATCACTTGTCCAACTTATGGCCTCGGTTTTGTTCTCGGGTGAATTGAAAATATACAGTAATAACCATCGGAGAGGATGGGACCAATGAGAAACCGATGATACGGGCCATAACGGAGAGAGCCGCCCTGCAACATAGATAAGATAAATGAAGCCATGAATTGTCATTGAGTAGGGCAGTTAGTATTCCTGAGGGCCGGGGGGCGTCGGATACAGGTGTCAAACTGAAGAATGCTCCATCGAGCGGAACCAATGTTCCTGGCGCTTCATTGGCCATCGCATCGGCCAATCGGCTAATTCATTGCTCCAATGATGACTTGCATATATAACGAAAGAGAAAATTTTATTTTAAATCTATATACATAAAATTTGTAAAGTTGCAGTTTTAGAAAACTTTTTGTCTGTCGGTATGTCCGCATTGCAACGAAATTTTGTCAGGGGTAAGCTCAGCAATATCTTATTGAAATTGTTTTTTCTTTGTTTTCTTATAAATATAATTTCTTGTTCATAATTTTCATTTCCTTTAACAGTTATTTAAACCAATAGAAATAAGTAAATTCATCATTAGTATTAATAATAGCCAGTTTTATTTTCTTCTTTTTTTTCAGTTTGTTTTCACGTTTTATATATATATATATATATATATATATATATATATATATATATATATATATATATATATATATATATATATATTATATTGCTTTTTTAAGGTTTGAGTATTTATTACTGAAGATGGGTTGTTATCGACATGAAAATTTTAGGATTATTTTTGAAATTCGGGAAACTTGAAATTGGTATGTAAAACCTGGAAGTCAGGGAAATCGGTTGGGAAACCTGGAAATTTAACTGTATTTCCTCGCTAATGTGGTTTCTAAACCGATTGCTTTTACAAACGTTTATAAATAGGTTTGCTCGTATCCGTTGTACAATGAAAATTTATTTCATTAAATGAAAGTGATAAGTAAAAAAAAAAATTCTGTCTCTGAATTATTTGTTCGTTTCATAATAAAAAATAATAAATAAATAGATTTTTTTATTTGTTTTCGGGCGACCCAGACAAATGGAGTTGAGTTCAATACACATACATTCATCAGAATATTCATTAATATGATATACAAAATAAAATTTGTGTGTTTGTGTTTGATATGACAATAAACAAAACAATCTTTCTTTTGAAAATTAAAATATAATGCTTAGTCCTAATATATATGTTCGTTTCATGTAAAATGTCAGTTTTCACATAAAAGGTTATTTAGATTAACAACTTTATAAAAACAATTCATTTTTTTAAAAACTATTTATCCTCATTTTCTATACATTTTACCTTACATGTTATCAACATTTCAATCCCAAAACCGAAACGGTTTTGTGTAGAAATGAAGTCAGAAAATGCGTGTTTGACCTGAGAATCATTTTCAAAAATTTTATCTTTAAGGAAATCGTCTAAATTTTTAAACATATGGTAATTTGTTGGAAATAAGTCTGGCGAACAAGATGTGTTGTAGAACTTCAGAACACAGTTTTTTTACTTTCTTGTGAAAAATGACGTCTGGCATTGTCCTGTAAGTAGTATTTCCAAAAACGGTCTTGGTCTAGGCGCCTAACTATTGCAAGACCAAGATCAGAACTATAAAAAAAATCGATTTTTAAATAAAAATTAAGGCAAAATAGTTACTAATACTCGGAAATCTTAGTTACTATATGTTAATTGGTATAACCAATATACTTTTGCATTTAACTCCTTTAATTTTTCATTCGAGCTTCGTTAGGTTTCTCTTATCTAAAAAATTGCAGTAATATCTTCATAGTAATAAGCTAGTAAGTAACTGCAAGACACTTGCGCAAGGCCAACACCATGATCAAGACTGAGTTTGCAAGACCAAGTCTCGTCTAGGTCTCGGACAACTCTACCTGTAAAGGTATAGAATCCTTACGATTAACCAATTTAGGTTGTTTTTTGACTAGCTTTTGATGCATTATGTCAATACCACAGTAGTATAGTGTCGATGTGATCGTTTCACTTCTGGGTAAAAAGGACAAATGAATTATTGCTGCCTTAACATTAAGAACATTAAGGTCTTTATGGATTATTTTATTTGTGTCAAAGTAAGGAGCATTGAGGATTTTACGAAGGATTTTGGATTGTATATGAGAGAAATTTGATGGTTTAGTGGAACCTCATAGCTCAACTCCGTAAGTTCAAATAGATCTTATTATAGTCATGTATATGAGTCTTTTGTAATTAATTGGAAGTTTAGAGCGTTTGTCAAGTAAGTATTGGAGTAAGCGCAAATGTCTAGCTGTTTCTTGTCGTTTCAGTCTCGCATGAGGATTCCAAGTTAGACGTTTGTCCAGGTGGAGTCCTTGGTAATAGATTTGTTCAACAGGGATAAGTGGGGTGTTATTAAAGGATACTATAGGGCAGGAAGTCATAGTTTTACGACGAAGGGTAAAGGTGATTTGATGGGATATATTGGAATTTATTTTAATCTCTCAGTTTTGACACTATTCTTCAAGGATTGTGATGTGCAAATTTTTAACTTATTTTCTAATGTGAAGAACCATTTTTTAATGTTTAATTGGTTGTGTAAGGTTAGTCTGTGGTTATGATATTTTTTAAAAATGTTTGTATCATCAGCAAAGCTGTCAATGTTTTGGACTGTTAATTGTCAATATTCGTGTAATATTAAGTTAAGGGACCAGTATTGATCCTTGAGGTACTCCTGCCAATATTAGTCGATTTTGTAATTAATTTATATCATCCCCTCGTCATTATTAATAAAATTTTACAAGAAAGTTATTGTATTTATAATATTTTCTAAGTTTTAATAAGAAACTCTGAAGACAAGTTTTCCTTTGACAACTTTTAGGAATCGTTAAGTACACCTCTGAATTCTCAGAACCAAGCACAATAAGTCTGTCAACTGTTACTCGGAAACTTACACGGTCCTAGGAACATTGCCCTTCCATCTTTGTTAGTTTGAAGTTTTTTTTTTTTTAATTTATTGAATTTTATAACAATTTGTCACTTGGACAAGTTTGAAGTTATTAAGAAGAGAACAAGAAAGTTGTACTTATCAAGAAAAAAGAAACTCGGTTTATTATCAACTAGCAGGCCCGTGCGAAAAATTCGCACAGCATATTGTTATCAAATGCCACATTAATAAGAAAATAAAATAACGCAACCTATCAAAAGATAAAGAAATCAAATGTTACTGGTAAATATAATCGACAAATAAAACAAAAATTTATTTAAATCTTCATTTTTGTTTGAAATCAACATGTTTACAAATTTCAGTAAGTTGTATATTTGCTAAAAATCGTCCGATTTCAATGATTTTTTTTTCCTTTTATAAGGAATTCAGTAATCTTTTATATAATCATGAGCATAACCAAGGGAAAAGTGTGTAATTTTTTAGTTATTCGCAAATAAAGTTTGTTTTCTTTTATAACTTGTTTGCCTGAATTTTCGGGATGATTGGAGTATTTTGTCCGCCTGAAGGAGAAGGAAACCTTCGAAATTGTTGGCTCAATCTTGGGATTTGGTGAACAATTGACAATGATAGGGCTTGCCGATCAAAAACACCATCGATAAATAATATAAACTCCTCTCTCGATCATAGAGACCTCAAGTCGACGAAATGAGACAAGTATTCAATGACAGTACTACAATTAATGTAAGCTGTGTGGATGCGAACCCTATGCCTTGCGTTATCTCGAAAATAGTACGTTTTTGGGCTTAAAAACGCAGGATCCGATAGTTCCGGAGGAGGTCTACAGACCTACCAATGTTCCAGTATTGAAGCTTAGCAAAATGTTTGTATCGACTTTATTTATTTTAGAAAGAAAAACAAAAGTGGAGAATACGATTCGCTAACCACCCGTGAAATTCTGAATCCAACGGTACCCCATTCATGGTATTTGAGCATGACGAGAGCTTATATTTGGTACAAAATCGATTTCGAGCCTTACTGTATTAATATATGTACGGATATTATGTGGTATTGTCCTTACTAATAGATATTATTGCTAATTAAAAAGAAAACAGGAAGTTATAGGTTTACGAAGAATGGTAAAGGTGATTTGGTGGGATTTATTGGAATTTATTTTAATCCTCCAGTTTTGACAGCATTCTTCAAGGTTTGTGATGTGTGATTGAAGAGTTTGGGATGCAATTGATGGATCATTATTAAGTGTTTGGAAAGATCTATTATCAGGATACGTGGTGATGATAGTGTTGGGATATTAGCTATAGTCATTTCATATGATCAACCAATACTAAACACTAATAAGATAAAAAAAATGAGTATAAGTGATTGCTTGACGAAATAAAAGAAAAATAACATTTTCATTTAAAAAAGTTAAATAATAATCAAGAAATCGATCGGTTACTGTGCTTTTTGTCGCATTCTGCCCTTAGTCGAAGGGAAAGCCACTCTGGTGGCCTGGAGAAATGCCCTGTAGTAAAAAAAAAAAAATGGAGACGATGGCCCAGGAGGTCGAAATAGATAAGGAATTTCAATTGGTGACAGTGCCGGAATAATTAAATACTTGGTTCGGGAGCGGCCGGGGATAAAACTGACAAACCTGGGCAAATTAGTGGGTCTGTTCTCCCTCCGGGGGGACGGGGAGATGTATTCCATTCCCACCCTTGTTTTGAAAGATTTGTTTTATTTTTTTTAATTTCCTTCCTTTTTTTTAATTAAAGGAGGATGGTTGAAAGCTGGAATGCCCATAGGGAAACGGAGCTTTTTTATTCAACGTTTTTGTAAACGCTCTTAGTCTTCCGCTTCCCTTAGAGTAGCATCGGTAAAGCCTATAAATTGGTATATTTTGGTTAAAATAAATAGATAAATAAAAATTGTTCAAGGTGAAACTGGTTGAAAATTGGATTTTTATTGCATGTTAAATAAATATGTATTGATGTGTGTGTGTGTATATATATGGGACTGAAGTATCCTTGCGGCCTAACGCGCTTGCAATAGTTAATCCAAGATAAACAACGCCGAGCGTGGCTAGCTAGCACTTATTCAACGTTTTTGTAAACGCTCTTAGCTAGCACTTGGATGAGTGACCGCCCACCAAGAAAAGCCACACTGCCCGAGATTCCTCCCCTCCCCCCTGAGTATCTGAGTATGTGGGACCCGTCAGCCTACTGGAGGCAACTCACACTGACCTAGCTTACGATTGATGACCCTACCCCGTACTTTAAATCAGAAATCGGGATGTTGTCTTAGAGCCCACACTCGCCGTCAAAGATCTTCATGGTCTGTAGCGCCAACCGAAAAAATTAATAAATAAATAAATATATATATATATATATATATATATATATATATATATATATATATATATATATATATATATATATATTTTACTGTATTTCAGTGAAAGGTATTTTATTTCTAATTATCTTCAACATACTTCTCGCTTTGTGTATATGTATACTGTATTTTATTTTCTCTTCTCCTAATCTTTACGCATAATCACTTAAATATCTTAGGGAACATATGTATATCATTATTTGTTTTTTTATATTTTTTTTGTTTTAGTTTTTACAATTTCTTTCCCTACATATTAACAGTTATTATTATTTTTTTTAATTTTTTATATTCCATCACTACAATGCTTTACCTATAAAATAGATTTTACTTTCCTTTCTAATTTCATTCAGTGATTATTATGCAATTATTTTAGTTCCAATATTGTAGTACTGAACTGAACCCCTATTACCCAACTGTCCTCGTTAATTTATCTTAAGAGCTTAATTAATACTTAATGTATTACATGTATTTTGTTGTTATTCATTGTAATAAGTCTTTTGACCAGATTTATAGTTAATATATATGAACAATACTGTTATTCTAAAGGGACCTAGTCCCAGAATAAAGATTATTTTTCTATTCTATTCTATATATATATATATATATATATATATATATATATATATATATATATATATATATATATATATATATATCAATGAATATGTGAAGATGTGTAACATAAAAAAATAGTTTTAAAAAATGTGACAAATATTTGATTTTTGGCAAATTGTGCCAAATCAAAAAAATGAAGTAAAGATAAAGATTGCTCTGATGATGGGAAAATTGTCCCGAAACGTGAGAGACAACAAATGTAATAAATAAAATTGATGAAAATTGGAAGTATTATTGCCTTATTATGAAAAAATTATTAGGCTTCCTAATAAAAAAAGAAAAATGAGAAGATAAATATATATGTACTTTTAATAATTTATTGAAAGCTAAATCAAATTTCAGTAATCAAATCAGATAGTTGAGCCATGTGGCACTTATGCCTTGGGATTCCATTCCCAAATGCCTGCTCGATGATCGATCTGGTGGAAGATCTCGTCTGATATGGCAGGACGAACTGGAAGACATCCTGAAAACGATGGGAATCCGTAGATGGAGAAGCTCGCTCGAGATAAAGAAGAGTAGAGAAAAATAACAAGAGAGGTTCTGGTTCTTGTAGGACGGTAGCGCTAAATAATAATAAATAAATAAATAAATCAAACTTCACAAAAGTAGAGCACAATCTGCATTAAAACTAGAATATTGCTTCACAAAGACGAGGACGAAGAAGAAGAAATAAAGCTCTACTTTATGACTAGATTCTTTTCCTTATTTCGTTGAGTAAGGCCATTGAAATATACTACCGAGAATCGTTGACTTTTTTCGAGTGCTATCACAAAACAAAACATCACCCGTTTCGAGGAAAAGTTTTATTAGGGAAATCGTTGATGTTTTTCGACTCTTGGTTTTCTGGAGTTAGTGTTTTTTTGTCGTTTTGTCAGATTAAACAAAATGAATTCACTACCTGATGCTTGACATGGAATAAAATAATTTCTGAATAAATAATATTTTTAGAATTTTCGGTTCAGGCACGTGGAGCGCTCTCTTACTTCTAAATGTTATAAAAATTGTATTTAATCATTATAATCTTTCCGATTCTAATATCCAGAGCATTAAAATGGTATTTGGAAACCGACCTTGCACCATAAATGCTTGCCAGTGGCAAACAATAACTGTCTCACATTATAATTATTTTTTTTACTTTCACTTACCTATATACGAAATATATAGAAAAGGAAAGTATTGCGATCGTGAAAATTTTCGAATCTCAGTTTTCAACGGAAAAACATGTTATGGGATCCCTGAGTTCAAATAACCAAGTCCCGCAAAGTGGTCTGTGTGTATGTGTGTTAACAGTCAAAAACGAAAAGTTGAACGAAAGTGAAATTGCATATTTAATGTTTTTAGTTATATATTTGGGACGTTATAGCAACTTTTTCGTCAAAATCGGCTAACTGGAAGTGGCACTTTATATAATGGACTAAATACATTTTTACGATTTTCTCCAAAACGGCTTTAACGGTTTTTATTAAATTCATCATCAGTGTAAAATTAGCCAGTTTTAAATAAAATGTAGGGTTTATTCTGATTGATGTTCTCTAACAGGGATTAAATGGCTAATTTTCAACATTATCTTCCCTTAAAGTACCTTTGATTTTTTTTCCCAATAATTGACCATTTCACATTTTTCTCTAATATAAAAGATAGTTAAATATAAAATATTAATGTATTTGATAATTAACTAAAAGCGAAATGAGAGATCGAACGAAAAATAGTCGTAATTGATGAACCTGAAGCAAATGAATACGTCGTAAACCATTGACTTCATTTTCTATAGTTTCTTTTAACAATACTCCACTTATCCCTGTTGAGCAAATCTGCTCCCTAGGACTCCACCTGGACAAACGGCTAACTTGGAATCGTCATACCAGACTGAAACGACAAGAAACCGCTCGGCGTTTTCGATTACTTCAGCACTTACTAGACAAACGCTCTAAACTTCCAATTAATTACAAAAGACTCATATACATAACTATAGGAAGGCCTATTTGGACATGCGGAGTTGAGCTATGGGGCTCCAATAAGCCATCGAATTCCTCTTGTATCCAATCCTTACAATCCAAAATCCTTCGTAAATTCCTCAATGCTCCCTACTTTGTTACATATAAAACCATCCATAATGACCTTAATGTTCCTTTTGTTTTAGATCTGGCCTAATCTAGATACTTATCCTTCCATAATAAACTTCAGAATCATCCCAACGCTCTCGTTTCTAACCTTGCTTCCTCAACAATTCCTGATAACCCTCCGAGGCGTCTGAAAAGAAGATGGCCCCGTGATCTTCTAATGTAGACTATCATTAGAGTGCTACCATTGGGTAGTTAATCAGGACGTGTTTTCACGTCATTATATGTCCAAATTTATTAGATGTATTTTGTTTTATACAGTTGTAAATATTATTTAGAAAAAAAATATATTCAGTTATACGTGATATTATACTCCCTCTACACTTACTCTAAGACTGAAGCTTTATAGTGTATTTTAGGCCATTTCTTTTTCTTTTGAGAATTTTGGGCGTGACTAGTTATTCCATATCATTCTTAATGATTAATATCCAAAAATAAATTACTAATCCACCATCAATGACAATATAATCCTATGGCGGGGGAGCAGAAGTCAAATGAGGCATAGAAAGAGCATTCCAGTTTGAATTGGCTGTATACAATGAGCCGGAGTGTAAAGCAACCCACTCGCCGACTCCAGCACCCGGTCGAGATTAAATTCAACACTAACTAACCCCTCCGCTAACGAACGCCCAATGGCGGCAAATATTTGTACTTGATAATAAGGGCCAAAAACATCTCTGTGATATCCCTCTAACTTTTTAAAAGGACATATCGTTAGCCTGCTAAAATGAAAAAAATAATCTTCTTGACACAACTTTAACAATAATCGTTATAATATACTTAAATATATTTTAATTTGTTCTTAATTGTTAATTGGTTGACTGTCGTGGATAATGAAGAAAAGAATAGTTGGGGTGCTCAGTCAAAAAGGAAGGCAAAAAATAAATTATAATATTTATTTTTTACATATGCTGACGTTTCGACCTGAAGTTCAGGCCTTCATCAGGGCTAAGAAAATAACCAGATAACAAGGTATGAGAAACATAAGTAATGATGGTAAAAAAATATAATAAAAAATGAGAAAATAAAATAAAAAAAATTATTAGAAAAATAAAATAGATAGATATAAAGTAAAATGAAATTGTTAGAATAATGACTAAGAACTAAGAGATAAATAATAAAAACTGTTACATAGTGTGGAATGATGAAGTAGGCATAATCAAAAAGGGCTGACAAAAGTGTTACATTGGGAATCTTAGAATAAAATGTAAAAACATAAAAAAGAAATATAAAGTTATATAAGAAATGAAAAGAAAATAAATAGTAAAATAAAATAAATAGTAGTTTTTTAAAATAAATAGTAGTTTTTTTTATTTTATTTTCTCATACCTTGTTATCTGGTTATTTTCTTAGCCCTGATGAAGGCCTGAACTTCAGGTCGAAACGTCGGCATATGTAAAAAATAAATATTATAATTTATTTTTTGCCTTCCTTTTTGACAGAGCACCCCAACTAACTATTCTTCTCTTCATTAATTTGTTCTTGTGTGTGTGCGTACAGGGAGTTTCGAAAATATAGGGAAATATTTATAGGTGTGTTAGCAGACACCTCAATAGCTACAATAAACTTTATGTAAACAATGGTCCGATTTTCAGCAGAAAATTTTGGATAAAATAGGAAGTTTTGTATTTGTTTTTTCAAGTGTTACTTTTTTTTATCAATACGAAACAATAACTAAAAAAATATTGACGTAATTGACAATTGCTCAGTTATAGACTGGACAAAATATATATCTGATAAATATAGAATTTGTAATTGTTAAAACCGTTTAAAGAAGATTTTTGAGCTTTTTGAAGTTATGTTAAAAAAAAATATATATTTGTGATGTTTTTTATCTCCCCGCAAATATACGACACATACCTCACTTTTAGGAAAAGTGTCTCCTTTAATAATCTTTTTTAACTCCATATTAATTAAGCTATAAGTGTGGGTTGATGGTTGGTTCTAGTGAATAATTGAAGAGATGATTGGTTTTGGTGCTTGGTAAAAAAAAAAAAAAATTATATTTACTTTTATTTTTGCCGAAGTTTCGGCCCAAACTTCAGGGCTGAGAAAAAACAGGACTAAGATAATAAACAGATAAGAAAATAACAGATACTTTATTAAACAGCTGAACTTCCGTTTCTTTCCGAATTTTTTTATCGTTATTTTATATTTAATTCAATTTTATTCTAGCTACATTTTTTAGACTATACCTTTCACCTACATATTATTATTTTCTTTTTAATGTTAATAGTTTATCATACCCAGTATTATTCTGTTTTTTCTTAGCCCTGATGAAGGCCTAAACATTGGGCCGAAACGTGGGCAAAAATCAAGCATGACTGCAATTAATTGTTGCGAAGCTTTTATTTCTGTTTTTATTTCTATGATATGGGATGTATTTTAATAAACCTAATTGCCTAAACACGCATTTTATTTTATTTTTTAAGTAATTCGAAAAAGTCTGATTTTTCTAATATTTTATTCCGATAAATCTGTTATAAACTGTGTTTTTCATCCGAAATTATATATATAATATATGGAATAAGATTAGATGGTCGATAGCCTAGAGAGTGCCACAGGAGCCCTAAAGCTGATCTATGTGATTGCTGACTTGAAGTTTTTTTTTTTTTTTTAATTTCTTTATTGAGTATTATAACAATCTGTCTGTTGGACATTGGTTATAGTGAGGTAGGATGACATTCACACCATATGTACAAAAAAATAAAATAAATAGAACAAAATAATAATCAAAAGTATATACAATAGACAATAAAATAAAATAACCTAAAAAATAAGAAAATTAAAACTAAGGAAAAAAAAACAAAAAAAAAAACACATGCATACCTATATACAATCAGACGAGGGAACTCCAGGAGAACCCTGCGCTACTCTCCCAACCGCGTCACTGGTACTAAAGCCAGCGGAGATTGGTCGAGAGCACACAATGACTTGAAGTAAGTGCTTAAACTGGTTTAGTGGCAATTGAAATGTTGAAAGAGTCGTATTTTCTGCTGGTGTCCATTTCATTTTAATTCTTCTCCCAACGATAACTTTAACAAATTAAGCAACAAAAAGAAAACAGTCCATCCAAAATCTTACGATTCAATTCGACGAATGGTGAGGATTGTATTGAAGCAGGAAACAAAAAATATACACAGAGACAAGGTGGAAGGGAGACGTTATGGATGTTTGATGGAAAACCCGATCCCAGCAGACCTACCAAGAAGAGATGCAGTAGTCTGCTTCCGCCTGGCCATTGGTCACGACTATCTACAAGGTCATCTCCACAAGATAGTTGTGGCTGAGGATCCTAGAGGTAAATTATGTGAACAAGCGGAAATTGATGCAGACCACCTAAACGAATGTCCTGCTTTGATGGATATAAAGAATCAAACATATGTAAATGATTATATAAAAAAATCAAACTTACACTGGGCAGCAAGATGTCGGATGGTCGAATTACCAATGACTATGGCATAAGAAAAAAATGAAAACATAAAAAAAAAAGTAAAAATAAAATTATTTTAACACTCTCTAAATAATACTCTCTGATATTAAACATAGTCTCTGCAGGTGCTTGCAGATCTGAATATTATTTTATGAATGGCTCGAACTGTTTTCTGTTTTTTTTCGTTCCGTTAGCAGCGGAGTTTATCATCCTCGGAATTAAATTTGGAGGGCTGGCAGAACCGCGCTAGCTCAAGGGCCAAACTTCTCGAGGAGTATATTGTTTGATTAAAACTTTTCAGAGTTTTTATTCGTTTGCTGTTCACCTTAAAAGCCGTTTTCTGTATCCTCGCCGTCCCCCCTCTCCACCTTTCAGAATTAGCATTACTTTTTTTTTAACAAAAAAGAAAATATATGAGTTTTTATGAGGATTGTCTAACATAAACAATGGCCCCAACGACCCCAGAAAATAAATTAACGTTTCCTCTCCCATTAATTTTGGAACACATTAAAAAAAAAAAAAAATACTTTGATAAACCTAGTCCTTATATATGCATCTTCGATACCTGAATAATAACCAGAAGTTTTGAGAGATTTGATAGAAAAATGCTCCGGACGATAACCTTGAGTAGAAAAACCTAAAGAACTGTTTTCAGAAACTGCTGAATCAAATTTCACAATATGAAGAGAAGGAGGTTAAGATAGGTGGAGTTTGCTTCGAGCAATATATCAGGAAGCCTCTACACGATAAAGAATGCCTAAATTGTAGGCAAGAGACCACGTACAATTTGTTGAATCCTGTACGTTTGTGCATAAATAATTTAGTTCTTTTTAAGTCCCTTTTATTCATAAATGTGCAAATGAAACTCTGAGTACCGAACACCAAACATTTTACTCAAATTGAATAATTATTGGGAATTCAATCCCTACATCAGTTAATTGTTTGACATCAACTGAAGTAGCAATTAAATACTTTAATACTAAAAAAAAGTCAGTATTTGAGTAATATACTCGGTACTCAGTAATCTGAGTAGCATATGCCCATCTATGGTTTCACTGCTGTTACACGTTTTAATTTTCTAATATTTTTTTCCACAATTTTATTTCTTGTAAAAATTATATTTTGTATGTTACTATAAATTAAGGGCGTGCAATGCTATGATAAAGTCAGTTCTAATATATGGCTGTGACACTTGGTCACTATCCAGCTTTCGTTTTTTTATTTATTTAGAAATATAATAATCTGTCACGTAGACAATAATTATAGTGAGATATGAACACTCATGAACAGTCACACCATATATACAGAAAACAAAAAATTAAGAAAAGTAAAATAATAACTAAATAATAATCAATAAGTATATACAATAAAAGATCAAATAACCTAAAGATAAGTAAATTAAAAACATCAATCATATCTGTATACAATATATACAATCAGGCCGGTAATCACAATCCAGACTTTCCCCTCCAACTATAGAGGGAAAAGCAGGACTCCATAAGATCTCTGCATAACTCTCTCAACCGCGTCACTGGTGCTAAAGCCAGTGAGATTGAGCGAGAGAACCACCATTCTAGAAAAAATTATTGGAAAATTCGAAAAATAAATCCTTCGCACGATAACTGGAGCTATCTGGGATCACAGTACTAACACATGGAGAAGAAAGACCAATAAAGAACTGTTTACAGCAAATTAAAAATGTCCGTCGAAGTGTATTCCATACTCCTAACAGAAAGGGAAAAGGAAAGTTCTAACGTAACTCAGCATTAACAATAGAAATGTTAAATTATCGATAAACTTGATATATTACGTTGGTGTAGTTGTTTGTATATTTTTATTTATCAACCCACATCTTTAAAAAAATATTAACAATCAATAAATGTGCTATTGATAATGAGTATTAGCATCGGCCAGCTTAAGGAAGAGAAGTGCCCAGTGGCATCCTTACCAGTTTTGATTTTAGTAAAAATATTTAATACTTAATAGTTGACCGTTGCATTATTAAGGAAGAAGATGGCCCGGGGTGGCGGTCATAAATAGAATAAACTGGAAAAACTATTCTATTAAAAGCCAACGTTTCGACTCGACTTTGCAGGTCTTCTTCATGGAGTTGTGATCAGCAAAGAGTTTCATTTAGAACTCTGTTCACGTATGTGGTCATTAAAATTGTGGCATGTTTAGTTATTTGTGTAAAGTAATATTGCTGACGTATCGTGTAGCTTTCTTATAGTTTTGAAAATTTTTAACTGAAAAATTATGTGGGTCGTTTTGGTTGTCTCTTATATCAGTGAAGCGTAAGTCCAATTGAGATCATGTAGATAAATGTTTTAGATTTACTTTGGAACCTCTTGTGGAAAGTGAGTATAATAATCGTCTGAGGTTTAACGTTGTTTTGTTTTGTTTATATTTGAGCCCTATGTCATTTTCTTGTATTATAGTTTTATATAGTTTTTGATACATATAAATGGAGAAGTTTTACGGAATAGTTACATCAATGAAAAAAAAAAATGTTTCCACCAGTTCAATAGACAGAAAACAGAACTAAATATAAATTTTAACCCTAGCTGGATGATTAGGAATCCAACGTTACCACTGGCTCGACAATTAATTAAACGGTAAATAATATCATTAATGCACATTACTGTGTTCCAGGTACGCAGCATGCTGCCCGGGGCAGGTTGTGGTCAGCTATCGCCCCGCGCCTTAATTATATATTTTCATCAATTCCTCATTTAATATTTAATGTATGATAATACGAACAATTGTGGTCTGTCCGGAAAATGATTTGGATATCTCTTGCAGTATTTAGAATTAACAATTTTGAAATCTGTTTGCGTACTCGTTTACATCAGGAATTAGAAAACACGAAATTTCTAGCAAAGAAGAAAAAAAAAATCTAGAAGAGTGAAACAGTCCAGAATCACCCAAAAAAATGTTCCGCTCCATTACAAAGATGTTGAAAGACGCGGTATAAAATAATGGCCTGCCTAAAAGGTATTGAATTAAATTAATAGTATTTAAAAGTTAATAAGAAGTGAAGTGTATCGTTTTGTCTGTGAGGTAAAATTATCCATTTTTATTTTATTAATTTCTTTAAAATAATAACGGTTGAATATTCTAATTTTATTCAGGTTGTACATATTTTTTTTAAAACTATTTGTTCAAGATATTTACAACTGTATTACAATATAAATACATATACAATACAATATAAATACAATATAAATACCCACAGATAGCACTCTAATAGTCATCTTCTTTTCAGACGCCTCGATAGACGGTATCGAAGAGGAAGCAAGGTTAGAAACGAGAGGATTCGGATGGTTATAAAGTTTATCATGGAACGATAGGTATCTGAATTGGGCCAAATCGGAAACATATGGAACATTAAGGTCATTATGGATTATTTTATTTGTGACAAAGTAAGGAGCATTGAGGATTTTACGAAGGATTTTGGATTGTAAGGATTGGATACGAGAGGAATTTTATGGTTTAGTGTAGCCCCATAGCTCAACTCCATTAGTCCAAATAGGTCTTAGTATAGTCGTGTAGTCTTTTGTAATAAATTGGAAGTTTAGAGCGTTTGTCTAGTAAGTATTGGAGTAAGCGGAAACGTCGAGCAGTTTCTTGTCGTTTCAGTCCTGTATGAGTGTTACAAGTGAGACGTTTGTCCAGGCGGAGTCGAAGATGTACATATTTAAATTGAGATTAAAAATGAATCTCTTGAAGATTTTCTGGTTTTTATTTGTTTACTGTAAACATTCAAGTATTTTTTAATTCTGCGGGGTGTTTCAATTTCACTTTGATCCACTTTATGTAATCACGATTTGCATTATTTATGGTGAAGAAAAAGACCCGAAACAAAGAGGATTATTATTTTGATCAAAATTAAGACGTGGAAGAATGAATGAAACGAAGGCGCTTAAGTGATGTTATCAAAGATGGCCGATTTTTAATGAGCCTCTGCTTGTTTAGTAAGTCGTCTTCTGTTTCAATCATCTCTTTTTTTAACTCATTTTCTGCAGATTGTATATGATTGAGGGACTAAGTTATTACTGTTACTTTCACAGGCGGATTTACAGGAGGAGGGTTTTCGGGCTGAAGCTCCTCCCAAAATGATAAAATGTAACCATGTTTTATGGTAAGAAAAATAAAAAAATTATGTCTTGAAGTATTATTGCTCGTTTAATTACATTTAATAGGACTTCAAGAATCACTTAAACACCATTTCATATAAATAGTTATTATCTTTCTGTTTTTCTAAAGTAATTATCGTTATATGTATGAAAAAAAGCTTCCGGGCTGAAGCCCCCTCCCACCACCAAAAAAAAAATTAAATCCTGGATCCGATAGTGCTTACATTAATGCTTATGTAATCTTCAATCCCCTTTTCATTCATTAATTTGTTTCTTAGTTATTTGGCAATGATTACTTCCAATTCGCAACAATTGAATAAATATATTCAAATATATATACAAATATATACAAATATGTTGTATTATCAAAATTGCATGTTTACAAGTTTACGTTTTGGAATATTTACTCCCATCTTCAGAACCACAATCGCAATGATCTTGTGGATGCAAGGCTTAAAAATAATTTGCTCCATCGTCAGTTTCTAATTCATGTTATAATAATCTAGGTATATAATATGCCATTCATATCAATTAAATTTTGTTAAATTAAATAAGTTTTACGAACAAAAAGACTATTCTTTAAATTATAAACCAAACATTTTTGGTTGTTTCTTCAGCATACTTGTTACTTAGCTAAAAATATTGAATGCTCTGAGAGTTAGATGTTGATATTTGCGGTTTGTGTGATGTTGCTAGAAAAAAAGTGCAACTGCTGTCGAAGTTTTAAGCAGTTTAACTTGGCTTGCCTTCTAATCTGTGGGCCACCGTTGCAAGGATTACCGCTATGATAATGGCGAGGCCTGTTTTATATGTAAACTACATCTTAGCTTTCAAACTTTTTAAGCTCACTCGCTTAAATTCCAAGCCGGCTCTATCACTCCCGGCTTATAGCTCGTGCTCTCTCGTTCCTGTTGATAATTAAATTCAGAACATAAATCTGAAACTTTCTGAAATATTCTACGATTTATGCGTAATTCAATTCGTTAGACCAGCCAGCAAGTGGACTGAGCGAGACCAGCGAAGTTATGGTCAGAGCATCTCTTATGAGTACTATATTGAAATATATGGGCAAATCTTAGTCAGATTTAAAATAACTACTTTTATAAAAAATATACAGGACAGTCTCGATAATCCGAATACCTTGTAATCCGAACAAGAAAAAAAAAAGTTATAGTTAACTGACGTGAGACTGAATGGAAACGATTCTGTTTCTCGGTAAAAATTACGTGAATTGTATTGTGGTGTATCTAAAAAGAAAACATCAAAACTAGATCGTCATCCAGAAGTTGAAGATCTCTTTATACGTGTTTTTTGCAGCAGACATCACGAGGATGTCCAATCTGTTCAATATATTAGTTGAAAATTCAAATTATTTATTTAATATTTTTAAGAACATATTCTAATGTTAGTAAAGCTTATCTTCATTATTAAAATAACAGTATTTTTTTTATTTCTTAATCATATTTACAACTGTATTAAAGAAATACATTTAGCAAATTTCAACATATGGATATAATGATGTGAAAACACTTGTTGCAAAATTACCCAATGGTAGCACTTTAATGATATATCTACATTAGGAGATCACGGGGCCATCTTCTTTTCAGACGCCTCGGAGTGTTATCAGGATTTGAAGAGGAAGCAAGGTTAGAAACGAGAGGGTTGGGATGATTCTGAAGTTTATTATGGAAGGATGGGTATCTAGATTGGGCCAGATAAGAAACATTAAGGTCATTATGGATGGTTTTATTTGTAACGAAGTAGGGAGCATTGAGGATTTTACGAAGGATTTTGGATTGTAAGGATTGGATACGAGAGGAATTCGATGGTTTAGTGGAGTCCCATAGCTCAACTCCGTAAGTCCAAATAGGCCTTATTATAGTCATGTATACGATTATTTTGTAATTAATTGGACATTTAGAGCGTTTGTCTGGTAAGTGCGGAATTAATCGGAAATTTCGAGCGGTTTCTTGTCGTTTCAGTCTGGTATGAAGCAGTATTTTGATTTTGATTTTTCCTAAAATTTCTTTACACCCATTTTATTTTTCATTATATATGCCATAGAAAGGTGATAAAGGCATTTAATACTTGCTTGGAAGAGAGGAATGGATACAATGTCGACTACCGAAGCTTTGTGTTTTTAAAGAATGAGCGAGATCATACGTTTTCATTAGCAACAAAATTTAAGACCCAACGTAGATCATATGAGCATTTGTTTATTCATATTAGAAACGGCTGAAATCGGATTCAATGTTTTAATTATTAACTTAACTTAAACTTGATGACCACGCCGATTTTATACTTCATACAATAGCACTATCTGATTACCTCAATACAATCGTAATAGGAAAATTCATTACAATTGTAATCTTGTAATCATATAATCAAAATCAATATTATCACATAGTGCAGGCCTTGGACATTCGGCATTCCCGGGCAATGACTTCATGTTCCCTCAAAAAAAATTAAATTTATTTCGTATGGTGTTTTATATTATGGAATATCTGAATTTTTATTCGATATTTCTCTAATACAGTTGCTTTATTGATAGGCTAAAATTAATTATTTTAACACATTTTGTATTTTTTTTAAATTCCAAATAGTGGCGAGGGCGAGGGCAATTGAATCAGTGAGTGCAGAAACCACTTCAGTCACAGATTTCAATTTTTTCAGGAGAGAGAAAAGCCGTCTTAACTTCTCCAAATTTTCAAATATTTGATTTTTTTTCTCTCTTTTATAAAATACATTTATGTTGCTGTAATGCAAAAATTTCCTTATTTCAACATAAATTAGGCTCAGGAAGATTTAAAATTTGATTAGGACTTATGCTGTTTCTGCACTCAACTGTTTTTTTAATGACAGCTGGAAACTTGGAAAAAATCTTGAAGGTTTCTTTATATTTATATTCATAAGTACCATAAATATAAATGGTATTCGTATTTATATTTGTTAATATAAATATACTCATCTATGCTGGTCATACGATCCAGTGGTGGGTGCAGAACCACGTCAGTGACTGAATCATGTTATTTTTGCGCTCAACGATCGAAAAAGACGTCATGTATTTACGGAACTATGTAACAGATTAACGTGGTTCTTGCACTCTACATGCATCTTGCCTATCTAAGCTTATTTTCATCTAAAACGATTTTTGCATTTTTTTTTTTTCTTAAGTGGTTTTTGAACTCAACGATTCAATTGTCCTGATAGTTCCTCTCTAAGGCCGGCACTCTGTAATCACTTAATCAAAATCACTGTGATCGTAATCGTTGATTATGATTTTGCCCATGAATGGTTTGTATTTAACTGATAATTCATATATTTTCGTTTCCTTATACAACAAGAAAACAATATAAATTTTTGGATTATCCAGACAGAACAGGACTGTACTTCTTTTCATCTTGACATCTGAGGCCCCACGTCATCCCTCTGTCGAATATTAGTCCAAGATAGCTTAAAATTTATTTGTTAGCCATTTTTTAGATAATGGAATTTATGAGAAGGCTATTTTGACTTGGCAATCGAATGGAAGATGTAATTTATTATTTTTTTTATTAAAGTATTGAATTTTCAGAGGAAGTTCAACGTTGTATCGTGGCCAAACTACCGGTTGCTATATACGCTAAAACAAACTTGCTACACGGGCAAGGTTTCCTGGCTTCCTGTTGTACACGCTTAGTCACCCCAAAAGCCCCAACTTGGACTTCAACTTACTAGCCCTACTCCACAGCCAAAGTTTTAATCGTGCTACTAGTGTTTATCGCTGTAAATTATCCCTGAAACCTAAGTAAATTTGTCAGAACAAATAAGCGTTTATAATTAGATAAAATCAATAGAATATTATAGGCTTCACTTTATTTTAAAATCTACTGTACTTTGCGTATTAATTATTTAATGGCAAAATTAGTCTAACCGTAAATAACACATTTGTGATTTTCGGTAGTATTTACTAATGCATTCATTCAAACCATCAAAATAACACAAACTTTTTTTTTTTTTTTTTAATTTCTTTATTGAGTATTATAACAATCTGTCTGTTCGACATTGGTTATAGTGAGGTAGGATGACATTCACACCATATGTACAAAAAAATAAAATAAATAGAACAAAATAATAATCAAAAGTATATACAATAGACAATAAAATAAAATAACCTAAAAAATAAGAAAATTAAAACTAAGGAAAAAAAAAAAAAAATAACATGCATACCTATATACAATCAGGCGAGGGAACTCCAGGAGAACCCTGCGCTACTCTTCCAACCGCGTCACTGGTACTAAAGCCAGCGGAGATTGGTCGAGAGCACTTTAGCCACATACACACATGTCTTGAGTGAAGAATCTGGCCATTGCCAGAACTCCAATTTATATAATTTACAAAAGGTCGCGAGGCCACTGCCGTTTCAACCTTCTTGGAGGATTATAGGGATGGGAGATGCTTGATAGGGATTGTGCAAGAGGATTTGGGTGGTAAGTAAGGTTCTGGTGAAATTTGGAGAACTTTTCTGGGATAAGGTCTAGGACAAATGGGATGTTAAGGTCATGATGTAGGGTTTTGTTGGATACATAGAAAGGAGCATCGACTATTGTTCGAAGGACTTTAGACTGGAAGGATTGGATGCGCTTGATGTTAGAAAATTTTGCTGATCCCCACAGTTCTAGTCCGTAAGTCCAAATAGGTTTCAGTATTGTCTTGTAGATCAGTAGCTTGTTTTCAATGGAAAGTTTAGATTTTCTGCTTAGTAGTCGGTATAGTTGGCCGTATCGTCGGTTGAGTTCTTGTCTTTTGAGTCTAGTATGCGGGTTCCAAGTTAGTCTTCGGTCTAAATGAAAGCCAAGATACCGGACTGTGTCTGAATAAGGAAGCTGGATGGAATTAAAGAGTACTGGTGGACAGGAATTGCGTCGGAGTGTAAAAGTAATGTGTTGGCATTTAGATTCATTAACTTTAATGCGCCAGTTATTACACCAGTGCTCAATCAAGGTGAGATGACTTTGGAGATTTAAGGATGCTATTTCGGGATCAGAGTTGGATGATAAGATTGCGGTGTCGTCAGCGAATGTTGCAAGAAAAGTATCGGGATGAACAGGGATGTCAGCAGTAAAGAGGATGTAAAGCACGGGACCCAAGACGCTGCCTTGGGGAACACCGGCTTTAACGGAGTAGATATTGGAAAATTCTGTTCCACAGCGAACTCGAAAGGAGCGGTCAGAGAGGTAGGATCGGAGGACTAGGTACAAGGACTGAGGTAAATGGATTTTAAGCTTGGAGAGCAGTCCGGAGTGCCATACCCGGTCAAATGCCTGTGCAATGTCCAGAAAGGCACCCGAACAGTATTCCTTGTTTTCTAGGGCTGAGGAAATATGATCAACGACTCGGAGTCCTTGTTGAACAGTAGAATGTTGAGAGCGAAAACCAAACTGATGGGAAGGGATATTTTGGGATTCTATAATGGGTAGGATTCGTTTCAAAAGGATCTTTTCAAAAATTTTTGAAAGGATTGGGAGTAGGCTGATTGGTCTATAGGATGTTGAGCTATTGAGAGGTTTTCCTGGTTTTGGGAAAAGGATAATAGTGGAGTGTTTCCATAACAGAGGGAAGTGGGTGGTGCGTAGGATACAATTGTAGATATATGTAAGGAATATGACTGCTTTGGATGGAAGTTGTCGAAGGATTTGAGGTGTAAGGAGATCATGTCCAGGAGCTTTACGGAGGATTAGTTTTTTTAATTGAAATTTTACTTCGGAAGGATGAATAGCTTTTGGGGGCAAGGAAAGTGGGATTGGTGATGTAAGGAGTTCTTCTACTGTTACGGTGTGGGCAGGATGGGATTCCGGATGTGAAATAAATGTATTGGATAGGTGAATGGCGAACTCCTCAGCTTTATCTTCGTCAGATGCTGCCCAGGAGCCATCACCTCGTCGGAGAGGATGGGAAATGCGGTGAGGATTTAGGATTTTTGTTGTGGTTTTCCAAAGGGAATTGTCGCGAGAAGAGAGGGAGGATAGGTAGGAGTTGAAGGATTGTGATCTGAAGGTGGCTAATTCCAGTTTTAATTGTTTGCAGTAGTAATTATAGGAGCAGCGGTCGGTAGGATGTCGGGATCGTTGCCATAATAATCTGGCACGGCGTTTGGTGCGGATTAGGTTAAGGAGGTGTTGGGGTAGAATGGTCTTTATAGGAATTCTGGAGGAGTCTTTTGGAAAGGAGGCAGTCCAGGCGGCTTGTTGGATTGTGGTAGTAAAGGAATTTACGGCACTATCAAGGTCATCGGGAGTTTTGAGGGATATGTTGAGATCAATATTATCGGAGATTATTTGGCGGAAAAGGTCCCAGTTTACTGGGCCCCTAATGAATGACGGTGGAGAAGGTTTGGGAACAGGTTCAAGTGAAACATTAAGGATTAGAGGACTATGGTCAGAGGAAAGTTCATTTAGACGTGTAATGGAACAATTGAGGGGACTTAAGCCGCTGTGGATAAAGAAATCTAGAAGATCAGGATTACGGTTGGGATCTGTGGGCCAGTAGGTAGGAGAGTTGGGGGAAAGGAGGTGAAAACGTTGGGAATTGAGTGCAGACAGCAGGGTTCGGCCACGAGAATTCGTGGTTCTGGAACCCCATTGTTGGTGCTTGGCATTTAGGTCTGCACCCAAGATGAAGTGATGTCCTAAGGAGTCGAGGAGAGAACTGAATTGGGCATTGGATATGGATCGGTTAGGAGGGCAATACGCTGATGCAAGAGTGACCGGAAAGGAGAAGGTTTTTATCACGATAGCGGTGGACTGTAGGAAATCATGTATTGGTAATGGGAGTAGGTGATGGGAGAGGGATTGGTGTACAATTACAGCAGTACCGGCATGTGCTTTTCCGTCAGGGTGGTCAGTACGATATGTCAGGTATTGTGGTATATTGAAGTGCTGTTTAGTGGTTAGTCGAGTTTCAGTAATTAGTGCCACATCAATGTTCTTGTCAAGTAGTAAAGTAGATAGTTCGTCTGTATGATTTCTAACACCATTCGCATTCCAAAGGAGAATGGATATGGGTTTAGGGATGTGAGTCATTTAAGGATTTTTCAAAGGAGGGATGAGGTGAGATACGAGATTCGTGAGGAGTGATATGAGTGGAGTAACAAGGGATTTGAAATCGGTGAGGAAAGATGCTAACAAACTTGTGAGATCTGTTGCATTTGAAGGAGGAGGAATATGAGGAATTTGTTGTTGGTGGTTAGGTATATTAGGATGAAGAGGATTTTGAGGTTGGGTTTGAGGTTGTTGTTGTGGCAGGGCTTGACATTTATCGGTTAAAGTCTTACCTCTAAGTAGTTGGGAGAATGATACATCATTGTTTACAATTCTGGAAGGCTCTCTCTCTCTTCTTGTTCTTAGTGCTTCATCTTGAATCCGGTTTTTCTGGTGTCTGGTTTTGAGATTCTTGTAAATTTGGCAGCCTTTGTAGTTGGCCGGGTGTCCCTCCAAGCATAGGGCACATACTGCTGGATTTGTATAGGTTTGGTGCACTCTACAGATTTGTGCTGTTCACCGCACTTCACGCAACGCGGCAGATGGTGGCAATATGTCTTCGTGTGGCCATAGGTCTGACAATTATGGCACTGCACGATGTCTCTCTTGGGATATGGCTTCTCAACTTTCACCATTGTATAGTATATTCTTGTGATATCATATATTTTTTCGATACCTGGTGATGGCTCCAAGTCCACGAAAAACAATGGTAGTGGGATCCTATTTCGTAATCCTGGCTGTTCCCTGTCCTCCTTCAAAACGTTTGTTACCTGGCGTACATTGAAACCAAGCGTCGTTAGTTCTTCTTTAATAACTTCAGTGGGGGTTGAGGAATGTAAATTTCTTATCACCACTCGTAAAGCTCTTTCCTGCCTCAGCTGGTAAGTGTGAAAATTCGCATTTGTTTCTGATAAGTACTTCACTATTTTTCGGTAGGCTTCTGCAGAATCAGGTGTTATCTTGGTGTCATTGGTCCTGTTAAGGCATGAATAACTGCCAGAGCAGATTTTATTTAGTTGGGTGCAGAACATCTGGAAATTTTTTATATTTTTCACAAATATCGGAGGAGGCTTTGGTTCTCTGGGTATTGCTGCAGACTCCATTACTTCTTTGTCATTTTGAAGCACTTGGTAGGGGTTTGGAGTAAAGAAAGGTGATTCTTCAATCGTTTCTTGTGCAGACGTACCTGGTTGGGGCTGAGGTTCTGGTTCTGAAGTGTTCATTTTGGTCACTGGAGGTATTTCTCGTAGGCAGCGACGAGTCCTTTGTTTGGCTGGTGAGCTAACTCCGTCTGACCGAGACCTCTTGGGCACCTTACTGGCCATCACTTGCTGATCATACCGCATATCATAAGAGAAAAATAAATAAATAAATAAAAAAAAAGAAAAAAAAAAATTTTTTTTTTTTTTTTTTTTCCTTAAAATAACAAAAAAAAAAGATGCCAACAGTAAATATCAACTGCTCTGATATACACTTTAACTGTATCACGTGAATAATCAGAGAGATTCCGCTATAAAATTGGTAAAAACTGAGAGAGGAGTTGAGGAGACAACCTTCTCATCAGCTGATCCACTGCCTTCCTACTGATCCACTGCCTTCAACACAAACTTTATTTATAATATCTACCACGGACGGATCTACAGGGGAGGAGGCTTTCGGGCTGAATTCCCCTCCAAAAATGATAAAATATAACCATGTTTAATGTAAAAAATTATCTCTAAAAGTATTATTGTTTGTCTTTTTTTTTTTAACTTATTTTTTGAGATATATTACAATCATTCACATTCAAGCACAACAGTAATAGTGATATAGAGTAGCTCTTTCATACTGTGATAAACATAAATAATAAACAGCAATAAAATAATACTAAACCAAATGTATATAAGCTAAAAGATACTAAACTAAACAAAAATAAACTAATCTAACAAATAAACTAAAATACACACATGCTTTTATTCAATATTTACAATATTCAGTCACTCAAATCTCTGAGCGAAGCCTTTTCCCACACGCGTGGAGGGAAAGGCAGGAATCTAGGAGATCCCAGCGTCTTTCACTCAGTCGCATCAATGGTATTACCAATGAAGGCTGAGCAGAGACACTATAACCAGACATAGATAGCTTGAGTGGAGTATCTGGCCGTTGTCAGAACTCCAATATATTCTTACAAGTCTCTGGGCCATTGCCGCTTCAACCTTCGAGGAGTATTGTAAGGATGGCTGGAGCTAGCTAGCTAGATAGGGAGTGTGCAATTGGATTTGGATGATATGTAAGGTTTTGGTGGAATTTGGGAAATTTTTGATTGTAAGGTCTAGGACAAATGGGATACAAAAGTCATGGTGTAGGATTTGGTTTGTTACATAGAACGGAGCATCAACTATTGTTCGAAGGACTTTCGATTGAAAGGATTGAATGTGAGAAATTGCGAAATCCAGTAGTCCGGGAGGATTCACTTTGCTTCTAAACGTGACCAGATGGTGGGAAAATATTTTCTCTAGAAATATTTTACTCTTTTTGGGGTTATCACCCATCGCCGGTTCCACTCTTCATTATTGTATCCTCCCGATTAATGTATTTCTGCTAATCAATAATAATTCCTAATTACTGAAAACTTGTACAACCTCGTATAGCTTAAAATAAATTTCAAAACAATACGGATCATATGGGGAAAAAAACATGTAAAAATGTATGACCTAAGATGTATGTTCTTATTTTCATTAAATAAAACATTCAATAAATAATTAACATAAGTATAATTATTCCAAAAAAAATTTGCATAATATCATTATCATTGTGCATTTTCTTACAGATGATCCATCTTAATAATATTCTATTTTATATTTCAACGGGAGGAAAGACATTTTAATAGGATTCAACTCAACAAATTTTAACTATATTTTCAGTTAAAACTGGTGGTATAACGTTCACACAAGTGCCCAATTAAGCCTCTTGAGGTGTGTTTAGACATTTCACAAACTGTGGGAAACACAAATGTTTAAATGACTGTATCCATATGTGCTTGTTTATTATTTTTGTTTTCCATATATTGTAGCTAAAAAGAGAGAGAAAAAACATACACTTAGGGCTAAAGTCGCTGTTAACCTGAAACAGCCATTGTAGTAATACTAATACCTTTACTGAAATTAGTGTTGCCCAAATGCTAGAAAAAGACTTGTCTTGGTCTTGGTCTTACAAACGAGTCTTGCAGTTACCTATTAGCTTATTGCTATAGATATATTACTATAATATTTTAGATAGGAAAAATCTAACTAAGTCTGAATGAAAAATTAAAATGGTGAAATGCAAAGGTATATTGCTTAAACTAATACTTTACATATAGTAATAAAAATTGCCAAATATTAGTAACTATTTTGCCTTAATTTTTATTTAAAAAATCTATTTTTTTTAACAATATTGGTCTTGGTCTTGCAAAGTGCAAGCAATACTAACTGAAATATATATTTTTTATTACCACTATTCTTAAGGGTAACAAATTTCAATTATATCTAAAACCTAGTCCACTACAACTCATCAAGTCTTGAATTACTTACATTCTATGTAAGTATTGTTTCAAAGCCAACAATTATACAAAGTGACCGAACTACGTTCACGCTTAACACCCAGCTTTTCTCTATTAATTAATTAAGACTAGTCGCTTTCTATCGGTTAAGTGGGCCTAAGGGGGATTTTCCTATCCCAGGGAGAGACCCAGAAACTTGAGGATAGGAAATCAGTGTCTTAACCACTTAGCTATCCCGCTCTCAGTTAAATCTAAGGAAACAAATGAAATTAAGTTCAAAAAAACATAAATAAAGTTTTATTGCAATAATAAAATATATTAGCTGAGAGTATAATGAAGATAATTATGTAAAGAATTATAATGTAAAATTTTACTGTAAAGTTATTGTATTTTTCTATTACTTATAAATTATTTGGGATTTTTTTTTTAAAGAAACACCAATTCGGTCGCCAAAGATAGGTTTTTCGATTGTTTGTTTTTCTTCTTTCTGTAATTCTGCATCGATATTTTTTTTTTTTTTTTGTAATGTTTTGACTTCTTCAATACTTTGCTCTAATATTTTATCGAAAAACATTATAGCGTTTTTTTTATTAATTGATTTGTTACAAGCTGTGTATTTTATCAGTAATATTGTTATTCATCTTTTGATGTCTATATTTTATGTTTTTCAATAAATAAATATTTTCAAAATTTTCAACGAATGGGTGTAAATTAAATTAAATGTTATAGCATAAGTTGCTGAGAAAAAAAAAGTTAGTGATGTCGTAATAATTCGTCTCATTGAGATTTTGTACAAATGCAAAAAAAAAATAAAATAAAATAAAATTACTTATATGAAATCAAGATATATACATATTGTTTAACTAATTAAAATGTTTTTCTTACGTCTAATAGTTCAATAAAGAAGTAATATAATAGAAATTATTAATTATTCATAAAAATAAAAATGAAATCAAAAGAAAAGATCTCGTGCAATGTCTGGCTTCAACCGCACTGCAGTAACAGCGGTCAACCACTATGGGCAAGATAAACGCTTTCTCACTAACGCATCACTCCATTTTTTCAATAATCATTTTCAACTTTTAAGCTTTTATTGAATCCATATTTTAAATTCCCGATTTTTTAAATAGTTAAAAAGCATGAAATATATTTTTAGCTTTGATTATTGTTACCTCATGAATCGAAAAAATATATATATATTTTTTTTTTGTAAAATTTACAATTATTCTAGCATGTTATGTGGCATAGTATTATGTAATTTTGGATTTAAAAAAATATAAATATAGTAAAAATATAGAATTAATGTCTTTAAAAGCAATCAATCCGCCAGTTGTAAATGCGGTTGTGGTACCAGATTCTTTGAGTGCCCTTGAAGCCATGAACAAGTATCAAGAGCATCTAGGTATATATACTATTTTGGAGCTCATGAAACAGTTAAGTAACATTGGAAAATTAGTACATTTTTTTATGGTCCTCCGGTCATGTAGGTATTGGCTGATAGAGCAGCAAAAGAAGCTCTTACCCTTCCAGGGCGTGGTGAAGACTTCTTAACTGCGTCCGAACTGGAGCGACCCCTGAAAGAGGCCATACACCAGGATTGGCAGACACTATGGGACAATAGCTCTCCAAATAAATTAAAGTTGATAAAAAATGAAGTTTAATGGAGCAGTTCTATGCAGCGAAGAAGATGTCCTTAAGCGACTAAGAATAGGTCATATCAGGCTTACGTATCTTCACTTATTACGAAAGAAAACCCACCTATTTGTCAGAAGTTTAGAGAGAGAATGACAGTGGTCCATATCTTCAAGAGTTGTGCCTTCTATATTAGAGAATTAAACACAAGAGATACCAGCAATACACCGGCTGCTTTGGGAAATGATGCAAAATTCTCAGGCAAAATCATATGTTTTCTCTCTGCAGAAGGAATCTTAAAAAATCTCTGAACCTCTCACGCAGCACTCCTCACCTCTTTTTTTCCTTATACATTTTTCCCTCTCTTTTTTCCTTATACTTCTTTTTCCTTTTTTATTTTATTTTCTCATTTTTGTTTTCTGTTTTACCTAAGGTGCTAACTTTATATAAGTAAACCTTAATAACCGTAAAGAACTTTAACATTAACGTGCATTTCACATCTCTTTAATTTTATCTAATTCTTAATATTCGCAACCAAAAGATATAATAATATATAATTTTAAATAACGGCGTTGATGACCAACAGGTTTTACGCCTTTACTATACAACAAGCAATCAATAGGATATTGATAGACTCCCTAAGACTCTGATAACAGAAGAATTAGCATAAGTTAATAAGCAGAAAATTCCACCCCCATAATAGAATCTGCCTAAAAGTGAAGTCGTTACCGAGAAGAGACAAATTCAAATAGCTTGGATCCACAATTTATGACCAACGGGCAAAAATAGGACCTGCCTACAACAAGGGCAAACAGAAGTTTCTTCTTTCTTCCAAAGGTATTGAAATCCAGAAAAAAAAATACTAGAAATTTCAAATTAAGTGTATATTATGTTAAAATAAAGTTTACTATACATCTACGAGACCTAGACACTACCCATGAACCTAGAAGGAGATATTGATAGATTTGAAAAAAAGCTCCGAACCGATCTTGGAAAAGATTACTACTAACCTATAAAGAAGGAATGGCCAATAATGAACTGCTTACAGAAACTACTCAATAGATATTTCATGTTATGAAAACAAGGCGATTAACCAATTGGCCAGTTCTGCAGAGATGGAGAAGGCTAGTTAAGGCAGCAATATATATTAAGTCCATGAGTCTAGCCTACATTTCCATGAAAGAGCTAGGGTTCAATATTTTGTAAGTACTGATTGAACACCAACGGTGAATAATGGAGGTGATGGGCCATGGTAACGTAGTTCTTATATTCAATATACGAATATATATCTTTTGAGACAATAACGGACAAAATAATGAGAGAAACTAGACTCTACATCATCACAGAGGTCGATTTTCCTCAGTTAGTAAGCAAGCATAACTACCAGTACAACGAAGCATTCATGTTCGGGTGGAATGAATTAGTTGGCGTTGATCTTTTCAAACTTCACTAATCAAGAAGAGGGAAGAACGAAGAAAGAGAACAAGTGGTAAAAGTATTGTGGCGACGAAAATCTGTATTGCCGAAATGCAAGGAAAGGTGATAATACAATAAAAATAAAAAGAATATGCATTTTTCGCTTATAATGCATTACCAAGAAGGATAATAGTAGAGAATGATTCTAATTTTTAGCTATTTATCTTAGATCAGTAACAGAAAGAAATATGGATAAATGAACAAAAAAAAATCCATCTTTGGGGACTTCGAAGCTCCTCTCTCTCCCTCCCCCTAGATATGCCAGTGCTAATATTTTTTATTTTTTTTATTTTATTGAAATTTACAACTGTATTACATAGAAAATACAACAAGTAAATGTGACATTGGTAACATGACATGTACAACATGAAGATAAACTACCCATTGGTTGAACTCAAATTAAAGTTCTATATTAGAAGGTCTCGAGGCCATATTCTTTTCAGAGGCCTAGGAGGGTTATCAAGGATCGAGGAGGAAGCAAGGTTTGAAACGAGAGGATTCGGATGGTTCTGTAGTTTTTTTATGGAAGGATAGGTATCTGGATTGAGCCAAATCGGAAACATATGGAACATTAAGGTCTTTATGGATGATTTTATTTGTGACAAAGTAAGGAGCGTTGAGGATTTTACGAAGGATTTTGGATTGGAAGGATTGGAAGCGAGAGGAATTCGATGGTTTAGTGGATCCCCAAAGCTCAATTCGGTAAGTCCAAATAGGTCTTATTATTGTCATATATATGAGTCGTTTGTAATTGATTGAAAGCTTAGAGCATTTGTCTAGTAGGTGCTGCAGTAGTCGAAAACGTCAGGCGGTTTCTAGTCGTTTCAGTCTGGTATGGGTGTGCTAATAATTTATATTTATAATCTGTGGGGACAGATTGTATATTTATAAATAATACGATGTGTTCTTATAAAAATATATTTAATGAGCAAATACGACATATAAATACAGTATAGAGACATCTATTTGGAAATTATCGGATTCATCTGATGAAATGAACCTCTTAACTGGAACAAACCGGCAGTATTACACGAGGCCTGCGGCTATTCCAGCTCCAGAACTAACCGGTCGGCGGGCTGACGGTTTGGCTGGAAGTTACGTGACTTCCATACTCCAGCACTACACTTTGTACCACACTCTGGAGAAATCATCCCGGCCCAGGATCGAATTACTCTGCTCTACAGATGTGATCAAAATCTTGGGATAGAGGCAGAGTAGAAGCCTAATATTATCTGATTGTTTTAGCAGTAATTTATTTTTAGCTTCGTCATGTTCAAGAAGAAGGAATTGCTTATTTATTAATCTACAACTTAAACGTTAGATAAGGGAACTTTTCGTCACTCGATCTTAATTAAAAAAAAAAATAAAGCAACATGGATAATGTTTTGTAGTCAACATCATCGTGATACATTAACAGATATGAGATTATTCACTTTCGTACCACATTTCCAAAAAAAAAAAATGTAATTAAAATATTACATCTACAGTGTCTGCAATATTAAATTTATTTATAATTAAAAAAATAGGAACTCTTTAAAATTAAAACATTTATCATTTTTATAAAAATTTCTTTTGTTCGAGGACTTTTTCATATCCCAACATTTGTTTTATTATGGTATATATAATAAAAAAAATGACACGAGATTCACCAAAATTAAATCTTAATAACAAACTTTGCTTTAGCACCAGTTACGCGGTTGAGAGAGTAGCGCAGGGATCTCTAGGAGTCCTGCTTTTCTTTCTCTAGTTGGGGGAGAAGCCTAGCTTGGGTTTCCCTACCTAATTGTATATATTAATGACTGTGTTTTTAACTTACTTATCATTAGATTATTTTATTTTTTTATTGTACATAGTTTTTGATTATTATTTTACTTGCCTTAATTTTATATTTTTGTAGTAAATGTGTTCATGTATCACTATAAACTATTATCCACGTGATCGATAAAAAAGGTGGCCTAAAAAAATATTGAGCCGTTTGTCCTATATAATATTTCTCCTCGTTATTTTGAAAATTTGGAGATCTATATCACGCTAAACGCCTCAATATTTTCAAGGCCACTTTTTTTATCTATTTTGTGATCAAATTATCTTACAATCCAAGTAGAAATCAAATGGTTATATAAAAGTTTTTAGTACTGAATTAAATAGACAAAGTTTGCCTTCCTCCAGATTGAAAACGCCCCAATTCCAAGAGTTTTCGTAAATAAAATAGTTGTAGATTACGATAAGATTAAACTATCTACGAAGTTTCAGGTGGATGTTAATAATTCAATAAAAAGTGTATTATTAATATTGATAATGAGATTTTTTTTTGCAAATAATTTCAGGATGATTTTTAAAATTAACGGCTGTCCAAAGCGTTGTCCATGTTAATAAATACTGAAAAGTTTTTAGAGTCTTAATTATTTTTTTAAATTAAACTTATTTTATGAGAATTTTTTTTAACTCTTGACTTATTCGAATCATCCGTTCTATATTAAATATTAATTATACTATATTTTATAATATAATTAATATTCCTTCCAAAAATCTTTCTTCACCACTGGAACAGATTATCTCACATGGAGTCATTGTGTCTTTTCATTGAGGGACGATTTCACGGTAGAATTAGCTAATGGAAAGGAGAAACGAAGCAATATGGTATAAATTCAAAAGGGAAAACTCCCACCTTAGAATTTTAGATGGCTCCTTTCTGATATATATAATTTATTGGAATATGAATTATCAACTGACAAGATATGCTACAGATTTTCCCTAATGGAATGGGTTAGCAACAGTTCTTATTTCCATAATTGCTATTGAATACAGTTTGATCTTTGGTGAATAATTTCTATCGATTTCCATAATGCATATTCAACTAGCTCATCATCAGTAAAGCACTAAAAAGGAAAACATTGCTAAAATACTGAAAAGGACTTACAAAATGTTTGACCAAAACGTTTTCAAACTATGGAGTATAGCTGAACACAGAACTGTTTTAGAATAAGTTATGGTGTGCGTCACTAATGAATAATTCCAATTATTATTAAATTGAGTAAACGTTTTGGGCTATATTTAGGTCTTCATCAGGGTGACAGGCATCCTTATAAAGGACTAGGCGCCTTTACTGTAAATTAGTCTTGCTCGATCCGACATTTTTGTTTATTGAACTTCAGTAAATAAAAACTATTTATTATTACTTCTAAATTGAAATCCTGCTTAGGGTCTTCCGCTATGCCGTATTATGTACGAAATATTTTACTCAATATTTTTATTTCCTAAGTAATTAAGGTTATAAGACCGTCAGCTATATTACTAAAAGGGGTGAGATGGCCGAGCGGGCAAAATTGTGTTCAACAGATAATTTGATAAAAAGAGTTCCTGTCTCATTGCCGGGGAGAGTGACTTATATCTCAGAAATCTCAAGTATTTTATGTCCCCCGCCCTCACCCTCTGGCCCGGAAAAAACCTGTATATCTTAAAAGGCAAGGGAGTGGATGGCATAAAAAATAACTATATTACTGGATAAAAGCTCTAAGTAATATCTATACCATATCGATTTTTTTTATTTATGAAATTTACAACTGTACATTTAATATACATTCAGCAAATGTGATACAGATAAATAATACATGACATGACAAGGATTGTAGAGAATCTACCCATTGGTATCACTCTAATTAAGTTTCTAAATTAAGAGATCTCAAGGCCATCTTTTTTTCAGACGCATAGAAGGATTATCAGGGATCGAGGAGGAAGCAAGGTTAGAAACGATACCAAATAGATAGATGTGGAAAATGCTTGGTAACGTTACTAAAGACAAAAAAAAAAGTAAAAAGAGTTACAGAAACCGAAAAAGAAAAAAAAAATAGAATCGGTTTTCTTCTATAATAAATTCTAAAATCATAAGAAAGCATTTTAAAAATACAGTAAACAGAAGTTAAAAAGCAAACTTCAAAATAATAAGTGGAATAACGTACTTAATCTGCTAAAAGAAACATAGGGTCTTGAGCGCTTGGTGATCATGAAATTAAAATTACGGTAAACTATTTCTATACGATATTTACTTTATTCAGCAAATAACTTACCTTAGAATATGTTCAATTTCCTTTTTGTGTCCTTTTCACCATGTGTTTTTGTCGGTACCGACTTCGTAAATTCTTCCTCAAATGATTTAGCCCTTATTTTTGAAAATCTTCTTTTCCTTCATGTGGGAAAAATGTTCAGACCTCTCTTCAATTACACGAAAAAAGTTATGAAGGAAAAGAAACTTTATTTGCGAATTACCCAAAAAATTTACATTTTTTTTGGTTTGTCGTACCCATCATCATTTGGGAAATCACCGAATTAATTAAGATATATTTCAAATTTGAAATAATTTGTAACGACCGAAAGAGGGTTAATATATATATTTTTTTTAAATGGGAGAGAGTTGAGATTGGTATTTTGCACCTCGAAAAACGCTCAAATATATTTTTTTTAGAAATTAAAAGATTAATTTTGTTTGCATCGAATTGGAGTATAGGCTTTTGAGAGCCTTTGGATTTTTTTTCAAAAATTACAAAAAGTATTTTCAAATTACTAATACGTTATTAAAGTAAGATAACTTTAACATGCTTTCACTTATTAACACGAAAATATCAAGAATTTAGGGCCACATAAACTAAATAAAATGACATAAATCTTACCTTTATAAACATATATAAAATTATTAACTAGATATATAAAATTAAAACGTATAAGGAATTTTTATTTATTCGTTGTAGAGATATTAAATCGAAATGTTTTTGTAACATTGAATTACCAGAAAATCCTGAGCAGATATAAATGTTTTAGTGATCGAAAAGGAAGAAAAATCTAACTATATGGTAAAATGGCTAGTACGGTAACCAGCTCAACACAGCACTACTATCGTAAAAAATTAACAAAATTATAATAATTTACTGTTATATTCGTAATAATTTTGGCTTAAAACATTTTTAAAACAATTTTTTTTTTTATTTAGAAATATAATAATCTGTCACGTGAACAATAATTATAGAACACATTCACACCATATATAAAGAAAACATAAAATTAACAAAAGTAAAATAAATTATAATAATCAATAACTATATACAATAAAAATAAAAGAACCTAAAGTTAAGTAAATTAAAAACTCAGTCATACCTATATACAATATATATGATCAGGTAGGGAACCCCAAGCCAGGCTTGTCCCTACTACTATATAGGGAAAAGCAGGACTTCAAGAGATCCCTGCGCTACTCTCTCAACCGTATCACATGTGCTAAAGCCAGTGGAGATTGAGCGAAAGCGCTTTATAAAACATGAATAAAGTTTTATAATGTTTTTCTTTTCTATAGTCGATTACAATCATCGAACGAATAGGAAATAATGTCGTCTTTAATTTGCTCATTATTTTTTATTTGTTCACTGACCAGTATTCATTGATAATTATTCGCCCTTAACAACTAGTAATATTATAAAATAAATATATGTATAAACATTTTCCTGTCTATGTTCTATACGGAATAGATTGAGAGGTTTTGGAATATGAGACGACAGAGGTGTGTCTTCAAACAGAATTCCAGGATTTGGGAACATAATTTTCCAGGCCACCCTATACCTTGGGAAATCCAGAGGTTTTCCTCGTTGGTTATATATTGTGGATTCAAATAGAACAGAGGGTGTAAATCAAGCGACACCTCCTCGGGAGAGACGGGACGACGTCGCTCTATTAGGACCTAGCTACAAGAGACGCCCGAGGGACGACAGCTGGACTGTCCCCCGAAGACTCGAGGCCTAACAAGCCCCCACCTCGTCCCCACCCCCGGGCGATTGCCTAGTTAATATTCCTAGCTGGCACAATCCTACGCTCCGTTTAACCAGTATTTGCATTATTTAACTACCTGCCCTCTCAGATCGGCCCTGGATCTATTTGCTCCCTCCATTTCCTCTCCTCCTTCCCCCCTTCCCGATTATTTATTCATAACTCGTCTTGGAAGAGATATGGTTCCCTTAACTCTTTTCAACGTATTGCCTCTCTCCTTAAAAATGGATAGATATTGAAATAGCGTTCGTATCGGCTTGGTGTATATTAATGCCTCTACTGATTATTTAGTATTGGAATTAGAATCAATATCCAATACAAATAAATTCTCTCTGAATCAAAACTCAGCTATATTAAAATTAAATTCTTCTTCGGCCTAGTTTAAAAACAAAGGTATGTGTATATCATCTTTTATTTATTTACATTTTCTCCTTCTATCAAAATCATTAAATCAACTACTTCTTCTTTCAAACTTATTTATTCAGAAATATTACAATTTGTCTCAATTAAGGACATTTATTATAATGTTCAGAGAGCACGTTCACACTGTATGTACAATAACTCAAAGATAATTTAACTACTGCTAATACATCAATAACAGATACAATTTTACAGTTGTTTATCATAAATTTAGGAAATTAGAAAATATTTATAGTTAAATATATACAAGTATAATTAACCTAAAATTAGAAACATTTAAATTACGAGTGAAATTAAAGTGGAAAATTGAAGATAAATGAAGAAAAGTTGACAAAAATTATAAGAATAAATTTCAACAATTAAAATTTAGAAATGAAAATACACAAGAAGAAAAGTTAATAGGTATAATTAAAAATTAAATGTTAAAGGTAAAAATTAAAAAAGTTAACATCAACAATCAATATCGAAAGTTAAAGGTAACATGAATAAGAGTTAACAGGTACAGTTTAAAAATAAAAAAGTAAAAATTACTAGAAGAAATGTATAAAGTGCTATTTAAAATCAAATGTTAAAAATTACTAGAAGAATTCTATTGCAACTCAAATTTAAGCAATTGTTTTACCATGCAGTTGAAGAGATTGGTCATGGATACATGACATTGGTCATGTGTTAGATAGTCGAATTTTCTTATACAAATCTAGTGAAAATATATGATAATTTATACTTGAAAATGGCTCACGAAAGGAAAACATTGTAGCGTTTACCGTCAACAATAATAAAGTATAGTTACATAAAACGAGTTTCTATTCATGATCTTTGTCCGAAAATCATTTAGATAATAAATATATGATTTTTTTTTTTATTGTAAGTCAGAAATATGTGTAGCAAATAAATATTTTTTTCTTACATTTAGCTGTATGCCTTAATTATTATTATGCGTTATAATTTAGAAAGAGGACGTAAATAATTTTTTTTAAGTACCTAGCCCAAAAAACTCTCATAAACCGATATTGATTAATAAAAACAACATTTTTTTTCATTGTCTTTCTTATACTTTAAGATTACATTTATTTATTTTTTCTAAGAATCATTTTGGTTCGTTGAACCGTACTTAGAGGTGCCATTTCAATTTTTAAAATATTACATAATTATTTATATTATAATGTTATAATTTATTTTATAATTTATAATTTATATTAATTTATTTAATTTATAATTTATCATTTTACATACCTACTATTAATTTGGAAAAGAAAAAATATATATATGGTGATATTTCTTAACCTTATTCTGTATTTTCTACAGGTCGGTTGGTTGAAGGCGGAGGATCAGACAGTTTTGACCCTTCATACCAAAGTCGTAACCCACAACGCAAGAATCTCCGTAAGTCACGACAACGAACGTGTCTGGAGGCTTCACATCAGACAACTGCGCGAGACAGACCGTGGCTGCTACATGTGCCAAATCAACACCAGTATCATGAAGAAGCAGATAGGTTGCATAGATGTACACGGTGAGTGCATTTTATTATTTTCTATAACTCTCAATTTCATGGATTTTTTTTTTAAATACAGGTTTATTACTCCTTCTGCTAATTATGTAACAAAAGTGCGAATCAATATTTGAAGTTAAAAATTAAAATACGATTTAGGCATCAATTGCGCATCTAGTCTAAATTTAAGAGGCGTTGAACCAAAGATCTCTTTCCTAAAACAATCTAAGTAATTGAACCAAGTCAGAGAAGAGGTTCTGCTGATTAATGCCCTTTCCCATACTTGTATTGTCATTATTACTTGTATTTTCAGAACATTTGTTGATTTTCAACAATTACAGAGACCAATACATTGTTATAACCATAAAAATATATATTATGGCTAGAATATTTACCCAATAAAATATTAAAATATACTCAATTATTATAGACTTAAAGCCTATCAAACAACGAAGTTTTCCTAAAAGTAAGATAACTCATTTTTAGGAAAACTTCCTAAAAGTGGGGTATCTGTAGTATAAGTTTGATAATGATAAAAAAAAAAAATCGTAAATAATTTATGATTTTTTTTTTAAAACACAACTCAACTTAGTTTAGTTGCTCAAAAGTCCTCGTTAAATGGTTTTAATAATTATACAATCTATTTACATTTGAAGCATTTTTTTTCTAGTTTACATCAATTCAGTTGTTAACTACTTAAATTAAATATTTCTATAGTTGTCGCTTTCTGTTCAACAAAAACAAATGACATTTAAAAACGCAGAATACTATTATTTCCTACTTTTTCCCTCTAAATTTCCCTCTGCTTACAGGACACACAGTATAAAAAAACAAAAACCACTAGAATTCATGAAGGTTCTTGGGTTCAGTACTTTGTGAGGAGTACTCTCGTAAAAAATGCTGGTATATAAAAAGAGGAATATATAAGAGTAGGAAAAAATATGGAAATTTCCAATTTCGACCATTTGGCGACACTAGTTTTTTTTAATTCACTTACTTACACCTTGGTATTTTATATGTTTTTAAAACTTCTACTTTATTTATTTTTAATGAAAATGGCAACCTTATAATATTTTCTCTATGCAGTTTCACTAATCTACCGTCATGTGTTGTCCTGGTTTTGATTCCTGTTAGTGCCTGAATTAAAGAAATGTTTACTGTGATATTTTATAGCGCCTCTGCTCATCCTCTACTGGTTTTTATATCAGTAGTGCGGCTAAGTAAGGGGCGCTGGGATCTCCTAGAGTCATGCCTTTCTTTCGACAAGTAGGGAGAAAGGCTTAGCTTGGAGATCTTGAGTGAATGATTTTTTTTTATATTGTATAGAAGCATGTATGTATTTCAGTAGTTATTTTCATTAGCCTAGTTTCTATTTTTGTTTATTTTAGTTTATATACATTTACTTTTAATATTGTTATTTTTCTGTATTTTTTTATTTTTATTTATTGCGAATGGAGTGTGAATGTGCTCTTTGAACACTATTATAAATGTCCTTCATTGTGACAGATTGTAATATTTCTCAATAAATATGTTTTTTTCATCATAAAAAAAAATCATAGTTGTGGTCGAAGGAATTGCATCAATTAATACTTTTGCTTCTTATGTTGATTCCATTGGTTGTTTTTGTTTTTCTATATTTATTTGGATGACAGGAAAACTTTAACAATCTTCTTCAGTTCAGTTTTAGCTAATGTCAGGATAAAAGCTATAATTATGACCAGTTTCAAAAAACTACTCTCTTCAGAAAATATTTAAAATTGTGACGTTACATGAAGTGAAAGAATTTTCACGAAAAATATTAACGAAGATAGAGTACCAATCAACGGTAGTCATAGTTTTGGAGAAAAAAAAATTAAGCCGCATGGAGCAAAAGAAAAGAACTGAAAAAAAATTAACAATTTTATCGCTTAGTAGTGATGTTGTTTTAAAAATATTATTTCATAAATGGCAAAGCTATTTTGCAGATTTAACAGCAATCTGTAGTGTTGCCCAAAATCGGTCTTGGTCTTACACTTTGTAAGACCAAGACCAAGGCCGCCTAACTTACAAGACCAAGACCAGTGACTCGTAAAAAAAAAATCGATTTTTTCAATAAAATTTAACGCAAAATAGTTACTAATACTAGATAATCTTAGTTACTGTATGTAAATAATTGGTATAACCAATATAATTTTGCATTTAACTCCTTTAATTTTTCATTCGAGCTTAGTTAGGTTTCTCTTCTCTAAAAAATTATAGTAATATCTCTATAATAGTAAGGTAGTTAGTAACTGCAAGACCATTGCGAGACTCTTGCGCAAGACCAAGACCATAATCGAGACTAAGTTTGCAAGACCAATACTTGTCTCGGTCTCGCATTTGGGCAACACTAGCGATCTGGTAAATCAAATAATTTTTTTACTGGATGGTGCAATTTACATGATTACGACTGTAATTCTCACGTGGAATTCTTATGGCTTTGGTTTCGAAAATACTGATATTGAACTTTTTACCAGTTGATCAGCTGCTAATTTGGGCTAATACCATTTTTTTTCGAGACAGGTGTAAATGGATATCCACCTACGACAGAGCCGAACTGAGATATTTCGGATCGAAATATAAGGGCTCCAAGGATAATGATGGAAACCGGAGAAGAGGAAGATGAAAAGAAAGGAAGGGTGGAAAGATGAGAAAGTTTGAGAGTTTCATTACCCGTCCCCGGGCAGAGAACTAATATCCACGGGTCTTCATTATTAAACGGACCGAGTATTCTTAAAAGGGCTGGCAAGGGAAATGATTAATTTATTGCCCTGATACCCGCCTAGCTCATTAAGGGTTAATATCAAAACATCTGATGGATAACGGCCTTCATAATCTCATTCTATGTAAGGACTCTTAAGGGCAAAGGGCTATAAGTCGATTATTTTTATTTATTTTTTTTAATTTATTCATGTTTCGCTACTCACCTCCACCTGACAGCAGTTTAACTACATATAACGATCCTTTGATTTTACACAAATTTAAACGGATATAACAGATTTATGGAGTGAGGTAGCTCAGTGCTAGGGAACTGATCTTCCAATACTCAAGGCTTCGGGCTCAAACCCTGCGTGGCCCCTAACTCCAGCAAATATCATCTTTTTCTCGTCAATTAATAGTATTTTTTCTAAAATTTGAAATTATTGAATATAATGATTTTGATTTCCTAGCTCTTTGATGACACTTAACAAAGTATATGGTTAGCTGCAAAAATGGCGATATTACTGGTGATATCGATATAGATAGTAATATGTTTGAACAAGAAGAGAAGTTTAGGTATCTAGGGTCTACGATAACTAGAAAAAACGAAATTGAAGAAGAGATTAAGGGTAGGCTGAAGGCGGGAAATGTTTGTTATTTTTCTTTGACAAAAATACTTGGCTCGCGCCTCTTGCTCCTGAACTTAAAAATTAGAATCTATAAAACCATTATGTTACGTACAGTTCTTTATGGACGCAAAACGTGGGAGCTTACATTAAGGGATGAGCAACGTCTTAAGGTTTTTGAAAATAAAATATAAGAATATTCGGACCGAAGAAGGATGAATTAACCGGAGTGTTCAGAATGTAACACTACGCCGAATTGCGGGAACTGTATCCGGGTAATATAATTGAGGTGATATCATTCCGGCAAATCAAGTGAGCTTGTAAAGTTGGTGGGCTTAGTAACGAGAGAATTCCTAAAAAGCTATTTGCTGTACCGAAATATAAACGTCCGTGTGGTAGACCGAAGCGAAGGTGGGAAGATTAAAACCGATCTGAAGGGACTAGGCTTGGACGGCGAACGGTAAAGGTGTGTAATAGGAGATTGGTGGTGTCGGCATCGAACCTTCGGGTTCACTAAGCCTTATATTAATATTATTATTATTATTGTCTTTTATATAATTTAGAGCATGCAGAACTATCATTGATTGTTGTTGAAAGTGTACATGTTGCTGATTCGATAGCTCCAGTTCGATGATGTTGGCTCTGAAATTATGTACTATTAAATACTATTTTTTTTTGTCAGTAAAAAATATATTTGCGCCTGTCAACTTATTGTTGACAATCAGCAAATCTGATGGCGATACATGAATTAATGACATGACGAGCATAGGGAAGGAAAGTACTCAGCAGTACCTCTTCCTTAACTTGTTTTAATTACTTAGGTTGTTTAAGGAAGGAGATCCCTCTTCCAACGCCTTTTTAGTCTCCTCCTCGTGTTTTGAGATATGTCAGTTGTGACCATGTCTCTTATTAGTCTGTTATTATGTTTATTTAAATTTGTGTGAAATCGTTGATAAAGGGTCGTTATATGTTAGTCAACTGTTGGAAAGTGGAGGTCAGTATGTAGAGTTTTGTTAGTCACGTACCAAGGAGCTTTTGTTATGAGTCGCAATCATTTTAATTGGAATGTTTGAAGTTTTTTTAGGAGGGTCTTTTTAGCGATGCCGTATATTTGTGATGAGTATGTCCATGTGGGCTTAAGTAAATATATATTCAGTTTCTTTTTTAGTTTTGAAGATTCAGAAAAAAGAGTGTAAAATAGTTTAAGTCGTTTCTTTGTTGTCGTCTGTTGAAGGTGAATCCAAGGTAAAGTACCGTGTCTGTTTGAGGAATTTGTTTGTTGTCATAATAAAGTGGAGGGTAGGAAAAATACTATTTTTAATTATTTTTTTTTTCATTTTTATTCAACTTTTTGCTCTTATGATATGAATGACAATCTCTTACAATTCTATTCCATTCGTATTTTAAAAGTCGTAGAATAGAATGAAATAAAAAAAAAATAGATTGCATTTATGGAATGGAATGAGTCTTTCTTGTATACATGAGTAATATTATTATTTCTTTCAAGTATGGCATATCATATTGTCTTTCTAATAATGCTCCCTTCTTACAAAAGGTACTCCAAGAACCTTTGCCAAGTAGGTACACAACTGTATTCCTCGCCGGTTCCACGTATTGAATTCATCCTCCCACCCCCAACCACCACTTGAGCTGTATGTTATATTGGCACTTGAGGAGGGGATATGAATACGGAATGACGGGCAGCGCAATTGCGCTCCAATCTAATGATCCACCTCTCCCCCCCCCGCACCTGGTGGCTCATATTTATGGATCTGCTATGGAATCGTTGGGTTACCATATCACGTAGTACTCATATAACGTTAGGCAGTATTTTAAAAATTGTAAAAAAAAAATCTAACCAAAGTAAATAATACTAATACCTGGAATTTCGAACCTTTTTTGTATGTCGGTACAGATTTTCAATTACATACGTTTCAATAAAGATCATTTTCATTCAAGTTTTTATATAAATCGATAATAAATAAATTTTATATAATCGAAAAATAAATATGAACAATTAAAACAAGTTTTAATTTTTTTTTATTCTATTTATTGAATAATAATACAATCAGCCACTGCTGGAGGGATATAAGCATTAGGGCTAAAAGTTCTCATTCATACAATATATACAAATAATAAACAAATAAATATAAGAAGTAAATAAACAATACTGATGAAGAAGGTAACTAAAAAAAAAAAATAAACAAATAAAATAAAATAGAAACTTCTAAACACATTCATACCTATATACAATATATACATTCGCCCAAGAATCTCCGAGCCAGGCTTTTTCCCCCACACGTGGAAGGCAAAGCAAGACTCCGGAAGATCCCAGTGCCACTTTTCCAGCAGCATCACTAGTATTAGAAGCCAGTGGAGACTTAAAGAGGGCACTTTTAATTTAAAAAAAAAAAGTGAAATAGGAAATAAATGAATTAGTAAAAATTAATCAAATCTCAATAATTATCCTCTCAACATATAGATTTATATATTCCCTCCTATAAAACCACTTCAGTAAATCCTTCGTCATTCGTTCTACCTCCTTCTGAAACTCCTTACCCATCTCCATACGTCAAACCACGTCCATAAACTCCTTCAAACAACTCCTATTCCACTATATACTACAAATTCAAACTTCAGCAAGTTTGTAAAAAGTTCTGGGTTATATAATTACGTTGATATTTATTCACTTTTCTTATATCTCAGTAATTGTTGTATATATTTGTGTTTTTCCTTAGTATTTTTTGTAGATATTTATATTTTCCTTTGTATTTTTTTTTATATATATAATACATAGTATCTTTAAATATATTTATATTTACAATTTCCTAAGTATTTTTGTATGATGTCTGAATGCCAGTCTAATGTACATATTTTTTTAACTCTACTATTATTCTAAGGGGACTTCAGTCCCAGAATTAAGTTATTTTTCATTTCATTTCATTAATTTTTTTGTATTCTCTGAAATAGAATCGTTATTTTTGTAAATCAAATTCATGAGCCAAATAGTTAGATTATGCTAGGACTTATTGAAAATAACCATTTAAGATTGTTTTTCATGGTAAAAAAAAATAGTGCACATCTTGAAAATTGATTTTAACATAAACTTGAGGGTGTCCCGTAAGTTAATTGAAATAAGAGATGATAATTGATCCAAAGAGCTGCAAAAAAAAAATCATTTAAACTATGGCCTCATTTTTCGCATTAAAAATAAAAGTAGGACATTTAAGTTTCGTATTTAAAAAAGTCATATTTTTGTTGAACAGGAAGCTTTAAGTACAAACATAAATATTTAAAGGCTGTGTAAAAATATAAAAAATTTTGCTAATACTAACCTCTTGAATTGTATGAATAATATGTTTTTCGATCAACTAAATATTTTCAATTTATTCAGAAAATAGAATAAATTTTATACTCATTTGTCTATAATTAATTTATAGCATGCTCTCTATGTTTTAATCTGAGAACTTAGTTTTGATTAAATTATTCAAAATACATATTTAATCGATTAATTAATGGAAGGAGATTGGTTAAAAGCCTACTCGATAATTCACAAAATGAGATGCCTGCTTCCTGGAAAATCGCTTTCCTCCCATTGAATATTCAAATCGAATATTGTTGAAACAAGATGTCGATAGTCAGCATTTATACCAATTTACTTAGAAACAAATAGTTTTTTTTTTGTACATTTTTAAATAATTAGACAGATCATTCTATATAACCAGCAAGGCATTGTACCAAGACCTAAAAATATCACTCCTAATATATACGTTACAGTAAGTAACATATTTGTTGTAATAATGTAACAATTCTAAATATATTAAATTCACATGACTAGAATCTATGGTGTTGAAATTATATGAAACTTTTTCTGTAACATTCAATGTAACATTTATTTTTCAATTTCTTTATTCTTCAACCTTTATCTTTATCTGTTAACCTACAGTTATCAAATTTAACCTAAACTATACCAGTTTGGTATCCATTCATTTCTTATCTTTTATCACAGTCTATTTACATTTAATTTACACGCTGTATTCACCTTTGTTTTCTATTTTTATTCACACTTATTTTTTATTTTTGTCTCCCACTATATCTCTGATTTCATCTTATTATTTCTTTATCAGACAACTGTTTCTTATTTAATATTTACGTAAAATTCATTTATTTTATTTTCACCACCTATCTTTTATAGTTTGTATGTTTTGTAACAGTCGTCAGGGTACGAAGACCTACAGAATAGGTCGAAACGTCCACGTAGCAATTAAAATATTATTTTAATTATTTATTACTTATTTGACTGCACTCCCTTCTCATATTATATCACAGTCAACCGTCTCTACATCATTATTAATAAATTTTAATACTTATATCATTGTAAATTATTTATAATTATGGGTTTATTAAAGTTTTCATATCAATTTGTTATAATATTTTAATATTTATTTATATTTATCTGGGATGGGTAAGCAATTCTAATCATAGCATATAATAAAGAGCATATTCCTAAACTATACCAGTTTGGTATCCATTCATTTCTTATCTTTTATCACAGTCTATTTACATTTAATTTACACGCTGTATTCACCTTTGTTTTCTATTTTTATTCACACTTATTTTTTATTTTTGTCTCCCACTATATCTCTGATTTCATCTTATTATTTCTTTATCAGACAACTGTTTCTTATTTAATATTTACGTAAAATTCATTTATTTTATTTTCACCACCTATCTTTTATAGTTTGTATGTTTTGTAACAGTCGTCAGGGTACGAAGACCTACAGAATAGGTCGAAACGTCCACGTAGCAATTAAAATATTATTTTAATTATTTATTACTTATTTGACTGCACTCCCTTCTCATATTATATCACAGTCAACCGTCTCTACATCATTATTAATAAATTTTAATACTTATATCATTGTAAATTATTTATAATTATGGGTTTATTAAAGTTTTCATATCAATTTGTTATAATATTTTAATATTTATTTATATTTATCTGGGATGGGTAAGCAATTCTAATCATAGCATATAATAAAGAGCATATTCCACACACATATCCATTATCCACACATATTCCAGTGCAAAAAGTTCCGGAAACAGCAAATCGAACTCCAAATTGAAGACAAGGCACCGTACAAGGAAAACGCTGGTATTGAAAAAACGCTGAAGTACATCCGAAAAATAAAATTGATTAGTTATATTTAAGAAGAACGATCGTCGCTAATGGCCCTGGCAGTCGATGCGACGTTAAATAACAGCAAATAAAAAAAAAATAAAAAAAGAGCTATAATAATAATTCCTCTTTATATTTTTCTTTTATTTAATTTGTTTCTCTCTCTCACTCTCTCTCTCTCTCTGTCTCTCTATCTCTCTCTCTCTCTCTCTCTCTCTATATATATATATATATATATATATATATATATATATATATATATATATATATATATATTTTTTTTTTTTTTTATTTTTTTTTTTTTGCTTTAATTCCCTACGTGGTAACCCCACACAAGGATCGTTTATTTGATTTTACTTCATGCTCCATGCCTTAAAAACATACTACATGAATTACATTTGTTTACAATTGTTTTTCTTTTTCTAGTTTCACATGATATATATTTTTAGTTCAGATTTATATACATTAACTAACAAAAATACAAAGAATAAACACACAAAAATTAAATCGGAAAATTAAATATTAAACACACAAAGTCAATCCAACAAAGCCAAAAAGAAATCACCCACGCTGCCCATCCCTGGTTAGTAAGTCGAAGTCGATCGATCTAATAAATCTAAGAAAGTCTGTCTTGAATTCAGTAAATAACTTTTGTTCCGTCTCAGGCCAATTTCCTCTTTTGATAATTATGCTTTTTATTAACTCAAATCGCTGTCTGTCAAATCGTTTACAGTCATATATTATATGTTTAAAATTTTGAACCTGTCCGTCTTCATCGCATAAGTCTGTTTGTTTAATGTTGAATCTTTTAAGATATTGTTTTGTATTCCCATGTTCCGTAAGTACTTGCGTAAGTTTATAGTCATTACTGTGAATGTATCTGTAATTGTGAATTGAAATGTGTGGTATAAATCTGTGTAAGCTTGGTGACTTAGCTGAGGTCACCCATATGTGATCCCATCTTTTGATGAAATCCAACTTTAAATTCATCTTAATATACGATAAAGGAGCTTGATGATACGATAGCGGCCAATCACTTTTAGCTGCTTCTTTTGCAAGGCAATCGGCTCGTTCATTCCCCTCAATCCCACAATGTGCTTTTACCCATTTTAGAGTCACTACTTTCCCTACAGCTCTCATCATTAACAATTTGTTTCTAATTTGGTCAGTCAAGTAATCATGAATGTCCCAATTATTAACAGAGTCCAGCAGAACTTTGTTGTCTGTATTTATAGTAACGTGAGTGTTCGTTTGTAGAGGGTATTCATATATGTATTCAGTCACCTTTAAAACAGCGAATTTTTCTGCCTAATTATTTGAGCAATATGATTCTAATTTATATTGATGTTCTATATTCCTACCATCTTGAGCTCTGAACAGCCATGCACATCCAACATTCTCGCCGTCCTTACTACCATCAGTGAAAACATCAGTATTTTCAGAAGTAATTCTTGGTCCAGTCCATAAACTTGTTGATATATATCTATATATATATATATATATATATATATATATATATATATATATATATATATATATATATATATATATATATATATATATAAATCACCTTTTTTTCTCCATATTTTATTTATTATATGTATACATTTTTTATCTATTATTTTTGACATATTTTTTCTATTGTTTATTTTTTTATTATTTATGTATATATTTTTTTTTTTTTGTTTTATTAAGTTTTTTTCCATTAAACCTACCAGTTAAATATTTTAATGATAATATTTTATGGAAAAGGCGCTGTTGACCTAGATGTTTTGAGATAACATCAAAACAACCAACCAACTAATAGGATGACTTGGTTTTTTATCTCTTGATATTTCATTACATTTATTTGTTAATTCATTTTTCATTTCTTTTGTTATCTAATTTCATTATGTTTATTTAATTAGTCCCTTACTTTGTCGCCATTATTATTCATTTCATAAGTTCCTAACTTTGTTACCGTCATGTTATGTATTCTTTATTTATATTTCATATTTCTGCCCCTCCACATATTTATCAATAAGTTTATTCTACCTACATGTTATTAGACTATACCTTTCACCTGCATATTTTATTTATTTTTTACTGTTAATAGAATCTCATACCTATTGTTAATAGTTGCACAGATCTATAATCAGACCTATAATAATTGCTCATAACCATTGGTATCTTGTATTTTCTTAGCCCTGATGAAGGCCTGAGCTGTGGGTCGAAACGTCAGTAAAAATAAAATAAGTATAATTTATTTATTTTTACATTGTATTTTGACTGAACCCCCCTCCCCTTCCCCCAACCAACTTCTCTTAATTATTCACTACATTCAATCATCAATTCACTATTAAAAATATTTCATCAGTTTCTTGTCTTCTGATTTGGTTTTGATCTCATCACGTTCTTTACAATATCTTATTACAACTAATTATTCAAGTAGGTTTATAATATTTTAAAAATGTATTCCCTTTTTTATTTTTTTTATTTGAACAGAAAGCTTCTTTGAATCCAAAAATTTCAAAAGAACCGTATACATTTTAAAACATCAAAGTAAGTTAATGAAAACTGGAAAATATATATATATATATATATATGATGGTGGGTAAAATTTTACATTTACAGAAGTCTTTGAACCAGCCAATCAAAGGTATGGATATAATCTATGAAATGGGATCCGTATAAGCATCAGCTTCAAAGAGTTACGAATTCTAATGTTTTTAATGTATTCCGCACAAAATTATCTTGTGTATCAATTATATTTTAATTAATGGAAATTTATAGAAATTGTTAATATCATAACAGAAAATAAGTGTTTATTTATAGTAAAAACGATAAATAAAATACACAATACAACCAAATATAACTCTATAATAGATCAATAAATAATTAATATAACTAGTTGACTCGTTATATTTCGCTAAGTTATATTTCGCACAAATATAACATTTGTATCTGATTTTATACATCAACGACACAGCACAACTTCCATAATATTCGATACGCAAAGGTTTAATAAATATATTTAGTAAGCTGTCAATTTATAAATTAAAATGTGATTGAAGCATATGAAGCATACAAATGAAAAGAAATTCAAAGGGTGTTTAATGGAAGCAGTTTTAGGAATTAAAATAAAACTCTTGGAATGGGGGCGTTTTCAATCTAGAGGGGGAGTAACTTTGTCTATTTAATTATGTACTAAAAACTCGTAAATACCCATTTGCTTTCTACTTCAATCATAAGATAACTTGAGCAAAAAGTCGAGAAAAAAGATGGGCTTCAAATATATTGAGCTGTTTGGCCTATATAACCTCGTTGTTTTGAAAATGTGGGGTTTAGGTCACCCCAAACGGCTCAATATTTTTGAAGGCCACTTTTTTTATTTATTTTGTGATCAAATTATTTTACGACCCCAGTAGGAAGAAAATGGGTATTTGCGAGTTTTTAGTAATTAATTAAATAGACAAAGTTCCCTCCCCCCCCTACCAGATTGAAACCCTCCAATTCCAAGAGTTTTCGTAAATAAAATAGTTGTAGGTTACGATGAGATGAAACTATTTACGAAGTTTCAGCCGGATGTTAATAATATCGATAAAAAGGGGTCTGTACCACTGACTAATAAATCAACAAGAAAGCTTATTATTTACAATTAAAGTCCAATCTGTCCATTACTGGGGTCTCAGTCCATAACTAGTGCGTTCACCGTAACACTTTACCTTTCACTAAATCAAAAACAGATAAGTTAGTCGATGTTAAACACTAATTTATTTTTTATAATGATGGTGTTACATTGCAACCTTAAACTATTAGTGATTCCTTTTCCCAAAATTAAAAAATACTTCGATATTTAAATATCTAAGAGACAACAGTGCAAGATCTCGTTCCTGTATTAACTCTCTAAATATTAGAACTCAAAATATTTATCTATATATATCCGTACCTATGAATCTAGTTTCTATTCCACGGACTATAATAATTTTATTAATTCAAAAAAATGTTTTAAAAAAAACTTGTACCACTACAACCCATGAAGGGTCTGAGGTTCAGTACTATTTATGGAAAGTGCTGTTTCTTGGCCAACGGTTGTGCAAGGAGGTGATTTGACCGAGATACGCTCAACCGACAGATTTTTCCCCTTAATCAATTATTTAATTAAGGTTACCCACTTTATTGAGGCTGGGTGTGCCCCAGGAGGATTTCCCGTCCCAGGGTCGCCCCACGGCCAATGAAACAGATAAATAAATTTTCTGTCATGAGCCGGGGTTCGAACCTGGGACCTTTGCATTGGAAGTTCAGTGCCCTACTACTTAGCTATCCCACTCCCTTTACATCTTTAAACTAATCTATTTTCGTTTTCATTCACCTCGCGCGGGCTCATTACCGCGTATGGGGAGCGTCCCACGGGTGGCGGATGTGGGGATGGTCGGTGGAAATTTCTTGGAAGTTCCTCCCGGCTAAGTCCGATGGACTCGCTGACCAACAATGAGAGGGGCCCTCCAGACTTGCTGGAGGGAGGGGACCTCCAGACTTGCTGGAGGTAGGGGCCCACCAGACTTGCTGGAGGGTGTGACGTAGGATTGAACGCCCTACTCACATATCTTTAGTTCACCAAACACCACAAAAAGTCATGGATCTCCCTAAGGTAAAACGCTCATTATCCGGAGGTAAACTAGTCCCCCGTTCGGGTCTCCGGGTGGGGACTGCTTTAGGGGATTCATGGCGCAAGTTGAAATATAGGGATTTAAATATTGGTACGTGGAACGTAAGGAGTTTAAACACAGCAGGGGGGCTAAAATCGGTCGCGAATGAGGTAAATGGGTACAATTTGGATGTCGTGGCTCTGCAAGAGGTTCGCTGGCCAGGGGAAGGCTCGATGAGGGAAGGGAAGTACACTATTTGGTACGGAGGAAGCGAGAATCATTGTTTAGGTACCGGGTTTCTAATTAGGCGTAGATTACTATCCGCTTTGAGGGACGTACAATTCTTTAGTGATAGAATTTCGGTAGCTACATTTCAGGGACGTTGGTTTAAAATCGCATTAATAAACATACATTGTCCGACCGAAGACAGTGACGATGAAGTCAAAAGTGAATTTTACGATAAACTCGAATGGATTTATGATAAACTACCACGAAACTACATGAAAATAATTGTAGGTGACGCGAACGCAAAGGTAGGAAGGGAAGAAGTTTATATTCCGACGATTGGTAAAGAAAGTTTGCACGAATATAGTAATGATAATGGGATCCGTCTGATAAACTTTGCCATCTCGAAAAACCTGATAATTAAAAGTACGACGTTTAAACATAAGGATATTCATAAATATACTTGGACATCACCGGATTCGCAAACACGAAATCAAATCGATCATGTCTTGATACAACACAACTGGCAAAGCAGTATAATTAATGTACGGTCTTATCGCGGAGCAGAATGTGGGTCGGATCATGAATTAGTAATCGCGAAACTTCGACAAAAACTTAATATAAAAAAGAGAAAAGAAAACCGTTTTGATTTTGAGAATTTTAATTTGGAAAAATTAAAAAATCCATCAATTAGAAACCAATTCGAGCTAGATGTTAAGAATAGGTTTGAAGCTTTAGAGCTTCCTGACGAGGACCACGAGGATATTGACAAGTTATGGGTAGAGATCAGGGATAATATTAAAGCGGTCGGTAACTCGTGTCTAGGAAAAAAGGAAAATAAGAATAACAAATCGTGGTTTGATGAAGATTGCTTAAACATGTGTGAAAAAAGAAAAGCCGCTAAATTAAAAGCTCTAAATAATCCTAGCGAAGACAATCTGGAATACTTCCGAATCTCAAAGAACGAAACGACAAAATTGCTCAAAAATAAAAAAAGGGAGTATCTTAAAAATAAAATAGTTGAAATAGAAACTAACAGAATCGAAAATAACGTAAGAGACATGTACAAAGGTATAAACAGATCACGAAAATATGTAGGGCCCGTAACGTCTGGAATTAGGGATGATAATAACAATATTCTGACCGATCCGGCTGACATATTGAATAAGTTTAAGGACCACTTTGACAATATTTTAAATACGGGAAATTATGATCTGTGTCCTCCTTCTGAGTACCAGAGTGCTGAACCGTTAATAGAAGGACCAAGTAAAGAGGAAGTTGAAGTAGCTATCGGAAAATTAAAATCATATAAAGCAGCGGGAATCGATAATATTCCTACTGACCTAATTAAGGCATGCGGAGAAGCTGGAGTTTCTAAAATACATCGGTTGGTTAAAAAGATCTGGGTGAACGAGAAATTACCTGAAGAATGGAAAGAATCTATTCTTATTCCGATTCACAAAAAGGGTCCGAGGACGGATTGTAATAACTATCGAGGAATTTCACTCCTTCCGGTATGTTATAAAATATTCACTTTAATCTTAACCTGTCGAATCACGGAATACGCCGAGGAAATTATCGGAGACTACCAATGCGGATTTAGACGGAATCGTTCGACTATTGATCAAATATTTTCTTTACGGCAAATATTAGAGAAAAAATTGGAGTATAACGGTATTGTTCACCAGCTGTATATAGATTTTAAAAAGGCTTACGATTCTATTGACCGCCAGAAACTGTATAATATTCTAATCGAGCAGGGGATTCCAAAAAAACTAGTAAATCTAGTCAGGATGTGCTTGACGGAGACACTCAATAAAGTTAGAATCGGTAATAATTTGTCCGAAAAATTTGAGGTTCGTTCGGGCTTAAAACAGGGGGATTCTCTTTCGCCTGTCCTGTTCAATTTGGCATTAGAATATGCCATTAGGGAGGTAATGCGAACCGAGAAAGGGTTGGATCTGGGAGGGACAACATCCGTGCTGGGCTATGCTGATGATCTGGTACTGTTAAGCGAAGACGTTGAAACTATAAAACTAAATACGACAACCTTAATGAAAGCCGGGAAAGAACTAGGACTCGAAATAAACGTGGATAAAACAAAATATATGGTTAGCTGCAAAAATGGCAATACTAATGGTGATATCGATATAGATGGTAATATGTTTGAACAGGTAGATAAATTTAGGTATCTAGGTTCTACGATAACTAGAAAAAACGAAATTGAAGAAGAGATTAAGGTTAGACTGAAGGCGGGGAATGCTTGTTATTTTTCTATGGCAAAACTACTTAGTTCGCGCCTCTTGTCCCGAAACTTAAAAATTAGAATCTATAAAACAATTATCTTACCTACAGTTCTTTATGGATGCGAAACTTGGCCGCTTACATTAAGGGATGAGCAGCGTCTGAAGGTTTTTGAAAATAAAGTATTGCGTAGAATATTCGGACCGAAAAAGGATGAGTTAACCGGAGAGTTCAGACGGTTACACAACTCCGAATTGCGTGAGATGTATCCGGCTAATATAATTGATGTAATTTCATCGCGGCGAATCAAATGGGCTTGTAAAGTTGTTGGGCTTAGTAACGAGAGAATTCCTAAAAGGTTAATATTTGCTGTGCCGAATGGTAAGCGTCCGAGGGGTAGACCGAAGCGAAGATGGGAAGATTGCATTAAAGCCGATCTGAAGGGACTGGGTTTGGACGGCGAACGGTGGAGAGAGGTGTGTAACAAGCGATTGGTGGTGTCGGCATCGAACCTTCGGGTTCGCTAAGCCTTATTATTATTATTATTTTCGTTTTCATTATTTCTCCTACTATTATTTCTGCTAACCTATTATCCGAATTTAATATTCATTATATATATATATATTTTCCTTGACTTTTCTAAATCCTTCGATACCATTAACCATACCATCCTCTTTTACAAATTAAAAACATTATCCTTTTTCAACAGCGCTATTCTTTGGTTTCAGTCTTTCCTCTCTCAACGTTTCCAAGCTGTCGCTATCCCTAATCAACCCCTGTCTTCCTATCTTATTCTATCCTGAGGAGTGGCCCAGGACTCTCCATAAATCAATCCTCCACCGTTCCCATCACCTCAATGCTTACACGTAAACAGATACACGTAATAGAGGCCGGTCCTGAGGCTGTTGGTGTGCCCCTGGATTGGAGTATCGAAGCTCGATAAGAAGGTAGGAAAAAAAAATAAAAATTGTTGTATACGATATAGAGGGACTTGAGTTTTTGTGCAAATGATGGCTGTTTGTTTTTTTTCCATCTCTGCAGAGGATCCCATTCTATGTATAACAAAAATTAAGGGATCGAAACGTTAACCAATAAAAATAATACACTCCAAATTTATGTAGTTTATCAAAATTGTAAATTACCCAACTCCAGAAAATAATAATTATTTCACTATATATATATATATATATATATATATATATATATATATATATATATATATACAGATACTTGAGAGACAGGTTGACGTAGGATAATTGCCGAAGGAGGATGTGGACAGAGGACAGGCGCACGTAGCGATGGGCGACACATTCCCTTGTTAGAGAACTTTTGCCCGGGCATTGATGTGCCTGTCGATATTGGCCCATTGTCACATTGTCTATCGCCGTCGGTGATAAACTCTGTCCAACTACGCCAACGGACTCCCAACCCAACTCATTTCAGGACATGGACATTTATTTAAAGGGTCCTTCGTCCTTTTGTTTTGGGAAACGAAGGATGTTCCTTTCCTTATCATTGTTTTTATTATTTTATTGGAGCAGCAATGTTTGATGTTTTTCTTCTCCAGAACCATTTATTCAAAATATGTTGTGAGTTTTGTCTCCCACTGAGGAAACGAATGTGAGTAAAAAATGTAACAATGTATTCTCCATCTTGAAATTAATTTTAATCCACCTTTGGCTTGAATCTAACAAATTTATATCTGACTAACATAATTGTTTTGAAGAAATCTGGTACGCTGAGTGCATCACACAACTTTCACATGCTAATATTTTTTAGGAGAAATAGATATTTCCAGAAAGTGAAAATAAAAATTAGAGATCATGCAAAATATTATTTCAAACAACTAATTACCCTATGTTTTTCACGTCCGTCTAATGTAATATATATATATATATATATATATATATATATATATATATATATATATATATATATATATATAGTTTTTTTTTTTATGCAGAGTAATGTAACATTCTGTCTATTTGACAATAGTTATAGTGAGGTCCACATTCACACTATATATACATCAAAATATAAAATAAACAGAAGCAAAATAACAATAAATAATAACCAAAAAGTATATACAATAAAAAGAAAAGAAAAAAAACAAACTTGTCCTCAAATGCAAAAATAAGGCATTACTGTACAGTAGCAAGACCTGTAATATTATATGCTATCGAAACAGTCAGCCTTCTGAGCCTAGAGAAAATCCTGAAGATTGAGAGAAAGATTCTGAGGAGGATTCACGGACACAAGGTAACGCAGGAGGGATACAGGCTAAAATCAAATAACGAAATATACAGAAATTTGGAAGATTTAGAAAGGGCACATGGTCAGGATGAATAGTGGAAGACTGAACAAGAAATTTTTCGACAAAGTCTGCAGCTATAAAAGTATGGGGGGATATGTAAAACAAATAAAAGAGGAACTAGACAGGCTAAAAATCACTGATAAAGATTGCTTGGATAGAGAGCTTTTTAGAGAAAAACTGAAAGGGGTTGGGGTTCTTGTAGGTGGGAGGGAGAGACGAGGGAGACAATGGACTAAGGAAGAGCGAGAGGAACAGTCCAGGAGGATGAGAGAGTATTGGAGTAAGAGGAAGGCTGAGTTTGTGAAGAGGTAACGGAAGTGATTTTCGAGTGGTCCTTGCTGGCCGGTTCGTGGAAAAAATAAATAAAAATAAAATAACATACAAATAAATAAATTAAAAAAGAACACATGCATAACTATATACACTATTTATTTTATAATCAGGTGAGATAACTCTGAGCCAGGCTTGTCTCTCCAACTGTGGCGGGAAAAACCTGAGTCTACGAGATCCCTAAAACTAGGACTAAATCCAGTGGAGATTGGGCGGGAGCGCTTTAGCTACATACACTCATGTCGTGAGTGGGAATCTGGTCATTTCCAGAATTCTAATATTAAATTCTAATATAACATAAGACTCTATTATTTGGACTCAGATACTTCAAAACATATATATCCGTTGAGAACTGGAAGTTTTCGTTTTCATCGCAATACTTTCCCTTACTATACATATATATAGTAAGGGATATATATATATATATATATATATATATATATATATATATATATATCCCTATATATATATATATATATATTCCCTTTCGTCGGCCCAAAACTCTCACTGAAAAAGACCGAGAGTGACGAAAAAGATGTAAAAAATCATTTTACTAAACTGAATACTAACATTATTTTAACGTAAATCACATGTTTTTAAGGAGATTGTGTGAAATTTTCTTACTAAATGTAAACTTTTAAATTTGAAAAAAATGTATTTAAAATCCACCGAATCATGGTAATGATATTGGCATTGTTACTATTTCATTGTTCTTGTTTGAAAGAAGAGGTGAAATATAAAAATATTTCATGGATATGTTTATAACCTTAAATAGATTTACTGTAGTTTAATAACTCTAGATCCGATTTTATATTTAAATAATTTAGGTATCCATAGTCCGTTTATTCCGAAAAAAGCATCATGTAAACTTTTAGAAAGTCCTAAAAGGAAAGTCCTAAAATGCTACTATACATTTTGTAAATAGGTAAATGACACTAATACGGGATACGCATAATACGGGATACTAATAAAGGGATACGCATATTACCCAGTATTACACTGAGTTGAGGTGGCTCTACCCATCCTATCGCCGTCAGTACTTCCTAGCCACCTTTCTGTACCAAATCATTAGAACCCATCGACCCTCCTATATTTTTCACAGCTTACAATTCAAATATTCCATCCAATCCCGTCCCACCAGATCTCGTACTTCCGACCTCTATCCTCCTCCTCACCGAACTGCTGCGTTTGACAAATCCTTTGCAATACAAGCCGCCTCCCTCTGGAATTCCATCCCAGCTGATATTCGACACGCTCAATCAGTTTCCTCGTTTAAACCTCTCCTCTTTAAGCACCTACTCCTTTCTCAATCCGAATGATTGTGAAATATATCTAAGAGAAATATCTGAGCACCACCAGAGACTACCTCAATTTATTAAGGTTATTTTAGTTTCTCATATATATGTACAATTTACTTGTTCTTTTCTTTCTCTTTTCTGTATTTTTATCGTAAGTCAACTTTCATTGTAAACATACAATTTAATTGTAACCACACAGACATACAATCTGTATTCATATTTTGTTCTTAAGGGACAACAGTACCAGAATAATAAAACATTTTTTCATTTCAAAATAATTTGTTTGTTTTATCTGTTCATGTTAATGTTTTGTGATTTCTGTGTTATACTCATAATTATTTACATTAATAACTAAGAGTCATAAAGCGCGATAAAACGGTGCGATAGCGCATCCCATTGTGCAGGGCAGAATGAAATATCGGTACCAATAAGTCCGCGAAACGAGGAGGTTGGAGGGCGATAATGTCAGATATCTGCATCGCCATAAAACCGCAGCCAGGCATACCACATCAATTATAACCATTGACCGCGAAACCATTTATATCAGTAATTCGGTCTAAGGACGATTAATGCGAGGCGGGCTGATACATGGTGTCCCATACCAGCGCCCCCCACAATGCCCCCCCCCTGGTACCAGGCTGGTAATTGAATGCACGCCCTCCCAGTCACAGATCAGTCAGGTATGACGTAGCATTCCGATGTGTGTCAGGACTGACGCTTCCTTGTTCAGGCTACTGGCATACCTCGCGTGATTTCGAGGAGCTCTTTTACAATTTCGTGCTCGGCCGTCATGAAGCGTCGGGTGGAAAATTCGTTTCATTTATTTTGTATCAAAGTGGTCTAAAAATACATTTCATGATGTAAAGCCTAGACTGGGGTGGAATAGAACTTAGACACATGACACCTTGTAAATTGTGAAGTTTGAATGACCAAAGAGTCAACAATAAAGTGGTGATTTAGATGAAACTTCAATAAAAAAATAAATAATAATTTGACTTTTAGCAGAGATGGCATATTGTCCATAGGCGAGGTAGGGAGTAAATAAAAAAATTACTTAATTATAATAAATATAGTAAATATTTCTACAGCTTAAGGTTCTCATTAGACAATATTTAAAAAATATCATGGGCTGAATACACGTAAATAAAAAAAGTTCTAGACCTAAATTTATGAACGATTACGAAACCTGTATATATTTTTTTTAAAACTGTTATAAATCTTATTGACTACTACTTGAATCAAATTTCTAAAAAAAATATTTTATTTATATTTTAAAAACTCGAAAAATAATCGTTTGTAGAAGCAACTTGTATGTTAGGGAGTGATGTGGACAAGACGAAAAATAGTGGAAAATCTCAGGCAGATAATGATTCTAAACTCTATAATATTATGAAATGTAATTTATTATTACAATTTATAAATATTTTTATAGCATACAATATATAAATATAAAAACAATTTTTAAAAAATTATTTTTCTCTTCGGTAAACCTTTTGTATTTTATTATGTTTTATTTTATTTCCAATTATTTAGGGGGGGGACAATGTTCCCTTCCCAGCCCTACCATACGTTAGACCATGAACTTGATGTCTATGAATATAAATGTTAACAGTTCCTCAGGCCTAATGTTATCTGGTCTTTACTTAGCCCTGATAAAGGCCTGAACTTTGGGCCGAAACGTCAATAAAAATAAAAATAAATGTCATTTATTTATTTTTACTTTGTAATTTTGACTAAACACTCCAAATAACTTCTCTTCAATTTTTAACTACTGTCAACCGCCAATCCACAAAATCATATTTATTATATCAAGGTTAATTAATTATGAATTGCGCGATCTGTTGATTATCGAGCAAAGTTTACTAAAATGGAATAATGAAATTTGCGTTTTCTATGAAAGATAAGTAAAAATTGCCACACTAACTGTACGTGGATACTACTGGAATGTCACAAAAGAAAAAAAATCATCAAATTATTCACTAATTTAATTTTCTAAAAGTTTACATGATGATTTTTCGGAATAAACGGACTATATATAACTAATTATTTAAATACAAAATCAGATCTAGAGTTATAAAACTACAGTAAATGTACTAAAGTTACATATATATATATATATACATAAATGTATATACATATCCATGAAATATTTTTATATTTCACTTCTTCTTTCATATAGGTACAATGAAATAGTATTTTAAACACGGTCATTACCATGATTTGGTTTATTTTAAATACTTTTTTCAAATAAAAAAAAAAAATCATAGTTACATAGCAAGAAAATTACTCTTAATTTCCTTAGAAACATGTGATTTATTGATTTACATTAAATGATGTTAGTTTTCAGAAATGAATTTTTACATTTTTTTCGTCACTATCCGTTATATTCGACAACTTTATTTTTTAGTTATTATTTTTTCTAAAATTCTCCGCTTTCCAACGATGTATTATGCGTTTGTCTTCTCACTATTATTGTCGGAGGTACATTTTCGATTTTGATTAGCTTTTTTCTCCTTTATTAAATAATCAAATTCTTTTAAAAGTTATATTTAGCATTTTTTTCATTACTTCTGACATGGAGAGGTATTTATTTATTTAATATAAACCAAATTAAGATACTTTAGAGGAACACATTTTGAACATCTGACATTTAAGCCCTGTAAAGCTATATCAATATGGATGAGACCTAAATTACATTAAATGTCATTGATCAGATTTGCGTAAGCTTTTTGTTTAATGTCACCCCAAACAAAAAAAATTCCAATGGTGTCAGGTCTGGAGAGCGTGCAGACCAAGCCACTTGTTCGACACTGCCAATCCATTGATTGTGACATGGGATATGATTGAGCAAGTCCGGTCAATGACCTTAACTCCTTACGAAGAAGGATAATTGAATATTGTGAAACAATAACACATATCCAGTGTAGTGTTGCCCAAATGCGAGACCGAGACGAATCTTGGTCTTGCGCAAGACTCTCGTAACAGTCTATCTATTACGGGTCTTGCAGTTATCTATTAGCTTATAATTTTTTAGATATGAGGAACCTAACTAAGTCTGAATGAAAAATTAGAACAGTTAAATGCAAATATATATTGGTTATACCAATTCTTTACATATAGTAACTAAAATTGTCAAGTATTTGTAACTATTTTGCCTCAATTTTTATTTTTTTAAATCGATTTTTTTAACCAGTTTTGGTCTTGGTCTTGCAAAGACCGATTTTGGGCAACACTAATCCAGTGCCGTTCTGCCACTGCTGCTGTTGAAGAATGATGACGAGTCTGTCTTAATACTCAAGGAAATCCCGACATTTAACGAACGACATTTAATATGAATTTCAATGTTTACATTTAATAATTAAAGTAATTAGAACAAATAAATTTTATTTATTTCATAACAACGAAAATATTTAGGTGTGAATATTTCGTAAACAAAGCATTTGCGGACATACCTTCAGAGGAAATTTTTTTCTTGTTTTGAGGTCCTTAGTTCATTTTAACAGTATGGCCACTTGACCATGAAACATCCTGTATATTTCATGTATAGGTAAGTGAAAATAAAAAAAAGGTTTTACATTTTCGGGATAGGAGCTTCAGCCCCAAGTGATTCTTAATAACATTTAGTAGTTGAGCATGTTTAGAAATCAAGTATTTTTATCTTGTCGTTGATTAAGTGATGTTTGTTGTTGCTCTACTTCCATCCAGTTCTATGAGACTTCTGTAGAGTACACCTCCAGAAAGGTAACACCCTAGTCAGAGTCCTAGAGGGGAAAAAAGTTTGTGCATCGACATATCGTTGCTGACGTAAACTTGGAGTTGCTGGGGGAAGGAGCCTCCCCCCCACACCTCCAACAACTTCGGCGCGGCTGTTAATAAGTTGGCGGTCGTTAACAAAAGTTAAGAGTTTGACTGGCATAGGAAAACATTCCTTCTTCCGCTGAATATATATTTCCTTCCCCGCTAATGTACTGCTCTTCAACGTCGTTACGTGTATTGTGAGCTCCTCCGCCAAGTTCCAGGCGTAACATTATCCTTTTCATCAAACTTGCTGAGGCATTAATTTCGAATATTCGAATACATGAGGGGTTCGTATCATCATTTCTAATGTCTACACTGAGAATAGATAATTTCAAGTAATACACGTATCTTCTACACATCTGTTCAAAAGAACAAATAGGGCCTATTTGTAGTTAATTTACGTTATATAGATATACGTACATTATATACAAATATACATCATAGAAATTGAAATCACACAATAAACATTATATTTTATTTACCAGATTGCTACTGCAAGATCTCCGGATATTTCTTTGGCCAATTTTGAAACGATATTCTAAAATCAATCGAAACTAGTGTTGCCCAAATGCGAGATCGAGACGAGTCTTGGTCTTGCAAACCCAATATTGGCCATGGTCTTGGTCTTGCGCAAGAGTCAAGTAACAGTCTTGCAGTTACTTATCAGGTTATTACAATAGAGATATTAATGTTTTTTTTTAGATAGAAGAAACCTAACTAAGCCCGATTGAAAAATTGGAAGAGTGAAATGCAAAAGTATGTTGGTTATACCAATTATGTACATACAGTGTCTAAGATTGTCAAGTATTAGTAATTATTTTGCCTTAATTTTTATTTTAAAATCTTGTTAACAATTTTGTTTCCAGTCCTGGTCTTGGTCTTGCAAAGTTACCAAGACCAAGACCGATTTGGACAACACTACATTAAACCATGATAAGCAACATTAAATTATATATAAATCCGATCGTTAAAAGAAAATTATGCTCACCTTGCTTGTTTCAATAATATCGACTATCGATGGCAATTTTACGTATTTTGAATGTTTACTGCACATTTTGAGTTTTTACTGCACTTTTTCCGAATATTTACTGCACGAAAATCCGGTCTCTAGTTATAACCATCCCAAACTAAGGCCACGAATTGTCAAAGAAATCTATGTAGGATGGAAATAAATTTGTATTTCGCCGAATCTGATCTATGAATGAATGGAAGGCATAATCGGTTGAATGGAAATATTTGGAAAAAAGTTGAGGTTGACGAAGATGGAGAGGAACATGAAAATTAATTTTACTAAAAAGTACAACATATTTTTTGATGCAACTATGTGCTAGACAGTCAATATTTATATTTCCAAAATACTTATAATATTGATGAAAATTCGACAATCGATATTTCAAGTCCGATATTTCAATGATATCGATATTCATAGACCTATGTTAATATCGATAACATTATCGATAATGGGCCTTCTATTTTCTCATCTCTTGTTCAATCTAACAATTAAATATCTTTTTATCTGTTTTAGAAACAAAAACAAGACTTTAGTGATGCTCAGTTTTTTTTTTTTACCCTTTTTTCTTTTTTATTCTATTGAAACGATATCAATTCATACGAAGTTATAAAGTCGGCAGGGGTTTTTCCCCTCCTATAACGAAGGCCCTAGAAGTAGACAATAGACCTCCAGGTCGGCTCCAGCCAAACAGTGACAGATCTGGTAGAAGAGCCTCTACCTAGAAGGAGCGTTACAAACGATGGTGGAGCCGATTTGTCAGTCGCTGATAAGAGGACAATGGCTGATTTAGTGAGGGTTCATTGTGGCCGGCCTATCAGTCGGTCAGTTCGCACCCTCGTCAGTGTCGATAGCTTGTGGGAGGGGGGACGTGGGGGTCTCTTTGGGGGGGCGTCATCACTTCTGTGTCACCCGAGGAAGGGAGGGAGGTGAAGAGGGCTTGTTCTGAAACCATTCGATATGGGTATCTTCCATCGGGCTTCAAGTATAATTTAAATATTTATTCCCTCTCATATAAAAAACAAGTGTATATATAGTATATAATTTTTACTTTCACTTACCTATATTTTAAAGGTCCCTCCACGCCCAGTGATATAATAAAAGTCCTCTGGCCACAGATGCAAAGAACGCATACAGCGTGCAGAGCCCTCTTACCTTAAAATGCCCTTGGGCAATAAAAGTAAATTGAAAATTTATGTATATATACATTTATATATATATTGTATTTTGTAATCAAGAAATTTCTGGGGGGTAGGAAAAAAAAAAAAAAACTATATTTTATTTTTTTTAGAGATTGAAAAATAATTATGAGTTCAAATCCCGGTGCCTGGTGGTATTTCTAGCTCGGTATGATTTCCTATCCCGGGAAAAGACCCATGTAGTCTAAAATGCTAGTAGGGTTTGTCATTGTTAAATTCATTTAAATATAATTTTTGTACTGCTAAACTAGGATAAGTTCTATTTTTATTTTAATATCATGGATAATTCATGATTTTTTTTTAATACTATTCAACTATGCTGTAGATATTTCATTTTTGGAAAACTTCCTCCTTTAAGGAGAATATGAATTAATTTAAGATTTAAAAAAAAGCAGTTTTTCTAAATGTTATGTATGTAGCATAGTCACCTAACAACCTTATACTATAATAGATACATAAATGAAAAACACAGGTTCATTATCACTTTAGGTAATAAATAACCGAAAAAATCGTTATTTTTAATATTTATTAATTTAAAATAACAGATTTATGCAATTATGTTTATTTCAATACACCGCAGGTCATAGAGAAACAAGAAATAAATGTTTGACAGTAATTTATTGTAGTCATATAAAATCACATAATTTTTTTACAAAACTTGAGATGAATCTCAACTTTTTACGTAATAAACCTCAACTAAATTAATATTGACTTAAAGCTTAGTGAACAATGAAGTTTTTCTAAAACTGGCGTGTATGTAATATAGTTGGTGGATAATAAAAAAAAAATCTATAACCTGTAATTTTTACTTTCACTTACTTATTATTATTTTTTTTTTTTGTTCTTCTCTACTTCCCGTTTTAGGCTATACGTAGTTTTCCCGGGCCGGGGGTGAGGGCGGAGTAATTAAAATCCCCTCCGGTACCGGGAGGTGTACTTTTTAATCTCTCATAACTTCGGTTATCTTGTTGTCGGGAAACTCGCGGTGCTGTCCACAAGCGTTAGCTCATTCATAGCCCCATAGCTCAACCCCGTAAGTCCAAATAATTATTATTATAGTCATGTATATGAGTCATTTTTAATTAATTGGAAGTTTAGAGCATTTGTCTAGTAAGTGCAGAAGTAGTCGGAAACAGTAGTTAGGACCCTTCCTAAAATAGTTTTGAAAAATAAATAATACCCTAAGAAATTTGAAAAAGAAGGATTTCAGCTTTAAAAAAAATATAGATGATACAGTTATATTTTACTTTAAATAAGACATGTGCATAATCTGTCAGATTAGTAGGTAATATATTAGGAAAAAATCACTTAAAAGAAGACGAAGGATTTAGTGACAAGCGAACGATGAGAACGAAGGAAGATACCACAAGTTGCCATAGGCTTTAAGATTACTTATTGTTAACTGAAACAACTAGCATGGCTGAAAGACTTCAGGAGGGAACAACCACTGTTTCCAGAGTTGGATACAACAACGGAAATCACAATGGTAAAACTCTGGCGGTAAATTCAAACTCTTACAAAGGAATGAGAATCGGGCTGTGGGACTAGGATAAAATGACTCGTGGTTAACGAGCGTATTGTATTAGAGGAGTTACCATTCCTTGCCTCCAAAGTCTTGAAAACTGGTACATGATAGTTGCTTATGGTCGGAATTTATCCTGCACGGAGTGTTAAAAGTAAAAAAGAGCATGGACGGGTTAAAAAAATGGCAATTAAGTGTTTATGGTAAAATGTTGATTTTCAGCGATTCCGAAATAATAAAAAAAAACTTAAACAATATGCCATGATTCACAGTAAGTTATAAAAATCTATCTGGTCAAAACATTTAATAGAACCATACCAAAGGTTAGATTTTTACTTCTCAATTTCAGGAAAATCATCTAATATTTTATTATATATATATATATATATATATATATATATATATATATATATATATATATAAAGTATATATAATTAATAAGGTTTGCCAAGGTTTCGACCCGATCGAAAAATGAGATATAGATAAAAATATTTAAAGAAGAGATAAATGTAATATGAACATAATAGTGCGCTAAGAAAAAATTATATTTTATAAACAAATAAACAAAAGTTATATAAGAAATATAAATAAATTGACTAAATAATCGGTACAAATAGGAGGTATAATTAATATGAATTTTTTTTTAATTAAAAAGATTGGAACTGGAAGACAGCAGGTTTTAATTCAATGCTGAATTTGCGAATTTTTGTAATTAAAAATAAATCTTTTTTGTACTAATTATTTCGTTAATTTATTTTTTTATGTAGTTTCTTTATTGAGATATATTACAATCTATCACACTTAAGGACAATAGTGATAGTGATAAAGAATAGCTCATTCATACTATGCACAATAAATAGAAATAAATAAACGACAATATAATAAAACTAAAAGTAAATGTATATAAACTAATAGATAAGAAACTAAACAAAAATAAACTAATCTAACAAAATAACTATTAATTTTTTTTAAATTATTTCCAAGCACAATACTGGCTCTAAAAAAATTAAAATACGGCTAAAAGTAATTAAAAACACTCACATTCTTAAAAGATGTTAAATTCTATAATATAATTTAGTTTGAAGGTGTTGCAAAAAAAATATACAATACTTTTTTAAAAATACGTTATAAAACATGTTATATTTATCTCATTATCTCTTGTACATGTTCCATTTTTTTCCATCTCATTTTTAATGTAATTTTGCATTTTTTAAATAATTACCTCTGATGATAACTCACATTTTTGTGTTGAAACATCGGCAAACTTCTTAAAACAACATAAGTACCTGAATATCCTTATTACTTTTTTACTTTTTAATATTACCGATTAACTATATTTCCATCTGTAAAAAAAATATAAATACGCTGGGTGGAAAAGAAACGTCCACAAACTCAAAAGCAGCAACGTTTTGTCCTTCCTAATATACAATAATTCATTTAAATCGAATATAAATGTATTTTGTAACTAATGAAACGTATACAAATAATATAATAGAAGTAAGACGATTTCGCATCATTACTAGAAATAACTTATAACAGTTGACAAAGTTTTCTTCGGAAACTTTTTTTTTTTTTCTCGACTGAATATGAAACAGGTAGAAAAGTTGATTTCCATCTCGGAATTACCTCCACTTGTTCGCCCAAAGCAAACAGAGTGTAGCACCAAGACAGGGGAAGCCGTGAGAAATTTTAATTTCAGATCAGGCGGTCGGGAGCAAGTTGCTTCCCTTAGCTCTCTGCAAACTCGGGGTGGGGCCGGATTCCCCACGAAGCGTCACGCGTAGTCAAACCACTTCGAACTGATTCGAAACAATTTTTTATTTATTATTTCAGAGTATGTGTTAAACTAAATTTACTATTCCAATAACATCCAGCATAGATAAAAAAAATCTGGTGCGCGCTACACACAACTTTCACTGACCGATCTACTTTGAAGAGAAATTATTATCTGACAATGTTGGACTATTATAAAAAAATTTTAAGTGTATTTTTATCCTTTAATAATACCCCACTTATTCCTGTTGAACAAATTCGATACCTTGGACTCCACTTAGACAAACGTCTAACTTGGAATCCTCATACCAGACTGAAACGACAAGAAACAGCTCGACGTTTCCGACTACTCCAGCACTTACTAGATAAACGCTCTAACCTCCCAGTCAATTACAAAAGACTCATATACATGACTACAATAAGACCTATTTGGACTTACGGAGTTGAGCTCTGGGGCTCCACTAAGCCATCGAATTCCTCTCGTATTCAATCCTTACAATCCAAAATCCTTCGTAAAATCCTCACTGCTCCTTACTTTGTCACAAACAAAATCATCCATAACGACCTTAATGTTCCTTATGTTTCCGACTTGGCCCAATCCAGATACCTATCCTTCCATAACAAACTTCAGAATCATCCAAACCCTCTCGTTTCTAACCTTGCTTCCTCTTCGATCCCTGACAACCCTCAGAGGCGTCTGAAAAGAAGATGGCTTCGAGATCATCTTTTGTAAATACATTTTTAGAGTGCTACCAATGGGTAGTTTCTCAACATGTGATTTCATGCTATTTTATTCCTTTGTTCACATTTACTGAATGTATTTTTACTTGTAATACAGTTGTAAATATCACCAATAAAAAAAAAATAAAAAAAAATGTATTTTAAACGGATCTAAAGCTTAAGACTTACAGATAACAAATCATTAAGACCATAATAATTACAAGATGTCTATTTAATATATTGACGACTGGCAATAAAAATCTAGTCACTCCATCTGCTTTTATAAACCACACAACTTTCTTTGCTTTTATAAACCACAGAATGACTAACTTCAAATTCAACATTTTTGAGTGATGTCATTTTAGTGATATTTTTATTTGAAAAAGTTATCTATGCAGACAATGAGTAAGTTGATTCCGGAGGTGGTGATTGCAGTGTTGAAATATAGAACTGAGAATAAAGATATAAATTTAGGTACTTATTTCTTATGAAATATGTTCTTACGAAAGACACTTTATTAAATATCTGCAGAAAAAAGGATTTTTTAGTCTCAATAATTAAAAAGGTATAGTTTAAATTTTTACCTCTTCAAGGAAAAAAACTAGAGGCTATATCTTTTCTCCTAATTGTCCGATTTTAACGATTTTTTTTTTTTTTTTTTTTTTTAGGAAATTCTGCAAACTTTTAAAAAAACATATACTATCAACAAAAAATCGTATACTTTTTGAGTTATTCGTAATTTAATTTTACCTCAAAATATGTATTTCCGTTGAAAACTGAGATTCGAAAATTTTCACGATCGTAATACTTACCCTTACTATATATTACATATATACGTAAATGAAAGTAAAAAACGCTAATAGCATTTTTTTAAATAATTTTTTTGAATAACACACTACCAAACCCAAGGCAATGAATATTAGAGGTAAACTTATTCATTCATTATATATATATATATATATATATATATATATATATATATATATATATATATACAAGAAGAATAAATGAAAGTAATTAAGATTCTGCTTTTTAAAAACGCTGCATATTTTTTCACATTGGTTTATTATTTCCAAATAATTATAAATCCTAAGTAGCATTACCTATCTCTATGACAATTTTGATCTTGTAACGATAAATTCGATTTTTCGATGCAGGACTGAATTACTCAATTTAAGTGTCAAAGCGTGGGTACAGGAGGGTAATGATAATTGTCCGGTTTGTAATTCCGGAGGAAAAGAAGACACCAAGAACTTACTGGTGTCCTGTCATGTCTACAGTGAGATTAGGGAAAAATAAGGTCGGCAGACATGTTTGCCGGAGGAATTATTGAGAGTTGCTAATTTAAAATCCCTGAGTAATTACGTAGAGCAAGCCACATTACAAAAAGCCCGACTTGTCACTTAGTGAATGATTATTGGAATGGATTATTTATTTGTTATGAATATCATTTGTTTGTTATTGTTGTTTTATTCACTATTTATTATAAAACGTACCTTATCTAGTTATGTATTTACTACTTATCATTATTACTTGTTGGTCAAGTTTTGCTTACTTTTAATGTTTGTATAAAAAAAACAACTTTATTTTTGAAGTTTGGAGTACTGAGAAACAATTTTAAAATGTTATTAATAATAATGTAAAAATATAATTGCTCGTTAATTTGTTAAGGATATCAAATAGGACATATTTTGTAGAAAGATCACGCAGACCTCGGCAGACGATATTTTCCATTGTCTATGTGTTAGATTTAACTGAATATTATATTTTGTATTTATTGGCTTTATGAGAATAAACACGTTTTCATTCATTCATTTCATTCAAGTAGCATTATCTTCATAGTAATAAAGAAAAGGAAATAAAAAGTGATTCCTATTATTGGCCTAATTTTTTTTTTCATCATTAGTTATTTGCTATGTAATGTTTGTAAAAAAAAAATAGCATTACTACAGTAACACTTTAAAAAAAACAAAGGACATAACCTTTACAGTAGAACATATACAAAAAAATATCTAGAGTCCGATACCAATAAAATATCTCAAATTTTAACGATTTTTTTTAAAGGAAATTTCGTAAATTTAAAAAAAAAACATAACGTTATCAACAAAAAAATGTATACCTTTTGAGTAATTTGGAAGTCTCATTTTGCCGCCCCTCTTAATTTTTTTTCCAGCTTCTTTTCATTGAAGTATGTTATATAAGGTAAATAACATTAAAGGGTATCTAGAAGAATACTTTAGCGCAGTTTCATTGAAACCGTTACGTTCGTTTAGGCGCTATAGCCTATATCACACAAAAGTTTTTTGCCCGCCATTCTGAAAGGAAAAGGCGAATATAATGTCGAAATAGGATCATCCTCGGGTGAACTCTGGCTTTAAATCCAAATTTCAAAGAAAATCGGACCAATGGTCTCGGAGAAAATGCGCGGACGGCGGGCGGACAAAAAATGTTTATTCGATTTTCGAATTCTGCGCAATCCTATAAAACGTAAAACGTGAAACCTCAAATTTTGAGGGAGATATTAAGTTTTTGAATTATTTGTTCGATTATAATGGTATAATATATTGAAAATAATAAACCAAAATAAAATAAATTAAACTGAAAAAATAAATAAACAGAATATAAAACTATTGAAGGAAGTTAGTTGACTGTTCTACATACTAACCGGTAAGTACTTGAATATCTTCAGTGCTCGAACCACGCCCGGATGATGACCCAAATGTTTGGGTTGAAACGTCGGCACTAATAAAACCCTTATAATAACTTCGTCCTGAATATTTATCACCCAAAATATAAAACAATAATAAGCAGTAATAAAGAAAGCATAAAAGTAAAAAAAATATGACAAATAAAAAATTATTCTCACAAATAAAAATATATGTGTATTAATATATAATAGAAATAGAAATTAATAGAAAATAGAATAGGAATATAAATTTATTCTGGCGCTCATTAAAAATAACGCAGCTTTACAGAAAAAAAATATTACTATCGATTAATAAAGTCATAAAAATACAAATTTTTTTTAATTTAATCCTTAACGAAAATGTACTTGATGACTGTTTGCTATTAACCGGCGATACATTTATGAAATATTGTTAATTTTTTAGTCAATAAAATTTGAGCAAATGAAAATCTGTTGAGACATATAAATTTTTGAAGTGAGTGCTTATTTAGGAGCGTTTTGCACTTTTGTTTTTATTTATAATTTTCTTGTGTTTGACCCTATTCTCCCAAATCATATTGTATATGTAAATGTATAATATTATAATTGTGAAAAATTTCTAATTAGAGTTTTGAGTGTAAATTTCTACGTCTCGAGAAGTGTCGCAAAAAGGTCGGTGAGTGTACCGGAGAAAGGGATAGTAGTAACGAAAGTTTTCAATGAATATGGCGGCCATTGAAGGAGGATCATTGACATGGCCGCATTTATTCTTAAAGGCTCCGGTTGATCCATCCTGGTAAGTATCATTATATACCATTAAGGATCATTTATCCTTTGAAATAGTTGGAATACATTATAATGAAAAGTGGGTAGCTGAGGCGTCAATGCATGTAGCCTGCCGCTACGTAGGCTATTTGTTAACAGATTTACGAGCCCGGCTCAATTAATGCTATCGGGCGGAACAAGCAATAACAGTCTCTCGTAAATCCACACTTTAGCCTAATGCCCCCCCCTCTTCCTCACTCCTCCCCCTGCCTTTGATTAAAAAAACTATTTCTCACCGACAAATTATCCTCCTTCATCCCCTGTTTTCTTTAATTCAATTCTCTGGTAGAAAAAAATACATATAATTATTTTTCAAAACTCAAATTAGCACCGTTAATTTTTACTGTCACTTACCTATATATATTATTTCTTAATGATATTTACAACTGTATTAAAGAAATACATTTAGTAAATTTGAACATATGGATATAATGACGTGAAAACACTTGTTGAGAAACTACCCAATGGTAGCACTCTAATGATATGTCTAGATTATGAGTTCACGGGGCCATCTTCTTTTCAGACGCCTCGAAGGGTTATCAGGAATTGAAGAGGAAGCAAGGTTATAGACGAATAGGGTTGGGATAATTCTAAAGTTTATTATGGAAGGATAGGTTTCTGGATTGGGCCAGATCTGTAATATAAGAAACATTAAGGTCATTATGGATGGTTTAATTTGTAACAAAGTAGGGAGCATTCACGATTTTACGAAGGCTTTTGGATTGTAAGGATTGGATACTAGAGGAATTCGATGGCTTAGTGGAGCCAACCCAGTCATGTATATGAGTCTTTTGTAATCAATTGAAAGTTAAAAAAAAAAAATTTGGCTTCCAGCATTCTTTGAATGGTCTGACGTAAACACGGCGCACAGCGTTGTGTCTACCCGCCTGACTTCTATGTGATGCAGGTTAGCATAAACCTTGCGCCGCCTTCCATTAAAAAAATATATTAATGATCTCTAAGTATAGACCCCTTTTTATCAAATTAAGGCTTCAACTTATATTTACGAAATCTCTTGGAATTGAGACATTTTTTATCTAGAGGGGGGCAAATTTTGTGTATTTAATTAGGTACTAAGAACTCGTAAATACTCTTTTGCTTACTTGGATCGTAAGATAATTTGATCACAAAATCTATGGAAATAATAAATTTTGTGGTTTTCGACGTATCTATACGTTTAAGAGTCACCTGCTTCTGAAAAATACATTTTCAGTCATTGGTCTGTCGGTATGTATGTCTGTCTGTGCCAAGATTATATCGGTTACTAGTTGACCGATTTTGTTTTTTCTTTTACAAAACCTATGGAAATAATAAATTGTGTGGTTTTCGGCGTATCTATACGTTTCAGAGTCCCCTGAGTCCGAAAAATACCTTTTCAGCCATTGGTCTGTCGGTAGGTATGTCTGTCTGTGACAAGATTATATCGGAAACTAGTTGACCCATTTTGTTGGTTTATTTTGTATGGTTTTTACTGATGCCTGTCGCACAAGTTGGGTTTTCCCTGCGCGATAGCGGGTGCGCAACAAGTGAAAAATATATTTTTCTATTGATTGTACCACAAAAACTGCACGATAAAACTGTCCTATAATTTTCTAATTAATGTCCTTTCCATTCAAAGTAAGGCCACCCAAAAATTTTGGCCTTAATAAATACATAAATTTTGTTATCATTTAACTTAAGTTAAAACTGAAAAAAAAAAAAAGGTTTTCCTATCAAACTGCGAAGTAATGACATTTCATTATGTCAAGCTATTATAAAATCAAACTGGTTCCTTTATATTTAATATTTCATTATAAAAAAAGTCTGCTTCACAAGTAGTGAGAACAAAAAGTTAATATTAAGCTTAACTGATTAACTAAAAATTTCCAATCAATTTTTGAAGGTATGCGCAAAAAATATATCTTTCTCCTGTGGTAAATATTTTTATTAATCACGTTCCTCTCTTACATATTCAACATTTTGGAGCCTCGCTCCATATTCTTTTATAGTAATCTATCTTAAACTATTTTTTATAATTCACAATTTTACAATTGATATTAGGTAGTTCAGTGGACGAGCACTGACTTCCAGAGCTTAAGATCCCAGGTTCAAGTCTGGCTAATGACTCATAATTTTTTTTCAGTAATGGATCGACCCTGAGGTCAGAAGATATGGGGCACATCTAGCCTCTATAAAGTGGGGTACTCTTAATTGAATAATTAATTAAGAGGGAATACCTGGCGGTTGAGCGTGATATTGACCCAATCACCTCCCTGCACAACCATTGTCCTTGTAACAATACTTCCTCACACTCATGACCGTTCGTGGGTTTTGTAGTGCTACAGGTTTTTTTTTTTTTTTATTAGATTTACTTATATTGTCCTTAAAGTCATCCATAATTTTTTATTTCGTTACTGTTTATATAACTTTCTACTTTTATTCTTGTTGGAATGTTGGAAAATTCCATTTTTCTATTGTTACGCTGAACTGTATCAAGGGTTGGTCTTAATCCCTTTTATGTTCTATTTTTATTTTTATCCTCGAAGGAAGTTATTCGACAGTTCTACATATCATCGGTGATAAATATTCAGGACGCAGTCTTTTTTAAATTTTCGCCAACGTTTCAACCCAAACATGTGGGTCATCTTCAGGCTGAAAATGTTTTTTAAATTACAATCAGAGAAATAATAGTATACGACCGCTAATTATAAATAATAAACTATAGTGATTGATGGTACATGAATCTTAACTAATATTACAATATACTTATTAAAATTAAATATGTAAATAGTTATACAAACTAATAAATAATAATAAATAAAAAAATAGTGTATATAATCCATTTATACAAATTTGTAATATTTTCTCTCACTAACCGCGGTTTGAGCACTGAGGGTGTTCAAGTACATTTTCAACCCTGAAGATGATCCACATGTTTGGGTTGAAACGTTGGCAAAAATAAAAAAATTTAAAGTATTTTTTAAATATTAGCGTCCTGAATATTTATCACCCATATTTTTATCCTCCCTTCTCTATTCCATATCTATTTGAATTTATTCTTTTTTCTAATTTTCAATATATTTTGTCATGTATGAAAATATATGTCTTATTATGAAAATCGCCAATATCCATCGTTGATAACTCGACGGGTTTATAGTATAAGAAGTTGACGGGTTCGTCTTCGCCATGAAGGATTATCGGGACATGGCTGCCTAGGAAGATTAGAGAGGAGAGGATTTGTCTGGATGTGGGATTTATTATTGAAGGATAAGCATCTTGTTTATAGCAGCCAGCCTTGTTGAAAATATAGAGCCCGCTGATGAATATTTTTGTTTGTGATATTCTAAGAAACATTAAAAATTTACAGGAAATTTTATTGATTGCCTAAATGATGTATCTGACGGTTATTTTAAACTCTTCATTTATTTATAAATGTTTTGGGCTCTTCAAACACCTGGGTCATTTTCGCCCTATATTACAATTTGATGAATTACTACTCACATAACTAAACTACAGCTAAGAAATACAATTTAAAGTTTGAAAAGTTTAGAATAGTTACAGACGCAATTTAAATTGATCTATATAACATATTTCAACGGAAAGAAGCTGGGAAAAAAGTTACGAGGAATAGTCAAATTAGATTCCGAATAACTCAAAAAGTATACAATTTTTTTATGACATCGTTACGTTTTTTTTTCGTTGAAAAATCTTTGAAATCAGATAATTTGAGATATTTTATTGATATGTTATACTGCAATGGGTTTGCCCTCTGGTTTGGTTTTTCAATGTGTTACTGAAATAATGCTATTTTTGTTTTTTGCCAAATCACTAATGATTAAAAATAAATATATTTTGTACAATAATTGGAGTCACCTGTTATTGTTTTTTCTTTGTCACTTCGGAAGGTAATGTTATTTTAGTCGTATAATTGTTTGGAAATAATAAACCATTGTGAAATAATTTGAAGCTTTTTCAATAATATTATTATTTTGGTTTTGAGAATATTTAAATTTTACAAAAAGTGAAAAATACAGGCTAATGGAAAATTTTGAAAGCATTATATAAAACTGAAAAAATTGATTTCACTGTTAATTTCAAAGCGAATCCGAGGTAATTAGGTCAACATTATGCAGTGATAATAAGTTCAATAATCTCAATTAAAAATTTAAAATTATCTCAATAAGTTCCTATCGCTACTTACGGAAGGGATTTTTAAAAAATATTTTTAAGGAATATATGTAGGAAAATCGGTTTTATTTAATTTTGAACTAATTAACTCATGTACAGTATCACAAACTAAACGTATTGGCGACTTAATCACGTATGTATATCCTATATACGCCCACGCCCGGCCATCGGGGTAATACAAATAATCAAATTTAGAAGCCATATATCAGAGTAATTATCACATTAACAATCAAACTGTTTCCTAGAGCAATTAAATGAGCGATTACAGTGGAGTTAATTACATTAAATTATTCCTAATTGAGTTGCAGATAACCATATATAAGCTTTAATCTTGATTCATGTCTCTTTATCTTACCATCCATCACCTAGTGGCCATCCAATCGATATTGTACTTCTTGCTTAACGTCAATTTTCATTTTAAATTAATTAATTTTATTGATTTTTAGTAATAAATTTCTTAATGCAAATTCTTGGGTCTTTGGAATGTCTAGAATGAAACATCGGAAAGAAGCCGCGTTTCCTCGGGTTTTCGTTGAGTATTAATAAAAACCTAAGCGAACCCGGAGGTTCGATGCCGACACACCAATCGCTTATTACACACTTCCCTCCACCGATCGCCGTCCAAACCCAGTCTCTTTTGATCGGCTTTAATCTTCCCACCTTCACTTCGGTCTACCCCTCGTGCGTTTACCATTCGGTACAGAAAATATCAACCTTTTAGGAATTCTTTCGTTACTAAGCCCAACAATCCTATTTGATTCGCCTCGAAGTAATCACTACAATTATATGAGGATATAGTTTGTCGCAATTCGGCCCGTTATGTAACCGTCTGAACTATCCGGTTAACTCATCCTTCTTCGGTCCGAATATTCTACGTAATACGTTATTTTCTAAAATCTTAATAGGTTGTTCATCCCTTGATGTAAGCGGTCACGTTTCGCACCCATAAAGAACTGTAGGAGAGATAATGGTTTTATAGATTCTAGTTTTTAAGTTCCCGCTTTCAGCCTAACCTTAATCTCTTCTTCAATCCGTTTTTTCTAGTTATCGTAGAACCTAGATACCTAAACTTCTCTACCTGTTCAAAAATATTATCGTATATATCGATATCACTAGCAATATCACCATTTTTGCAGGTAACCTTATATTTTGTTTTATAAGGTTTATTTCGAGTCGTAGTTCTTTACTGGCTTTCATTAACGTTGTTGTATTTAGTTTTATAGTTTCAACGTCTTCGCTTAACAGTACCAGATCATCAGCATAGCCCAGCACGGATGTTGTCCCGCCCAGATCCAACCCTTTTACCGGTACGCATTACCTCCCTAATGGCATGTTCTAATGCCAAATTGAACAGGACAAGCGAAAGGGTATCTCTCTGTTTTAAACCCGAACGAATCCCAAACTTTTCGGATAAATTTTTACCGATTTTAACTTTATTGAGTGTTTCCGTCAAGCACATCCTGACTAGATTTACTAATTTTTTAGGAATCCCCTGCTCGATTAGAATATTATACAGTTTCTGGCGGTCAATAGAATCGTAAGCCTTTTTGAAATTGATATACAGCTGGTGAGCAACACAGTTATACTCTTTTTTATCTCTCTTATAGTTGCCATAAAGAAAATATTTGATCAATAGTCGAACGGTTCTTCCTAAATCCGCATTCGTAGTCATCGATAATTTCCTCGGCTTATTCCGTGATTCGACTAGTTAAGATTGAAGTGAATATTTTATAATATGCCAGAAGGAGTGAAATTCCTCGATAGTTATTACAATCCGTCCTCGGACCCTTTTTGTGAATCGGAATAAGAATAGATTCTTTCCATTATACAGGTAATTTCTCATTCACCCAGACTTTTCTTACCAATAAATGTATTTTAGAATCTCCAGCTTCCCCGCATGCCTTAATTAGTTCAGTAGGAATATTATCGGTTCCCGCTGTTTTATAAGATTTTAATTTTCCGTTAGCTACTTCAACTTCCTCTTTACTTGGTCCTTCGATTAACGGTTCAGCACTCTGGTACTCAGAAGGAGGATACATATCATAATTTCCCGTATTTAAAATATTGTCAAAGTGATCCTTAAACTTATTCAATATGTCAACCGGATCGGTCAGAATATCGTTATGTTCATCCCTAACTCCAGACGTGAGGGGCTCTAAACATTTATTTAGTAGCATTTCCTCATCTCTGATCTCGACCATGGCACATTTTTTGGGTCGTCTCAGTACTTTTATTATATCTTTTCATCTCTTCCGAATACTTCTAAGGTAGTATAAAAATAATGTTTTGTTTTCGGTTTTGCTATATAGTCTACATTTAATACAATGCTTGTCAAAAGTCATAATTATCAGGTAAATCTTTCTTATTTTATTGTTTAAAATGAATTTATTATGGCCCAATTTGCTGTAATTTCACATAATAATTACAAATCGAACTTGTTACTAATCCACGTATTTTTCTTTTACTTTGTCTACCAACAAACGTAATAAAATTATTTTTGAAGGAAGAGCTTTAAACTTGAAATCAAATATAGTAGAAATCAGAATTCTGATTTTATGGATGTCTGCCAGATCATCAAGATTTCCCGATATCTCCGGGGAGAAGAGGTCATGGTAAAATGGGTCGGGAGGAAGAACGAAGAGATTTATGGAGCATGGCGTGTCGGAAGATCCAGAGTGCGAAGTAAAGATAGCATTGTTAGCGATCCAGAAACTCTTCTTGGTGTCAAACATAGAAGAGCACTTACATGTGAAACATTTTGGTCAAGGCTGGTTATATAATATTAATAACTTATGTTTGTATGAAGAGTGGCCAACGATCTACAAGTTGTATGCACTAATTAAATATCTATCTATATATATATATATATATATATATATATATATATATATATATATATATATATATATATATATATATAATAAATATAAATAAATATTGTGAAACAGATTTTGACTGAGGTGAATAGTTGATAAAATTTATTGAGTCTTAATTTTAAAAACCAACCCATGCTTATTTTATTTTATTTTTATTTTCATTTAAATAATGTTGTTTTTTTTATTTCGTTTTTTCTCAAAATTTTATTTTATTTTTACTTGTTTTAATTTAATTTCATTGAAGATACTGTATATATTCTTTAATATTGATTAATGTAATTTTTGGCCAGATGTAGTTTTAATTTTTTTTGTCCATATCTGTTATTCATAAGGGACCTTGTCCCAGAATAAAGTTTACTTTCTATCTATCTATCTATCTATCTATACATATATATATATATATATATATATATATATATATATATATATATATATATATATATATATATATATATATATATATATATATAGAGTCGGTTCTTAATAATTGAAAATCCATGAAACTGCAAGAAAATTTCTAATTATTGAGACTTAAAGTTATAATAGTTTATAAAAAGTTTGAATTATTAAGAGGAATAAACAAAAAAAATCTAATCATTAAGAGTTTTTATTAGATTTATCAAAATTCGTATGAGATTACACAATTTCTTTATATAAATACCTTCATGTAAAAAATATTTCTTGGAAAATTTCAAATTATAGAGATGGAAAGTGGTATAGTTGGAATTATAGGAAGTTCTCTCCGCCTCTTGTTACGAAAAGAATTTCGAGCTATCGATCTATCAAAGTACTGTATTTTTAGGAATTTTGTAAGTACGATGCTACGATAAAGCCAGTTGTGATATACGACGGCAAGACCTAGACACTAACCAGCAGAAAGAAGTATTGAAAGATTCGGAAGAAAAATCCTTCCTTTGATAAACGGAGCGATATGGATGAGGTTACTAATACATGAAGAGAAATACCAATAAAGAGCTGCTTACACTGTTCAATCAATATCTCATAATTTAAAGACAATAAGGTTAATAAGGGCAAGGCATGTATCTTGCAGCAATGCAATTGGAAGCTTCAATAATTGGCAAAAAAAAAAAAGACCAAGTGGCAGGCCAAAAGCAAGATAAATAGATCGAATTAACAAAGATGCAATTAACTGAAACGTATGTATGTAATGTATAAATATATATAGTTTAACATAATTATTTATTTTTTAATTCACACCTATCATAATGATAATGACAACCAGTGAATGTGATGATAGTGGAAAAATCATAATGGCATGTAAAGCATGAGGGAGAGCAGGACCCAGCGGCACCTCCTCCTGGCGTGATATCTACATTAGGCGAGGAGGTCCCTCATCCAGCTCCTTTTGCGTAGCGGTCATGTCATTGATGAGTGTGTTAGGATGTCCTTGTAAATTGTCGTGGAATCGTTTGTAATGAGTTCGTATGTGTCCTAAATTGGGAATAATTTCACTAATTTATTTATTTCTTTGATTCTGTCGTTTATTCGACGTTTGATCTCGGTTTTTTTATGCTAACAATGGGATCATCTTGAACGTTTTATAGTATAGCCTCAATACCTCAGGAACACGCTACTCTGACAGTAGCTTAATATCTGAGAGGGCGTTGGAGATTGAGAGTGTGAGAGAGAGAGAGAGAGAGAGAGAGAAAGAGAGAGAGAGAGAGAGAGAGAGAGAGAGAGAGAGAGAGAGAGAGAGAGAGAGAGAGAGAGAGAGAGAGAGAGAGAGAGAGAGAGAGAGAGAGAAGCTATCTTTGTCTCATTGTAGTAGGCTTTATTGACCTAATCAAGTTGCATAATTGTGTGAATTTATTTCGCAATTTTTTTTTCTACTACATATCTGTTCTACAATTATAATAGCGATCTTATGTGTATTTCTCAGTATCACTAAACACAGCATTAATAAAATATTCGTTACTTTGAAAATTTTAGTTCTAGAGAGATATATGCTATAAAATTCTGATTATTAATAAATGCTCAAATTACAGTTTTCTGGTCTCTCTATATTTTTTGAGGCATCAATTTCAGGAACGAAACCGAAAGTCTGCCGGATCGGTATAATTAGGCCGAGGATTGGGTAGAGGGCCTGTTAATAATTCATAAAGGGGTCATGAATAATACATGGGGCCCTCCAATCTGGAAGGAGTATGTATGGAAGTCCCTGTGTAATCCGATTGTGTGGCGCCCTGGGGGGGGGGAGGGGAGGAGGGAAAGGTATGAGATGATAAACAAGGTTCAACTATTGTGGTCATCCTTCTTCCCCTGCATTAACCGTCGATTAGCAATGCAATGTTACACCTTCATAAACCTCCCCTCCACCCCCATTCTACTCTCCATGTCCCCAACCAAGGGACAGAGGTTCGGGACTGCTGGTCTAATAAGGGTCAGTCAGGGGGTAATGAAATTTATTCCTATTGCATATTGTCCGTATCCATCAAGCAAACTAACAATTTTTAGGTCGTAATATTGAAAAACTTCAAAACCCAGTAAGAGTTCTAATATTATATATCTATATTTTTTCCTAACCTATTGGACGTATAAGCGTGATGAAGAAGTGATATATATATATATATCTATATATATATATATATATATATATATATATATATATATATATATATATATATATATATATATATATATATGGGATATCTGTAATATAGTTGGAGAGTGAAAAAAAAATCACGAATAATTCATGACTTTTTCAAAACATATTTACTTATTTCTTCTTCTATAATTCTTTTTATTGAGAAAAAAATAAATACATTTTGCCTCAATTAAAGGCATTGAGTATTTTGGATGTATAAAACAATCATACTATATATACAATAAAATAAAAACAATGGAAAGTTATAACAAAAGAAAAGAAAACTTGGAATAACAGAATAAATCAAACATGAGACAAAAAAAAAAAACATTCATACTTATTTATTTAGAGATATAATAATTTGTCACGTGGATAATAATTATATTAACTCATGAACACATTCATACCATATATAAAGAAAATATAAAATTAACAATAGTAAAATAAGAACTAAATAATAACGAAAAGCTATGTACAATAAAAAAAAAATAATATATTTAAACTTAGGTTATTTTTTCCGCACTAAAGTCTCTTTAAATGGCATTTATCAGGACAAACTCTATTTTAACTTAAAGTAGATTTTTCCTTGTTTACTATCATGCAATTCTTCACTGGATTCCCATTACTTGTTTAAACATTTAACTCTATTTACGAGACACCCTGTGTATAAAGAATACATTTTTAAGCTATAGTATTCTGAACTAATAATAATGTAGATATATAAATATAAATAGAAAAAAAAATTTATTCTAGAACGAAATCGCCTTAGAATAACAAGAATGAACAATTACAAAAAAACTCTGCAAATTATTTCACAGTGGTTTATTATTTCCAAAAAAAGTTATACATCCAAACTAACATTACCTTCCTAGTAACAAAGAAAAAGAAATAAAAGTTGATTCCAATTATTGGAGAAAATATTTTTTTTTTTTAATCATTAGTGATATACTAAAGAAAATTAACATTACTTCAGTAACACATTCAAATATCAGAAAATAAAGGATATAACCTTTGAAGTATAACATATAAAAACATCTACAGACCATATCTTTGCTTCTAATTGTCCGATTTTAACGATTATTTTTTTTTTTTGGAAATTCAGTAAACTTTTAATAACCATATACAATATCAACAAAAAAGTGTATACTTTTTGAGTTATTCGGAGTATAATTTTACCATTCCTCGTAATTTGTTTTCTAACTTCTTTCCGTTGAAGTATGTTATTTAGATAAATCTAAAGGGCATCCAGAAGAAGACTTTAGAGAAGTTTCAATTTAAATCGGTACATTCGTTTAGGCGCTTGTCTATAGCAAAGCAGGTTTTTCGATCGCCATCTTGAAAGGAAAAGGCAGATAGAAATATGGATGAAAGAGGATCATCCTCGGGTGACCTATAATTTTAAATACTTTTTTTTTTAACTTTTATTATATTTAAAACTGTATTAGTATGAATACATCAAGTAAATGTGTACAGAGAAATATTATCACATAAAACACGCTTGTTGAGAAACTACCCACTGGTAGCACTCTAATAATTTGTCTTCATGAGAAGATCACGAGGCCATCTTCTTTTCAGACGCCTCGGAGGGTTATCAGGAATCGAAGAGGAAGCAAGGTTAGAAACAAGAGGATTCGGATGGTTATGAAGTTTATTATGGAAGGATAGGTATCTGGATTTGGCCAAATCGGAAACATTGAGGTCTTTATGGATTATTTTATTAGTGACAAAGTAAGGAGCAATGAGGATTTTACGAAGGATTTTGGATTATAAGGATTGGATGCAAGAGGAATTCGATGGTTTAGTGGAGCCCCATAGCTCAACTCCGTAAGTCCAAATAGGTCTTATTGTAGTCAAGTGTATGAGTCTTTTGTAATTAATGGGAAGTTTAAAGCGTTTGTCTAGTAAGTGTTGGAGTAGACGGAAACGCCGAGCGGTTTCTTGTCGTTTCAGTCTGGTATGAGGATTCCAAGTTAGACGTTTGTCCAAGTGAAGTCCAAGGTATCGGATTTGTTCAACAGGGATAAGTAGGGTATTATTAAAGGATACTGTGGGACATGAGGTCATAGGTTTACATCTAATTTTAAATACAAATTAGAAAAAAAAAACGGTCCAGTATTTTGGGAGAAAGATTTTTTATTCGTTTTTCGAATTCTACTAATCCTGAAAGGTAAACCCTCAAATTTTGAGAGGGAATTAAGTTTTTGAATTTTTTGTTCGATCACACTGGTTCGTTATTGAAAATAATAAACCAAAATACATAACCGGCCAAAAATAAACTTAATAAAGATATATACAATAATTTAAAATCTTCTCAACAATATTTATAGTTGTACTAAAAAAAATTACATATATAGAAAAAAAAAAAGCTCCAGAAAAGAAAAAAATATCAAAAGTAATTTAGTCGAATCGGGTTACTTTTCTCTATTTTTTAGGCTCTTGTGTTAATCTTAGAGGGATGCTATTCCTTTTTACCTTTCGCGCCTTAGAGGCCTTCTGGGGGGCTACGTATTGCAAAACGAAAGATTTGAGGTCGTTGGAGCATTTTTATCCCTTAAGGAGCAAAATAACCTACTTTGGTGATATTATATACTAAGGTCTCTCTCATCCTGGACCTAAATTCAAATTAGATTCTTTTAAGGTTGTAAGTTTCATTACGCCTTTTACTCCTAATGCTATACTCTTTTTCATTATTTTTTTTTTCATTTTCAAAGTTTATTTAGAAATATTACATTCTGTCACATCAAGGACATTTATAATAGTGTTCAGAGAAGCACACTCACACTCTATTTACAATAAAAAATAAATAAATAATACAGAAACTTAATAATAATAAATATAATAAAATAAAATTAAAATAAATACAATAAAATAAAATTAAAATAAATACAATAAAATAAAATAAATGTATATAAACAAAAGAACTAACCTAATCATACACACTCGGGCTTGAGTGGAGGATCTAGCCATTGCCAAAACTCCAATAGATGCTTATTTACAGGTCTCTGGGCCACTGCCGCTTCAACCTTCGAGGAGGATTGTAAGGATGGGTGGTGCTGGATAGAGATTGTGCAAGGGGATTTGGATGATAGGTAAGGTTCTGGTGAAATTTGGAGAATTTTTCTGGAATAAGGTCTAGGACAAATGGGATATTAAGGTCATGGTGTAGGATTTTGTTATTTACATAGAACGGAACATCAACTATTGTTCAAAGGACTTTAGATTGAAAGGATTGAATACGTTTGATGTTAGACGCTTTTGCTGTCCCCCACAATTCAAGTCCGTATGTCCATATAGGTTTCAGTATTGTCTTGTAGATAAGTAATTTGTTTTCAATAGAAAGTTTGGATTTTCTGTTTATTAGTCTGTATAGCTGGCCGTATCGTCGGTTGAGTTCTTGTCTTTTGAGTCTAGTATGTGGGTTCCACGTTAGTCTTCGGTCTAAATGAAAGCCAAGATACCGGACTGTGTCTGAGTAAGGAAGCTGGATGGAATTAATTTTTATCAATATTTAATTTTTTCTAAGAATGTGATACTTTCATGGACCATCTGTCTAAAGAAGGAATAAATAATACAAAAAAAAAAAAATCCACGATTTTCCACTAAAAGGATTTCGAAACATTAAGGAAGTTTATAAAATTCATTCAGCCAACTTTTTCTGACTCATAAAAAAAAAAAAAGTTACCAATTAATTATTTAAAGAAAGATAAAGTGTCAAAAGGGTAACGTTTTCCTCCTGAAAGAAAAACAGAAAAGGAACTAAGTAGAATGTATAAAACAGAGGGCAAAAAAAAGTTAAAGGGAGGGGGGGGGAGAAAGTTTTAGTCATGTCTTCACCAATGAACTTTCTTCAGCGTTTTGGACTATTTTTTTTTCTTCTTTTTTTTTTTTTTTTTTTGTTTTACTGGTTCCTTGTGTGTTAAAAACTTTTCCATCAGTGATAAATGATCATTTCTTTATAATATATTGTATAAACCTTTTCATTTCTGAATAGATGAAAAAATTAAAGAGCACAGTGGCTCTGAAATGTAATAATGGAATATTCTAAATTATTTTTAATTTTATACAACCAGCCAGTTCCCACAAAAACTCATATACGGTATCTCGGAATATACTTGGAAATAAAACTCACCTGGAACATACAGACCAAAATTTAAAAAGAACTGACCAGACGATACGAACAACTCACTTATCTATACCACTATTCTAAGATCTGTCATACGGTGCAGAACTTTGAGTTCAGGAAAAATATTCAAACTGCACAGTCCAAAATATACTGAACAATCGTAAATGCACCCTGGTTTATTTCAAATTAGACCATACACAACGACACGACCATACCTACAGTAAAATCATACATACATTACAAATACACAATTCTTCGACTTTGAATCACCCAGATCCATTTATCTCTTACTTACTTCCTGTTACCTGACGTGCCTCGAAGACTAAAAAGGCAGTGACCAAGATATCTTCTGCTTACAATATAAATAATAATCACGAAATAAGAAGACAGAACGAACGATAGCACATTTGCATCCGAAATTGCAGTACAACGCAGTTGCAGATATAATGTAAAATTAAAAAAATAAAATAAAATCCTTCCTAATTAGTCCTGAGCTACATGTCTGCCTATCTTTACCTCCTTGCCTCCATGTCATGGTATATATACTGGTAAATTTCTGTGTATAGTTTATATTATAGGTTGTTCTCCTCTATGCGATGGTTGTTCTACTCTGATCTCCTATCGCTCTGGTTATAGTGATTATTCTGTTTTCTTAGTTAAAAATATACTTCATAATTAATATTTTTAGATCAATTTTTTCGTGAATTGCTTTAAAACAAATGAACTTTAAATAAAAGTTCTATAAAACCTTTAATTGAAAAGGCTTCCATTATAAAAAAGTTCCAAGAGACAAACATTTGACTAACAATTCATATAACAAACAAACAATTGAAAATAAAGTTTGTAGTTTTTGCTTTTTATTTCCCCTCTTTTCCATCTCTACCCTAAAAGTTCACTAGCATTTTACTAAAAAGTTTCTAGTTGTACCAGAACTGATTGAATATAAATGTTAACTTTTCATTTCAAGTCCTGATCTGAATCAATCAATTGAATTATTCTTAGAATTTTTTTTCTACGCATATCTTACTTTTGGAGTGAGTTTTTCCTCTTACTATCATGTCATTTCATATTTATTTACATACTGGTCGATTCGCTCATCCTTTTTTATTGGAATCGTAGCGATTCTTTGAATGTCATATTGATTGATTTCGAGGAAATATCGTTGGATTTTATGTTTTAAATGACGTACACTCCTCTATTTGAACACGATGTTGCCCTTATCACTTTCTCAAGAGCTGAGTTGAACAGCATCGGTAAAAGTCCCCCTGCATGTTTCAATCCTCTTCGAAATTCTAAGGCTTGAGATCATTTTCCTAGTATCAGAAGAGGCATTTAAGATTACAACATATAACATTTACGCTTCGACGAGACACATGCCCACCAGTTTATATAATGGCAACAGCCAAATCCATCAGACGGACACAGTATGTTATCTCGGGCTATTATTCGGCGGAAGGATGACCTTGGGCCCACATGTTAAAATGAAACGAAAGACTTTGAACAAGCGACTGAAAATACTATACTCACTTTTTTCCAAATCAAAAGTGATAATCATACAAAAACTAAACTCCTACACTTACCTACTTAAACCCATAGGGACATACGCCTCACAAATTTACGGTTCTGCAGAAAAGACGCACTTACAAAAGATACAATCATTTCAATCTAAAATTTTAAGTCTAATAACATCAGCTCCTTGATACGTAAACAACAATGTTACCTAGAGGCTTCCAGATGGATTGCTACGAGCTACATGCCCCATCCATCTTACCTCCGTACCTTCATATCATGGGATATTGATTGACCAATTTCTGTTAGCAGTTCTTTATTGGTCTTTTTTCTCTTTGTGTTAGTACTCTGATTCCAGGCTGCTCCGATTATCGCGTTTAGGATTCTTCTCTCAAATCTTTAACAATTTTTTCTAGGGTACTGGTTAGCGTATATATTAGAACTGGCTTTATCATAGCATTGTACACCCTTAGTGTGATATTTCTTTATATTTTTTGGGATTTAAATACCTTTGAGATGGAGAAGAAAATTATGTTTGCGCTAGTTATATACTGTTCTATTTATTATATATTATTTTCTGCTCGTTGGTCATTTATTGAAGTCATTGTAGAGCTGAGGTATTTAATTTTTTCTACTCAAGAGAATGATTTTTCTTCTACGTAGATCCTGTTATTGGGGCGGAAGTTTCGGCTCATTATCATATATTTGTTTAAGTCTTAGATGGTCTATTGTTCTCCAAGATTTAACACATCATTTGCCTCCAGCCAACTTTCAATTCCGTATAGTATCACTTCATTTTCTCCACCAAAATTCTTTCCATTTTAGACGTGTTTTGAGAGCCTTACTTCTAACCCGAATAAGAGAATTCTGGATTGATAAGAATTTCAATTTTTTATTTTTTATTAATAACTGATTTAAATTAGAAAGTAACTTATAATTTCTTTACTATTTTTTTTTTATTTCATTTTTTACTATTTAATCAAACTAGATTATTTTTTATGTATCTCTGAGGCTCCTTAGCCCACATCTTTGTCTCTCCGTGTTATTCTATAGGGACTCGTCCCAGAATAAATAAAGCATTATTATTATTATTTTCATTCTTTATTCTCGCTTTGCGTTTCTGTGGTGGGAGACCAGAAGTCCAGCCACCTTCATATTAATATTTATTATTTTTTTATTTGTTTAAAAATTTTCCAACAATACGTGCTGTGTCTAAGATAACTGAGTGATGAGCCTCTTTCAGGACTTCAAGAGGTAATTTTAATTTCATCGTGCCTGCCATTGTTGTCTTTGGTATCAATCCATTGGAGGATATTATAATTGGAGTGGTGGTGGCGTTCCCCAAATGATATATTTCCTTCAATCCGATTACCAGTTTCTGATATTTTCTCAGCTTTTCTCCAACAGTGGAGCTTATATTATTATCATTGGGGATCCCGACATCAATAAGCTCTGCTCTTTTATATTATTATTATCTCTTTATTTTCCACATATACAATGGTGTTTATAATATGTAATAGTTGGGGACCTATTAGGTCAGCCAAAAATTACATTTGTATATTTTCATAATTATTTAATATTTGTGAACTTCCTGACTATACTTGCTGTTCCCAACAATACCGCTTGTTGCATTCTTTCGATCGTCTGAGATGGTACTTCTAGTTGTTGCAGAGAAGATACAGTTTCTCCGGTATCAGTCCGTTGCACGAGATTACAATAGGCAGAATTCGGGTTTCCTTTAAATGATACAATTGTGTGATCTCTTCAGCCAATTCTACGTACTTTCTCTTTTTTTTCGCTTCTACCTTGTGTAGGTTATCATCAGAAGGAACTCCAATCTCTATGATAAACGCAGATTGCTTACCTATATCTATTATAAGAATGTCTGGTCTATTGTGGGGGATGGTGTGATCCGTCAGGATCGGTTGATCCCAGAACACCTTGACATTGCGCATGGAGTTAATTGGTTCTGGATGGTATTTATAATATGGACAATACTTATCGACGAGTTCCATTTTCTGAGCCATAGCTTGAAGCACTGCCTTAGCTGCATTGTTGTGTCTCTGCAAGTATTGTGCATCCCGATGTTACATGTTGAATTGATTCAACTGCCTTTTTGCATAAGCGACATAAGTCATCGATGCCCTCTCCACATATATGTGTTCTAAATGCTTTTGTGGATATTACCTGTTCTTGAATAGCAAATAAGAATCCTTATGTTTCCGGAAAGATACCTCCACTCTTCAGCCATGTCAGTGACGCCTGAGCGTCCACTCTTACATCCATTAATGAGTGATAAAATCGTCCATGTAAAGGTTTATTTTTCCATATTTCTGATCGAGTGCCATCATCTGCTTCACTAATCGGGATTCCAGGGCTTCTTAAATTTAAGGCTGTATAATTTATATCTAATGATGCGATAGTTGAAAGGATATTGGAAGTATGGTTTATAATGTAGTTGCGAAGATTATTTTCTTCCTTTCGGTATAGATTCAAGAGGCTGATTAGACCACGCCCTCCCATCTTCATTATTATTATTATTATTACTGCAGAGAATATTTCAATGATCCGTTGATCGCTCTCAAATCATGTTTTTAGCTCAATTGAATTCATAGCAGATGACAACGCTATGAAGTACAGAGGAGGGATCAGTTATGCTAGACAGATTGGACTAATAAAGTCGCTGATATAAGACTGTGGACCGTAGAGAGAGGTGGAGAGTGATGTAGATAAGAATGGAGGTGAGAGGAGGCATTAGCCCGGAGTGGTCCCATTGTGCACTCCGCTATTCACCCCTCCCCTCCCCCCCTCTCTCTCCCACTCTGTAGATTAATGAGAAAACGCGTCGGGTACACTCCATCTCTTCGGCCCTGCTGTCTGTGTACATGTACCGCCGCCTTACCTCTTGAGGGAACTTGGCACCACCGGAGAGGATTATCGTATTTGAACCAGGTTTAAAGGTGTTGTGAGAGGTTCGATAAACCTCTTACAAGAGTTTTGCTTCTGTATGCAAAATTATATTTTTGTAAATAAAGTCTAGATTTGTTTAACAACATTTTTTTTTTATTCAACTATCCACACATATATTATTACCGTAAGGCTCGAAATCGGTTTTGTACCGTATATAAGCTCCTGTCATGCTCAAATACCATGAATAGGATACCGTTGGATTCAGTATTTCACAGGGGGTTAGCGAATCGTATTCTCCATTTTTGTTTTTCTTTCTAAAATAAATAAAGTCGATACAAACCTTTTGCTAGGCTTCAATACCTGAACAGTGGTAGGTCTCTAGATCGATACGGGACAAATTGGATCTAGAAGATTTTGATGCGTACAGCAAAACCTGGATAGTTCCTCCGGAACTATCGGATCCTGTTTTTTAAGCCCAAAAACGTACTATTTTTTAGATAACGCAAGGCATAGGGTTCGCATCCACACAACCTTACATTAATTGTAGTACTGTCATTGAATACATGTCTCATTTCGTCGACTTGAGGTCTCTATGATCGAGGAGGAGTTTAGATTATTTATCGATGGTGTTTTTGATCGGCAAGCCTTATCATCGTCAATTTTTCACCAAATCTCAAGATTAAGCCACCAATTTCAAAGACTTCCTTCTCCTTTAGGTGTACAAAATAGTCCAATCATCCCGAAAATTCAGGCAAAAAAGTTATAAAAGAAAACAAACTTTATTTGCGAATAACTAAAAAATTACACACTTTTTCCTTGGTTATGCCCGTGACTATATAAAACATTACTAAATTATCTGCAAAAGGAAAAAAAAAATCATTGAAATCGTACAATTTTTAGCAAAGATATAGCTTACTGCAATTTGTAAACATGTTGGTTCCAAACCAAAATGAAGATTTAAATTAATTTTTGTTTTCTTTGTCGATTATATTTATCGATAAAGTAACATTTGATTTCTTTATCTTTTGATAGGTTGCATTATTTTATTTTCTTATTAATCTGGCATTTGTTAACAATGTGCTGTGCGAATTTTTTGCACGGGCCTACTAGTAAAAAAATAAAAAGACAACCAATAAATATACCTATTGACGATGAGATCTTGACAGCTACTTATGCAGACGACAAAACAATTCTCACAACACAGGCCTCACTAACACTACAATATAACTTACTTAAATTACAAGATTGGTTCACGCTCTGGAAAATTCGACTTTATCAAGACAAATCCAAACATACAACATTTACTCTTCGAAAAAACACCTGCCCTCCAGTTTATATTGACAAAAATCAAATTCCTCAAACGGACACGGTACTTCACCTTGGACTCACATTCGACAGAAGGGTGACATGGAGCCCCCGCAAGTTGAAATGAAACGAAAGACATTTAACAAACTACTCGAAATACTTTATTCTTTTTTTTCTAAATCTTCAAAACTAAAACTATAACAGAAACTGAACAAATATGCATACTTACTTAAGCCCATATGAACGTACTCATCACAAATATATGCCATCGCTAAAAAAACCCACCTACAAAAACTTCAAACATTATAATCAAAACTATTGCGACTCATAACAAAAGCACCATGGTACGTGACTAACAAAACTCTCCATACTGACCTCCACTTTCCAACAGTTAACCAACATATAGCGACCCTTTATCAACGATTTTACACAAATTTAAATGGACATAATAACAGATTAATAGCAGACATGGCCACAGCTGACATACCCCAAGACATAAGGAGGAGATTAAAAAGGCGTTGGATGAGGGATCTCCTTCCTTAAAAAACCTAAGTAATTGCAACAAGTTAGGGAAGAGGTGCTGCTGAGTACTTTCCTTCCCCATGTCTGTCATGTCATCATTTCATGTATCGCCATCACATTTGCTGATTGTCAACAATAAATTGACATGCGCAAATACATTTTTATAGAGAAAAGAAATTATTTTTTATTCTTATACAATTAAATCTGTACCTATAGTTACAATAAGATAATGGTGTGTTTACATGTTATCCATTATTTTAATCCTCTGACATTTTGTATAGTCAGATTCGTCTTTCCTTTGTTAGTAGAACTCAATGTATTATTTTTCTCAAAACTGTATAATTATAATTTTTTCCTACTATACATAGTTTTAAGTGTTTTGTCAAAGTTTTAAGTGTTTTGTATATCGATTTATTCTTTTGATTTTTAATATATAGCTTGTTTAACTAATATTTTCATTACTTTTCTTTTTTTGTTATTGTTTTATTTATGCCAGATATAGTCTTCTAATTTTGTACTATTTTATTATTTTAAAGGGACTTTATCCCAGAATAAAGTTATTTTCTATTTCTAAAAAGCGGGAACCTCAGTTGAAAAGAACAAATCTTCAATTTCCTACTTTTTATGCTGGAAATTGGGCTATTGTTTAAATAAAATTTATTAGTAAATCTTGATGTTTACTATCAGTCTTTTAAATATTTCCCTCTACTTACGAGACACCCTGCACATGACAGAAATGCTGCATAAGGAGCACGGCGCCTAAACACCATTCCGCAATTCTCTGATGTATGGATGACGGAAAGGCCAAGTTTCACGGCTCTGAGCTCAGGGCATCGGTCCGTCTCTAATCTCGCCGATAAGCGCTAAATTTAAGAACTTGCCCAAACACTGGTTCAATAATACTAATAAAAATGTATATCATAGAAAATTTCACCTGTTCAAAAATAGCTGATGATGCCGTGACCATGCGGCCTGTAATAGTATTGCTGTGCCCGTGTAGCTAATAAGCTGATAAAAAGGGGTCTGTACCACGGCCTATAAGTGTTTCCTGCAAAATAATTATTTCATGAAATATAAGTATTTCACATAAAATAAAAACTGTCAAATATTCGCGGTAGATACGTATTGTAAACATTAAATTGTCCAGTTATCGCATAATTTATTGCCTATTTCATAATGATCTATTATATAAAATATAAGGTTACATGTATGTAATAATAATAAATATTTAAAAATGCTTTTTGATTTTTTAAAACTTAGCTATTGAACTCGCTATATATTTATAATTTGCTCAGTATAGGCAATTATATATTATTTAGTCAAAAACAGAGTCGATAGTCACTCTAAATAAAACGTTTCCGCGTGTTAACTTCCCAATAACTTCCGTGATGGTAGTTTGGGTAGTAGGTTAGTAATAAACTTTTAAACCTAATTTAATAAACCTAGTAAGGTTTAGTAATAAATCTTTGTTAACAATAAGATCTATTGTTGGATTTTGGATTGTAAGGATTGGATACGAGAGGAATTAGTGGAGCCCCAGAGCTCAATTCCGTAGGTCCAAATAGGTCTTATTATTGCCATATATATGAGTCGTTTGTAATTGAGTGAAAGCTTAGAGCGTTTGTCTAGTAAGTGTTGGAGTAGTCGGAAAGCGGTTTATTGTCGTTTCAGTCTTGTATGAGGATTCCATGTGAGTCGTTTGTCCAGGTGGAGTCCTAGGTAACGAATTTGTTCAACGGGGATAAGTAGGGAATTGTTAAAGAATACTGTAGGACAGGAGGTCATAGGTTTGTGACACAGGGTAAAGGTAATTTGATGGGATTTATTGGAGTTTATTTTAATCCTCCAGTTTTGACACCATTCTTCAAGATTTGTGATGTGTGGTTGGAGAGTTTGGGATGCAATTGATGGATCGTTGTTAACTGATAGGATACACGTGTCATCGGCATAGGTGGTGATGACAGTGTTGGGATGGGTTGGAATGTCAGCTGTATAAACTGTGTAAAGGATAGGACCCAGGATACTACCTTGAGGAACACCAGCAAATTGAGATAAAAGAGAAGAACAGGCATTTTTGTGATTTACTTTGAAGTATCTATCACTAAGGTAGGAACGGATAATGAGGAAGTATGTAGGTGGTAGGAATTTACGGAGTTTGTACATCAGTCCCGGATGCCAGACTCGATCAAACGCCTGTTCAACGTCGAGAAAGACTCCCGTACAGTACATTAAGTTAATAGTTAAGTTTAAAATTACTGGAAATGAAAGGAAAAGTATATTGATTTGTCAATGCAGTGAAAATATGAAATTTTAACTTTTGTTTTTTCTCCCCTTTTCTTCGTTAGTCCGCCCCAGTAAGCGAAACACCAACGCGCTCTATTATCACGGCCGCACTAAGGTAAATCTGGAACGGTGCGCAAATCACCCCGTATTAAACCCGTATTAATTTATGTATCCGTCGATGAAGTCAGGAGTAAAGAGTTTACAAATATCGGTCAATAGTTGCTTGTTCCAAGTTGCTATGTAGAGTTTTGGCATTTACATAATATGGAGCTCTAATACAAATCTACTACAAAATCATAAAATTTTCGATTGAAAAGATTTGAGTTATTTTAACAAGCCCCTCTCATCTCAAATTACACGGATACACAAACATTCTTATAAACGACATGGCTATGACTGACATGAGGAGGAGACTAAAAAGGAGCTGGATGAGAGATATTCTCACCTAAATCAAAGAAGTAAATAAGGATCAGGAAGAGGTGCTCCTGGGTGCTATCCTTTCTATAATGTCTATCCTAATTCATTACAACACATCTGCTGATTGTCAGCACCATGATCGGTGAAGATACATATTTAAAGAGAAAAAAAAAGTTCAAAAATCTTGCTGTTGTCTCCTTGTTCCATATTAACGAATTGATTCTTTACCAAATAATTATAACATTTTAATACCGGTAAGGATATTTAGCTCAAGTGAAATTCTGTAAACTGATATCAAGCTAACAGAGGAAAACAATTTGCAGAGCCAGAGCAATATGTACCTACGACTCTCATAGCTAGTTGAACTCGAAGCCAGAGTTCCTTAGCCCCGTTTGCTTTGCTTTCACAAACTGTTTAGAGCCAACTTATATAATTTGTTTTCACTTTATTCCAGTCCCATGCCTGGCATGGTCCAACCAACCTACAAAGTTCTAATGCTATAATTTAGAAAAGAAATTTCAGAATTTTATTTAGATCAATTTTTATTTTTATTATTATTGTCTAAATCTCACAATTTCTTTTAATCGTGTAGGCTTATAAGTATGTATGTATATATAAATTGATTATATTCTCGCCTTCAAAAAAATCCAAACTGTAAAATAAGGAAACGAGTAGAACAAATGCAGAACATCCTCCACACCATTAAAACTATGAGGCTAAAGTGGTATGGACATGTGAGGAGGATGAATGGCCTAAGCGAATTTGAGATTGGAAACAAGAAAGAAGACGGGAGAAAGGTCATCCGAAGAGAAACTGGTGTTAGGTAGTAAAAGAAGGAATGATGAAGAGGGGTTTGTAAAGAAATTGTGTACAAAAATAATGATAAGGATATGATTTTTATCACTTATGTTCAAAAATTAAAATAGCTCTTAATAAAAATTATCAAATGATTTTTAAAAATTTTGATCAGATTTTATTTTCATTTTTTTAAATTATAGATATCAAACCCTTATGATATATATATACTAGTAGGCCCGTGCGAAAAATTCGCACAGCATATTGTTATCAAATGTCAAATTAATAAGCAAATAAAAAAATGATACGTATCAAAAGATAAAGGAATCAATTGTTACTTTCTCGATTAATATAATCGACAAACAAAATTAATTTAAATCTTCATTTTTGTTTGGGAACAATATATTTACAAATTTCAATAAGCTGTATCTTTGCGAAAAATTGTCCGATTTTAATGATTTTTTTTTCCTTTTGTAGATAATTTAGTAATTTTTTATATAATCATGGGAATAATCTAAAATCTCCTCCTGTCTCGATCGTAGAGACCTCAAGTCGGCGAAATGAGACATGTATTCAATGACAGTACTACAATTAACGTCAGGTTGTGTAGATGCGAACTCCATGCCTTGCGTTATCTTGAAAATAGTACGTTTTCGGGCTTAAAAACGCAGGATCCGATAGTTTCGGAGGATCTATCCGGGTCTTGCTCTACGCATCAAACTCTTCAAGGTCCAGTTTGTCCCGCATTTATCTGCAGACCTACCACCGTTCCAGTATTGAAGCCTAGCAAAATCTTTGTATCGACTTTATTTATTTTAGAAAGAAAAACAAAATTATAGAATACGATTCGCTAACCCCCCGTGAAATTCTGAAACCAACGGTACCCCATTCATGGTATTCTCTACTTTAAGTTTATTCTATCTACATTTTTTAGAAAACCTTTCACCAGCGTATTATTTTTTCTTTTTAATTTTTTAATATTAATAGTTTTTCATACCTATTGTACCAATCTTCTCTTCAATTATACATTATTTTCTTCGGTACATCTTAGAATATTTGAAAGATTATTAAATTCTCTACAAAAAAAATCATTGAAATCGATCCATTATTAGTAAAGAAAGAGCTGTAAAATGTGTGTAAAAAATTATTTATCTCAGAATATATTTGATTAACTTATTTCTATATTTTATTTTCAATTGTTCACTTACCAGTATACTTTACGAATTATTCTCATAAGCCATCTAGTATGTATTCATTTAAATAAGGAAAATATACGGCACCTGAATCGAATAAGGAAAAGTTATACTCTATAGAAGTGTTCATTGATTGTTCATTAAATTGATGGTATGCAGAAAGGTATATCAAACTGAGTGACATTGCCAGATACCATCAAAGTGGCCATTGATTAATGACCATCGCAATATTTTGGCTACTAAATCAATGAACATAATGACGTCAAACAATGCCGGTATAGAACTTGATGTTTGATTGAACTACACAAGAGTGATTTATTACCCTTCAAGCTCAATCAATTTCACAATGGTATTATTTCAATAGAGCTTTTATATAATTGTTTTTTATAATTATTGATTAATAGCTACAAGAAAGTATACTCTTGAATGGCTAACCCATCCTAACCAAGAACCATTTGGACATTTTCCGAGATATCCTTTTTATAATCTGACATTAATACCACTTCTGCATCTTCTTCCTTCAAATGGTTAAAACTGTGATCTAGATGGTCTTCCTGAGGTCACCTCAAAGCTTGGTCGCTAAGTCGGTGGGGAGATAATGTCCTCCAGCTTAGGAGATGTCTGAAGAATAAAAAGAAATGATTTTTTTATTATTATTCTAGTACATGATATGAAGGCACGGAGGTCAAGATGGGCGGGGTATGTAGCTTGTAGCAATCCATCTGTAAGCCTCTACGTAACAATGAATGCCTCAATAGAAGGCAAAAGACCACGTGGAAGGCCAAAAAGCAGATGGATGGCTAGAATCAGCTAAGATTTAATAGAGCTACCTGTAGATAACTGGCTAGAAATATCCCAAGACGGGCAGAGATGAAGCAGGCTTGTGAAGGCGGCAAAAAATCTAAAAGGTCTGTAATGCTTAAAAAAAAAGAATAAAATTAACATAACTCTACATAGTGGCCACACTACATAGCGGACTATATGGCCGGACTCATTAATATAAATGAAAATGCAGCTTAAAGTAAATGGAAACTTATACAGTAATTGAAACAACAAAACTATATATAAAAAATAAATTAAAGTGATAATGATAATTATGTGAAAAATTACACTTTAATGAAAATATTAGAAATGTATGAAAAGGTGATTTAGTATAAAATAATATTAATTAGACTAGGCGAGGAAAACGTGGTTAAAGAGGAGAGCTCTGGACGAAGAAACCCTCGATTCATGGCGGCTGATAGGCCGGATAGCGTTTCTGATGGAGGCAGCTCGGGTTAGGAAAGGTCAAACGAAGCAGTTCGGTAGAGTAGGGTAGAAGTCAGAATGACGAGATCGGGTGGTTCGAGATTTGATGGATGATTTAAATTACATGCTCTGTAGTATGTATGATGTGCGCTGAGCTCTCATAACCTGATATAGGAAGGTCGCAAGGAAATACTGATATAAGTTCGACATAATGATGTGTTATTTGCGTATCTCTGGTGAACCTGGACCAGATCTTACTGAGCAATTAATAAGCCGTTTAAGTCTTGCTTGAAGATCGCTAGAAAGTTCTGTACAACAGACAGCCGCAGTTAAAGTGGGGACATAACATAGCAGAGCAAGGAACGAAACTGGAAGTTGTCGGGCTTTACGTGGAAAAAAAATTTACTTAGATGATTGTATTCTTTGAGGATTAGGGAGATGTGTCGTTTCCTAGAATGTGTCGGAAATCGTATGTCTTATCTCATTCTCTTAGGAGCCGTCCCAAGTCTGAAGACAACCCATTCATTAGTGCTCATTTTATAGTATCATTCCATCTTTATTTTACAGCCGCTTTATTTCTTGTCATTAATAACAGTTTATGTTTTTTAAAAGATGATTAATTGTCTTGTGGTTTAGAGTATACTTTATCTATCAATGTTTTTTTATAGCCTGAAAAGAGTACTTTTTCAAAAATTCCTAGATACTGTAATTTTCTGGGTTTTTCAAAGTTTACTTAGTTAACACATGTCAACTCCCCCTATACCTGCAATCCTTACCGCTGCCTTTCCAGTTTTAAGTGAAACTCCTAGAGGAACACAGAACACACCTGTAAGTCTCCAATTTTATTTTTCTCCTGTAGATTTTGTAGAAGTATATTCACATTTTCATTTATTATATATTACACTACAACAATTGTTAGCATCTATTTACTTCAGTTTAGGATCTTGTTACTCAACTTACTTTGTTCATATTTTATTTTACTTACTGTTTATAATTTTAATAAGGTTATTCACATTGTTTATAAATTATGTCTAAATATTACGTAATTGCCAGAATTCTCCATCTTTTTGTATCTTGTCCGTTCTAGCTCTGATGAAGACCTGCAAAGTCGGGTCGAAACGTCGGCTTTCAATAAAATAGTTTTGCCACTATTTAGCCTATTTATGACTGCAACCCTGGACCATCTCCTTCCTTTATAATGTTACAACGGTCTATTAAATATTAAATTTTTCCTTTTTTTCTTCGATCATCTACAAACTGATTATCGATTACTTCTACTGAATCATTCGAGAAATAAATAAAATAAAAAGTGATTAGCATGAAATTCAGAAAGCTAAATAAAAGGAAATTTATCGGTTTCAATTTAAGGAAGATGTTGATAGCGGTACGAGAAATTCAGCACTGAAAACCGGATCACGTTTCTTATCAGTATTGGTTATATTCAACCGAGCAGTTCCATCGATATGCTAGTCCAGATACAAGCTTCCCCTTTCAATCTTTTGTTCCCTGTTCCATTGGTAGGTATCTAGTTGTTAGTAACAGTTATAGAAATATCAACTTTTACAAATGTTACATTAACTACTTCATATTTGTCAAATTAAATATAATTGAGATAAAATAAATTGAACACAATAAACAACAAACAAACAAAATACTATTAAAAAAGCCATTTTATTTATGTAAACCTAGGATTTAATTTTGAATTTAAAGTATCGTTTTTATACTCATGTTTCTTATTTCTTTATTAAGTTATGTTACATTCCGTCACATGTAAGAATAATCGTATTTGATAATAACTGAGTCCATTCACACCATATTTACCTATAAAATAATAATAATAAAAGACTTGGCGAACCCGAAGGTTCAATGCCGACGCCACCAATCACTAATTACACACCTATCTCCACTGTTCGCAGTCCTAACCCAGTTCTTTCAGACCAGCTTTAACGCAATCTTCCCACATTCACTTCGGTCTACTCCTCGGACATTTACCATTCCGTACAGCAAAAGCATTCCGTAAATTAATCTTTTAGGAATTCTTTCGTTGCTAAGCCCAACAATTTTACAAGCCCATTTGATACGCCACGATGTAATTACCTCAAATATATTAGCCTGATACAGTTTCCGCAATTCAGATTTGTGTAACCGTCTAAACTCTCCTCTTAACTCATCCTCCTTCGGTCCGAATATTCTACGCAATACTTTATTTTACAAAACCTGAAGACGTTGCGCATCCCTTAATATAAGCGGTCACGTTTCGTATCCACAAAGAACTGTAGGTAAAATAATGTTTTTGTATATTATAGTTTCTAAGTTCCCGGACAAGAGGCCCGAGCTAAGTAGTTTTATCACAGAAAAAAAAACAAGCATTTCCCGCCTTCAGCCTAACCTTAATCTCCTCTTCAATTTCGTCTTTTCTAGTTATTGTAGACAGTAGATACCTGATCTGCTGTACGTGTTCAAACATATTACCTTCTATATCGATATCACTGGCAATATCGCCATTATTGCAGCTTACCATATATTTTGTCTTACCCGTGTTTATTTCAAGTCCTAGTTCTTTACCGGCCTAGTTTTATAGTTTCAGTGTCTTCGTTTGGGTGTTGTCCCACTTAGATCCAACCCTTTTTCGTTACACATTACCACATTAATGGGATGTTCTGATGCCAAATTGAACAGAAGAGGCGAAAGGGAATGGGGGAAAGTATTTAACCCGAAAGAACCTCAAACTTTTCGGACAAATTATTACCGATTCTAATTTTATTGAGTGTTTCGGTCAAGCACACTCTGACTAGATTTATACATTTTTTTGGAATCCCCTCCTCGATTAGAATATTATATAGTTTCTGAGGATCAATAGTAAGCCTTTTTGAAATATAAACAGAACTGGTGAAGAACAGCGTTGTACTCTAATTTTTTCTCCAATATATGCCGTTAAGAAAATATTTGATCAATAGTCGAACGATTCCGTCTAAATCCGTATTCGTAGTATCCGATAATTTACCTTAGAAACTTTAGACACTTTTTTCTGGTGTGCTGGCTTTATCATAAGGAAAAATTAATTTCACACATATTTTGTTTCACTAAGGTTCGAAATCGGTTTTATACTATATGTAAGATCTTTCCATACTCAAATGTCTTGGATGTTAATATCCAATTTTTAGTCTAGTAATTTGGTTGCTCTGGATAAAACTTTTATAAAGATGAGCATTGACAAAGGAAAACGCATAGCATAGATATTGACTATAAGTGAATGCAAAAAAAAGTTCTGGAGATAGCAAAGATTTTCCCAAACGTCTACAAAAATAAAAGTAACAATTACAATATTTTCTTAAATTGGAAATTTTTATTGCCAACATCTTAGTTAAAATAATTTATGAGAAGGGGTTGATCGGGGGATGCGGTCAAACAAATACTAAATTATAGGGATAGTATTATTTAATTATTATTCCGACGTTTTGAGCCACGTCGCAGGTCTTCATCAGAGCTACAAAAGATACAAAATATAAAAGGGACATGGTGAAAATAAAATAAATGAATTATAAGTAGATATTAATTAAGAAAATATCTCTTATAATTTATATCTTAATATTTCTTATAATTCATATCTTATTCATATGTTAATATCTACTTATAATTCATTTATTTTATTTTCACCATGTACCTTTTATATTTTGTATTTTTTGTAGCCCTGATGAAGACCTGCAAGGTAGGGCGAAACATCGGCATAATAATTAAATAATGCTATTTCAATAATTTAGTATTTATTTGACCGCACCCTCCGATCAACTCCGTCTAATATTATATCACGGTCAACCATCTCTCCATCATTAAAATAATTTATATTCATTGATATTGTAGTACATACATAGGTCTCAGTAGGTTTGCTGTTTCATTAAAAAATAATACAGATCTTCATAGAAATTATTATTATTTTTTTTTTTAATAAAGCCATTATTTCACACAAGTTAATAAATATTAATAGAACCTAGCGGTCATTTATATTCGGTGCCGTAACGTGTTCGAAAGAGATGGCTCCTAAATTTGTAAACAGCTGATGGTGACACATTAATAACTGTCGGAAACGTCGCTTGCTATAAATGGACCTCTGAATCACTTTATTATTCCATCGTAATAAACTCAATATAAGTAATATTTTTTTCTGATTTTTCTCATATAGTATGTTCATTCATTTATTATTTCAATGAATGAAAAAGTGTGCCATAATTTTGAAAGGCTTTCTAAAGAAATCAATTGAGAATAGGGTATAAAAGAAATAGATAGAATTATTATAACTGTTTTTATTCTTTATTTTTCATAATTAAACGTCAAAAATAAGCGTGAGGGAGAGTAGTGTCTTTGCTATCTCTTCTTGGAGATCTTACATCTAGCTTCTTTTGAGCTCTTGCGAATATTGTTGGACACCAAAGTTATGCTCATGTCTTAAATCAGTATGTGATAGGGTTTATAAAAAAAATACTGTTTTATATAATTCAAGATTTCAAAGGATTGTAAATATCTTAACCCTATTTAATACTTACCAATACCTAACAATCCCTTTAGACCATTCTCTAGGATTATTTAATCCCATTCGACTTCTTAAAAAAAACCCTCAGTTTAGTTATTTATTTCAATGAAGAAACGACAGTGTTCTACGAAATTCTCGTAATTTTAAGGCATTACTGAAAAAAAAAAATTACAGCCGCTGAAGCAACTCTTGAAATTAATAAATATGGTGGAGAAGGTGTCCTTGACCAGCGCAATGCGCATCGTTGGTTTGAAAAATTTAGCACTGGGGATATGACGTTGGAAAGAAAGCTGTTGAGTCAAATCCATCCACAAGAACTTGCCAAGGGAGTGTGGTCAGTCGAAAAATACTATTAGTCGCCATCTACTAATCGACATTGGCGAAAAAGAGCAGTAGACTGATCCCTCAAGATTTTACTCCTCTAGAAATTTGATAAAATTGATTAAAAAACTCTTGCCTGAAAAACTCCTGCCTCATCCACCATATAGTCCAGACCTCGCACCATCGGATTACTACTTATTTAGATCTATGGCCCATTTTCTTCTGAAAAAAATTGATAATTTTGCGACAAGTTGAAATTGAGGTCCAAGAGTTCTTTGACAGCTATCCCAAAGAATGATGTCAGCGTGAGATCGAGCAATTGGCTAGCAGATGGCTAATGACGGTACACAATGGACTATACTTGAGTATTAATTATATTTTATATCAAAGAAATAATAATACAAATATTTGGTTGAAAAACGATCATTTTTTATAGAAATGGAAAGGAATTTTTATTCTGGGACTAGGTCCCTTAAGAGAATTAATATCGTTCATACCAATTGACATTAAATCTGGCCATATGACCTGTTACAATAAACAATACCTAAAATCAAAGTAATAAAATAAGTATATACATAGCTTTGAGGATATATTAAGGAAAAAAGATGGGTACTAGCGTTACAATATTAGTGCAAAAAACAAAAACATACAATAAAAAAATTGGAAAGAAACGCTAAATAAGTTTTATAGGCAAACCATTTTAATGATAAAATATAAACATTTAAATAAAATTAACTAGAGTAAATAAATGATTTATATATGTTTCTTAAGAAGTTAAGTGGAAACACATGAAGATATTGTGAGAAATAGTCTTGAAAGATTTTGATTGAAAAAATTTGTAATTTACATTGGATAGTCGTTTTAGTTTTGCCATATGTCTGTGAAGTCTAAGCTCAAATGGGTTTAAGTTTCCAATTTCTGTCCTTTTTAATATCGAACCTGTGAAATTATTAATATTAAAAAACTCTGGACATCATTGAAAATATGATTCAATAATTAAATACATACCATTTTAAAGAAAACTTTATAAATTTTCTATGCTTATTAATTTGTATTTTTCATACATATTTTTGTATTATCTCTCATTTTCAAACCACGATGTAATATTATTTTGTTTATATTCTTAATCTGAGCAATAAATATGTCCAATAATTTTATAGCAATTTTAAAAATATTCATTTCTTTTATGTTTTTCAATGAGAGATTAATGAAATGTAGGAATTAGTAACTCAATTTTAGAAAATCCAACGCCTCTTTTGAATTCGTTTTACCTTTTTAATCTAATTCATATTTTTTTTTTATTTAATGACGAGATTTTGTAAAAAACAATAAATACATTTTTCAGTATAAATGAATCGCTTAATGACTTATTTTATCGATATTTTTAATATTTACATTTTTATAATTATCTTTATTCTGTCGTTTCAGAATTCGTTTTTTGTGTCCTCATACAGAATATTTTCTGCTTAATGAAATTTCCATTACAATTTTTTGTAATTAAAAATTAATTCGGTAAATTATTACACGTTTGATTGTACGTCTGAGATCGTTTTGTTATCGTGAGTCTGTTTTATAATTTTTTTTTGTGTTATATTAATTGTTAATAACTACAAACCTAAAAAATATATTTATAACTGATAACCACAGGAGAAAACTTTTTACCTTTTTTTTTTTTTTTAGCACATCGTTTCTAAATATAGACCTGTCAATTATTTATTGACAATCATTAGATTGGCCGCTGTGTTCATTCAGCTAAAAATCAAATGTCAGAGAAAATCAAAAGAAAAACCTTTCACCGCAATATCTCTTCTATGGTTTTGATTTGATTCTGTATATTTCGTACAAATGCCTTATTAGTAGACTTCTTTATTTATTATTTTTTATATATTCGCTTAAAAGATGTATATACATATATGAAAGTATAGAGAATTGTTAGGGTAATCTGGAATATTGTCCTCTGCATATTATGACGAAAATTCCATATTGCACCTCAGCATGTAATCTGTCCGGATATTTTTTCTTGCTTGTTCTCTTAGGTATAGGTATAATCTTTTAATTTAATTTTAAAACATAATTCAATATTAATATTTTTACCAGCAGCTCTCTGGTACGTAAACAACTAAACTTAACATACCGACTAACAACAACCGACTATCAACCAACACATACGTACTCTCTACTCCCGATTACATCTTAAACTACACGGACTTATCAACGATATGGCCACAGCTGACATGCCTATCAGGAGACGACTAAAGAGGAGCTGGATGAGAGATCTCCTTTCCTAAATTATGAAGTAGACCAAGACCAGGAAGAGGTACTGCTGGATACTAATCTTCCTCATGCCTTATATGCCAATTTTCTTTAAAATGAGATCACATCTGCTTATTGTCAATACTATGACAGTTGTGGACAGAAGTATTAATTGAGAAAAAATATATATTAATTTGATAATTGGAACTATTTTAACTGCCTGATTTTTACCAAATATGATTTTCAATTAATCCTTAAGAGTGTTGTAATATCTGTAATATATCTATATATATATATATATATATATATATATATATATATATATATATATATATATATATATATATATTTACGTATATGAATAAATAACCGGAGAATCGGCAACGTACATTTTGATACTGGGTAAACTTTATATATATATATATATATATATATATATATATATATATATATATATATATTCGAATATTAATCTGCACCTATCGACAATAATTTTAGGTACTTAGGGTCTTAGCGATAACTAGAAAAAACGAAATTGAAGAGGATATTAAGATTAAGGTTAGGCTGAAGGAGGGAAATGCATGCTATTTTTATTTGTCAAAATTACTTAGTTCTCGCCTCCTGTCCTGAAGCTTAAATATTAAAACAGTAACTGTTATTGTTATATATATATATATATATATATATATATATATATATATATATATATATATATATATATATATATATATATATATATTGGTATAACTGTGTTTTATGTTCTCAATTTACTTATCTTTAAGTTATTTTATTTTTTATTGTACATAGTTTTTTATTATTATTTAGTTATTATTTTACTTTTGTTAATTTTATATTTTCTGTATATATGATGCACATGTGTTCTGATATCACTATAATTATTATCCACGTGACAGATTATTATATTTCTAAATAAATAAAATATATATATATATATATATGCATGTATGTATATATATTTACGTATATGAATAAATAACCGGAGAATCGGCAACGTACATTTTGATTCTGGGCAAACAGCGTTTCAACGTTTATTAACAAATTTTGAAGTATTTCTCTCCAATCTTTTACGTTTTTAGATGTTATAGCATATATTGCTATATTGGATATAAATCACAATTGTCAATTTCATATAAATTTCTTTAAATTTAAACTTTAAAATTTAGGTACATTTTGTGTAACACTCATTCGGGTAAAGTCGGTTCTAGTCGTCTAACTTAATTGATTTTTCATATGGAAGAAAATATCTCAGAAACTAAAAATCGGACTTGCATACTGCGAGGGAAATGGGCATCATTTCATCCTGTGTTAGAGAAGCAAAAATGAAAATAATATTTCGAAAAACAAATGATAACGAGTTTTATTGAAGGTATGGATTAAAATATCTATGAAACTAATTTTAAAAAACTTTAATTTAATTCGCCATTAGTGTATTCAAACATTTACTTTTTTCTGTATAAAAAGAAACCAACACAAGTAAAACGGATTCTAAGAGGTTTATTTTCTCCCATCAAAACGTCTTTACAATCGAATCTACATTTGGCCAAACACTGTGAGAATAACTTAGCACCTCCAGTCACTGCGGTCTTCCTGCTCTTGTTTATGCATTCACGGCCCGGCTTCATATTCCATAAAGATTGGCGAGTATTCTCAAAAGTAAAAGTGAAGTTTGGAGCCCAAGTTTAGCAGTCTCCCCCCCCCCTTGCGGGAAGACCCTTACTCAAACAGACAAAGTTCCGAGAGAAAGTTTGTAGGAAAACTAGTCAGAGTAAGACAAAAACACCCAACCACATTTGTGCGAAAGTTAATCAAGTCCAAAAACGCAATTAGGAATAATTTGATTACTAATTCAAAGCTTATTTACTAATTCATCTTGTCGGGGGCTCTCCGGATAAGTAATCAAGTTAAACTAACTGATGCTTCGGAATTTCAATAGACTGATTCTTTACAAAAATATCGAGTTCTTGGATACGGGTTTTCATTTCTAAGACAGCTGGCGGTTCATTAGAAGATCTCTATAATTGATGGGAGCAGATTGTTGAAGTTATACGAGATATTAGTTTAACAACATCACTTACACAAATCACATGGCTGGTCCAAACAGTGGAAAATTCGACTGAATAATCTCTAGTATCATATAACAACACTTGATTGTTTTAAAAGATAAAGCACTGTCTTGGATTTGCGTTGGACAGAAAGATATTTTTGATATTAAAATTACTTTACTCTGTTCATTTACTCATTTACTCGGATTATATAATTTAGGCAATTATTCACCAACATTTTATTTATTAATTATTTTATTAAGACAACGTTTCGTCCATCACTAAGGCCATTTTTAAGTCGTATTGAGACCTCCTTTAAAATTCCGAAATGTGGACCTCAAAACGAAGGAATGTCCGCAAATGCTTTGTCTAGGAGATATTCACACCTACAGATTTTCATTTTTATGAATTTTTTAATCTATATGAAATAAATGAAACCTATTTATTTGTTCTAACTACTATATTAATTAAATGTAAACATTAACATTCATATTAAATGTTGTTCAGAGTGAAGGAGATGCAAACGCTTTGTTTAGGAGATGGATTAGACAGAATACTTCCTACTTCAGAATACAGTAACTAGGACTCCACCTGGACAAACGACTAACTTCGAATCCTCATACCAGACTGAAACGACAAGAAACCGCTCAACGTTTCCGATTACTTCAGCACTTACTAGACAAACGTTCTGATCTTCTAGTTAATTACAAAAGACTCATATACTTGACTATAATAAGGCCTATTTGGACTTACGGAGTTGAGCTATGGGGCTCCACTAAACCATCGAATTCCTCTCGTATCCAATCCTTACAATCCAAAATTCTTCGTAAAATCCTCAATGCTCCCTACTTTGTTACAAATAAAACCATCCATAATGACCTTAATGTTCCTTTTGTTTCAGATCTGGCCCAATCCAGATACCTATCCTTCCATAATAAACTTCAGAATCCTCCAACCCTCTCATTTCTAACCTTGCTTTCTCTTCAATTCCTGATAACCCTCCGAGGCGTCTGAAAAGAAGATGGCCCCGTGATCACCTAATGTAAACATATCATTAGAGTGCTACCATTGGGTAGTTACTCAGCAAGTGTTTTTCATGTCATTATATACATTATGTCTTTAAGAAATAGAAAAAATAAAAATAATACAGTAAATTTTATGTATAAAAGCTATTGGCAACATAAGGATTAATACTATTTGGAATTAGCATTGGGAACTCTCAATAACATTTATCAGTTTGTAAGAGGCTTTCGCAGAGTACTCATCATTATGCCTTCCATTTATACCTATAGTTGGCATTCCGATATGGTGTTTTTATACGGTTTTCGCAATGATAATGATAATGCTGCCTTTCGTGAATATGCCAGGCGATTTCCGAATAGAAGATTGCCAAACAAGTCTATGTTTAGCTTCACGTTTCGACGTCTTAGAGAAACTGGTACATTTGCTATAATACCACGTGCTGATGGTATTTTAGCCCTTTCACTTTGTAAACAACAACCAAATCACTTTGAAGAACATTGCGTTTAATTAATAAACTACTTGGAACAAATAAATAATTTTTATTTACTTAATATAACGAAAATCTTTAGGTGCTAATATCTCTTAAACAAAGAGTTCCGGACGTACCTTCAAAGGACTTTTATTTTATTGTTTTGAGGTTCTTGTTTCTTATTTTCAGTTTGGCCTCTTAACCATGAAACATCCTGTATAAAAAAATACATCACAAAAAAATACACCACAACACCAAGAAACAGAACGTAAGAAAAGAACATAAAATAAGAACAAGAAAAAGAACATAAGCAAATAATATATTACTAGGTTATTTATTCAACAATTTCTATCAATATGCAGACATATCATTTTGACTGGCAGCAGATGTATATTGATAAATACTTAACGTTATTGTATACCTTTTCTTTGCCTTTGGGGATATATTTTTTTATAAGTTTAGCTTAGGGCAGGGTTTTGTGAGAGGTTAAGTTCAAATAGGGCTTTAGGAGGCGGTCGGCGTAGGCCTCGTCGGGTATTATCCCTTAACTAGCCGATAAAGAAGACGGTTGCCCTTTCCCTCCCGGACTCCTTAATAGAATTACAGGAGGTGGTGAGGAGGTAAAGGAGGCCAGGTCCGACGGAAACTAATTAGGAGCTAGGTGTTGCCAGTGAGGAATCAATACGTCTTATCACTCCTCTAAGCCCTAAGTCCCTCTCAACATTTCCCATTACTCCCCTCAACCTGAGAAGGACTCGCCACCTTTCCTCCATTCTGGATACTCCAATCCTTGTCTAATCCCCGTCCAATGGACCTCCTTCCAGGTCCGTTCTCCGCTCCTTCCCACAGTTCTGGCTATATCTCCTGACCTTCCATCATTACATATCCTTCAACAGACATATTCTCATATCCTTTCGTTCCTTTTTATTGGTAAAATCTCTCAAGTTAGAAATGACTGAAGGGAGTTAATCTGATTTTTTTTTAAATAGAAAAAGAAATAGAAAATAAATTTTATTCTGGGACGACGTCCCCTTAGAATAACAATAATGAACAGGTACAAAAAAAATACATATATGGCCAAAACCTAACTCAATAAAGATTCAAACAATATATACAACAACTTAAATTAACTTTGATTAATGAATAGCTGCATATGATTTGTTATTGGTGCCCCGAGGTACTCCCATGTCTCTCACCACTACACTGAGTTAGGGTGGCTCTTCCCCTCCTTTAGAAGATAATATTTCCTAGGTACGTTCCTCTATCAAATCATCAACAACCATCGTCCTTCTTACGCCTACAACCTTCTCCAATTCAAGTCCTCAGTCCATTCCCGTTCAACAAGATCTCGACCTTCTGACCTTTACATCCCTTCTCACAGATCTGCCTCATTTCAAAATTCCTTTATAACTAGCGCTGTCAATTTCTGGAATTCTCTACCTATCAAAATTCGGCATTCCCCCACCATATCCACATTCAAATCCCTCATATTCCAATTCCTATCCCAAAAACAGTCAGATACTTGCTAAACTTTTGATATTATACATTTCTAGTCATCATCAAACGGTAGTACTATTCTATACTGTAAACTTCACTAGGAATATTACAATATCTTCCTGCTTTTAATGCCACTGACCGCATCTATTGTTTGTTTGTTTTTTTATTATTTTTTATTGGTATATAATTAAATTTGTACCTATAGCTAGAATTAGACAATGATGAGTCTACATATTATTCATGATTTAAATACACTGACATTTTATATTGTCAGCTTTGTCTTTTCTTTGTTAGCAGAAACATACCTCATTTTAAACTTGAACTCAATGTATTTTTTATTATTTTATTTTTCAAAAGAGTATAATTATAATTTTTCCTACTGTACATAGTCTTAAGTGTTTTATCATAGTTTTAAGTGTTTTGTATATAGATTTTTTTTTTGTATATAGCTTGTTTAACTAATGTTTTCTTTACTTTCTCTTTTTTTATTATTGTTTTATTTTGGCCAGATGTAGTATTTTAATTGTGTTTTGTTATTCTAAAGGGACTATGTCCCAGAATAAAATTATTTTCTATTTTCTATTTTTTTTCTAAATAATTGTATGTAAATTACTAAAAAATAAAATAAAATCTTCTCAACTATATTTATAATTTTACTGGAAAAATAACAAAAAGAAAAGGAAAAAAAAAAGAATTACATGTGTAGAAAAAAAAAAGCAATAGAAAGATATATATGTATACAAATTGAGGAATGTAAGAAATGAAATACGTCTAAAATATACACAATCTTGTAGATAGAAAAAAGAAAAATGGATAAAAACAACAAACAATTTCTTATTGATAACAATTTTTCATTATAATTTATTTATAAAAGATGATCTTGGGGAAAAGACTATAATGCTTCTTAATAGAAAAAAGACTTTTCAGTCTCCATAAATGTTAACTTTGTTTCAAATTTTCGCCTCTTCAGTCATCTTCAGGGATAAAATGATTTTACATGTAATTCAAAAGAAAGATTTTTTGAGCGTCTGACATGCTCGATCTCTAACCTTGACTGCTGTAACTATTCACTTAAATCCCGTGAACGTTTTGGAACAATTTGGACTTGAATGTTAATACAGTTTTATAGTATTCAGTTTTCGAGAAAAAGCGAAATGATTCATTTTGTCAAAACTGTATTTTTTTACATCAGCAACTACAATTATTTTTCAAAAATATTGATAAGAAAAATTTCATGATGTTTCGGATAAAAATAATTTGTTATAAAATATGTTCGGATAAAAATGAAATAAGTCCGGATTCAATTTAAAGTGAAAAATGGATTGCCCGAGAGACTGGGGTAGGAAAATATACACGACGGTTCAGAAAATAAATATTCATCAATTTTTTTTTTTTTTTTCCATTTTTATAGTTTTCAGCGCCATATCTTCTAGTTACATTTTCAATGGAATGGGAACATTGAATTATAAATCTTCTAATCTAGAATACGAAATGGGAGTTCTGCGCATGCGTTAGCCTAAGTTAAACATACGTCAGGTCATCTCTTACAAAATTCTTCATTAATAGTGGCAGTGTTCAACTTTAATGTGAAACAACAGTGTTACCTGTTATATTAACAATTAAGTTTGTTACTGAACAAAAGAATAAGGTGAGTAATCACTTATTTACAGCCCAATAGTGAACAGTGTAAATAGACCTCAGGTTAGTTACTGATAGCGGCCGGCCATAACATCGCTAATCCCACCAGTGGGCTCTGGCTCTCCGTCCAAGGAGGTTCTGTGCCGATCAGTCCTCTCTAAGCACGCGTATATATTTCCGTGTTTAAAAAAAAAAAAAAAATTTGTTATCACTTCTCATTTTACAATTTTTACTATCACTTATAATATGAAATGCGATATTATCATATGCTAATGTCGAGCAAGGGTAAAAATACTAGATCCAGGAGCCTCGATACTACAATGAGTTCTCCTATTAAAAAAAGAACAAGGCGTTCGAAAAGAAATACTCCACCAGCCACACCAGGGAGCTCTGTTGAAGAAGTGGATCCCCAACCTGGTACCTCACAACAACAAAACAATCATGAGACAACTCAGACTGGTGAAGAATCGCCGTTTTTTACTCAGAACCCATTTCAAGTGCTATCTAATACACAAAACGAAGAAATGGAAGCAGCACCCACCCCCAGGGAACCCAAACCCCCACCAATATTCCTTAGGAATATTAAAAACTTTCAGTTAATGTGTCACCAATTGAATAACCTAGTGGGCTCAGGAAAATATTTATGCCAAAGCCGCACCAATGCCACTAAATTAATGCCCGACACTCCAGAAACTTACAGAAAAATTATAAAATATTTATCTGATACCAAGGCGGATTACCACACGTATCAACTGCGTCAAGAGAGGGCGCTCAGGGTCGTTATCAGAAGACTGCACCCATCTACGCCAACTGATGCTATAAAAGAAGAGCTCGTGGGTATGGGATTCCATGTTCGCCAGATAGTGAACATATTCAAGGAGGATAGAGAACAGCCTGGAATAAAACGTAAAATACCGCTCCCACTATTCTTCGTTGACCTTGACCGCACGCCCCAGGTCGAAGACATCTACAAGGTCACACGCCTTTATTACACCAGCGTTGTTGTGGAAAAGCCTTACACCAAGCGCGATATCGTTCAATGCCATAACTGTCAGGCTTATGGCCATACGAAAAGATATTGTCATCACATTCCTAGATGTGTGAGGTGTGGTGAGCAACACAAAACAGAAGAATGTAGGAAGTCTAGAACTTCACCTGCAGTATGCGCTTTATGCCACCAAGGGCACCCTGCCAACTACAAGGGTTGTCAAACATACAAAGAATTAAAAACAAGAATGTACGCAACTCCTAGAGAAGAAGGGACATCCAGGCCACCAAGACAACCCTCTAGAACAGTGAACGGAAGAGTGACCTATGCTCAGATGTTCAAAGGAGACACTATAAACACTCAATCTCAGGCCCTGCCACAAGAACCTCAACCTCGAGAATTCACAAATCGACCTCAAGACCCACATCCCTCCATCCCTGAACCTAGGTTCAATACCCAGACATACATTCCTCCTCCTTCCAATTCCACTGACCTCACAAGCCTATTAACTTCTTTCCTCTCTGAATTTAGATCCCTTATCACCCCTCTTATTTCATTACTTACCAATGTTATATCCAACCTCATTCCACCGCCGAGAAATCCATAAATGTCCTCAACCAAATCCCTTTCCATTCTCCTATGGAATGCGAATGGTATTCGAAATCACATCAACGAACTGACAATCTTATTACATGACAAAAACATCGACATAGCACTAATAACTGAAACCCGACTAACCAACAAACGACAAATCAACGTTCCTGGCTACAATATTTATAGAACCGATCATCCTGATGGAACAGCACATGCTGGCACTGCTATAATTATCCACCGATCTCTCTCCCATCATTTATTTCCCTTACCAACCCATAATTTCCTACAATCCACTGCTGTAATAATCCAAACTTCCCTTTACCCAATAACATTAGTTGCGGCATATTCCCCGCCTAAAATACCCATTTCCGAATCCCAAATAATTTCCTTCCTGAATTCCTTAGGACACCATTTCATCCTAGGTGCAGATTTAAATGCAAAACACCAACAATGGGGAGCCAGATCCACAAATTCCCGAGGGCGAACACTGCTATCTGCACTTAATTCCCATCGCAGCAACATCCTTTCACCTAATACTCCCACATACTGGCCAACAGATCCCAACCGCAATCCCGACCTTCTAGACTTTTTCCTACACAAAGGTCTAGGATCATTACACTGTTCCATTTCAAGGCTTGATGATCTTTCCTCAGACCACAGTCCTATAGTCCTAACCGCTTCCACATCACCCATTCCTAAATCATCCTCTCCTTCATTTATCAGGGGACCAGTTAACTGGAACCTTTTCCGTCAAATATTGGATGATAATATAGACCTCAGAGTTTCCTTAAAAACACCTGAAGACCTTGACGATGCAGTGGACTCCTTTACTAAGCTGATCCAGCAAGCAGTTTGGACTGCATCCTCACCTGATCGTCCCAAAAAACACCTCAGTATAAATCCTCTACCCCAAGACCTATTGGACCTTATCCATAGCAAACGATGCTCTAGGGCCCTCTGGCAAAGAACCAGGCATCCTGATGACCGGAAATCGTATAACTATTATTCCAAACAGGTAAAAAAGAAACTGGATATCTTTAGAACCCAATCCTACAATTCCTACCTTTCCTCATTAACATCTAGTGATAACTCCCTCTGGACTGTAACTAAAAAAATCCTTAAAGTCCAATCCATTTCCCACCCCCTCCGCCGTGATGATGGTTCCTGGGCTTCGTCAGGTGCGAATAGAGCTGAAGAGTTTGCTAAACATCTATCCTACACATTCACTCCCCATCCAGAACTCCATCCCACCCACACTGCTGAAGTTAAAGAATTCCTCTCTTCACCAATTCCTCTCTCTCTACCTCCAAAACCTGTTAACCCCTCTGAGGTCAAATTCCTCATAAACAAATTAAAACCCCGAAAATCCCCTGGATATGATCTCCTCACTTCACAAATCCTTAGACAACTTCCCAAAAAATCAATTATATTCCTGACCTATCTATATAATTGCATCCTTCGTACTACCAACTTTCCCTTGATGTGGAAACACTCCATAATCGTGCTGTTTCCAAAACCAGGCAAACCCGTTAATAACACATCATCCTACAGACCGATAAGTTTACTCCCTATCCTCTCAAAAATCTTTGAAAAAATCCTCCTCAAACGCATCCTACCCATACTCGAAACCCACAACATCCCTTCTCATCAATTTGGATTCCGCTCAAGACATTCCACTGTCCAACAAGGCCTTCGTGTTGTGGACCATATATCCTCTGCACTTGAAAACAAGCAATATTGCACTGGTGCCTTTCTGGACGTAGCGCAAGCTTTCGACCGGGTGTGGCACGATGGCTTGCTTTTCAAGCTCAAAACCCATTTACCCCAATCCTTATACCTAGTCCTCAAATCCTATCTCTCAAATCGTTCCTTCCAAGTCCGTTGCGGCACCGAATTCTCCACTTACTATCCAGTTGAGGCTGGTGTTCCACAAGGCAGTGTTTTGGGTCCAGTTCTCTACATCCTTTTCACTGCCGATATCCCTCCAAATCCCGATACCTTCCTAGCTACATTTGCCGATGATACTGCCATTCTATCCTCCCACTCAGATCCTCAAATAGCATCTCAAAACCTACAATCTCACCTCTCCTTGATTGAGCAGTGGTGCAACGACTGGCGCATTAAAATCAATGAAGCAAAATGTAAACATATTACCTTCACTCTGCGACGCAGATCCTGTCCCACAATCCTTTTCAATTCAATACCACTTCCCTACTCAGATACAGTCCGTTACCTTGGCTTCCTTCTAGACAAAAGACTAACTTGGAACCCACATACGAGACTTAAAAGACAAGAACTTAACCAGCGATATGGCCAGCTATATAGACTACTAAGCAGGACATCTCATCTTTCGATTGAAAATAAACTTTTAATCTACAAGACAATACTGAAACCTATCTGGACCTACGGACTTGAACTGTGGGGAACTGCTAAACATTCGAATATCAAACGCATCCAATCCTTCCAGTCCAAAGTACTTAGAACACTAGCCAATGCCCCATATTATGTCACAAATAAGACCCTACACCATGACCTTAACATCCCTTTTGTCCTCGACATCATCCCATCCAGATTCTCAAACTTTCACCAGAACCTTATCCATCATCCAAATCCTCTAGCTCAATCCCTATCCAGCTCCCACCATCCCTACAATCCCCCTCGAAGGTTAAAACGGCAGTGGCCGCGAGATCTATTGTAAATATGCTTCTGGAGTCCTGGCAATGGCCAGCTTCTCCACTCAAGTCCTGAGCATCTGTGGCTCTAGTGCCCTCCTTCAGCCTCCACTGGCTTTTAATACTAGTGATGCGACTGGAAAAGTGGCACTGGGATCTCTGGAGTCCTGCTTTGCTTTCCACATGTGGGGAGAAAAGGCTGGCTCGGAGATTCCTGGGCGAATGTATATAGGTATGAATGTGTTTAGAAGTATTTATTTTACTTTGTTTATTTATTTTTTTATTTTATTTTATTTTTTTTCTATTGATTTACATTTTTTTTTATAAGTATTATTTATTTACTTTTATATTTATAGTTACTTCTGTATTACTTGTATATACTGTATGAATGAGAACTTTTAGCCTTAATACTTATAGCCCTCAAACAGTGGCTGATTGTATTATTATTCAATAAAAAAAAAAAAAAAAAAAAAAAAAAAAAAAGAATACGAAATGAATAAATCAGTATTACATTTTCATTTGTTTATATTTTAAAAATATCATAACCAATATTCTAGAATATTATTTGAAATCAAGATAACGAATTATATGGATATTGTCCGAAGGCTCTAAAACAAATGCATTATGCCTCTGGTTTCGATGTTAATTATTAACCTGTCTGGAAATATTAATTTCATTTATGTTCGAGACAACGATTTTCAATTCGTTATTATATATTTATATCTATAATTAAATTCATCATGTTTGTGTATTTGATACATGCATGGATGTATATATATTTAGTTTAGTTGTATATAATTTTTGGTTTGGATGATTTAGGAAAAGTACTGGGGTACTGTAATTTCAATCGTTTGTTGGATTAGTTTTTAAATTTATTATTTTAAAAACATTATATAGAGGCTATGGCATAGCTATTAACTCCGAAATATTGATCACCACCTACGCTGATGTTACAAAAATTTTATCAAAACACCATAACCCTAGACTAGACTTAATGAATTTACAAAATTGGTATTCATTTTGTAAAATAAGAGTAAATCACCATATAACATTAATATTTCGATTATGATTAAAGCTCACCAGTATATCGTAGAGAACCGAATTACTCAAACGCAGTATGTCCCCTTAGACTAATATTCGACAGAAAGATGACCTGGGGCAAGAATGTTTAAATAAAATCACAGACTTAAAACAAGCGAGGGAGTGAGGTAGCTCAGTGGTAAGGTACTGAGTTTCCAATGCTAAAGGTCCTAGGTTTGAACCCCGGCTCATGGCAGAAAATTTATTTATTTGTTTCATTGGCCGTGGGGCGACCCTGGGTCGGGAGACCCTCCTAAGGCACACTCAGCCTCTATAAAGTGGGTACCTTTAATTAAATAATTAATTAAGGAGGAGTGTAAAAATTGCGGTTGAGTATGATCTTGGTCAAATCACCTCGTTGCACAACTATTGACCTAGAAACAGTGCCTTCCCGAGATAGTACTAAACCCAAGACCCTTCTTGGGTTGTAGTGGTACAGGTTTTTTTTTTTTTTTATACAAGCGACTGAAAATACTGTACTCGCTTTTTTCTAAATCAAGAAAATTCGACAAAAACAAATACATACACTTACCTACTCAAACCCATCTGGTCATACGCCTCTCAGATTTACGATTCTTCAGAATCAGAAATCTCCCGAGGAGGATATCAGGAGCTCCCGAGTATGTAAACACCAAAACTTTATCATGGGTGATAAATATTCACGACGCATATTATAAGGTTATAAGTTATTATAAGGTTTTTATTATTAGTGCCGACGTTTCAACCCAAACATGTGGATTATCATCAAACGTGGTTGATCCAGTACTTGAATATCATCAGTGCTCGAACCACACCCTGATGATGACCCGCATGTTTGGGTTGAAACGTTGGTACTAATAATAAAAACCTTATAATGACTGTGTCCTGAATATTTATCGTCCATGATATCTAGAACAGTCGATTTAATTTCTTTCAATAACAGAACTTTACATACCGACCAACTATCGACCAACACATACGCACTCTCTACTCTCGTTTTTTTCTCAAACTACACGCACACAACAGATGACATGACACATTGGCATGCCCGTCAGGAGGTGACTAAAAAGAAGCTGGGCGGGAGATCTCTTCTGAATCAAGAAAGTGTCCAATGACCAGGAATAGGTGCTTCTGGGTGCTATCCTTCCTCATGTCTTTAACGACCATCATTTAATTTATAACAACAACTCTACTGATTGTCACTATCATGGCAGGTGCGGATAAATATTTGAAGTGAAAAAAAAAATCAACAACAAAAATATGATAAAAGGTTTGTCAGTTTGTAAGTATTGGTGACAGTAGTTTTTCAGTTTTATTATTATTTCTTCTCATTGTTTATATTACTTATGTATTTAATTCAACCATACTATATTACTCTGTAAAAACAGTTTAACATCTCTGTGAAACATTTTTTAAATTTTTATTTGATGATGATACAATCTGTTATGGCGGTTATAAAGGTCATTCAGTTCTTATTTTTATTTTTGAATACGGAATCCTTCATGAATGATGTATAACTCTTGTAAAATGGTTCCTTTGTCGAATTGATACACGTGGCATGACTATTAGTCAGAAAACTAATCGACATGCCACGTGTACGACTGCTATGGGATGCATATTCTATTCCTTACAAATTGTTTTCTATTCATCACAGATTACACTTTTTAATTTCTTATTTGTTTCTTTTTTTAAATATTCAAAGGAGTTAATTATGAGTATGTTGGAAACCGTTAACAGTAATATGGAAGCCAATAAAGTACATAATGGATTCCTTTCTCCTCTCTCTCGAGAGCGCTGGATTTTGATGAATGAATTATTAAATGAAAGATAATTTCCTGGAGAAGTGAAGAATTCTAATTTTGTAATACAAAACCTTCCCTCAACTACAATCAAAGTCACTGAAAAAAAAAGGGTTTTAAATTGAGATGTTTCCGTTGGAACCAAACTGTTAGTGACAACTATACTAAAATAAGCTTATATCGATGATTTAGTTTTAATATGAAATGAGTGGCAGAAATTTATGGAAGAGGGCTGACGAATAGTGATTGTTAAAAGATTCTAAAAGGGGGTAACACGAATTACGAAAGATTTTTTAAAGAAACTGGTAATTCATAAGTATAAATATATAAATAAATATTTTGAGTTATAATATTTTAAGAGTTAATAGAGGAACGCTGTCTGTACTTTTGGATCTTGGAGATTCACATATCGAAGTTTTTTTAATATTTGGAAAATGAATCACCAATAGTTTAAGGTTGCAATATAATGTCATCATTATAAAAAATAAATTAGTGTTTAGCATCGGCTAACGCATGCCAGACTGAAACGAAAAGAAACCGCTCGACGTTTCCGATCACTTCAACACTTACTATATAAACGCTCTATACTTCCAATTAATTAAAAAAGACTCATATATATATATATATATATATATATATATATATATATATGACTATAATAAGGCCTATTTGGACTTACGGAGTTGAGCTATGGGGCTCAACTAAACCATCCTTGCTACACTAAACGTATCCAATCCTTACAATCCAAAACCCTTCCTAAAATCCTCAATGCTCACTAGTTTGTTACAAATAAAACCATCCATAATGACCTTAATGTTTCTTATGTTTCAGATCTGGCCCAATCCAGATACCTATCCTTCTATAATAAACTTCAGAATCATCCCAACCCTCTCGTTCCTAACCTTGCTTTCTCTTCAACTCCTGACCCTCCGGAGCGTCTGAAAATAACATGGTCCCGTGATCTCCTAATGTAAACATATCATTAGAGTGGTATCATTGGATAGTTTCTCTACTAGTGTTTTTACGTCATTATATCCATATGTTCAAATTTACTAAGTGTATTTTTTTAATACAGTTGTAAATATCATTAAAAAAAAAAAACATTGACTAACGTATCTGTTTTTGATTTTGTGAAAGGCAATGTGTTACGTTGAACGCACTAATTATGGACAGGAGGTCCAGTAATGGACAGATTGGACTTTAAATGTAAATAATAAGTTTTCTTGTTGATTTAAAGATTCTAGTTTTTTCTAGAGTAAAGAACAATGCCTTCTATTGACAACTGTATGAATAAAAAAAAAATTTAAATCCTCATCAGCTCATGGCAGGTGTGGATGGAAATACAAAGACAAAAAAAAATCCTATCATTGTTATTTCTATAGTGCTCTTGAGATCAGTGAGTTTCATACCTTCCCACTTACAGTTTTGCTAAGAGTAATTTGAATATCTTATCTTATCTTTACCGTTATTTTTATAGTAAATAAAGATTTCATAAGTTTTCTGAATTATGTCCATTACTGAAACCGACCTCTGTCCATTACTAGAACAATTGAAATTCGGCTTGTCCATCACTAGTGCAAAAAGGTGTTTTATTTTTTGAATTGAGATTAAGGAGATTGTACCTGCATAACTGAATATTTTTAAATTTAAAAGTGTTAAATAAGTGTTTAAAACTATAATAATTACAGCGGCATAAGCCAAAAATTTCCTTTGTTATGTCCATCACTATTGCGCTTATCCTTACAAAATTTCCAAAAATCTACTGTTGCAATGCGCGAAATTTTATACAACGCCTGTATTATTATTGAATTGCTAAAAGTTACGATCCATGTAGTTTTGAACTTGTGAAGCCAATTGCCTTCTTCCCCGATGCACTATTCTTATTTCCCATCATCATGAATCCAATGGAATCCATCATGGTGCTAGCAGACTAGCACTGATGTAGCAATCATCTTAGATGATTGGAAGCTGGGGCAATAGAAGCTGGGATGAAGGGAGAAAGTTTTTATCAAATCGTGGATTGGGGGGGGGGTGAGGGAAGTGAGGTAAACGGGAAGGGAAGAATGGACGCCCCCCCCCCATCATCCCTAACGAAACAACAAATCCGGTCTGCGCAGAGAACTGGATTGTTTACGGTAAATTGGATTGTTACCGGAGCTTATGCCTCTTCTGCTCTTTGCATAGCTACCTCCATTTCCGGAGCCATCATTCTCTTTCAATTACTCTTTGGATTCGCTCAATGCACGGTTTCGTATATTGTACTTTCTATGTGATCGGATGGCGATGCATTAATAAAAAAATCAATGAAGTCTATATTATCGTATCCGAAATTTAATTTTTAATTGATAACACTGTATAGTATGCATGTGTTTTAGTTGTTACTTTGATTAGTTTAGTTTGTTTGTTTATTTAGCCTTTAAGGCGTAAAACCCTAGGGTCATCAACGACTATGAGTCGGTTATATTTGTAAACCCTTTAGAGAAGAATTAATAATTAATAATAGATACAGTAATACATAAAAAAGATATTTAAATAAACATATAAAATATGAAATATTTTTAAAAAGAAATAACAATAAAATTATTTTTATTTTTTTATTTTATTTAACAGTCTATGTATTTTAAGAAGAAATTTTATCTCTGTTTTTATGTTTGACTCGTTGTTGCTTAATACCGCTGATATATCCGGTTTTAGAGACAATCGATTTAAGCTTGAAGTATAATAAGTGCATTCTTGGAAAATATGGTTGGCTGTAAAAAGGTTGAAAAGTTTAGAATTAGACCACTGGACAGGTAATTTTTCTTGTTCAAGTACAGCATTAAACAAATTCAAAATATAGTGCTCCCACTCTGGGGTGACGTTTTTGATATTTTTCATAAATTTTCTAACATCAAACGCATCCAATCCTTCCAGTCCAAAGTCCTTTCAACAATAGTCGATGTTCCTTTCTATGTAACCAACAAAACCTTACACTCTGATCTTAATATCCCATTTGTCCTAGACCTTATTCCAGCAAAATTCTCCAAATTTCACCAGAACCTTACCTATCATCCGAAGCACTTTGCACAATCCCTATCCAGCACCACCCATCCCTATAATCCTCCAAGAAGGTTAAAACGGCAGTGGCCTCGTGACCTTTTATAAATTGTAAATATTGGAGTTCTGCTAATGGCCAGATTCTCCACTCACAATAGGAGTGTATGTGGGTGGCTAAAGCACTCTCGCTCAATCAACACTGGGTTTAGCCCCAGTGACGTGGTTGAGAGAGAAGTGCAGAGATCTCCTGGAGTCATGTTTTTCTCTCCACAGTTTGAGGGACAAGTTTGGCTCGGCGTTCTCTCGCCTGATTGTTAATAGTGAATATAGGTATGTTTGTGTTCTTTTTTATTTATTTATTTTTTAGGTAATTTTATACTTATTTATAGTATGTATATTATTATCATTTTACATACAGTGTAAATGTGATCTCTGAACACTATTATAAATGTTCTTTGAGACAGATAGTAATATTTTCAATTAAAAAAATAAATAAATAAATAAAATAAAATTAATGCTCTATAATTTCTTCTTAGTTCCCTTTTCAAATTATTGCATTCTGAGTCAAACCAGGGTTGATTAGGTTGAAACTTAATATTCTTCGGTGCGTTTTTAATCATGAGTATGTCGGTAGAAGACACCTTCTCCTCCAATGCAAACAAATTTTTAAACGTGGTACCCCATTAAAGTGGCATAAAATAAAAGTAAAAATTAGTAACTACGACATTTCATAGATTTTTATCATAAGTTTTATAGTAACAAAAAATAAACATTGCTTTTTCAGGATAAATCGCGTTACTTTTAAAATAACGTTATTTGTTGTTCGTTTGTTACCCAGTCATTAGGGTACCATGTATTGCTTTTCTTTTTTGTCTGAGGATTCCAAAGTTTCTCAGACCCTGAGTCAAAAGTTGTCCCACATCAAATTAAATTTTCACTCTCCTACCTCCCGTAAAGTCGGGCTAGAAGCACTATCTCTGTTCGTACCACACAGCTCCAAGATTTTTCTTCTCTTCAACATCTAGCCTCTTGAAAAATAATTCACTGGGTCTTAAAACTATTCTGAATAACTAAAAAATATTATTTTTTTAAATGAAAACATCTTTAGGTACGTTTTCCATTTTTTTTTTTTTTTTTTGAGTGTGAATTAGATTGATCCGTCAGTTTTCAGAAGTTTCAACGCTCGAGTAAGAGAAATTTGTGTGATGCGCGCACCACACCTGAATTTTTTTAAACGGGTCTTGAAGTTTATTTATTCCCAAAAGGGATTCTTTTCAAGTTTTAATATAATTAATTACTACTCGAATAATTATTGTGTTTTGAAATATGATGTATTTCTGACTTTTTTTTTTTAAATATTAGTTTTTATATTATTATTGGAACAGAAAATATGGTTTTTCACGTTTCCTAAAAAAAAATTAACAATGATTAGAGTTCTAGGGTTAGACATTTTTTTTATGACTAGTGTTTTTTTTTCCTAAGTAACCTCCGTCCTCTCTACGTAAACTGTATCCACCTTTCTCTTAAGATTAACATATATCGTTATGAATTTGTAAAAAGTGCTACCTAAGATTGTTAATTATTTTTTGTAGTGAAAATTTCTTTAGCCGCGTTTTACTCTTTCTTTGCGGAGAGTGAATTAGATTGATCCATCAGATTTCCGAAGTGTTAAAGCTCTGGTAAAGTCGGCTAGAGTCGACTAATAGAATTTTTTTTACGTATGGATTAAAATATCTTAAAAACTAAAAATCGGGCCTGCATACTGTAAGCGAATAAATTGTTAAGAATTTCATCTTTTCTGTAGTGAGCTATTATTCTAAATTGTATCTTAACGCAACGCCGTGTTAGAAAAAAATAGTGTCGAAAACCAAATAACGAGTTTTACTCCGTAGTACAGATCTCTTTTTATTGAATTATTAACATCCGCCTGAAACTTTGTAAATAGTTTCATCTCATCTTAACCTACAACTACTTTATTTACGAAAACTCGTAGGATTGAGGCGTTTTCAATCTGGAGGGGTTTGTCTATTTAATTACTTACTAAAAACTCTTAAATACCCATTTCCATTTTTACTTGGCTCGTAAGATAATTTGATCACAAAATTAAGAAAAAAAGGTGGCCTAAAAAAATATTGTGCCGTTTGTCCTATATAACCTCGTTATTTTGAAAATTTGAGATCGTAGGTCACGCCTAACGGATCAATATTTTTGAAGGCCTCTTTTTTTTCTCGATTTTGTGATCGAATTATCTTACGTATAAAGTAGAAAGCCGATGGATATTTACGAGTTTTTAGTAAGTAATTAAATTGACAAAGTTTGTTCCCCTCCAGATTGAAAACGCTCCACTTCCAAGAGTTTTCGTAAATAAAATAGTTGTAGGTTAAGCTAAGATGAAACTATTTACGAAGGTTCAGGCGGATGTTAATAATTCGATAAAAACGGCTCTGTACCACGGACTGTTTAGTTTAACATATGGAATTAATTATTTCAGATACTAAACACCTTTGTAATGAGCTATTATTTATAATTTATATTTCATATTATTAATCTCACCTTGTTGTTGTTTTCACTAATATCGTCTGGTCGAAAGCATACCCCTTAGTTGTTGTTTTTTTTTAAAAACATCATGTCATATATTTTGTTTCTATAATTATATATAGTTTACTAACTAATTAGAAAATCTAGAAATGTGTATACAATCGTTTTCAAGACTCTTAATGGCTAGTAATATGTATAGTGTGTGTATATATATATATATATATATATATATATATATATATATATATTTAACTTTCAATATCTATCTTCACCTGTCGACGACTGTTGACAATGAGCAGATGGTCTGATTAAAGTAACGAAACTGACATGTAAGGCATGAGGAAGGATATCACCCTGCAGTACCTCTACCATGGCTTGAATCAATTAGTATGGTTTGTTAACGAAGAAGGTCTCTCATCCAGTGCCTTTTTAGTCTCTTCCTCGTAATATTGGGCATATCAGCTGAATATATGAGAATATATATGAGATATGGCTCTGGTTAGTATGTTAGTATGTCCGTTTAAACTATTGTGAAATCGCTGTTTGTTAAATTTGTTGTAATAATTTATAAATTTATAATCGATATGGACAATCGAAACAGTGTTTAATGAATATTTGTTCTCCTGATTGGTTTCAATTAATTTTTACTCTTGCGGGCTTATGTGTCTTAATTGGGAATGGAAACGAAATGCCGGTTCGGCGAAAAATAAGAATTAATTGAGGAGGAAATCCTATCCAGAAAATTAAATAACATATTAATCTGATTTTGTTATTTTCTTGAGAATAAATATCAATTCCAAATGATTGAGTGTGTATTACCACAATTATAAATTACTGCATTAATTAAATTATTTATTATGAAGTTACTATACTATGTAAGGGAAGTATTGCTATCGGGTCAAATTGCCGATTTGCGGTTTTCGACGGATCTATACGTTTCAGAGCCCTTTGAGTCCGAAAAAAACATTTTTAGCTATTGGTTCCATTGGTCTGTCTGTGTCATGATTTTCTCTGGAACTTTTATTTTTTTTATTATTTGAAAATTAATACATTCTGTCGCATTGGAGGGCACTAAAATTAGGGCTACATTAAACGTCCACACAATATATACATACGAATGATAACTAAAATAGATATAAAAGAAAAACAGTTGTGGAAAGTAAAATAAGAAAATTAGCATACATAGGTAAAAAAAGTATAATAAAAAAAATAAAAATAAAATAAAGATAAATAAAAAATAGAGTGAAACTAAATGAAATTGAAATATATAAAACACATTCACACCTATATACATCTCTGGAACTAGCGAACCGATTTTGTTTGCTTCTTTTTTATTTTGTAGGGTTTTAATACTGCCTGTGACACAAATTAGGTGCTCCATGCGCAATATCTGCTGCGTAATAAATGAAAAACATATTTTCCTATAAATGACATCACTATTTCCTTTAATTTTAACAGAAATTATTATTTTACAGAATTAGGCTATGGCAAAAAGTTTTTGGATCAGCAATATAAGAGGGTATTGAGATGTTTACACTGATCTACCTTAAGCCGGTTTACATTGATGTAGTTTATCAAATAAATCGTACTCAAATCTTTTCTTTGATCAATTTTCAGGAAAATAAATCTAATTAAATTTTTGTTTGTTTCTTGATGGGCATATGTAAAGAAATAAAAACTTTTCTTGTATAGGTAGAAAAGTCGTCTGAGTGAACATACCAGATTTTTTAGATGCAGCTTAATAAATTTTGTATAGTAATAAGAATTGATTTATTTTTTATCTTTAAGTTTTCCTTGTTCGTTGTGTTGGAAATAATATACTATCTTGGACTTACCTCTTTCTTCATAACTAGAACTGAGCCCGAAACTAAATACAGACATACTTAAATCTACAGCGTGCCTCATTTCTTAATAGCCAAACTCTGAGGGGAGGAGGGGAGGTTCTAGACACAATTTCCAACAAAATAAAGTTCATTAGATGCGTGGGCTGATGCCGAACTGAGAAGTAGTTAAGAACAATTTCATGTTTTTCTTAAAGTGTTAACGTTTTTAACGAAAAAGAATAAATTGCTCAAAAACTGTCCAAGATAATTATATTCTAAGTTCACTCTCGTAAAGTAGACAAAATTTTCTTTGAGGAAACAGTGATTAAATTTACTAAGATCAATGATAAAAGGAACTTTCTGGAGGTCTAACGCAAAGCCTACCATTTTGCCGAATTATTTCACGAATCGATATTACAGAAAATTGATCATAGTAAATCTCATCCCCGTTTTATCAAAAATATTTTATCTACTTTGGGATGGTGTATTTAGAATTTAAATATCTTGAACAGTTTTTGAGCGATTCCTTCTTATTCATTAAAATCCGTGACCACGTTAAAAAAAAACCAAAGTTAGTCCTAACTGTGCTCCCGTTCGGAATTAGCCCAACATTAAATGAACTTTTTTGTTGGAAATTGTGTCTAAATTCACGACCCAGAGTTTGGTCATTAAGAACTGTGACACCCTGTATATTGACATATTCTTCGTGGTCATATGGAATAGCTTAGCAGATCAAAACTTCAAACTTTCCAATAAAAAATATTACAACTCGCATCTAAAGCACCTTAGTACGTGACTAACAAAACCTTATATATTGACTTCAACCTGCCTAAATTTAACCAACACATAAGAACTCTTTAACAACGAGTTTATAGAATAGAATAGAATAGAAAATAATTTTACTCCAGGACAAAGCCCCTTTAGAATAACAAAAAAGTATAAAATTAAAATATTATATCTGACCTAAATAAAAACAAACATAAAAATTAAAAATAAAGAGAAATAAGTGAAGAAAATATTAGTTAAACATATTATATGCAAAATTTAAAAAATCTATATACAAAACACTTGAAACCGTGCCAATACATTTCAAACTATGTACAGTGGTAAAACATAAATATCCACTTTTAGAAAAATAAATAAATAAAAAATACATTGCATTCTTCTTAGCAGTAAACTCTGTGTTTCAGTAAAAGAAAGTCTAATCTGATAGTAAGTATTTAAGTGATGAGTTATATGTAAATACATCATTATGAATAATATGTAATTTTACATAAAAGGTTAGCGGGTATCTGACCGTTTTTTGGACAGGAATTGGAATAGGAGGGTTTCAAACGTAGATAGGGAGGGGGAATGCCGAATTTTGATAGGAAGGGATTCCAAATTTAACAGAGCGAGCAATAAACGAGTTTTGGAACGAGGCAGATCTGTAAGAAGGAATTTAAAGGTCGGAAGGTCGAGATCTTGTGAAAAGGGAGTGGACTGAGGTCTTGAATTGGAGAAGGTTGTAGGCCTAAGAAGGACCTTGAATGTTGATGATTTGATAGAGGAACGAACTTAGGAAATATTGTCTTCGAATGGAGGGGAAGAGATACTTTAACTCATTGTAGTGGTGAGAGACATGGGCGTTTATACTACCTTAAACGCAGATACTGACATAATAACTAGAGATATGGCTTCAGTTGAGATGCCCATCAACAAAACATGGACATTAAAAATCCGCTGGATGAGAGACCTCCTTCCTTAATAAACCATGGTGATTGAATCAAACCACGGAAGCGGTATTGCTGTGTGCTATTCTCCCCTCCCCCCCCCCCATGCCTGTCATTTCTGTTTCATTAATTTTATCAGACAATCTCCATATTTTCAACAGTTCGTCGACAGATGTAGATAAATATTTAAAGCTGAAAAAAAAAGTTTTCTTAATATTTTTGTTGAAAATTCTATTGTGTGGCAGAGACAAGTTATTCCCTTTTTGGTGTTGCTTTAGGTGAAATTAAACCTGTAACAGGATTTAAAGTGCAATATTGAAGAGATGGATTTTTCTTTATTTTTTCATCTGGATGTATATTTTTTTTAAGAATAATAGACATAAACTAAATACATATTCATAACTAATAAAACCCATTTGTACATAGTCTCTGCTTGGAGTTCTTCCTCCATACTGTCCCATATATCTATTGATATGTGTATACAAACATTCCCGTCAAATCTAGTGATTGTCATTCTCATGACAAGTGCAGCTGAAGGTATGAAGAAAAACAATTTTTTTCACATTTTAGGGAATAAAACTTGCAATTTTCTTCATATTTTTTTATTTATGCTTTTCGGGACAATTTTCCCATCATCAGAGTAATATTTTTATTTTTACTGAAATTATGCACATTTTCTATATTTAATTTTTATTTAACAATATCTTTCTAATTTATCTATTTTACAATTATTTACTATTCATTTTTTTTATGTGGCACCATTTGTCAAAAATTAAATATTTGTCACATTTTTTAAAATTACTTGGTGTTCACTTATTCACTGATACACTAATCAACATCTGGCTATCTTTAGTTTTATTTCTGTAATTTGTACCCATCCCCTTATTTCTTATTATGGCTGTTTGTTGTGTTTTTTGGGGGGGAATTGTTGCTTTTGTTTTTTTGAATTTTAATATTGGATATTATGTCCGTAATAGTGTGTACCTAAATGTTTTGTATCTGTTTTCTAGTTTACTGTTCTATTATTGTTTCCTGTTATGTGTATAGCTTCCAGCAGTTTCCTATTATTTGTTTTAGGTTCTATTGCCAGTATTTATGGGTTTTTGAAATCAAGAGTGTGTAATTATTTAATATTGTGGTTTGCTAGGGCTGTTCTGTTATGTTAATATTTTTGCAGTTTGATGTATGTTGTGCTATTCTGGTTTTTAGTTTTTATTCTGGTTTTAAGTTTCACCTATATATATTTGTTGGCAATATTGGCAGTCTAACTTATAAACGAAATTTTTCTCGTCCAGTGGTTCTATCTTGTCTTTTGTGTTTGTCAAGTATTTACTTATTTTTTTGGCGTTATATATGCCAAACTGGATTTCCGGTAGGTCATAGTTCATGAATACTTTTGTAATTTATTTTGTAAGTTGTGATATGTATGTCATTTTATTGCCTAAAATATGAAAAAATTATAAACGTAAGCTTCCTAATAAAAATAAGAAGATAAATGAAAAAAAAATGAAAATTTTATAAAAATAATAACAAAAATTTCTAAATATCATCAGTACTATGTAGCATGCTGTTTCATCATGTGCCATCATTTGTTTGTTTGTGAAATGACAAATTTTCGTAACGCGGAATGTGAAATCGAATTATGATCTACAGCGACGAAATGGCAACATTACCGAATGCACTTTAGATGGTGACAGCTAACACCCCCTGACAACCTTAAAAGCCTGTATTACATTTTGGCCCAAAATTACTTAATATTCTCGTTAACAAGCTGCAAATATGAGGCAACTCATTGCATTGACACATGCCACTCTCAAATACATCACAGCACTTAATCAACGGTGCTTAATCTTTTTTTTTTCACTCAGCCATACTTACACAATGTAGCGTACAATCTCAGTCTGTATCAAAAGTTATAATGCTTGACATTCTAACAGTTTAATTCTGTTATGTATAGTACGAATTCTCCAACAGTTTAACATCATTGAGCATAAATTAAAAAAAACTTAACGGGTGTACTTTAGACCACACGATGGAAGTGAAAACATCAACAAGGTGAGATAAATAATATGAATTATAAATCATATCTCATTAAATATTTAATATTTTTTATTTGATGCAATTGACCAGTTCACATTAATCTAATATGAAAAATGGTTAAATGTAAAATATGAAAGAATTTGATGAATAACTAAAGGAGAAATAATAGATCGTAACGGAGAATTATTGTAATTGAGAAACCAAAGGAATACGAGCGCCTCTGAGCTCGCCCGAAAGATTAGAACACGCTCCCATACGTAATATGTGCTTAATACGTAATACGGACTCCGAAAATATTATGTAAATATTCATATGCGGTTTTCATAAATGCTGTTGTTGATATTATTTAATATTTAATTATATAGATTACACCGATATTATTATTATTATTAAAACACTTTATTCAGAAATATTACAATTTGTCACAGTTAAGGACACTTATAATAGAGTTCAGAGATTGCATTCATACCGTATATACAAAAATATAAATAAATAAAGTAATAACAAAAGAATAAGAAGAAAGAACAAAAGAGTAAAGAAAAAGAAAATATATATATATACACATAAGTAAATAAAAATAGAAATGAAAGTAAAACAAACACCTTATATAAAACATACATTATTTACAATTTGCCAGGTGATCTCCGAACCAATCCTGTCCCCTCCACATGTGAAGGGAAAAGGGAGGCTTAGGAGATCCCTACGCTTCTCCCTCAGCCACTTCACTGGTATTTTAAACCAGCGGAGGATGAGTAAGAGCGCTACAGTCACAGACACTCATGACTTGAGTGGAGAATCTGGCCATTGCTAGAACTCCAAAATATCCATATTTACAAAAGGTCTCGTGGCCACTGCCGCTTTAACCTACGAAGGGGATTGTAGGGATGGGTGGTGCTTGATAGGGATTACACCGATATAAATATTGAAATTTGTATGTATATGGGTAGTTATACAAATAAAAATACCCACAATGAAATATAAATAATTATTGCATCTATATTTCTGCTAAGGAGGGGGTGGTAAGTGAAATTTGTGTGATGCGCGCACCGCACCATATTGTTTTTATTTTAAAACTGTTCTTGAAATTTATTTAATTCCAAAAGGGAACCTTTTCAAGTTGAATGTTTGAATGTTTTTAATTACTACTCGTATAACCATTGTTTTTTTTTTTAATTATGTTCTACAAATGAAGAATTTCTGACATTATTTTTTAAAAAATATTAATTTTTATATTACAAAATTTATCATTTTTATATTACTGTTAGAACTGAAAAAATATTTTTTCGCGTTTCCTAAAAAAAATTAAAAATGATAAGAATTTTAGGCTTATAGTGCATTTTTTTATGGCTAGGGTTTTTTTCTCTTAAGTAACCTCCGTCCTCTCTGGGTAATCTTTATCCATCCTTTTCTTCATATTACCATACAAATCTGTAAAAAGTGCTACCTAAAATTGTTAATATTTTTTTGTAGTGTAAATTTCTTTAGCTCAGATAAAGTCGGCTAGAGTCGACTAATTGAAATGTTTTTACATATGGATTAAAATATCTCAGAAACTAAAAACCGGGCCTGTAATTTGTTTGTTGAAATTGTTCAGCATTTCATCCTCTCTGTAATGAGCTATTATTCAAAATTGTATGGTAACTTAACGCCGTGTTAGGGAAGCGAAAAGCAAAAATACTGTCCAAAATCAAATGATAACGAGTTTAGTTTAACATATGAATTTAAATATTACAGATACTAAAAATCGGACCTATATCCTGAAAACGAGGAAAATGTTCAATATTTCACCTTTTTTTATCTATAATTCAAACTTGTATCTTGACACGACGCCGTGTTAGGGAGGCGAACAGCAAAAATAGTATCCAAACCAAACAATATTATGTAAATAGTGTTTTATTGAAGATGTGGATTAAAATACCTCAGAGAATAAGAAATCGGACCTTCACATCGTAATCGAGAGAAATGTTCTACATTTTATCCTCTTTATGATGAATTATTATTTATAATTAACATTTTATATAATTAATTATAAATGTTTTTTTATTAATGAAAGCTAGGAGTAGCATTTACGCTTGAGGAGTCTTTGCCCTGTGTTGAACATCAAGCTCAAGATATATAGGGCGTGAAAATTCAATCTGATAGGAGAGTGTTGGGACAGGAGAACCGATGGGACGAGGGACTGGTGAAGGCGGGAAGATATGACGAATAGTTCGCCCCGCAAGATATTGAAAGATTGGTGAGGCATCCGATAAGGGAATCCAACCGTTAACATTGCGGCTTGCGGCTTAGAATTTGTTTCCTTGTACACGGTCTCGCTGCAACGTCTTATTCTCTAAAACCTTAAAACTTTTTCAATTATTGAAGGAAGTTAGTCGATCTACTGTCTGTTCTACTACTATACTACTACTTCTATACTATGATAGGTAATAAATAGTCAAGACGCAGTCATTTTTTTCCGACTAATAGTCATGCCACGTGTATCAATTTGACAAAGGCACCGTTTTACAAGAGTTATACATCATTCATGAATGATTCGGTATTCACAAATAACAATAAAAACTGAATAACCTTTAGAAGAGGCCACGCCAACCACGATAAAAGATTATATCATGATTAAATAAGAATGTAAAAAATGTTTCATAGAGATGTTAAACTGTTTTTAATTAGTAATATGGTAATTTTTCCAAAAATTAAAAAATACTTCGATATTTAAATATCCAAGAGATAACAGTGCAAGACCGCTTTCTTCTATTAACTCGTTAAAATATTTATTTATATATTTACACCTATGAATCCAGTTTCTTCAAAAAATCTTTCGTAATTCGTGTTACCCCACTTTAGAATCTTTTATCCATCACTATTCGTCTACCCTCATCCACAAATTTCTTCTGCCACTCATTTCATATGTAGTTGAGGGAAGGGTTTTGTATTACGAAATTAGAATTCTTCACTTCTCCAGGAAATCATCTTTCATTCATCAAAATCGAGCGCTCTCGAGAGCGGAGAAAGGAATCCATTATGTACTTTATTGGCTTTCATAATACTGTTAACGGTTTCTAACATACTCGTACATAACTCCTTTGATTATTTAAAAAAACAAACAAACGAGAAATTGAAAAGTATAATCTTTGAATAGAAAGCAATTTGTAAGGAATAGAATATGCATCCCATAGCAGTCGTACACGTGTCATGACGATTAGTTTTCTGACTAATAGTCATGCCACGTGTATCAATTCGACAAAGGAACCATTTTACGAGAGTTATACATCATTCATGAAGGATTCCGTATTCACAAATAAAAATTTAAAAAATGTTTCACTGAGTTGTTAAACTGTTTTTACAGAGTAATATAGTATGGTTGAATTAAGGACATACGTAATGGAAACAATGAGGAGAAATATTAACAAAACTGAAAAATTAATGTTACCTCAAAATACTGACAAACCTTTTAACATATTTTTGTTGTTGATAATTTTTTTTTTCACTTTAGATAAATTAAATTATTGGTACTAAAGGCATGAGGAAGGACAGTACCCAGCAGCACCTCTTCCTGGTCATTGGTCATTCCCTTGATTCAGAAGAGAAGATCTCCCACCCAGCTCCTTTTTAGTCGCCTCCTGATGGTAATGCCAGTCGTGGTCGTGTCGTCTGTTGTGTGCGTGTGGTTTGTGATGAAAACGAGACTAGAGAGCACTTATGTGTTGGTCGATAGTTGATCGGCCTAAGTTGGTATGTAAAGTTTTGTTATTGAAGGTAGTTAGTCGACTGTTCTACATGTAATGAGTGATAAATAGTCAAGACGCAGTCATTGTTTATGCTTTTTTAAAACTATAAACTTTTAAACTTAAAACTATTTAAGCTTAGCATTATATGCAAGGACGTAATTGGTTAATTATTATTTTTTATTCACACCTGTCATAATGGTAATGACAACCAGTGAATGTAATAATAGTTGAAATATGATGACATGTAAGGCATGAGGGAGACCCCAGAGAGGACCCAGCGGCACCTCCTCCTGGCTTGATATCTACATTAGGCGAGGAGCTCCCTCATCCAGCTCCTCTTCAGCCTCCTACAGACGTTACCTGGCGTTGCGTAGTTGCCATGTCGTTTATGAATGTGGTAGGATGTCCTTGTAAGTTTTCGTGGAATCATTTGTAATGATTTCGTATGTGTTCGTTAACAGTCGGCATATGGAGGTCAGTATGTAAGGTTATTTTGCAAGAAAGATTTGAAGTTTGTTTATGTTAGTCTTTTGAGCTGTTCCAAATATCTGCGATGCCCAATTCCAAATAGGTTTTAGTAAGTAATTGTATGTGTTCGATTTCTGTCTTAATTTTTAGTTAAGTTGGAATGTTTCGAAAGAAGTGAATTCAGAATTATGAGTCTTAGATTTAGCGTTTTTCTCTTCTTTTTTATATGTGGATCCCACGGCATTTTTCGGTCAAATGTCAGAACTGTGGAGTCTGTGTATTGTCAAGGAAAACTGGAGGGCATGTTTAAAGTCGAAGGGTATGTAGGAAAGTACTATTTCTTGGTCAACGGTAGTGCAATGCTTTACCTGATTGGACCGAGTTCCTGCTCGACCGCCAGATTTCCCCCCTTAATCAATTATTTAATTAAGGGTCCCTACTTTATAGAGGGGTCTTTCGAACCCATGGTCAATTCACGGCCTATAAAACAGAAGAAATAATTTATCTTCTATCAGCCGAACTCGAATCTGCGATCTTGAGTGCTAAAAGTCTGCACCCTTCCTCTGAGCTACTTCCTAATTATATTACATTAAGATTCCGAAAAAAAAATAATAACCAAAATAAGGTTGTTTGTCATAAATAAACTTAATATTATAAATAAACCTTATTTATTAAAGCTAAAAGTAAATTTTAGGTTTATTATTAGTTGCGCCTGTTTTTTGTTCCGCTAAACAGTACAGTATTGCGTGATGGTATTTTTGCGCCGTCTTCTCTTCATTATCCAATATCTGCTTATAATTTATATTTTGGTATTTTATTTTCAATAATGAACCATTATTGATAATAAAAAATTCAAAAACTTAATCCCTCTCAAAATTCGAGGTTTTACGTTTCAGGATACGTAGAATTCAGAAACGAATAAAATTTTTTTGTCCATCCTACGTTCGCGGATTTTCTCCAAAACTACCGATTCTTTTCAAATTTGGATTTAAAATTAGAGGTCACCTGAGGATGATCCTCCTATATCGAAGTTTATGTATCCGCCTTTATCTTTCAAGAAGGTGACCGAGACATCTGCGTTGCTATAGACTATAGCGCCTAAACGAATGTACCGATTTCAATGAAACTTAGATAAAGTCCTCTTCTCGATGCCCTTTAAATATATCTATAGTTATATAGATAGATAGATCTATAGTTATATAGATGAAGTATGTTAATACTTCAACGAAATGATGCTGGAAAAAAAGTTACGAGGGATGGTAAAATTAGATTCCGAATAACTCAAAAAGCATACACTTTTTGTTGATATTGTATTATATATTTTTTTAAGTTTATGGAATTGCCTAAAAAAATCGTTATAATCGGACAATTAGGAGGAAAGATATGGTCTCTAGATGTTTTTATATGTTCTACTGCAAAGATTATATCCTATGTTTTGGTTTTTGATTTTTTAATGTGTTTCTGAAGTGCTATTTTTTTAGCATATTATTAATGATTAAAAAAAAAAGGTTTACAGACCAAGAATTATAATCACCTTTTATTTCTTTTTCTTTGTCACAAGGAGGTAATGTTCCTTTAGATGTATAATTGTTTGGAAATAATAAACCATCGTGCTATAATTTGCAGCATTGTTTTTATATTATATATATATATATATATATATATATATATATATATATATATATATATATATATATATATATATACATACATATAAAAAGATACACTTGTCAGTTTAAAAGAACTCTATATCTAAATTAAGCCCGACATGCCAATTGTATAAATTAATATCTTATCTAATCTTGAAAGTGGGAGATCTCCATTAAGTAAAATGTTGAAAAAAGTGATTAACTATTGGACGAAGCTAAGCTTAATGAGTGACGAAAGACTACCTAGACAATGCTTTAATAGGCTTAGAGCTCTAGACTCATCCATTGGAAAACCTGATCCAACTTATAACTGGGTTACCCAAGTAAAGATGATTGTGGCGGAACCCTGATGTCAGGGGCTGTTTTCTTGTGTTTTCTCTCAACGTCTGATGAGGTTCAAAGATGAAATCATGGAAAAAATAAGAAACCATCACGCATCCAAGGACATCGACAGAGTGTTAAACCCTAAATCAAATCCAAGATATAGAAAAATATGCTCCTTTAATGTTACCAAACCAGAGGATTATCTTCAGTTCAGAGCTCTGAATTTAAACAAATTAAGAGCCATTAGTCATCTCAGAGTAGCAAGTAAAGATTTTTGAAAATATACTTAAAATATGCTACTTTGACTATTAAATCCAGTGAGGTATGTGGTGCATGCAACTGCCTTATAACTGACCCGGTAACTCATTTTCTGATCCAATGTATCAAGTTCAACGAGCCGAGAAATAAGTACTTGAAGGCATTTATCACTGAATCCAGAGAAGATGCTAGTGTGGAGGAGATACTGAAAATAGACACTACGAAAAAAATAAACCAACTGTATTATTTCATACAGGGCTGTTCATTCAACTGTTAAGTGGTATAGTTAATCATATAACATATATTAATGCTTATTTATATTGTCATTTGTCTTATACCTCTCGAATATTTAAAAAAAAAAATGTTCTACTAATTGTTATGTATATATATATATATATATATATATATATATATATATATATATATATATATATATATATATATATATATATATATATATATCGTTTACTAATCTGTTATTATATTAGTCATACTTAATGCTGTGGACATTGTTAACGTTATGTTTGAATGCTGTACTAGACTGAAGATCTAACGTTGTTAATTATACCATTATATTTGTTTGTACAGGAATTTCCTTAGACAAATAAAATAAACTATCTATCTATCTAATATCTTATCAAATTACTGTCGTAGTGTAAGTGTGGAGGTGTGGATATGAAAATAATGAAGTTTTTAAAAAATAACTATTATAAAAACATATGTTAGTGGGCGGTATATATTTTATAATGTGTCTCTTTTTTGGTCTATTTTTTTTTCCTTTTATTTATTTGAATAGGTTTTACTTTTTAAATTGAATTACTACGTCAATAGGAAATCTTTATTTACCTCTATTGAAACTTTGAGGAATCCATTCCTTCCATCAACAAAAGGGGGGAGGGGATGAAGTAGAGGCAGCTTCGTGGATGGTGTTAGTTTAAATCTTCTCATGTTTTCCCCCTCCCCCCCACTCTCCTCCCCCCCTCGCCGTTCCTAATCCCATCCCAGGCCTGATTTACAACTGAAAGCTTTATAGTCCAAGTTGTAGTAATAGCCTTGTCGCCTTTTTTCCGATTGCTTTGGTGACCTCACTCTTGAACAAATAACCGATACTTTTCGGAACCGTTCCTTTAAAAAATATTTCCATGATCCTGTTATATATTCATCAATTCACTTGGGTTTTTTTAACCTCTTTGACAAGACACTTGCTCGCCAGTTGATATCACTCATAGATACAATATATTAAGTTGGACTAATATTCGATAGAAAGTACTAATGCTCACTGTTTCCAAAAAAAAAAAAAAATGAAAATTAGAACAAAAACTGGACATTTTATAGTTCAGCGAAATAAAACGCTACTAGAACAGAAATCTTTTTTTATCCAATATTTTAAGACTAGTACCAGCAGTACTTTGATACGTGGACAACAAACACTTAAATAAAAACTTACGACAACCAACTATCGACCATACGTACTTTCTACTCACGATTTCATATTAAATTACATGGATACAACAGACTTATAAAGGGTGTAGCCATGACTTACATACTCACCTGAAGGCGACTGAAAAATAACTGGATGAGAGATCTCCTTACCTGAATCAAGGAAGTAAATAATGACCAGGAAGAGGTGCAATTGGGTACTATTCTTCCTCATGCCTAAATTATTTTCCAAATTCACTAGAACATAGAAAAAAAAATTTAATCATATATACTTGATATAAATTGTCAATACTTGAATAACTGAACGTGTTGTTGATTTAAAATGTGAAATACAAAAAAATATATTTAAATTTATTCATGCATGATGTTTACAACGGTATTAAAACATATATCTACTGAATTTGTACAAATGTATATAATGAAATGAAAACATATGTTGAGAAACTACCCACTGGAATGGTATAATCTAATAATTTGTCTACATTAAGAGATCACGGAGTCATCTTCTTTTCAGGTGCCTTGGAGTGTTATCAGGAATTAATAAAGAGGAAACAAGGTTAGAAACGAGAGGGTTGAGATCATTCTGTAGTTTATTGTGGAAGGATGGGTATCTGGATTGGGCCAAATCTCAAACTTGAGGGCATTATGTATGATTTTATTTGTAACAAAGTTAAGAGCACTGTGGATTTTTGATTTGAAGGATTGGATACGAGAGGAATTCGATGGGTAAATGAAGGTCCTAGCAAAAAATAATTTAGTTTAAAAAAGAAAAATAATGACCTGTAGAATGTTCATGTTTATCTAATTAAACACCTTGGTAGTTTGTGAAATTGACATCCATACTAAAACTAGTGCAGTTGTTGAGTGGGTTTCTTGTATGTAGATTTCGGATGTTGTCGTGATTCGGTGCACGTCACCATCCAAAATAGTCACTTGTTTGGTTCGCAGGTGGAAGCGACGTGAGTACTCGAAAACTGTAAGTTTAAATATGATTATACGTGAAATTCTAGGCAAACTATCTAGATGCAGTTTGACATGCAGATGCACTTTCTCATTATGAATAGAGTTAATTCTGTATTCTGTCGTTTTTTTTATGTATATAAAATGTATATATCCGGTGACGCGGCTGAGAGAGAAGCGCTGGGATCTCTTAGAGCTTAGCCTTGTCCTCTACACATAGAGAAAAGAGCTGGACTCGGAGCTCCCTTGGCAGATTGTAAATAAGCATGACTGTTAGTTTTGTTTTCATTTGTTTCTTTTTTCTCATTTCTAATAATTTATTATGATTATTATTTATTTATTTTATTTTTTTACCTAAGAATTTTCTTTTTTTTTATATATACATTGTTATTTTTTATGCATCTATTTATGTATTTATTTTTTTTTTATTATATTGTAAATATGGTATGACTGTGTCTTTTAGGTTTAATACTCAGTACCCTTAAGTGTGGAAAAACAGATTACTACAAAAAAAAAAAAAAAAAAAAAAAAAAAAAATATATATATATATATATATATATATATATATATATATATATATATATCATTAAAGCTGTATTTTTTCTTATATAATTTTGGAACGAATCCTTGAAGTGTAAAACCAATAAAAACGATCCAAGATGTTATTTCGTCCTGAAATTGGTCCTTCGTCGTATACATTAAACTTCGTTAAGACAGAGATCCCCCGGAATCTTTTGAGCCGGTTGATCTCCACTTTAACCTACACCGACATAGAGTTGGTAGAGTTCTTTACTCAGTTTGAGAAGATTCGAGTGAACTATTACTTCATTCTGATCTTATTTTCCGTTGCCAAAAATCCTGTAGGGAAACAATCAAACATTGTTTTCCGGACTGCTTCATTAAATATATTTTATTGTCAACGGTATAGTTATACTACAAAAAGGCAGTGAATTACATTAAGTGGGGTGCATTTGATAAAAGAATTAAGATTTCTCGTCGAGGTGCCTCCTGGTCCTGGAAAATCCCGTGCAGCCTAAAAGGCGATGAAGGGAATGATGTAAATTTTATTAGTCTCCAAGTAGTTGTTTACAAGACAGTCCATACTAAAAAAAATATTCCATTCTGTTCTATCGTGCCAAGGATGTGGATTTCCTTGAAGAATTGTGAAATAAAAAAAATAAAGCTTTTGGAGGAATGAAATCCATTTTTGTCAATGGGTGTTTTTATTGGGAAAACTGCTTATTTTTCAATATAAAATAATGATAAAAGACCTCAAAGTATTTTAATATCCTTCCGGTTGTACAACATCTTGAAAGGAGAGGGATATGGTGGTAAATCAGTGTGCGACGTCATGCAAGAACGTCAACTAAAACAGTTGGACTTGTTTGGAGGATGGACGATACCAGAAAGGTCAAGTAATTCTTGGAAGCGTGACAAGATGGAAGACGCCCTCATGGCAGATCCATATACTCCAATTACATCGGAAAACTGCGGGCAGGAAGAGGATGCACCATCGCGGAGGAGAGAAGACTAGCCAGAGAAAAGTGAGCTACTCCACGCCTAACAGCCCACATTGGTTAGAGGAAGAAGAAGAGGAAGAATTTGAAAGCTTCTAGTGGTATATGACCAAATGAAGGATGTGTGTCCTAACCTTTATTGGAGTCACTTAATCCCTTAATCAGTTTTACTATCGCTAAAAGAGTGTTGAATCCGAATCTCTATCTATATTACAACAACCAACTGAAAAAATCTGGTGCGCGCAACACCCAACTTTCAGTTACCGCTCTACTTTGAATAAAAATTATTTTTTGGCAATACTGAGCTATTATACAATTTTTTGAAGTTCATTTTAAACGGAGCTAAAGCTTAAAGCATGCAGATAACAAGTCATTAAGACCATTATAATTACAAAATGTCTATTCAATATATCGACGGTAGACAATAAAAATCTAGTCACTCCATCTGCTTTTTTAAACCACACAACTTTCTTTGCTTTTATAAACCACAGAATGACTAACTCCAATTTCAACATTTTTGAATAATGTCAATTTAGTGATATTTTTAGATGAAAAGGTTATCTATGCAGACAGTGAATAAGTTGATTCCGAAGGTGGTGATTGCAGTGTTGAAATATAGAACTGAGAATAAAGGCATAAATTCAGGTACTTATTTCTTATGAAATATGTGCTTAGGAAAGGTACATTATTAAATATCTGTACAAAAAATGTGTTTTTAGTCTCAACAATTAAAAATGTATATTTTAAATTTATCCAAATTTTCGCCTTTTCAGGGAAAAAATAGAGACTATATCTTTCCTCCTAATTGTCAGATTTGAACGATTTTTTTTTTTTTTTTAGACAATTCCATAAACTTTTAAAAAACTATAATACAATTCAATACAATATCAACAAAAAATGTATACTTTTTGAGTTATTCGGAATTTAATTTTACCATCCCTCGTAACTTTTTTTCCAGCTTTTTTTCGTTGAAGTATGTTATATAGATAAATTTAAAGGGTGTATGAAAATGACGAGAAAATGACTTTAGCGAAGTTTCATTGAAATCGGTAAATTCGTTTAGGCGCTACAGTCTATAGCAACGCATGTTTTTCTGCATTTTTATTTGTTTTTCTCCTTTAATAACTTATCAAATTATTTCAAAAGTTATATGTAGCATTTTTAATAATGCGAAATGGTTATTTTTTTCAAAATAAACCATATTAAAGGCACTTTAGAGGAATGAACATTGGGCATTTAAGCCCTGTAAAGTGACATCAACGGGGATAAGACCTAAATGATATTAAATACCACTTAATTATACAATGAAACACCGAGTTTGATCGAAATCGTTAAAGCCGTTTTTGAGAATATTGTAAAAATGTGTTTCAGCTTTCATATAAAGTGGCACTTCCGGTTAGCGATTTTAACGAAAAAGTCGCTGTAACATCCGGCCCGTATACAAACCTTAAATACTTAATATCAGTTTTGTATTACTTTTCGTTTATGAGCTAGACTGTTGACACACACACACAGACCATTTTACGACAGTTGGTTATTTGGACTCAGGGGACCTCAAAACATGTATTTCCTTCCGTTGAAAACTGAGATTTGAAAATTTCTACGTTTACGATACTTTCTACCTTTTCTATATATTACATATATACGTAAGTGAAAGTAAAAAATTATAATCAAAACATTTAAATTATTAATATATCGTATAATATTTATCACGATCATTGAGATTAGTATGAGAATGAGAATACTTTGATAATATAATAAACGTTACAACTAGCTTAGGAGCAGCATTGTCTCCAGGAGAGGGGATGGTGTTTATAACGGTGCTAAAATGCTTAGAGGAGTCGTTATTGTAAGAACGGGCCGCTTTTAAACACACGGAGAGCTGTAAACGGTTTTCAGAATTAAAAGGGGGGTTTAGCGAGGATTAGGGGGGAGGGTTTCGCTTATTCTAAAATTACTGAGGTAAGGAGGAAGGGGAAAAGTCTGAATAATAGAGACTGCTCACCGACCCCCCTTTTCCCCTCTCCCGTTGGAATGAGTAATCTGCTCAACATTAAACTGATTAACCAAGCCGAGCCTGAAGCATGGGTAATTTCATTTAGCGCCCCCCCCCCCAACCTTGTCCTAAGGCCATCTTAGCCTTTTCACTTTCTTCAAGTCCCCCCCTCCCTTGAAGAAAACCCTCTTTCTCAACCCCCCTGGCACTCCAGTGTCTTATTTTTATCTCCACCTAAAAGGGGGAAGTTTTAATTACCATTACATCCGTGGCTTGTTTTAATAGAGGCGGTTTAACAACTTTCACACTATCTTAGCACAATCATCTTATTTAACCGATCCTTTGAGATCTGGAGCTGGAGATAGGAATATTACTTCACGGAATAGAAAGTGGTTGAATTGCCTTCTCTCTTTGTATTTCCGTATCCGCTCCTTTTGTCTCTTTTCTTAATTAAAACTCGAATTTTAGATAGATGTATTATCTTAAGGACTTAAGGGAATGCTAAACTTAGGAAAGGACAGAAATAAATATTCTTGGTTTGACATTTATTATGCCGATGGCACGTGTATCCTGTGAGTTAATAATGACCTATCAATTGCATCCCAAACTCTTCAATCATACATCAAAAGACTTTAAAACTGGTATCAAAAGTGAAGGATTAAAGTAAATTCCAATAAATCCCATCAAATCCTAAAAAAATTCCTACATCCATTTTTTTGAACATTCCTCTCTCTTTTTCGAAAAAGTTCTCTTTTTCGAAAATTCCAATATTAAGAGAGGAAAAAAAGATAAACAATTTAACAATCAGACCCTGAGCACGGTTTAATCTATTTTATAAAATAATTTATGTAAAATTACTAGTTACATATTATTATATTATATACATGTTACATATTATTTTGTATATATTTCGGCAGAAGTTAATTTTAATTTTATTTTAAGAGGGGGAAAGGGAGGTTCTAACTTACCAAAAAGGAAATTTAATATAAAATGTTGAAAACGCTGCCTCCAGTATTCTTTAATAATAATCCACTTATCTCTGTTCAACAAATCTAATACCTAGGACTCCAGCGGTACAAACATCATACTTGAAACCGCCATACCAGACTGAAACGACTAGAAACCGCTCGACGTTTTCGACTACTGCAGCACTTACTAGACAAACGCTCTAAGCTTTCAATCAATTACAAAAGACTCATATATATGACAATAATAAGACCTATTTGGACTTACGGAATTGAGCTTTGGGGCTCTACTAAACCATCGAATTCCTCTCGTATCCAATCCTTACAATCCAAAATCCTTCGTAAAATCCTCAACGCTCGACGTTTTCGACTACTGCAGCACTTACTAGACAAACGCTCTAAGCTTTCAATCAATTACAAACGACTCATATATATGACAATAATAAGACCTATTTGGACTTACGGAATTGAGCTTTGGGGCTCTACTAAACCATCGAATTCCTCTCGTATCCAATCCTTACAATCCAAAATCCTTCGTAAAATCCTCAACGCTCGACGTTTTCGACTACTGCAGCACTTACTAGACAAACGCTCTAAGCTTTCAATCAATTACAAACGACTCATATATATGACAATAATAAGACCTATTTGGACTTACAGAATTGAGCTTTGGGGCTCTACTAAACCATCGAATTCCTCTCGTATCCAATCCTTACAATCCAAAATCCTTCGTAAAATCCTCAACGCTCCTTACTTTGTCACAAATAAAATCATCCATAAAGACCTTAATGTTCCATATGTTTCCGATTTGGCCCAATCCAGATACCTATCCTTCCATAACAAACTGCAAGAACCATCCGAATCCTCTCGTTTCAAATCTTGCTTCCTCCTCGATCCCTGATAACCCTCCGAGGCGTCTGAAAAGATGGCCTCGGGACCTTCTAATATAGAACTTTAATTTGAGTTCTACCAATGGGTAGTTTCTCTTCATGTTGTACATGTCATGTTACCAATGTCACATTTACTTATTGTATTTTCTATGTAATACAGTTGAAAATTTCATTAAAATAAAAAAGTTTATTTTAAGGAAAAAAAGGGAGAATCTGACTAACCAAAAAGGAAATTTAATATAATATGGTGAAAACGCTGCCTCCAGTATAATAATACTCCACTTATGTCAGTTGAACGAATCTAATACCTAGGACTCCTGCAATAAAGACGTCTTACTTAGAATCCACATAATAGACTGAAACAAGAAACCACTCAACTACTTCAGCACTAACGAGACAAACGCTCTCACTTTCCAATTAATTACAAAAGTCTTATATACATGTCTAAAAAGGCCTTAGACTTACGGAGTTGAGCTGTGGGGCTCCACTAAACTATGGTATGCCTCTCGTATCCAATCAACAATCAAAATTCCTTCGCAAAATCTTCTGTGCTCCTTACTTTGTTACAAATAAATTCATTCATGACGACTTTAATGTTCCTTTTGTTTTTATATTTAGCCCGATCCAGATGCCTCTCTTCAATATTTTTTTTTTTATTTAAAAATATAATAATCTGTCACATGGACAATAATTATAGTGAAATATGAACATGTTTTGGTCAAATATTGTTTTTAATAACTATCAATAGATCCTTCTTTGCTGTAACAACAATGATATGGCATTTGATTGCTTAAAATTTATGCTTCGATTTTTTTTTCCAGAAATTGAAATAAATAGCATTTTTGCATTAAAATCGACATATATATGTGAATATATATATATATATATATATATATATATATATATATATATATATATATATATATATATATAGCTATAAAAAAATTATTAAAATGTCAAGTCTGGTATGTTTGACTTTTATTATAATTATTTCTTAACCCACCTATCCTACAACTATACACCTTATTATAATCTTCATATAGCCTACTATTCCGTTACCTCTTTCAAAAAACTGAATGTTTATTATCATTTATATATAATACTTTTTTTTTTCATCATCATAACCTAGTTTTCATTTATACTTACATTCTAAATTTACCTTCTAAAAGTTTTTTCTTATAGAATTATATGTATTTAATAAATCTATCCTAACATTCTTACAACACATGTTATCTTATTAATTTTTCAATTTCTTCATTTTTTAAACTTTAGTCTCGTTGTCTGTTCACCTACATTTATCAAGTGTAACCTCCAATTGCTTGTTATCGACTGATATCTTATTATTACTTTATCTTTGCTATATTATTACTTATTCATTTTTCATTTTTTTTATCCGTCAACATTCATTTTCTCTCGTTTCTCTGTTAATCTACAGTTACCAAATGTTATCTTTACCCGTGTGTTATACACTCATTTCTTATTTTTGATCACAATCTGTTTATTTTTAACTTACATGCTATATTCTCCTTTGTTTCTTATTTTTATTTATATTTATTTCACATTTTTGTTTGTATCTTCTATATATATATAATACTTGATATTTTAACTACACTGTCACCCACTATATCTCTGATGTCATTTTATTCTTTCTTTATCAGACAACTGTTTGTTATTTCATATCCAGTTATAATTCATTTATTTTATTTTCACCATGTATTGTATTTTGTATCTTTTGTAGCTCTGAAGAAGACTTTCAAGGTAGATCTAAACAATTAAAAATACTAGTTTTTAGAAATTTAGTATTTATTTGACCGCATTCCTCGACCATCTCCTTCTCAGATTAATAATAAAAATTAACTTACCAATTGTTTCTGCTTTCAAAGAAATCTTAGAAAGTGATTAAAAATCAATTTAAAAGTTCTAATATTTTAAATTGAAGTTGTATCACAAAAACAAAATAAAACATGTCTACTCCCTGAAATGTCGAATTTGGAATGTTTTGGTCTGACCCTTCCGATCAACTCTTCTTCTCAAACATAGATTAAATTTGTTTCGTGAAGTTTCTCATGAACTTCAGAACCTTTTTGAAATTGAATTTCTTCAATCAAGTTATAAATTCCTCTCAAATTATTGTTCTACATTGTTCATAAGTTTCGGAATAAATTAATACAAAGTTCTCGTGTTGTTGATGTTTTGAGTGAATACATATTTTTTAATTATTAAAATTTCGTTTAGAATTTCACTGACTTTAAACTTTCATAACAAACGACAACGACATCTAACGAAACGCAAAGAACCAGTTGACCAGTTTGTTTAAAACTTGCCATTAACATTAAACCGACCCGGTACTTTGCAGTATTAAAGCTTAAATTCGACAGATGAGTGACTTGAAAGACAAGAGTGGGAGAGAACCTTTTAAACTTGAAGTTAATACAATTACTTTATCAGGGACCGATGGTTCTTGACCATGGCGTTCTTTCTTCATCCTTGTTCCTCTCCTTTTTAAATTTCAGTAGGAAACTATCTTTTGATGGCTACACTGTTGAGGAACTAGCAAAAGAAACGGTTAAGTTTACTACCCCCACTTCCTCATCCTTTGCCTTAATTTAGGTTTATGTACTCGGAGGTTAGTAAGAACAACAGGTTTATTCGTGCTTTCTCTTTCTCAAAACACTTAGTTTAACTCCGAAGTTGAAAGAATTGGTTTAGAGGGTAATTATGCCTTGTTCACGATTAGTCTGAAGCCAGGGACTGGCCTCAACATTGTTTTGTATTTTATTTATATTTGTTTTAACAGGTTTATAATTTCTATACCTATCATAGTTTCTATAAATATATAATAGTCCGTAGTACAGACCTCTTTTTATAAAATCATTAACATCTGGCTAAGACTTCGTAAATAGCTTTTATTTATTGCTCATTGGTTTTTTTTTCTCCATAAAGTGCTGGTAACTTTATACTATATGTTATTAGCTACAGCAACCAGTTATTATTTTTTGATATTAATATTATAGTCCGTGGTATAGGCTCCTTTATATCAAGTTATTAACATCCGCCTAAAACTTCGTAAATACCTTTTGTTTATTGCTCATCGTATTTGTTATTTTGTTTAGTTTAAAGAGCAAACAATATTTATTTCTTCATAAATCGCCTAGTAACTTTATATTACATGTTATTAGCTAAAACTATCAGTTATTATTTTTTATATTGATATAATAGTCCGTGGTATAGACCCCTTTATATCAAATCATTAACACCCCCCTAAAACTCCGTAAATAGCTTTTGTTTATTGCTCATTGGATTTTTTTTCTCCATAAATTGCTTTGTAACTTTATATCACATTTTATTAGCTACAACAATCAGTTAATATTTTCTTATATTAATAATATAATCCGAGGTACAGACCTCTTTTCATCAAGTTATTAACATCCGCCTTAAACTTCGTAAATAGCTCTATCTCATCGTAACCAATAAATATTGGATTTACGAAAATTCTCGGAATTGGGAAGTTTTAAATCTGGAGATCGGCAAACTTTTTCAATTTAATTAGGTAATAAATAATACCTCTTTGATTTCCACTAAACCACTTCGAAAGATAATGTGATCGCAAAATGGAAAAAAGAAAAAAAAAGAGTGGCCTTTATAAATGTTGGGCCGTTGGCCTATATAACCTCATTGTTTTGATATTTTGGGGTAGGAAGTCACTCCAAATGGAACAATATTGTATGCCAACATATTGTCTTACAATTCCTGTGGAAAGGAAAGGGATATTAATGAGTTTGTAAATGGGATATTTTCAGGTTTTGTAATGAACGAATACCTAAAAAGGTGTAGAACAAAGCATATATGGGAGTATTGTGTCCAATATGACCAATCAACAGAGGTTTCGGAATCGAATCTTTAATACTTAGGCTTTAGGCTCTAGTCATATTATTATGGCTTTAGTGCCCTCTCTCAGTCTCCACTGGATTCCATCCTAGTGATGCGGCTGAGAGAGAAGCGCTGGGATCTCTTGGAGTCTTGCCTTGTCCTCCACACGTGGGGGAAAAGGCCCGAGTCGGAGCTCCCTCGGCTGACTGTAAATATTGTAAATAAGTTTGAATGTGTTTTTATTTATTATTTTTTTATTTTAGTTTTTATTTAATGTTATATCATTTTGATTTATTCTGTTACTCCAAGTTTTATTTTATTTTATTTTCTTATAATCTTGTTGTTCTTTTATTGTATATATGGTATGATTGTACTTCATTCATCATAAATACTCAATGCCCTTAATTGAGGCAAAATATATTTTTTTTCTCAATAAAAAAAAATTCATATCATTCAGGTTCGGTGCCATTTTTTCATAAGTTTTTTAGAAAATATTAGACCAAAGGGCACCAAATCTACAGTTTTTACATCCTGTATAATTTATTCGACGTTTCGGCTTCAGAAGGCATTTTCAAGATCCTGCAAACTAATTTTAATGCAGTTGTTATAGTTCAAAAACATCCTTATTAGACACAAATTAATTTAACAACTATCATTATATAAATAGTCCAAATTCTATTTTTTTTAAAAAAAATTATCATTTACCTACCATGTACTGACAGCTTCATAAAATCTATCATTACAATATAATTCGTCTATTAGTGATTCTTTTATTTCATAGAATGACTAAAGGACGAATTATATTGTAATGATAGATTTTAAAATTTTATGAAGCGGTGGATGGTAGGTAGATGATAAAAAAACAATTTAAAATTTTTTTTATAAAATAGAATTTGGACAATTTATATAACTGATAATTGTTAAATTAATATGTGTCTAATAAGGATGTATTTTGAACTATAACAACTGAATTAAAATTAGTTTGCAGAATCTTGAAAATAGCTCCTGAAGCCGAAACGTCGAATAAATGATACAGGATGTAAAATCTGTGTACATTTGGTGACCTTTGGCCTAATATTTTATAAAAAACTTAGGTTTTTCTTTATTATTTTAAAATCCTCTTTCTAATATCAATATATATAAATAATAATATGACAAAATATATTTATTTAAATAAAGGACATGTAGATTTGCATTCCTTCTGGAGGAACTATAGAAGCCTCTTGGATATTGACGTAGAATGGGAACGGATTTATGGTAATATAAATTTAATATCGAGGAGAAACTTTGGACTCCGGCGCGATATGGTGCCTCAGACCGGACAAGTTAGCTTCCTCCATAAATTTTCCATTCTATTTCGCCTTTATGTATTTCGGTCAAGTAATTTAACAGCTCGTTGATAGAGCATACATTAGATAGATAAACAATTTACTCTATCATGTAATGCGATTAGTAGCTAAAGGCACTTAATAGATATAGAAATTAAATTAATTTGATTTTACACAAAATTACTTCAGTTTTCACATTTTTCCTCATGCTATAAATTACTTCAGCTTTCTTTTAATTTTATTTAAATTTGTTAGAAAGATGATTAAACAAGAAAAAGTTAAGACTTTTTATAAAAAGTCAGCTAAATTAAAAACAGCGAAAAATAATTTTATTATGATGTTTACAACTGTATTAGTATGAATACATCAAGTAAATGTGTACAGAGAAATATTATCACATGAAACACGCTTGTTGAGAAACTACCCACTGGTAGCACTCTAATAATTTGTCTACATGAGAAGATCACGAGGCCATCTTCTTTTCAGACGCCTCGGAGGGTTATCAGGAATCGAAGAGGAAGCAAGGTTAGAAACAAGAGGATTCGGATGGTTATGAAGTTTATTATGGAAGGATAGGTATCTGGATTTGGCCAAATCGGAAAGATATGGAACATTGAGGTCTTTATGGATTATTTTATTAGTGACAAAGTAAGGAGCATTGAGGATTTTACGAAGGATATTGGATTGTAAGGATTGGATGCGAGAGGAATTCGATGGTTTAGTGGAGCCCCATAGCTCAACTCCGTAAGTCCAAATAGGTCTTATTATAGTCAAGTATATGAGTCTTTTGTAATGAATGGGAAGTTTAGACAAATAAAATTAATTTTAAAAAACTTGTAACAAAAATCGGGAATATTTTTTTTTTGACCTGATGTCTTAATAGACAAAACGTTGACCGGTTATTTTGTTATTTACCTTTATTTTAAAAACACAAATTAATAACTGTTACAGAACAAAGATTAAATTTTATTTTACAAAGTCTCTCCTTCAATTTTAGTTAGGGATTCGGGGAACCAACATTAAACGTCTCTTGGATGTTATAATCACTTCTAACACTTTGTCTAAACCCAAAACAAAAAATAACTTAAATTAATTTCCCAGGGAGTAAATAACTTTCAATATTGAGATTTCTCGGAACTTCGATACAACTAAACTGATAGAGAGTCGCCAATTAAAATAGTTTTCCATGAATCCATTGAACTCGAAAGTTTAAATGTTTTACAAGATGAGAGGAGTAACAGAAACTTCATTATAGATTGATTAATCAGAACCATAGTATCCATTTTTTTAAAATAATTTATTATAATATAGAATATATAAAGGAAAGTGTATTTTTTGGAAATATATTAGGCCCTGCTTTGTAACACCATACAATACTTTTGTAGTATTTCATAATTCCTGTCGAAAGACATTAAAGTGATTTTTTTGCTAGTAGATATATTTTTATTTTTTTTTTTTGTTGAGTATTAATACAGTCTCCCACACTGAAGGGGATCGGTACTAGGGCTATACTATTCATTCACACAATATATACATAAGAAATAAAAATAACCAAGTAAGAAGATAAAGAAGAAAAAATATATATACAGCACTCCAGGAGATCCCATTGCTTCTCTCCCAGCTTCGTCACTGGTATTGTAAGCCAGTGGAAACTGATTGAGGGCACTAGAGTAACAGACGCTCAGGACTTTTTTCACTCAGGATTGAGAAAAGAATCTGGCCAGTGCCAGTACTCCAATATATACATATTTACAAAAGGTCGCGGGGCCACTGCCGGTTTAACCTCCGAGAGAATTATAGGAATGACTTTAGTTAGATAGAGAGTGTGCTACAGGATTTGGATGTTGAGTGAAATTTGAAAAATTTGTCTGGGATTAGGTCAAGTACAAATGGGATATTAAGATCATTATGTACAGTTTTATTGGTTGCAAAAAAGGGAGCATCGACTATTGTCCGAAAACCTTTAGACTGGAAGAATTGAATGCGTTTGATGTTAGAAAGTTTTGCTGTCCCCCACAGTTCGAGTCCGTAGGGCCAGATTGGTTTCAGGATTGTCCTGTAGATTGCCAGTAGATTTTAAAAATTAAAATTTTGCTATTTATGATAGTCTCTAACTACCTAAAAATCTATTGAAAAGGTAGAAGAAGAATGGTTCTGAGATCCTTAAGGCACCTCAAGTAATATAAAAAGAAACTTTTTCATATTTTTAATAAATAGATATCTATGTATGGTTTCTGTCAATAAATGGCTTCTATGCGCTCTCCTAGGCTCTTCTACACCATACAAATTGATCTTGAGTGAGTACAATAATGAATTAGTACAAGTTCTGTGATAGTTAATTAAATTGGAAGGATATTTTCTAATGGGTCAAGATAATTACTTTTTAAATAAATTGTTACTTTAACGGTAGTGGTAAAGTGTGAAGCTTCGCTCATTGGATGTGTTGAGTATGGGGCGGATTCGCCTGATATATGAAATAAATTGATAAAAATTCGTGTCCCGGTGCCGGTCCTTTAACTCTGGTATTAATCCCCCGCCCTCACCCCTGGCCTGGGAAAACTCCGAATAACCTAAACGACGAGGAAGGGGATGGAAAAATAAAAAAAAATAAGGTGAATTGAATAGACTATCTTGATAATATTATCTTAGGATGAAGGATAGACATATATATTTTTTTTTCTTTCCTACCTCGCCTTTTAGAATATACGGAGGCTTTCCCGTGTCAGGAGGTGAAGGTAAAAAGCCAGGTTAAAATAAAAGACGTAATCTTTGATAGATTCCTCCGAGCTATATGCTCTGCCTATCTTAACCTCCTTGTTTTCATATCATGAGATGCTGATTGACCAGTTTCTGCAATGGTCTTTCTACTCCACGTGTAGTCCCCCTATATCCCAAGTACCCTGATTTTGTTGGATGCTGGTTAGTATCCAGGTCTCTCAGCCGGATATCAGAACTGGCTTGATCACAGCTGACTGGTGTATACTAGTAGGTTTTATTTTAACTATACTTCTGGCATCGATACTGATATTATCTAAAATTATTATTATTATTAACTTGGAGATTTTGTTTAGGAACCTGATCTATTAGAATGTCCTTTTTGGTTCCTCCAAACACTCTCGAATAAAATAATCTGCTCCTTCTTAATCCGAACTGCGAATAAAGCCTATCCTGAGATTTATGGGCCTGTATATGGCTAAGTAGCCGGACTAAGAGGCGCTAGCTGGTTGGATGCCAAAGGCGGCGGGCGCTGGGATAAAGGGCGTTTAGTTCCATCGCTCACCTCCAGCGCCCATAAATCTTTCATCCCTTTCACCTCCAGCTAATTCCATCCACACATTATTTCCACCCTCCTCTCCTCCGCTGCGTCTGGGATTGTTTTCTTATGCAGATTCCACTCCTCCTCAGATTTAATAGATCGATCTGGATGCGTTATTCAAGGCAGTTCCCCTCTCTACTCCTCTCTCCCCACCTAACGGTTCCTACAAAAGACTCACCCCTCCCTCCCTATTTTCACAGCCGTCATCTTCCATACCCTCCTCAACATTAAGAGTCGGTAAATAGCTTTCTCGACCCCTATTGACTTCGCACTTTCAATAAGTAACAGCTTATTTCCATTTTTTAGAAAGCCTTCGCCCCATTTGAAATTAAGATTTATATAAAGTTAGATTATAAATCATCCCTTCCCCTGATGTAATGGTTGCCATTTTGATTTGGATGGATGCACACACGAATTCAATTTAAAAAGATGCTGCTATAAGTACAAGCCGTTCATGTTTATTCCACTATACATACACCTTTTTATCAATTTTTTTTTTATATTATTCTTTTTATTGAGGTATAATACATTTTACCACACTTAAGGGTACTGAGTATTAAAACTGTAAGGCACATTCATATATAATAAAATAATAAAATAAAATGAAATACATATAAATAGACATATAAAAGTTTATAATGTATACAAGGCGTTTCGTAATTGCATGGAACTATTTTAGATATGTGTTCACTAACATAAAGTAAACACGAAAGTTCATATTAACATAAATCTCAAACTCATTTATTAAACAGATATCAAAGATTGAGGATTTATTACTAATTTACTACATTAAGACTGACTATTCAAAGTTTAGCGTGTTAATACTAAATAACAGGTTTTAATCACCTGATAATGTAATTAATGATAAGCAATGACAATAGTTGCTCATCTCTTTGTATAATTCTGTGTGTTTTAGTGTGAGTGAATGCTGTGACACAGTTCAATTTATGATTACCATGAGAGAGTTTCTATGTACCATAAGTTAAAAACATGTCTTTTGCTCTGAAAAAGTGAATAAATTTACAGTGTATCCCATGATAATCATAAATTGAACTGTGTACAGTATTCAGTATTCAGTAACAGTATTCACTCAAACTAAAATACACAAAACTAGAGAAACAGATGAGAAACTACTGTCATTTCTTATCGTTCATTTGTTTATCAGGTGATTAAAATCTGTTATTTAGTATTAAACACGTTAAACTTTGTATAGTCAGTCTTGATGTAGTAAATAAATGATAAATCTTTAACCTTTGATATCTGTTTAATAAATGAGTTTGAGATATATGTGCATTTACGAAACATCTTGTATATAACAAAGAGAAAAACTTTAATAAAAACAAAAAATAAATATTAATGATAATAAATTATTAGAAATGATTAAATAGAAAAAATAAAACTAACATTCATATTTTATTACAATAATCAAATTATTAACACTCCAAAGATCGCTAGCCTTGGAGTCGCATGGAAGGTCGCTACAGATCTGTGACATCCACTTCACTAAATCAATTTATTGATCACACACATTTCTCATTGTACTCAATAAGGTATATAATATATTATATATTATATATTATATTGAGGCTGCAGTTTGCTGCATATGTGCATGAATGGCACATGCTCCAAAATATGAGAACTCTTGATACAAAAAAATATTTTTTATTATTCAACCAATATAAAGGAAATCAACGTATCTCTACTGCCCGTGACAGGGAAGATCTGCAATTCTAAGTAAAAATATTAAAAATCATTTACTGTAGTAAAATGAATTCACTGAACCATGAATTCAGAAGGTTTCGGTATCCAGAATGAGTTGAAAAGGCAATGAAAAAAGGTTTCAAAGCTGCTTGGTGACAGAAAAAAATGGACGAAATGAGGCTACAACCTTCCGAAAATCCGGGAAAAAGGAAGCAATTCTGTCCCAAGGAACTTCCTCCGCTCTTTTCAGTTAGAAGCTTCCACCTGCGAACTTTGCGGGAATACCTCACCAATGAAACGAGCAGTATTCTTTTCCTGAAAACAAAATGGCATATTTTTTTTTTATTAAAATAAATTCATTTCTACATTACAAAAAGGCCTTAAAAAAAAAACCTCACTGTGTTAAACTTTTTTTTTTCCTATGGCATAGTCACTGGTCATTCGACCATCAGACATCTTGCTGCCCAATATAAGTTTGATTTTTTTATATAATCATTTACATATGTTTGATTCTTTATATCTGTCAAAGCAGGACATTCGTTTAGGTGGTCTGCATCCGTTTCCGCTTGTTCACATAATTTACAGCTAGGATCCTCAGCCATGCCTATCTTGTGGAGATGACCTTGTAGATAATCGTGACCAGTGGTCAATGGCTACTGCATCTCTTCTTGGTAGGTCTGCTACTGTGTTAAAATTAATTTTAATAAAATAATTTATCTGTACCGCGATGATGTTTCCTCGTCGGTTCACTGTCGTTGATTTAATTTATTATTTATTTTATTTTTTTTAACAAAATATCAAAGAGTTATGCTCATCAGATTTTTGCAGACGAGTGTCTATTTTTTAGTGAAAAAAATGTATACCTACTTGTAATAAATTTCAAGCACTTTGTCTGCTTATTGTCGTTGATTTGAATTGTCTATATTTTTTTATTTTCAAACTAGCTTGATTTTCGTTTCAAGGGTTTCGAAGATAAATATTACTCCAAAATTTTTAGAGACGAAATTACAAATTTTATTTATTAAAACAACTACTACTAATAAATAAATTATTTAAAAATTGGAAGAATCGCAGTCTCGTGTGATTATGTCTGTTCATTTCCTATACTCTATCATTTTTCGGCGTTTAATCCGTCATTTACATTTGAAATACCATTATTTGATGCTAATTTGTTCAATAAATTTTCAGTAGGGCGATAGATGGTCAGGATGCAGTCAGTTTGCTTTTAAGATTTTTATTATCTACGTTTCAACACTTCTAGGTCATCATACAAGTACGGAACATGTGCAAGAACTCAGGGAGTATCGAGTACTTGGACACCTTCAGTGCTGGTAACATGGCTTGATCAGATTAAATAAAATGTGTTTCATCAATTTGCAAAATGTTATGTAACGATTTTTTAAGCTAACGGCTGGATTAATTTTTCAAAGTACTTATATACCTACTACTACTTATATATTCGGATATGCCAATTTCTCTATCAACATACCAAAATTTTTAAGTAGATATGGAAGTACATTTCTTTAGGGTGCTTAGAATTTTCCGATTTCTGTAGTCTTTTTTTTTTTTTTAATCAAATATTTTGTAAAAAGTATTTTATATCCATTACATATTTAGTGGTTATATTATAAAGCGATAAAACAATGAAATCGGATGAAAAATTACGAAATTATGGTAGCAAAAAGAATTTGGGACCATTGCGTGCTGCAAAAATGCAATATTTTTTTCTGTTGGCATTACAGATCTTGTTGATCTTTTGCCGCCTGATACATGTCTGCCTGTCTTTCCACTTATCTGCTTTTTGTCCTTCCACGTGGTCTTTTGCCTTCTGTTGAGGCGTTCATTGTTAATGTAATATAAAGATACTTTTATGTCTTAAATAAAGGTATTTTTTTTTATTTAATGATTCAGACCCTAGTCTATTGACCACTTTCGCGAGGCGGAAGAACAGCTGAAAGACGATGTGGCTAGGTGGTAAGGTGGCAAGGGTGGAAATTATAAATGATAAGACAACCAGTTTGTCAGTGGGTTCCTCCTCCATTCTGCCCTCAAAGTAAGTTTTAATGGCGCGATTTAAGTTTAAACGGAGTCAAGGAGGAACGGATATTTGTCTAAGTCCTGATGGCCTCGCCGCCTCCAAGAAACTTTACCATTGTCTGTTGAAGAACTATCCGATGGACATTGGTAAAGGCAAACTTTAACAGACCTTAAGGCAGTTTTAACTCTGTTTGTATTCTACTATATAAGAGCTCTTCTTTAGTTTTTTTTTTCTTCGCTAACTTACTGCAAATATTTCTGACTTGGAATAGAGAGGGGGACTTTCTTACTTATGTATCGCCAGTCAATTTTAATAACAGTTATTATTTAGTAATCATATGTTGGTGTTCTGCAAGCAGTGAATTTTGGTTTATTATTTTCAATAATGAACCATTGTGATCGAACAAAAAATTCAAAAACTCATGAGAGGAGAGATTTCATGTTATTATACTCATGAGTGCACATTTACTAGCTGTATTTTTTTATAATACAGTCGTAAATATCAATTAATAAAAAAAGAAAAGAAAAAAAGAATTTATACTTTTATAATCATTTTATTTACTTATTTATATTACGTTTACTATTATATTAGACTTCTTATGAATCTTCCATAACCATTTATATTATTGATCTTAACAATCGCTTATTCTGTAAACTGTTCTTGACATATTATTAAAATGGTGCTACCTAAGTCTCTCTTGTTTTGTTTTTTAAATATTATCCGTTTACGACTGCTCCAACACTTACTAGACAAACGCTCTATACTTTCCATTAATTACAAAAGACTTATCTACATAACTATAATAAGACCTATATGGACATACGGAGTTGAGCTTTGGGGCTCCACCAAACCATCGAATTCCTATCGTATCCAATCTTGTTTTGTTCTAGTCTCTCTTGTTTTGTTTTTTAAATATTATCCGTTTACGACTGCTCCAACACTTACTAAACAAACGCTCTATACTTTCCATTAATTACAAAAGACTTATCTACATAACTATAATAAGACCTATATGGACATACGGAGTTGAGCTTTGGGGCTCCACCAAACCATCGAATTCCTATCGTATCCAATATTTACAATCCAAAATCCTCCGTAAAATCCTTAATGCTCCATACTTTGTCACAAATAAAACCATTCATAAAGACCTTAATGTACCATATGTCGCTGATTTAGCTCGAGCCAGATATCTATCCTTTCATGATAAACTTCAGTCCCATCCAAATCCGCTTGTTTCCACTCTTGTTTCTTCCCTGATAATCCTCCTAGGCGTCTGAAAAGGAGATGGTGATCTTCTTGCTTAAAATTATCCTATGCTTGATGGTGATCCTCGTGATCTTCTTACTTAAAATTATTTAGGGAGTGCTACCACTGGGTAGTATCTCTTCAAGCCTGTACATGTCATTATTTATAATTTGCGCATATTTACTAGTTGCATTTGTATACAGTTGTAAATTTCATTAAATAAACAAAAAAAAATATTATTTATTTATTGATGAATATGCAGTGTGATTTAGCAACTTAGTACAGTTGAGCAGCCGTGAAATGTTATTGTAGTTCTTTCTGTTTTTAAATTCATCAGTTCAGTTGGTAGTTTATTTTATAATATTCCGTTGGAATCCTTCTGGTCGTACTGAACTCAGCATAAATAGCTCTCCTTTTCTGCTGGATTCCATCGATTGATGAAATGGTATCAGCTCTGATTTTATGAACTTACCCCATATTCAGACATATATTACTCGTATTCGTGTATTTACGTATCTCTATTGTAATAATAAACAAAATAATTTGCGAAATTTCATTACAAGTAAAAAATTGGAGAAAACAAGTTTCCCTCCTGTTCATTTTTAATGCTATTTTAAAGAAAGTCCGGTTTCGTAAAGTTTTTTTACGTTTCGGCTAGGGAGATGAAGTTTAAAAAGGACAAGAAATTTAGTTAAAAGAAGTTCTCAACTCTGGGCTTAACTGGCGCCCATAAAAAAGAATGGTGTCCTGACTCTTAAGGAGGAAGCTTCTTGTGAATATTTAGTATACCATATTCTCATCTCGGGCGCCTCCCTAAAAAAAATGTATATTTTGTAAAACTTTAATTACTAAATAAAAAAATTAAGTTTTATATTAATAAAACTGGTTATCAACGGTGGTACTCATGAGCTTAAAAAAAAATTCCTAAATGTTATATATGGAATATGAATAATGAAATAAATTAGTTCAACGTATATTTCTGGAAATATATATACATATTTACATATGCATGTTTAAGAAACATTGGTGCTTTATTCCAATTGCTTGTAAAAGTCGACTTTCATTTGAAAAGTTATTAAATTTTATAAGTTTTTTTAATTCTAAGGAATAGAAACATTTTTATATGTCTAATAGGTTATTTAAAAAATTCAACAGTTATTAACTATTTCTGGAGATAATGCTTCTGCATAAAATAAATTTATGGCGTTGAGGATACCCGTTAATTTTATTTTTTTTATCTCACACACTGAAAAGTAATAATAACGGCTTCATACCAGACTGAAACGACCAGAAACCGATCGGCGTTTCCGATTACTTCAGCACTTATTAGACAAATGCTCTAAACTTCCAATTTATTACAAAAGACTCATATACATGGCTTTATTAAGGCCTATTTGGACTTACGGAGCTAAGCTATGGGGCTCCACTAAACCATCGAATTCTTCTCGTATTACAATCCTTACAATCCAAAATCCTTCGTAAAATGCTCAACGCTCCTTACTTTGTCACTAATAAAATCATCCATGACGATTTTCATGTTCCTTATGTTTTGGAATTGACCGAATCCAGATACCTAGTCTTCCGTAATAAACTTCAGAATCATCCCGACCCTCTCGTTTCTAACCTTGCTTCCTCTTCAATTCCTGATGACCCTCCGAAGCATCTGAAAAGAAGATGGCCCCGTGATCTAATAATGTAGACATTTCATTAGAGTGCTACCATTGGGTAGTTTCGCAACGAGTGTTTTCACGTCATTATATCCATATGTTCAAATTTACTAGATGTATTTATTTAATACAGTTGTAAATATCATTAAGAAATAAAAAAAATTATAAGGGATACAGTATTCATTCATACAATATTTATATATAATAGAAAAATAAATATAAATATTTTTTTATAAAAAATTATTATTATTCTGTTGTTATTTTGCAATATTATATGTTATTGCATATTATATAAATGCAATGTTACATGTTTCCTATTTATATGGTGTGAATGTGTTCATATCTCACTATAATTATTGTCCGTGTCCACTATATTGTTATATTTCTGTATAAATAAATAATAAAATTTTATTAAAAGCCTACTTTACAGAGGCTGGTTGTGCCCCAAGAGGGTCTCCCGGCACTAGGGTCCATCCACGACTGATGAAAAAATACTTGAAGTCTAACTCACTGAATAATTCCGCCCCCATAATCAGAGATGGGAGAGAGAGTACCGAGCACCAAGTATTTAACTCAAATTGAGTCACTATTAGGAATTCAATCACTACTTCACTTAATCGTTTGACATCAACTGAAGGAGTAATTAAATCTTTACTCAAAAATGTCAGAATTTGGGTACTTGATACTTAGAACTCAGAGTATCACTTGCCCATCTCTGCCCATAATTTTCCTCTACTTAACCTCAATAACCGTCTCATCCATTTTCCCTACAGTCAAACACCTAGGAGTAACCTTTGACCAGAACCTCTCCTGGAATAATCATATCTCCCAGATTACTCGAAAATCCATAACTGCCCCTCCTAAAATTCCGTGTTTGTATTCCTCTAAAAACCAGACAGCTCCTTGTAACCTCCCTTGTATTCCCCCACCTCGACTACGGCTGTTTGGTGTATGTAGGGCTATCTGCCAGGCTGGAAATGAGATTAAAAAGACTCATGAATTGTTTCATGAGATACATTTTCGGGATTCCCAGGCGTTCACTGTTTCACTCTGGTACACCGAGTTGAAGTGGTTTTATCCTACTTCCCGACGATAATTCCTCCTTGGCGTTTTCCTTTTCTTCAGAACCAAAAACCCTCCCTACTTCCTGGAACTTCTAACTCTACGCTCCTCTATCCACTCTCTCAATACTAGGTCTCAACCTATAGACTTATATATCCCGTTCCATAAAACTTTCTCCTTCAGCAAATCCTTCGTCATTCGTGCTGCCTCCTTATGGAACTAACTTCCTACCTCCATGCGTCAATCCTCGTCCACAAATTCCTTCAAACAACTCCTGTTCCAACACCTACTCCACATTCAAACATCCCCTAACATGTAAAATTACTTGCATCTATACAATGTTTAATTTCAATCCATTGCACAATTGAAATAACAATTAACAGTATTAATTTGTATTTTTATTATGTCAGACTAAGATCCATAAATTTGTAACTCTGTTATTATTCTTAGGGGACAGTAATCCCAGAATAAAATTATTTTTTTCATTTCATTTCAATATAGATCATTAAATTAAATTTCTTTTTATTTCTAATTACTTGTATATATTATTTTTTGTTATTATGAATGGTTGAATCCAAACGTCCATGGTCTTATAACTTTTGTTACTTCGGTGAATGTATTCCTCCCATTTCGAGAAGAGGGAAGTAGGGAAATTCAGCTGAGAAATATGGCCGCCATATACTCCTTATATCCGGAAATGCATTAACCGCAATCACCAGCGGGAACATGATCCTGCCCTAAATATGAAAATATAACGGCCGACTTGTTATTGACTATTGAGTCTCTGCCAGTTATTCATCCTTCGAATGTTTCCCTTTCTGCCATTAGAGAAAATGATTCAATACCGCCTTAAGGAACCCACAACAATTCCGCCGAGCAGTATTCTCAACGAGCTTGCTGGCTCCTAAACTTGTATTGGAGTCGAAGTACTAAAAAATGAATAGATCGTTCCTATAATTTTAAATTTTATAAAACAATTTTATTTTTGTCTAATGCATATTTTTTAACAAATGAGGTATTTTGTTTTCCTTGGAGGAAAGGTGTTAATAAAAATAGTACCAGTTAAATATAAAAAAATTGGTGCGTGCAACACACAACTTTAACTTACCGCTCTGAATAGAAATTATTTTCTGGAAATGCTGGACTATTATAAAATTTTAAGTGCATTTTAAACGGAGCTAAACCTTAAAGCTTACAGATAACAAGTCATTAAGACCGTTATAATGACAAAATGTCTATTTAATATGTCGACGGTAGGTAATAAAAATCTAGTCACTCCATCTGCTTTTATAAACCACACAACTTTCTTTGCTTTTATAAACCACAGAATGACTAAATCCAATTTCAACATTTTTGTGTAATGTCAATTTAGTAATATTTTTAGTTGAAAAAGTTATCTATGCAGATAGTATTTAATTTTTAGTCTCAATAATTAAAGAAGTATATTTTAAATTTATACAAATTTTCGCCTCTTCAGGGGAAAAAACTCTAGAGATCAAAACTTTCCTCCTAATTGTCCGATTTTAACCCTTTTTTTAAGGAAATTCCATAAACTTTTAAAAAACCATTACGTATATATTACATATATACGTAAGTGAAAGTAAAAACTATAGCAACTTCCATTAGCGATATCTAACCTTTCTGCTGCCTCCATTAGCACTGTATAATTTTGCTGCAGCCTCCCATGATAAAAAATATTCTCCATCTATATCATAGGGTAAGCGTACCAGTGATGGATATAGCTAAGGAAATTTTTGTCATTTTCGGATTTGCCGTCGTAATTATTATAGTTATAAGCTTCTCCGTTAGACATTGAGAATTTCTATGGTATTCTTTTTATATTTAACACTTAAAAATTGAAAAAAAAAAATCCAGTTATACAAATATAATCGTTATTTAAAAAAACAACACGTTTTTGCACTAGTGATGGACATCCCGAAATTTAATTGTTCTAATAATTGAAAAGGGATCGGCACTAATAGACATATCTCAGAAAAATCTTTATTTAACTATAAATATGACGATAAATATAAAATAAATGTTTAATTTACTCTTAGCAAAACTCTTAGTAGGAAGGTATGAAACACACTAATCTCAAGAGCACTGTAGAAACAACAATGATAGGCATTTTAAAATTTTCTTTTAGGAACTTTGTTCATACAGTTGTCAATAGAGGGCATTGTTTTTCAATCTAGAATAAACTGAAACCATAAAATCAACAAAGAAGCTTATTATTTACATTTAAAGTCCAACATGACCATCACTGGGGCCCCTGTCCATAACTGGTGCTTTCACTCTAGTTAAGATTTTTTCATTATTTCATTATTCTCAATAAAAACAAATAGCTTGATATGATATGCGGAAAAAGCAAAGGCAAAAAAGAAACATATTTTTTTTTTAATTATATTTATTTGTTTGAGTCTTTTGAACACTGGAGTCATTTACGCTCAAGTCTCTTTTTAATTACGTAAAATAATTTTTTTTTCAGCTCCTAAGGCTTATCGGGAACGAACGTCGGTACATGCGCCTCATATTTTTCGATATAGTATTCCTCATAAAAATTTGGTTTAAATCAGTGACTTATTGACTGGAAACTCTCCATTTTGCTATAAACCGACGTTATTATGTTGATAGATCTTGTAATAAAAGTATTTTCTTTTGCTCATTTTTTTTTTTAGAGTGCTGCCAGTGGTTAATTTCTCAACAAATGTTTTCATGTTTTTATTTTCTGCTAACACATTTACTAAATGTATTTTTTCTTAATAAAATTGTAAATATCATAAATAAATAATAAAATTTTTAAAAAATATTTTTTTAGTTTGTATCTTTAATTCTGATTTGTTTACGAAGTTCGGCTTTTAACATCGGACGGATTTAGGGATTATGGTTTTATACGGGTCGTTACGGTTTTGACGGGAGGAAAAAAAAATCAGTTTTTTGAATTGTTTAATAATAATAATAATAAGGCTTAGCGAACCCGAAGGTTCGATGCCGACACCACCAATCGCTTGTTACACACCTCCCTCCACCGTTCGCCGTCCAAACCCAGTCCCTTCAGATCGGCTTTAATGCAATCTTCCCACCTTCGCTTCGGTCTACCCCTCGGACGCTTACTATTCGGCACAGCAAATATTAATCTTTTAGGAATTCTCTCGTTACTAAGCCCTATAACTTTACAAACCCATTTGATTCGCCGCGATGAAATTACCTCAATTATATTACCCGGATACAGCTCACGCAATTCGGCGTTGTGTAACCGTCTGAACTCTCCGGTTAACTCATCCTTCTTCGGTCCGAATATTCTACGCAATACTTTACTTTCAAAAACCTTAAGACGCTGCTCATCCCTTAATGTAAGCGGCCAAGTTTCGCATCCATAAAGAACTGTAGGCAAGATAATTGTTTTATAGATTATAATTTTTAAGTTTCGGGACAAGAGGCGCGAACTAAGTAGTTTTGTCACAGAAAAATAACAAGCATTCCCCGCCTTCAGTCTAACCTTAATCTCTTATTCAATTTCGTTTTTTCTAGTTATCGTAAAACCTAGATACCTAAAGCTATCTACCTGTTCAAACATATTACCATCTATATCGATATCACCAGTAGTATCGCCATTTTTGCAGCTAACCATATATTTTGTTTTGTCCACGTTTATTTCGAGTCCTAGTTCTTTACCGGCTTTCATTAACGTTGTCGTATTTAGTTTTATAGTTTTGAATTGTTTACATGTTTTTAATTGAAGTGTTTTTTAATTGTCTGTCACAGTTCCGCCAGACATAGTGGACAGCGACACGTCATCAGACGTCTCCGTGGAAGAGGGAGGGGAGGTGATCATCACCTGCAGGGCAAGAGGTCGTCCTGAGCCGAGGATACTCTGGAGGCGCGAAGACAGCTCTGGAATTTCACTCAAGGGCAAAGAAAGTCCAAAAGGTAAGACATTAAAAGAATCTATATACTATATGAAATAATTATTTTTCAATGCCCAAAAAGAAATATTTAAAAAAAAAAAATTGTTTTGTTGATAACAGCACATTGCTCATGAAATGTGTTGTTTTTTTAAGTTGCTGTTACAGATCTTGTAAATCTTTAACCAACTTTACCAATATTATCCATTTCTGCCCATTTTGTGTATTCTACTTACTTCATGCATTTCTATTGCATCTCTGTTGATTCTATTTATCCATCTGATTTTTGGCACTCCATGTTGCCTCATGCCTATTATTGAGAAATTTATTGTTGAGCTGCTTGCCACGTTTAACCTCCTTGCCTTCATACCATGAGAGACTGATCAGGTTATTTTGCTAGTTCTTTATTTTTCTTTCTTAATACACAGGTTCTGTTCTCAGATAGCTCGAGTTATCGTTCGGAGTACGTTTCTTTAAAATCTATTTAATTGTTTAAATTATTATTATAATGGTGCTGTTACAGATCTTGTAAATCTTTAACCGTCTTTACCAATATTATCCATTTCTGTCCAATATGGTCCTGCAAGAACCAGAGTCTTCTCCACTACAGCCAACCAATTTCCATGTTCTTGTGCTATTTTCATCCATCTTCGAACGCCTAGCCACCTCAGATCGTCCTCCACATGACCTAACCATCTGATCATCTGGGTCTTTTTATCAACTCACCATATTCTTCTCAATAATTTTCTATCCCAGGAGTTGAGGGTGCGTTTTGAGGTTTTGGTTAAAGTACAAGTCTCACACCCATACATAACAACTGGCCTTAATATGGTTTTGTAGATGAGGATTTTGATTTTTATAGTCAGTGATCCGAATTTTAATTCTGAATACTTTTTGCAGTGAGAAATAGCATCTATTCCTTGTTACTATCCTGGCCTTTATTTCACTCTCTATTTTATTATTACATGTGACCAGGCTTCCAAGGTATTTGAACTGATCAACAGACCTGAAGTTGTGTTCTCTTAAAGCTATTTTCGTTTCCAATTTTTGAACTTTTCATGTACATCGTCTTATTTTCATTAACTCTAAGGCCTAGTTTAGCCGCTGCTTCTTCGAATTTTTGGAAAGTTCCAGATAATGCTACTCAATTGTTTAAATATAACGATTAAATAAAGGTTCCATTATAAATGAATAACCAAAATAAGGTTGTTTATTCTGAACATATCTATTTTAATGTAAACAACTCAACACCTTTCTTAGATAGCATAACACTCAAAGTTAAATGAATTTCTTAGTCACTATGGCTGCACCTGAAATATGAAAACCGTACATGATTACTTTACAAAACAGAAAATCTTATCAAGCTCAATGAGTGCAATTAAATGTGACGTTTTGAAAGGTTGTAGTGTGAAACCATTTTGATGGAACGTTTGTAAACTCGGTTCATATAGTCCGTGGTACAGACCCCTTTTTATCAAATTATTAACAGCCGCCTGAAACTTCGTGAATAACTTCATCTCATAGTAACCTACAACTATTTTATTTATGAAAACACTTGGAATTGGAGCGTTTTCAATTTGGAGGAGGACAAACTTTGTCTATTTAATTAGGTATTAAAACTTGTATATACCCATTTGCTCTCCACTTAGATCGTAAGATAATATGATGAAAAAATCGAGAAAAAATATGGCTTACAAAAATATTGGGCCATTTGGTCTATAAAACCTCGTTATTTGGACATTTTGGGAGTTTAGGTCATGCCAAATGGCTCGATATTTTTGAAGGCTAACTTATTTCTAGAGTTCGTGCTAAAATTATCTTACAGTTACGGAATGGACTTAATCCGTAACAAATAATAATAGATAGATAGATAGTTTATTTTATTTGTCTAAGGAAATTCCTGTACAAATAAATATAATGGTATAATTAACAATGTTAGATCTTGAGTCTAGTACAATGTCCACAGCATAAAGTATGACTAATATAATAACAGATTAGTAAGCGATATATATATATACACATAACAATTAGTAAAACTTTTTTTATTTTATTTATTTTTTTATTTTAAATATTCGAGAGGTATAAGACAAATGACAATATAAATAAGCATTAATATATGTTATATGATTAACTTTACCACTTAACAGTTCAATGAACAGCCCTGTATGAAATAATACAGTTGGTTTATTTTTTTTCGTAGTGTCTATTTTCAGTATCTCCTCCACACTAGCATCTTCTCTGGATTCAGTGATAAATGCCTTCAAGTACTTATAACAAATAATAATAATGATAATATTAATTTAACTTTTATTTTGTTTAATATGCCAATTGGTGAATCATGTATTGTATTGACACTACAATGTATTGTATCTCATAATTCAAAGCACAAAGCATCCCTGGATAGCCAGGTCAAGTTATCTCTGATAGCTTAGAAATAGTTATCTAGAAGGCACCGACTGGAAACAAGACCCATTATCAAAACTCAGATTTCAGTAAAAGGGGACTTTCTCACAGACCTAATCTTAAGAATATTAACTATTGATAACTTCATTTGCCGTCCTCTTCCGACTTCCCTTCATCCCCTTGATATTCTTGGGCATATAAACCCTCTGCTCCTCTAGACTAATCACTCATGCAGTTACATTCTTGAAGTCACACTCTTCACTGTAGGAGACCTGGAGTGAACTCGTGTAGTCAACCTATATATCCGTAGTATATTATTCTGTATTTTAGATGCCATTTGTAACTAAAATTATAAATATCATAATAATGAAAAACATTACTTATAAAGTCTTCACTGTCTTCGATTCGTTAACTTTACGATTAAAGTGGAAAGCAAATGGGTGTTTACGAGTTTTTAGTACTTAATTAAATAAATAAAGTTTGACGATCTCTAGATTGAAAACGTCACCATCACGAGAATTTTCGTAAATATTTGTAGGTTACGATGCGATTAAGCTATTTACAAAGTTTCAGGCGAATGTTAATAATTTGATTAAAATGGGTCTGTACCACGGACTAATAATCTTGTTCATACATATAAATAAATTTATTTTTATTATTTTTGGTCGAGTGACTCTCGAAACCTTCATGATGTTTAACCTCCATAAATCTAATCCTTAATAATTTCGCGTGGCGTCGATCGAGGAGGGGCAAGAAAAATGCTGAGTGGCTGAGAGGGAGTGTGGGGGAGGGGGGTGAGACTGAAGCTAAGGGCAAAACAAAGAGGACAGTTTTTGTCACATTTCCAGGAGAGCCTACGACCCGCTCTGGGCCATAGCTTGCTAATATTACACCAGCCTTCTCTTCGCCTAAACTTAAACCACCTCTGTTAAACCAAGATAACTTAAACTAAGATAACTTAAACCATGATCTTTTAAAACCCTTTCCTCTCTTTTTTTACTAATTATACTTTTGCGTTTTGTATAATTGTGTTAAGACTTGTTTCATTTTAAATATTTTATAATAATCATCATGGATGGAAGATGGAGCATGGGTAATTATGAGGAGAACATAACATTTACTTATTTCATCGGAAGGTGAAATTGAATCGGTGAGTGCAGAAACCACTTCAGTCACAAATTTCAAATTTTTTAGAAGATAGAGTAAAAACGTCAAAACTGCTCCAAATTTTCAAATATTTGAACTTTTTTTCCCCTGTGTCATAACATGTATTTATGTTGTTGTCATGCAAAAATTACCTAATTTCAACATAAATTAGACTCAAGAAAATTTTAAATTTGATTCGGACTTAAGCTATTTCTGCAGTCAACTGTTTTTTACAGAGAGCTGGAAACTTGAAAAAAAAGGTAACCATTCATTAAAAGTTTATATTTTTAATTAACGATTTATATTAATTTTAATTTATTTTACAATGTAATTTGATCAATTTAATGGGGCGATTGATCCAACAAAAAAAAAAGGCATGGGAATTTATTTTACGTGCAAACACTGCGAGTGATAATTAACATAGCATATTGTAAAACGAAGAATATAATATTATTTACACAAATAGTAATATATTTGTTTTAATAAATAGGGGTATTCATTAGGAAGGTTGTGTGGAAATATTTCTATTCACTTCTGTAAATTTAAGTGTATTCATTTTGATAAGCGTCAATAGTGCCTTATTCAATTTATTAGTGTAAATACAGCCGTATTCACTTTTACGATCGTGAATATGGCTGTATTTATATTTATAGCCGTGAATACGTACCATCTGTCTCCATATTTCTTTTTATGGATTTAAATATATTTATATTTATATTCCATAAATATAAATGGTATTCGTATTTATATTTTGAATATAAATATGCCCATCTCTGCTGGTCATGCGATGAAGCCTACTGCAACTCTACATTTACAGGCCCGTGCTCCTGCCGATTAGGATATTGTTTTTACTGCGATTTAATATAAATTGATCATAGGCAAAGGAATACTATACGATTAGTTACAGTTAGAAACTTGAGAAGTTAATTTCTTCCCTTTGAAACCTATTTATTTCCAGTTGAAATAGTAAGTCATTGTACGAGTATGACATGAAAACTTGATTAAATGTCTACTCCCCCATGAAATATGAAGATATCTATTTTCTTGCACTGTTTAAGGAACAATAAGGTAATTATTAAAGTTGAATCATTTTTATTGATCAGCATTAATTATTTTCATCGCTATTGAATCTTATCCTGAATTTTTCTATTGATTTTAGTTTCTATTGTAGAGTAGAATGTTTTTTACTAGCTATAATTTGAAAATATAATCAATATAACAAGATCCTGAATCCAATCGAAAATTTTTTTTTTTTTATTTATTGATGATATTTACAACTGTATTACAAGTAAAAATACATTTAGTAAATGTGAACAAAAGAATATAAAAGCATGAAATCATTTGTTGAGAAACTACCCACTGGTAGCACTGTAAAAATGTATTATGTATTAGCACGCGTCGGAGGGAAATAGAAAATAAAATTTTATTTATTTAAATGTTTTTCCTAAATAAAATTGAATTTTCGATTGGATTCAGGGTCTTGTTATATTGATTATATTTCCAAATTTTAGCCAGTAAAAAAACCTTGTACTCTAGAATAGATCCTAAAGTCAAAAGAAAAATTCAATAGCAATGAAAATATGAGAAGGAATTGGTCGGGGCATGCGGTCAAATAAATACTAAATTTTTAAAAAATAATATTTTTAATTACGGCAACGTTTCGACCTACCTTGCAGGTCTTCATCAGGGCTACAAAAGATAAAAAATATAAAAGGTACATGGAGAAAATAAAATAAATGAATTACAAGTAGATATTAAATAAGACAACAGATATTAAAATATAGATTATAGATATTAAATCAGAAAACAGTTTCCTATTTAATATCTATTTATAATTCATTTATTTTATTTTCACCATGTACCTTTTATATTTTTTATCTTTTATAGCCCTGAAGGCGGGTCGAAACGACAGCGTAATTAAAAATACTATTTCTTAAAAATTTAGTATTTATTTGACCGCATCCCCCGACCAATTCCTTCCCATATTGTATCACGGTCAACCATCTCTATATTATCAGCAATAAAAATAATTAATGCAGATCAATAAAAATTATTCAACTGTAATCATTATCTTATTATTCCATAAACAGTAGCCTAAAATTGATATCTTTATATTTCACGGGGGAGTAGACTTTTAATCAAGTTTCCATGTCATACTCGTACAATGACTTACTATTTCAACTGGAAATAAATAGGTTTCAAAGGGAAGAAATTAACTTCTCAAGTTTCGCGGATAACTTCTCCCGTATCAGAGGCCCCGGAGAATGGAGAGCTGTTTAGAATAAATTTTATTCTCCCCTTGAATAATGTCATCAAAGTGTGTTTTGATAAGGTGGAACCCTTCTCTTGATTTATTTCGCCCTTATCTTTCCAGCGATGTTGTTTTAATCGGAACCCTATCGATGTCGGAGATCTCGAAAGAGATCCTTAGAAATGAATAGAATGGGAATACATAATTTTAAATTTAACCTAAAGAAAAACTTTATACCGGCTCTTTATATTCTTATCGTATAATTAAGTCTGGAGAAAATGAATTATTGATGAGACGTGGTTGAGGATAATGGAAATTGGCTTCCTCAAGTCCCAAATGATGAAAGTAGATATTCACTTTTCGATCTTTATTGAAAAAGTAAATGTAAATACGATATATTGCTGTTTTTCTTATGGCGTGTAGGGGATTCCAGGAACCGCATTTATTTCTATTAAATGTATTTGATACTTACATTTGTATTTATATCTTCTCCAGAAGGGAACCGATCTACTGAAAAAATATATGAATTGTGAATTTAAAGGTTAGATACCATAGGCCCCCTACTGTAGTATCCTAGATTGAATAATATACTTTTTATTGAATATCTTTTCAAAAGGTTTCGTGTTTAAAAATTTACTATTTGTATGTATAACTAATTGGTGGCGTACAAGGTAGATTGTAAAATTATCAAGACGGTATAATCTACATAAATAAAATAAATATTTTGTCTGTACATTGAATATAATCAACTCGTTTCATGTTATCTTTCCGTTTCATACATTACAGATACTAAATCCACTTTTAAAAAAATGTTTGTCTGTCTGTATGTCCGCATTGTACAACGAAATTTTGTCAGGGGTAAGCTCAGCAATAGACTTTTGAAATGATGACATTATATTTAGGTTTACTTGATTTACAACATAGGTTTTAAATGAAAACAAAATATTGAGCAGAACCAAAGTTATGAATCCTTCAGTAATTTGTCTAGAGATCCCGGTTAGGCATTTACTTCAATTCTCATTCCAACCTACTCTACCGCGAGCCACATTTAAAAGTTGTACTATTCAACTGATCGAAAAAAATATCACAACTAAACGGGAAAAATCCGAAATAATGAACATCTGTAATGCGTTGTCGCTTAAAATACATTCATTTTCAACTTTGTCCGATCATTCCGTTCAAGGTGTCATTCGAGTCAACTTCCCAAGCATAAGAAATGCTGTCGTATACATTTTAGGATTAACCAAACGGATTAGCCGGAAATCGGGGGAAAAAAAACAAAAGTTTTACCCCGCTCGCCACAATATTCAGATCAAGTTCTAATTATACACAGATGTAGGAGACTCGATGTCCAATGTTATTTTGTGAGCGATAAACTCAGCAAAGTTTAAAGAAGTGGAAATACTACAACTCTTTTTGATTGTTCCAATCGACTCCTCAATCTCCTCGCTTCATCATAAATGAAAATCAAACATTTCAAAAATCTTAATGGATCGCGGGTGGTCGGTTCAGTTGTGTGGCACCTAAATGAATTGCCGAAAAACAAATTTTTTATTATGGCTATTGCGAAACCTTGACTTTCATAAGCCCCGCCATAAAGAAATTAGAATAAAGCCAGCAAATTTTATGAAATTGCCCCCCCCCTTAATACAAAATCAATCTCAACGACGGGTACACCGGCTAGTAACTAATATATTTATAAACTTAAACAAAACAAATATGTATTAGAGAATCATATTAGAGGAGAATGCTATTTTGGATATGACTACTTGAAGTTACTAATGATCTATTTATTCTATTGATGCTAATGACTGCCAACACAATTTACATAGTATAACTAAATGAAAGCTACGACTTTGCTGTATCTTCATGGTAAGTGGTATTGCCGGTGTCTCTAGCTGTCTTCTCCTAGCTGCAAGGCGAATTTCTCAGATTGACTTCAAGCTGCTTCTGTGGTCTCTCCAGTCTATCTTGCTTTCTCAGGCCGTCTTCTTCGACTGTCCTCTTTCTAATCTTTCTTTTATCCACCTCCCTTTTTTGTAGTTTTCTCTCATTGGCTGAATTTTCGTAGCATAAGGGATGACCACGCCTTCAGGACGTACAGCTGTTTGCTCTTTCTCAAAAGAATTTTTGTTCCCTCCTTCGTTTAGACAAGCTTTTTGATCTTATCTAAATATGCCTACGTACGGGTCTTGCCTATCTAGGTATTTTGTCATCTTTTTTCGTTTGGTGTTTTATTTCCCCTAACAAAAGGTTGCACTCCCTAGGTGATCGTTACTCCCCCTCAGGTAACCGGACATGTGTTAGCAATTATTATTATATTTGTAATAATTAAATATATATTCCAAATGTGGTCCTTACAATACATAGCAATATTTAAAAATATTAAATGAAAAAATAATTTTATTTTGGGATTAAAGTCTCCTAAGAATAATAAGAATATGGTACAATACATTGATCCATTAGTATGGTTTATGGCAAAATACAAAGAGGTCATTTGAATGTTAATTTCAATTGATATCGTGATCATACCAGAACAGCAATAGTAAACTAAGTATCATTAGTACATTTTATAGGGTTTACACGTATACAAAGAAAAGTAAATAAATAAATGAAATAAAATCAAATGGAACTTGTCGATTAATTGATAGTGAGTAGTTGTAATTACAGAATCTAATAACTATTACATAAATACGGAAGTTTGAAAATGAATTAGGTCGTGGAATAAGAATTTTCAGAAGGAATTTAAGGATGAGGATTGCCGCATGGGTGATAGATAAAGAATTCCAGGAGGTAGCACGAATGATGAAGGATTTGCTAAAGGATGTAGTTTTATGAGAAGTGAAGTATAAATCAATAGGTTGAGATTTGGTATTAAGAGAGTGGATAGATGAACGTAGAGTGAGGAGTTCCATGATATAGGGAGCATTTTTGGTTCTTAAGAAGTGGAAAAGAAACGCTAAGAAGAAATTGTCGTCGGGAAGTAGGATAGAGCCATTTCAAGTCGGTTTATAAGTAGGAAACATGAGAACGTCTGGGAATTGCAAAGATGAATCTTATAAAACAGTTTATAAGTATTCTGTTATATAAAGTAATATTCTGTCTTTGTCGCCCTATATCCTCTCATGTTTGATCTATATATTATTTCAAACATTGAATTTTGATGTTTTATTCACAGATCTAAATCGACTTAATCTTGTAATACAAAAAAAATATAGTAATTAATTTACATATCTGGTGCAGTCCGCACATCAAACTACTTAGATGATGAAGATATTGGAGTATTCATCAAGTTACTTCAATATCTTATTTTTCCTAAAAGTATAACATTTAATTTTAGGCCGCTTAGATGTATTTATTTTAGATCTATAGATTAACTCTAAATAAAATTTTTACTCGTATATTAATTAAACATAATTTAAGATTTATTATCTATTTGTTATGGATCAGTTATAATATATTAGTTAGTTTGGTAGTAATGTAGCAATTTTTTTATCTTTACTCTCCTACCTCCATATTTCTTAAATTGTTATCTTATGTATTACTTTATTATAACATTTACATTTGGTTCAAATAGTTTAATTTTAACATTTTATTCTGTTAAATATCCGTTAATTGTCTGTTACCATACCCTCTCCCTTCCTTTTCTCCCACCCAAATAATCGCTCAGTTCTTGTTAGTCTAGCCAGCAACCATTGGAGCTTATTTCTTTCTGTTAAATTTGTTTCCATACTTTTATTTGCATTTGTTGTTTCATATATATTTCATATTTAATTTATTTATTTGTCCTTTTTATATACTTTTTTTATGTACGATATACATATAACATTTCTAGGTGTGCTCTTATTTTTCTATTAGTGTTATATATATATATATATATATATTATATATATATATAAATTGATGTTATATTTTTAATCTTTAATTTTGTCTTATTTATTATGATATCGACGACTATATCTCTATCTCTATTTTTTTTAATAATATAAATTTTTACTAATTTGAGATATTTATTTTAGTAAATAACTTACTACCGAGTAGAAAAAAAATCTAATTTACTAAATTTCTAGCTATCCGATTCACTAATAATTTTGAACTTCCAAAAAACAAAAAAAAAAAATGTTTACTTTCATTTTCTAATTAATATACATGTAACACATTTTAATAACTGTGGGATCAGTTAGTTGCTTATTGATTTTTGGAAGTTCATTTAAAGCTTTTTTCAGGAAAGTTCTAATAATAACCTATATAAATAAAATATGTTATAAACGAAAACTTGAATAAAGGTCGAATTATTTATTTTTACTTGTTAAAAGGTATCGAATAAGAAATTGTTAGATGATACGATAAGCAAAACGTAAGGACCTGTGTAAGACGTTGTGCGCTCAACGAACCGTAATATTAGCTTCATGCCTTAGTAAACTTCTTAGATCGCAACATTAGATTAACACAATATTTTCAGTCAATTTCTGTCTACTAGCGCTATATTATATTATTACATTATTATTCAATATATTTTATATTTAACTTAAAATGTAAGAAACATTTTTTAATTTTGTGTATGTCATTGGCTAACTCCCTTTTTAGGATCCTAAAATCCGCATAAGTTTGCCAAATATATATAATTTCTAATATATAAATATATAATAGTTTCCCAGGACATTATTTTTTTTTCAAAAATATATCTTTTTTTTCAAATATAAAATAAATTGTTTAGTGATATTTTACTTTTTGTATAAGATGGAATGCCGTAACGCATACTTAATAAATAAATAAATAAAATAAAAGCAAAGTTATTATTAAATAATTATCAAGATATATAAAGAACAACTGAAACAAAATTTAAAGGAAAGTAAAAAAAAATAACACAGATACGCTTATATTTTTAAACCTGTGAAGGGAAAAGCATGCCTTCAGGAGATCCCTGCGGTACTCTTTCAATCTCGTCACTGGTCGTGAGTGTAAAACCTGGCCGTTGCCAAATCTCCAATATATACTTACTACGAAAGTCGCGGGGCCGTTTTAATCTTCTTGGAGCATATAGGGCTGGGTGATAAAAAAAAAATAAATAATATAATAATGATTAATAATTTTTTTGTTTAGAAAATATCATTTATTTACATTTTTTTGGACAATAAATCGTCATGTCTTAATAAATTACTTGTTTGTGGTTGATTTAATCTTGCACATAACATACTTGAATGCTATTAAGAAAATTGAAATACATTTTTTACAGTATGAAAAACATAAATTGCATATAATTGAAAACTAGATTACAATCATTATAAGTACTAGAAAAACATAATATAATTTATATACAAAAGAAAATTATATATATACATATACACACGCGCCCGTAAAGTAATTATTAAAAATACTCAATATCCTTTCTCAAGAAAATTACATTCCATTTAAAAATGACTAATTTAAAAAAAAAAATACGACGCTTTGATAACTGTCATAAAAATGCTTTGATAAATGTCATACAAATTCGTCATTTTAATGGGTTGACATGTAATCAAGTAACGAACGAATTAATGCACACACAAACACACACACACAGACACACACACACACACATATATATATATATATATATATATATATATATATATATATATATATATATATATATATATATATATATATATATATATATATATATATAATATATTATAACATAAGATGTAATACTTTTCCCTTTTGGGAATAACCTTTTGGTCTGTGTTCCACTCACTTCTTCCTTAAATTGTTTCGCTGTCATAAAATATTAAAACACCATTATTATTTTTACGAAGAAAGCAGGACAACGACATAAATTGAATTCTTCCAGTAGAGATTTTCATTTCTTTTTTTTATGGTTTAATCTATAAAATAAATTAATTCTTTTTGGATTGGCTTTTAAATTTAGTTTTTTGTTTTTTTGTTTTGTCTTCAATTCTTCATCCGCACCTGTCATGGTAGTGACAATTAGCAGATTTGTTGTTAAGTAGAAAATGGCATGATTGGCATGACGAAGAATGGAGTTCAGCAGCACCTCCTCCCTGGTCTGTTTACATCCTAAAATCAGGAAAGAAGATCTCTCATCCAGCTCCTTTTCAGTCGCCGCCTGAAGAGCATTTCAGCCGTGGCCATATCGTTGATAAGTTCATTGTGATGTCCATGTAGTTTAAGATGAAATCGGGAGTAGGGAGTACGTATGTGCTGGTCAATAGTTGGTTGTCTTAGGTCGTTATGTAAAGTCTTGTTGTTGACATATCAGGGAGATGCAGTTATTAGTATTAAAATTTTAGATTGAAAAGCTTGTAGTTAAATTTAGTTCAGTTTTAATAATAAATTATAAAAAGTAAGTAAGAAAAAAATCTGTTCATAATTGACGATGCGTTTGAAACATCAGAATTTGACGTGAGATGTGTTGGGTCCAGTAGTATTTAGGGATAGCACTGTTTCTATGTCAACGGTTGTGCAAGGAGGTGATTTGACCGAGATTACGCACAACCGCCAGGTTTTTCCCCTTAATCAATTATTTAATTAAGGGTACCCACTTTATAGAGGCTGGGTGTGCCCCAGGAGGGTCTATCTATCCAGGGTCGCCCCACGGCTAATGAAATAGATAAGTAAATTTTCTGTCATGAGCCGGGGTTCGTACCTGGTACCTTTAGCATTGGAAGCTCAATACAGATTTTTTTAAACTATATATATTTAAGTTTTTACTGTTTGTTACCTCCCATCTCAAAAAAAAAAGTATTTAAAACCACCTTTAAAAACTTCAAATCAGAGCTATTAATATAGCTATTTAAATATAGATTTAATATATTTTTTGTTCTATATTTATTTACTGAGTAATAATATATTCTGGCACACCATAGGGCTATAGGTATTAGTGCTGAAGGTAAGTAGTAAGTAGCTAGCCATTCATACTATGCATACATTCATGATTTTTTTTTTTAAATTATGGATTTACTATTCGATGATCATATAATTTTTAAGTAACAATATTGCTTCTATCAGATGTGGAAACATTTCATGGAGACATTTAAAAAACATTGTCCATATTTGGGTTACTTCTTCACGAACTGTTTTCTTAAGCCTAATTTCATGTGTGGAGGTTGAAGTAGAATGTTTTTTTTCCTCCTACGCTTTAGAAAAAAAGTTCTTCCAAGCCAGTTTTTTTGTGGTCCGGTTCGAATCCCTTGCCCTACTTTCACATTCAGTAAAGTCTACGATCTATAAAACAAAAATTCTTTAAAAATTTAATTAATTTGATTACTGGATCATGAAAAATAAATAAATAATTTAAAAAAAACGAAATATTTTTCTTTTTGTCATTTTTAAAAATTCATTTATTTGAAGATAGAGCACAATTATAATTACTATAACTATAACGTATAATTACTACTACTTTAATTCCACTTAAGACCGTTAAAGTTCACAATATAATAATTGTATGAATATATTTATATAATTATATAGCCATGAAAATCTTGAAATAAATATATTGTTGTACTTTGAAACCAGAGTTTTATTTTATTCATAACAAATAATAACTGCTTTCTAAACAAAATTCTTAAATATATTTTATTTATTATAAAATGTATTTTATTTTATTTATTTATTAATTTTTAATATATCAAATAATGACATTTCTTTAAAGTTTTTTATAACAAATCGAAAATATAAAACACATAACACACACATACATAGTAGCAGATGTAACTTATTTATTTTATTTTTTACTTTTATTTAGATTGTTTTCATCACTACAAACAATGGTTTACTAATAAAATTAATTTAACATGACTTTCCAATTTTATTTATCTATTTATTTATTTTAGCAGCTATATTGTAGTATTGTGACCTCATTTTTCCTCTGCTTTCTTTCTTTAATATATAATCATTTGGCTAACGCCTTAAATGATTTTAACTATAATATTAGAGTGCTACCAGCGGGTAGTTTCTCAACAAGTGATTTCATGTTATTATTTTCTATTTTCAAATTTACTAAATTATTTATTAATACAGTTGTAAATACCGTAAATAAAAAAAATATATAATTGTTTTTATTAGGTTTTAATATACAATACAACGATATACGTCTTATCTTAAAATTGTTAACATATCTCATGACAATGCAATTTCGTTCGCCTGCCGATCACATATTACATGAATACAGGGATATGATTGTATATTCGTGCATGGTAAACTTGAAATAATATGTACATTTTTAAGTACATAAATGAATTAATATGATAAGGATACTTTAACAATAACAAATTTCTACCGGTTTTCTTACATGATTCCAAGCAATGTATTATTTATCTTTTATATTAAATCAATATTTTTTTTTTAAAATATGTTATTTCTAAATATAGAACGATTTTTCCTCAATGTGGAAGTTATTCTGGCTTCAACTGAAGGGTAAACATGGACTGCTTCGATATTACCGTCGGCTTTCCAGCCAGTAATAGTGTAAACAGCTTGTTATATATTTCGCATCCTCTGTAAATATATCAAATGTTCAGACTCGGATTGTTGTTGAATTCACAGGGTAAACATTTATGTGGCTTTACCTTCAAATACATCAAAATACATAATTTATTTTATTTTATTTTTCAACACAGAATAAAAACTCAACATCCAATTGTAATAATATTAATTAAACATCTTTAATATGGATGGCATATCATTTTTTATGCAAAGGATGGTTAATTATCATAAAATTAATTCGATTCACTCCTCTCTTAATTGTTAACATTAAAAAAGTAAATAAGCTCAGATTTATTACACACACACACACATATATATATATATATATATATATATATATATATATATATATATATATATATATATATTGATGAAAAAACTTCCATTATGATGTAATAAATATAACATTCTCAAACCGATGTGTTTCGGAGAATTCCTGCATCAGCAGGTTTCTATTCTTGAATAATTATTGCACTTTTTTTTACAGATTTAAAATCCACATAAAGTATTTATTCATAAATAATAATAAGTAATATAAACATTTTATAAATAGTGTTCTGTACTTGAGAATCACATTGACTTAATTAAAAATATAAGATATCATAATTGAATCTTTTTTTTCAATAAATATACAGAGAATATCTTATAATATTTGATTATACTTTTCACTGTATAATATGATAAATAAATAAATAATTATAATATATCTGTGGGTTCATTATATTGATATATAAATACCAACAATTAATTTTCCTTAAAAAAAATTGGTGGCTATTGATGCAGTACAATCAATTTCTTAAAGATAATATATTTAAAACATAACTGACCCTAAATGATTTTAATATTATTTTTTGTCTAATTTTATATCATAGAATCGTTTGTAATGGATTCGTATTGATTTTATTTATTTTAACAGTTTATCTGTAAATGTCAGAGGGTAAGTGTATGTCGGGGTCATTGAGAATTTTTAAGAAAATGCGAAAAACTATATTTTACATTTAAATTTTAATATATAAACAAATTTTAAAAAATAATTGCAATAGTAATTAAAAAAATATTATAACTTGATATGGGCCATTCATGAACAGAATTTAACTTCAAATCCGTATTCGGACAAAAAAATAAGTCAGGGGTTCAGTTTGTATGGGAAAAAAGGGTATCATTTGGAAAGAAAAATCTTATAAAAATTATGCTTACAAAATTTGTTTATGATAATGGTAGAATATAATTAATATATTTTCTATTTTTAATTAAATAAAACGGATAAAAAAGCTTTTGATGATTTATTGTTTTAAGAATACTTACGAAATGCAAGTTTTTATTACGATCATTGAAAAAAAAAAAGGGTCGGTTTAGGAAATTTTTTTTCCTTTAACTTTTAATATTTAGGTTGAAAAAAAAATTGAACTTGAAAAAATAGATCACATTCTTGCTAGTTATAAAAAAAAAATCTGGTGTGGCCACTCACACAACTTTCCTACCTATTTCAGAAAAGTTTTTATATATTAAAATATGTCCATTAAGAAACAAACAAAAATTTAATTCAAAAATTCAATACACTCGAATATTGTTAGTCAAAAACTTTTTTACCTTAACCCAATTTTGTCAAACAATAATATCTGTTAAAAGAGCCGTTTTAGCATTACAAAGAAAAATTTGTTTTTCACTTATTGTGCATGGAGCATCCAATTTGTGTCGCAGCCATCAGTAGTCAAAACAATACAAAATAAAACCGCATTTAGGAAATTTGATCCGATCGCAAAACTTTCCTTGCCTAGTGTAGGTAGGAAAGTAATAAGTTAAAACATTTGTTGAAAATAAAATACGCTGTACTGAATAAAACCATCGCTAATACTGGTTAGATTCCGATCAATTTTCATTTTCGGTTTTGTTGGTAATGTAATTACATTTAAAAATCTTTATATAAATTTTATCGTATAATACATACTTAGTGAGGTAGGCCCCAAAATATTTTTCTTTTCTTTATAACTTTTTTTTCTGATTTTTTTCGGGAATTTAGTCCATATAGGAAAATTGAAATAATAATTATTAGAACATTATAGGAAAGTTTCATTAAAATCGTTTGAGCCGTTTTCGCTCTACAGTATATAGGAAACCAGTATATTTATTACGCAGCAGCTATTGCGCATGGAGCACCCAACCCAATTTGTGTCACAGGCATCAGTAGTCAGCATCCTACAAAATAAAAAAATAAGCAACAAAATCGGTACAGACAGACAGACCAATGGCTGAAAATGTGTTTTTCGGACTCAGGGAGCTCTGAAACGTAAAGATCTGTGGAAAACCGCATATTGGAAATTTGACCCGATCGCAATATTTTCCTTAACTAGTATAGGTAGGAAAGTAAAAAATTATTATTGTTCACTTTGGAAATAACTTTGGACTCAAATGTCCTGAATGTTTTTGGCTAAAAAGATTTGAAGTTTGCTAATATGAATCTCTTTAGTTGTTCTGTAAGTCTGTTATGTATAATTCCAAATAGTTTATACTAAGTATGTGTTATCGCTTTAATTAGGTGGTAAAAAATATAACTAATAAATGTTATGGTTTGGTTTATATTACATTTCTCTGCAAGTTGAATGAAGTGAAATGTTAAGCCATAAAAACGATATACTGTATCGACCTTTGTATAAAGCTCAGTTTTGCTTCCTCGAACCCCCAATAATAATTCACCGAAGGCAAAGCATAGTCGTTTTCAGAATATCCGGATTTCGCATTTGATTTTTTTTTTAAATATATATATAGAGCGGGAATTTACTAGTTTTTTTTTTTTAAGCTATCTAAGAAATACTTTATAAAAAATGAAATGGACAATTAAATAATATATTACGAAAAGTAAATAAGGATATAAATAACAAATTTAGACCAGGATGGAATATGTTAATTGATGCAAAAGAATATTATCTTTTGTCGATGGTTTCAAAAGTCAGATCAAGACGGTATAAATTGTCTTTGATATATTTTGACGCGGAAATCATGTATAGCTCTGAATAATATATACAATATATATATATACAGATATATACACCGTTTTTTTTTTTAGACAATGCATGAGCCCGACCTTATTCTTGTTGGCTACCCACAGTTGCCATCAATTCCTAGTCCTATAAAAATTAATATTTCTTCATCTATTATTTCTCAAAGATAAATAATAAAATAATTTATAAAAAAATAAAATAAATTCTCACGTTTTTTTTTTCTTGTCGCTACAACATACCTAATTATTTAGCCATCAATTTTAAGATTATCTTCTGTTTCAAGTGAGAAAAATATTCTCGTTCCACCAAAACTTCAGGTAAAAAATTTGAGAAGAAAAAGAAATTATATTTGCACATAACTCAAAAGTTATAAATTTCCTACAAAACAAAAAATAAAGTAAAATAGAAATAATCGAAATCGACCCATTGTTAGCAGTGATACAGCCTATAGTGATTTCAGCACCTTTTTATTTTATTTATTTGTTTATTATTATCAATGAAATTAATTTACTTGTGAGCGACGCGGCTTCTATGGACTGCTATCTGCAGTTACCTTGTTATTTAAATTGTTGTTGTTGTTATTTATATTTCTTATTATTAAATGTTTATAACCTCAACACTGATAATTGTAATAAGGCTCTGATAATCCCTATCTTCATATATGAAATTAGACTCTCGTATAATAAGATATATAAATATAATATATTTGGTGTTGTCTCTTTTTTATTTATATATATATATATATATATATATATATATATATATATATATATATATATATATATATATATATATATATATATATTAATAAGACATATAAATATAATGATAATATACTAATTTAATAATAAGAAATATAAATAACAACAAAAACACTTTAAATAACAAGATAACTGCAGATAGCAGTCCATAGAGGCCGCGTCGCTCACAAGTACCCAAATTAATTCTTATTATAACGCGTTGAGGAGAATGGTCAATAATTAACTGCTTACAAAAATGGTCAATTAATATTTCATAATATGAATACGAGGAGGTTAAGATGGGCGGGGTATCGGAGCAATCTATCAGCAAGCCTTTATACAACAATGAATGCCTCAATATTAGGCAGGTGGTCTCTTGTTCAAGTGGTCCAAGGAAGACTAAAAAAACAAATGGCTAGATAGTATCAACAAATATTTAAAGCGGCAAGGGATCTACAAGGTATGTAACGCCAACTTTAAAAAATTATAAAAATAAACTAAGACAGAAAAAAAATAAAGATTATAAGTTTTAAAAAACATATATTTGATCAAAAATTTTTTTTCCATTGACAGTCTATAATATTTTTACAACTTTAATTGCTGAGTAGCTTTTGCTGTCCGTAAACTATATATTCATTTCTATAATTAACACATCAAATAGGATACGTTAATATAATGATAAATTAATTGATTACATTAAAAAAATCATGTATTACATAATTTTTAATTGTAGTGCAATTATTATCACATACCGTAACTTTTTCTATTTTTTCTTGTTTAAAAAGCATAAATAATTGAACAGTGTTCCTGTTCTTCGTCTCGTATCATATGTGAAGGATTTTAGTTCAAAATTTTGAGTTTTAATAAATAAATAGTTGAATGAAATTTTCTATATTGAAATATCCGAGAATAGGTATCCTCTTTGTCCGGGCACCATTTTGCTGAGTGTTGAGTATTTACTGTCAGCGCCCTCTACATTATCAGAACTATTTGATAACTAAAGTTAGAGACTTTATTTTAATGGTAAAAAAAATTCTGATCTGCTATGAACATATAAAACAGTCTAAAATTATCTAATAAATTATATATTTTTTAAAAGACTATTTTGTATGTTCCGAAATTCTGATTGAATTTAGTAACAGGTTTCTTCCAATTTCCGTTTTATTATACTACGAATCAATTCTCAAGCAGCTTTTCCTATTCATGATTTTTTTTTTTGATATTTTGGTTGCTTTTCATGAATGTGAAAGGGTTTGAATAATTAAATGAGGAGTTTTAAGGAGAGGTTGCCTGGAATAATAAAGGCCTTAGGATTGAGTGAATGTGAGGTTATTGTATAGTGAATGTGAGAGAGGCCGAACATAAAACGTTCGGGAGTCCCTATACAGAGAGCCTGCGTATTGAATTCGCATTACCGCCTCTCTCTGTTCGCCTACCACCATTTACTGATTTCGCAACCTTCTATTCTCGTTTCGGCTTACTTTTCCCGTCCTTAGGTAATGCTTAACAACACCTCTATGCTATAAATAGGCCAGTAAAATAAACGTTAATATTATCAGATAATTTTAAACTGCTTTATATCCCTTGAAGTTCAGGATTTTTACGAATGACAGTCTCTCAATAATTAATACTCTTTTATTTTACATTTCACACTCAGAGAAATTTCGGTGTACCTGCACCATATCCATATTTAAAATTACAACGCATCATTAATCAATAACAATAAGAATTCACATATCCCTATTATTAGTGCATAATATCGTACATACAAATTGAAGATCGTGCAATAGAGCCATAAAAACCTATTATTTCCTTATGACTTATTAGTGTAATTTCTTATTTTATTATTTACATATTTTATTATTACATACGATACTATCAAAGTTCTCTTAGCCCTATATTATAAGCATTTATAAAATATAATAATATACATTATTAACTAGATATTTCTAATCAAAGATAGCGTGAGAAAAAAAACGGGAAGACGTATCTTTGAGTTTTGAATAGATATGAAAATATTGAAGCTTTAAACAATATTCTAAACTAAAAGTTAGAGAGAAATACTTTATTGAAAGTAGTGCTGCCCTACCACATAGGGTTGCTTTATACACAGCATACTTATCAACCCATGTGGACATAGCTTCACATTATTCCACTATTATACAATCATATCACTAATATACCACATTAAACAGTTACCATTATATAACTCATACAATTTCCGAAAAAAAGTATTCGAATACTAGAAATACAAGGACACACATACATCAACGCTATCCCATGATTTTCAACAAAGTATAAATTAAAATACTGGTTTTCATGATTTTCAACAAAGTATAAATAAAAAGCCTGTTTTCAATAACCTAATTTTTGCAACTTGTTTTATATCATTAAATATATTTTCAGTGATTTGTGGAGTTCTGAAAATAATTTTTGTTGAAATGAGTCAAATAAGTCATTTCTTAATAAATTTGTTATTTTCGTTGCCTAACTTGTTACTTGTTCAACTGTAATTTCGTGTTTTTATCAGATACGTATCTTGCGACTACGAACGCCAAATTCGTGCCGTCATGAAAATGTTCTTTTAACACTGTGCTAATGTTGAATATAAAAATTAGATGCGGTAATTTGATGTTCTGGTAATAATAATTAAATTTACAACTGTATACAAAATACAACTAATAAAAATGCACACATTATAAATAACGACATGAACAGAGTTGGAGAGATACTGCCCAGTGGTAGCACTCCTTATTTGATTCTAGGTAAGAAGATCACGAGGCCATCTTCTTTTCAGACGCCTATGGGGATTATCAGGAATCTAGGAAGAAGCAAGGCTGTAAACAAGTGGATTCGGATGTAACTGTAGTTTATTATGAATGGATAGGTATCCATATGGCTTTTCCTAATTCAACGGCATATAGAACATTATGGTCTGTATGAATGGTTTTATTTGTGACAAAATATGGGACCTTAAGGAATTTAGGAAGGATTTTGGATTGTAAGGATTGGATACGATAGGAATTCGATGGCTTAGTGGAGCCTCAGAGCTCAACTCCGTATGTCCATATAGGTCTTATTATGGTTACGTAGATGAGTCTTTTGTAATTAATTGTTTAGAGCGTATGTCTTGTAGTTGTGAGCGATTTCTTGTCGTTTCAGTCTAGTATGCGTATTTACCTAATATAATTTAGAAAATAGAAAACTGGAGAAAAATTATAGAAACAAATGAATTAAAAGAAAATTCCAAGGAGCGAATTCAAATAACTTTATGACTCAAAATTGATATCGGGATATTTTTTTGAGATCACTCTCGTGTATTTTTTTTATCTTCATTTGCTTGTAGGCTGATTTTCTTTGCTCTTCCTATCACACATTTTCGAGTTCATCATTATTCTCTTGCTGGTAATATACTTCAACTTTATTGAAATATATTGATATTTAAATTTATGATCTTTCTTTTGAAAATTATTTAATTATTTTTATTGTAATTTTTTTAGTGATACTTTTCATGATAATTAATTGTGGTTTTACCATACTAATTTTTAAAAATTTACTTCGTTTTTAATTTTAAAATCTATGCAATTGATTATTAAGTTTGTTTTAGTAATAAAAACTTTAATTTATTTTTACGATATATTGGTTGCAAGAGCCCTGGTCCTAGCCAAGACCCAATAACAACTGCGAATTTTATTACATCGTCCTCAAGCATGCAAAGGAAGTAAACTTGTTTACAGCCTTCCTTGCAAACAGGACTTTGAAATTCTAATCTGCTGTTGACTACAAGCATACAGAATTTACGATAGCATTCTCAATCCAGAGTATCTTACATTACTTTTTTAAAATAGTTGTTGGGCCAACAAATATAAAAAGTAAATATAAAAAAATATATATAAAAATGAAGTTTGCAACCTCATTTACAATAATTTAAATGAATGAACTAAGCATATTAATATTGATTAGTAGGCTCGTGATAAAAATTCGCACTGCATATTGTTATCAAATTAATAAGAAAATATAATAATGCAACGTATCAAAAGATAAAGACATCAAATGTTATTTTATTGATAAATATATTCGACAAAGGAAACAAAATTAATTTAAATCTTCATTTTTGTTTGGAACCAACATGTTTACAAATTTCGGTAAACTGTATCGTTGCTAAAAAATGTTCGATTTCGATGATTTTTGTTTCCTTTTGTAGAGAATTCAGTAATCTTTTATATAATCATGGACATAACCGAGGGAAAAGTGTGTAATTGTTTGGTTATTCGCAAATAAAGTTTGTTTTCTTTCATAACTTGTTTGTCTGAATTTTCGGAGTGATTGGACTATTTGGCCAGCCTGAAGAAAAAGGAAGCCTTAGAAATTGGTGCCTCAATCATGAGATTTCGTGGAAAATTAACGATGATATATAATATAAACTCCTCCTCTCTCGATCATAGAGACCTCAAGTCGACGAAATGAGACATGTATTCAATGACAGTACTACAATTAATGTAAGGTTGTGTGGATGCGAACCCTATTCCTTGCGTTATCTCAAAAATAGTACGTTTTTGGGCTTAAAAACGCAGGATCCGATAGTTCCGTAGGAGCTATCCGGGTCTTGCTGTACGCATCAAAATCTTCAAGGTCCAATTTGCCCCGCATCGATCTACAGACCTATAGCCATTCCAGTATTGAAGCCTAGCAAAATGTTTGTATCGACTTTATTTATTTTAGAAAAAAAAACAAAAGTGAAGAATACGATTCGCTAACCCACCGTGAAATTCCATGGGTTGCCCATTCATGGTATTTGAGCATGACAGGAGCTTATATTTGGTACAAAACCGATTTCGAGCCTAACTGTAATAATATATTTGGGGATGGAGATAATTATCGCAGTAAAGATCTCATGCATTCCATAATGTTAGGATGATTTTCTTAATGAAATATTCAAAAGTATTGAAGATACCGTGTGAGTATTTTTTATTCGATATTATAGTAATCTCGATACTAAAGGCATGTTTTAGATTAAAAATTTTCTAATATTATAAAACAAGTGTTTATTTCTTCACCATATTTATTTCAATTTACATGGCTACGTTTCGGCCAGTAAGCTATTTATTTCTTTAAGCTAAGATGTCCTGGATTTGAATAAAAAAGCAACCTCATTCTATCTAGTGGTACTGTTAATTTACAAATTAACTGGTAGTGTTAATTACAAATTTGTAAAATTGACTTAACCTAGTCAGAGTTGTAATTCATAGAATATTAAATTAAATAGCACCAATAACACCTTCATAGACTGTAGAATTACATCAAAATATAAAATTAATTATATTGACAACAATCCAATTTCTCAAACGGACACAGGTACTTTACCTTGGACTCACATTCGACAGAAGGATGACATGGGATCCGCACTTTAAAATGAAACGTAAGACACTTGACAAACGACTCAAACTACTTTACTCTCTTTTTTCTAAATCCTCAAAACTAAAACTAAAACAGAAACTGAATACATATACATACTTACTTAAGCCCATATGGACGTACTCATCACAAATATACGGCATCGCTAAAAAGACCCACCTACAAAAACTTCAAACGTTCCAATTAATATTATTGCGACTCATAACAAAAGCACCTTGGTACGTGACTAACAAAATTCTACATACTGATCTCCACTTTCCAACAGTTGACCAACATATAACGACCCTTTATCAACGATTTTACACAAATTTAAATGGACATAATAACAGACTAATAAGAGACATGGCCACAGCTGACATACCTCAGAACATGAGGAGGAGACTAAAAAGGCGTTGGATGAGAGATCTCCTTCCTTAAACCACTTAATTAATTCGAACAAGTTAGAGAATAGGTACTGCTGAGTACTTTTCTTTCCCATGCCTGTCATGTCATTATTTCATGTATCGCCATCACATTTGTTGATTTTCAACAATAAGTTGACAGGCGCAAATACATCTTTTATAGAAAAAAAAATGGTGTTTATCTTATGGCTTGAAGATGGCTTAGCGGCCAAAACGTGGCTATGTAAATTGAAATAAATATGGTGAAGAAATAAACACAGTCTTATTTTATGACACTAAAAACCTTTATCGATATCTATTAAGAATATTGGTGCTTACAGATATTGCAACAATTGTTAGTATAGCTTCTAGTCAGTGTGAAACAGCTTGAAAGTGTAGAAAAATACTTAATCTTTTTAACACAGTAGAGCGCCGATTTTCGCATATTTTTCCGGAAGTTCCTAAAATAATTTTCCCCTACTAGGTAGATCTCATCAATCTAAAGCGGAAAAGCTGAAACGATCTGGTCCGGAAGAATGGGAAGATTGACGTGGGGATAATTGCCAAGGGTCCAATAATGGGAAAAAACTTTTGCCGACGAATGTACCCTCAAACTGTTCCAAACGTGTTCCAGGTAATGAACTTAACGGAACTTCTTAGTATTAGTGGGCGCAAAGTAACTGCGTGGCTGTATCGAATCGGGTCAATGTTCCTGTATTTATAGCCATCAATTATCAGTTACACAATGGACTAGTTTCGTAACAAATGATAATAATATTAATTTTACTCTCATTATAAGGAATTAAAAAACTTATATAATCAATTGAGTTTATTATATGTGGTATATAACACTGTAGAGCACCGATTTTTCGCTTATTTTCCCGGAATCTCCAAAAATAATATTCCAGAACTAGGTATATTGACAGATATAAGTATATTGACAATTTATATAACTCAAGGGACAGTGCTATCTCTGACGGTAAAAATTTTTGTTTAAAATAATAATAATACAATCTACCAAAATCCAGGGCAATGGTCTCTCTCCTCCCTCCTCCAATAAAAATAGCGAGAGAGCGAGAATATCTTTTCATCTCTCACAAAATATTTCAAAGAAAAAAAATCATAATCGATAACAAGTAATCTACATAAAATAAGTTAACTAAAATCAATTTAGAAAATAGGGAAAATCGATTAGATGGCTAAGCTAAGAGCTAGAAATAGGTGCGCAAGTATTTTACTATGTCCTGCATCCTACCCAGTCCTGTCATAAATATTGTTACGAGAAAATATATACGGATTTCTAATTAAAAATTATTTATTTCTAAAACTGTATTAGACAATAAAATTTACATCTTTAGAGAATAAAGAAATTACTCAAAATATCCCCATTTTGCCTTGACACAGCCATTTAATCTCCGTCATCTAAAGCAGCATGCAGCACTTCTTGAGGAAAACGCTCAACTGCTCGGACCAGAGATTGTTTGAGGCTTTCCAAGTTAGGGTGTGCTCTGTAGCATGCTATCCAGTTCAGACCAAAGCCGATAATCTAGTGGGTTGAGATCAGAGCTTCCTGAGGGCAAATCCGAGACACAGATGAACTCTGGGATGTTTTCTACAGCCACTGCTGAGTTGACCTGGACTTGTGAGCTGGAGCAGAATCCTGCTGGAAAACTCAATGACTTCCAGCAAACAGAGTATCATTTATAGACTTGACAACAGGTTCTAAAATAACAGTTCCTTTTATGGTACTTTGTGATGCCATCAAAGCAAGTTTCTACCAAACCATCCCTGAGGAAGGATTTTTCCACTCTCACAATGACTTCCTGTGCTTCTTTAGAGGTGTGAGCGTGCACACGATCATTTTGGTGATTAAATTGTTTTTTGGCAACATGATTTGTTGTTTTCGAACGGGATTTATTCTGATTCGAACAGCCACTGCTCTCACTGCATATGCCGTTCTCAAGTGCGGGAACGGCCTGGTCGAGGACAGTCACATACAAATAAAGTCACATTATATCCATTTATAGTGCGGTACACAATCATATGGCTGATACCGAAGGTTTCAAAGTGTTGAAAATTTCTAACCTACATTTTCCAACTTTGTGTAAGGCGATCACAGCTTTTCTTTATCATCCCATTCCATGTTAACTGAGGGAATGAAACATACAAACCAATTGGGATTATTATCCTGACATGTAAAGAAAATGACGTGATAGAGGTAAAGATTATCTAAATAATATCCAAGGATGTAAACAAAAATCAACTTTTGGGTAGTTGTCTGATAGCCGGACTGGACCGAATGCTATCTGCCAATGTTTATGAAATGAACACTTTTATTTTACAACATATATTAAATAGACGAAAACAAATGTAATAATAACAAAACAGTTTGGTTTGAAATTGAAATAGAAAAAAAGAAATGTAATAATTCCCACAACTATAAGAAAACACTACAATTTTACAACACATAAATGGAGGTTTCGTCCAGTCCTCCTATCAGACAAGTACCAACTTTTGTAACAGCATTTATGGCAGAACTAGGTATATAGGGTATAAATTCAAATTGCCTTTCGTTTCGATTAAAATTTGTCATATGCAATAACAATTGGATATAATATTTCAAATTAAAAGCCTAACCACTAAATTAAATTAAAACTATAGTTTTGTTTCATGAGAAGATGTTTGACAAAAGGAGTTGTTCTGTGTTACAATGGGACAGTTAAATGGTGAATTTCACTCATTAGGTAAGAGTATCGGGGAGTCCTGAGTGGCTGGCGCAGTGGAGTTAATATTGCACGAGGGGTAGTCGCAATTGCGCCACTAATAGAAGGCGCTGCGCAATTAGTGGTGGCAGCTTGCCACTAGTCTCGAGTGGGGTTCCACTTCTTTTTAACTCCACCGGCTCTTCAACTAAATTACTACACTGCCCTTACCGCTTTCCTCCACATGTCTTACAAAAGCTCTTTTTTTTTTTTTAAGCTGCGTTTCGTTTTATGGACTTTAATCTGACCTTATCGGTCTTTAGGAAATCATCAAGGTACAATCGATTAGCAATAATTATTACAATCAATATTAATGATATTAAATTCAATAACAAAATTTAAAAATATGGATGTACGTATTTGCAAAAGAACAATACACACTTGAAAATCTAATAAATAATAAACAAGTCATTAAAAAAAATTCATATTCATAAAGAAAAGTAATGTAACAAGTTTAGAGTTTAAAGTTTATTAACCAATAATTGCAATTTGGTCCGACCAGATGGTAACATCTTCCATTAATGATAAGTAAATAATTTTATATGGTTACATTTTTTTTTCTAAGAATTTCTATATAATACAACTCTAACATAGTGCAATATAACACAGTAACAAGCAACACAGTTTGATATAATAAATTATAACATGATAATAATGTAATATAATATATATTAAAGATTAAATGGCAATATATGAGTACATTAAGTAAAAATATCTAATTTTTGTTTGTTAAACAGAACAGAACGAAATTAGATCTATATTTCTTTTTTAAGTTATTTTGTATCTCCTTATTTATAAACATGTATATTTATATAAAAATTTACTGCACACAACTTTCACTTACCACCCTCTTAGCAGAAATAAGTATTTTCAGACAACGGGGACGTGAAAGTAAAAATTATAAATGCTACATTTATATATATTTCTTTGTGGATATTTTTATTTGTACAAGTACTCTCATATATACAAATTATAATTTTAATATTTATATCGCTGTAATCTATACAATTAAATATTAAATAATACCAACGATGGCATTTATAAAAACCTCTTGTGTATATGTACATAATATTGTCGAGTCCGTATTATATTAAGCTCTTGTTACGTGTGGAAGTCTGTTCTAATCTTTCGGGCGAGCTCGGGTGCCCTCGTATTTCTTTGGTTCCTCAATTACAACTATTCTCCGTTACGATCTCTTATTCCTCCTTTAGTTAATTATTTAATTCGTTCATATTTTACATTCAACTATCATTTATATACGAAATGGTCCATTGTTTCTTATAAAAAAAATTAAAGGTACTTTAGTGCTAGCTAATATAGAAAATTAGCCATTTAAGCCCAGTTAGAGGACATCAATCAGAATAAAACCTACATTTTATTTTAAACTGCTTAATTTCAACACTGATATAATGAATTTAATCAATATCGTTTGAGCCGTTTTCGAGAAAATCGTAAAAATGTGTTTAGTCCATGATATAAAGTGCCACTTTCGGTCAGCCGATTTTGACGAAAAAGTTGCTGTGACATCCCAAGCATATAAAAATCTTAAGTACGAAATTTCAATTTTGTGCGACTTTTCAATTTTGAGCTAGACGGTTCACACATAGACTATTTTGTGGGACTTGGTTATTTGGATGCAGTATAGCTCGTGTATTTTCGTATATTTGAAAATTTGTATTTCGTATATTCGTGTATATTTGAAAACGTGTATTTTCGTAGAAAACCCAGATTCGAAAATTTTCATGATCGCAATACTTACCTAAACTGCCTTACTATAAATTCATTTATAGGTAAGTGAAAGTACCAATACTTATCCTTACTATATATATTACATATATAAGTAAATGAAAGTAAAAGATGAGTAATCAATTTCAAGGTGAAAAATGTAAACTATATTAATGTTATTGTTACATTTGAGTTAGTACGATAATATATAATAATAATAATAATAAGGCTTAGCGAACCCGAAGGTTCGATGCCGACACCACCAATCGCTTGTTACACACCTCCCTCCACCGTTCGCCGTCCAAACCCAGTCCCTTCAGATCGGCTTTAATGCAATCTTCCCACCTTCCCTTCGGTCGACCCCTCGGACGCTTACCATTCGGCACAGCAAATATTAACCTTTTAGGAATTCTCTCGTTACTAAGCCCAACAACTTTACAAGCCCATTTGATTCGCCGCGATGAAATTACCTCAATTATATTACCCGGATACAGCTCACGCAATTCGGCGTTGTGTAACCGTCTGAACTCTCCGGTTAACTCATCCTTCTTCGGTCCGAATATTCTACGCAATACTTTATTTTCAAAAACCTTAAGACGCTGCTCATCCCTTAATGTAAGCGGCCAAGTTTCGCATCCATAAAGAACTGTAGGCAAGATAATTGTTTTATAGATTCTAATTTTTAAGTTCCGGGACAAGAGGCGCGAACTAAGTAGTTTTGTCACAGAAAAATAACAAGCATTCCCCGCCTTCAGTCTAACCTTAATCTCTTCTTCAATTTCGTTTTTTCTAGTTATCGTAGAACCTAGATACCTAAATTTATCTACCTTTTCAAACATAATACCATCTATAACGATATCACCAGTAGTATCGCCATTTTTGCAGCTAACCATATATTTTGTTAATGCGAGTTAGTACAATAGTTTTTTATTTGTATTATTATTTATTTTTTATCTCCCACTATCGTTAAATAAGAATATATTTTCTTAAATATTTTTTAAATAAAATCGAAGAATAAAAAAAAAAATAAGCATCAGTTACAACTTAGTTGGACGAGATATGAATTATGATAATATTAAGATATTTTAATATCAAGAACTGCTGAATAAAATAAAATACTGAATTATTTGGCATATGATCCATCAATTCTTACAACCTAAATAAAATCCTCATCTCCATCATATTCCTTTTTGTGATCTTATACGAGTATACTTTCTATCACGTCACAAATAAAATCACACCCGTTTCCGTCTTGGCCCGAAAGAGAAATACACCCTCGTATATTTTATACTGAGCTCAATCTATATTTATAGCTCGTCCAAATAAGTTGTAACTGATGTTTACTTTTTTTTTTCTTTACTCTCCGATTTTATTTACAAGTCTTTAAGAAAATATATTCTTATTTAACAGTAGAGTGAAAAGAAGAAATTATTCTACCACAATAACCTTTAAGAAAAAAAAAAATACAATTATTTAAAAAATATTTACTAATACCGATTTTAAACGTAACAATAAAATTAATATTGCTTATATTTTTCTCCATGAAATTGGTTATTCATATTTTATATAAATACATATTATAAATAAGGAGATAAAAAATAAATTTAAAAAAAGCAACATAAATATAATTTCGTTCTGTGTTAGTTCATATTTTTTCGTTTCCATATTTTTGCCGTTGAGCAATGTAAACTAGTTTATCAATACATTTTTAATAAAAAATACTTTATTCTATTCTATATTCACATATCCTCACTAGTTTCTAATTTTAAATGAATGTTCCAAGAAATCAAAAAATTTTATGTAATTTTAATTTTTTTAGGTATGATAACCTCTGTATATCTCTTCTTATGCTTGAAGGCCATTTAGATTTTATTGTGATTCATTGACTACGTTTAATATTTCTGGTGATGAAATGTTCTTTATATCTTATCTTTACCCAACATAAATTAGATATTTTTCCTTGTATTTGAAATAGTATTCTATAAGGTCTAAAAAAAAAATTAAAAAAAAATGTAAACCTATGACCTCTTGTCCTACAGTATCCTTCAATAATACTCCACTTATTCCTGTTGAGCAAATCCGCTACTTAGGACTCCACCTTGACAAACGACTCACTTGGAACCCCCATACCAGACTGAAACGACTAGAAACCGCCCGACGTTTTCGACTACTGCAGCACTTACTAGACAAACGATCTAAGCTTTCAATCAATTATAAACGACTCGTATATATGACAATAATAAGACCTATTTGGACTTACGGAATTGAGCTTTGGGGCTCCACTAAACCATCGAATTCCTCTCGTATCCAATCCTTACAATCCAAAATCCTTCGTAAAATCCTCAACGCTCCTTACTTTGTCACAAATAAAATCATCCATAAAGACCTTAATGTTCCATATGTTTCCGATCTGGCCCAATCCAGATACCTTTCCTTCCATAACAAACTGCAGAATCATCCGAATCCTCTCGTTTCAAACCTTGCTTCCTCCTCGATCCCTGATAACCCTCCGAGGCGTCTGAAAAGAAGATGGCCTCGGGATCTTCTAATATAGAACTTTAATTTGAGTTCTACCAATGGGTAGTTTCTCTTCATGTTGTACATGCCATGTTACAAATTTCTCATTTACTTATTGTATTCTCTATGTAATACAGTTGTAAATTCCATTGAAATAAAAAAAAAAAAAAAAAAAAAAAAAAAAAATGCTGGCCAAAAAATTTTCAAGTTAAAATTGTAAAAACACAAAATTGCCACACACATTTTTATTCAAGCAACGAATAAAATGAATTCATAATAATTAATAAACTAATTTATACATATTTTGGCATGCAATACAACACTCTTGGTATTATTCAAATAAATTTAAATAATTTATTATCATTCTGTTAGATAGCTGATGAGTGTGAGTGTGTGAATTATTGGTCAAAAGCAGGATGTTGCTCTAGATGATACTTTTTATAACATGAATTAGAAATTTGACGATGGAGCACATTATTATTAATTTTAAGCCTTGCATCCACAAGATTATTGGGAGTGCAGTTCCGAAGATGGGAGTAAATATCTCGAAACGTCAACTAACTTGTTAACATGTAAAGTTGATAATAGAAATATATTCAATTGTTACCAATTGGAAGTTATTATTGCCAGATAACTAAAAATAAATAGAAAACTTCCCAGAAAAAAGAAAAAAGAAGATTAAATAATTTATTATCATTGTTTTAGATAGCTGATGAGTGTATTTATTATAAATATTAGTTTACATACAAACAAAAATAATATTCAACAAAAAAACTATATCTGCTATTTTTTATTAATTATTAAAATTTTAATAAAACTTATTTGTAAATATCTATTACTATTTATTTATACTTCATAAAACGACTAATCTCTGTAATAATATCCTTGTGATCACAGCGGGATCGCTGGAAACAAAGCAACAGATAGTTTGGCAAAATCTGCTACGCGAAATAGTTTTGCCTATAAGATATGATAAAATCCCTCAATCCTTCTTGGCTATCTATATAAAATTATATAAAAATACTTCCTGGCTGACATTATAAATACTTGGAACAGACAATGGACGACCGTTTTATAAATTAGTTTCAAAAATAACACCAACTATGACAAAATCATAAGTACACACTACAAACTGGTACAGTTTTTAACTGAAGATGGACTATGCAAATCTAACTTAAAACGTTTTCATAAGACAAATGCTGCGACGGACAAACTCCTCAGACATTTCATTACATTCTGTATGACTGCCCTATATTTAAATATAAACGGTACAATCTCATAAGATATATACTTATATAAGGAGAGAATTGGTCGCTGAAGGAAAAGGACATCTTCAAGAATACAATACGAAAATGTGGAAATTTACTACTGAAGTTAATCTTCAACTTCTCCAACTTCAAAAATTTTAAATATTCTTTTTATTTTAATCTCTTTGTTTTGTTTTATGTATATTTTTTTCTCATTTGTTCAATTAGAAAAATATTTACTTGATCATAATCGTGTAATTTATAAATTTATAAGAGACATGTAATTTTTTACCAGATTATGCTTAATGCACACAACATGTAACATTTATCAAATAAAGGACCCTTGTACAGAATTACTGTATGAGGAAAGCAGTTAAAAAAGAATCCTGGAATTGAAAATGTAACCAGGTTAAGGTTCTAATCATTTTCGTATTCTTTGGCCATTCTTTCCTACGAGGTTCTTTGGTGCTCTTGAAGACTCTTCCTTTCTTCCTTATTCCCAGAGAAGGGTGAAGTGGCTAAGAAGTACTTAAGCCTCTATTCCCTTTACACTCCCTATGTGTCCAGGCCAGAGCACCCTTGCGCTGCCATCCTTTTGCTGACTACGGCGCTATACTTCTCATAAATTAGCTCACACAATTCCCTCTATTTCTCTAGGAAGCGTATTAAAGACCGAGGTAAACTTTCATCACGTATAACTGGTTCAATATGGTATTTATCATAATGATAAATATCATAATGATATTTATTGAACAATACATGAAGTCACCATAACTCGTCATAGATTTAAAAGCCGAACTCATACACGTTTGTGGACTGCCAATATTATTTTATTTATTTATTTATATTTTATGCAATTTGCGGCTGCGCATCTAGCAAATTTGTTGTGTTTGTACTGTCTTGTTGTATTTTATTGATTTAGTAGGCCCCTTGGCCATGTTCTTCTTAATCTGCGTTGTTCAGGTAACAGGGAGCAGAAGATAGAAAGAACCAGAGGATTGGAGTGATTTTGGGTTGAAGAATGAAATGTAGTGTATTTGTCGTGGATGTAGGATTTTACTGTTGGGGTGTTTAAGTCGTTATGTATAGTAGTATTTGAAATGTACCAAGGTGCGTTAACGATTTTTCTTAAAATTTTTGATTGTGCTGTTTGTATTTTGATTATATGTGTTTGTTTTGCTGAATCCCAAAGTTCTGCTCCATATGTTCATATTGGTTTCAGTAAGGTGTTGTAGATCAGTCGCTTGTTTCGTAAGTTAAGTGAAGATCTGTAGTCCAGAAGATGTGAAACTTGGCTATGTCGTCTAGTAAGTTCTTGTCTTTTTAATTTCGTATGTATGTTCCAAGTAAGTCTTTTGTCTAAGTAGAGTCTAAGGTACCGTACATAGTTCTTTGAAGGCACTGGATTATTGGCAATCGTTATGGGTGGACATGAGGCTTTCTTAAGAGAGAAACTAACGTGGGTGGATTTATTAATATTAATATTAAGCCAACATTTGGTCATAACAAATTTTAATTTCCATTAAATCATATCATACCACTTTTTACATATCTTTTTTATTTTTTTAATGAATAACCACCTAGCTCGCCATTTCCGACATACGATACAACCAAACCTATTTCAACTTAACCCAGGCCGGATTCGAACCAGGTTCGATATACAAAAGAATGTTAAAACGAGGAACGCTCTCTTTCGCTCGGTTCACCTTTTACGCATCTAAACCTAACTTTAACAATGAAGTTGTGTCCATTTTTTTTCTCTTTACTTTAAAGCCACGCCCCTTTCAGTTCTACCTAACCTTCATCATTAGTGTTGCCCAAAATCGGTCTTGGTCTTCCACTTTGCAAGACCAAGAGCGAGGCCGCTTAACTGCTGCAAGACCAAGACCAGAACTGGTACAAAAAATCTATTGTTTTAATAAAAATCAACGCGAAATAGTTACCAATACTCGACAATTTAAGTTACTCTATGTTAAGAATGGGTATAACCTATATACTTTTGCATTTAACTCCTCTAATTTTTCATTCGGGCTTAGTTAGGTTTCTCCTATCTAAAAAATTACAGTAATATCTCTATAGTAATAAGCTAATACGTAACTGCGAGACTCCTGCGCAAGACCAAGACCATGACCAAGACTGAGAGTTCAAGATCAAGACTCCTCTCGGTCTCACATTTGGGCAACACTATTCATCATCCAATCACGCTCCTTTTTATCATTTCATAAATCACGTGAATTTCGGCCACTCCCACTTTTACCTTAACATCATCTTATCCATTTTATAGAGGTTCTACGTGGACGTCCACCTTTTTATTTACGTTAGGGCATCGTTTTATTTGTTTACTACTTGAGGTTATATTTACTGCTGTTTGATGTCTCTGAGGTTTTGCTTGGGCTCAGTGTACATTACAATCATTTTTTTTTCTTTACGCTGTCATTGTGTTTTTATTTTATACGTCTTTTTTATTATTTACCTTGCCAACATACTTTACAATATTTTTTTAACACAATACTTGCATAATCTTAACAACACCCATGTAATCTTCGCAATGTTTGCATAACAAACACAATTCTTACTTTTAGGTACTTGTAAGTTTAATCATAGCGTAAACAACGAATTAGAACTTTTAATCCTTAATGTATTTTTAACCTTTTATTGAAGCGCTAAAAATGGACTTTTAATCCTTTACAGTTTAATCTTCTACTTTAAATGTAAATATGGATTGTAAACATTTGATTGTAAATAAAATTGAAATGTTTAATTAATGTGTAAGGAAATAGGAAAGGAATATTTTTATCATTAGGGGTCATCTTTACTTCCGCTAATTTCTTTTAATATTTCACTGTCTCAATTTTCATTTGTTTAATCTTAGCTATAAATGTTGATTTTTATACTGTCATAATCTATATAATTAAATATTAATTAATAACAGAGGTACAGTTTATGATAACCACACAAAAACTCACGCTACCTGCGTAACTTATACGTATCCTTTTGCGTATCTAAACATAAGCTTAACATTTAACATTTATAAATTAAATTCATATTTTAGTGAAAAATAATTACCTGATAGCGTATTTTTATTGATTTTGTATTATAATTTGACCGGAACCAACTACTGCTTTATGTTATTTTGGTTTAATGATGCGTTTCACTCTGTTTCATTAAAAAGATAATATTTCCCCAGAACTGACGATTCGGTCAATCGATTTATGAGTCCCATAATCGCTTAATCTGAATGTATAACCAAAGGCCACCGGAATACAATTTCTTTTTAAGTAACAGGAATCGCTCGTATTATAGTATGGGATTCTATATAAATAGCAACGTTCGTACGGTTAATCATGCTAAAAAAATTATTCCTTCTTCGTAAATTATCTTGTACTCTAGAGTAGACGATATCGATCGAAGATGATTTTTTTTTTCCTTATGACGCTCTAAGATGAGGTGAAAAGGGATGGTCGGGACATGATCTTGCAAGACGTGTGATGGATGCCTTTACTGTGCAGTGAAATCTGATAGGTTGCTCAGATATTGGACCGATATTCCTATCTTCGAACCTATCAAATATCAGCCCCCATCGCTCAGGGTGACCACTTAATAAGAAAATTTACGAATTTCCTTACTCGGAATTTTCCTCTCCCTCGTCAGCGGCCTGTTACTTAGAAACGTCACAGTTTCTTAAATAACAGACTTAAATAGGGTCGCTAGAGTTAAATAGGGTCGCTTTTCTCATCATTACGAAATGTACTGAAATCATTTACCTAATTATAATGGGTAAGCTAAACCGACTTTTTTTGTTTTTAATAATAATAGTATTACATTTTGTCACAATAAAGAATATCAGTAAAAGTGATGGAGTAGCTCAGCCATACTCTATGTACAATAAATAAAAATAAATTTAATACCAAACCACACAACATTATGTCTGCAGCTGTATGATCAGCTGTTTTATTGTAACCTTCTTTTGTTGTGTTGTCTTACCTTTCTTTCAGTATGCAATTGTATTTCATGGAGTGAGATTTGGTTAGCTGTTTTTCTGTCCTAATGATGTCTGAATTAACGAAAGGTTGTTGGGTTTTTTCTTTGCTTTAAGCTGTGTTGTTTAAAATTTCCCTTATAATAACCTAACATTTATGTTCTGTCTCTTGATTATTTTGTTACTAATTCGGTACTTGTTTAATAGCCGGTAGCGTCCGACTGCTATCTTCCAATGTTTATAACCTTAACACTGATAATTCTGATAAGGCAGTGACAATATCTTTGTATTCATATTTATTGTGTTGTATTGATATTATTGAAATTTTGAACAAAAAACAAATGTAATAATAAAAAATTATTTTACAAGATATATATATTAAATAGACCAAAACATTGTACATATAATTAAAAAACATTGTAATATAGATAAAAATAAATTAAATAATAAAAATAGGCAATTTGCAATTTTCCCAGGCTCTCTAATTTTTTTACTTGACCTGTATGAATTGTTATGGGCACAAACCTCTCTTAAAAATTTGTTCCACGTTACCATAGTTGGCTGGGATAGTTTGAGCTGCTCTTTCCCCCACTATTGTTTTTAAATTATGGGACCACCCATAAGTAAATTTTAAAATCGTCAAAAATGAAATCCTCGATCTCTCTAACCATGTTCCTTTCCTTACAGAAACGGTTTTGTTACAACTACGAAAGCATCTCCATTTAATCTTCCTGTCGAATTTCATTAGATGACCTTCATCACAATATTTCACCTTTGCATATATCACATCTTCTTAAAAATATTCGATAGCCTCTTCTTCTGATGACTTCAATTCCCACAACGTGACAACATCCATAATTAAATAAGACTAACTCATATCTTACACAAGGAACAAAAAATAAACAAGGGAATAACTTAGGTTAGAGAAGATAAGGGAGGTTATGTGAAATAAGATTAGATAACAAGGGAGGTTTTGACGCTACCCGCTATTAAACAAGTACCACTAATTCAATTAAATAAAAAAATAATACTTCAAATAAATAAATAAACTTAGACAAAAAGAAACTTAATTTTATCAAAATAACTTTACAAGACCAAGACTAAGATCGCCTGAATGCTGCAAGACAAGACCAAGACTGGTAAGAAAAAAATCGTTTTTGTGAATAAAAATTAAGGCAAAATACTTGATCACTAATACTTATTTTTAGTTACTTTTTGCAGATAATTTTAGTTATTATTTGTAAAGAATTGATATAAACAAAATACTGTTGCATTTAACTCTTCTCTTGCATTTGGGCTTAGTTTGATGTCCCGTACCTGAAAAATTACAGTAATATCTCTATAATGATAAGCGAATATATAACTGTAAGATTGTTGCGAGACAGCGAGGCGCAATATGGCTAACTAGACGTACATAGCGTGAGTAAAGAATCTGGTCATTACCAGAATTTCAATATATGCATATTATAAAAAGTTTCGGGGCCTCTGTAGCTTCAACCTTCAAGGATTGTAGGGGTGTGTGGAGCCAGAAGGGGATTTGGATAGTATGTAAGGATCTGGTGAAATTCAAAAGGTTTTTCTCTGATAAGGTTTAAGACAAATGGTATAGTAAGGTCCTGTTGTAAAAGGCAACATTACATAAAGATTTAAACTATTAAATTCAGAAATTTCAATTTAACACTATACCATAAATTGTAATTGTAAACATAAAATTGTATTTCTAAAATCCATGTCTATATTTATTACATAACACTAAGAGCCTTTCAGTTGACAGAACTCCAATTTTAACATTTTTTATTATTAATTTTAGTGATATTTCTGTTGAAAAAATCTATACCTTTATTCATAGTTCTATATTTCAACACTGTAATCACCTACTCTGGAATGAACTTACTCACTGTCTGTACATATATTATTCCAGATTCCATACAGATTCCAACTATAAATATCACTAAAATAACATTAATAAAAAATGATGAAATTAGAGTTAGTCATTCTGTTTTCATGTGAAGAGTTCTGAACCATATACTAAAAATATTTCTTCATCGTTCAGAAGTTGTGAAATTGAAATTTAAATCTTTTCTTCTTTAAGGAAGATTGCACTGATATTTGTTAGCTTAAAGACTGTAATCAACTACGCAAATGTCAGAACTATGTTATGTATATCTCTATTTATCCAGTTTATCTCTACATTATAATTAGAAATTATCCTTAGTGAAATCATTAGAAATAAATAATTATATGTTTCAGTGGAAACACACAGTGGAGAAAGGTTGGTACTGTCTAACGTTGATAGAAGTCAGATGGGAGCTTACCTTTGCATAGCTAGCAACGACGTACCTCCAGCAGTAAGCAAGAGGATATCACTCAACGTTAATTGTGAGTATCTGTCAATTATGATATATTATTATGAAAAATATATTATAATAAATAATACGTAAAATTAATTAACCCTTTCTGTCAAGTTGATTAATTCACAAATTGGATAAATTTAATCTTGATAATTTTAATCGTTCAAGAGGTAAATAAAACCCACAAATTATATTTATTTAGCCAACACTATTTACTCGTTAAATCAGGACATCACACTCTGATCGTGACAACATTTGTTATACAAAAGGGTTTGGTTGATTTTGATGAACTTTCTTCAATAAATAATGTCGAAATTCAGAAAAATGTATTCGAAAATTTTACCCATTCCAAAGTCACAAATCATTATAAAAACCAAGCCCAAAATATACTAATCAGAGTTGCCCGAAATTCATTATCCAACAATAGTTCTAAAACAGAAAACACATGAAATAATGTTCGAAAAGTATAAAAATCATCACAAAATCTTTACAGATGCATCTAAAGATAAAAAAAAAGTTGCAATCGGGCTATATGACGTCCAATATAATCAGGATTCATCTATAAACCTAAAAAAAACAAAAATCATGATTCTAAAAGATTCTGCTTCCGTATGCAATTCACTCAAAAACATAAATCGACAACATATATCATCTTACCTAATAAGCAACATAATAGAAGAAGTTCATCATTCTACAAATAATAAGTTTAAGGTTCAATGGTTTTCCCAGTCCGCTGGTGTTCGTCAAGGTAGGTCCTATTCTTTATACAGTTTATACAGCTGACATTCCAACCCATCCTAACACTGTCATCACCATGTATGCCGATGACACATGTATCCTCTCAGTTAATAATGAGTCATCAATTGCGTCCCAAACTCTCCAATCACATATCACAAACCTTGAAGAATGGTGTCAAAACTGGAGCATTAAAATAAATTCCAATAAATCCCGTCAAATCACCTTTGCCCTTCGTCGTAAACCTATGACTTCCTGTCCTACAATGTCCTTTAATAATACCCCACTTATCCCTGTTGAACAAATTCGCTACCTTGGACTCCACTTGGACAAACATCTAACTTGGAATCCTCATACCAGATTAAAAAGACAAAAAACCGCTCGACGTTTTCGACTACTCCAACACTTACTAGACAAACGCTATAAGCTTTCAATCAATTACAAACGACTCATATATATGACTATAATAAGGCCTATTTGGACTTACGGAGTTGAGCTATGGGGCTCCACAGAGCCATCGAATTTCTCTCGTATTCAATCCTTACAATCCCTTTCGTAAAATCCTCTCTGCTCCTTATTTTATCTCTGATAAAATCATGCATAACTACATTAATGTTCCTTATGTTTCCGATTTGGCCCAATCCAGATACCTATCCTTCCATAATAAACTTCAGAACCATCCCAACCCTCTGTTTTCTAACCTTGCTTCCTATTCGATCCTTGATAATCCTCTGAGGTGTCTTAAAAGAAGATGGTCTCGATATCTTCTATAGTTAATACACCTTTTTTTTAGAGTGTTACCAGTGGGTAGTTTCTCAACAAGTGTTTTCATGTTATTATTTTGTGTTATCAGATTTACTTAATGCATTTTTTTCTGAATACAGTTGAAAATATCATAAATAAAAACAAGAAAAGGTTCAATGGATTCTAGGTCAATGGATTTATACGGGAATGAACGAGTTAATACTATAGCAAAACGGTGCTCCGTAAGAGAGAAAACTGCGAAACTACCTTTACAGGAAATTTCTAGATGGGTTAAAAAATACTTCATTAGTGAATAGCAGGGTAGATACGCTTCGGAGTTAGATTCAAAAGACAAAGATCATTTCACTATCCAACCTACCATCTCTCTAAGCCCATGGATCTCCAACATCCAATAGTCTTATTTACAAGATTGAGAATTAACCATAGTTGTACAAATCGCGGTTTCATAATAATTAGAAGAAAAAGGCCTTTTCAGTCTCGATAAATAATAACTTTATTTCTAATTTATCCAAATTTTCTCCTCTTCAGGCATCTTCAGGGATAATCTGCTTTTACATGTAATTCAAAATTTTCTCATTTAAAAAAAAATAGATTCGTTTTTCGAATTCTACGTAACGTAAAACCTCAAATTTTGAGGGAGGAGGGGTTAAGTTTTTGTTCGATTACAATGGTTAATTGTTGAAAACAATAAATCAAAAATACAATATTTGTACCTTATCAGAAAATGAGCTCCGAAAATAACATATTATTGGTAAATTGTAGTTTATATAACAAATTGGTCGATTTAAATACTTTTTCCTTTCAAATAAATAGATGTTTAGTTTGCTTTTAGAGACTCTTCTCTTAACTAACATTTATAGAGGACCAAAGAGAGGCGGGCCCTAGCTAGGGAGTTTTCTTTACTCTTCACTCTGTCGGATATTGGCCCTGAAATGGGTCAGCCCTCCTGGGTCTCTTCGCAACTCCGCAATGTCGGAGGGGGGGAGGAAGGGGGACTTCACCTTTCACCACTTCAGGGGGGCTTGATTAATGACCACATCACCTCTTCACTTTAATAATAAGTAAATAAAAAATAATCTAATAACTCTAATGTAAAAAATGTTTCATATTGTTTTAAGTTAGTCGAGGAGTGAAGTTAACTCAAATATTTTGGTGTAATATATTTTGGATAGCCGCGATTCATGTCTCTGGTCTTAATAAGGCTAAAAAGAACAATATATGTGGTTTGGAATTATTTCAATAATAACCTAAATTGTCAATGTTAATAATTAATAATGTTTTGTAATTATAGAGATGAATTTAGTAAAGCTTTTCTAGGCATATGACGTAAAATAAAATATTATAAATTACAGAGACTCTTCTTAAAATAATGACTTCGAAAGTAGTTATTTTAAAGATCTTGATAAACTATGGAGCTTCGTAAGAATGAAGAAGTACGAAGCTTCATCTAATGTGTTTTTTAAAAATGCTATCTTGATATTGTTACGTTGCATTTATAAATAAATATGTTTCGCTTATGGAGAATAATAGTTACATAATGTGAGTTCTCACTAGTAAATATACTTGCTTAAGCTTTGTCTTCGGTACTTCGAGGCGGTCTCATGTGTCCCACCTTTACGAGGAGTTAAAGTGGCTCTTCCCTTCTTTCCGCAGACAATATTTCCTTGGATCTTTCCTATTCCAAACGATCAACACCCGACACCCTTCCTATATCTACAGTCACCTACAGTTCAAGCCCGTGGTCCACTCCCAGAAAACAAGATCCCGTGTTTCCGACCGTTATATGCCTTCCCATAGAACTAAGACTTTTGAATATTCCTTTATTGCCCGATCCACTGCCTTCTGGAATTACTTGCCTTCTGAAATCCGACCTGCCCTTTCCTTGTCCTCATTTAAATATCATCTTTACCAATTCCTTCTCACATCCCAAAATGACGTTATACAATGAAATAAATATTGCGAAACAGATTTTGACTGAGCTGAATGGTTGTTAAAATTGATAGAGTTTTAATTTTAAAAATTCTCTTTTCATTTATATAATGCTTCTTTTCAAAATGGTGTTATTTTTACTTGTTTTAATTTAATTTTACTGAAGATACTATATATTCTTTAATATTGACTAGTGTAATTTTTGGCCAGATGTAGTTTTTATTTTTTTCTTCATATCTGTCATTCATAAAGGACCTTGTCCCAGAATAAAGTTTAATTTCTATCTATCTATATATATAGAGAGATTCAGATACTTGCTAAGCTTTTGAAATTATACGTTTCTATGATATCATTCATCATCAAATGAGTCCATACTGTAAACTTCAGTAGGGATTTTACAATATCTTCCTACTCTCAATGCCACTTAAGGGATCTATTGTTTGTTTTTTTATTTTTTTTTTTATTCTTATACAATTAAATCTGTACCTGTAGCTACAATCAGATACTGATGTGTTTATATATTATTTATTATTTAAATACTCTGAAGTTTTATATCGTCAGATTCGTCTTTCCATTGTTAGCTGAAACAAAGAGCAAATTTTAAAGAACTCAATGTATTTTTTATTATATTTTATCTCAAAAGTGTATAATTATAATTTTTCCTACTGTACATAGTTTTAAGATCCATACTTTTTTTTTTTATATAGCTTGTTTAACTAATATTTTCTTTACTTTATCTTTTTTCGTTATTGTTTTTATTTAGGTCAGATGTAATTTTTGTACCAATTTCGTTATTCTAAAGGGAGTTTGTCCCATAATAAAGTTATTTTCTATTTGTAAATGACATTAGAGGAAATAAGGACAGAGCACAACCTCATATGTATATATAAACATATATATGCAGAGCACAACATAAAAGATAAAGATGGGATTGATATGAGGGAGCTAGTTAGAACGGACGGTAACGCGGCGGACCTATTGTGAAACGAAGACAAAACCTCGACCGGTCGCCATTGTTGTGCAAATAGAACAGATATATCAGCCACGGATAAAGCCCTCGCTAAGAATAGGAGCAAAAATGGCCGGAACTTGGAGTGGATTTATTTCCTAGCCCCTCCCCCCTTTAGCTAACTAAATTAATATATACATTCGCTGATTTCATTACTCCCATACAAGTCCCCCATGTCCTCAATGACCGACTCAACAATTGCTGACTTCGTTTAAGCCCCTTCTGCTGCTTGCTCCATCTAAATCAACTGTAATTTTTGGTTTGTTATTAAAATGTGAAAGGAAAATGGCTTCTGCTTCCATTCTTGTACATTGATCGTGGTTTAGAATTTTCATTTGAACTTGTCCAAGTCTTATGGTTACATAAATATGATAAATAAATAAACTGTTATATGGATTAAGCTAAGTTTTTCTTATTCTATCTACAGAGAAGATTCATTAGAATCGTTTATTTACAAAGTGAACCCTAATTATTATTTATATTTTTTTTCAGGAAACTCGAAAAACTATATTACTTACACTTACCTATATATGAAATATATAATAAGGGAAAGTATTAAGATCGTGAAAATTTTCGAATCTGAGTTTTCCATGGAAATTCATTGCGGTACCCTGATTCGAAAGTCCCGCAAAATGGTCTGTGTGTGTGTGTTAACAGTCTAGCTCAAAAACGAAAATTCGTACGAAAGTGAAATTTTTAGTTATAATCAGCTAACCGAAAGTGGCACTTATATCATGGACTAAACACATTTTTACGATTTTCTCAAAAACAGCTCAAACGATATTGATTAAATTCATTATGTTAGTGTAAAATTAAGCAGTTTTAAATAAAATGTAGATTTCATTCTGATTTATGTTCTCTAACTGGGCTTAAATGGTTAATTTTCAATACTAGCTCCCCCTAAAGTACATTTAATTTTTTTTTATTTGATATAATTGACCATTTCACATTCATCTCTTATATAATTGATAGTTAATATAAAATATGAAAGAATTTGATAATTAACTAAAGGAAAAATGAGAGATCGTAACCATGTAGATCTTTTGCCGCCTTAACAAGTCTTTTCTATCTCTGAATGTCTTGGGCAATTTCTTTATAAAGGTTATCTATATTAAAACGTTTAGGTTAAATACTAAAAAATATTCCATTAACACTATATTTTATACCATTAACGACGCCTTCATTTTGGAATTAGAACACCGCTTTGTTGATCAGTCTTGCGGGTCAAGTATAATACTAAGTCGTCACGGCGGAATTCTCGGTAATAATAGAGTTATGTTATTTTAAAAGGTGTGTTATATATTCTTTTTTTTTTTTTTTTGCGATGTCACTACAGTTACTATTTTTTCTTTTTGGGACGTCTTTATTGAGAAATATTACAGTCTATCTCCAAGTACATTTATATTAGTGTTCAGAGATCACACTCTATGTACAATCAATAAAAATAAATAAAATAGAAAAATAAAATGTATACAATAAATAAAAATAAAATAACTTAAAAATAAATAAATAACAACAAAAAACACATACATACCTATATAAACTATTTACTATCAGCAATTAAAAACATTTTTACAAATTATTTAAAAATAGGCGTGAATACAAAGTTGCGATGAAAAAATAAATAGATTAAATAAAATTAAAAATAATTGGAGATTACTTACAGTCTATGATCATTTTTGTTGATTAATTAAGATAATTCCGAGTGCCAGTTGAGGAAGTATAAAGTTAAGCAAAAAGAAAATATTCTATCTTCCCCCTGTGTTAGTTTTTTTTATTAATCTCATGTGAAAGATTTTTTTATTCTCATACATTTAAGAAACTATATAAAAAAATCCTTTCTGTATAGGACGATTTATTAAAAAAATTCTTTTTTATGTAATATAATTTTTTTTTCAGTACATTAGAACGAACGCCGGGACATATTTATAATATTTTTATTATTATTATTACATGTATATATATTATGTTTCTGTATAATTTATTTTATTTATTGTACATAGAGTGTGAATGTGATCTCTGAACACTATTATAAATGTCCTTGAGACAGAATGTAATATTTTTCAATAAGTAAGTTAAAAAAATAAAATAAAATAATATTTTTCTATGTAGAAACAACTGCAATTTTGTATAAAAATCGATCACTAACGTACAGTGACCCATACAACTGAAAGGGGACGTTAAAACGTTTATTTCAGTTCAAAATTCATATCAATTTTTTTCTTGTTTTTTTTTTTTTTTTGGCTCATGCGGACATACTCATCATACTTATCGCTAAAAAGACCCACCTACAAAAATTTCAAACCTTCCAATAAAAATTATTGCGAATGACAACAAACGCACCATGGTACGTGACTAACATAACTCTACATACTGACCTCAACCTTCCAACAATTGACTTACATTACCAACGATTTTATACGTATTTTAACGGACATCTCCACAGATTAATAAGAGATTTTTTTTTTTTTATTGAAATTTACAACTGTAGCTGACATACTCCAGAACATTAGGAGACTAAAAAGGCGTTGGATGAGAGATCACATTTCTTAAACAACCTAAGTGATTGGAACAAGTCAGTATAGAGGTGCTGCTGAGTACTTTCCTTCCCCATGCATATCATTTATATGTTATATTTCCAGCACATTTGCTGTTTTGTTTTTTTAAAGTTGACAGATTCAAATAATTTTTTTTAGCAAAAAAAAATATAAGAAACATATTATTTTTATACTTTAGGACTATAAACGTACACAAATTTACAATTTTTATTTTTTTTAACTCACTCATTTAATTTATATCATTCATATAAAAATAATATATGTATATTTCTATTAAGGAATAAATAATTTTACTTTAAAATATGCATAGTTGAAATAAAAATAAATAAATTAATCCTTAAAATATATAGAATATCTATAGATTAAAAAAAAAACATTAAACTTTCAACGAGTGTGGCAGATATATGTGCCTGGTAGTTATCGGTAAAACGACATGACAGCCACTGGGGACCACATCCCCACCCCCCCCCATCGACTCAACAGCCAACTGCCTCCCCTGTGAAATTTTACAAGCTGTTAAATTTCATATCCCTTAACGAAAATCCTACCTCTGGGGAAATAAAACGCTGTGCTAGGTATAAAATATTTCCTCTCTATTTGAAAAATATATAGATATTAATATATATTTTTTCAACGATTCTCTATAATCCATATAGTGTAGTTGGGGTTTTAATCGTCATTGCTCAAGAAAAAAAAAAAGGAAATACATGAGATAGTATGATGAGGTTCAATTGAAACATGTTTCAATAATAAAAAATAATTAGAGGCAGTCCAGTAAAATAAAAACTTAAAAATTGACAATACAGTATATTTCAGGTTAACGCGGTAACTTCTTGTATAAAATCCGCGTAGTGCAGCATAAAATTGTTCAATTTCAAATATCAATAAAAACCAAAACATTTTTTTTTAATAACAAAAAGAAACAGCTATATGTTTTATTAGTTACACAACCATTTTAAAATAATGATTGACAATATTTGAAAAACAAGTTAAGAAACCGCATATAAATAAAAAAATTATTAAAACACAAACTAACTCATAATTAAGAACATAATGTAATATAAATATAATGTAAGGTACTTTATCTTACACGGTACTTTACCTTGGACTCACCGACAGAAGGATGACACGGGGCTCACATGTTAAAATGAAACGTATGACACTTAACAAACGACTCAAACTACTTTACTCTCTTTTTGCCAAATCTTCAAAACTAAAACTAAAACAGAAACTGAATACATATACATACTTACTTAAACCCATATGGACATACTCATCACAAATATACGGCATCGCTAAAAAGACCCACCTACAAAAACTTCAAACGTTCCAATCAAAATTATTGCGACTCATAACAAAAGCACCTTGGTACGTGACTAACAAAACTCTACATACTGACCTCCACTTTCCAACAGTTGACCAACATATAACGATCCTGTATCAACGATTTTACACAAATTTAAACGGACATAATAACAGACTTATAAGAGACATGGCCATAGCTGACATACCTCAGAACATGAGGAAGAGACTAAAAAGGCGTTGGATGAGGGATCTCCTTCCTTAGACAACCTAAGTAATTGGAACAAGTTAGGGAAGAGGTACTGCTGAGTACTTTCCTTCCCCATGCCTGTCATGTCATTATATCATTATCGCCATCACATTTGCTGATTGTCAACTTATTGTTGACAGGCGCAAATACAAATTTTACAGACAAAAAAAAAACATCTTTTTAATCTCACATTCTTTTATTTTACATTTAAAACATTTTTTACAAACATTTAAAAATTATTATTTAACGTTTCGGCTCCTCGAACCATTTTATTATTTTTTTTTTCTTCCAAAATTTCACAAATATTATTTTATTCTACTCATTTTATCAAAAACTTCATCCTGTAATTTAACAACTCCTTTATGATGTAATAATTTTAAAAAAAAATTGTATAAATCCAAAACATTAATTCATTTTACAAATATTTTTTGGGGCCAAAATTTATTTAATTACTGAAAAAACACAACAAAAACAGACCTTAAAATAAAAATAATCATATGTAGATTAAATATAATAATTATTTATTATTATACTAATACTATTCTAAAGGAATAAGTGTTCCAGGAATAAGTGATTTTTTTTTCATTACTGTAAATGTTATTATTACAAGTATTATCAACATGATAATGTTTCTTAAAATATCACTTTTGCATTAAAATTTCTATAAAATAAATTAAAAAAATGATGATTTAATATACACTTGACTGATGCAGCAGATTATAAAGGAATGGATTAATAAGGTGAGGAATGTAGTTGAGGTAACAAATGACGGCGGCACTCGTGAAGCGAGAGGCCATGTGTATTCCGAAGCAAACATTTACCAGCAAGGCTTGAACCTCCACCCACTTATAACCCGAGCTTTATTATCTCGAGGGGGGCTCTGCTAATGAGCTAAATCATTGATAAGGGCCGAATACCTTCTGTAAACAAATATCTCACGCCGGTAGCTTTACATAACATTAACGGAATGTTTCATAGGCCATTGATTTAATGTCTCGAAATTTTCATTAATGGGTATTTTCAATCTGGATTATTTAAAATATTTTAGGAGTATTCGCGTAACTTGTGATTAGAAAAAATGTGTTATCAATTATTCGAATGGCCCAGGATGAACACACCATTTATAGACAAGTTGGAATTCAAATGTAAATAAAAAGCTTCTTCTTATAAAAATACTTCATGGAGTTGGAATAACGCCACCTGGCCATATATGCGTTAAAGGAAACGAAATGGCTGATAGAGCAGCAAAGGAAGCTCTTACACATCCAGGTCGTGGTAAAGTTTTTTTGACACCATCTGAACTTGCACGACCCCTAAGAGAAACCATATCCCAAGAATGGCAAAGACGGTGGGACAGCAGCGCACTAAGCAAATTAAAGACAATAAAGAGTCGTAGAGAAGAAGTTGTTCTCACGCGAGACTGAGGATCGGACATACTATACTGACACACCTCCACCTCATAACAAAACATCTTATCCCCAGATGTCAAAAGCGTGACCAATTATTAACTATAAAACATGTTTTGGAAGAGTGCCTTTTTTACACGCAAGGTTATAATATCTCGGAATACCCGAGAATATATCAGCATCCCTGGGAAATCAAGAAGAAATCATTACCAAAGTTATAAAGTTCCTAGACAATGAAAGACTTATATTTGACAACTTTATAACTATTGTTCCTTTGTATATTTATTTTAAAAGTTCATTTATTTATTAACTCATTTATTGATTTTATTGCTATTTTTTAAAATTTTGTTTATTAATCTATTCTATCTTATTATCTATAAGTGTCTACTATTATCTTTATTTATTTATTTTCTTCTATCTAATCTTTTTATTTTTATACTTTTTTGTTTAATATCGACGGAAGCTTTTTGACGTTATATTCTGCAAAAAAAACTTTTAATGTGATAAATGAAATTAATTTTTAAAAAATAATAGATTTATTTTTTTTAAATTTATGCAATTATATAAAATGTCACTAACTCTGTGATAGTCATTGCATTTTATTATTATATCATGGTATTATATTTTTAATTTATTGTGTTAAATTTATGAGGAAAAATGTTTAGTATTTATTCAATCGCTTCCAGAATATTTAACTTTTTTTTACAAATCCTTTCTGGTTTTTTGAAATTTTATAGTGGTGTAAGGCTATATTTACTTAATTAAAAGAAAGTATTTGTTATGCTCGCAAATTATACGAAATATTAATTTTTTAAAAATAGGAATTTATCTAAATATATAATCGATTTCTTTTACCTATTTTTATCTTTATTTTGTATTTATTCCATCGTTAGTATGTTTTTTAAGTAAACCTAATTAACATCCATAAGATTCTCAAACAGGGAAAAATATAGTATTTTTTTTTGTTCAATATGAAAGTTATAAAGTTAATTTGGCTCAGTTTGACTCAACAGTATTACTTCTAAATTTATAGTTATTTAAGTATTGTTGTAAACTAGAGGCGAAAATATGGCTAAAATCAGAACCTTTTTATATTTTTATTTTTTATTTATTATTATTTAGCTATTGTTTTACTTTGTTAATTTTTTTTTTTTGTATATACGATGTGAATGTGTTCATTTATCAATATAATTATTGTCCCTGTGACAGAATATTATATGTCTAAATAAATAAAAAAATAAAAAAATTGTTTGTACCAACCACCTAAACAGTATAAAAGTAGTGTTGTTTAGTTTATTGGGCTCTGATGATATGGACGTTTTGTGCCTAGACATCCAAACAAACAAACAAATAAGCTTCTTTACTGATTTAAAGTTCCCAGTTTTTTCTATATTGAAGGAAAAAATACCCTCTATTGACAACTGTATGAACAAAGTTCCGAAAAGAAAATTTTAAAATTCGTTGTTGTTTCTACAGTGATCTTGAGTCAGTGTGTTTCATATCTTCCTACTAATAGTTGTAGTAAGTCCTACTATTGCTAAGAGTAAGTTGAAGATTTATGTTATCTTATCTGTATAGTTATCTTTATATTTAAATAAAAATTTAGAATTTTTCTGAGGTATGTCCATTACTGGTAACGACCACCTGTCCATTACTGGAACAATTGAATTTCGGGGTGTCCATCACTAGTGTAAAAATTTGTCGTTTTTTCTAATAGATCTTATACCTGCTTAACTTTTTTTTTTTTTATAGAATTTCAGCTTTATCTTTATAAGTACACACAATTTTCCTTCGCAATCTTGATCTATATATGTCAAAAATTAATTAACTGTGATAAAAAACTCTTATAATTAGTCGACACCAATATACTTAAAAGTTTTTCCATGCGCCTAGTCTGTAGCTACGAATGATATTATATCCACTGTGAAATTGCGTGCAATATTTAAGATTTATTTACGGTTATGGTTTGGATTATTGCTCGTTCGGATTGGAATCAATTTGGAATTGAAGGAAATAATTATTTTTATATTTCACACATTAAGTTTGCTTTATAGCAGGGGGTCGAATTGGACAGTTAACTCTAATAATTAAAAGTAAAAATTTTAACTGATTTCTGCAGATTTATAAAAGTTTTTGTTGAACTGTTACTTTTATTGGTACATTGCATTTCAAAACAGTTATTCTCATAACTTTTATTTTCAATCCTCATTAATAATTTTTTTGTGTAACAGTTTTTATAAACGATTTACTTGAATAGGTTTTAATCAAAATAGTAATATGCCTTATACGTTTTTACTAACGGAAAATATGTAAACATATTTATAAAACATTAATAATTATTTTTCTATGCATTTAATACCGGAAATATTTCAATATTATAATACTAGTTAATTCAAAAACATTATAGCTTTTGCTTTTCTTATAAAATATTCTGATATGCCAATAAAACTTTTTATTGTATAATGTTCTACGAAGTTAGCATTGAAATATTTTCCAGAATCAACGGAATTTTTTATTTTTTTACTCTGAGTTTCTAGCAATGTAATAATTATGAACTTCTATTATATTTTGTAACTGTTTGTACTTTCAACTTTTTATTTTAGAGAGAATAAGTAAAATTTTAACAAATACTTTTTTATTACATTTATATATCTTTTAAAAAAGTAAAAAAAACTTTTTTAAGCTAGAACTTTTATTTAACAGTTTTGAAAAAACCTTTTCCTTTAACCTTCTATTGATAAAAGGTTTTTTTTTTTACAAACAGTTAAAGTTGAACCCTTTTGTAAAAAAAAAACTATCTGTTTCAACCCCTGCTTTATTAGACTTGGGTTTAAAAAAATACATGAAAAGTTTAAACATTTACTTATTTTCACTACTAAACATTTAGTAGTGAAGAAACTTTCAATATTTTTATATCTCTTAATCTCCAAAGCATTCAATAAAGTTTAGGTTTTATGGCAAATATTCCCCAATATCAGAACTATAGAAATTCCTGTTAATAAATATGCAAAGATATTTTAAGATATCTTATTGTACTTACATCATTAAATAATTGACTAAAAAGTACATATATTGTTCTTACTAGCATTCATTTTGTCACTATATAATTGTAATAATTGGAAGAACGTTTATTTTGTTTTAAAATAATTCTCTCCTTAGCTGCTAAATATTAATTGCTAAAAAGCAATTAGTTTAATTATGAAATTTCTTCCCTCTTTCCTAATTAAAGACCCGAAGCTTGGGAATTTAAGTCTAGATTTTCCTTCATTCTAAATTTAACAATTAATTACCTATCTTATCTATACAGTATCTTGGATAAGGATGAGGTAAAATAGTATAGATATTTATACTAAGCAAAAATGTATCAGATAAAATATATCTACGCCTTATAAAATACGATAGTCTTATCCGGCTCTAAGAAGGGATGGATTTTATCGCATATATCATAGCTTATAAAAAAATGCGGTGCGGTGCACGCATCACACAACTTTCACTGACCACCCACTTCTTATCAGAAATAAGTATTTTCAAACAAAGCGAAGTGAAAGTAAAATATATAGACTGTATATTTATTTATATTTTATTGAGGGTATTTTTATTTGTATAAGTACCCTCACATATACAAATTTTAAATTTATACCTCTGTTATCTACACAATTAAATATTAAATAATACCAACAATAGCATTTATGAAAACCACATATGTATATTTATATAATATTGTTGGAATCCATATTATATTTATCTCCGTTATTATATTAATCTTTCAGGCGAGCTTGGGTGCGCTCGTATTCCTTAGGTTCCTCAATTACAACTATTCTCCGTTACGATCTTATATTTCTTCTTTAGTTATTTATCAAATTCTTTCATATTTTATATTTAACCATTTTTCATGTTAGAAATTAATGTGAAATGGTCAATTATTACAAATACAAAAAATTAAAGGTACTTTAGGGGAAGCTAATATTGAAAATTAGCCATTTAAGCCCTGTTAGAGAACATAAATCAGAATAATAACCACATCTTATTTAAAGCTGCTTAATTTTACACTGATGAGATGAATTAAATCAAAATCGTTTAAACGGTTTTCAAGATAATTGTAAAAATGTGTTTAGTCCATTATATAAAGTGCCACTTCCGGTTAACCGATTTTGACGAAAAAGTTACTGCAGTATCCCTAGCATATAAATATCTTAAATATGCAATATCACTTCCGTACGACGTTTCGTTTTTGAGCTTTTTGAGCTAGGCTGTTAACACACGCACAGACATACACACACACAATGTTTCTTTTTTTTTTTTTTTAATTTAATGAAATTTACAACTGTATTACATAGAAAATACAACAAGTAAATGTGACATTGCTAACATGATATGTACAACATGAAGAGAAACTACCCATTGGTAGAACTCAAATTAAAGTTCTATATTAGAAGGTCCCGAGGCCATCTTCTTTTCAGACGCCTCGGAGGGTTATCAGGGACGAGGAAGCAAGGTTTGAAACGAGAGGATTCGGATGGTTTTGCAGTTTGTTATGGAAGGATAGGTATCTGGATTGGGCCAAATCGGAAACATATGGAACATTCAGGTCTTTATGGATGATTTTATTTGTGACAAAGTAAGGAGCGTTAAGGATTTTACGAAGGATTTTGGATTGTAAGGATTGAATACGAGAGGAATTCGATGGTTTAGTGGAGCCCCAAAGCTCAATTCCGTAAGTCCAAATAGGTCTTATTATTGTCATATATATGAGTCGTTTGTAATTGATTGAAAGTTTAGAGCGTTTGTCTAGTAAGTGCTGCAGTAGTCGAAAACGTCGAGCTGTTTCTTGTCGTTTCAGTCTGGAATGGGGGTTAATATGTTTAAATTGAGATTATAAATAAAACTGTTGAAGAGTTTCTGGTTTTATTTGTTTACTTCAACCATTTAAGTATTTTTTCTATTTTTATTTTTTGTGAAATGTCTAAACACACCTTTACGGTTATCTCAGATGTTTTTGTCTTTGTTTCACAACGGACCTAAATTTCGGAATAACACTATCTCTAAACTGTACTTCATCTAATTAAGAGGATTTTAGGCTTTCAAAAAGAGAGGATTCGGGAAAGGGTACTCCAGGCAGTCAATGTAAGACGAAGAGCCCTCTCCCCTTCTTGTCTTAAAGCCACTCCTCTTAAAAATTTCCCTTGAGCTGGGGGTTTCAAAGGGAAGAGGGAGGAGGTCAAAGAATGCCTTAAGGTAACTTGATTCTCCGTTCCACTGCCCTCCTTGAAAAGCAAAATACATTACATCCTACCTATATTATCACTCTACTTCAGTCCAATCTACATTCATACACTCTGTAAACACACACACACATATATATATATATATATATATATATATATATATATATATATATATATATATATATATATATATATGTTTATGTTTGTATTACAAACATTTTTATTTTAATAATTAAATAATGACATGAACAGACTTGGAGAGATACTGCCCAGTGGTAGCACTCCCTATTTAATTCTAGGTGAGAAGATCACGTGGCCATCTTCTTTTCAGACGCCTAGGGGGATTATCAGGAATCGAGGAAGAAGCAAGGCTGGAAACAAGTGGATTCGGATGGGACTGGAGTTTATCATGAAAGAATAGGTATCTGGCTCGGGCTAAATCAGCGGCATATGGTACATTAAGGTCTTTATGAATGGTTTTATTTGTCACAAAGTATGGAGCATTAAGGATTTTGGATTGGATACGATAGGAATTCGATCGTTTGTTAGAACCCCAAAGCTCAACGTCGTATGTCCATATAGGTCTTATTATGGTTAAGTAGATGAGTCTTTTGTAATTAATTAAAAGTTTAGAGCGTTTGTCTAGTAAGTGTTGTAGCAGTCGGAATTACAAAAATAATTTTGTTTTTTAAGTGAAAACTTCTTACCACGTTTATCACTATTGGCTTACTTCGCAGGCCGTCAGTTCTGCGATGTGTAACGCTCAGGTAAATTCGATTTGTAGTCGACTAATTGAAGGGTTTTTTTATATGGATTAAAATATCTCAAAAACTAAAAATCGGACCTACATTTTGTTTTTTTGCAGGAAGGAAATGTTCATCATTCCATCTTCTTTGTAATGAGCTATTATTCAAAATTTTATCTTAGCCGCGTTAGAGAGGTGAAAAGGAAAAAAAATAGTGACTAAAACCGAATGATAACGAGTTTTATTGAAGATATGGATTAAAATACCTCATAAACTAAATATTGTACTGTATACGAGGGAATTGTCCAGCATTTCATCCTCTTTATAACGAGCTATTATTTATAATTTATATTTCATATTATTAATCTCGGTTTGATGTGTTTACTTCTTTCGTGTGGTCTAAAGCACACACCTTGAATTTTTTTTCTCGCCTCTATCTCAAGAGATCATCGGTGTTGTATTATAGTTATATAGTTACACGATATATGGAATGATTGGCCAATATTCACCAAAAAACTCCTATTATTTATCTTCTATTGCATTCCTCGACGTTTGGACTATTTACAAGCATTCTACAAATCTGTAAAATATTTTTTTTTAAATGCTAAAATATTTTCAAATGAAAAAAAAACATGAAATAAAATAAAACTAAATTGTATTAGTGATTATCGACCCATATTTTAAATTTAAAAATACCATAGGACAGACATTAAATAATATGACACAATAAATTTATTTTAACTTTTTTTGCAAAATTATAATATTTCACCCATTATTAGGATAGAAAAATTAAATGTATAAATGAACAGTTATTTCAATATTAATGAAAGAAAATTTGAAGAAACAAAGAAATGATGAAGCAAAGGAGCTAACTTATACTAAAAATTTTTCATCAAATTTAATAAAGTTATAGTGTTTAAATTATGGGCTGGGTAGTAATATAGATTTCCAGAAAGAAGGGATGGGGGTTGAAAATTAAGTTATTTTCAGTGTACATATTGAGAATACTAAGCAATCCGTCTGACGTTATTGCACATTATAATGAGATGGAAATTCAGGGGGAAAATCTATTTTATGTTTTCATATAAAAGGAGGGAGTATTTTTATAAAATTTCTCAATTAAATTGACGCGTAAAAACTTCCCCTCTTTCACTTATAATAACTTATTTTATGGTTGAATTTTTGGAATTAATTTCCTTAATAATACGAATTTTCTTTGCGGAAATTGGCTGTTGATTCTTTCTTCGGACTAAATAATAGTAGAAACTTTTTTCATTTTTTTTTTTAAATTACATTTTAACATTATTTTTTCGGATGCTTAGTCAAACAATTTTCGATAAAGGAAAAACTTATATACATTTATTAGATTGTGTCATTTGGTATTAGCAAACTTTAAAGAAAAGGGATTGTTAGTTTCTTTGTTTCATCTTTAATAAAGTTCCACGGCTGTGAACAATATTTTATTTTGATGTAGAGATGGTTAACACTAATCATACCAAGACTTAATATATACCTATTTCTACCATAGCGGGTCAAATGACTCGACCTTATGTTTCATGCTTGAATGTATGAAATATGGATGTTAGGAAGGAAATAAAAATATAAATTAAATTCATTATGTTTAAACAAAATAGTATGTTGAGCATTTCTATTACAAAAGCAAAAATTAAAAACTTTTAATTCATAGTTCATCGCAGTGGTGCTCTTCCAGGTGTGCCACCTACTTGCATTTGTTGCCAAACAGATCCATCATTCGCAACATTTTCTTCATTTATTTCTACTTCACTTTCTTCCGAACTTGTGAGTAATCTTATTCTTTTTCGGCCACTACATACATTCACAATATTTTCCTCTTCATCGTCATTATCCGTAGAATCAGACTCATTTTTATTTACAACCGATATATCTTCATTTTCAGAAAATTCATCTTCACTAATTTCTGAAAACTCTTCGCCAATATTATTTATATCTTCTAAGAACTTGTACTGTCTTGTTTGCTTCGACATTTTTCTGGGTAAAAAATGATCTGTATTACTATAGCTATCAAAATAAAATATAAGCTAGGTACTTACCAAGACTTTCAATTTTTGCCACTTTTTCTTACACTAAAAAGCTATTTTCAATCTAAAATTTGATATTTTCTTGAAATTATTCTGAGCTATTTTCGTTTAACTACTATACGCAACAGTCTTTGGAAGAATGTGCAACTTACTGACCACAAATATGACTAGATAATCTCATAAAACAAAAAAATTCTCTCCGGGTCAAATGACCTGTTGTGGTAGATATCGGTATATAACAAGGATTACTCAGAATAAACAAAACAAAAATATTTTTATAACTGTGCATTAATTACTTAGAAAAAGTCATGAAGTCAAATGTGCAAACGCAATAAAATTATACGTGAATTTTCAATGGAAAAGTTCAAAATGGGTCATTTGACCCGTAATGGTATGTTTAGTGTTAATGACCATCTGTACACTATGAAGTACTGATATAATATGAGACTGTACTGATATAATAAGTACTGTGATATAATATGAGAAGGAGCTGGTCGGTTGATGCGGTAAAATAAATACTAAATCTTTAAAAAATACTATTTTTAATTGTTTCACCGACGTTTCGACCCACTTTGCAGGTCTTCATCAGAGCTAAAAAAAGATACAAAATATAAAAGATACATGGTGAAAATAAAATAAATGAATTATTATTAGATATTAAATAATCAGACAACTGTTTCTTATTTAATATGTGCTTATTTAATATAATTCATTTATTTTATTTTCATCATGTTACTTTTATATTTTGTATTTTTTTTAGACCTGATGAACAACTGCAAGGTGGGTCGAAACGTCAGTGAAACAATTTGAAATCCTATTTTTTTAAAAATTGGTATTTATTTGACCGCACCACCCGATCAACTCCTTCCAATACTTTATTTTAACAGCTTTTCCACACTAGTAATAATTTTTGTAGATTTTTTTTTATTCATTTCATTTACAACTATTACAAATGGAAAAATCCAAACAACAAAGCCACGTGAGTCTCCAACATAAAGGTTAACAGTTAACTTGTCAACGTTTCGCCAATTCCGAAAAAACAACATTATATATATATATATATATATATATATATATATATATATATATATATATATATATATATATATATGCAGAAAGAAAAAAAAAAAATGTTTTTTATTTTTTTCTTCCCTGATGATGCTTGAATATCACATATAGTAAACTGTACAAAACTTTGATTTATTATAATGAAGTAACAATTTAATTCAACCAAGAAAAGGAAAATGTATTCCTCCACATAATAATAGATTTCATTTACATATTTCAGTACTATTTTATCAATCGTTCACTGACCAATATTATATGCGAATTATTCGCACGGGCCACCTAGTTTATATATATAATTATCGAGTATGTTCAAAGCTTTTTTTTGTTTAAAAAACTTTTATTATGATATTTACAACTGTATTAGTATGAATACATCAAGTAAATTTGTACAGAGAAATATTATTACATGAAACACGCTTGTTGAGAAACTACCCACTGGTAGCACTCTAATAATTTGTCTACATGAGAAGATCACGAGGCCATCTTCTTTTCAGACGCCTTGGAGGGTTATCAGGAATCGAAGAGGAAGCAAGGTTAGAAACAAGAGGATTCGGATGGTTATGAAGTTTATTATGGAAGGATAGGTATCTGGATTTGGCCAAATCGGAAACATATGGAACATTGAGGTCTTTATGGATTATTTTATTAGTGACAAAGTAAGGAGCATTGAGGATTTTACGAAGGATTTTGGATTGTAAGGATTGGATGCGAGAGGAATTCGATGGTTTAGTGGAGCCCCATAGCTCAACTCCGTAAGTCCAAATAGGTCTTATTATAGTCAAGTATATGAGTCTTTTGTAATTAAGGGGAAGTTTAGAGCGTTTGTCTAGTAAGTGTTGGAGTAGTCGGAAACGTCGAGCGGTTTCTTGTCGTTTCAGTCTGGTATGAGGATTCCAAGTTAGACGTTTGTCCAAATGAAGTCCAAGGTATCGGATTTGTTCAACAGGGATAAGTGTGGTATTATTAAAGGATACTGTGGGACATGAGGTCATAGGTTTACGTCGAAGGGTAAAGGTGATTTGATGGGATTTATTAGAATTTATTTTAATCCTACAGTTTTGACACCATTCTTCAAGGCTTGTGATGTGTGATTGAAGAGTTTGGGATGCAATGGTTGGGTCATTATTAACGGATAGGTGTTCAAAGCTCAATGTATAAATCCTACTTGGTAACAAAATAGTGACAACAGAAAAATATTTGATCATCCTCCGTTTGATTCTTATATTATTTAAATATTTATAAAGGATATAAGCTAAGTAGTAAATTAATAAAAAAAATTATCAAAATAGATTTTTTTTTTAATCCTCACAATTTTCGTTATTTTCAAACCAATTATCCGTTAGATCTCACTGCCGAGGCACTTCACTCGCTAAACTAAACGTATTTAATCAGAAAACAATTGTAAATTTGGATTTCCATGCCTCTAATTAATTAAGTGTTGTTAGCAAACATGGGAATGGAACTAGTCAAGTATATATCGACAGTTAATGCTTCAAGAGTCCTTCAGTTATTATATTTCTCTTATCTTTGTACAATACAATGATTTTCGTATTATCTATCATATAAATTACGCTATATTTAAATATATTTATTGCAGTACAATAAGAAAAAAAAATAAAGGTCAGAATAACCAACTACCCTATTTATTAATGGTCGAAATTCTATAATCGTTGTTGAAGTATTGAGAAAAACATGGATGAATTTTCTGAACTCCAGCATTTTCTTTTCTACTCTTATATATTCGTACGTTCCCTTTTCTAAGTACTTACAAAAGAAAACAGTTCAGTACCATTTGTATACATTTTGATTTATTGGCGAATAAAACTGTGAATTCATCGTTACTTAAAAAAAAAAAAATTGAACCCACTTGTATTATTCGGTGAAGATTCTAGGCAAAAAATCTTTTTTTTTTCGTATGAAAATTGGTAAGAGGGTTTTTCAAGGCGTGAAATACCAATCTCAATTTGGTTTCTCCTTAAAAAAATATTATAACTCACTTTACTCATTCGATCGGTACAAATTGTTTCATTTCAATATTATACTACTAATATATAGCTATATTGAAAATATATGTTTGTCATAATAGTGCTCTCTTAAAAATTATTAATAAAAAAAAAACATGTTTAAAAATGCAATACAAATATTTTATCGGTCATAATTCTTCGGTTTTCATGATTTTTTTAGTTTGTAGGGAATTTATGAAGCTTACTAACACTCATAGGTTCAATGGACCACAAATAATTTAATGAGCTACTAAATACTCATGAATACCTTTTTGCTTTCCATAAGAATTCTAAGATAATTTGGAAACAAAATCGAAAATAAAGGTGACCTATAAAAATATTGGGCCGTTTGACTACTACCTCCAAAATGTGAACATAAAGAGATTATATAAGCCAAATGATCCAGTACTTTTGAAGGCCACCTTTTTTCTCGATTTTGTCTCTGAATGATTATATCTCAGCAACCCTTTTATATTCTACAGTGCCTAAAATTTAAATCTTCCATTCAATGCCGTCCCACCGGATCGCGTACGTCCGACCTCTATCCTCCTCCTCATCAAATTGCTGCATTTGACAAATCCTTTCAAGCCATCTCTCTCTGGAATTTTATCCCTTCTGTTATTCGACACGCACAGTAAGTCTCCTCTTCCATATCCAGTCCACTTGATCATGAAATGCACGAAAGAGACTCAAAGTACCCTCAAATACTATTTTCATTATTTCTTTTTAATATATATATGTTTAGATACATGATTATCACTGAAAAAAAAACCAATGAGAATAACGTGGATATTACAATAAATGCCACTCAAGACATGAAAACCGAACTCTAAGTTATTTCGTTTAGATTAAAGGATAATTACCCATCTCGATCCTGAAGAGAAGGATCTTGGTTCCTTTGTATTTTTTGCTATGAAAGGGTTTTTAGGAGAAACAGAGTAAAAAAAAAAAAAATCTGTCCCTGCTATCTATTCCAAGTTATTCCTGCAGAAAAAAAAGGAGATTAAGAAAAAAAAGATTTCTGTTAAAGTATAAGGTATAGCTTAGAGAGAATGAGGGGGGGGGGGATAGGAGCGGCTAGAAGAAACCGGAGATAGTAAAAGCAAGCGAGGACTTAAGTTACACTGCAGGCAAAATGGAAATTAATGAGCTGTTAAGCACAAAGCACTTGTCGGAGACCGTTGTGCTTATAGAAACTTTTTCTTCATTAGCAACTTTGTAGCAGGCTGCTTAATATTGTCTCTCAAGTAACAGCTTCATCAATGGAAATTAATATTTTCGCAGATTTTTTTCATTATTTAAAAATGGCTGTACTAATTACTAAAAAAAAAAAAAAAAAAAAAAAAAAAAATTAAATTTATTGTGTATCAAAAGTTAGGAGCTTGTCAGTATCAATTATATAAACCAGAAGTGTATTTATTGATTACCTAGAAAAGAATTCTATTAGTATTAAAATTTTGGATTGAAAAGATTGTAGTTTTTTTAAGTGCTTATTTTTGCTTAAATCTGTGATGTTTAGGTATATAGTTGTATTTATTTAGTTTTTTAGTGTCTGTCAAATTTTCAGTTTTATGATTTAATTTTTCAAAAATTAATTTCAACTGAAAGTGTGTGGTAAATGAAAGTTGTGTGATTTTAATTGTACGAGATTTTAAATGTTAGGAAAAGTTTGTTCATTATTGAAAATTTGATTATTTTTTATGTTCATTTACGTATATATGTAATATATAGTAAGTGTACGTATTGAGATCGAGAAAATTTTTGAATCTGAGTTTTCGACGGATTTATACGTTTTGAGGTACCCTGAGTCGAAATGACCAAGTCCCGAAAAATGGTCTGTGTGTTTGTATGTTAGCAGTCTAGCTCAAAAACGAAAAGTCCTATGAAACCGTTATCATGTATTTAAGTTAGGTATATGCCTTAGTTGTGACAGCAAATTTTTCCTTAAAATCGGCTAAACGGAAGTGCCACTTTATATCAACGCTGAAACACATTTTCACAATTTTCTCAAAAACGGCTCTAACGATTTTGATTAAACTCGGTGTATCATTGTATAATTAAGTGGTCTTTAATATCAATTAGGTCTTATCCCCATTGATGTCACTTTACAGGGCTTAAATGCCCAATGTTCATATACGTCTTCCTCTAAAGTACCTTTAATATGGTTTATTTTAAAAAGTTAATTATTCCACATTATTCAGAGTTACGAAAAAATTCTAAATATAACTTTTGAAAGAATTTGATAAGTTAATAAAGGAGAAAAAAAATAAAAATGCAGAAAAACATGCGTAGCTATAGACGAATGTACCGATTTCATTGAAACTTCGCTAAAGTCATTTTCTCGACACCCTTCAAATTTATCTATATAACATACTTCAGCGAAAAGAAGCTGGAAAAATAGTTACTAGGAATGGTAAAATTAAATTCCGAATAACTCAAAAATTATACACTTTTTTGGGAATGCTGTGTTAAGATGTTTCAAAGGTATTTAAATTGCCTAAAAAACAAAAGAAGTTTCATCGAAATCAAAGCACTATTAGTAGACTTTAAAATATTGTATCGTATTGTGTTGTATTAAATTGTATTGTATTATTTTTGTTGGTAGGATATTAGACATTACGGTACAATTGCAAACATATGAGAAACTCAACTGATTGCAACTAATCTTATTTGTGGCATAATAAGGCTTGTAATGGATTTAAACCACAAAGATCAATACAGCCGGTGCAAGCCTGAATACGCCATTGTAGTGTTTATATTGTAAATTGGGAGTTTAGGGCGTTTGCCTAGTAAATGTTGAATTAGCTGGAATAGCCTTGTGGTTTCAGTCTTGTGTGAGGATCCCACGTGTGTTTCTACTACATATCTAAAGAGCAGCCATTGCAATTAACTCTCATTTTTCTCATTAGGTGTATAAAAGTCATGATTTTACATTTATTTTTCGAATTAAAGTCATGATTTTATTTTTACATTTGAAATAAAACATTAAAAAATTCAATTTCCATAGAATTTAATTATTTGGTTTTAAATATTAAATTATTTCGAATTCCTTCAATGTGAGAGTCCATATTTATGGTAACGGAAGGGATTTATATAAAAATAATATCGATTGTAAGATTGCGCAGTCATAAATCAATTTATTTTAACTTTTCGGATTTCTTCGTTTGGAGATTCCATTGTTATGTTTTTGGAAGCGTAGTTTTGAAAATCTAATCGATAGAGTTTGAGCTATCATGTATCAATTTATTTTAACTTTTCGGATTTCTTCGTTTGGAGATTCCAATATTATGTTTTTGGAAGCGTAGTTTTGAATATGTAATTGATCGAGATTGAGCTATATTAATTTATTTTAGATTTTTAGATTTTTCGGTACACAATAATGTTAACAGATGAGATTTTTATGAAAATATTATCGATTTTAAGATCGTATAATACTTTATCGATTTATTTTAACTTTTCCGATTTCTTCGATATTGAACCTTTCTTTATAACGTTTTTGAAGTATTTTTTGAAAATACTATGGGTTAAGATTGGGCAATCGAATATAAATTTATTTTGTTCTTTCGAATTTTTCGTGTCTTTTATTTTTCAAATAAAAAAATAAAATTTATGAATTGATTTTTCTGTTTGGATCTCTGGTAGCAATTTATTTTATTTTTTCCTTTTTCTTGGATATAAGAATCCGTTACTATGTTATCGATTGAGAAGTTTTTATAAATACTATCGATTTTAAGATTGGAAGATCATGCATCGATTTATTTTGACTTTCTGCGCAGTATTATAATCGATATTATTTTCATTAAAAGAGCCTCCTATAGTATAATGATGAACTCTAATATCGAAGAAATCCACAAAAAAACAAAATAAATTGATATATGATACCATTGTATGATTGAATTAATGGATAGTCTTAAAAAAAAAAAATAATAAAAAAATAAAATAATAAAAAAAAAAAAATAAATAAAAACGCCATAGCATAATAATGAGATTATATCGGAGAAATCCAAAAAGTCAAATTAAATTAATACACAATCGCACAATCTTCATCTATCTTGTTTACAAAAACTACCTCTGCGAAAAGATAATAATGGATCCTCAAATCGAAGAAATCTGAAAATCTTTAATATTTACCCTTAATTATTAAATTATTATATGAAGTAAGACATTCATAAACCATGAAATATCCAATCCACCGCTTTTTGTAAACAATATAGCTAATTGTAATGTCGAAATCAGAGAATCATCTTGTAAACTTGGGTTTAGATGTCAAATCTCCAAAATAATAGGGACTTCTTAAATTTTTTAATTCTACTTATCTTAAATCGTTAAACCTATAATTTTGATGTTGGTGTATGAATCAATATGATTTTTTTTTTCTTTTTCGATTACAAATGTTCATTATTGAAAATTATAAATAAAAAATAAATTAAAATAAATACCAATTAATCAGATAATATATTAGATATCACATAAAAATGTTTACTACTCAAATGGGTTTTGTTAATTCAATATCCCAACAAAAAAGAAAAAACAAACCAACAAAGAAACTTTTAATTTTTCCTTCGAGATATCTTGATCCTAATATTGTAAAAGCCCCATTTGGAATAATTATTTTTTTCACAAAAAATGGGTAGAAATAAAAGGAAAATTAATTGAAGGGTCTTAAAATTAACGAAATCTTTTTAAGTCGAAAATAAAAGGCTCGAATCATTTAAAACTTCAATTTCTTTGACCTGGTCTTGGCGTGGGGACTTCTTAAAATGTCAAGGAAGTGAAAGAAGTTAATTGGAACGGTTGAATCGAAGTCGTTTGAAAGAGACTTTCATGAACAAAAAGTAACTGAATGGAGGCAAAATGGTCAACCGGCCAGTTACAACTTCATAACATCGGAGTTGTATCAACTTCAACAACTCAGTAAATGGATATTTGTTTTTCTTCGATTCAGGAACAGACTATTGCCTGCCTACAGTTGATATTGGTATATATTCTTTTTTAATATTATAATTATTTGTATTTACAATCTATAAGAATAAAATAAAGATTTTGTCTGTACATTGAATATAATCAATCCGTTTTATGATATCTTTCCGTTTCATACATTGCAGACACCAAAGCCACTTTAAAAAAAAATTTTTGTCTGTCTGTATGTCCGCATTGCAACGCAATTTTGTCAGGGGTAAGCTCAACAATGGCTTATTGTAGACTTTTGAAATTATATTAAAGTTTGCTTGACTTAAAACATGGGCTTTAAATGAAAACAAAATATTGAGTAGAACCAAAGTTATGAATGCTAATAATAAACATATGTTTATAGTTTAAAGAACATCTATATAAATAAAATAATCAACCCGTTCAGAATCAACCCGTTTCGTGATATATTTCCGTTTTATACATTACAGACAGTGTTAGTCAATTAAGAGTTGCAAACCCAAAACACATCAGAATCTATGCAAAAAACAGAACATTTTCGATTGAGTCTCAAGAAACCTGTATATCATGCAGCCAATTTATCTACAATAGTCTACATCATATTGCCCAGCATACAATGACTATAGACAAAAATTCCTCCAAAACTTCTTCTCAGAATCTTCTGATAACCGCAACGTCGAATCCATACTGAATATCGATTGTATAGATAAATTGAATAAAGTTTACTATTATATGATGGGAGTTCACAATGTGCATACACAAAATTGTTGATCATAGCCATGTTCTATTAAGCGTTTGTTTTTAGTTTATCTTAAGAGTAATATTTTGTTTATATTTATAAATATTTTTATTTTGTATTGTTTCTATCATAGTTACTGGTTCATATAACGATTATTATGCAGTAATCGTTTTATGTTTTTAATTTTTATTGTTACATGTTTTGTGAAAACCATTCTAAACGTTAAATATTGTAAATTTTATGTATATTTAAAGTATATGTATGTAAATTTGTAAAACTATATTATTGTACAATAGCCGAGCTAGGCTCTATTTGTATGGGGAACCCCTTTAAAACAAATAAAATATCTACCTACATTACAGACACCAAATCCACTTTTAATAAATTTTTTGTCTGTCTGGATGTCCGCATTGTACAACGAAATTTTGTCAAGGGTAAGCTCGGCAATGGCTAATAGTAGACTTTTGAACTTCTTACATTACATTTAGGTTTGCTTGACTTAAAATATAGGCTTCAAATGAAAACAAAATATTGAGTAGAACCAAAGTTATGAATTCTTGAATAATTTGTCTAGAGATTCCGGTTAGGCAGTTACTTCAATTCTAATCCCAACCTACTCTACCGCGAGCAACATTTAAAAATTGTACTATTCAACTGGTGGAAAAAATTATCACAACTCAACAGGGAAAATCCGGAATACTGAATATCTGTAATGCTTTGTCACATTAAACGGGTAAAACACACTCATTTTTTAACTTTGTTCTCCCCTTTCAAGGTGTCATTCAATTCAACTTCCCGTGCCAAACAAATATTGTATTCATTTTTAGGATTAACCAAACGGATTAGCTGAAAATCATGAAGAAAAAAAACTCCAAAAAATTTATTCACAATATTCAGATCAAGTTCTAATTTTACATGGATGACTCAATGTCCAATGTTATTTTGGTTATTTTGCCAGCGATAAGCTCAACAGAGTTTAATGAAATGGAGAGACTACAACTCTTTGTGATTAATTAATCGACTCTACAATATTCTCGCTTCATCATGAATGTAAATTAAACACTTAACAAATTTTAATGGACTGGTGATGGTCGGTTTAGTTGTGTGGTACCTAAACAAATAGCCGAATAACAAAGTTTTTTTTACGAATATTGCGAAACCTTGACTTCCATGAGCCCCACCATAAAAATTTTCAAAACAACCCCCTCCCTGCACCCGACCCAATTTTAGGGTGAATTTGGACCCTCCTTCCCCCATAAAATTAAATCCGTCTCAAAAAAAGATTCTCAAATTTTAACTGTGTACCCGTCAACAATATATATATTTATATATATATATATATATATTATATATTATATATATGTATATATATATATATATATATTATGTATTATCGCATAATTTAATCAAGTTCTGTTGTTGTAGTTGCGCCTTCTATAAAGGTACCCAACCAGCTTCTTGGGTCGCCTCCTGGAAAAGATGTGACGATGGGCTGCCACGTGGAAGCCTACCCAAATACCATCAACTACTGGCTCAAGAACAGAGGGCAGATGCTTCTCACAAAGTAATATATTACAATATATTTTTATTATTATTATACAATTATATTCATTACTTATAATAATTATAAAGTGTATTTTTCATTTATCAGTTGTTTTAAGTGGTTTTGAATTTTATTATTTTAAAAACTATGTTTGAACGACAATCCGAAAGTGAAAAAAAATGTAATAGATTAATTCAACTCAGAATTAATATTAGATTTTTATGAAAAAAAAAAATTTAGGGAAAAACTCCGGTTTTCGGCACCATTAAAGAAACTTTAAGTCGTGTTTTTTTTTTTTCATAGGAATTTTCCATACAGCGAGTATAACATTATTTAGTTGTGTTCCTATTCTTCACTATTTCCATTTTAAATATATCTATTTATTGAATACAAATATTGCTTGACATTGATGATTTCCTCGGGGTTTGTTCGATGTTAGTAATTTTTATATAGATGGACATCATTGTATGGATTTAGAAATTTCGCTCTCAGATTTTTGTAAGCAAAGCATTATATAATTATGTGTTGGAGTGTTTCTTTTTGGTTACATTTATATGAAATTTTAACTCCAGTGTGCTTTAGGTGTACTTTACAAAGCCATGTTTTTTTTTTAAGTAAAAAAAAAAATGATAATTATATCTTTTGGTAACAAACCTCAAAGATCTTGAAAGGTATTCAAGTACTGACTGAGTCAGTCGACTAATTTCCTTCGATACTTTTTATATTTATCAAATCGTATTTTCTTTATTATTTATGACCAGGTTATAGCGACTCTGCTCATCCTTTTGCTGGTCCTTAATACCATTAATGCAGCTGAGTGAGTGGCGCTGGGATCTCCTGGAGTCATGTTTTTCTTTCCACGAGTGGATGGAAAGACTTGGCTGGGAGTTCTCCTGAATGAATGAATTTTGTAATATTGTATAAAAACTTCGTGTGTTTTTAAGTTCTTATTTTGATTAGTTCAGTTTCTTTTTTTCTTTTAGTATTATGATTTTGCGGTTTAATGTGCTTAAATGCGACAAAGTGTAATATTACTCAATACAGAAATGTTTTAAATTATAAATAAATGTTTTTATATAGTTTTTAGTTCCATATAAATCAAAAACATTGTACAATATTTATTTAAAAATGGGAACCTAATAATGGAAATATACGATATGTCAGATAAATGTTTTTATAATGAATATTTATTAATGAAAGAATATTTCATTGAAGTATTTTTTTTCTCTACATTTATATAGTATTTGAATATATATAAATATATTTTTGAATATTTAGAGAAAATAATAATAATACTTGTTTTCTAAATTTTAAAATAATTCATGTAAAAAATGAAGTGACTCCAACTTCCTATCAAAATTATTTTCTTTTTCAATTTCTTTTTTATATACAGTTATTTATATGATTAAAATCTATATTTAATTTTTTTTTTTTTTTTTTTGTATCTTCAAGTAATTTGATTCTGTAGGAGGTGTAGAAATTTGTTCTTGAAAATTTGCTGAGTTTTAAATCCTCAAACTAGACGCAAATAGAATAGATCAAATATTTAGAAGTTCACGGTTTCTTCTCTGCTTCGAAATCAGGTCAGATTTGTATTTGCTCTGTTCGAGGTAAACGAAGCAGAACTGTAAAAAAAAAAATCAAAAAAATTACTTACTTTCCAAGTTTAAATATTTTATAAAAATTGTTTTTTCAATACATGGTGTGGTACTTAATTTATTATATAATTATAATTCTCCAAAATTTTGTGAAAGATAAAAGCTGCATAAAGCTAATTTAAGTATCGTTCAATATAAGTGAAGTAATAGGGATTGTCTAAAAAATGTCTAATAAAATTATTTAATGAAAACTATATAGGGCAAGTTTTTTAACTGAGCGTTGAGCTCATTAGGCCGTTCCTTAACTTATCGGTAGATCCATAAATGAAATTCAGCTCGTTCCTTTAGTCATCAATTGATCACGGATTGCTCAGTGGTTCCATCGACTTCTGGGATCGATGGGTCCGCTGGATGTTACCTCGCAGTTGTTATTTTTCAATTTACTTTACATATTTATATTCAGTGTCAAAATGAAGGTAAAACAAATGTAAGATAATAAACCGAAAATTCCACCTCAGTAACAGGATCTGCGGAGAAAGGAAATCTTTCCCGAGAGTTGATAAATTGAAATACTTCTTCGATAACCTCCATGAATAAACAACGGTCGGAAATAGATCAACCTGTATCAAAGCGAAAAACAGAACCACTTCCAAAGATATTTAAATCTCGAAATATCTCAAATTAGGGATTTGCAATGCTTTGACAAAGTCATTTCTGATATATGGCTTTGAGGTTTGGATCAGAGTACTACCACATGGAGAAGAAAGACCAATAAACAACTGCTTACAGAAACCGGTCAATCAATATCCCATGATACGAAAGCATACAGGTTAAGAGGAGCGTAGCCAGTAGCAATCCATCTAGTAGGTCCTCCATAACAATGAGTGCCTCAATAGAAGGCAAAAGACTACGTGGAAGGCCAAAAAGCAGATGCAGAGATAGAATTAACAAAAACGTAATAGAATTGCGTGCAGATAACTGGAAAGAAATAGCCCAAGACAGGTAGAGATGGGACATACTTGTTGTGGCAGAAAAAAAATATACATGCTCTGTAATGCCAACAGAAAACCAAAAATTGTATACTTATATATTGTGATTTATTTATGTTCAAATAAAGGAGGATTAGAAAAAAAATCTGGTGCGCGCATCACGCGATTTTCACTTAGCAGAAATAAGTATTTTCAGACAAAGGGGGAAGTGAAAGTAAAAATTACTGACGCTATATTTATTTACAATTCATTGTGGGTATTTTTATTTGTTTAAATTCTATTATATATACAAATTTTAATTGTTATATCACTGCATTCTTTACAGTTAAATATTAAATAATACCAACAATAGCATTTATAAAAACCGTATATGTATATTTATATAATATTGTCGCAGTCCGTATTATATTAAGCTCATGTTACTTGTGGATGAGTTTTCTAATCTTACGGGCGAGTTTGGGTGCGCTCGTATTACTTTGATTCCTCAATTACAACTATTCTCCGTTACAATCTCTTATTTCTCCTCTAGTTAATTATCAAATTCTTTCATATTTTATATTATACTATCTTTTATGTTATAAATTAATGTGAAATGGTCAATTGTTTCAAATTAAAAAAATTAAAGGTACTTTAGGGGAAGCTAATATTGAAAATTAGCCATTTAAGCCCTGTTAGAGCACATCAATCAGAATAAAAACTGCATTTCATTCAAAATTGCTTAATTTTACACTGACATAATAAGTTTAATGAAAATCGTTAGAGCCGTTTTTTGAGAAAATCGTAAAATTTTGTTAAATCGATTATATAAAGTACCACTTCCGATTTGCCGATTTTGACGAAAATTATTGCTGTTAAATAGAAAGCTTATATAAACCTTAAATATGCAATTTCACTTTCGTTCGACTTTCCGTTTTTGAGCTAGACTGGTAACACAAACACAGACCATTTTGCGGGACTTGGTAATTTGGACTCAGGGGACCTCAAAACGTGTATGTCCGTTGACAACAGAGATTCGAAACTTTTCACGAACGTAATGCTTTCATTTACTATATATTGCATATATAGGTAAGTGAAAGTAAAAAACAGGTTGTATTTAATATATCATACTTTCGACCGGAGGAATGTTCGACTAGAAGTACATACAAATAGTGTCAGTTCTTCATTCCAATTTTAACTTAATAAAATTTCCCATAGCCACATCAAGCATTAATTTAGATTGTGAAGAACAGATAAATGTACAGACTTATCTCCATTCCATTTCATCTGTCACCATCATCTTAATACATTTTGGTTGTGCAAGTGGTTGGTTACACCATATTTGTTTGGGAAGCCATAACGTACATAATGTTGATTCGAAGAGAGCTTATGGTTTAGGAGGTTCGATGTTCCCAACTTGGCTAACTGTTCTAACCGTTAATTAGTTAGTTAATGAGTTTGTTCTATCTGGGCAACTTCTTGTCCTTCGCTCCCGCGTATGTAAATTCCATTAGGCTCTTTTGACTCGATATAATCCGCTGCGGAATGTTGAGCTACAACTACGAATGTGTCGGGGAGCAGTCAAATTACTTCTACCTCAAATTACAGATCTAAATTCTAAGCAGTTCCAATTTGATCATGTGACAGATAAACTTTAGCTGACTACTGATTCATATACGTATATATAATATATACTCAGGCACTTGATTACCACTTATAACGTAACAGTATTGCGTTGTTATTATTCATACTCTAGGTCCGTATTCAAATACGGACTTAAATTTCCTATGAATTCATTTTTACTAATTAATATTGCATTTTTTCACAATTACGGACATAAGTATTAGTAAAACAGTGGGTTCATTCACACTTTATATACAATAAATACAAATGAATTTAATAAAACAGCAAAATAATATTACTAAGAATATATAAACCAAAAGTAACTTAAAAATCGAAATAACAACTCAAATACAGGTATACTTATATGCAATATTTACAAACATTTATTCAGGAAAACTTCAAGTTGAGCGTTTTCTTTCCTCACATGGAAGGAAAAGTAGAAATCTAGGAGATCCCAGCGCCTCTCGACCGCGTCCCTGGTATTAATGACCAATGGCGGCTGAGCTGAGTCGCTATAACACAGACTTACATGGCGCAAATGGAAAATATGAAAATATGTACATGGTTTCGCCGAATTCCAATATGTGCATACTAAAGCTCTCGGGGCCAATATCGCTTCAACCTTCGAGGATGATCGTACAAGAGACTGGAGATAGATAGGGATTTTTCAAGGGTATTTGGATGATATGTTAGCCTCTGGAGAAATTTGGAGACTTGTTCTTGAATAAACACTAGAGTAAATTGGATATTAAGGTCTCAGTGTCGGGTTTTGTTGGCTAAATTAAGTTTCCTATATCTTAATATTATATGTCTTTTTTTACTCTTGATTTATTTTTAATCAATATTTCTATTCCTTTTCTTCTTTTTTTATGTATAGTTATTTTAATATTTTTTAATAGAAGTAATTTTCATTTTTCATTATCGGTACTATTTTTATTCTTATTAGGATGGTTGGCTAACCTTTTAGAGGAACGTTGTACTATTTTTTAGTAAAAACTTTTTTCTTTACCATGGTACGTTTGTTATAAATACTTAAAATAATCTAATGTCTTTTTGTTCTTTTTATTAATTCAATTCTATAGGTGTTTTGGTCAGAAATGATCTTTCTTTTACTGTGCAAGGCTGCTTTTTGTTTTGTTTTTTATCAACTTAGTTCAAAAATTAAGTTTGTTTTCTATTATATTATATATATGAGTCTTTCAGTTGACAGAATGACTAACTCTAATTTCAATTTTTTTGAGTAAAGTCGTTTTAGTGATATTTCTAGTTGGAAATTTTACAATATCTGTACCTACATTGAGTAAGTTGATTGCAGTGTTCAAATTTAGAACTGTGAATAAATGTATGAATTTTGCCACTTGAAATATTATTAAAATTAATAATAAAAATGTTGAAATTTGAATTAGTCATTCTGTCTACTGAAAGGCTCATATAATACGATATGTTAATATTAATATATATTAATACTTGTTTTATAAGTGTTATTTTATTTTATTTTTTCGTGCTGAGATATGATTAGTAACTTAATATTTTTTGTTTGTCCAAAAATTAAAAAAAAGCTCCTTGAAAACGCTGTGTGATGGGCACTATTTCGATATTTTTTACTTTTTTTTATTCATTAATTTAACACACATGAATTTATATGAACCTTTAGAAATAACTATATATAAAATCTTTTTATTATTTATTTGTTTGTGTCTTTTTTTTTCAGTGGAAAACACGTGGTAGAAGAAATAAGGAATCTTTATAAAGTTCAACTGAAACTCACCATTAAGAACTTCAACTCGACAGACATAGGAACTTACACCTGTGTTTCAACTAATTCCCTTGGTAAAGCGGAAGGTTCAGTTAGACTGTACGGTAAGCATTTTAAACTTTATTATATTGAAATATATATATATATATATATATATATATATATATATATATATATATAATATTACTTTGTATTATATTTATGTATTGGATCATCATTATTGTTTCATTATTATTAATTTAATATATGAATATAACAGAATTAAAAATAATAAAAACTCTGCAAATAATTTCACAATGGTTTATTATTTTCAAACAATTATACATCTAAAGTAACATTACCTTCCAAGTTACAAATAAAAATAAATAAAAGATGATTCCAATTATTGGGACTAGACTTTTTTTTTAATCATTGGTAATATGCTAAAAAAATTAGCATTATTTCAGTAATACATTCAAAATTCAAAAACAAAAACGAAGGATATAACATTTGCAGTAGAACATATTTTAAAAAATGGAGACCATATCTTTGCTCGTAATTGTCCGATTTTTTAGTTTTTTAGGAAATTCCGTAAACTTTTAAAAAACCATATACAATATTCACAAAAATGATCAAAATGGTTCATTATTGAAAATAATAAACCAAAAATGTTTTAAAATCGCGATACCTCTACCAATAGTGCTTTGATTTCGATGAAACTTCCTTCATTTTTTAGGAAATTTAAATACCTTTGAATCATCTTATTACAATATCAGCAAGAAAGTGTATACTTTTTGAGTTATTCTGAATTTAATTTTAGCATCCTTCGTAACTTTTTTTCCAGCTTCTTTTCGTTGAAGTATGTTATATAGATAAATTTTAAGGGCGTCGAAAAAATGACTTTAGCGAAGTTTCATTGAAATCCGTACATTAATTTAGGCGCTACAGCCTATAGCAACGCCGGTTTTTCGGCCGCCATGCCGGACGGCGTACGGACAAAAAAATATTTATTCGTTTTTCGAATTCTCATTCTTCTTTGCATTCCGAAAAGTAAAACCTCAAATTTTGAGGGGGTCAATATTTTGAATTTTTATTTGATTACAATGGTTCATTATTCAAAATAATTAACCCAAATTATTATTTTGATGTTTTTAATTTTATATATTACAATATTGACTGGGTAATGAGTCAATATACATTAATGTGTTGGTACTAAATGTCATTTGTCATGTGTAAGTATTAAGATATGTAAGAAGAAAAAATAAATGTTTCTTATAATACTTTGGAAAAAAAGATATAACATAGATCTATAAAATTTATCTGATACAGGTATGATATCGTTTGTTTCATTTCACATTCTAATAATACCTTAATATAATTTTTCGAAACCCGTTTTTAAGAAAAAAATATAAAAAATTTAAATCAGCAAATAAATTACTCAATTCTACTCAAAGGAATAGTTATCTCATGTTTCGGGGGAGGGGGAAGGAGGAATAATTACAGTTTAATGTAGAACTACAATTACATGAAAGTTAGAAAATATACTTTTTTTATTTATTTTTTTTTTTAGAACTAGTTTATTCATAAATATTACAATCTGCATCAAAGGATATTTATAATAGTGCTCAGAGATCACATTCACACTCTTATGTACAATAAAGTAAACAGCAAAATAATATATGTACAATAAGTAAGAATAAAATAACTTAAAGATAATTAAATAAAAAGAACAAATACATAGCTACATAAACTGAAGTTAAAAGTTAAAAATTGCATTAGAAAAGTGTGAGAAAAAAAATTATAAATAAAAATTAAATATTACAAGAAGTAATGTTAACAAATAAAATTCCCAAACTAACCACTTCCTCGAATCCTTGAATCCCCCTAGGAGTCTGAAAAGAAGGTGGCCTCGTGATCTTCTTAACTAGAATTAAATAGGGAGTGCTAACACTGGGCTGTATCTCTTCAAGTCTGTTCGTGTCATTATTTCTAATGTTTGCACTTTTACTGATTGTATTTTTTTTTTTATATACAGTTGTAAATTTCATTAACAAAATAAATAACAAAAAATATTGAAGGAAACTAGGCGACTATTCTACATATTATGGGTCATGAATAGTCAGAACGCAGTCATTATACAAATTTTTTTTTATTTATTTGTGCCAACGTTTGAACCCAATTTTAAAATACAATCAGAAATATAATATTATACAACCGATAATGGTAAATAATAAACTATATTGATTGATGGGGTTCACGAATATTAACTATTATTACAATACACAATATTAAGAATGAAATATGTAAAAAGTTATACAAACCAAATATAATATATATAAACTATTTATAAAAACTAGTAGGCCCGTGCGAAAAATTCGCACAGCATATTGTTATCAAATGCCAAATTAATAAGAAAATGCAACTTATCAAAAGATTAAGATATCAAATGTTACTTTATCGATAAATATAATCCACAAAGCAAACAAAAATTAATTTAAATCTTCATTTTTGTTTGGAACCAACATGTATACAAATTTCAGTAAGCTGTATATTTGCTAAAAATTGTCCGATTGCGATGATTTTTTTTTCCTTTTGTAGGGAATTTAGTAATGTTTTATATAATTATGGGCATAACCATGGGAAAAGTGTGTAATTTTTTAGTAATTTGCAAATATAGTTACTTTTCTTTTATAACTTGTTTACCTGAATTTTCGGGGTGATTGAACTATTTTGTTGACCTTCGAAATTGGTAGCTCAATTCTGGGATTTGGTGAATAAGTAACGATGATATGGCTTGCCGATCAAAAACACCATCGATAAATAATATAAACTGCTATTGTCTCGATCATAGAGACCTCAAGTCGACGAAATGAGACATGTATTCAATGACAGTACTACAATTAATGTAAGGTTGTGTGGATGCGAACCCTATGCCTTGCGTTATCTCGAAAATAGTACGTTTTTCGACTTAAAAATGCAGGATCCTTGCTGTACGCATCAAAATCTTTAAGATCCAATTTGTCCCGTATCGATCTACAGACCTACCACCGTTCCAGTATCGAAGCCTAGCAAAATGTTTGTATCGACTTTATTTATTTTAGAAAGAAAAACAAAAGTGGAGAATACGATTCGCTAACCCCCCGTGAAATTCTGAATCCAACGGTACCCCATTCGTGGTATTTGAGCATGACAGGAGCTTATATTTGGTACAAAACCGATTTCGAGCCTTACTGTAATAATATATGTACGGATTTGTAATATTTTCTCTTACTAACCGTGGTTCGAGCACTGAAAGCTTTCATGTACTGACACAAATAAATACAAAAAAATGTTTATAATGACTCCTGACTATTCATCACCCAACAAAAAATATATATCATTTAATACCTTTTATCCACTATCCCTTTAATTTATTTGTCAATATGTTTTGAGGTATATTCTGGTCACTTCGTTTTGAAGAATTCGGTCTCGCTAACGGGAGTTAACTTTTGTCTCAAAGAAATATTTTTTGATCCGTATCGCTATCGGTATTACAAGAATCTGTTCCTCATAAAAGTTGCGGAGCTATAAGTTAAAGAGTAAATTATAACTTAAACTTTCTAGACCAGTTGGTAAAGCTGGAGGGGGGCGGGAACCCCCTCCAACCCCCTCGTTAATCTCATTAACCGATCCTTGGCCTAATCAGATTATACTGCTCATCACCTTCCTTACCATACCGTCTTTTCCTCCTCACTTCCTAACTTCCAGCTCTTTCAGGAATAAGTTAGCATATTTTATTTTCTTGGGAATATAAGCCTGTCTTGACCCATTTTATGTTAAAGTACATAAGCTTTAAAAATTATAATGAGATATATTATCTTTGAATTCAGAATAAATTTGGTAATTTGTATAAGATTTATGTTAGCATTACATATAGAAAAATCTAATGCGGTGCGCGTATCACACAATTTTTCGTAATTTTTTTTTATTTGTTCTTTTTTGGCTTTAAAACTTGTAAAAGCAAGTCCTATATATAAAATATATAAAATATTTTAATTGCCATAATAAGATGAAATTACACTGGATATATATTAATTATTTATTGATAGATGATCATTGAATGTAATTTGGATATTAGATATTATATTATTAGATATTATGGAAACTAGAAAGACTAACTGAGGTGAATTAGAATTACAATTAAATGAGAATAAGAGGCGACTTTTATTATATGACTGCTTTTATGTGATTCAAAAACTTTATCAAGTCACGGGCGTTATCTTTGTTCATCGACCGAAGAAAGTAAGCTCCATCATCCGTAGTTTGCGATCCTAAACTAATTCTTCTTCGCTTCTCGAACCTTTTGCACTTGAAGGCAATGTGTCTTGGATCCTCCGAGCATTGGCATGTTGGGCATTGACTGCTCTTAGCTAAACCCACTAGATGTAGATATTTATTAGTTCTACCTTTATTTATCCTAAGCCTGGTCAGCTTTACTAAGCTGGAGCGGTCGAGATGAGATATAAGAGTCGCAAACCATGAAACCAGTGCTATCTTCTGTTGAACTGCATGATGGTCCTTACCCTTCGAGGCACATTCCCAGTCGTAGAAATGCTGCCAGTCTTTCATTATTTCTCCCCTCACTATTCTTATCAAATCCAGTAACCTTAGCATTCATTCGATATAGTTGATTTTGATTTGCCGTTTTGTCTGCCATTTCATTTCCTGATAATCCTACGTGTCCCGGCACCCACTGGAAAAATTAATTGTTACTGGCGTTGTATATTAGTGATATAATTTTTAAGGGAAATGTGTGTCAGTGCTTTATTTTGATAGATTAATTTTAGGTGTTTACATGCAGTTGCTGAGTCTGTCAGAATAACTCTTTTTTGGTTGATGCATGTGTTTTCGCTGTAACTTTTTCGTAATATACATTCAAACCTAGTTCAAAAATCTTACATTATTTATAGTCCGTGATACAGACCCCTTTTTATCGAATTATTAACATCTGTCTAAAACTTCATATATAGCTTCATCTCATCGTAACCTAAAAATATTTTATTTACGAAAATTCTCGTAATTGGGGCATTTTCAATCTAGAGGTCGGAAAACTTTGTCTACGTAATTCGGTATTAAAAACTCATGAATACCGATTTGCTTTCCATTTAAATGTTAAGATAATATGATCACAAAATCAAAAGAAAAAAAATAAGTGGCCTACAAAAATATTGGACCGTTTAGTCTGTATAACCTGGTTAATGATGTGTAATTAAATTGACAAAGTTATTGTTGCTCTTCAGATCGAAAACAATATTACAATATACTTGCAACTTGCGTCATGTAACATGCCATATGGTCACGCCTGCAAAATAACATTTACGTGTTGTATTTTAGTTAATACAATTGTCAATTTCAATAAATTAAAAAAAAAAAAAATTTTTTGCTGGGTCTCAGATATATTTACCATACTCCCACATTGCCTCACGTTCATTTATTATCACGGCAAAAAAACTTGCATCGTGTAAACAAAGCTCTATTTCCAAAGTTCCATCGAAAAACGATTAATTTTTCAAGAGGGCGAAAAATCTTCGTTAATAAGAGATTATACTTGGACTTTTTTTTTAATCATTTGCACGGGGTAAATTAATTGTATTTCGAAAGCTTTTTTTTTTTTACTTTAATCATACTTATATGTCAGATGCTTCTAACTTGGCAGACGCCCCAAATTATCTTAACTAACAAACTTACAAACTACCACTAGCGGATCCAGGATTTAATATGTTGGGGAGGATCAGCCCGAAAGTTTTTTTTTTTTAATATATAGTATGATGATTACTGTGGAAAAAGAAAGATAGATACTAACTACCTATAGGAAATGGTATATAACTGATTATTGGAATCCTATTAAATGCAATTACACGGACAGTAATACTTTAATAGATATTTTTAAAATATTTTTTTCTATAAAACATGGTTACCTTTTACCATTTTGGGGAGGCTTTATCCCGAAAGCCTGCCTCCTCCCAGTAGATCTGCCTGTGCTAACTACAAGTAAATTATAAAATTTTATGTACTTATGGGATAGTACTATGGGGCACTGTGAAAAAGTCTAATAATCACAACTTCGAACTTTTCATTCAAAAGTTTTGCGAAAAATTGCAGACGCATTTTTCTATGTGACGATTTTTTTTTTTTTTATGATATTTACAACTGTAGAGTAGATGTATAAAAAAAATACATCTAGTAAATTCGCACATGGATATAATAACATGAAACACATGTTGAGAAACTACCCATTGGTAGCATTCTAATAATATGTCTATATTACGAGATCACGTGGCCATCTTCTTTTCAGACGCCTCGGAGGGTTATCAGGAATTGAATAGGAAGCAAGGTTAGAAACAAAAGGATTGAGATGGTTATGAAGTTTATTATGGAAGGATAGATATCTGGATTGCGCCAAATCTGATACATAAGGAACATTAAGGTCATTGTGGATGATTTTATTTGTAACAAAGTAAGGAGCATTGAGGATTTTACGAAGGATTTTGTATTGTAAGGATTGGATACGAGAGGAATTTTAAGGTTTGGTTGAGCCCCATAGCTCAAGTCCGTAAGTCCAAGTAGGTGTTGGAATAAGCGGAAACGTCGAGCTGTTTCTTGTCGTTTCAGTCTGGTGTGAGGATTCCAAGTTAGACGTTTGTCCAGATGGAGTCCTAGGTAACGGATTTGTTCAACAGGAATAAGTGAGGTATTGTTAAGGGATACTGAAGGACAGGAAGTCATTGAAATGATTTATTAAACAAGAATTTGGACATCAGATATTGCAACACAATGCTATAAAACTTCCACCAAAGACTAACTTACAACATGAATCCATTAGTTCAAAAACTTAATTCCACTAGGAACCCGTACATCCCACCCAGACAACTTTTACCCTTACCCTGAAGTTTTCAGATTTGCTTATTGAAAAAAAACACTTTGCAGATAACAAATTCTAATCATGACAGATTAAATATTTATGATAACAATAAAAATATTTGTTGATCTTATATAGCTAAGCCCATAAATTAATGCGGATATTTAATGAAACAAAAGATGTTGATTATGTTGAAATGTACAAGAGGCATTGGACAATCGAATGGAGGGCCGGAGTGGCATGATATTGGCAGGGATCCAGGTGGCATTGACTCGTGTTGATTAGTTTGCACTGGGGTAACTTCTGTAAGAGGGCCGGTCGCCCTTCAAAGGACACAGAGGAAGGAGTTACTAGAAATGTCCCTTTGAGCAGAACCGCAATGATCTCCTCAGTCTATAAAGGTGCCTCTATTCAAATATAAACCCCAAGTTAAACTATTGGAAAATCATTATTTTGCTCTATTATAAGATCATTATTGCTGTCGAATTAATCATATTATTATTAAAGGGTGTTTATGCACGAAGGAAGGGTTGACGATTGTATTATCAAACTATAGAAAAAAATATTAATTATATTTAATATTTAATAGTTGATCATTGCATTATAAAGGTCCGGGGTGTCGGTCATAGATAGGCTAAATAATGGCAAAACTATTTTATTAAAAGCCAACGTTTCGACCCGACTTTGCAGTTCTTCTTCAGGGCTAGAACGGACAAGATACAAAAAGATAAGGAATTGTGAAAGTTACATAATATTTAGACAAAAAATTATAAACAATGTGAATAAGCTTATTAAAATTATAAACAGTAAACTTTAGTTTAGGATCTTGTTACTTAGCTTACTCTGTTTATATATTAATGTACTTATTAAAATGAGGAATGAGAAATCTAACTAAGCCTGAATGAAAAATTAGAAGAGTTAAATGCAAAAGTATATTGGTTATACCAATTCATTACATATGGTAACTAAAATTGTCAAGTATTAGTAACTATTTTGTCTCAATTTTTATTCAAAAAATCAATTTTTTTCAGCAGTCTTGGTCTTGGTCTTGCAACAGTTGGGCAGTCTTGGTCTTGGTCTTACAAAGTGCAAGACGAAGACCGATTTTAGGCAACACTAACTAGCCTAAGGCCATAACTAGTAACGATACCTAACTTTTTTATCACTACCTAAATATTCCTATTATTTAAATTTTCATTTATATTCAGGGATAATATAGAATATAAAGAAACGTATCCTTGAATTTTATTATTCATTCACCTTTCATGTGGGCACCTCCATTTTCATGTGATTTTCTTTTAAATTCTCAACGATAATAATATAAGGCTTAGAGAACCCGAAGGTTCGATGCCGACACGATCGCTTATTTCACGTTATCTCCCTCCACCGTTCACCGTTCAAACCCAGTCCCTTCAGATCGGCCTTAACGCAATCTTCCCACCCAGGGGTGCCCAGAAGGGGGTTTCATGGCGCAAGTTGCATGAATCAAAATTTTTGAGGGGGGCATATTTCGACGAGTTTTCGAATTTTTGAGAGGGTTAAATTTCGACGGGATTATGATTTTTCGGACTAACCGGCAAGAAAACATGGACATACCGCAGCAACTGTAATGATCTACGATTTTTCTAATTGTACCTTACCTATGTTTTTATGAAAAGTTTAGCAATAAAATTTCTTCGGAGGAGGGGGAAGGTAGGTTCTTGTGCCATCGACCTTGAGAGGGATGGGTACCTCTGTTCCCACCTTCGCTTCGGTCTAAGTTCAGCGATAAAGTTGGAAATATGTATTTAATAAGTACAAGTATAAATTGTATATTTTAATGAAATTTTTACATATCTAATTGGACTGTGAAAACATTGTGTTAGAAATCAATTTTTCAGTTTTTTAATATTATTCATTTTAGCTGGAAAATTTATAGAAACATACTTATGTTATGAAAAACGTTCTCTGTTCTTTTAGCAATACCTATATTGAGATTTAAAAGTAACTGAAGTAATTGAACAGTAATTTTTTTTTTTATCCATCTCCCCCCCCCTCCCCTCTCCAATCAAAATGGAAAGTCTACACCAAGAATTAGGGGTTAGCTTTGTTTTGATGGAAAGCAATACTCTTCCGATTCTTTCAGTTCTGAGCGTTTTTGTTTTCGAATTAACTGATTCAATTTCGTTAATTGTGAACAGTACAGTGTTGACTCAATTATAACTCAAACAATTGTTTGATTGTTTGATACTCCACGCGACCAGACCACTGAGTGTCATTGATGTCAAATTTCCTGCTCGAAATTATTCATGTGTATTCGATTTAGACATCATCCCCATAAACGCGCTTACCTTATTTAAAATGTTGGACGATAACGAACGATATTTCCTAACATATTCACATGCAATAGCAAACATAATAATTATCTAATTTTAACATAAGTTTACAGAAATGGTTGTTGGCATATTACAAATAGTATAAATAATCCAGATTGGGGGTTAATAAGGTACTGAAAGTCAGATAAGGTACTGACACAAATATAAACAGGAAAACTGAAAGATTTGCCAGCCCAATATTTTAATCAGGTCAAATTTTCAGATCTAAGATTTTAGAACCTTTATTCCAAAAAGGCCATTTTCTACCATTGGTGTTTTGTTTTTTTACTTTTACCCCATATCTGCCATTTCTTGCATTAGGAAGGTATAGGCTGGAGTGGATTATTCTACAGATAACCAGTCTAAACTAAAGCAGATTTGGAAGGTCCAGATGTATTCCATCCCCAATGGATTTAAACCAACGCACTAACTGATTCAGGATTTAATTTTGGGGAAGAGGACTTCAGCTGAAAGATTTTTTTTTTGTATGTATATATTAGGATAATTACTTCAGAAGATAGAAAGAAACTAACTACTTATGTGAAATGGTGTTCAAGTGATTCTTTAAGTACTATTAAATGCAACTAGAGGAACAATAATACTTTTAGAGGTAATTCTTTTAATAAAACATGGTTATATTTTACCATTTTGGGGGGGCTTCAGCCCGAATGCTTTCTTTACCTCCATCTTTTCTCGGTTTTTTCATTCCTTATTTTACCTATTCTGGATATTCTTGCCGTTGTAGTACTACTAATAAAACATTAATTTAAAATAATGAGGAAAGGGGCTGGCGGGCTGAAACTCCTCTTATCCCTCCCCCAAAAAGAAGATTTTTTTTTTTTTTATATTTGTCCAAATTTGTTACTCTGAGTGACTTAGGCTAAAAACAATTAGAATATGTTAAATTATAATGCATAAACAACTACTATATATAACCATGTCATATGAAAACCAATTATCTTTAAAAGTATTATTGTTCGTGTGATTACATATTTAATAATATTAATTTAATCACTTAAACACCATTTCGTATAGGTTATTAGTTTTTTCAGCTCCCACAAAATTAAATCCTGAATGCGGTTCTAGTTTAGAACAAAAATGACTGGCGACTGATTTTATAGAAGGCCTTTATGTGGGGTCAATGATAATAATGATTCCACTTACATTTTACGAATTTTAATTCATTAACACAAACAATGGAATGAAGTTGACAGACTAACAAACATAAAAAAAAAAAAATTCTCCCATAACATAAATTTCCAAACACCACTTGACTCTAATGTTCTACCTAATAAATATATAGGACCACCTGTCTCAGACACAATGGGAATTATTTAACTAAGACAATAGGAAGTGATATAACTCAACACCCCCATCATGGCATCCAGCCAAAGCAGCCTCTTGAATTTATGGGGAAGATATCAAGAATTCTTTTACTTATCGTTTCAAGACTAACTCTGAAGCAAATAGGTTGAGATTGAGATCTTTAAATGAAAATGATTCGGTGAATTTCCATTAGTTATTATAAATTTACTGTATTTTTAAGAATGATCCTCTTAGTGCATTGTAGAAATTTAAATAGGATAATTCTTTTAAACATTTCATACTTCTGACCAAAATGTAGAAGTTTATAAAAATCAAAGAATTTAGTTATTTAATTTTCAAGAGATTTTTATTTATTCTAAATTATTAATACATTTTAAAAAATATATAAAATGCTAAAAAAATTAATTCCCTTTAAATTTGTCTTCCTTTAAATACTAAAATTATGCTGTCTATTTATTTATATTTTTGATTTTTAGAAATTAAGATACCGACTACAACCACAACAACAACAACTACAACCACTACTACAACTGAGATGCCAACTACAACAGGTATTTTTTTTATTTTTTAATATTTATTGTTTTATTTAAAATTAAATTTAAATATTAAAAAATAAGAAATAATAATTACAAAACAGTAATATGGTATTAAGGCAATATTTTCTTTCCATATAATTTATATTGCTTTATTCTCTGGGCATGGTTTAAGTCTGGCTATGATATAGACTTAAGTTTCTTTTTTATAATCTGCTTTCAGTAAAAACACCATTAGCTGACATTGTACCAATACTTGATATCCTCCTCGAAAAAGGGAAATAATAAGATTTCAGGATGTCTTAGATCTCTATTGAAATTTTGTAGCTTCTATATATACTTGTCTTATATTTGTCTGATTTGATGGAAACTGTAACCAAAATAATGAGTGGCAAGTTAGCTTATAATATGGTAATAAAATGGCAAATAATGGACACTTAGTGTCCCAACATTTATCACCATTTATCATTTATTTTTCTTAGACTGTTTTTAAATCATGTTTTATCAGTTATCAACTTATGTTCTTAAAGGAATTGGAAATTAAATAGATGTCAGTTACTGGAGCCTTGAATTATGCCTTTTGCTTGCAGTTGACAGGCCTGTACTAACAAAATTTAAAGAGATATTTTTAATATAATGGGTCTTAAAAATGGAACTATTCATTACTCCCCCGTTAAAAGAAAAAAATTGCTAATGATTTGGATTAAATACAAAGCATAAATAATTTTTCCTATTCTTAAAAATAAGTTCTCGACAGTAGACACCATTTTAGAAATTAGAATTTCAATTTTAGAAATGGTGATTCCATGGTGGATACACTGTGTTAGTTCAGTCTGGAAAAACGTGTGTTGTGTAGGCATGTACTGCACTACTACCTTGCGGCAGTTTGAAACCCTAGTTCACTACACTCAGTTGCAGTTGCTGTGTGCAGTTAGTTTTTATTTATTTCCATTGTTTTTTTTCAAAATTCTTGTTTTCATGAATCTTTTGCTTGTGCTTCAAGAGTAAGGTAGTAGCGCATTAGGCCCTGTGATCTCCTAATCTCCTGATCTCCTAATGTAGTCATATCATTAGAGTGCTACCATTGGGTAGTTCATGTCATTATAACTTTATGTCCAAATTTACTAGATGTATTTATGCAATGCAGTTGTAAATGTCATTAAGAAAAAAATAAATAAATAAAGAATATAAAATTTCAATACTGTATGTTACATAATTACATCTCTGCCAGCTATAGGAATATGCCAAATCAAAGTGCTACAAAAATATTCTCTAAATTTTCAATTGTTTAAAATTTAGGTGGATGTTTCATGGATTTTAAGTGTTTCTTGGCATGGGTGAGGAGCATTTATATAATATGAATCCAAAAAAAATACAATATCATACATATTTACACCAAACAGTTCAAAGAAATTTCCTTAAATATGTCAGCTATTGGTGCATTTACCCTATTGACTCTGATTAGGGAAACCATTCTCAAGCACACTTAAACTATGTAAAACAGGGAATTGGCCCTTTAATAGCAACCAATCAGTGCCGGTCTTGGAGGGACACCCATAAGGGTGCCACGCTATCTTCAGAGGCGCTTGCTGCTCGTTAGAAATAAAATAAAAATACTAAAACGTGTTAAAGTAATTGATGTTAGCTTATCAATGAATCAACTGTATTAAAGAAATGTTGAATAAAATAAACTTCAAATATTAAACCTTATTTAATTTTTATGTTGAGCTCACCATCACTATGACAGCAGCTGATTCGATAGTCACTATAAGGATAGTGGCAATATTAAAAGGTACTAAAGTTAAATTACCTGACTAGTCCATTTATGCGGAAAAGATGTCTACTAACAGCCAAGATATGCATTTTTTAAATGTAGCAATAACTTTTAAATAAGAAATATGTTTTAATTATTTTTTCTTATACGATTAATTGTTATAGAGAAAATTATTCATGTAGATATTAGAAATTATAGGTCAAGTGAACGTAATTGTTAATTAATTTTAGAAAACAGTGGTTCTAAACATACCGAAGTCTTTAAAATTGCTTCAGTCCTTATATAGACTTATTGGGGCATCCTAACAAATTTGAAAATACTTAGGATTTTAATTTTTAATCTTTCTTGAGACTACATAGATGCTATTCCTTCTATATTATCTTTCAAATATATCTTCAAGGTTCTTATAATTTTTTTAATTACAGAAATCACTTGACAAAATATGGATTCTTTGAATATTTCAGAATTTTTCTTCAGAGATATCAGCATCAATTATTTAATAATATAAATTAATATCATAGTATTTTCATACTTTATTTCTAAAATCATATAAATTTATATACAGTGTAAAGCGTGCTTATGAGCAATTTCCAAGGTGTAGAATGCCCTTCGTTCGGGTTAGGGGTCAAATATATAACTAACCGTTATAACTGATCCCTAGGTTCAAAATAGAATGAAGTTGAGTACTCTGTATTTGAAATAAACTCACTTTTATTTCACTAAAACTTTAAACAGAGATTTTAGATCTTTTGACTTTTTAGACTTTTTATAACAACAATAATTATTCATATATGCATATTTCAACAATATGTGAAACTTTTAAATATTTATAACATAAATATCACTTTTGATTCCCTAACATCCTCTCACCTGTGTATCTATTTCACTAATCACTAATTTCACTTCTGTGTTTCTATTTCACCTATATCTGAAAAAAAAAAAATTGAAAATTGAATAGAATTAAATTGGACTTATGAAGCACCGCTTGAATCCAAAAAAAAATGTTTATATCTGTATAGGAATTATACATGCATTAGTATCATGAAAACATAATGCTAAGAAACCTTTTTTTTTGTTTTAAATAGTATAATTTTATAATTTATTTCTGTTTTTAGAAGAAATAACAACCACAGAAGTGTTGACAAGCACGACAACCAGAGGTAAAATTATACTTTATTTTATAATTGGTAAATGGTTGACTGTCATGGATAATGAAGAGAAGAATAGTTGGGGTGATCAGTCAAAAAAGAAGGCAAAAATAAATGATAATATTTATTTTTACATATGCCGACGTTTCGACCTGAAGTTCAGGCCTTCATCAGGACTAAGAAAATAACCAGATAACAAGGTATGAGAAACATAAGTAGTGATGGTAAAAAAAATAAAATAAATACTTTATATTTATTTTATTTTTTTTTTATAATTTTTTATTTATTTTATTTTATTTTATTTTTTTTTACCATCACTACTTATGTTTCTCATACCTTGTTATCTGGTTATTTTCTTAGCCCTGATGAAGGCCTGAACTTCAGGTCGAAACGTCGGCATATGTAAAAATAAATATTATCATTTATTTTTGCCTTCTTTTTTGACTGACCACCCCAACTATTCTTCTCTTCATACTTTATTTTACTTTATTAAATTAATATTAAGATGTAACAAGTACATTAATACTTCTTTTTTTTATTTAAAAATTCTAAAATATTTTAATATTACAGCTACTCTTCCAACACACTACCAAGTTGAGTTGAACGAAGTCGACACGAGTAGTGTGAAAAGTGGTCGTAACAGCAGAAGAAGACAGCATTTCCCTATGTCTTCAGCGTCAGACCAATACATTAATGAGTTTCTCTTCCTCTCTGTGTTGATATTCTATCTGTTAAGATGACATGTACAGGAGTGAAATGATTTATAAAAGTTATATTATGGCTCACTTCTAGAGCTGAGAAAAGACTAATAACTTCTTGATATATAAAATCGATGTTTTTTCTGATCGATCTTAGTGTTTATATGTTTTATTGTGCTGAATGTAGTCCTCATGGATAAAAAAAAATAATCATAAAAATTAAGAGGTGAACTGAATGGTTCCATCATTATAAATCCATATTAATGTGTCCTCGGTTTAAGTTATTATTAAAATAAATAAAAACAACAAGATATTTATATTACATACTGTATATTCCTGGTCGCTCAGTTATGTGTACATATTCATAAAATATTGTATAATTTGTTATTACTTAAATATTTCAGAGAATTTTATGATTTTATTTTACTACCATGTAAGTAATTGTATTACATTTCTATAAAATGTACTAGTCTACTATTACTACCTAGTGCTAATTTATTTTTGTTTAAACATTGTATATTAACATTATATTCAAAAATATCTGATTCATAATGCTGGAACAAACAATGTCAAATTTTTACAGCTTTATCAAAGAGAAATTTATTGGTAGCTGAATGTTTCAAACAGAAAAAAATATGTAATTATTCTGATAAACTTGTATGTTAAATGTTTTCATTACTAGAATTTAATCTCTCTTGTGTATAACTAAGTAAGAAGAATACTCAACAAACCTCAGTCCTCAAAATTTGATATTGTATGTTCTTGCATTAAGTAACAAATACCTTATTCAAAAGTGTTATAACTAATCCAATAAAAATAATTAATAAATCTATCGATAATTTTATTAATACAATTATTAATAAATAAATTTATCAAGAATTATTTCTTGAAAAATTCAACAGAAGGAAAATAAACATAAGATATTACAGTCATCTGAAATTTTTTTTATGTGGTATATAATTCGCCAATTTTGCAACCTCCAATTTTTCTTTTTAAGTATATATTTTTCCTAATAAATATTGGCCTAATGATAGTAAAAATAAATGTGTACAATTATGCAGTTTCTTTAAAAAAAAAAAATAACAATTAATGGATTGAAAGGAATTACACCATGAAGGATCATTATTTATCAGTTAATTTCAAACAATAAAATTAATCAAAAATAATATTTGTACCTACTGTTTTATTATCTTCCGTCTTACTGCAGTAAATTTTTGTTGAGTTGATAAAACATAAATAAAACTATTTATTATCCACTTGAAATTAAAATCAGACTGTAAATTATAATAGTAATAAATTATTGAAGGAAGTTAGTCAACAGTTTATCATGGATGATAAATATTCAGGACGCAGTCATTATAAAGTTTTTATTGGTGCCGATGTTTCAACCCAAACATATGGACCTTCATCAGGGCTGAAAACTTTTTAATACAATCAGAGATATAATATTATACAACAGATAATGGTTAATAATAAAAAAAAATAGTGATTGATGATAAATGAAATATGTTATACAAACTAAAAATAATGTATATGATCAATTTATAAAAAATGTAATATTTTCTGTTACTAATCGTGTTTCATGCACCTTTTGTTTACCTACCTTTTGCTATCTTAAAAGACATCTGGGAAATCCTCCTCCGACCGAAAGCCTTCAATGCTCAATACACGGTTAGTAAGAGAAAATATTACATTTTTTATAAATTGATTATAGATTATTTTTAGTTTATATAACATATTTCATTTGTCTATTTCATGTATCATCACTATATTTTTTATTATTAACCATTATCTGTCGTATAATATTATATCCTTGATTGTATTAAAAAAAATGTCAGCCCTGATGATGGCCCACATGTTCGGGTTGAAACGTCGGCACCAATAAAAACTTTATAATGACTGCGTCCTAAATATTTATCACCCATGATATAATAGTAATAATACAATTGTAAAATTGCACTATGCAAATATACTATAAAATATTTCAAGGACATGATTTGGAAGAATGTTTATCTACATGTACCAGTGGTTAACCATAAATTTGAACAAATCTTATGTTTAAATTTTAATTAGTAGTTGAATCCGTAGAACCATTCATCGCTTCTCGTATCATTAGAGGATCCTAAAATTTTTATGCTTCGTGAGAAATTAATTTATTTGCTAAAAAATATAAAAATACTATAAATATTTATTTAAATTTCAAAGGATATATCCATTATTGAATTGTTAATATTTGTAAACATAATTGTATTATTTTTGGATTAGGAATAAATACGGACACAAACAATTATATGTTTTTTTTTTGTTTTTTTTTTTGCAAAACTACTAAATCTTCTGTCCTGAAACTTAAAAATTATAATTTAAGTTTTCCTATTGTTCTTTATGTATGTGTAACATGGCTGCTTACATTAAGGGATGAGTATCAGGTTAAAATTAGAGCTGTAATTTTTTCTTCTTTTCAATTGGAGATTTTTCAACATTTGGCGTAACAGCTTTCAAGTGGATAGTAAATTAATGCAACTACTACATTGTAAGAAATCTTTTTTGAACTATCCTATATTTTAAATTTGATATTTTTCTCTTCAAAAACAAAAATCTGATTCCTAACATGGCAATTGAAATTTTTTATTATCAACGGATCCTGATAATCTTTTTATATTTATATATTTTTTAATATTTTGGAGTAACAGGAATAATTGTGTAAATATTTTAAGCTGTACATATATGTATTCATTTTAAGATATTATATCATTGTACATATCATAAGACTTAGCATATCTAATAATCGTAAATACCATTCATGTTTTTAATTTGTTACAAAGCATGATGTAATAAATATTTTGGTGCTTATAATAGATTTTAAAAGAACATATTTAAAAAAAGTTGTAAAATCTGTTAATTGTACAAAAACTTACAATAAAATATTTATTCTGATAACTTCATCATTCATGAGTAGGTATTGTTAAGTATATAATTTTGGCTTCCAAACTAATAATTAATGTTCAAATTTTATAAAACCATTATTCAAGTATTCATTAATGATGTTATCTAATCATCATTGGTAATTTTATTCTTTATATCTATATTTTTTTTTCCTTTCATCTACATATATAAGAAATATATAGCAAGAGGAAAAATTGTGAAATACCTGTTTTAAGGTTTCCTGAATCAAAAAACCATGGTATGCCTGTTAACTAATTTATAATAGTGATGAATTACTACTAAAATTTTGATCATCTAATATTTTCATAGTAAGTATCTATCTGTTTTGATTATAATTTTTAATTTTTAAATAAGTTAAAATAGAATAATTAATGAAGGTTTTTTTTTTTTTTATTGGAATACAATGCAACTTCAGTAACCCAAACTAATGGCTGCAGCAGGTTTGGAATGCATTGTTAAGGTTACCAAAAAGTTCCAATTGCAGAGAGTTTTCAGTGACAATAGTTAAAATTTTTTGTTTGCTTTCACTTAAGTATATATATGTATATATGTATATATATATATATGTAATATATAGTAAGAGTAAGTATTGCAATTGTGAAAGTTTTTGCATTTGAGTTTTAAATGGAAATGCACTTTTTTGAGGTCCCCTGAGTCAAAATAACTAAGTCCAACAAAATGGTCTGTGAGTGTGAGTGTGTGTGTGCATTCTCATGTGTGTGTATGTTAAAGCCTAGCTGAAAAAGGAAAAGTCGTACGAAACTGAAATTGCATATATATGGTTTTTTTATGCCTGAGATACTACAGCAACATTTTCATCATGATCATGATCATGGTGCAATATTTCATAAGAGATATAATACAATTTCCTGTTGCAGTAGGCAAAGTATTCGATATGGAGAAGTTAGTAACATGAACATTGATCGTCAGGTTTAAGATAGTCTCGTTAATAACAAACATTCAGGATCTGGTGGAGGAAATGCCTGGTAGTATTGTTTGTCATAATTAGCAGAACCATCTTCAATAACCAAGACTACATTGTAAAGAAAATTGCTTATTTCTGATAAATAATCCCAGGCAATTAAATTTTTTGATAATTTTTTTTTTTTTTAAATGATTATTAGTTAATTGATATCAAGAAATTATTGGAAATAACAAGAGTGTTGCAGATATATACTCTAACTACTAGGGTCTCCCAGGGCTTATCTTCATAACAAATTGCTATAGTATGAACTTCATGAAAATATCGATAGTGTACATTGCCATTCCGTTAAAAATTACTATATCTATCTAGCAGCAGATATAGTTGTATTGATTTAACTGTGTCCTATTGTGGATTCATAAACTCACTTAAACTGTAAAATGAATCATCTATTAAAATAAAACTGTTTTAATTTAAAGTATTTTGAGTAACTTAACACTCTTTTGTTATCAGAAAGGGCTTGAAACAACTTAATACCTTGCTGAGATTGTAATTATTCATATAGGTAAATATTCTATATTACATATACGTATATAATATATAATGTATTGCTTATAGGCATATATTATATATTGCATATAATCATATCTTATATATTGCATAAAGACCATATATTATATATAACATATAATCATATATTATATATTGCATACAGGCATATAGGATATATTCCAAACAATATCCCCATCCTCCCTAGCTCCCCATCTCATGATCCTATAATTTGGCTTCCCAATAATTTTCAAAAATCGGCACCTATGGTTGCAGTTCTTTCAACCCAAACATGTGGATCATCAGGGCTAAACATTTTTTTTTTTATAACATCAGAGATATAATACAGAAAATAGTTAGTAATGATAAATAGTGGTGGATGATAAATGAGATAACAATTTTAAGATATTAAAAAAAAGAAATAGAACTTAAATAAATAGTTAACCAGGACTAAATTGTTTATATATATATTTTTTTCAGATTGCATAATGAAATAAATGGAGATAATATAGCTTGCTCGCAAGAATATAACAGAAAAAATGTTCCCTTTCCACTTATTAATTGACCTGATGAACAATTCAACTATAATTGAAATGTTTGTTTTCATACCACCTTAAATATAAATTTTATAATTGAATTTTCAAAGTATTTGGAGAGGAATGTTAGTTTTGATTCAGTGTCATGTGAGTTCACCTTGGTCTGCAATATTCTTGTGAGCGAGCTATGATGATTATTTTTATTTTTATTTACTTATTTTTAAATTTCAGATGCTAGCTGCAAATATCCAGACATGACAGAATATACAATCATGCACCAAGTACTTGGTTGCTACAGCTCTTCATCTCACCTCATTGTGGCACCTTCTCTAATTATGTTATTGATCTTAATGAAATTTACCTTATAGAACAGTACTATATAAAAGTATGAAAAAAAATTCTTTTCATGAAACCAAAGAAGAACTTATATTTTAGTTTTAACTCTCACATTATGGATAACTTTTATTTGAGATCCTTTTTACTGTAAACTTTTTTTTTTACAATAATGATTATGGTAAATTAATAAAGTAATTAATTCTGATAGTGTGATTTTTCACGTTTGTTACTTAAATACAGCAGTGATTTGTGTTCATAAATAACCCCAGATGTTAATGTAATAAGGTTTTGTTGAAGAAAAAACCTAAAATAAAATATAATAATTACATTTTAAAAAATTGCGTGCCAAAAGGGATTTTTCAATAAAATATAAAAAGATTTTTACTAAAAGAAACTGCAAGTTTCTAATTTACAATTTTGTCCTTTACCTTAATAAATAAAGAAATAAAATATTTAACTTAAATTTTAAAAACTTTTTAATTGTTATTATATTTATGAAACTAGTCTTATTTTGCAGCAGTGTTACAATCACAACCTGAGATGTATTAAAGCAAAAATTGTGATCTATGCAATAAACTTTTAGATGTAACACCAGCATACACAATGATCTGAAACACCAAAGCAAGAATAGTACTGTTGTTTTTTCATTATTTCAATTTTTTTTTTACATTAATTTTACACTTCATATAATATTTATGCAGTGGGGAATAAACATATATTAAGTAATTATGATTAAATAGAATTTTTATTCAATAAACTATAATAATTAAAATTTCTGTATTACAATCTTCCATTTTATTGTTCCAATTAAAAGCATAAAGTTAGTTATCCACAATTTTGTTTATATTTTAATGATTAATTTTCAAGTAGAATATTCATCACCATTGAACAAATCAACTTTCTTAATGTTCCAGATCTCTCTGATGAATTGTGTATGTTGGATGATGAAGGAACTTTTCATTATAAGCAGGAATATTGTAACCAACGAGCAAGTATCTTTTGTTTTGTTCAACAAACACAGAAGATAAATATGCAATTAAGAAGAAACATGAATTTTGTTATAGCTTAAAGAAATATAAATTAATTCATCAGTTTTGCTATTGTTGAAGACCTAGTTTATAAATTGAAAAGAATTAGTTTTATAAACTAAACATCGACTTAATAGTGCAATACATTCCATATCTACAATTCATTATTTTGTTTTTATGTATATGAATTTAACATATGTACTTGTATTTTTTACTTAATAAATATATATTATAAATGTAGTGTAATATAAATGGTTATTTTTATTTCTTCTAAATACTGTTTGTAATTTTGTAAAATATATAATAAATAAACTTGTGTAAAAGTTTCGTATATTTCAACCTAAATTTTCCACAGCAAAAAATAAAATTTGAACTTCAGACAATTTGTTTTTCTACTTTCCTTTTCTTTAATTCAAAATCAAAAATAATAGAAGTAAATAATGATAAATTAAGCGATGAGGATATAAATAAAGTAAAATATGTATCTCTATTGTTATTTATATTCATACTACTCTCTTTATCCTTAATTTACTTGTATTGATTATGTTTTTGTTATTTATTTCTGTCTATACTATATACATCTATTTATTTCTTGTATATCTGATTTAATTTCATCCATGACGAGCACCCAAAAGTTTGTATTGAGAGTTATATTTTGTAATAAAATACTGATTGAATAAACATATTTAAAAAAATAAATAATTTTTCTTCTTTAAATCCTGAAGAACTCCCTTATCCAAATTCCTCTATTCTTTTCCTTTTTAATTTTACTCCATAATTTACTCAGTTAACAAGGATACAATCCTTAATTAGTTATTTAAATAAAATAAATTAAGTATACTGACTGAGTACGCTATATTTACTAAAAGAAAATATATCATTGATGTTCTGTAAAAAGAATGAATTTATCAAATTATAGTTTCATAACAACCTACCAATTTGTAAATAGAGAATTGTAACGTCAGGTTTTCTCATATAAAAATGGTAAAAACTTCACTTTCCTTGATATTTTTTTAAAGTAGTGAATTGTTTGAAATCACTCTTTTTACAGAACAAGGTATAAAGCAATGTGAAAAGAAAATGAATATATTATATCAAAAATATTAGTTAATTCATTATAATAATATTAGTTATATGTGAATTAATTTCATCCTTGATGAACACCCAAAAGTTGGCATTGAAGTTGTATTTCATAATAAAAATTCTGATAATTTGTTCGATGACATAAACCACAGTCAATCAAATTGTACTATAATATTAACAATCAGCATAAGATAATTTTCAGAAAATATTTTTAAAATATTAAGATTTCAACTATCAAAAGATTTTATGTCAAAGCCAGTATCAAAATTTAAAAGAACAACATTGAGAAAACTGAGAATGAATTATTCCTTATCAACATGAATAATTTGATAGATAGAAAATTGTAGAAACTTACCTTAACTTTACTTTGAATTAGATATACATTCAGAAGATATAAAATATTTAGTTTATAATACTCATACGGAAATGAGTATCAGTGTTTGATTATAAAGAAAGAATAGGGTAAACTAAAAACAACTCTTCACAGAAATACGTTTATTTGTATTCTTCTATCATGTTTTACAATATTTATATAAAAATATATAACAAAATTACTACATATCTATAATATTTATAAATACAGTTCACTGTCGATATCACTATATGTATTCAAAACTTCACTCACTCCATACACTTTGAAGAAATATATTTATCTGGTTTCATCCATAATGGTTTACTATATATTTAAAAATACATAACACAACTATTACAAATCAGTATTTATAAACACAGTTCACTGTCAATACCTCTAGATTTATTCAAAACTTCACTTCACTCACTATATGCACTTTTGAGAAACTAGTGATAAATAATTAAACCAACTTCTGTAATTTCTAATGAAAAAAACATTATGAAAGAATATATTGCTTAAGACATGAGAGAATCAGACACTAACTTATGTTATATAACAGCTAAGACAATATACTTCGAAAGAAAACATTTCATATAAATTATTACACACAATTTTAACTTGTTAACATATTATGGAAGGTTTTGGAGGAATGTCGCGTTAAGAATTAAATTAATAAACATTTAAACAATGTAACAAGGCGAAAACAACAATTTTAGTAAACTTTTATAAGTTTAAACGAATTTTTAATAGTTTTCATAACTATATGAAGGTAGACGCACTATTGAACATACCGTTTGAATAATAGTTTTAAAACGCAATAAAAGAGAGCAGCACCATCCAATAAACATTTAAAATGAAAAATTAGTTCCAAAAACCGATAAAAGAGGTCAGCACTATCCAGGAACACGTAAACGGTAATTAGTTCAAAAATTTGCCGCAAGATAGCAGCACTATCCAGGGAGCTATTGTAAGGAACATGAATCTTGAACGTAGTTCTGTAAATTGCCGCGAGAGGCCAGCACCATCCAAGGAAGCAATACGAAATTGTAGTTCCTATGTTCTGCCAACAGATAGCAGCACCACTAAAACTCCTGGTCGATTCGAAAAGTGAGCTCCTTCCACTTCCTAATATCCTGATACAAATCGACGATTTTCTCGCTAGAAGTTAGAATAAAATTCGTAGTTCCTATGTTCTGCCAACAGATAGCAGCACCACCAGAACTCCTGGTCGATTCGAAAAGTGAGCTCCTTCCACTTCCTAACATCCTAATACAAATCGACGAGTTTCTCGCATGAAATTCGTAGTTCCTACATTCTACCAAAAGGTAGCAGCACTATCGATATCAGAAAAATCAAAATAAATATCAGAAAAACAATGACAAATCTTCTAATTAGGTGTTCTTTTCAGCATTTATTAAATTAATGCTTTCCTTTCCTTATAATATCTATTTCTTATACTACAGGATAACTTTCTGGTATATTCATGCTGCGAATCGATCATAATATTTTAGCATTGTTCGAAAAATTCAAAATGCTTCTTTTTTTTTTTAATTCTGTTACAATATCAGAAAAATAATCACAAATCTTCTAATTAGGTGTTATTTCCACCATTTATTAAATTAATGCTTTTCATTCCTTATAATATCTATTTCTTATAATACAGTATAATTTTCTTGTTTATTCATGCCCGAATCGATCAAAATATTTTAGATTTGCTCGAAAATTCAAAATGCTTTGTATTTTTTCCAATTCCGTCACAAAATCAGAAAAATAATGACAAGCTTCTAATTAGATGCTTTTTTACCATTTATTAAATTAATACTTTTCATTCCTTATAATATCTATTTCTTATACTACACTATAACTTTTGTTTTTTTTCATGTCCGAATCGATCAAAATATTTTAGAATCGTTCGAAAATTCAAAATGCTTTGTATTTTTTCCAATTCCGTCACAAAATCAGAAAAAGAATGACAAGCTTCTAATTAGATGTTTTTTTTTACCATTTATTAAATTAATACTTTTCTTTCCTTATAATATCTATTTCTACAACTACAGTAAAATTTTCTTCTTTATTCATGCTGTGAATCGACCAAAATATTTTAGAATTGTTCGAAAATTCAAAATGCTTCCTATTTATTCTTATTTTGTCTGAATATTAGAAAAATAATGACAAATATTCCAATTAGGTGTTATTTTCATTATTTATTATATTAACACTTTCCTTTTCCTTTTCTTATATTAGATTATATATTATATAAAAAATATTAGTTAATCTAGGAAATATATAATACCATATAAGAAAAGGGAAAGTAAAGTATTAATTTAATAAATGGAGATACTGTAATAGAAAAAAAATATATTATAAGGAAAGAAAAGAAATAATTTTATAAATGGTGAAAATAACACCTAAATAGAAGATTTGACATTATTTTTCTGATAATAAAACGGAATTAGAAAAAAAGTGAAGTATTTTGAATTTTTCTGATGCCGATAAGTGCTGTAACACCTATTTTGAAGATTTGTAACTATTTTTTTGATATTTGGACGAAATAAGAATAAATAGGAAGCAATTTGAATTTTTCAAACAATTCTAAAATAATATACTGATAAGTGCTGCTATCTGTTGGCAGAACATAGGAACTACGAATTTTATTCTAACTTCTAGCGAGAAAATCGTCGATTTGTATCAGGATATTAGGAAGTGGAAGGAGCTCACTTTTCGAATCGACCAGGAGTTTTAGTGGTGCTGCTATCTGTTGGCAGAACATAGGAACTACAATTTCGTATTGCTTCCTTGGATGGTGCTGGCCTCTCGCGGCAATTTTAAGAACTACGTTCAAGATTCATGTTCCTTACAATGCTCCCTGGATAGTGCTGCTATCTTGCTGCAACTTTTTGAACTAATTACCGTTTACGTGTTTCTGGATAGTGCTGACCTCTTTTATCGGTTTTTGGAACTAATTTTTCATTTTAAATGTTTATTGGATGGTGCTGCTCTCTTTTATTTCGTTTTGAAACTATTATTTAAACGGTTTGTTTGATAGTGCGTCTATCTTCATATATTTATGAGAACTTAAGAAAATTCATTTAAGCTTAAAAACGATCACTAAAATTGTTGTTTCGCCTAGTTATATTGTGAAAAGTTTATTAATTTAATTCCTAACGCGACAGGCCTCCATAATATGTTAATAAGTAAAAATTGTGTGTAATAAATTCTATGAAATGGTTTCTTTCTGAAGTATATTGTCTTAGCTGTTATATAACATAAGTTAGTGTCTGATTCTTTCATGTCTTAAGCAATATATTCTTTCATAATGTTTTTTTCATTAGAAATTACAGAATTCAGTTTAATTATTTATCGCTAGTTTCTCAAAAGTGCATATAGTGAGTGAAGTGAAGTTTTGAATGAATCTAGAGGTATTGAGAGTGAACTGTGTTTATAAATACTGATTTGTAATAGTTGTGTTATGTATTTTTAAATATATAGTAAACCATTATAGACGAATCCAGATAAATATATTTCTCTAAAGTGTATGGAGTGAGTGAAGTTTTGAATACATTTAGTGACATCGACAGTGAACTGTATTTATAAATATTATAGAAATGTAGTACTTTTGTTATGTATTTTTATATAAATATGGTAAAACATAATAGAAGAATACAAATAAATGTATTTCTGTGAAGAGTTGTTTTTAGTTTACCCTATTATTTCTTTATAATCAAACTCTGATACTCATTTCCGTATGTATTATAAACTAAATATTTTATATCTTATGAATGTATATCTAATTCAAAGTAAAACTGTTTTCAAATGTTGAAGGTAAGTTTCTACAATTTTCTATCTATCAAATTATTCATGTTGATAAGGAATAATTCATTCTCAGTTTTCTCAATGTAGTTCTTTTAAATTTTGATACTGGCTTTCATTTAAAGTCTTTTGATAGTTGAAATCTTAATATTTTAAGAATATTTCTTGAAAATTATCTTATGCTGATTGTTAATGATATAGAACAATTTGATTAACTGGTTTATATCGTGGAACACATTATCATGATTTAATCATTATTTTTATTGTGATATACAACTCTCAATGCCAACTTTTGGGTGCTCCTTAAGGATGAAATTAATTCACATATAACTAATATTATTATTATTATGAATTAACTAATATTTTTGATATGTATTCATAATATATTCATTTTCTTTTCACATTGTTTTATACCTTGTTCTGTAAAAAGAGTGATTTTAAACTATTCACTACTTAACAAAAAAAATTCAAGGAAAGTGAGGTTTTGCCATTTTTATATGAGAAAATCTGACGTTACAATTCTCTATTTACAAATTGGTAGGTTGTTATGAAACTATAATTTGATAAATTCATTCATTTTACAGAACATCAATGATATATTTTCTTTTATTAAATATAGCATACTCAGTATGGTTAATTTATTTTATTTAAATAACTAATTAAGGATTGTATCCTTGTTAACTGTGTAAATTATGTAGTAAAATTAAAAAGGAAAGGAATAAAGGAATTTGGATAAGGGAGTTCTTCAGGATTTAAAGAAGAAAACATTTTTTTAAAATATGTTTATTTGAAACAAGATACATCGAATCTTGCAATAACTGTACAGAAGCACTCAAGTATGAATATAAGAGTAAAATATATTCATATAAAATGGTTCCAATATTTGATATAACAGAATAATAAAAAAAAATCTACACTGAATTAATAAATTTGCCATTTATATTGAATGATCTTCATTACAAATGTAAATTTTATTTATCTTATATTACCATAAAATAATTTCAATTATTCATGAAACCATTACATAACCTTGAAAAATCTAATGGAAATATGAATAACACACACAAAATACATCTTTCAATAAAGGTATTATTAAGAGTAGAAGTGAATATAAGATTTGCTAATTTTAAGTTTTGGGGAAGATAAACCCTTTTCTTTTCAACTCTTATAGCAAACACCTTTAAATGTTTTCCTGAAAAAAGATTGTTTTACTTATTTTCTTATTGCCTTTTGCTAAGTATACATACTTATCACCTTACCATATTGATTCAACTTGATGTACTACTTATTAAAATATTCTTTATTTATTTCATGATAATTACAAGTATTAAATAATCACATTACCAATAATTAAATTATTACAATAATAATCTAATGATTACGGGAATTAAATTACAGGAATAATTACAATAATTAATTCAAAAATTAAGAAAGAAAGTTCTTTTTCAGCCTGGAGACTTCTTGTCCGGACTTCAAATCATTGCTCTAACATGTTTGGATTGAAACACAGGGAAAATCAATAAACCCTTTTTTTGACTGCACATCCTGAACAATTTACAATTTTAACAATCAACTATATGTCCATCTCTAAAATACAAAAACTAAATAACATCAATAGTTTCTATAATGATTACAAGAATTAAATGAAAATAATAATTACAATAATTAAATGTAATGAAAAATTACAACTATATGACATGAAAAATTTTAATGGTTCTCATTAAATATATTTGTCTTTTGATTCTGCCTTCATTATCTTCAATTTCTTTAGCCATATTGGAAAGTATTCGGTCTCATTCTGGTGTCGGAGGTGTGTTGCTTGTTTTTGATGGTGTGTTGCTTGTGTTGCTGTTAGTCCTCTGATTAAGTATACAGAGGTGAAGACTGCATGCCCCAATTTGGAGTCTTGATGTGGATTCAACTGAAAAAAATTTCCATAGAAAAATATCTAGTTTCATTTGTGATTTGGTTGACAACGGTCTCATTCGCATGTATGCCATTTTTTCCAGAGACATCTCCAATCTGCAGGATAGTTTATCATTTCTAAGCATTTTCTTCAAGAAGGTGGTAGAAACCAGCTAAGTACCTAAAAAAAAAAAAAGTATATTTACATTGAAGGAAGTTAGTCGACTGTTCTACATATCATGGGTGATAAGTATTCAGGATAGAGTCAGGAAGTTTTTATTAGTGCCGACGAGTGCTTGAATACCTCCAGTGCTCCAAACACACTCTGATAATGACCCAAATGATTGGGTTGAAACGTCGGCACCAATAAAAATTTTATAATGACTGCATCTTGAATATTTATCACCCAGTATATATATATATATATACATACTTATATATATACATACTATATATATATATAAATCAGTTATGGTTTCATTATAATGAAGTTGTTATATTAGATAAGTTTTTAAAAATTATAAATGAATACATATAAATACTTTTTTATTGTATACAAAAGGCTTTTTTAAAACATATTGTCTTATGAAACAGCATTGAGCCCAATAAAAGTTCAGTTAGGCTTATTTTAGATTAGGTTAAAAAAACATTTTAATTTAAATATTGTTTTGTAAAAAATAAATATAATTATAACTGAAGATTGTCAATTCAACAATTATTATTTATTTCAGAAGCAGTTGGCCAGGGGTGTGGTCAAATTAAATACTATGTATTACAAATGTATTTTACTGGATATGCCTATATAATATTATTTAATTTGACTACACCCCTGATCAACTCCTCAAATTATAATCACAGTCAACCATCTCCACACTATTATTATTTATGTTTTAAGGTAAACGTACCAGTAATAGACAATATTCAACTCATAAACCGATAAAAAGCTTTATATGCCAAAAAGAGAGACAAATATGAGTATATTTGAAACTAGATCACTTAGGAGGGTGATGCCTGAAGCTCACGTGGTATCATGCCACAATAGCCTGTTTGGCAGTTGATTTCTTAATGATATAAGGCTCATGTTTGTTTCAAGGAGGGTTCCTTATTACTATTCTTTAGGAGATAAGTTTGAAATTTTTATTCATTATTATGCGGTTTGATATTTCTTAGTTTCACCTTGTGGAGAATTTATTTTGTGTTTTTTTAACTATATAAAATTCTACTTACTCCCAAAATCCAAATGTCTATTGCTGGTACAAAATACGCTGTCAGAATTCTTTAAGTTTTTCATGAATAATTAACTAATTGACTGTATATAAACAGATGTGTTAAACAACTAAAATTACTGTCAATTAATCTATTTGCAGAGATCCACCATCAGAACTAAAGCTGTGGTTCAAATTAATGTTGAAAATTTCTCTTAAAGTTTCTATTACCGGTACATTTACCTAATTTTTATTATTTACATGAAATAAGTCTTCTTATGTAACAGTGATACAATCATAATTCTTTCTTGATGTGTATTCCAGAAAAAAAATTGTAGATAAAAATCCTTTATATAAGCAAACTGAGATGAAACACCAGCACATACAATGACCTGAGATTTTTAACTAAGTTTAGTCCTGTTTTTCAATAATTTCTAATGCCTATTTGCATAAAGTTTACACTTCATATAATATTTAAGGGATTGGTAACAAACACATATAAAGTAATTATGAATAAATAGGATTTTTATTCAATGAATTGTTGTAAGTATGATTTTTGGCATTTTTATTTCAATTTTGCATTGCCCAGTTCCGATTACTACCAGAAAGTTAGTTTCAAAAAGTCCACAGTTTTCTTTATTTTTAAGATTTTTTTGTAAATATTAGAAATATCTTTAAGTAGAATATTCAACATAGTTGGACAAATCAACTTTCTTAGTGTTCTAGATCTCTCAGACGGATTGCGTATGTTGAATGATTAAGAAACATTTTATTATAAGCAGAAATATTGCAAATGACAAACAAGTATATTTTTTTAAAGATTAATCAATGTATAATTAATTGAATACAAATTTAAATTATGCATGGCAATTGTATTTTTTATGTAGTAAATTTATATTATAAATGAGCATAATATAAGTGGTTATTTTTATTTGTTTTAAGCGCTGTTTGTAATTTTGCAAAATATATACTAAATAAACTTATGTAAAAGTTTTATAGATTACAACCAAATATACTATTAAAAAAATAAAATTTTAACTTCAAACTGTTTTTTTTTTTCTGTTTCTTTTCTATGATATGAAAAGCAATATAATAAAAATAAAATAAAGATAAATTAAGCAATTCATAAAATAAAACAATATGAATCTCTATTATTATTATTTATAATCCTGTCTCTTACTTGATTTTAATCCTTAATGTATTAAGTTTTTCTTTTCGTTATTTACTTCTGTCTTCATACTATACACTTATCTATATCTTTTGTGTACTTGATTTAAATTCAGCATTGAAGAAGACCCAGAAGTTTGCATTGAAATATTGGCTTTTGTAATAAAATAATAATGATTGAATCCTAAATATTTATTTGTTTATTGAAAGGTGTGACTCCCAGAGGATGAAGGGGTGACTGATGCTTTAGATAAGTTGAAACACCACAAGGCTCCGAGGGCAGACAATCTACCAGCTGAGTTGTTCAAGTATGATGAGGAGTATCTGAAAATAGCTCTACACAATCTCATCTTGGATATCTGGAAAAGAAAGATATGCCATTGGAATGGAGGAAATCGTTAATATGCCCCATATTCAAAAAGGGGAACCCCTTTGACTGTGGAAATTACTGGGGCATAGATCTACTAACCTGAGCTTACAAAGTTCTTTCAATCATTCTGTTTCAACGGCTTCTTCTGCTCGCAGAAAGAGCACTAGGCCCTTACCAGAATGGGTTTACAAAAGTAAAATCTACAACGGACCAACTATTTTGGCTCAGAATAATACTGGAAAAGGGACATGAGTTCCGAACAACTTACCATTTGTTCGTAGATTTCAAAGCAGCCTATGATAATTTGGATCGAAAGGGTCTCTATGAAGCACTGAGACAGCTAAATGTTTCCGCAGGCCTGATAAGACTGATCAGGATGACCATGACAGACCTTGAATGCGTTGTACAAGTGCATGGTGATCGCTGCAAAAGTTTTTCGTCAACAAGGGGAGTCTGCCAGGGCAATATACTGTTTAACCTGGCTCTTGAGAAGGCTATAAGAGATTCTGGGATTCAGAGGACAGGAACTATTATAAATAGAACTGTAGTGCGTAGTAAAAAAGGAGAGAAGTTTAGCATTCCCCTTGACAAGGATGGAATATACAAACCCAGGCATAGGCCGTGTGTAACACGGTCAACACTACCAATTTTTTGGGGCGGGGTTGCCGAATGGGCTAAAGCGTGTGCACAGCTCCGCGAGTTGCCTGTCAAATGGATAAACAGATTTGAGAAGATTAAAAAGTACGAGTTCGCGTCCCAGTGGTGGAGAGGATTTATAATTCCCCGCCCTCACCCCCCAGCCCGGGGGAATCCCGTATAGCCTAAAAAAAAAAAAAAATAGAACTGTGTAGATCCTGGCATACCCCAATGACATTGATATAATTGGAAGTTCAAAAAAGTCAGTCGAAGAGGCATTCCTCTCTCTTACGGAAGCAGCAAGAAAACTTAGTCTAGTGGTAAACCATGATAAGACCAAGATATCCTGGGAAAAAGGTGAGATTTAGAAGATGTCTCTTCGAGTGGGTCTCTGAGTGAATAAAGATTACTGAAAATGAGTAGTTTTACAGTAGAAATTGTTTTACTAACACAATGTAATGGATACACATATTAAAACCATCCTATCCTTCCTCATCCTAAAAATTGGGAAATTACTAAAATTTAGAAACTGTGACCATTACACAAAATATAATAGCAATGTTAAAGGGTAAATTTTCTATAAGAAAAGATCATTAACAATTTTTTTATTTTTTGTAAGTAATATTTTGTTCAAGTTATAGCATAATATCATTTAATGAAATGCACCAACATTACAAATTATTGCTTCATGAAAACTCCTTCCCCTGAAATTTAATGATCTATTTATTACAAAATGGAAGCGGAGTAGCCTTGTGGGTAGAAGCATATGCTAATACTGTGTAACATGATGCTAATACAGACATAACCTGATTCAGAGCCTTGTATGGCTCACTCAGTTAATATTAAAAAAGTGAATTATTGATATTTAAGTAAAAAAGTAGATGGTGGGAGGACAGTACTTACCATATTATTACATATCAATAATAGATAAAGAAAAAAGTACATATGTATGAAAATAAACATTGATTAGAAATTGAGTACTTGAACACATTCAGTCTTGATGATGATCCATAAGCTTGAGCTGAAACATTGGCATTTTAAAAAATAAAAAAATTGATGGTGCACTGACACCTCTGTTGAGCCATAGCCTGCTCGTTCAAAGACTGCCAGTTTTCTCTAGTTTGTGCTGCTGCATTCCATCTTCTTTCCTCAAGCAGAGATCTCGCATCAGCAGCCACGCAGTCTTCCCATCGAAGCCTCAAACATCCAATCTGCCTGCTATTATAAATTTGTTCCAATAGAATCCTGGAAGGTATTTTGTTCGGATCTATTCTTGCAACTCGACCAGCCCACAAGGTCTTGATGCTTTTATGAACGTGGATACATCCACTTCCATATATTCTTTATTTAATTCAGCAATCGTCCTTTCTCACATATTCCACCATATATATCGACTGAGCACCTTCTTTTCAAACCTGAGTACTTGTTCTTGGGCTTTAATAGTAGTCCAATATTCTGAACCATATGTGAGCACTGGCATTCTATCACTCATTAATAAGAAATAAAAAAAATTCTCCAAATGAAATATACAAAAAATAAAAAATCCAAATTGTAATCTCAACGAAAATTCCAAAATATGTTTGGAATATTGAGCTAAAAGATTTTATGAAAACTGGTCACCATCCCATTAAACTGATAGCTTTTGACTCATAATGATTACGTAATATAATAGAATGCATTTATTTGAAGTGATATTAATTATACTTTTGAAGAAGATGAAGGATTATTAGAAAATAACAATAATAAACAAGTATTTGTAAATGATCTTAGAAAACATTTTTTTTTTATTTATTTCAGATTACTGAAATCACACTCTATCAGGATTTTTGTTCAGGAATGAAAGATAATCAAAAATCAATTTAACAGATTGTATTAATTTTTACAATAATTAATTCAATATTAAAAAATATATCTTATAATATAAAACATCATTCGACATATGTACAATAACATATTTACAAAATCATAATACATACATTCAAATGATAGAGAAATACAGCAAATTCCAAATACATTAAAACTTTAATTTAAATAGGCAATAACCAAATTAAGCATTGGATAGTAAGGAATGAGCAATTGTTAAGTGGTTTACTGTTCCCAATATAAATATAACTGGAACTGACTCATAACTTCTAACTAAGATATATTGACATGAGATTATATTATGTTACTTCACATAACCTACGTTAATACAATATATTATCATATATACAATTCCTCTGAAAAATAAATTTACTATGTTAACAATATAGCTCTTAAGTATTTTCTCAGTAACTTTAAATATTTAGATGCAAATAAAGACAGAAATTAAACCATCATGATACTGTTATTAATAGCTAAACAGAGCAAAAGAAAAAAAGCTCTACAATGAAAATCACACAGCCATGAAATAAGATGCTAAAATTTCACTTGAAAAACTAGAATATAATTTCAAATATTCATCATTTGTATAAGTATAAGTGATGTTCTTAATGTTTGATGAAATAATAATAAAGAAAAATAATTCAGATGCAGTTATAAATATTACTTTACAACTTATATTAGAAAGAGCACGTTTTAGAATAAGTTGAAGGAACATTTGTTAGCGTGAAGATAAAAATTCATAATTATTAACTTTTTAAGAATGTTTCAGCCTCAAGACACTACGATCACAAAAAGATATTTTCATTATCCATACTGCAGAATTATTTTTTTTTCTTTTTTTTTTTTGTAATTATTTTAAATGAATAAAATCTAAACCCTTTTGTATAGTTTTTACATGACAAGATATATTCTTTGGATTTGCTTTAGTCTAAAATAAGCCATATCTAAAAAAGCAACATATGACCAAGCTAAGGAAGAGTGTAGGAAAAATAACAGTGGAGTGGAGAGGGCTTTTAATTTACAGTAAAAGTATAAATATGAATGCAAATAAGAGGTAGAGGAAAAATGTTTTTTTAAAAATCTAAAAATGATAGGTTTAAAAACAAATATAAAAGAAAATAGTTATAATTAGAAATTTTGGAATGCCTAGCAGAGAAGTAAATTATTTTATTAATTTACTTTATTTAAAACTCAGGTTATACAAAAAAAAATATATATATAAATCAATGAAGAACCCTTATTCAATATTCTTTTCTTCTTTCTTTTAGGTCTACAGCACTTTGCAAGATTCAGATGAAAAGGAGTCTCCAAGTTAGGTTGTTTTAAAATGACAGGTTGAATTTATTATTTGAAGAATTTATACACGATTGGAGAAGAATGTAATAAAGATAGTAAGAATATAAATAGTTCTAAAGAATTTGAATAAAATACACCTGGAAGAATTTTAAATCAAGATAAAATCAACTTAATTTCCCATTCCAAATGGCATTAGAAAACCAGTTGATTAATATATAGATGCAAGATTAAAAAATTCCAGCTTAAAAGAGTGCAGATGAATGGTTAAACGATAAACAATAAAAATTAATCAAATTCATGGCTGGACAAGTCTACATATTTTTTTTTTTGAACAGTAAAAACAAATATAAAAATACTAAATGGAATAGAATAAATAGAAGTCAGCAAAGTTATTATTCCTCAAAACTTTTGATTATACTTTCAAGACAGTGATTTTTTTTATTCAATACTGGATAAAATAAACTTACTGATATATTTTCTTAAATCGAAACTGATATACAGTTGTTAATGACAATAAAAAATAGGTACTTTCTTCAAAAATCTTATTAAAAAAGTACCAAAATTTTAAAAAAGTTTATTATAAAATTTCATGGAAAAATCCACTATCGCATTACCAACTGTCTGAGGTAATTACTCTTAAAAACTCAAGGAATAATTATAAATACTATAAATAACAATGAAAAATATTGAAAGACTAATTCATAAATCATGATAGAATAATTTTAATTATATTATATCTAGCTAAAAAAATAATCAACATACAATATAATGAGCAACATATTGGATAAACCAACAATTATGTATACAAATTATTTTAAAAGCATATAATTAAACCTTCATATGAATTGCCTGATATCAAAGAAAGACATATGTCATTTTCATTAAGTGGAGAAAAAGGCAAATTTTGTTTTATTGGTCAAAATCAAACTGTTTCTGATGATTGTTTTAAAAGTTGTTCAAGTAAAATCATGAAAAAAAATCATTAGAATTGGTTTAAATAGAAGCTATGTAACAAAAATTGCTTGTTTCTTGACATTTTAAAAATGATAGATCCTTCCTTGATATGAAGCACTCATATGATCATTTGAGTTTTCTTTTTGCAGCTCTAAAGAAATTAGCTGATGATTTTGGTATCTTTTACTCCATACATGTTTTATTTTTACTACTTGCATGTTAGTGTTCTGTAAATAGGGCAAATTCAACGATTCACAACTTTTCAAAAGAGCATATTTCAAAATTTATTTAAGAAAGTTATCTTATTTACGCGATTGTTACATAGTGAAATTCAGAAAATAACTAACACGCTAAATTTACCTTTGTTACAAAACATCAATGATAAGAAAGTATTTTTTTTTATTATTGAATTTTTTTTTTTAAAAGCTACTAAGTTTCATATCAAAGATGGGCATCTTTCATTTTAAGAAAGTGGAGAAGAAGTCAATTTTTGTTTTATGGCTCAATTCAAACCGTTCCTGATGATTTTATTTTAAAATGTTCAAGTTGAAAAATGAAAAAAAAAAAATCATTAGAATTGGTTTAAATTGAAGATGTGTTACAGAAAATGTGCTGTTTCTGAACTTTTTATAAATATAATATCCGTCTTTGATATGAGGCCACTCATATAAATTCAATTGTACAAGTGGATAAATAAACCAAGAACTGAACAGAAGATGTCACATGATATTCTATAAATGATTAACAACATGAAACAACTATGAACACTCCAGACGACACAACATACAAAAACTCAAACAATAATAATAATAAACAGGTGAGAATAAATATAAAAATATATTAATAAATAAAGTTTATTACTCTCTAGGCACTAAGAATAGCTTTCCTTTATAAACATTGACGAGTATCATGATGATTAATATAATTACATATTTCATCCTTCCAGATACCTTTTAAATTATCCACAGAATCATTATTCTCGACTAACATTAATACAAACGCACTACATTATACACACTAATGCAATTACAAGACTCCAATACTGTAATTGGATTGGGCAGCAACAAGGTTACCTACCCAAAGGGCATATAGCATTGAATAAGTGGCATGCTAATTTACTATTAGACGAGGTTTCTGGCAGGAGTGTTGCCACTAATTTTGACAACTGGACAGTATCTTTGATGTTACATGGTACCTTTAAAGCTTCCTGAAAACAAAAATATTTAAAAAAATATTATTTAAAAAGTAATTATTTAAATTAGGAGTACAATTTAGTCTTATAACTTCATGGAAACACCAGCATTATTATCATAAGAGAAGCAGATTGAAGGTAAATGAAGGAAAAACAAAATATATGATAGTGAGGTGAAAAATCCACCCAAACAGCAGGATCTCTGTAAAATTGTGGCTGAAATTGGACAAATTCAAATACCTCAACTCAAATCCACAATAACCCCAATTAGTGTTGTCCAAAATCGGTCTTGCTCTTGGACTTTGCAAGACCAAGGCTGCCTAACTGTTGCAAAATCAAGACCAAGACTGGTAAAAAAAAAAATCAATTTTTTGAATACATATTTAGGCAAAATAGTTAATAATACTTGACAAATTTAGTTACTGTATGTAAAGCATTCATATAACCAATATACTTTAGCATTTAACTCTTCTATCTAATTCTTCATTCGGGCTTAGTTATGTTTCTTCTATCTAAAAAATTACAGTAATATCTCAATAGTAATAAGCTAATATGTAACACAAGACTCTTGCGTAAGACTGAGACCAAGACTAAGTACACAAGACCGAGACTCGTCTTGGTCTCGCATTTGGGCAACACTAACCTCAATGAATGACCTCAACGATCAGAAATAGTCCAGTGTCTATCAAGCGCAAAGAGAGCTTTCTTCTCTCTGTAAAAGGTACTGAAATCACTAAAGAAAGAAGTATCGAAAGGATGATCCTCTGTACGATGACCGGAATGATCTGGGACGAGAATACTAACGGATATATGAGAAGGGCTGATAAAGAACTGCTTCTAGAAACTTCATTCATCATTCAATATCACATAATATGAAGGCAAACAGGTTAAGATCGACAGGGCAACTTGGTCGGAGCAATCCATCAGGAAGATTAAGCCTCTACACAACAATGACTGCCTCAATCATGAACAAAAAACCAAGTGGAAGGCCAAAAAACAGATGGATAAATTGAATCAACAAAGATGTAGAGCTGCATGCAAATAACTAGAAAGCCCTTTTTTTATGTAAAGCCAACAGAAAAAAAGGGATACAATTTTTTTAAAAATATGAAAAAAAAATTAAGACTAGAAATTTGAATCTATTGATATTTGTTCGTGTAAAGTCTGAGAATATAAAAATTAAATTATATGTTTTTCATATATTAATGATTCTCTGCAACCTTTTCTCAGTCTTGGCATAAATAAACTTTTTTTAATAATTCAAAGAACTCGTTTGAAAATATTCAAATGAGGAGTCAACAAAAAAAAATCAGCAATTCTAGTAAAAAAACAAACAATAAATCATAAATTTCATAAGATTGGTTTCGGACTCAGAGTACACATCTTCTTAACAGCACATCAAATACAAGAAGGGATATTTGGCCTGATACATTCCTTAGATTGTCTTTTACGTTTACCCATCATCTTCCTTCAGTCTTCCTCTTGTTTTAACTCCTTTGGGTTTTACCATCATACAATTTAGTTTTCAATACATTCATTCAGAGATGAGGGCATGGATAAATTGTCATACTGGGGACATTAAAAAGTTTAAACCAAACAAAATCTCAAAAATGATTTTTAACAGACAATCATTCTTGTTCTATATAGAGAAAGTAAAAAAAAAAAAAAGAGTTGTTATGAGAAAATCTTTGTGAGAAAAACTTAAATTCTTAAAAAAAAAGAATGACATACAACATAATTAATGAACAGTTGCGTGAGATTTGTAATTGGTGCCCCGAGATACTACCATGTCTCTCACCACTAAACTGAGTTAGAGTGGCTCTTCCCCTTCCTTCGAAGACAATATTTCCTAGGTACATTCCTCTATCATATCATCAACAATCATCGTCCTTGCTACGCCTACAACCTTCTCCAATTTAAGTCCTCAGTCCACTCCCTCTCCACAAGATCTCGACCTTCCGACCTTTACATTTCTTCTCACAGATCCGCCTCGTTCCAAAACTCCTTTATTGCTCGTTCTGTTAGTTTCTGGAATTCCCTTCCTATCAAAATTCGACATTCTTCATCCTTATCTACATTCAAAACCCTCCTATTCCAATTCCTGTCCCAAAAACAGTCAGATACCAGCTAACCTTTTATGTAAAATTACATATTATTTATAATAACATATTCACATATAGCTCATAACCTAAATACTTATTATAGATTCGACTTTCTTTTATCTTTTTTTTTTTTCAACAGAAACACAGATTTTACTGTTAAGAAGAATTTACATTTATTTTTTCTAAAAGGGTTTATTTATATTTTAACATTGTACATAGTTTTAAGTATCTTAGTATGGTTTCAAGAGTTTTGTATATATTTTTTTTTTTTATTTTGTATATAGTATGTATAACTAATATTTTTTTTTCTTTTTTTTTTTACTGATTTATCTTTATCTTAACTTTTTATGTTTGTTTTTATCTGGCCAGAAATAAAATTTTAATTTCTGTACTTTTTTGTTATTCTGAAGGGACTTCGTCCCAGAATAAAATTATTTGTCTATTCTATTTTATTCTATTCTATAGAATATTTACATCAATTTAAATAGAAACATGATTACTTCCTCCATTCAAAAGGATTCATCAAGAAATAAGCAATTCAATTCTTTGATGAAATGCTAATTAGAGAAGTACAAATATCAGAGCAAAATAATAATATAACATAAAAAAATGTGTCTTAAAAACTAGTTCACATACTCTATACCCTGACATAACTGTGGCCTCCAAACCTTTTTGCAAAAAACTTGGTTTTGTGTGTATTTAATGATAAATAAAGATAGCAACAGTAAAATATAAAGAATTATTGCAGCCTTCATTAGCACTGCCTAACCTTATTGATCTAATGACAAAAAAGTTCCCCACCTCTGGTCTATACGATACTCAACAATTAAAAAAAAAAAAAATCTGTACCACTATAAGGCCAACGGTTGTGCAGGGAGGAGGTCAGGTCAGGATCATGCTCAACCGTCAGGTTTTCTCCTTTAAATAATTATTTTAATTAAGGGTACCCACTTTGTAGAGACTGGGTCTGCCACAGAAGGGTCTCCCTACAGCCAAGGAGACAGAATAAACAATTTTTCTCCTATGAGCCAGAATTCAAACCTGAGACCATGAGTATTGGAAGTTCAGTGTCCTATCACCGAGCTACCCACTCCCTTAAACAATAAATACTAATACTAAATCTATACAATATACACATCTATACTATATAATAACAATAAAAGGCTTAGCGAACCCGAAGGTTCGATGCTGACACCACCAATCGCTTATTATACGCCTCCCTCCATTGTTCGCCGTCCAAACCCAGTCCCTTCAGATTGGCTTCAACGCAATCTTCCTACCTTCACTTCGGTATACCCCTCGGACGTTTACCATTCAGTACAGCAAATATCAACCTTTTAGGAATTCTTTCGTTACTAAACCCAACAATTTTATAAGCCCATTTGATTCGCCGCGATGTAATCACGTCAATTATATTAATTTAATACAGTTCACGCAAATCGGCATTGTGCAACCTTCTGAAATCTCCGGTTAACTCATCTTTCTTCGGTACGAATATTCTACAGAATACTTTATTTTCAAAAACCTATGTTGCTCATCCCTTAATGTAAGCAGCCACGTTTCACATCCATAATGAACTGTAGGTAGGATAATGGTTTTATAGATTATAGTCTTTAAATTCTGGGACAAGATGCGTGAGCTAAGCAGTTTTGTCACAGAAAAATAACAAGCATTTCCCGCTTCAGCCTAACCTTAATTTCCTCTTCAATTTGGTTTTTTCTAGTTATCATAGAACCTAGATACTTAAAGTTCTCTACCTGTTCAAACATATTACCTTCTATATCGATATTACCATTTTTGCAGCTAACCATATATTTTGTCTTGTGTATGTTTATTTTGAGCCCTATAGTTCTTTACTGGCTTTTATTAAGGTTGTCTTATTTAGTTTTATAGTTTCCGTGTCTTTGCTTAACAGGACCAGATCATCAGCATAGCCCAGCACGGATGTTGTCCCGCCCAGATCCAACCCTTTCACGGTTCGCATTACCTCCCTAATGGCATGTTCTAATGCCAAATTGAACAGGACAGGCGAAAGGGAATCATCCTGTTTTAAACTCGAACGAACATCTAACATTTCAGATAAATTATTACCCATCCTAACTTTATTGAGTCTTTCTGCCAAGTACATCCTGACTAGAATAACTATTTTTTTTTTGGGATCCCCTGCTTGATTAAAATATTATACAGTTTCTGGCAGTCAATAGAATCGTAAGCCTAATTGACATTGATATACAGCTGGTAAACAACAACGTTGTACTCTAATTTTTTCTCCAATATTTGCCGTAAAGAAAATATTTGATCAATAGTCTAACGATTCCATCTAAATCCGCATTGGTAGTCACCGATAATTTTCTCGGCGTATTCTGTGATTCGTCTTGCTAAGATTACAGTGATTATTTTGAATCATCTATACGATATATAAAATAAATATTAATACTAAATCTATACAATAAATACTAAACCTATACTATAACATAAATATATGAAAAAAGTTTATACCTGATCTTGGACCCATGCAGTAAGAGAAGGACCGAGGTTAGTCAATCTTTCTGCAAAAGCTTCATGTGAACTAGCAATATGGGTTTTCATTCTTTGTCCAACAATAATCAACAGGTGGTGGGCCAATTTTTCTTTGTCATTGACTGCGGGAAATACCTAAATAAAAACCATAAGTAAAATAATATGAAGGCTGTGCACTTACATATATACACAACGAAAATTAAATACATCATAAAATTTGAGAACGTTAAGCCAAGATGATAATCATCTTAAATTATTTGATAATTCTTCTGAAGAGTACACCTCTAGACTAAGATCATTCTGATCACACTATATGGAATGACAAAAGTAGCCGAGTATGTTAAAAAAAGTAGATCAAGGCAATCAATATCCAGACCTTCCTTAGAAATAAAGGTACATTAGAAAATTAAATTTAACCATGCCTATGAAAAGTTTGTCATCCTTTAGGCATAATGTTTAGTTAAGGTTAGATTACATTATTTAATTTTCTAGTTGGAATTATTATTGGTTATTAAAATCATAACTCTACATTAATAAAATAACGACTGTTGTGCTTTCACTCACTCAAGGGGTCCAAAAATACTTAACAGGTCCTTTTCCAGTTGTTTGTCAGTGTCGAGTTGGATCCTTTCCATCATCAAATACCCAAAAGAACGCATCTCCGACCTTAAACTTTGAAAAAAAAACAAAAAAAACTTTGAAAGTTTGCTTATCCCACAAGCAAACAGAAGTTTGACAGAAATGATCTAACTCAAGTAGAAAGAATTTTTATCATCAGTAAGAAAACCAATCAATCAGGATCAGTCGTTTTCTCCTCCACTCCGATAAGGCTACTTTCAGAATTCCATCTACAGTATGATTGATTTCCTCTTGGTCCCCTTGCCAGAATGCAGCATTGACACTTCGGTAGAATTACCAATTATTTTATTTTGCTTATTCTCTTAATAAACAACTCCCCATTAGATGTATTTTGGGAAAATCATTAATAATCAATTTGATAAGTAGGTCAGTATATATTTAAATATTATATATGCATTTGGCTTCAAATTATTGTAAATAAAATAATATCATAGCAATGTTAATATGTTATACTAGATTGCCTATGGTTACTCCTTCAAGTAACATTGAGTGAGGGAATGAGAAGGAGTGTATAGGAATGTAGGATTGCACTATGAATCGGACTCAATTGTGCAGTGAACAAATTGTTGAGTGAAAAGTATCAAATCTACAAAAAAATCGATGAAAAAGGTACAAAGACGACACTTGAGGCAAGGATACGATGACGGAAGTACGTGAGGGCAGAAGAGAAGCCTACTCCACTGCAGATTAAGAAGATCAAGTATATAGTTAAAAGACTTTAATAGATTCATTTATTATAGCAGTTGAAATAAATTATTTCGTTATACAGGAGTGGATATTCCTTTCATTTAGTTGTCCTACATGCCTAACAATTGAAGAATAACAAACCGGGTGAGTCAATTCAATCACAACAACAATAAACACCGACAAAAAGTTTATATCCACTACCGGGGTTTTGTTTTAAAAATTAAAATTCATGAGTTTAAATAACCAAGACCCTGACAAAACGGTAGGTTATTTACAATCTATCGTGTTATTATGTCATGTTATATGTACGGGAATAGTAAATTTTTCCAAACTTGGCAATTCTTAATTTATTATTTCACCAAGCAAACCAAATCACAAAATATCAAAATTAATTACATAATTTCTGTTTTAAATTTTCTATTCTTTTGATACCATAATTTGTTTCTTTTTTTCCTTCAGAATTTCCTAATTCATAGGTTTTCTTTAAGATTATGTCATCTTTTACTTTTTTTCAAGAACAATTTAGCACTATAGAAATTTTTCTCTAGATGGGTACGCAATAATTTTTGGCTTCCGTCAATTCTTAACAAATATCTTAACCATTGTTACGGATGATCCATGTAAATATAAATAAATTTCAAGATAAACAAAATTTACGTTCTTATTTAAATTTACAAAAATTGAAAAAAAAAATATCCAAATACATAAAAATGGAAAATAAATACCTCTTCAGCATTTCTATCTCTGTTCACAAGGTAATACTGGCAGACTTCGTGGATTCGTAATGTATCTAGAGGAATAGACCAGTCTCTTGCAATTGAAAAAATTAAACGACTCCAGGCAATGGTTTCTGTTAAATCTCCATCCTTGATTCAAGCATAAAAAGTAAAAATAAAATTAGTAACAACATTAAAAATTTAATATGAATGCAGATTAAATAATATAAGTTGAAAATTATTTTTATAAATTAATTTTTTTTTCATAATTTTAGCAATAAGACCTGTTACCATTAAATAGTCGAATATAATTTAGGTCTTGTCCCCATTGATGTCGCTTAACAGGGCTTAAATGCCCAATGATCCCAAAATTTCTTTCTCAAAAGTACTTTGAATTTGGTTTATTTTAAATAATTAACTATCTCTTTTATATAACTTTTGAAATAATGTAGAGATGGTTGACCGTGATATAATATGAGAAGGAGTTGGTGGGGGGGGGGGGATGGGGAAGTGCGGTCAAATAAATACTAAATTAAAAAATAGTATTTTTAATTATTATGCCGACGTTTGGACCCACCTTGCAGGTCTTCATCAGAGCGTGGTAACTGCTGGAGGCAATTGATAAACTTCAGAGTCGGAAGTAAAATAAAAAATTGTTGAAAGTATAAGGGCTTATATATTCCTTCAAGACACCCTCTATAATAACTAGATCTCATATCATATAACAAATAATTAGATACCTATCATAATTTTATTCCAAAAATTCATCACGTATATTTTAGAAAATTAAATTAGTGAATAATTTGATGAATTTTCACTTTTGTGAAACCAAAACATTATCCATGTGCAATTAGTGTGACAACTTTTGATCTTTTATTTTATTTATTTTTTTATATATCAATAGAAGGCAATGAAAATGTGGCTATTTTCTACTTTAAGCACACCAGTGAGGCTATCTTTTTCTCTTTTCACCTCTGTGATCCGCCATCACGTTAAGATACAAGTTTGAATAAAATTCTCATTACAAAGAGGATGAAATGATGTACATTTACCTTTCTTACAGTATGCAGGTCCGATTTTAAGTTTCTGAGATATTTTAATCCATATCTTCAATAAAACTTGTTATCTGTAGGTTTTCGATACTATTTTTCGCTTTTAGCCTCTCTAACATGGCAACATGGCATCGTGTTAAGATGAAATTTTGAATAATAGCTCATTACAAAGAGGATGAAATGCTGAAAATTTATCTTGCTTACAGTATGCAGGTACAATGTTTAGTTTTTGATATTTTTTTAATCCATGTCTTCAATAAAACTTGTTATCTGTTGGTTTTCGATACTATTTTTCGCTTTTTGCCTCTCTAACATGATGTCGTGTTAAGACAAAATTTTGAATAATAGCTCATTACAAAGAGGATAAAATGCTGAACATTTATCTTGCTTACAGTATGCAGGTACGATTTTTAGTTTTTGATATTTTTTAATCCAAAGGCAAAAGCACTTCAAAAATTCACTGGTGTGTATAAAAGAGCCGAAAATCTCGTAACTCCATTTTAGTAAACTTTATAATAGAAAAATAAGAGTTTAATAACTTATAGTAGTACAATCCATAATCATTAATTGGTTAAATATACAAATTTATTTTCAAATCTCTCTCGGTGTACATAGCTCAGAAACTGGAGTTATATGATTTAAAAGAACAAATTGGAGCTACGAGGTTTTTATTGGTACCTACCCTCAATATGGTAAATATGGTTTGTATTATTTTAATAGTATTAATGAGTTCTTAGCTGTAAGGTTTAAACTTTAGCTCAGTTAAAAAATGCACTTTCAAAATTTTATAATAGCCCAACCTTGCTAGAAAATAATTTCTATTCAAAGTAGGCCGGTAAGTGAAAGTTGTGTGATGTGTGCACCAGATTTCTATTCTTAACTCTTATAACTTTAAATTAATCGATAAAACTTTGTTGTTAATTAATAACAGTAGTATTATTAGTTAATGTGCAATTTATTACGCCTGCAAGTGGTTCTATAGCTGCTGTTAAAGCTCTCGTGAGGAAAGTAAGTCTGTTCGATTGAAGTTTTGGATCTGGGATGGGCAAAGTTATTGTACAGCCATCCTTGATATCCCGCCACAAGCACTGTTCACTCTAAAACAAATTTTAATTTTTCAATAAATAATAATTACAGATTTAAATAATCATATTAAATTATAACATGATATACATTCCTTTTATTTTTGTTAAATCTATTACTAGTACCGGTGGGGATCTAGTGGACCTTGCAGTCCTTTATGGCAACCCCAGGCAGCTACTTTGAGGTTGCCGCCACATAATACCAAAATCGCACTGTCATGAGGTTAACATGCGATACGAGTATGTTAAAGTGTGAACTTAAACTTATCATCGTGAACTTAACATTATCGACTCTAGATTAGGAATGTCAAGATTCATTTCCCGGGACCATCAAGAAATAAATATTAATCGACCCAGTTGTGAATCTTTTCAAATTTTTTTAACGCTTAGAACCTCAAACTCTGGGACCTAAGTAAGGGTGTTCGTTAAAGTAAAATTCCCTGAATTTTTCCTGGCATTTCTATATTTAACAATAAATTTCTCTGAACAATATGTATGGAGACACAAATATTAAAAATGTAAAAAGGAAGGAGATGATCCGGGGTGGCGGTCATAAATAGGCTAAATAGTGGTAAAACTATTTTATTGAAAGCCGACCTATTTTATTCTTCTATTTTATTTACTTATTTATTTAATTTTTAGTTTTCTTTTTTCTTTTCTTTCTCCACATTCCTTTATGTCTATTATTTCATATTACATTCTTTTTCCTTTTCTTTCAATCTCTCCTGTTGATCTGTAGAAGTATATTCACAATTGCAGTTATTATATATTACACTACCAACAATTGTTAGCATCTATTTACTTCAGTTTAGGATCTTGTTACTTAGCTTACTTTGTTCATATTTTAATATACTTACTGTTTTAAATTTTAATAAGCTTATTCACATTGTTTATAAATTTTGTCTAAATATTATGTAACTGCCACAATTCTCTATCTTTTTGTATCTTGTCTGTTCTAGCCCTGAAGAAGATCTGCAAAGTCGGGTCGAAACGTCGGCTTTCAATAAAATAGTTTTGCCACTATTTAGCCTATTTATGACCACCACCCCAGATCATCTCCTTCCTTTATAATACAACGGTCAACTATTAAATATTCAATATTAAAAATGTATAATCTATAATTAAATTTATTTATTATACGAAAGAAAATAGACTAAAAAATGACTTCAGTAAAAAAAATCATTTTTTTAAATAACAAATATAATGTACTAATATAATATACTAATAATTGGTAATTGGTTGACTGTCGTGGATAATGAATAGAAGAATAGTTGGGGTGGTCAGTCAAAAAGGAAGGCAAAAATAAATATTATCATTTATTTTTGCCTTCCTTTTTGACTGACCACCCCAACTATTCTTCTCTTCATAATATACTAATAATGTAGTAATATAATATACTTTTAGAGGAAGCATTTTTTAAGCTTGTTTAGTTTTTTTATTTTAGAAAACTAAACTTTTAGTAATTATTTTTATCGTTTTTATTTTCTCTATTATAAAATTTAGTGAGCTATGGGGGATTCTAATATTAACATAGTTTCTCATAACTAATTTGGTTTCTTTATTACAATAAACAGCATCATAATTATCCATGTCACCGACACCATGTTAAAGTAACGAATGTGTACATTAAAGAGGATCACAATCGTTAGTTACTTTAACATGGTGGCGACGATATGACACCAACTGTGACATTTCTGGACAATAAAGGCTCTTTTAAGGAGCACCACGTGTCCATACAAATGAGTGCTAGCCAGCTAGATCTTGGCCTAGATGTATATATTATAAATAGTAAGTAGTATTGATATGTTTTTTCTTTTAAAAAAGCTTAACCTTTAAAGTACATTATAAACGATATCGACTGTATATTTATTTCCAATTTGAAAAAAAATATTTACTGACTAAAAAAATTCTCTGACTTTAACAATTGTCTCTTGACTTCTCTCTTTATTGAAAGTTCCCTGACTTTTCCCATTCTTTCAGGTTGTCGGTCGTCACCCTGTAAGTCCTAAAGTGCTTGGCCGTCAGATCCTAGATATCTATTATATTCAGTATATATTATTGAATAAGTTAATTTAATAATCTATTAATCCACCCATCCCTTTATTTTGCTTTAAGAACGTTCCCCTCCCCTCACCATAGGGCTATATAAAAGAGGATGATGAGGAAGGGGGTAAGGAAACCCGAACGAAAATAACACAAAGATATGAAAATGCATCATGCACCAGAAAGTAACAAAAATTTTTTAATATAAATAAACACAATTATCTTACGAAAGAATCAAAAAGTGAAGTGATGGGATGATGAAGTCTTAAAGGCAGTCCAGCGAGAACCGTAAGAACAGCTATACAGATGCCATGTAGTTCAAGAATACCTGAATTAGGGGGAGCTTGAGCAAGGCATATTTCTGCAAGAGATGGCTGGCATTCCGTCCACAGAGGTTCAACTTTGATTTTAGTCATTTCATTACTTACTTCAGCAGCAGAAACACACTGAAAAGTGAAATTTTACAATTCATTAAATATAGAAAGAGATTAGATAATGTTTAAACATTAACATATTTTTGTCAATAAAATAAAATTATGCATAAATTAAGAACACCGAACTAATCAGATATACCTAGTCCTGTCATAAATATTGTTACAAGGAAATATATACAGATCTCAACAGAAAAATTAATTTTTTCAAAAACTTTATTAGAAAATAAAAAGTATATATATATATATAGACAGTAAAAAAAAAGAAATGACTCAAAATGTACCCCTTTTGCCTTGACACAGGCATTTATTCACCGTGGCCAGTCATCAGCATGCAGCACTTCTTGAGAAAAGCACTCAACTGCTCGGACCAGAGATTTTTTGAGGCTTTCCAAGTTAGGGTGTGCTCTGTGACATGCCATTCTCTCCTGAGATTAGGGCTTTCTGAGGGCCAATCCAAGGCAGAGATGAACTCTGGAATGTTCTTTTGCACCCACGGCTGAGTTGACCTGGCCTTGTGAGCTGGAGCAGCATTCCGCTGGAAAAGCCAATGACTTCCAGCAAACAGAGTATCATTTAGAGGCATGATAACAGGTTCCGAAATATTGTCCTGATAGTTTTTAGCGGCTGTTTCAACTCCTTTTTCACAAAAATGGAGCTTTGTGGTGCCATCAACGCAAACCATCACTGAGGAAGGGTGATGACTTCTTTCCACTCTTCCAATGACTTTCTGGGTTTCCTTAGAGCTGTGTGTGTACACACAATAATTTGATAATTAAATTTTTCTTCAATAGTGAAAATATTTGAATGTGATTTCTTGTTATTCGAGCAGCCACTGCTCTCAATGCATTTTCCATTCTCAAACTGCGGGACAGCCCGGTCAATGTCTATCACATATAGGTGGGGTCTCATTATATCTATTCATCGTGCGCTACACAAACATATGGCTAATACCCAAAGGTTTCAAAGAGTTGAAAATTTCTGACCTACATTTTCCAACTTGGTGTAAAGCGGTCACAGCTATTTGGATTTCTTTATCGCCCTACTCCATGATAACTAAGGAAAAGAAAACAACCTGATAGAGGTAAGGATTAACTAAATAATACTCAAGGATGTAAAAAAAAAATTAACTTTTGTAACAGTATTTATTGCAGAACTACTTACTTTATTAATTACAGTACTTATTACAATAATATTATTAATTGTTGACCCGTGTGAATAATTTGCAAAGAATATTTGTCAGTTAAAAATATTCTTAATTAAATAATTCAATGTAGCATAAGATGGATGAATAATTTCATATTTTTTATGTAATTGTGATAGACCAAAGAAAATGATTAAAATGATTATGTTTTAAACCAAATGTGTGGGCATTACAATAACCTGTATTTCAGCTAAAAAGGATCTCAATTTTGGAGATTTTTTTTTTCATTTTGTAGAGAATTTAGTAATCTTTCAAATAATCAACAAAAAATGTATACTTTGTTATTTATTCGCAAATAAAGTTTCTTTTCCTTCATAACTTTTTTCCTGTAATTTTAGAAGTATATATGTATATATATGTATGTATATATATATATATATATATATATATATATATATATATATGAATTTTACAATAGAATAAAAACAAGAGGCATTTTTAATAAAAAAAAGAGACATAAAAAAAGATAACATAAAATGATTTTGCTTCATGATAATGTATCATTAAACACATGAAAAAGAGTGAAGGAAAGAATTGAGGCATTCGGTTGGAAAATATTAACTGTATATTATTAATATAATATAAAAAAAATATTAACTGTAAATAGCTCACTTACCAGTGAGAACCACCAAAGATCAACAATTTTTCTGGCATGGCATTCATAAATTGACAACCAGAGAGATGGGAAAAATGTGTAACTAATGATAAACAATATTTCGAATAAACTATTTTTTAACATTTTGATGCAATAAACATGTATTTTCTATACGAAAATTCCAGTTTCATATTGACACACTTAGTATATTTTGAATTTTTTTTTCTTTTTACTATCCTACTTATACTAGGTAAGGAAAGTATTGCAACCGCGTCAAATTACCGACATGAGGTTTTCTACGGATCTATACGTTTCAGAGCCTCCTGAGTCTGAAAAATATATTTTTAGCTATTGGTCTGTCTGTCTGTGCCAAGATTTTCTCGGAAACTACTGAACCGATTTTGTTGCTTCTTTTTTTATTTTGTAGGGTTTTGACTACTGATGCCTGTGACAGAAATTCGGTGCTCCATGCGCAATAAATGAAAAACATATTTTTCTATAGACTGTAACGCAAAAACGGCTCTAACGATTTTGATGAAACTTTTCTATAATGTTCTAATCATTGTTCTTTCAATTTTTGTATATAGACTAAATTCCTGAAAAAATTCAGGAAAAAAAGTTATAAAGAAAAGAAAAATGTTATGGGGACTAACTCCCTAAGTATATATTATAGAGTAAAATTTATAATAAAACTTTTGAAAGGTAATTAAATTTCCAACAAAATAAAAAAAAATCATCGGAATCGAACCAGTATTAGCGATGATACAGCTCATTCTATATTTTACACATTTTTTTGACTTATTACTTTCCTACCTATACTAGGTAAGGAAAGTATTGCAATCGGGTCAAATTTCCGACATGCGGTTTTCGACGGATCTATACGTTTCAGAGCCTCCTGAGTCCGAAAAATACGCCGTTTAGCCTGTCGTTTGAAAGGTAATGAATTTCCAATGTAAGATTACGGTTTCATATCCTGGTGTCAGAAAGGGGTGAATGAGAGAATAAAGATGACGAAGTGAAAGTAAGAAAATCTGTTGCCCTCATCACACAAGCTTCACTATTTCCTCTACTTTTAACAGAAATTTTTGTTTGACAATACTAAGCTATGGCAAAAAATTTTTGATCAGGATCAATATTAGGACGTATTGAAGTTTTTACACTCATCTACCTTAAGCCAGTTTACATTGCTTTAGTTTATCAAATAAATCGTACTCAAATCTTATGTTTGATCAATTTTCAAGAAAATGTATCTAGTTCAATTCTTTTTTGTTTCTTCATGTAAAAACCTTTCTGAAATAGGTAGAAACGTCGTGTGAGTGGACACACAAAATTTTTTTTTTGAAGCCTTGTAAATCAAATAAAATGTAATTACTAACTCAGAACTTTCCTAAGCTAACCTTATAACTTCAACTATATACAACTAGGAATGGCTTGATATACTCTTGAAATTAGAATTATAGACAGCTGATAGTATAACAATAAAAAGTATTATTTTAACTCAATTGTATCAATTAATAAATATTACCTCCAAAAAAAGTTCAATGAAATCAGTTAATCTAGTTAAAAAGTGCTTGACATTAGTATCAGAGATGTTAATCTCGGTACGACAAAGTTTCTCTTTGGGAAGTTTCCCCACTTTATGCAAGAGACGTACGGTTGCCTCAAATTTGGACTTTAAATGAACATTCCAAATAATTGAGCATAGACCTGAAAAGAAAAAAAAAAATGTTATTAACAAGCAAAATTAATTAAACATTCCCTATGGAAATTGCCTATATTTAAATATCATCATAACCAAAATTTACAGTACCATGTAAGAACCTATGAATAACCTCTGATCAAACCCTTTCCTGGAAAAACCAAGTAACCAATGTCTCCCGTCGCCGCACCTTTTCTACCTTAAAACATCTAAATTACCTCTGTCACCTATTTCCATTTGAAACCAGTAGGCACCAAGCCATGTCCTCAATATTTCGCCACTCCGACTATTGCTACACGGTATACGGGGGCGTCTCTGGGGACCTTGAATCAAAACTAAAACGTTTGATAAATTGTTTTGTACGATTCATCTTCAGGATCCCAAGAGACTCCCATTTTTATGAAGAGTTGAAGTGGCTTTATCTTTCCTACCCTAGTAAGTATTTCCTGGCTTCCTTCCTCTTTCAAGTCATTCAATCCCGCCTTCCTTCATAAATCTTCGAACTCCTTCGATTCAAATCCTCGACTCATTCCCGCAGTACCCACTCTAGGTCTTCAGATCTATATACTATGGCAGATCGTTCATTATCTGATCCTCATCCCTGTCAGCTGCTAAAAACCCACTAGATTATCGGCTTTGGTCCGAACTGGAGATGATGGCATGCCACAGAGCACACCATAACTTGGTAAGTCTCAAACAATCTCTGGTCCGAGCAGTTGAATACTTTCCTCAAGAAGTGCTGCGTCATGATGACTGGCCTTGGAGATTAATTGGCTGTATCAAGGTTAAAGGGGTATATTTTGAGTAATTTCTTTCTTTTTTTTTTTTTACTCTCTAAAGATATACATTTTATTTTCTATAATGTTTTTGAAAAAAATTATTTTCCTGTTGAAATCTGTATATATTTCCTTGTAACAATATTTATGACAGGAATAGGTATATTAATCCTTACACTGAACTTTGCAGAATTGAAGATATTCCACTGAATAATCAGAAGATATTCTTCCCCTCTTTCTCTTACTAGGCCTTTTGTGCTTCAGACAACCATTTGTCGGCCACATACACTAGCACGAAACATTTGATGTCATCGGGGCAATGTTATCTCTTAAGGACCAAAGAAACCTATTTAGACAGTATTAATTTTTTATAAAAAAAAAAAAAAAAAAAAAAAAACTTAGACAGTATTAAAAAATACATCTATTGTAGAAGTCATAATAAAATGCGGATGTCAAAGAGGAAGATTTCTTATCTCTTGCATTGAAACTTTTCCCGTATAGTACAGTTCAGAATTTAATATGATGGGGAACTATAACAGTAATATTGTGTAAACAAAAAAGAATCAGTAATGAAATAATAGATATTGAGAATTAACTAATAATCTTGCAGATACCTGACATAATTTATCAATATTAAAGAAGAAGAAAGAAACATCAATATAATTTTTCATTAGGCATGATTTCATCAATTTATAACAAAAAAAAGTCACTAAAATACATTTTTGATGGAACTGAACTTTTAAGAACGTTTTTGACTTAATTTATAGAATAAACTAAAATAACACAAATCCATTTATTTACCAAATATAGTTACCACAAGCACACATTTTTCTGATTTTACAAAGAGAAAATTTATCAAATATTTTAATGATTTAAGGTTATGAAATGCCATTTAATGATGTTTTAATAATAATAATAATAATAATAGAAAATAACTTTATTCTGGGACCAATTCCATTAAGAATACCACAATCGTATAAAAAGAAAAAATTACTTCTAGCCTATAAGTTTAATAAAATAAATAAAATTAAATTAAAATAAAGAAAACATCAAGTGAACTATTGAATAATAGATGGTTGAACGTGGTATATTATTGTGTGAGAAGATGGTCCGGTGTCATAAAAAGGCTAATATTACATTCAATTTTTCATTATTTCCAATAATCTACAGCAATTGTTACCATTTATTTGCTTCAGTTTAAGATCTTGTTGCTTAGTTATACTTAGTTTAATCTGTTTATATAGTTTATTGTCCTTTATATTTCTATGTACTTGCTGTTCATACTGTTTATAATTTTAATAAGTTTATTCACATTGTTTTTATCTAAACATTATGCAACTTCCACACTTCTCTATAGTCTTTTGTATCTTGTTCATTTTAGCCCTGAATAAGACCTAAGAAAGTTGGGTCGAAACGTCAGCTTTAAATAAAATAGTTTTTTTTCACTATTTTAGCTTTTTTATGACCCCACACCATTTCCTTACTCACTAAGTGAACTAGAGTTATACAAAAAAAAAAAAGATATAAACAATACCCATATGAACAAAACACTGAACATTATAAATCTATCAAGAATAGTAAAATAGTACAAATATTCACTTCTAAGAAAAAAAACCTGTACCACTACATCTCATGAGGAATTTTGGGTTTAGCACTATTTAAGAAATGTAGTGTTTCTTGGTCAACGATTGTGCAAGGAGGTAATTTAACCGAGATCACGTTCAACTACCAGGTTTTTCCCCTTAATTAATTATTGAATTAAGTGTATCCATTTTATAGAGGCTGGGTGTGCCTCAGGAAGGTCTCCTGATTCCAAGGTCACCCCAAGGCAGATAAAACAGAATAAATTATTTTGTGAGAGATTGTGATATAATTATATAAATAATTGAAGGCGAGAGAGGAAACTAGAAGTCTCTGCTTACGTTAGAATAGGAGATGTAGAAAGGACTTTTGGCAATAAAATGAAGATGTGATTAAGTGCATTATAATATATATTATGAGAAGGAGTTAATCGGGGGGTGCGGTCAAATAAATACTAAATTAAAATATAGTAATTATTTAATTTTTGCCGACGTTTCGACCCACTTTGCAGGTCGCCTTCAGGGCTACAAAACATGTTGAAAATAAAAAAATAAATATAAGTAGATATAAAATAAGAAGAAGTTGTCAGATACAGAAATAAAAAGATGATATCAGAGATGTAGTGGGTGACAATGTAGTTAAAATATTAAGTATTATATATGTAGAAGATACAAACAAATGGAAAATAAGTATGAATAAAAATAAAAATAAAGGAGAATATAGCATGTAAGTTAAAAGTAAACATATTGCGATAAAAGATATAAGGAACAAGTGTATAACAAACTAATAGAGATTACATTAGATAACTGTGGATTAACAGATAAAGAAAATGAATGTTAACGAATAAATAGATTGAAAATTGAATAAGTATTGTTATAGTAAAGTTAAAATAAGAATAAGATAACAGTGGATAACAAGCTAGTGGAGGTTATATTTGATTGTACCTGTTTAACTACAACTATAATTACTATATTTTAATTTAATATTTATTTGACCGCACTCCCGATTAACTCCTTCTCATATTATATCAACGGTCATCCATCTCTACATCATTATAATATATATTATAAGGAGTATGAGCGTGAAATACCTTGCCTAAGATGAGGGCTTGTAATATTAGTGAGAGATCTCAATGAGGCAGTGAGCAGTTCTATCTGATCAGGATCTCTCGCCCAAGCAGAAACGTACTCCCAAGACTGACCAGCCACTAGAGGACCTTGGGCTAAACTGTATGGAAAATGAGCACGCAGCTCGTTCAACAGAACTAATGCACGGTCCTAAAAAAAAAAATATATATATATAAACAATAATAATGGTAAAGATATTATTCACTGTAGATCAATTTCTAGGCACCACAGATCAATTAGATTGAATTTGGCAGAAATTATTTTACCTGTTCAGGTACGGTTTCTCTAGCTTCAACAGTCGGGTCACTCCCAGGATCGAAGCCAGTAATCACTGCGCCAATCGGTAGATCGTCTTCCTCTATAACTTCGGAAGCATCCGATGGTGTTGACAGCCACTCCGGTCGCAGGCCCCAAGAAGAAACCCATTTCGCCACACTTTCACATACAGATCCTGCATAATAAAAACATACATTATACGATACTAAATCATATTAGTAATACAACAATTATAACTATATAATATCAAAATAATATTACTTCATAATAATTTCTTAAAAGTAAAGCATTGTTCAAAGAAAAACAAAAAACTTGAAAAAATATTCTTCTTTTTTTTTTGTATATTCAAACAACTACAGTACTTTATAAATAGAAATATCATATAGTCGAGAGAAGAATAGTTGGGGTGATCAGTCAAATAAGAAGGCAAAAATAGATTATACTATTTATTTTGACATTAGCCGACGTTTCGAACTGAAGTTCAGGCCATCATCAGGGCTAAGAAAAGAACCAGATAACAAGGTATGAGAAACATAAGTAGTGTAGGTAAAAAAATTAAAGTATAATGACAATATTAGAATAATGACAATAGTAAGAACAAAGAGATAAATGATAATAAGCGGTACAAAGTGTGGAATGATGAAGTAAACATAATGATTATTATCATTTATCTCTTTGTTCTTACTATTGTCATTATTCTAACAACTGAATTTTACTTTAATTTTTTTTACCTACACTACTTATGTTTCTCATACCTTGTTATCTGGTTCTTTTCTTAGCCCTGATGATGGCCTGAACTTCAGGTCGAAACGTTGGCTAATGTCAAAATAAATAAATAGTATCATTTATTTTTGCCTTCTTATTTGACTGATCACACCAACTATTCTTCTCTCCATTATTCACGACAGTCAACCATTTACCAATTATAAATATCATATAAATTAAAATACATACCTGGTCCTTTGTTGACAATGTATGACAATGAAAAATCGGGTTTGTTGTATTCTAGATTTGGCATAATAGTTTTTGGCAGTTCTTGTGAAGGTTTGTAACTGGAAACAAATATGTATGAAATTAAGTTCCAAAATAATATTACATATTATTTTAATTTATTAAGATTAATCCTATACTATACAGCATTGTAGGTTATTTGTTAATTTTTTTATATCACTTTTAAGATAATCCAGTTTTAAGACTAAGACTTTAAATTAAAAAAAAAAAACTACTAAAATAAGCAGAAAGCTCAAAAAGAGACATTAAGAATGGAACAATCCAAACTACAAAGCCTTGTATCTCTAACATATAAGTGACCAGTTAACTTGGCCAACTGTTCACTTATACGTTATAGACCCAAGGATTTATAGTTTGCATTAAAATATGTATATATAATTAATTGGACGTATAGTATTTCAGAAAAAATAAAAAAAGAAAGAAAAGATTGCTACCGTTAATCAGTTCCTTCAAAATACAATTAAAAGTTAAAAAATGTTCATCTAATAAAACAGGAAGCAAGTTTTGAGCACTCATTATTTTAATAAAAGTAAAAATATAATAAAATTAATTTATTTTAAGTTAAATTAAATTAAGTATATTTTAAAATAAATTGTATAATTACTTCAATGTGGATTGTAATAATGCTACAGCTTCCACTTGAGATATTAACTGGCTCCAAACACACGATTCACTAGAAACTGTTTCCCAATCACTATCATTGTCATCTAACAAAAAATACCGATATGAAATTATAAATTACAGAAGCATAATAAATTTGGAGTAAAGAAACAAAACACTGTATAGATTCTTCATAACTCTCGAATAATAGACAGTTTTTACCATTTATCATAAAATATATCAATGCAATAAAAAGGTTAATTTGAGTAGAGTATTAAAAGTACATATATATATATCATTATTTTAAAAGAAGAATTATATGTAACCGAAGTAATTCTGGATGTCGCCCAAGCATTCGACAAAATATGGCATCAGGGGCTTCTCTTTAAGCTTAAGACCATAATTCCACATACATACTACTTGATTCTTCATTCCTTTCTCTCAGACAGATTTTTCTCCATTCGACACGGTCAAGGTCTATCCTCAATTCGACCAATTTTAGCTGGTGTATCTCAAGGATCAATTCTAACCCTATTACAGTACATCACAAATACACACGACATTCCTCTAAGAATCCACACTCTTACAGCAACCTACGCAGATGACACTGCTATCATTACCAGGCACGAAAATCCTACAGAGGCATCACTTAACTTACTACATCACTTAAAAATAATACTCGATTGGTGTAAACTTTGGAAAACTGAAATAAATTATCAAGTCACAACACATCACATTTACTCTAAGACCAGAAACATGCCCTCCTGTATACTTAAGACAACATACCGATTCCACAAACAGACGGAGTACAGTACCTAGTCCTTTATGTTTGATAGGAGAATAACATTGGGTCTATATGTTAAGAAAAACGAATCACATTAAATCTAAAACTAAAATTGTTAAAATTGTTACATCCACTGTTAAGACGACATTCCAAATTAAAAGCAAGACAGAAACTAAGTATTTACACATATCTATTAAAACCTCTTTGGACTTACAGACTACAACTACTTAAGCACCATGGTACATGAACAACCACACTTTACACACTGACTAACACGTTCCGACAGTCAATGAACTCATATGAACGTACTACAAATGATTTCATAATATGTTAAATGGCCACTCCATCCAGCTGGTAAAAGAAATGGCCATAATTAGTATGCTCGAGAACTCCAGAAGACAACTGAAAAGGATCTGAATGAGAGATCTATTTAAATAATTTTTTAGTAAATAGGTCATGGAAAGGGCTATTCCTCATGCCTATCAAGCCTTTTTATTTTATTTTTTATTATTATTATCTTTTTTCTTATGACTATACCAGCACATCTGATGATTAACGATAGTTGTAATTGACAGGTGCGGATAAATAAATGAAAGTGCAAAAAAAAAAAAAAAAAATAGTATACATCTAAAAAGCACAATTATGACATTTAAATTTTTTTTTTTTACTTTTCATTAATACCCTCTGATAATGAGAAATTTTATTGAATTAAAATTAGAAATTTTAAAAAATGATAAAAACAAAGACACAATTACTGTATCCTGTCAGAAAAGGAAGTTTCAATTTGAAAAAAAGATGAAGAATGAAACTTGAATTTTTTTTTTTTTCGATAAATAAATATAAAACGATTACACTCTCTATTTATCATACCTGCTAACTGATCTTCTATGTTAAGATATACACTTCTTGCGATGATCGCAGCTGAGAGGGCATTTGTTATATTAGTACTTTCTGTGATAACTGATCGAACATTTTCCCAAAACTCAACAGTTTCTCTTTGGCCTGTAAAAATTCATAGAAAAAATTGTTTACAGGAGCTTAATAAATTTAAGAATAAAAAAAACAAAATATGAAACCAACTTGAAAGCAAAGTAATTGCAACCATGAGGTGCATGAAAAGGATCACTTCAGATCGAGCGTTGTTCCCTAAAGGTTTCTTTAACCAATAACATATAGCGGAATGTAATAATGAACTTGCTTCGATACAACTTTCAAAAGCAGCTTTCTTCCAATTTTCTATTGAGCAACTTCCGTACAAAACACATTGACAGAGAAGTTCACCTACAAAAATAAAAATTTAAAAAAATTATCTTTGTAAGTTATTTTAGTAAAATTATAATTATAACAGAAATAACTAAATTAAAAAATAATACTGAAATAAACTTTAGAAAATTAATTTAAAAGCTTAATATAAATAAAATGGAAGTGTTCTATATCTTCCATCACAGGCTGAATAAACAAATAATGTAATGATGTCTTCTGGGGTTGATAAAAATTTAATGTTTCAATAAAATAGTTCATAAGCATTATAATTTTTTTTTTTTTTTAAATATTTGAAATGTAAAAATCTGAAAGAAGGTCCAAGACAAGGGAACTAATCCAGTAACAATGAATACTGAAATTAATCACATAACTTAATACAAATCAACTTTTCTTTGGTTATGTTTTTATGCCTATATCAGCCTTTCAGTTGAAAGAATGGCAAACTCCAATTTCAACATTTTATTATTAATTTTAGTGATATTTCTAGTAGGAACATTTATAACTTTATTCACAGTTCTATATTTCAATGCTGCAATCATCTAATCTGGAATCGACTTACTCTTTGGCTATACAGATATAAATTTTTCAATTTGAAATATCACTAATATGACTTAACTCAAAATTATTGAAATTGGAGTTGGAGTCATTCTGTCAACTGAAAAGCTCATATAATAATTCAGAGTTATAATTAATTCATAAGCATCTATAAAAATCAAATTATTCTCATTAAAAGAATCAGAAAATATTTTTTCTTTAGAATTAATAAATTTAGCTTGTTATCTTCTTTTCCATATTAAAGGCTAGTAATTTGTTTCTATTTTAGATGATGAATGAAAGTAAATTTGAAAAAAAATTTCTAAATACACTTTCATTAACATTGAGTAAACAACTTTGTAACGTTGCTATCATTTATACATTTAAAGTATAAACATTTACTACCTGTAGTGAAAAGAATTTTTCATAAATTTTGTTCATATTTAGGTCACTTAATGAGAAAATTCCTGAGATTTTAGCAACACCTAAACTACAGGAAAAACAACCTTCACTATTCTAAAATTACCTCCTCTGTAGAAAGTCTATATGCAGAAGCTGGTGAACCTCCTCTAACCTTCAGAAGATTATTCATGACAACAAAGTATAGTCTCAAAATCAAGATTAACCCAAGACATATACTAAATAAGGTATTATTCAGTAATGAGGAAACAGGTAACATCAGGGAGAAAAACTTAATAGAAACACTTCTTGATCATTTTGCGGATCTAAACATTGAAAATGCTCTGGATGTGTCGGATATAATAATTCCCAGATGTACCAATGTCAAACCAACTATAGATACCTCAATTGCCAGACACAAAAAGGATACGGCACTTCCAGTTGAAGTTCAAAAATTATTTTTAGAAAATTTGGAAAAATATAAGGAATGTCACATCTTGTATACGGATGCCTCAAAAGTAGATAAGGAAGTAGGGTGTTCCGTTATAAATTCTAATACTAAAAAACTTTTCAAAATTCCGGAGGCTTGTTCAGTGTTTACTGGTGAAATGCTAGCAATTAGAGAAGCTCTTAAACACATAGAGACAAGTGAAACTACCAATTGGGTAGTGATGACAGACTCTATGAGTTCATTACTAGCCATTGAACATAACAGGCCCAAAACCACTCTCGCAAAAGATGTAAGAAACATTTGGTGGCTACTAAGGAAGAAGGGCAAAGAAGTAGTGTTCATTTGAGTCCCTTCGCATTGCGGGATCATCGGTAATGAATAAGCCAATCAATAAAGCACATTATTCAAGACTGCCCTACATTTGAACCTACAAGGAAAAAGTTAGACATGGCACAGAGTCTAAAAGAAAACCTACAAGACAGTGAAAGTGCAGTAAAAAAAACTTTAAGGTGTTTAAAAGTGATAAAACTCTACAACAGAGTGTAATTCAAAGGTGCTGCCAATGACCCTTTAGGGTAGAGGCAACAAAACATAAAAAAAATAAATAATATTCTAAAATTCTCTGCATTAAATTATGAGTAAATACAGAATCTTTAAAAAGTTAATCTTTCACATGACAAAAAAACAAAAACAATAATATTTATCAGAGTAAACTACTTTCTTAATTATTTTCAACAAGCATAATTAAGGCAAATAATTAATACAATTATTAAGATATTAAGATGTTTACCAATCATGGCCAGATCAGAACTGGTCATACTGTGAGCGACAAGAAGAGGAGGCGGTTTCATAACTGACGGTAGAAATGAAATCAAAAACAGGCTGAACTTATTATCAGGCTGATCAAACTTCACCTTTGACCGACTGTTCTTTTCAGAATCGATAGTAATAAAATTAAAAAACCGCTGAGTTTCTTCTTTTGTTAATCGCAAAACTTTAGCCAACCCCTGAAAAGAAGTGATTATATTATAATTAATATTGTTACCAAAATAAACAAAAAGAAGCATCTAAAATACTTTGTTTTATTTTCACCATCTGTATATGTTTGTATATATATATATATATATATATATATATATATATATATATATATATATATATATATATATATATATATATATAATATTCATTTCAATAGCATTAGTATATTTGTTACATTTTGACCATCACTCCACACTTAAACATATATGTTATAATGTATATTGCATTGAAATTACTTATTTTTTATAGATAGTATACAAAGGATATGGTTATATTTTCATATCCAAGGCAAAATGTAGCAATTTTAACTATATTTACTGAAATTTAATTATTTGTAACATTTATTTTTCAGTAACAATAATGATTTCTTAAATCTAAATTACTGTTAATTTTTATAAAATTAAATTAGCGATAAAGTTTATAAAAATAGCATGAGTATTAAAATCTAGATAGCACTGACAAAGAATCAAGAAAAATCGGAAACATTTGAGAACTGTCTCGATTGGCCAAAACTATAAAAAAGATCACATAGAGAAGAGAAATGGTTTGTTGTAAAGGTAAGTTGTGAATACTAATCAGAGTAAAAGTTAGATTTTTTTTTCAAATAAAGTTAAATAATTTCATCAACCTCTAAATAAATCTAAATTCAAGTAAAAACAAAAAAAAGATAATAAGAGTAAAACTAGATTCAGAAACACAATTATAAGTAAATAAAAATACATGTAACTTAGAGCTACTTGGACAAAAAAAAAAAAAAAAAAAAAAAAAAAGGAGCAGAAATGCACTAATGCTGCTAAGGTTTTAAATATTATGAACTAAGTCAATATTTTTATAGGAGATCAAAGTGTAAATTAAAATATTTTTTGGGGAGGGGAAGGAGAGTCCAAATAAAATCCTACTGAGTGCAAGCAGAGCCAGCCAAATTAAATTATCATAAAAATTAATTAAATTACAAACCTCATCATCATCAACAGGGGAATCCGGAACGACAGTGCTGTATCGAGGAGGTTCAGCTTGCAGAGTTACGGTCATAACATAGAATTTGAGAAGGCGTTGCAAATTTTCACAAACCAGTAGACATTTTTTTTCTTCAGCTCCAAGATTTTCTTCTTCTGTAAAATAAAAATACATATATACAAAAGAATGAAAACAATTAATTCAAAGATGTTTAACTAACCAACCTATACCTCGCGCAAGCTCATTACCGGGTATGGGGAGCCTCTCACGGGTGGCGGATGTGGGGATGGTTGGTGGAAATTCCTTGAAAGTTTCTTCCGGCTAAGTCCGATGGACTTGCTGACCAACAATGAGAGGGGTCTCCATATTTGCTGGAGGGTGTGACATAGGATTGAACGTTCTACTCACATATCTTTTGTTCACCATATACCACAAATAGTCATGGATCTCCCAAAGGTAAAACGCTCATTATCCGGAGGTAAACTTGTCCCTCGTCACCCACCGGGTAAGGAACTGATTCATGGCGCAAGTTGAAAAATAGGGATTTAGATATTGGTATGTGGAACGATTGGGGGTGTCTCCATCGAGCCTTTGGGTAAGCATTTTATTATTTATTTATAAACCAACCAACACTTTTAAATTATAAGTTTGAAGTGGTAAGAGGATATAGTGTTACAATTTCAAGAGCATCTCACTGTTTGCATTGTGAGAGTACTTCAAATACAAGTAATTTTATAAAATTTAAAATATGAGATGCTTCCAATTAAGAAAACAACATTTGTGGGTTGTACTTAGTGCTATGTTACAACAAGGATGTGGGGTAGCTCAGTGGTAGGGTACTGAGTTTCCAATGTTAAAGGTCCCAGGTTCAATCCCGGCTCATGGCAGAAAAATTATTTATTCTGTTTAATTGGCCGTGAGGCGACCCTGGGTAGGTAGACCCTCCTGGGGCACACCCAGCCTCTATAAAGTGGATACCCTTAATTAAATAATTAATTAAGGGGGAAAACCTGGCGGTTGAGCGTGATCTCGGTCAAATCACTTCCTTGCACAACCGTAGACCAAGAAACAGTGCTTTCGCTAAGTAGTACTGAGCCCAAAACCCTGTGTGGGTTGTCGTGGTACAGGTTTTTTTTTTTTTATGTTACAACTATGAAGTTATGACAGAAAAGTCTACTTGATGATGTAATATTGATCTAAAAGCTCCACTTTTGTTCTTGTTTTTTAATCTTTTTTTATTAAAATCATTTCCAATAGCAAATGTAGGCTTATGAGAAAAAAAATTAATAAAACGTTTCTTAAATTTGGATTTAACAGTAAATAAAGAATAGGTGGGACACTCGAGTAAAGGTGGCCATTGTCCATCACCCAAAATGGAATGATGATCTAAAACAACTGGAGTGCTTGAAGTTGAAGATGATTTTAAAGAGGAGGTCACACCAACATACCAAAATAATGAGATTATATAGGCCAAACAGCCCAATACTTTTGTAGGTCACTTCTTTTCTTGGATGGTCACGAGTTTTTAGTACCTCATTAAATTGATACATCTACTGATATCCAGATTGAAAATACATTATTTCCAAGAATTTTCATAAATAAAAAAGTTGTTGGTTGTAGTAAAATGAAGCCATTCATGAAATTTCAGAGGATTAATAATAATTTGAAAAAAAACAAAAAACAGAGTCTATACCGTGGACTAGTATCTAAGAAATGACCAAGTAGAAGGAAAATGAAAAATCAAATCAAATTTAACCAAATAAAAAAAATCTTCATGGGTTGTGGTAATACTAGTTATTTATTATATAGCTTAATGGTTTGATTAAAAATTAAAATTGGATTGAACGTTATAACAATCATCATATATACTAATAAGTATAGTAAATAAAATATAGAAAAGAAATAATACATATTGATAGAATTCAATTAAAGTTTATAATAAAATGAGAAACATACCTATGCTTTTTAACTTTTCAAGAAACCCAACTATTGCAGAATCGAGAATTTCGGGGGTTATAAACTTAGCTTTTGCAGCCAATTCCAAAGCCTGTATTTTTGCTTGCGGCGTAATGAGTTGAGTCATCAGCTGCAGAAACTCGGGACCGTGGCAATTAGATAAAGCTCTTTTTATCTGCTTTAAAATATGTTCATCCCTCGACCTTGGATCACTTTTGCTGTAGAAATTATAATACGATTTATTCTTCACTTTATTATCAATTTTTAAGGTTCAATTCTTAATTAGGAGTATAAACAGTGGTTTGATACTAAAAAGTTTCAGAAGTACTTGAAGTTCAATAGTTTTCTTTTAGTTTATCAGTTTCAAACATAAATGATAAACTATTAAACAATTGATGTCACTAAGGACCATATCAAATTAAAAAATATGTGAAAATACCATATAAATTTGTTTTGAATATATATTTAAATTTAAATGTAAAATAATTAATAATAATTTCCTTATAAGAAAAATAAACAAAGACTTTTATTAAAATTATTTAATATTATTTTTTTCATTGTATTCAAAACTACAAATCAATCCACACGAAATCAAAACTACGATCTATAAACCATTAAAAAAATAATGAAACAGAACATTCTAAAGATATCTATTATTTTTATACCATTATTTTTTCCGACTTACCATATGTCTCTAGACTGATGTGTTGAACTATATCTTTGTTAAATGTTACAAAGATTATAGCATAAATTTATTTTCTCACATGTATGAGGATTATAGCTTAAGTGACACACTAATATTAATAAGACGATATTTTCTTTAATGAATTTTTATTATTTGACAGCATAAATAAAAAACAAGTACATTAGATATAATTCCTACCTTAAAATTGCATGAAAAGGAACAATAACTTTGCTAATAACACCAGCATTATTTATGAAAACGCAAGGGTGATGACTAGCATTTGATGACATCATCGACAGTGCATTGACACCAAGAAGTCCATAATTAACATATAGAAGTCTGTAACAGAAAATATGTAATAAAGTATAAAAGGATCATTTTAGATAAATATATAAAGTTTTTTAAAATTCCTAAAAACGTACCTGCCATTTTTAGATGCGGTAAACGTAGATATTTTAGGACCCTGTTGTAAGGCCCAAACTTCGATGATACCTTTTTTAGGAGCGTAAATTACTAAAAATAGTGCTCTCCTCCCTCTTCCATGTTTCTTTTCCTCGATAGGAAGGAATCCACACTGAGCATCTCTGTAGCCCTTCCACATTCTAAAATAATATATGAATAATAAAATTATAAAGTCTGGATTAATAAATGGGTACATTAAATTTTGACATGAAATGGAAACTGTATCTAAAATGATTACATTTGACCAACCCATTGATTATCATAATTAATACTAATATATCATATCTTTGGGATACCCAGGTCGACAGGCGGATCTACGGGGAAGAGGGAAGCCTTCGGGCTGAAGCATCTCCTCCCTCCCCCCCCAAAATGGTAAGATATAATCATGTTTTATGAAAAAAATTATCTCTACAAGTATTATTGTTCGTCTAATTACATTTAATAGAACTTAAAGAATCAATTAAACACCATTTCATATTGGTAATTAGTTTATTTCTTTCTTCCGAAATAATTATCGTAACATACACATAAAAAAAAAAAAATTTGGGCTGAAGCCTCCCCAAAATTAAATCCTGGATCCGTTAGTGCCCAGGTGATATGTTTTCTTTTGGTACACTGAGCTGCAGTGGCTTTATCCTACTTCCCAACGACAATTCCTTCTTGGTGTTTTCCTTTTCCAAGTCCTCAGAACCGAAATCCTTCCTACATCCTGAAACTCCTTACTCTACGTTTCTCTATTCACTCTGTCAATACCAGATCTCAACTTACAGATTTATGTATCTCCTCCCATAAAACTACTATTTCAGGAAATCCTTCGTAATTCATGCTACCTCCTTTTGGAACTGTATAGCTACCTCCATACGTCTTATTCTCATCCACAAATTCCTTCAAACAACTTATCTTCATCACCTACACTCCATATATAAACTTCCCCAAAGATGTAAAATTTACTTGTGTCTATATACTGTATAATTCAATCAATAGCAATCAGCAGTTAATTAGGTATAATTTTGTATTCTTTAAGTCCGACTAAATCTCATAACTATGTAACTATATTATTATTATCAGGGGAATGTAGTCCCAGAGTAAAATTATTCATTCATTCATCATAGGTTTATTAAAAAAAGTTACTATGTACATTCTTGATGAGATGTACTTTCAAGAACTTCTTTGTGAATTTCGACCATATTTATTGCTGAAAAAAAACCCCAGAATTTTTCAGAGAATAGCAAAGAAACATAAGCAAAAATTAGTCCTTGATTGGATATGGAAAAGAGCAGATAAGTAGTGGAGGGAATGCTTAGTAGTCTGTGGGCCAGGACTCTTTACCGTGCACTCCTCCCTCCCCCCCCCCCCCCATCTCTATAAATTGCATATCATTGTGTTTCTTGTAACTATTCATTTTAAAAAAGCCAACCTTCCAGTTTTTGCAACAGGTTTTTTAAAAATTATTTTAAAATTTTCATCATTTAATTTTTAAAACGATATGGTGGCCAAGTTTTATAGATTTTCTACTTTTCTTTTTTTTAAAAAATATTATTTCAATTTTAATTTTTTTTTCCTTCTTGACCCACCCCCTTCAGCACAGAACTGGAGCCAAATTTAAAAGTTACTGCAGACAGAGGTAACAGGCTTTTAAAAAACATTACAAAGGCAGAAAATCTATCTATGTATAAAGTTTTTTACTTATAATACTACAAAAAAAATATATATATATATAAATATACAATACCTTAGTGCGATACCAGATAAATTATCAATTAAAACAACCCTTCCAAGGCTGTCGCAAGTAACACTTAGAGATTTTTCAGGAGACATGAAAATCCTCTCACCTTTCCTTATTGCATCGCAAAGGCCAAACCTAACAGGTAAAAAATCAATTAACAAACTGCATGATGATTGTTAATACATTGATAGATATTATTCATGAACAAGATGACTCACCTACAAGACATGGATTCTGCTGGTTCAATAGTTCCTTTTTCTTTGGATTTCTCAACAGAAGATGGCCTTCTACCACCACCAAGCCATCCACTGAAACAATAAATTGTATGATATTTATAAAATGAAAATTGAAGCAAATATATGGTACTCTCTTCAATCAATATTTAATATTGAAACAAAAAAAAAAATCTCTCCATTTCTCCATTCATTTCAGTCATGAGGAAGGAGAAAGCCCTATCCTAGATAACGTAGAAGCCAAAAAAACAACAAAAAACATCTAAGAATACAGAAGAATACTCAAAGTCACTTTCATCAAAGGGTTCCACCTCCTATTTTAAGTCAACATTTTCCTAGTCCGTGGTACAGACCTCTTTTTATTAAATTATTAACATCCGGCTGAAACTTTGTAAATATCTTCATCTCATAGTAACCTACAAATATTTTATTTACGAAAATTCTTGGAATTGGGGCGTTTTCAATCTGGAGGTCGGCAAACTTTGTTTATTTAATTAGGTTTTAAAAACTTGTAAATACCAATTTTCTTTCCACTTGGTTCATAAGATAATTTGATCACAATATCGATAAAAAAAGGTGTCCTGAAAAAAGATTGGGCCATTTGGCCTCTATAACCTTGTTATTTTGACTATTTGGGGATGTAGGTCACACAAAACGGCTCAATATTTTTGAAGGCCACCTTTTTTCCCAACTTAGTGTGGAAGTTATCTTACTATTCAAGTGGAAAGCAAATGGGTATTTACGAGTTTTTAGTCCCTAATTAAATAAACAAAGTTTGCCGACCTCCAGATTGAAAACGGCCCAAACCGAGAATTTTCGTAAATAAAATATTTGTAGGTTATGATGAGATGAAGCTATATATGAAGTTTCAGCTGGATGTTAATAATTTGCTAAAAAGAGGTCTGTACCACGGACTATAATACGGAAAATAAAATATTTTCTGTTCAAACTGTCTAGTATTATTATTTTTTTAGTGAACACTAACAATAACTGAATTTAGATTAAAAATTCATTTCCATTAAATAAATCAAAAATATACAAACTCAAGATCTTCGTTAAAACTAAGACCGAAAAAAATGTTTTTAAAAAATACGTCTGTTTAACATCAACATAAAATCAATCCTGCTCTAAGGTAGTGAAACATGGAAGGTAAATGAAAACGTTATCTGATCCCTTTAGACCTTCTTCAACCGCTGCTTGCAAAGAATCCTGGGGATCTAGTGGCCTGAGAGGATCTCCAATGAAGAGCTCTGAAGTACCACAGAGAAGCTTTCCTTTCTCTACCTCAAAATAAGGAAAAAGGAATGGAAATGGATAGGACACTATTTGAGGAAAACAGATAGTCCCAACGAAAAAGAAGTGTTGTAATGGATTCCCCACGGAATGAGAAGAAGAGGAATGCAACGCACTTGTAGATGCCCTATGTTCCATCAGAAGTCAACAGTAATGATAATAATAATAATAATAAAAACATGTTTACTAATTTTACTTTAGAACGTGTAGAAAATTCTCTCATTTGACAATACATCAAAGAAAAACCATGAACTTTAATACTATTAATATTCATAAAATTGCAAATAATTAAGAATAAAAAAATTATAAGAGTATTAAAGACTTACGGTACGACTTGGCCAATGGCCGATTTGACTTTAGTTGCGACAGCCTTGGCAACATCTGTAAGAACAGGATTGGCAGTACCTTCAATTATGCAATGAAAGCCAACATAAGGGCGAACGCCGGAAGCAATAGCGACGGATATCTGTGGAGGGGAAGGCCTAAAAAAAATATATAAAAATTGTAACAAAAAAATCAATCAGGTAAAATATAAGTAATATTTTATTATATGTAAATTATATTCAACAATTTATATAACAATAAAAATTGATAAATATTTTTAAAGCAAATTAATGGTTCAATATGCATACACATAATTTATTTGTTAATAAGTTTTGAAATACATATAGTATTTTAAATAATATTTTATTCCACCTGTAAAGAGCGTAATATCCTCCTCTTATGCTTGCAGTGGTCAAATGACCAAAACTGTTCGTAGCCTGGCTTCCAAGAATGCCAACATCACTAATTGTTTCTTGTTCAGATAAGCTCCATTTAGTGAGTGCTAAAGGAGGAGCATCGATGCGATCGCCACATCGTGCCTGTACTGAAAATTTATGAAAGATTAATAACTAGACTAATATTTAGAAAAAACATAAACATAATGAACGGAAGTATCTTAAACTTGCTTTTAAATATCATTAATTATTTAATTATTTTTAATAATAAAGAATGGTTCCATAACACAAAGATCATGCTATTGGGTTGGCAAGTAAATCCTTTCGGTTTTTCTGTTTATTTTTATGTCACTATGATATGAAATGAAAAATAATTTTATTCTGGGACTGAAATTCCCTTAGAATAATAGTAGAGTTTACAAAATATGTACATTAGTCTGGCATGTAAGTATTATATATACGAAAAATACCTAGGAAATTGTAAGCAACATTTATACATACATACGAAGATACTAAGAAAAATACAAATATATATATATATATATATATATATATATAAATAAAAAAAAAGTACCAAGAAAAATATAAATATCTACAAAACATACTAACGATAAACACAGATATATACAATAAAATACTGAGATATAAAAAATTTAATAAATAAAAATGAAATGACTTAACTGCTGGTGGCCAACGTAATTATTTAACACAGAAATTTTTACAAGCTTGCAGAAGTTTGAATTTGTAGTAGGTGGTGGAATAAGAGTTATTTGAAGGAGTTTATGGACGTGGTTTGACGTATGGAGATGGGTAAGGAGTTCCATAAGGAGGTAGCACGAATGACGAAGGATTTACTGAAGGAAGTGGTTTTATGGGAGGGGATATATAAATCTATAGGTTGAGATCTGGTATTGAGAGAGTGGATAGAATAGCATAAAGTAAGGAGTTCTAAGATGTAGGGAGGGCTTCTGAGAACTTAAAAAAAAAACACCAAGTAGGAATTCCTGTCGGAAAGTAGGATATAGCCACTTCAACTCTGGGTACCAACGAGAAATATGAGAACGCTCGGGAATCCCAAATGATACACTTCTTATCTGATGAATTAATCCCTAAGGTGGATTGTTTATCCTGTTTGTAATATGTCAACAACTATATCTGTTAACTCATGTTGAAACTGGCTTTGTATTGTGTTTGCTATTGCACTGTGAATATGGAAGAAAATATTATTCATTATCGGCATATTTTGTTGTATAATTTTAAAATTGAAACACATGAAATTGAAATGAGCAATGTTAAGACCATTGCTGATCAAAATCCCACCCATTCAGTGCAAGAGATTGCTTTGTCCTAAATGTGTCGCACACAACCGTAGAAAACCATTTGCACAAGCTCGGATATTTTCAGGCTTAATGTTTGGGTCTCTCACATGATTTTTTTTTCGAAAATCACAAAAAATGTTATAACTTCTATAGGACTCAAAATGACATCAACAGGACCTTTGCAAAAAAATTACAAATGGAGATAAAAAATAAAAACCTATAAGGAGTTTTTGTTTATTTATTCTTAATGTAGGCATTGAATTAAAATACCATTCATACAGCTTTGAAGAGCAATAATTCAGCTTAACAACAGATATAGTAACATCGAATTTGGATAACATCCTGAAGGGTTATGAATGATTGGAAGGGTTTTGTGCCACCAAGACAACGCTAGACCCCACACCTTATTGGTCACTCGCAATAAATTACTGAGCCTTGGATGGGACCTTTTACCCTACCCTCCCTATTCACCAGACCTAGCTCCAAGTGACTACCACTTATTCCGGTCTCTGCAGAACTCCATGAATGGAAAGAAATTTCAAAAGGAAGAGGACATCAAAAACCACTTGGATCAGTTTTTTAACAATAAACTTCAGATATACTATAGGTAAATGGCATTATGCAGTTAGTGAAAAGATGGGGAAAAGTCATATTAAATAATGGCCAATATATTGTAGATTAAAATAAATTTTATGCCTCCAATACATTGAGTTTTTTTTCACACTGAAAAACTGAAATAACTTCTTTGCCAACCCAATATAATTTTTAAACTCATAACTGAACTACTTTTTTAGCATGACTTAAATAACTTGAGCAGTTCCGTATCCTCCTTTATCACACCCCTCTCCATCATTTTCAATGTGGTAAAAACTAGAACCTAATAACAAATACATTAATAAATTTAGAAAAAGGAAATACATGAATTAAATTTTACCTCTAGCAAGTTGATTCCTGCAAGCCTTTATCGTATTACACAAAACAAATCCTTGAATGCAACAAACGATTCCAGGATAGATAACAAATAATTCATCTGATTGAGTACCCAGGACAGAACTGTACATTGGCTGATAGCTCTGGCATTTAAGTCGAAGGACAGGTTCTTCATGAAAAACTTCAGAGTGTAATAAGCTTCCTTTCTAGAAAAATTAATTTAATTATTAACCAACATCATTAATTTTCAACCAAAATTTTACAAAAAAATTCATTAAAATAAGACAAAAATATATAATACATTACAATTCACTGTTGATATATATTCAAATGATGGCTGAGAGAAGGGAGAGCGGTCAAAATTAAAATAACAGTTGTGTCTTATTTATTTTTAACTGCATATTAAATAATATAGAACAATTGTTGGTTTTGGTTTATTATTTTCAATAATCAACCATTGTGATCAACCGAAAAATTCAAAAACTTAAACCTCTCTCAAAATTTGAGGTTTCACATTTCAGGATGTGTAGAATTTAAAAAACGAATAAAAATCTTTTTGTCTGTCGGCTGTCTGTCTATTTTCTCCGAAACTACTGGACCGATTTTTTTTCAAATTCGGATATAAAATCAGAGGTTACCCGAGGATGATCCTCCTTCATTGACATTATTATCCATCTTTTATTTTCAAAATGGCGGCCGAAAAATCTGCGTTGCAATAGACTGTAGCTCCTAAACGAATGTACCGCTTTCTATAAAACTTCGCTAAAGTCATTTTCTCGACACCCTTTAAATTTACCTATATAACATACTTCAATGAAAAGAAGCCGGAAAAAAAAGTTACGAGGGATGGTGAAATTAAATTCTGAATAACTCGAAAAGTTTACACTTTTTTGTCGATCTTGAGATTAGATGTTTCAAAGGTATTTAAATTTTCTAAAAAATGAAGGAAGTTTAATCGAAATCAAAGCACTATTAGTAGAGATATCACGATTTAAAAATATTTTTGGTTTATTATTTTCAATAATCAACCATTGTGAATGACCAAAAAATTCAAAAACTTAATCTCTTCTCAAAATTTGAGGTTCACGTTTTTTTTTATTTTGACAATCTCTCCAATCAATAGTAATTATCAAGTTAATATATTAAAAAACACAAATAAAAACTAATAAGTACGTAAGCAAATAAAAATACCCATGGTAAGATGCTAAGTGCTAGTGGTGCTACCTGTTGTAGAGGTTATGAATATAGGACATGCATGAATTTTCAATTTTTAATCGACTGTGAAAATTAGGTTGTAAGAATAAAAATTCAAAAAGTTCAGAACTTTTTTTTTTCTGCCTCAGGAGATTGAAGCCATGAATATCTGACATGACTATGGCACACACAATAGAAAATTTCACTTTTCTTTAATACTACATATTTTTACCTATTATCTCAATGTCATTTTAAAATATTAATTTGATAAATCTAATTGAATAAAATAAAAAAAAGAAATTTTGTTAATGGAAAGATTGAAATATGTGTATCCTTATAATAGCAAAACATTTATTTTTAGGACTTAAGAAATATCATAGGCTGTGTAATTAACTGCAAATAATTAATTATTCAGTAACACAAGCTATAGATCAATCCTCGGATCAGGAGACCCTTCTATGGCACACACAGCCTCTATAAAGTGGGTACTTTTAATTAGAGTATATCAAGCATATCGGTCTCCTCATTGCACAACTGTTGAGGCAAAAACTGTACTTTGCCACTAACTACAAGACTAAGGTGACTAGATATCCCAATTTTTAACAATTTGTCCCGCACCCCGCGGTATTTTATAAAAGTCCTGACTTTTGGAAAGAATGAATGACAAGCTATGGAACGGCAGAAGAACAGGAAGACAATATACGATTTTCAGCGGCCATGTGGCTATTTCCCCAGGATATGAGTTTTATACTATTTTTGTTAATTTTGTAATGTTAAACTTTGGTAATACCGAATAATTGTTGAAAACTGATTATCAAGAACTGCTTAGCACAGTTCGCATGATTGATTAGTAGTTAAAATTCAAATTAAACTCACATTGTTTGAACTAACTAAACAACTGTTTGTAATAAGGTATCGTTATTAAAAAAAGATACTGATAAGAAAATGGGTTAAATCTTAGGCATCAGCAAATTAACCTCATTTGGTACTTCGATTAACAAAATCTTGTGTCACCTTTAATAAGTTTTATAACATTTTGAAGAAGAGCTGCTTTATAATATACAAACTGTTTGTACATTATATGATATGTTTTGTTGGCACAAAACATTTAGGTCTTAAAACCTGTGTTATTATTGAAATCATAAATTAGTCCAATACATCATAAAATTATTCACTCTCAAAAATACGCATTCAGAAATAAATTCTCAACCTTATTTCAGCTGAATATTATGCCACCTGATTACCTTTTACACCAGATTATCATTACATAAAATTAATTATATTAACAACCAATTTGGACCAGCCTTCCTCCCTCCCAGTCATTGGAGTCCTGCTTTACCAATGTTAAAATCTGGTCACCTCATACAAGACCCTCCATTGGTTGTAGTGGAACAAGTTTTTTAAAAACAAAATAAACCTAATATGCTTTACCTCGGTATAAAATCTTACAGCCCCACTACTGAAGCCAACAGCTATACAAGTCCAATCTGCTCCACAATGGGCACTCAACTTCCCTTGAGCACAGATAGGTAGGCATAGCAGACAAGTGATAACTTCGCTGGAAGAAAATTTGAATTAAATTTTTTTTTTTATATTAGATTGATAACGAAGTCTAATTTATTTGTTGATTGACCATAGAGTAAAATGTCAGTTGAAAGAACCCACCTCTCTTCAATTTCTACGAATGATTGATGGTAATCATTAATACATACAAGAAAGATTGAGTGTGAAATAATAAAAAAGTGAGAATCTACTTTCTTCATCTGATTGTATTTAAAATAATTTTAAAGAGAAAAAATAATTTGATTAAATTTTCTTGTTAAATATATTGTTGTTATTATAGTTAAATATGCCAACATATCTTATTTTTCATCTTTAATAACTGATTAGGTTCCAATTTTTATTACTTGAAAAATATTGAACATTGTTAACTGAAATAAACAACCTTTTAGTTTAACAAATAGATCAAGAAACATTAGCCAAAACTACGCAGAGCTTTTCAAAAAGTTAAATAGATAATGTTTATTCTTAAAACTGATAAACATAATAAATTAAAATTAAACTCTATAGAGGGGTTACAATATCCCTGATATTGTATTAAATCAGTCTAGACTATAGCTTATTAAGAATAAAATGAAAATGGTAGTGAAAAGGAAAGAAAATAAGTTAAAAGTTTTTTGACATGCATTTTTCTTTGATAATATAGTGCCAAAACATAATATAACAATTCCTGTTAAATTAAAGATGTTTTAATTATAAAATAAAATGTGTGAGATTAAATTTTTTTTTTAAACTTGATCATATATTGATTAAATATGATAGTTACACAAAAATCTCACAAAAAATGAATAACCTGAATAAGGTTGTTTATCATAAATAAGGTAAGTTCCTAAGTTCTGTTTTGAAGAGCTTTGAAACTTGCCATATAGTTTTCTCATAAAATGACAATGATAATAGTTCCAAAATGCTACTCCAACATTACAACTTGGTACAAGATCACATTGTAGATGGAATCAAACAAGTAGTGGAGTGTTGACAATCATGTTTATATGCAATGACAGGCTTGCCTTTACTAATACAGAAGGTTTAGGTTGAGATAGGTTATACTCTACTAGAGGTAATTACTGATTATTAAAATTATTACTGCTTTAATATTATCAGAACTGTTGACTTCCGCTAATTCGAGAGATAATCAAAATTATCTCTCGAATGAGCGGAGTTCGATGGTTTGCCATCAAGATTCTTTTCAGTTTAGGTTGGAACCTTACTAAGTAGGGATCCTTATCAGCAAATATGGATTCTTTTTCAGTTCATCATAAAATATCTTCCATAATTTATTTCTAAAAAAGGTTCTGAAAAAGAATGTGATCTTGTACCCGCCACCATGGGAGAGCACTTTGGCAGCTATTAACAGTTAATTTTTATCTTACATATATCAATAAGTTTTTTAAAAACTGTTGGATGGTGAGATATACAAACAGAAAAAAAAAATAGTTGGTGAAATAAATTTTAGTCTGTAATTCTGCAGATTATTTCAAACAATATGTAAAATAAATACCTGGGATCTAAGGACAAATCTCCATGCCAAGACAACAAATACTTGATCTTGTCACCACCATTTTCTCCATCTGAATCCCATTTTGCTAAAATAAATAAAAATAAGTTATCAACAATTTCAATGGAACAAAGTAATTGTTATTTTGTAACTAACTAATAACTGTATACTTGAAACAAATAAAGTTTGTTTAAAAATAAACAAAGAAAAACCTTTTAATATGACAAGATTCTTTTCATGAGATAAAACAAGGAGCTCGCTTGTAGGAGATAAAGATATTTCACATTCTTCTAACCAATTTTCTTTTGATGTTACAGTTTCTTCAACTGACCAATTCCATGATTCATCTTCAAAATCTAAAAAAAAAGAAGAAAGAAAATAAAAAATGAAAGTTGGAGAAAATATTTTTTTTTATATTGTTCTTAATAAATTATAGAGAATAACTTAACTAATTATTTTATATCAACTTAAACCAAAAAGCTCATTAGAAAAATAATTAAAATCCAGTCCATGAACAAAAAGTATAGGAGCAATGGTACATTCAACATATTTTTAAAAAAAGTTGAACATCTGTATAACCATATATCCTCTTTGATTCTTATTTCACGGAACCTTAAGTTTTTATTAGAACTAATAAATTTTTCAAAACACAAGGCACATATGAGGCCAAGTGGAAAAATGTTAAAATTAAAAAATATTGTTGTTAAATTTCTATAGTAAGCAATATATATTGTATTTCATTTACAAGTTTAAATAAAGAAAACGTAATAATTTTTTTTTCTATTTTGTATAATTGATTTCCCAAAATCAGATAGAACATCTACTTTATAGCTAAAGTTAGCTCAAACAATCAAAACTTGTTATTACATTGTCTGGAAATTATATTTTTGATAGAAAATACTGATGTTAAAAAAAAATTGATCAAAAATTAGAATTTCGAATCTTCAAATGTTTTTCAAAGTTTTCCGAAAACTTGAAAAATTGGATCAGCCTCCATTGTTTTTGCAACAAATCCTTCAACTGTTTTTATATGACATGGATAAAATATTGTAATCTTTCTATTTAGCGTTGTATTTTTTTTGGAAGAACCCTTATGTTCCATACACAGCTGTTCGACTTTATACATATATATATATATATATATATATATATATATATATATATATATATATATATATATAAAATTATTTTTAAAATTAAATCTTATGTTGATATTACTTCAAATGGATAATGGTTGACTATGAATGTATAATCAAAATAATTATTTATTTTGTGATTGATCAGGTAGTAAATTGTGATTAAAAAAACAACAAATTTAAACTCTTTGTATTACATTAGTCAACATCTCTATGACCTTAAAGACTTGAGAAGCTACATTAAGCTACAACCACAATAGCTGATACCATGTCTCAAATACATATCTTGTTTATAACATTACTGTTTACCATTATCCATGTCTTTTAAAAAATAATAATTTATATGGTTCAGATAAAGGAAACTAAATAAGATAAATTTTAACTGGATAGTTCAAAGGAATTACGCTTTGTTTCTAAAAGTGGATGACACAATATGTTACACAAAAAAAGTTTAAAGAAAAGTTAGTTACCCCCAGATTCATTACCAGAGATGTAAATAATCAAATAAAATCTAGAAAAATTAAAACACTGATGTCACAATAAAAAGATACAATGCTTAACTCAAAGTGACTTTGTTTCTTAATGATGAACATACCTAACTATCACAAAGACATTCAAATTTTGAAAAACTCAAAATTAATATATTTTATGCGTATATTTTCAATAATTAAACAGGGAATCATTTAAAAATAAAAAAACATACCATCTGAGTTATCTGAGGGCTCTTGAATAAACAAACACGTTTTGACTTTTTCTAATTCTAAAATACTGGCAATCTTTTCAAATTGGCAAGTCATCATGAGGAAAAGGACACATTAAAATAGCATTAGATACTTTTCTTCAAACCAGAAAACGTAAACAAATAAACAATGAAAATCCCTTGAGAGCTGATGACCAACGGATTCTCAGCCAATACAGCTGATAACGTGACAGCTGTTATAGTGATAAGCAATCTCGGCAACCATGTGGATTAGGTTTTTTAAGTCTCTTACTTAATTTTAAAAATATTGAATTTACTGATTTTATATATTTTTAACTCAATATTTAATAATTATGCCTTTGAATAACATGTCCTGAATCGTCTTGTAGTTATGGTTCTCGATTTTAAAATTAATTTAAAATCTATTGTTAGTTTTTGTATGGTTATTATTTTCGTAACATTCCACACAGCTTTAACTGAAAAAAATGAACCAAAAAGTGATTCAAAAAGTGCTGAAGACTTATGTATCCTTTTTATTACAAAAACTAGACATTTTTTGTTTTGTAACTATAGAATAGCTTACACTTTCTTGGTAATATTCAATAGTAGTTACTATTCAGCTTTACTAAATTTTTACCTTAAAAATTATAGTTCGAAGACTGTATAAATTAGAAAGAACTGAGCAAGCAGCAGCCATCAAAGCTCTGTTGAAATTAGGAACTGAAATAAAACAGACCAAAATGGTTGAAGCAATTGCAGACAGAGTATTTAGTGTATGTGAATGATCATAATTAATCAATTAAACTGTTTGTTTTTGTCCATGATGAATGATTATGTTTTATAGATGTTGTGGATAATATATCTTCCTATATTTATAGAGTTTCAGATTACTTGTTCAATGTTCTGGGATATTTCCCAATCATCGTAACCATCTACAACCAACTAATATTTACCAGTCTTCATGTTATTTAGAATCTTAATTATTAGTACAAGTTATGTGATAAGTACTGGTACTAGTGGGCAAAACTAGACCGGCAAGTAAGCCTTATGGCCCGTTTTGCCATCTTCTGACTGCTACCTTGCGGTTGCCACCATGTACTTACTAGAGTGGCAGTTTCAAGATTCATTTCTCAGGGTCGCCTAGAAATAAATTTTACCCACCCAGATGGGAATTGAACCCATGCTCCAAACTGCTCAGCCTTCATCACATCCTCTTATAACAAAGTAAAAAATAATGTTAAAACTGTCCTAGTCTAGTATGTAATTTTAAAAAATATGTACAGTACATGTATATAATAGAATCAAAGAAATAATATGGAGACTGCTAGATGTAAGTTGGTCCTGGTGACGGAGAAATACTTATGAAAGTGAAAAAAAGTAATGAAAGATTTTAAAACAGAAGAAATAACTATAGGAAGATTTTAATGGAGTTGCATTCAGACTAGGGATATGTTTTTTATATAGAGTGTTTGCTAATTGACTTTTAAAAATTAGAAAAGGAAATATGTGTAAATAACTGTGTCGAATTCATAAATTTATATTTAGTATTTATTTATCATCGGTTTCATATTACGTTTTATTGGTCAAAATGGCCAAACATTTCAAAACTTTTATAAATTATTTGCCTGATATACATTTTCATTTATTATATTTTATTAAGTAGTTATTTAATATTTTTAAACTTATTCCTCCCAAATAAAAAAACAAAAAATCCTATACAACCCAGAGAAATAATTTAAAAATGTTACTTATTCTATTATAAAATATATTAGTAATGTATATAAGTATAAGTATCATTAGCATAATATAGTGTAAGTATCATTTTTAATAGATTTTTTATTTTTTAATGATTTTCTTAAGTTCTTGTACAAAGAACATAATATAAATCTAATACAGAATCTTATAGTTTTCTGTCAAATTCAATATAGGAATAGTTATGTACTTACTAGACTAGAAGATATTTTTTCTCTTTTAAAATACATAGTTGATGAATTAAAGTATTTTTCATCTGCATGTAACATTTCACTTAATTCGAATAACTTACTAAAAGACATTTTATTTATATGATGTTTTCTTTCTAATTAATAACATGATTATCATCTTTAAAATTGATTATTGTGGTTTAGGTGCTAAACAAAAGCCGACATATTCTTGATAAGGCTAACTTTGTTCCTGGAGAATCAAGCTTTCCATCAGAGGAAAATATTAGGGATGGTTAGTTTATTTATGTTATTTTTTATTTATAACAGTCAATTTTCTTCTGAATTGTTTGAAACTATTTTTCTTTTCTTGTTTCCAGCCCTTTCCAATATTTTGGAAAACACTGCATTTTTAGGAGATATAATTTTGAGACTACCAGACTTTAGTCAACAAGTTATCGTAAACAATACTGAATGGAATGAGCTTTTCAAATGGAGCTTGATCTTTTCCAACAAAAGCCAACTTCTTGATAGTAAAACTATCACACTCTTAAATTTAGTAAGTATTACTTGGCAAGATTGTTTCACACATATGATAAATTCTATATCTTATGCATCTAGTAGTAATGGTAAACTCCCAAAATGGTCTCTGTGTACATGTGTGTGTCTAAACGAACAGCCTACCTCAACAATCAAAAGTAATATAAAACTGAAATTACATGTTTAAAGAATGTATATGTCTGAGATTTAACATATTTTCCCCCCTGATATTAACTTAATGGAAATGGCACTTTATACCATTGATTTTATATCGCAAAAATATCTTATGCAACAAATTGTCGTTTTGAAATTGTTTAAAAATTAATTTATAGTACATTTGTGGGAGCAGTGAATGCTGCTATAAATATTTCAAAGAGTGTTTACAAGTTGATAAAATATTATGGCATTAATCTCTAATAACTTCAGTCATAATAATATATTTAAATAATTAATTAGTGCTATTTGAGAAGAAATTTAATAAGTTTGGAAAGTTGTGTGATGTGTGCTGGACCCGATTTTTTATACCTTCTACTTATCAATCAGGAATGCATTTTATCATTTGTTCTTCAGTGTTGTCAATTTGGCGTTTGTCAGAGCTTGAAGATTTAAATTATACAATGAATATACATAAAAATACCTTAAGAATTCCCCTAAATGAACAAATGAACAAATCATTGAACTACCAATATTTTAATTTTTTTTGTTTTACGGGCATACGTTTATTTCAAATGTAAATATAATATCCCATCCCCTTTGAAACTTCATATAATTTCATGAGACATGAATTAACGTTTCTCAAAACCTCTAATATTTTTTTAACATTTATCTTGTACAATACAATATAAAATTGACTGGTGACAAATGATGGCTAGGTTGTATGTGCTCATTATATAGAATTCAAACAAAAACTGCTCCAAAAATCTAAATATATTTTTTTTGTTAACACTTTATTAACTTCAGTTATTGTTATTGTTCAAAGGTTAACCAAGAGATGAATTACACTGATCGAAAACCAAACTATGTGAATCCTTACCGAAAAGTTAACAACCCTCCCCCTGAAGAAGTGATTCCAGAAAAACCAAAAAAAGTTAAAAAGAAGAAGCTTATTCCAAAAGGTCCTAGACTTTCTTCCAGGCAACATGGAGAATTATAAAACAACTTGCTCAAATTTGTATGATTACAAATTAATAAGACAGGATTTGAAATTTCAAAATTATTGGTAAACGTAGCGTTTATTTATTTATTCTTATTTCATTTGAAATAGTTGCATTTATTGTAATAAATGTTTACTTTGTATAATATTTATACTTATAGGTAAAAATCTAATCTCTTATAAAATAAGAATTTTTTTTTATTCCTGATTTTATTTTTAATTGTATATTTTGTTTATAATAATAAAGACTTTTTTTTATGATTTTAGTTTCTTGCCCATTGGCATTAAAAAAAAACACATTTGTATGGTGAATATTATAAGTAAACAAAATTAAATATACCAATGTAACAATATAATACTCTGATAAAACATTTCTACTTAATTGGTGTTTTATTATTTATTTTATTTTATAATCAAATATTTGGTTAAAAGTTAATTTGGAAAGAAATTTAGAGGACATTTTCAAAAAATTCTGTTCCTGTGCCCTTAAATTATTGTTTTCGGTTGACTAATTAATTAAATATTCTTTCTGCTTATCCTCAAATTATTTTTAGTAAATCCAAGAACTGGTTTTCGTTCCACAAAAGGATTCCTTAAAAAATATTTGATACATTAGAAATATATAATTTTTGGAAATCCTTGTAATTAAATTTATTTTTTACACTACAGACTGAGAAAATCTGGCTATACGATGTGGTTTTCTTTTAGCCATTGCTCGCAAGAGCTCAGATAGGCAGATAGTCTCAGTATTCCTCATCTCTGCAAAGTATTGTATATTTATATACAGTTATATTTTATATATGGATAGTTATATTTTTATCATATAAAAAATGTTTGGGTTGACCTATGGCTGTTTTAAAATTAATTTAAGTGATGACGGACGGATCATCTCTATACAATATTAAATTATTTATGGACTGGCATTGGTGCTGGTGGGGAGAATTAGGCAAGTGGGCCATCTGATCCTTTTTGCCAACACCTGACTGCTACCGAGGTTGCCGCGGCATTCTTACTAGAGTGAGAATGTCAAGATTCATATCCTGCAGCAACCGAGAGAAATGAAAATTAACAGATCCAGGGGAGGATTGTACGTACAACGTTCAGAACTGAGCATTCTGAAACTGACGCGCCAACATGCTCAACCATCCCGTCCTCTGTATGTTAATTGTTTATGTACCTTCAGGTTTATTATTTTAACAGCAGAGATGACTGTTACTCTATGTTACTGATGATTTTGTTCTCCCATGGAGTAACCCATTCACTAACCACGCCTGACATTGCTTAAGTTCAATTTGCTTACCCATCCTGTTCCCTAAAAAAATAGAAATAAAATACAACTATATATCAAACCAATAATATGCTTAAACTTTCAAGAATAGTAGATTTCTTTCAAAGATTTTTATTCTAGAACAGAACAGACATCCTACACTTAAATCATGGGTCAGTATATCTTTACCTATCTCTATCATAAACTTAGAAAACAAAATAACCAATCACTTAACAATCTATCTTTGTACATAATACAATAGTTTTTCGCAGTAACAATCCCTTTTCCAACTCTCAGGAGCAATGGATTTTTATGAATGAGGTATCAAACAAAAGGGTATAAAATGGAGCAGTGACAAATCATAGTAACATCCACCCGAAAAAAATCATGGCAAAATAGGATTTCGCATAAAATCTAAATGCCAAAAAATAAAATTTATGAATGAAAAGAAACTTTATTTGCGAATAACTTAAAAAGTATACAGTTTTTCTTGATGAGATCCAAGATTGTTTGAAAATTTACTAAATCCTCTACAAAACACAAAAAAAAAAGTTAAAATCAGACCATTGTTAACGAAGATACGGTCCATTAGATTTGTTATACATAATAATTTATTCCTTCGTCGAAGATACTGCATTTTATATTCTACTACTTTTTTTTTTCTGACTGATATATTCTTTATAATTTCTTAAAGGCATTTTTTTTGTACATTTTATATTTTTTAAGAATTTAAAAATCCCATGATCGAGGCCTTATTTTGAATATGAAAGGTAATATTCAGCATTTAAAAATAGACCCTAGAAAAGTAATTTGTACAAATAATTGGTCTATTATGTTAAATGAAATATTGTATTCGAACAAGGAAAACAATTAATTCCTTCCTCGCATAGTACATAAGATCTACTCATTTCTATATTAGTTCGTTGTTCCTTCACTAAATATATTCTGCAAATTATTCGCATGGGCCAACTAGTAACTTAGAATTTTAGGAAATAAATATATAAGCAGCTATACATATAATTTTTTTTTTAAAGTCTTTATATATTTTATATATATATACAATGTACATAACAAAATAAAAAAAATATGGAAAAACTGATCTTTGAACAGAAATTATATACACTAAAATAGTGTACTACAAATATGTATTAAACCTATCCCTGAAAATCAAAAAGATAGAGAACAGAGCAATACACTACATATTTAACAAGTACTTCCTAAACAGATCACTAATTGTCAAGAATTAGTCAAATATGTAATTTAGAACAATAACTTAAAAATTATGCCTCATCAATGGCAATACTTTTCAAAATTAAGATAACATTACACTTGATTATATATGATATTGTCTATTATCTAAAAATTGTAAGATGATATACAATGACTATTCTACAAATATTTTCAGACAAATTTCGATATCTCTTTACAAACAGAATTAGTTACTGGATATATACACATAACTTCATTATAATGAAACAAATATTAATTTAAAATTATTTATATTTTTTATAATCTTAATTTTTTTAAATAGTAATAAATAACTATGGACAAAACACATTGACTGCATTTGGTAACACAGTGACCCTTATTGGCCGAACTTCGAAGTCTTCATTGTCTATAGAAAGATTTTCTTCATCGCCCTAAAAAAAAAAAACGGAATATATAATTAAAGATAATTGTTAGACAGCTAAATTATCCTAAAATATAATTTATAGTCTTAAACCATTCTCTAGTTAAAAGACTAAACTCTGACATCAGTCCAAATCAGGTTGGGGGAATTAACTTGTCTTATTGCAGACTCATAAAAATCCACCTTCTCACAATGGTGTAAAATTATGTTGGTAACCTATAGTATCCTTCCTACTCTATCTATTAAAACGACATTAAATCCAATAAATTACAACATTTTCACGATGTTATTCATTTTAGAGTCAAAAGGAAAGGAAATTTTAATGTGTGTATATTTATTTAATATATTTATAAATTATCAAGCACACATATGGCTGAATAAAATTCAGTGAAACACGATACTGGTTTAAAATAAAATATATTTTTTATATATAATTTATTATTCAATGAGCTTGCTTAACAACCTCATTCTAAAAAATAGGTCCAGCTCAAATCTAGCCTGAGTGATTTGATTTTAATTTCAGAATGGTGTTAAATCCCAACAAGCAATATAATGCTGTATAAATCAAAACTTCTACGTCACCATAGTTTTATAATGAGACACAAATAAAGAGGTCAAATTAGAGCATATCATGGATTTATTGCAAAAAGTCATTAAATAATATTTCAGAAAATTTAATCATAAATAACTTTACTGAATTTTATTTTGTATAAAATCAGAACATTGTGCTATGTGTATAACTATTTTCAATATACAAAAGATTTTGTGTCATTGTGATATGCTTATCGTCATTTTAGATCAATAAATAAGGTCAATATAAACAAAAACATTCTCATAAAACGTGTACATACATCAAAAATGTACTTAGTGACTTTTTGCAAAAAAAAAAAATATATATATATATATATATATATATATATATAGGATTAAAAATTTAAACAGTATAATCCTCACCTGTTTTTAAAAAAAGACATATAATAAATTAAATAAAACCTTAGACATAGAGAACACATATATGACTAGTACCTCTGTAAGTTATATTTATTATACACAGATTTTGAATGAATTTCAGGAAATAGTATTTAAAAATTTTATAGTAATTGTGTAATCATAAACTGGCTAACTTTAAGAACCTTAAATTGAAGTGAACTAAAAAAAAAAAAACGCAGCACATTTGGAGCTATAACTTTATAATATAGAAGTTATTGTACTTTAAAATTTTAAACTTACTTCTGTTTTCGCTGTCTCAGGTCTTATTTCAAGTTGTTTCATTTCTATTTTTCCTATCGATGGTTTTCCTTCATTCAAGAATTTGTAACCATCGAACAGAAGTTGGCCCTGATATTTTGTTTTTGGAGCTGGAATAAAAATAGACTATTAATATGCATCTATAAAAGCAAGTTTTTCAATTTCAAATGAAATAATATCTAAAGCTTAATTTAAATAATTTTACTAAATATTCTTTTTCAGTAAATATTTTAAAAAGTATAGGTAACCTAAACCCTTGATGTGATAGAAATCATGTTCAAATATTTGCAAGCATTTGGATCTTGTCGCAATAAATGATTAATTACCAAGATAGACAAACATATAACAAATACAAATAAAGCTTTTTTTCTTCTCTCTTTTTGGTAATAAAATTCTTTCAAAATTTTAAATTAATTGTATACGATTATGTAATAAAGCTAGTTCTGATATATATATAGCAGCTAGATCTGGATAGTAAGCAGCACCCTAGAAAGAAGAACTAAAAGATTTGAAAGGAAAGTCCTCCTCACAAAAACCGGAGCAATCTGGGATCAGTGTGGTAACTAAAATATGGAGGAGAAAGACCAATAAAGGAACGCTCATAAAAAATCATTATTCTTTATCCTCATAATATGAGGTCAAGATGGGGGTTGGGAATGTAGCTTGAAGTTCGATACAATAATGAACGCTACAATAGTTGGCAATGGATAGATAGAATAAACAAGGATGAAGCATGCAGAAAACTAGAAAGCAGTAGCCTGAGAAAGGCAGAGGTGGAGAAGGCTAGGTCATATGGGCAAAGATCTTCAAGGTGTGTGAAGCCAACAGAAATAAAAATATATATTCTTAAATAATAAAAAGAAAATAAATACATACATAATAAAGTAACACAGACTTTGCTTTAAAAAATATTCCATTCTAATCAAAATTTATTTCCGCACCTGATTTGGTGATTAAAAGATCACTATATATCGTTTAAAACATTTTACAAAAAAATTAACTTAAAAATGAAACTATTGAACACAGTTTTTTTTGTGATAATGCCTCTATCCCAAAGGGTCATTGGCATTTCTTATATTTCTACACTCGGTGGTAAAACTTGATTTCTTTTAAGAATTTCATAAGAGATTGGAGTTTCCAAGTCTTCTAGGATTTCTCTTATATTGAAACTCAACTTCAATTTTTTCTTATTGGTGCATGCTGCTGGCACTCAATCAGAAAGAGGGTGAGTTTTCTAGCAGCACCACACTCGACACAGATAGGGGCTTCCAGACGAGGAGATATCCATGAGATAACAATGGCCAATCCTGAGACGGCACCATATTATTTTCTCCCACTTAGAACCTCTGCAGCTGTGCTCCATTTTCATATGTTTTATTTTATCGGCAGTAGTTTCAAGAGGCAGCTTCTCCAGGGCACACCATTGGTTCACCAGCTACAATTTAAAATTCCTTGCCCAATCTTGCCAAGGAACACAATTTAGGATTTTTATTTCACTGCTCTCGCCAATTCGGGTTATCCGAGAAGCGATATCTGCTTTTTGTTCCCTTTAACCCCATAATGGGATGGAGACCAAAATAACAATTACAGCTATTGGTATCCCACAACTTCTTAACCTTCTTATACGTTGGAATTTAAAAAAAAAAAAAAAAAACTAATATGATTCAGAGCATGCTTTGTAATGAAAAAAACAAATCTTTAGATATCAAACAGAAAGTGTTATATGATGGATAATCCTGCAACAATTTATAGTAATATTAAGTTAGTGGTAAAATAAAAATTAACATTGAATATTTATATTACCTATAGAAAGAAGCAGATGGGGTTTTTCTTTGTTAAGATCAACAAATGGATCATTTGAAGTTACGACAGACAAGTCAGACGTTTTTACAGATATTTCTTCAATTCTGCTACATTCTGGATTGGTAATTTTACTGTAATCAACAGCCTGCATTCCTGAAATAGTAATAATAAATCAAATAACTACTTAATTACAGACATAATAAACAAACTCTTATTATCACAGTATCATAATAATTACCTAACTCAAATAAACTATATTTAGTAACTGAACTAGACTGTACATTGCAAAATAATGTTTAGCCAAAAAAATGGAGAAAACAAGACTGAAATTGATAATTAACCAAGCATGATTGAACCCTTCAAATATCCTCGATGGTATTAACATATTTCTACTGCAGCTCAAATTTAAATTTTCATTTGTTTTTTATGTAAGAACCCAATCAAAAATAAGAAAACAAAGCAGAAAAATGGACGTTTTATAAAGCAGTATCAATGTGTTTAATTTAGAAAAAAAAAAAAAAACCTTGATTTTGAAGACGTCTATTTTTAAGTGATAGCACATTCCACCATCTGGAACCGACTTGTTGCTGAGAAGAAGATTGAAGCATAAGATCTGGTCTCTGCAATAGATAAACAATTAATTAACTTATAAGTAAAAGATGCAGCAATTGTAGAATAGAATAGAAAATCATCTTTATTCTTGGACTAGGTTCCTTAAGAATAAGAATATTGTTATAAGAATAACAATATAAGAATAAAAATATACATATTTTAATTGATATTCATAAAAGATAAGTGGTTAATATTATTGAAAGGCATTCAGAAACTTCATTTCTTATATTTTTAAATATAAACTAGAAAATCGAGGAGAAATTGGTATGAGTGTCAAAAAAAGCCCAACCAACTTCTTTTCAATTATTCCCTACAGTCAACCATCAATGCATTATTATAAACTAGAAATGTTTGATATTACATTAAAACTAAGAAGACATTACTTACATAATAATAATAAAAGGCTTAGGGAACCCACAGGTTCGATACCGACATCACCAATCGTTTATTACACACCTCCCTCCACAGTTCGCCGTCCAAACCCAGTCCCTTCTGATCGACTTAATGCAATCATCCCACCTTCGTTTCAGTCTACTTCTCGGACTTTTACCATTCGGTACAGCAAATATAAATCTTTTAGGAATTCTTTCGTTACTAAGCCCATTTAATTCGCCACAATGAAATCACCTCAATTATATTAACTGGGTACAGCTCACACAACTCGGCGTTATGCAACCTTCTGAACTCTCCGGTTAACTCATCCTTCTTCGGTACGAATATTCTACACAATACTTTATTTTCAAAAACCTTAAGACGTTGCTCATCCTTTAATGTAAGCAGCCACATTTCATATCCATAAAGAACTGTAGGTAAGATAATGGTTTTATAGATTTTAGTTTTCAAATTGCCGAACAAGCGGCGCGAGCTAAGTAGTTTTGTCACAGAAAAATAACAAGCGTTTCCCGCCTTCAGCCTAACCTTAATCTCCTCTTCAATTTCGTTTTTTCTAGTTACCATAGACCCAAGATACTTAAACTTCTCTACCTGTTCAAACATATTACCTTTGATATCGATATCACTAGCAGTATCACCATTTTTGCAGCTAACCATATATTTTGTTTTATCCACATTTATTTCAAGCCCTAGTTCTTTACCGGCTTTCATTAACGTTGTCGTATTTAGTTTTATAGTTTCCGTGTCTTCGCTTAAAAGGGCCAGATCATCTGCATACCCAAGCACGGGTGTTGTCCCACCCAGATCCAACCCTTTTTCGGTACGAATTACCTCTCTAATGGCATGTTCTAATGGCAAATTGAACAGAACAGGCGAAAGGGAATCACGCTGTTTCAAACCCGAACGAACCTCAAACTTTTCGGATAAATTATTACCGATTTTAACTTTATTGAGATTTTTTGTCAAGCAAATCCTGAATAGATTTATTAATTTCTTAGGAATCTCCTGATAAATTAGAATATTATACAGTTTCTGGCAGTCAATAGAATCGTAAGCCTTTTTAAAGTCGATATTGTACTCTAATTTTTTCTCCAATATTTGCTGTAAAGAAAATATTAGATCAATAGTTGAACGATTCTGTCTAAATCCTTATTGGTAGTCACCGATAATTTTCTCGGCGTATTCTGTGAATTGACTTGTTAAGATCAAAGTAAACATTTTATATAAAGAATCGGATGGAATGTAATTCCTTGATAGTTATATAGGATAATTTATATAATAATACTAATATAATACAATACTACATAAGATAATTTATAAATTTGATAAAAAATTATTCCTTATTTTGAACTAAATATTATACAATTCTGTTATAATTAAAACATAAGTATTTGAAATATATTTATGATTATTAAAATACCTGAGAGTAGCAGTCGGAACAACCAGAGCAAGGTTTGGTGTATCGAACTTTTGCCGTAACTTCCTTTTCTAAAGCATTCCCATGAAATATGAGAGGGGCATATTTTCCAAACGGCCCAAGATACCAGAAAGCATCCTTTTGCTTTTTTACATGGCGCCACAAACCCCATTCGATTCCACTAACTCCATAAACAGGAGGTCTTGCTTCTACTTCCGTGCTCTAACAAATTTCATTTTATTTATTAAAATAATAAACTAGAAGATGGCCCTAAGAGTAGCCATTTCAGTGTCAAAATTAAATAAATAGATGTTTATTATTTTTTTTAGAGTTGGTCCTGACGGCCACTTAGGCAATCTTCTCTTAAGTGATAATAAGGCATAAAATATAAAGTACTAAAAAAATAAAGTTTAGTACTTTTAATAATCAACAACAAAATTTGATATATGTTATATCAGTGTAAAATAAAGCAGTCTTCAATATCAGGCAGTATAATCCTTATTGAAACAGGCTGTCAGCATTTAAAAATCAAATTCTCAAAATTCCTGCTCTATTGATTTTGTTAATTTAAAATAATTAAACTAGTTATAAAAAATATTTAAATGTAAACTAAAAAAGGATTTAATAATTAATTAAATGAAAAATAATGGTCAGCCTGATGGGTCTAAGAACCAAACAAGGCTCTAAGAGCACTCAGGCATATTCAAGACTTCACAACTGTTTCTGTAGGTGTATAATATGCTCTCCTCCATAAGTAAGAAATGCTTGGGCTCTAACAGAGTTCGTTTCCTTCCTATGTACTATATTATAGATCAGCAGTTCTAATGTTTTTTGCCATGACACCTTTAATGAGTTTAAGAAATTTCGCAATTTTGGCACTTTTGTTGGACTAAAAAAAATATATGTGGCATCCTTATAATTTAATAAACAATTAAAATATACTGTCGTAGAAGGAAAGAGAAAGTGACAAAGAAAGGTATAATTTTTAACAGATTAGATGAGTGATAAAAATAAAACTGTGATTAATTGTTTTAATGAATGTTACACTAACTATAATTTTTACTTTCATTTCTCTACATATTTCTATTCAAAGAAAGATGATAAGTGAAATTTAGGTGATACCAAGTTTTTTCTTATTATTATTTGTCTTTATAATTGTTTCTTATATAAAAGTTACCTGTAAAAGTTCTATTCTGAAAGCATCAATAGTTTTAGTATTCCCTTTGATTATTGCCATTGTTGCATTTACCATTCCTGTATATGAAACACAGTCTTCGACACCATATAATCGTTTAGCAAGAGTATTCGTTTTCCCTAGAGGAAGCACACCAATTGGTATTTTACACAGTTCACCTTTATATCTCATTAATCCGGTTATTATCTGGAAAAAAGATAAATAAAAATGTATTGTTACATACTGACTGAATTTTAATTTTTATCATAAGAACATGAATTATTTTTACAGTAGTTTACTCAATAATACAGAATTCTTGTCTATTATTGTTATATAATTTGTTTTACTTCTATATTTCTTTTCCTTTCCTCAATTATGACCATGTTTCTTTTTATAAATTTTGAAATGAAAGACACAAATTTCATAATACTATAATGATAATAATTGGTATAAACCTCTGATAAAGTTCCATCTCCTCCAGCAACAATCACAGCATCTGTCTTCGGATCAATTTTTTTAATGATGTCTCGGCCATGGCCTTCTCTTTCTGTTTCAATAACAGAAACATAAACTCCTGAAAGATATAATAAAGGAGCACAGTAATTCTCAAAATTTTTCTTGGATTTCCTAAAATGTAAGATATTTCAACTATTACAATATAAATCACATAAATTAAAAATATATTAAATAGTAAAATTAAAAATTGGACCTGTTATTGGAGGCTGGATTGAGAATTACGGTGATGCGGCGAGGTTTACCATCTGAGATTGGTCTGTCACCGTGTTTAACTGCTTCGGCACAGACTGTTCTCATCATTGAACCTAGTCTAAATTGTTTTAAAATTTTGAAATAGTCAGTAATGTAAAAGAATTATAAAAGGTTACACTATGTATAATACTTACTCAAATGAGTTCAACCCATAATTTATCCCATATGCCAATACTGCAACCCCTAATGTTGATTTCTTCCAATGGTTCCTTAAAGTTCCAAATAATTTCTTCATGACCCCAAAACAATTCACTTAATCTCTTGGTCAAAATTTTGGATGTAAACTAACCTGCCTATACGAACCTTCCCTCAAAGAAAACACATGTCTATCGATACAAATTAACCCCGCATTGGGCACATTCATATTCTCAGCGCTTAGCTCATCGATGGCTTCGGTTCAGTCCCTAAAGTGGGTGAAACAATTCCATCGATGAACTCAGCAGAGAGTTTAGGATCTTGCCAATCAATGAAACGACTGATCAAGGTTTTTTCGTTTATTATTATATACAGATCCTGCTCAAATAAAAATCGAAATTTTTTTTTTTACCTTTTCCGTCATTTCAAAATCTTCGAGGTGCTTCTCTACCCGCAGCCGTACGCGGCCGTTAAAGTGTTTTATTGGTCTTTGTCTTTAGAAAGAGTCAGACAGAATGATTTCCTCATTTATTAGCGACCATAGAATTATAAAACACTTGCCAATTCTTCTGCCATGTACATTTGATGGAATATTTTTTTAGTTTTCAATCAATTGAAGAGCTGTGTCTAGTTTTTGACAAGAGACAAGAAAAAAATATAAATAAAGCTTTGAGTATATCCCCTCATTACCTAGAAGATGATTCTTAAATCATGCATTTAGCGAGATTTGAAACATCAATTCTTTGCAATAATTATTCCATCTCGCAGATTGTTATCTGATGGGGAAAAATTCGTGGAAACATGTCTCGAAAATGTTTCGGAATTAAAATTAGAAACTGTTTTTGATGTGCCGGACATTATTATCTCCTCATGGATCCATAATTCGCCAGTTATAGAGCGATGGCTAGCTCAATGGCTAGCTGTCGAAAAGATAAACTAATCCTTATTGAAGAACAAAACGTATTCCTTGAAATAATGAAAAAACACAGAAAGCACAATATGATATATACTGATGCTTCAAAAGTAAACAGTGAAGTAGGATGCGCTATTATAAATTCTCAAATACAAAAGTATTTCAAACTTCCAGAGATCTGCTCTGCGTTTCTTGGAGAGATGATTGCAATAAGAGAAGCCTTAACGAATATTGAGAAAACCGATAGTAACGATTGGGCCCTGGTAACGGACTCAAAGAGTGCAATTCTTGTGCCATCGGAAATAAAAAGCCGATTACCACGCTAGCGAGAGTTATTAGAAATATTTTGTAGAAACTAAAAGAAAAGGAAAAGGGAATAAAGTTCTTCCGGGCCTCTTCACTCTGTGGAATCGTCGGAAATCAACAGGTAGATAAAGCAGCAAATATGTTAAGCTGACGAGAAAGAAATCCGGCTGTTATAATTAACAAAATCCCCATAGAAAATATTTTACAACATATCAAGAAAACGTGTGGCAGAACAGATGATAACAAAAGAAGCTAAATTAAAATAAATAAAAAACCACTGTTCCAAATGAAAAACCTGTAACCAACTCTATAGGAATGAAAATGCAGTCCTGTGCCGATTAAGAATTGGGCATTGTGAATTAATACATGCATATTTATTAATAGGACTGGAACACAAGCGGATCCAGGATTTAATTTTGGGGAGGGGAAGGAGTTTCAGCCCGAAAGCTTTTTTTTTCATAAAAATAACGATAATTACTTTGGAAAAAAAGAAAGAAACTAACCACCTATATGAAATGGTGTTAAAGTGATACATTCCTATATTCCTATATTCCTTTTAAATGTAATTAGACGAACAATAATACTTTAAGAAATAATTTTTTAATATTTGTTTTCCATAAAACATGGCTATATTTTACCATTTTGGGGAGCACTTCAGCCCCAAAGGCCTTCTCCCTCCCCCCTTCCTCCCCACTGTCCAGTATTTACAAATATAACAAAACAATTAGATATGGCTCAGACCCTAAAAGAAAACCCCACTGACAATGGGTGACAAAAAGTTCGAAATTTTTAAAAATTATAAAATTTCTATAATAGAGTATATGGAAAAGGTGTTGCCAATGACCCTAAAGGGTAGAGGCAACAATAAACACAAATAAATAAATAATTCAATTTCCTTAAAAGCTCAGTTAAACAGAATGCGGTTTGTCTTCGCTTGATTACAATCTGATCAAACAGAAGCCGGATTGTGTAAGCTGATCAATCCAGTCGTGTGATTTATTGTAAGACCGCGTGGACCGAAATGACCGACGGGTCGCCGAACTCATTTTTTTCTTAATTTTAATAATAATGATAAATAATAATAATAAAAGGCTCAGCGAATCCGGAGGTTCGATACCGACACCACCAATCGCTTGTTACACACTTCCCTCTACCGTTAGCCGTCCAAACCCAGTCCCTTCAGATCGGCTTCAACACAATCATTCCATCTTTGTTTCGGTCTACCTCTCGGACACTAGCGGATCCAGGATTTAATTTTGGGGGAGGCTTCAGCCCGGAAGCTTTTTTTTTCATATATATAACGATAATTACGTTGGAAAAACAGAAAGATACTAACTGCCCATATGAAATGGTGTTTAAGTGATTCTTGAAGCCCTACTAAATGTAATTAAACGAATAATAATACTTTAAGACATAATTTTTTTATATTTTTTACCATAAAACATGGTTACATTTTACCATTTTGGGGAGGGGCTTCAGCCCGAAAGCCCCCCCCCCCGTAAATCCGCCTGTGCTCTCGGATGTTTACCAGTCGGTGCAGCAAATATCAACATTTTAGGAATTCTTTCGGTACCAAGTCCAATTATTTTACAAGCCGATTTGATTCTCCACGATGTAATCATCTCAATTATATTAACTGGATACAGTTCACGCAACTCGGCGTTGTGCAACCTTCTTAATGTTAAAGGGCCAAATACTTCAATAGTTATCAACGCCCATTTTCTTCGATTTTTTGTGAACTGGATAATAATTTCATGTCTTGCTGTATAGTCTGGTCACTTTTTTGAAGTTCATAACTATGTTGACATTGTTGTTTATATAAACAAACACAGTTAACACCTTGTTAAAAGAATGAATAAGGTCTAAATTTGCCAGGTTTCTGCTGTACTCAAAACAGTCCTCTATTGATGTGACTGTTAGTACTATTTGGTAAAATTGAATCTATGGTTATCAGCCATGAGTGATTCGATAGTGTCCTATTCTTAGACTTCCTCTCTAATTAATAGTCTAGAACATGTCCACTTCTTGACGGTAGGATTAACTAATCGAAGTTTATTTGGCATTTGTTTGTCCCATTGGCTTTGTCACTTACTACTTATGCCTTCTCCTATTGGCTGCAAAATTTCAGTGCTTGAAAGATGAATACTTTTCAGTTTATCTAACAAGTCTAATTGCAGTTATACCTCCCATACCATTCGCCTTTATGCCAATATGGCTTGGTACCTATATAAAAACTACCGTTCTGCTCATAGTTTTAAAAGTGTGGAGCAGACAGTATTTTTTTTCCGACGAGAGCTTCTTTTGAGTCGGGGTTGTTGATACTTCGGAGTGCGCTTAATGAATCAGAACAAATCACAATAGTATCTTCCCTGCTTGAAATTCATAACTGGACACCTTATTTATTTCATGCACCCATTTTATTTTTCATGTTGACTCAAATCGGATTGACGAAACTATTCTTCATGCAAAGAATTTTAATTAATTTGAAAATAACACAAAATAAAGAAAGAATGAATTAGAGATATTATAAAATACTCACTCTTTAGAATTCCTGGACTTGTCCGGACTCTGAACACACTAGTCCACATCGTTTTTGTCAGCATGACGTCACCGCATTCTAACTTTTCATATCTCATATTTATCTCTTGCTATTTTCTTTGTCTGAATTGCTACGTGTGCGACTATAGTACCTTCGTCTCCACTTTCTAACTGATCTATAATGTTATTCTAAGTCTTTTTTTTTTTTTTTTTTTTTTTTTTTTTTTTTTTTTTTTTTTTTTTTTTTTTTTTTTTTTTTTTTTTTTTTTTTTTTTTTTTTTTTTTTTTTTTTTTTTTTTTTTTTTTTGGTCCTTCCCTTCCTCGCCGTTAAGGCTATACGGGATTTTCCCGGGCCAGGGAGTGTGGGCGGGGATTTAAAAGACTCCCCCGGCACCGGGACGCGAACTCGTGACTATTTTTATATCTTTAATTCATATGTCAGGTTGCCAGGCAACGGCGGTGCAGTGCACACGCTTTAGCCTATTCGGCTACCCCGCCCACGTTATTCTAAGTCTATTTGTGTTTTTGATTATTGAAATTACTACAGCTTAGGGATGCCAATTCTTCTCAAAAGAGATGACGCAAGCTCTCCACTGCCCCCCCCCACCTTCCCCCAAGAAATTTTATTGATCTCTTCTTAAAATCGGTGCAAGTGAAAGCAATATTATAAAAAATATAGTTTATACACATACAATAACACTTGCTGTGGTCTGTTACACGTTTTCCCTTGTTCCCGAATTTGAAAGTTCAACACAAAAATATGGTGCCTTCCAAAACCTCACAATCCCTTAAAAATGAGCCCCTTAACAAGTTGTGTCAAAACATACTCTCCTGGACACATCTACAGCTTAACACATGTGAGGACTACTATCTGTTCTTGAAAGAATCATAGTAACGGATTCTTGTCGGTGGATTTCTACCAATCAGGAATAATTTTCAGGATTGGTCAGATAAACAATTCCATACATACCAGTGTTGGACATGGATTTCATACTGGAATTCATCTTCCTCCTTGTTTATATGTACTTTAACTATACTTTTTTTTTTTTTGTTAAAAAATGAGAGGAAAGTGTGGAAGTCAAAAGTGTATGTAAAGTGGTGGAAAGTCAACTTGCACAGTGTTATAATTACATAAGTGTTCACTAATGTATCAGTTATGGCAAAATTCTAAGTTTAAGATCGCTAAAATTGGCACCATCTACACACAATTTCGTTTTATCTTCGCAATAGGACGTTAATATCTTTAAATAACTATCTAAAATAGAATTTAATAGCTCCAAGGAACACTAATCTCTCACCAAACTTCTGAAGCTTATAATTTATTTCTATTCTATTTATTTATTTTTTCAAAATTAGTCCTTTTTCTGATATCTGTGTTAAAATCTATACAGACGACTAACAGGTCAATGGCTATTTGTGAACTGTAAATGATTGTTATTAAAAACATTCTTCAAACTTGGATGTTGAAACAATCTTGTTGTCCGAGCTGATTTCACATGAATTTTTTATTATTTTATTTTTTTTAATATCACAACAAATAACTTTATTTATTTATTTAGAAATATAACAATCTGGACAATAATTATAGTGATATATGAACATATTCATACCATATATATAGAAAATAGAAAATTAACAAAAGTAAAATAATAATCAAAAACTATGTACAATAAAAAATAAAATAACCTAAAGATCAGTAAATTAAAAACATAAAAAAACAGTCATACCTATATACAATCAGGCAGGGAACCCCAAGCCTGGCTTCTCCCAACTATAGAAGGAAAAACAGGACTTCAAGAGATCCCTGTGCTACTCTCTCAGCCGCGTCATTCGTACTAAAGCCAGTGAAGTTTGAGTGAGAGCGCTTTGATGAAAAATTAAAGAAGTTTACTTACATTGAAAATCTAGGTTGACGGCATTGCTGAAAAGTTCAGAAGGGTGGGGTAAAATCTTATGGCTGAATGATGGGAGATTATTTTATTTAATTATTTTTAATGTACAGTTTATCAAAATTAATATGTGCCTGCGCCACACAAGTTTTCCGAAGTACTAAACTTTGGTTATAAAACTGTATTGTACAATAGAGTCATGAGACAGTGGACATTGACTGTTGCGTTTCTGAAAAAGAAATATTTCTCCCGGAATTTCCTTGACATTGAAAAAGAATCAGGTAGTGTCTCATACAATGGCGTATTTTGAAAAATAAAACCACACTTACCTTCTACTTACTTTCTAATTCTTCAATCTCTCTTCTTCGACAAATATAAGTGAATTCCCATGGATTTTTCTTTTTAAAATTTTTTCTTCAATAGGTAGTGTTTTAAGCCACGGGCAGATCTACGTGAGGGAGGGGGGGCTTCAGCAGCCTCTTTAGCCTCCTCCCCCCCAAATGGGAAATTATAACCATGTTTTATCGAAAAAAATATTAAAAAATTATCTCTCAAAGTATTATTGTTCGTGTAATTACATTTAAAAGGGCTTTAGGAATCACTTAAACACCATTTCATATAGGTAGTTAGTTTCTTTCTTTTTTTCCAAAGTAATTATCATTAATTATATGAAAAAAAAAGCTTTTGGGCTGAAGCCCTCCAAAATTAAATCCTGAATCCGCTAGTATTTTAAGCCCTCTCATTTATTCCCTTATTTACCTCTTAACTGTATACAATACCTCAAACTATACTTGAACCAATGATTTCCTTGTTAAAGTAACAGGAAATTTAAAAGACATGATTTGTAAGATATTGTCGACCAACACAGGCGGATCTACGGGGGAGAGGGGCTTTCGGGCTGAAACTCCACTCCCAAAATGGTAAAATATAACCACATTTTATAAAAAAAATTATCTCTAAAAGTATCTAATTACATTTAATAGGACTTAAAGAAGCACTTAAACACCATTTCTTATAGGTAGTTAGTTTCTTTCTTTCTTCCGAAGTAATTATCCTCATATATACATACAAACAAAATATATTTCGGTCTGAAGCCTGCCCAAAATTAAATCCTGGATCCATTAGTGTTGACAACAAAATCAATAGTCGGTGGTACAGACCCCTTTTTACCAAATTATTAACATCCGCACTTCATAAATAGCTTCTTCTCATCTTAACTTACAACCATTTCATTTACGAAAATTTTCTTAATAGGTTTTTCAATCTAGAGACCAGAAAACTTTGTCTTTTTAATTAATTACTAAAAACTCATAAACAAATATTTTATTTAAGAAAACTCTTGAAATTGGGAAAATTCTCGAAGTTGGGATGTTTTCAATCTGAAGGTCGGTAAACTTTGTCTATTTAATTGGATACTAAAAACTCCTAAATACACATTTGCTTTTCACTTGAATCGTTTTGATCATTTGAGCACAAAATATAGAAAAAAGGTGGACTTCTAAAATATTGAGCAGTTAGTTCTGACCCACTAACGGATCCAGGATTTAATTTTTGGGAGGGGGCTTCAGCACAAAAGATTTTTTTAATAAATATATTAGGATAATGACTTCGGAAGAAAGAAACTAACGATCTATATGAAATGGTTTTTAAGTCATTGTTGAAGTCCTATTAACTGTAATTAGACGAACAATAATACTTTTAAAGATAACTTTTTCATTAAACATGATTATATTTTTCCATTTTGGGAGAAGGCTTCAGACCAAAACCCTCTCCCCCTCTCCCCCTGTAGATCCGCCTGTGTCCTGTCCTGCACTCCCAAAATGTCAAAATAACTAGGTTATATAGCCCAAACGGCCCCCAATATTTTTGAAGGTCACATTTTTTTCTTGATTTCATGCTCAAATGATCTTATGATTCAAATGGATAGCAAATAAATATTCATGAGGTTTGAATACCTAATTAAATAGACAAAGTTTTCTTATCTCTAGATTGAAAACGCCCCAATTCTAGAAGTTTTCGTAAATAAAATATTTGTAGGTTACATTGAGATGAAGCTATTCATGAAGTTTCAGGCCATGTTAATAATTTTATTAAAAGGGGTCAATTCCAGGGACTACAACTTTAAAATCTTCTGGATCTACTGATGCTTACTGAAATCAGGAAACAAACAACTGACTATTCTATACCAAGGTACAAAGATCTGTTTGGATATTTGGAGAATAGTAAATTATAATGGTCTATAAAAATATCATTTTTATAGACAAATGTCTGTTAATGTTTAAACTATAGTACTTATAAGAAATACATCAATAAGTTCAATTTTTTGTGAAATTAGCTACAATCATCTTGGAAACAAAGAGTTGACACTGCCCAATTGATAAGAATAAGTTTTTCTGATGGAAACATCAGATGAGATAGGAAGAGGATAATAAGGAAAAGGGAATAGGTGCTTTTAAGAAAATTTTAACTCTCAAATAACCGTTAAAAAATAAAACAATTTTGAAGAAATAATTGTATTTAATAAATAATATAAGTTATCAGGACAAAATATATATTTATAATTACAGTAAACGTTGACTAATAATAACTAACAGAGTAAAAAATTTTACCATCTACAATAATCATTTATCATTACAAAATGTTTTTAAATGATCCTTTATTTTGTACTATTTCTTAAAAAACAATTATTTATAATAACATATATATTTTTAAAGAAAATATTCATTTACCTTTTCCTGTTTTAGTGCATTTTTGTGTCCAATATTCACATTTTACACACGTTTTCAGATAACTATTGCTAGCAAATACTGTTTTTTGGGAACATGTTATGAAATATTGTTTGATAATGTCAAAAACCACGGATAAGGCCTTGGCTTAATAGTCGCATTTCTTCAAACACCATTAATTCTATCTTTTAAAATAATTACTTCTGTGCACTACATACAATTCACAGAATTGGTATACACATTTTTCAAGGATGCGTAGAATAGAAAACGCTCAATAAATCTTAACAAACCTAAAAGTTTTAACAAGTTTATATTTAATTGTCATGTCTTGAGTTATTACTAAATAATTCTTATAGTTTACAATTTAACCTATGATAAAGTTATATTTAAAATTAACACAATTCATTAAATATACATAGACAAAAAGCATAGTTCATTTCTTCCAATTCAAATAATTCAAGGTTTTTTTTCAATAAGAGATTATGTTATCAGAATAATATTTAATTTCAACAGATGTCATTTCATGTTTGAAAAACTTAAATACTGTCAAAAATACGAAATATACAAAAATTACATTACTTATATCACTAAAAAAGAGAATATCACATTTTATAATATAAAATCTAAAAGTTAAATAATCTAATAATATTCTATCATAATTATATTAAACTTGTAGGTACAATAATGTGCTAGTATCTATACTTTTACTTTACACTTTTATTTACAATCGTCAGAATCCTAGAAAAGTAGAAACTTTTCCTCTACTTTCAGGAACGAAGAGAAACCAATGTTTTCTGAAATATCTTTAAATATTTCATACCCTACTTTTTACTTTTTTATGAAGGAAATAGTATGCATTGCATATAAAAATTACTGAAAAAATAGAAAGTATGCTGACGTCTCCCCAATAACTGACATCTGTCATACCCATTTCATCAAGAATTTTTTCAGGATACCGAAAATGACAGTAAAATTCTTCTTTAGGGCAGGGAAGTATCTCTCTGTCTCCTCCATACATAGTTATAGCCAAGGCTTGGGTAGAATAACGTATGTAATTGAGGAACGAAACGTAATAAAGTGGTAATGGCATGTGTGATAAAACAGCCAATACACCTCCCAGTACGATTTGAAGTGCCATTATGATGGACCCCCAGAATATTCCATTCTGAAACAAAATTAATTATTTTATAAAAAACAAACAAAAAAAAAACAATCTAAAGATGATCTGGGATATTTTCATAAAATTATCAAAATATTATAAACAGTAGAGCAATGATTATATAGTAAAATTGTGGAATCTAATAAATAATTAAGGTTAAACTGGGCCTTAGAGTTAATGGAAACAGCGTTAAGAGATAACAACTTTAGGTCTGTTGACCAGTTTAAGTACCTTGGAAGCCTAGTCACATCCAATAATAAAATAGAGAGTAAAATAAAGGCCAGGATAGCAGCAGGAAATAGATGTTATTTCTCACTGCAAAGAGACTTGAAATTTAGATCACTCTCTAAACGAATCAAAATCCTCATCTACAAAACCATAGTAAGGCCAGTGCTTATGTAGACTTGGACCGTGACCAAAAACTCAGAACGCATGCTCAATTCCTGTGAGAGGAAAGTATTGAGAAGAATATGGGGTGAAATTTCTGAGAAAGGAATTTGGAGAAGAAAGAATGAGGAAATGCGGGAACATTATGGAGAACCTGATATTGTGGCATTGATAAAAAGCCAGGATAAGATATGGAAAGAATGATGAAGAGGATGTTGTACGAGAAGCCAGATGGCAAAAGAAGTAGAGGGCGCCCTCAGATCAGATGGCTGGAGGATGTGCAAGACTGCTGGGTGTTCGAAGACAGAGGGAAGTAGCACAAGACCGTGAAGATTGGCTGGCAATAGTGGAGGAGGCACGGGTTCTTGCAGGACAGCAGTGCCATTTTAATAATAATAATAAAATAATTACATATAAAATAAATAATATATCTCTAAAATAAAATTGAAAATAAATATTACTGTACATATGTATATAAATTATGAGATCATTCTTAATTATTTTTACTTACGTTTTATATATTTTTTTTATTAATTGATTAAAGTCAGAAAGTAACTGATACTTTTTTATTATGACTGTTTATTTACTTTGTGATTATTTTATATGTATCTCTGAAGCTACTTAGCCAACGTTTCGGTATTATTATATTATTCTAAGGGTCCCAGAATAAATATAGTATTATTATTATTAATATTTCCCTACATAATTTTTTTCTTTATCATTAGTAATTTGCTAAGAAATATAGACAAGAATCTCGATTGCTTCAGTTAATGTGAGACTTTCCAAAAATATAAACAAAGGATATCAGATTTGCAGCAGAATCGGTAGAAAAATATTTAGAACAATATATCTTTGCACCAAATCGTTCGAATTCAACATTTTTGTTTGTTTTTGGAAATTTTATAAACTTTTAAATGACCATATTTATAACATCAACAAAAAAGTGTTCACTTTTTGAATAATTAGGAAATCTAATTTAATCACTCCCTCATAACATTTTTCCAGCTTCTTTTAGGTGAAGTATGTTATATAGATTTTAAAGGCTTAGAAGGAGCAGACTTTGGCCAGGTTTTGGCTGCCTTCTCGAAAGGAAGTACTTTTCGGTGAAGTATGTTATATAGATAAAATTAAAAGGCTTCGAGAAAAAATCTTTGGCTAAGTTTCATTGAAATTTAGTTTAGGCGATACAGTCTAGCAACACTGGTTTTTTGACCGCCATTTTGAAAGGAAAGGACAGATGGTAAAGCCAAGTTCCGAGGATTATCCTTCGGTGCACTTTTACATTGATACTAAATCTGAAAACAATCGATCCCGTAATCTCGGAGAAAAACCATAGACAAACCGATTTTTTTTTGTTTGATTTTCAGATTCTATCTTGAAAAGTAAAACCTCAAATAAATAAGTATATAATCAAAATAAAATGTTTTACAGTATTAGTATCACTATCAGTTTTACGCTATAGTAGGTTATCAAAAGATCCTTACCACAGGATTCTCTGCAGTTCCAATGGAGAGTCCTGTACATTCCGATATCACTATAGTCAACTGGCATATTAAAGAAAACTTTATAAACCTGGTCACTTCAAACAGCTGATTGGTCAAGTAATAAGATGTAGTGACAAAAATAAAGCTAAAGGCCATCTGTAGGGGTCAAAAAAGCCATATTAAAGTAACTATTCCTTAAATTTAAATTAATATTCTACTAAATTAAAATAAATATATAACATAAATATACTGTATAAATAGCAGATTAGTGATTACTTGAATCACTAACGTTCTATGTTGAATCAATCATGCTCCATACATATTCAGCTAGAGAATATACTGGTATGGTGCATCACTGATAAAAAATCAACTCAATTTGAATGATGGCATATTTTTTAAAGTAACTGATTAAAATCTAATTCATATACTTCCTAATGTTATATAAATTATTCAATAGTTTTATTTTAAATAATTTATCAGAAAATCTAGTATACTTACTTGTACAGGGATATTAGTAAAAATAAAGGCAATATAATAGGTTCTCAGCTTGTACCAATTATTAAATTGTTCTTTTTTCAGAATATTGATTTCAGAAGGGACTGCAAACAAAAAATATACAAAATAAGTTAAGTAAACAGAACTAAGTAATTATCAGTGACAGAGCACAGATTTCATAATTAATGCTTGGGGATATTATATACCATAATATTAAGCTTGAAGTAGAAAAAAATATAAATTAGAAGATTTAATTAACAATATTCAACATAATCAGCAAAACTGATTGAACAACTATAACTAAAATAAAAGCTAATTAATTTATCTATTAAATCTTCTTCATGTTTTGACATAAGAAATGAAGTAGAAAAAATGAATTGCACAATTGAAATTATACAATTAACAAAGTTGTTAACATTTTAATTTTTAATTTGTATATAATTTATAAAGAACAACAGTTTTCCTATTCCCTCACTTCTTAATCTTGAGGGTCTATTAAAATTGCCCAAAATCAAATATAACATTTGTAATGATATAATGAATGACAGGTATCATGTATTAACAAACAATAAACATGTAGATTTTTTTTTGTGGAGTTAGGAATGGATTGTTGAGTAATGTATGAACAATTTCAGAATTGAAATAGACCTTTTCCAGGAAAGAATAACACCTATGATAAATATAGGAAAACAGACAAAACTATTTATACAGTAATAAATTTAAAAAATACATACATTTCAATACTGCAGGCATTAGAGAAGTGAACGAGTGATAAACAGCAACACATAAAAAGTAAGTTATATTTGTATGTGCTTTATCTCCATCATGGCCGACATTTTGAAATATTAAGCCCACAACGATTCCAACTAACAGGTGAAGAAAAGCCTTGAGGTAAACAAAAGTCTGAAAAGATTTATAGTTATTTTAAATTATTACACTTTTCTGATAAACATATAAATTAAAATGGTTAATTTTTGTGAGAGAAGAAATTGAATTGAGGAGCTTGATAAAAAAAGAGGGTATTTCCACTTTAATCAAAAATGAGATTTTGATTATGTCTGTAACAAGTGTAAGTACAAATGTACTTAATGCTAGATATGCTTCTATAACAAATTTTATTTCTTCATAGAATAATGAATGGAAAGATCGCGTTTTCAAAGTAAATATCTCTTAAGTAAAAATCAGTTTTCACTCCTACTTTGCAAACAAAAATGAACATGGATATGTCCACTTTTGATAGGAAACTCATCCATTATAATTACTAACAAATGCTCACCCAATCCCTATGAAGATACACTAAGTTTTTCTTGAATAAAACAAAAAATCTTGAAAATTCCGATGGTGCCTGAATTATCACACAAGCTTTCTGAGTATTTCCACCTACACTCTCTTTAGGTTTTGGAACAACTGCATCTAGAGTGAAAACAAAAATAAACAATATTATTTTATTATGTGACTATGGGAATTAAATTTTTTTTTTTTTAATCTATTTATTGAATAATAATACAATCAACCACTGCTGGAGGGCTATAAGTATTAGGGCTAAGAGTTCTCATTCATACAATATATACACATAGAGAAATAAATATAAATATAAAAAGTAAATAAATAATACTGATGAATTAAGTAAATAAAAGAAAAAAAAAGTAAACAAATAACATAAAATAGAAACTTCTAAACACAATCATACCTATATACAATATATACATTCGCCCAGGAATCTCCGAGCCAGGCTTCTTCCCCCACATGTGGAAGGCAAAGCAAGACTTCAGGAGATCCCAGTGCCACTTTTCCAGCCGCATCACTAGTATTAAAAGCCAGTGGAGACTGAAAGAGGGCACTAGAGCCACAGACGCTCAGAACATGAGTGAAGATGCTGGCCATTCCCAGGACTCCAGAAGCATATTTACAAGAGATCTCTGGACCACTGCCGTTTTAACCTTCGTGGAGGATTGTAAGGATGAAGGGAGCTGGATAGGGATTGAGCTTTTGGATGATGGATAAGGTTCTGGTGAAAGTTTGAGAATCTGGATGGGATGATGTCGAGGACAAATGGGATGTTAAGATCATGGTGTAGGGTCTTGTTTGTGACATAATATGGGGCATTGACTATTGTTCTAAGTACTTTGGACTGGAAGGATTGGATGCGTTTGATATTCGAATGTTTAGCAGTTCCCCACAGTTCAAGTCCGTAGATCCAGATAGGTTTCAGTATGGTCTCAAAATTATTAGTATTTTAATGTAGTTTTATTTATTTTTAAAAATTTAATCAATCATTTACAACTTTTTAGATTAAGAAAATTAACAAGATGAAAACTTTACTTCTGATAAAAAAAAAAAAAAAATATCATTGGTTTATTGAAAAAACTTACTAAGTACATTTTTAATGGAGTTAACTTTTAAGTACGTTTTTGTGAATTTTGATCTTATTTGTACTAACAAAAATACAATATATATGAAATAGAGTTACACTAAATGGTTTTATGAATTGTCACTTGATAACTTTTTGAAATAAATACAATATTTTATATAAACTAAATAACATATAACATTACCTTGCTTCGGTTCAGGTGCTCTCCACGACGGATCCTTGGCTGCTATTACTAACTGATCATTGAACTGCCCAAATTCACCAGATACAACATCAAGCACTGAAAAATCATAAATGATACAAAATTATTAAAATTAGTTTTAAAAAAATTGGATTTATTGTGTTTTTCACAATCCACAGAGGTATCCGGCTAATGACTAGTAATTTTTCATTAGCCGTGGATCGCCCCTGGGATCGGGAGACCTCCTGGGGTGTTTTTTTTTTTAATTTATGATATTTACAACTGTATTAGTATAAATACGTAAAGTAAACGTGTACAGAGGAATATAATCACATGAAAACGCTTGTTAAGAAACTACCCATTGGTAGTACTCTAATAATATGTCTACATAAGGAGATCACGAGGCCATCTTCTTTTCAGATATCTCGGAGGGTTATCAGGAATCGAAGAGGAAGCAAGGTTAGAAACGAGAGGGTTCGGATGGTTATGAAATTTATTATGGAAGGATAGGTATCTGGATTGAGCCAATTCGGAAATATATGGAACATTACGGTCTGTATGGATTATTCTATTCGTGACAAAGTAAGGAGCAGTAAGGATTTTATGAAGGATTTTGGATGTAAGGGTTGGATACGAGAAGAATTTGATGGTTTAGTAGAGCCCCATAGCTCAACTCCGAAAGTCCATATAGGCTTTATTACAGTCATATATATGAGTCTTTTGTAATAAATTGGAAGTTAAAGTTAAATTCTTTAAATTTCAGGAGCCTTTTAGTCGTCGTCCATAGTGATTTGTTGGTAGGTGTAAGTTTTTCAGTAAAATTTAGTAAATTTCGAATTTGGATTTTCTAATTTCTGATTTTAGTTTGTTAGTCAGTTGGGTGTAATGAGTTTTATCTGTTGGATATCTAGTTCTATGCCACTTTGATCTTAATTAGCTTCCTAATTATAGATTTTGATTAATAATTAAAAAATAATAAAGGGGGATGTTGAATATCTTTGATTGAAAAATAAAAATAATGTATGTTTTTATTTCCTAGGAAGAACTAAAAGTTACGACAGCCTAAAAACATTGCTATAAGTTGATATACACGGTTATTTAAATGTAAAGAGATGTGAATGTGATGTGGGCTGCAGGTAACTTAACCTGACCAATCTGTCAACGTAAGAAATCTGTTTTAGACGGTTAAAGATTTAGTTCTCTATGTTAATAAATAAAACAAAATAAAAAAAATAATATGTGACTTACTGAAATCAGCTGGGTTATGGTACTGTGGACATGGGATCCCCATCGTTTGCAGGAATGGAACCAAATTAAGAGGAGATCCTTGGTAGACACATTGGCCGCTGGCAATCATGTAGACATGATCAAAAAGTTCGAATATATAGGCCGATGGCTGATGTATGGTGCATACAATATTCCTGCCTCCGTTTGCTAAATTTCTAAGCAACCGGACAAGTTGTGTTGCGGAAGAGCTATCGAGACCCCTGTCAAATTAATTATTGTTTTAAGATTTCCATATAAAAATAGCGCAGGGTTAGAATAAGTTCTAAAATTTATATACTTGAAATAATGATTACAATATATTGATATTTATTTATATTATATAAATATATATAAATTAATATTTCATTTAATTAAGTGTTTAAAAGGTATTTGTTTGTGTAGCTCTTTTTGCTAGTTAATATGGAAGATAGTAAAAATATTTAAAGTAAATATATAAATTAAAAGATTTGAAAAGTATGAGGTGTATTGCACCTTCTTGATTTATAGATATTAAAACCAGGATTTGAAATCGATAATTAAAAAAATCAAATCAGATCAAGCAATTTTTATTTTTGATCATAAGTGATAAAAACCATATCCTGATCATTATTGTTGAACAAAATTTTTATAATCGATAATAATAATTCTTAAGTAATACTTTTTAAAATCATAAATATAATTTTTTTCTAATCTCTATGATATATTTTGAGTCTGGAGTAGTAGGTTGTAAATATTGTTGTCAAGTATAAGCAACAGAATATCTTTATTTCCGCAATCCATTAAAAATGTTGCCTTGCTTAAAAAAAAGAAAAAGAATGCATACATATATTTAGCACAGCTAACACATTAATAATTAAAGCAATTTCAGAAATATAATATTAGAAATATGTACGTTAATAACATATATACAAATTTGTGGGTAAAAGGTGATTTTTTTTTCTGATCAACATTATTTTTATAACAATTTAATCATTATTATTTATGTAAAACCATATCATTCAATTGGAGATCATTATTTTTGATCAGGGACGGTATAGCAGAGTGGTCAGCGAGCTATACTAATAAAGCAAAGATCATAGGATTGAATCCCGGCCCTACTTCCGAATACAGTTGGTATCCGCGGGAAGTTAGACCATAATACCCCCTTAATTATTGGAGGCCTACAAGTTGTAAGACTTGTATGAACAGGCTTTATTATTATTATTATTATTTTTAATCAAATAAATAAAAATCAAAGATCTATTTAAATTTTTATTTATGAATTAGGCACAATTTTTATACTAAAAATCAAATATAATATTTTTACACGATTTTATGAAAAAATAATTAAAAATTTCAAACCCTGGTTAAAACTAAGGTATATGATTCCTGATTATACTAATAAATATACTCACGTTGTGGGTTCGTCTAGGTACATGATGGGTGGGTTATCGATGAGCTCAAGTGCAATACACAGCCTTTTCTTCTGGCCGCCAGATAGCTGTCCGCACTTAGTATACAATGTCGTGCCCATTCCTAATGAATCTAAGATATCTTCAACCTTAGAAAAAAAATAATAGTAATTTAAAAAAAAATAAAATAAAGCCATAAAATAAATTATAATAATCAAACTAATATGGTATTTTATTCTAAGTGTCCCAGCCTCTAAAAAATTAAATTTGCTCATTCAGAAGTTGTCAAGATGAATGCCAATATAAAGGGCAAAAACAGCTCAACGAAAATAATTTTTTTTTATATTTGACTGATACTAACATCCAACTTCTCCTACTAGATGGTCTAAAGTTAACCATTTTTGCTCTATAATGATCTAAAATTATATAATTTTTAGATTGATTTGTGTACTATACCAGAAGTTTCTTAGCTTTCGGTGAGAGAGAAGATCCAACTTTGAGATTCGCTGCAACCATCATTATTTCTTGAGTGGTGAACAGAGGGTTGAGATGATCTTCTTGCATAATATAACAACTAAGAGATCTTGTACTACTTTTTCCAGGGGAAACCGCCACACCATCCATCTGAATCTCTCCGGACATACCCTGGACTCTGCAGAAAATAGATTGCATAAAATAAATAAATAGGTGTTTATATTTATTCAAACATAATTTAATAATATCCATTTTAAATGTGAGTTAATAATGAGTTATAAAAGAACAAAATTTCTCAATTTTAAGAATGTGAGTGATGCACAGATGTACTGCTTGGGTTGAAAACGAGAAAATGAGGAAAAATGTTTTTTTTAAAAATAAAATTAAAATATAAACAAAACTTTTGAAGCTATTCAATGCAGGTAACTCATAAACAAATCATAATCATCATTTTTTTATTTTTTTATTTATTCATGATATTTACAACTGTATTAATAAATAAAATACATTTAGTAAATTTGATAACACAAAATAATAACATGAAATCACTTGTTGAGAAAACCCACGGGTAGCACTCTAAAAACATAATCATCATAAATCCAGTAAATCTTAAAGTCCGCTAAGCTAAGCAATTATAATGTATGATAAAATCTATCACCAATTCAAAATAAAAATAAGTAATATATAATTAAACTCATGGATTTTATACAACAAACTTTCAGAAAAGATTATTTTTTTACTTGATGGGTGATATGGATTTTAATTTACATTCCTTCTACCAAGGAACACAAGAAATAAAAAAATAACTGGTGAATTTCTTTGCCCTTGGTTATAAATTAATTTGTTTTAGTCCTTGAGATGCCCTAATGCTGGAAAAATCGCTACAATAAACTCTAATTTGAGTATTTTATCTTATTTTTTGTTTTGTTGGAAAGTTTCTTATTTTAAAGGTGACATTTGCTACCGTAAATTCCTTGTGATTGTTATTTATTTTATAATTAATCACATTTCTGTAACATTTGGGAAATGTTCTTCTTATCATCAGAAATATAATATTAATATCATTTGGCTGCTCTGTCAGTTTTTTAATTTAATTTTTTTTATTTGTTATTATTATTATTTTTTTTTGGCTTTGGCTCCTTCCATTTTTGTCAATTTATAAATTTGTTTATTACCTTTTTACAGTTCAGGAGCATACATATTGATTAAAAATAGGTTGCATATATCTATAGATATATATAGACATTGCATATATCTATAGATCTATGGTATAGATATTACTTAATTATATTTTTAATAAATAAAAAAATTAACAACAATCACTAGGAAGTTATAATTGGCAACTTCACCTTTAATTTCAGAAATTTAAAGCTATTCATTAGAAAAATTACCAAATAATAGTTAATAATAATAACAAAAATTATTAATTAAATTACTTAAAATTAATTAATATTTATAATATAGAGTTGTATCACAATTATTATAGACTAGTGTTTGAAATGCTGAAAATGGCTACTGCTGTTAATTATTTATTAAGTTCTTAGGACCTTCAGTATTGATTTTTCACTGTAATATTAATGTATCCTTCGATTCTACTCTAGTACAAGAACAAAACAATAAAAAAATTAAATAAATAAGAAATTTATATCTTAGTTTTATGAAAAACATTACATCTAGATATATTCTGTTCATTTAAAAATTAAATACACATCCAATAATTACAATGCCATTCGCCCTGTTATTTTGCAAACTAAGTATATTTTGGTATATGTTATTTGCATATTTTGAAAATATGAAAATGCAATAATGACAAAACTCCCTTGTATTTCTTCAAGTAAGGCTCTATGGTCAGTTCACTCATTAATTGTCTGTTTCACACAAAGAGGAAGCATGCATCAGCTAACTCTCCTTGAAATACTTTCTGTGCAAAGGCCTTTTTTTATCAACTATCAAGTCATGAAATGGACTTTAAACGATATATTAAGACTGGATAGTAAGCAATTATTTTATACCTATATATTATTAAAAACAAATTATAGTTGTAACGGTTTTAGGGATCAATATTTTTTAATTCCATGTTAAAATGTTTTAATTCTTGAAATTTCTCATATCCTGTATAGGAGCTACAGGCGGATCTAGGAGGTGAGGACTGAAGCCCCTCCCCCTCAAAATGGTAAAATATAACCATATTTTACATTAAAAAAATATTAATAACTATCTCTTAATGTATTCTTGTTCATGTAATTACATTTATAGGACTTCAAGACCCAACATTTCATACAGGTAGTTCATTTCTGTCTTTTTTTTTTTAAAATTAACTATCGTTATATATATATATATGAAAAAAAAAAGCTTTTGGACTGAAGCTCCCCCCTCCAAAAAATAAATAAATCCTAGATCCACTAGTGACAAGTAATAAGAATTTGATACTCCAAATTTGTGGTTTGGGTGATAGAAAAAAAAACTTTTTTTTTTCAAATCCGGTTATTTTTGTCCGATTATTGGATTATAAAATATAACCAGTGGTAATCGGGGAGTAAAATAATATCTTCTTCTCCATCCCTTCCAAAAAAATAGGTTCGCCAAAAGCACTAGTGGATCCAGGATTAAATTTTTTGGGGGGAAGCTTCAGCCCGAAAGATTTTTTTTTCATAAAAATAACGATAATTACTTTGGAAAAAAAGAAGGAAACTAACTACCTATATGAAATGGTGTTTAAGTGACTCCTAAAGTACTTTTAAATGTAATTACAGGAATAATAATACTTTAAGAGATAATTTTTTTCCATAAAACATGGTTATATTTTGCCATTTAGGGAGGGGGCTTCAGCCCCAAAGCCCCTCCCCGTAGATCTTCCGGTAACCAAAAGGAAAATAACAATTTTCGGTTAAATGAGGAGGTTACTCCCTTCCTTATAAGTAGCCTATTCAAGGACTAGATATCGTGAGTGACGCTCCTAATTGTATAATCAACTATACTCAAAAGACCGGTTTATATTCGTTTTTTAATTAGTGTAGGTGTGTTTGTATTAAAACAATGTGACGTAGGTGTTCAAATCGTTCGTTGATTTCACCTCTGAGCTTTCTCGATGCTAATGCTAATATCCTTATGAAAGTGAATCAGGTCTCTTGCTGAATAAATATTTTTTAAATCTGAGTCATTTTGATATCTCAATACATACTGATATATATACACATATACGAGTATGTTTTATGTTTGTACAAACGCTATCTGCCTTTGATTACTGAAGGTTGATGTATGTATCAAATTATTAACGTCCGCCTGAAACTTCGTAAATAGCTTCATTTCACCATAACCTACAAATATTTTGAATATTTAATAATTGACCGTTGCATTATAAAGGAAGGAGATGGTCCGGGGTGGCGGTCATAAATAGGCTAAATAGAGGAAAAACTATTTTATTAAAAGACAACGTTTTGGCCCAACTTTGCAGGTCTCCTTGCAGGAACTACTACTTCAGTTCTAATAGAAACTCCTAGCTGAACACACCTCCCTGAAGAAGACCTGCAAAGTTGGGTCGAAACGTTGGCTTTTAATAAAATAGTTTTGCCACTATTTAGCCTATTTATGATCGCTACCCCGGACCATCTACTTCCTCTACAAATATTTTATTTACGAAAATTCTCGGATTGGGGCGTTTTCAATCAGGAAGCCGGCAAAATTTGTCTATTTAACCAAGTACTAAAAACTCGTAAATACCTATTTGTTTTCCACTTGAATCGTAAGATAATTTGAGCACAAAGTCGAAAAAAAAAGGTGGCCTCAGAAAAATTGAGCCGTTTATCGCGACCTACACCTCCAAATTATCAAAATAACGATGCGATATAGGCCAAACGACCCATTGTAATAACTAGATCCTATGTATAATGAGAGAGAGGAATTAACTGTATCTCCTTGATCGATTGTAATATTACATTTAACGCAATAGAGCAAAATATATGTACAAATTGTTTTGCTAGGGCCTATTTTTAAACCCTGACTGAAAGGTAATATTCAAAATGAAGTCTGAATTATGGGATTTTCTAAAAAATATAAAATATACGAAGAAAAAAATGTCTATAAGAAATAATAAAGTATATATAAGTAGTCGAATAGTAAATGCAGTATTTTTAAAGAGGAAGATATTACAAAGCATACCTAAGCTAATAGACTGTATCTTTGTTAATAATTGTCCGATTTGTTTTTGTTTTGCAGGTAATTTAGTAGTCTAATAATCAGGGGTACAATCAAGAAAAATATGCATACTTTCTGAGTTATTCGCAAATAAAGTTTCTTTCCCTTCATAAATTTTTTCTAGAAATTTCGGGAGGATATGACTATTTTTCACATGTGAAGGAGAAGAAGATCTTCAAAATGAGAGGTCAATCATTGGATTTGATGAAGAATTGACGAAGTTATGGCGTACTGACAAAAAATCACCTTTTAGACAAAATATATAGAGAGAAATACTTTATTTAAAACAGTGCTGCCCTACTATATAGTGTTGTTCGATACGCAGCATACTCATCAATCCTTATTTCTTTGGACATAGCTCTTAATTATACTTAATCATATGTTTATATATATACTAATTCTTCAATAATCATTTCAATAATTCTAATTTTTTCAATAATCTGGGAAATAAGAAACACTTTGCCAATCAAAATGAAAACAATTATTCAATGGAATTGTAACAGATTTTTCCGACATTTAGAGGACCTAAAAATGACAATAAGCGAAGAGAACCCTATACTAGTTTGTCTCCAAGAAACACACTTACAAGAAACTCAAACAGTGAGATACAAAGATTACGATATATACCGAAAAGCAAGAGATCGTCAAGGGAAGACTTCGTATCTTCATTAAATCAAAGCATTTCAATGAAGGAGCTCTGGAATAAAGTGAAAAGCATTAAGGGGATCTCCAAAACAAAGAAATTGCCTGGTAAAAAGAGTGGACAAGACATTATAACTGACCCTGACGAAATCGTTAATGAAAGTGATAAAACTCTGCAACAGAGTGTAATTTAAAGGCCTTGCCAATGACCCTACAGGGTAGAGGCAACAAAATACCAAATAAATAAATAAATAAATAAATAAATAAATAAATAAATAAATAAATAATTCTTTTTCATATCACACAGCATAAACAATATCAATGCTATAATATACTAACACACACAATTACAATCATACAATATATACATATTTCGGTAAAACCAATATAAGAAAATTTATGAAATTTGTAGGAAAAAAAAATATATGGTATTCGAATGTCGAAGTTAAAAAATTAGAACACACACACAGCAAGTAACATAGTCCTATGAGCATAGACAAAAAGATATGGTTACTTATATCATTTAAAATTGAATAAATAACAATAAAGTATGAAAACATAATTAATGTACAGTTCCCTTCTCTTGATCTGATATAACGGCTAATTGTTCTGGGTCACGTATTTACGAATGTTTAAAGGTACATACATGTATATATGTGCATATATAAATATTATTATTTTTTTCATATTTTAGGGGCATTGGCCCCTGGGAATTTGTCCCTGCAGGTCATGCTATTAGTGGAAACTATTACATTGACGTTCTCACGCTGGCTGTGCGTGAGATTTTAGTCTCAAATTTGATGCCATCACGAAACATTATATTATTTTCCTGATTTGGTACCGTATTACTCTTTATTCTTCATTCCCAAATTTAAGATGGTACTTCGGAGGCGGCATTGGAGTGATATAGAAACCCATACATTTTGAACCATAAAACCCCCTTATGAGCACCTGTGGAACTGACTGTATCACAGTCCACCATTAACTTGAGATTTGTAAAGATATTTTGGGGATTTTAATGGTTTTGGAAGAATGAATAAAGCTCTGTTTGCGCTTGTTATGAACTGGTATGTTTCGGACCTTTGGTCATTCATTGAGGAGTCATGGTATTTGAATTTGTCTACTCAATATATAATTATTCGACAGTCATAAATAAATATAATATATAATATATAACATATATAATAATAAAATATAATATATATATATATATATATATATATATATATATATATATATATATATATATATATATATATATATATATATATATATATATTATAATAGTAAATTGTACTCACTGAAAACCCGTCAAGATGTTGAGAAGTGTCGATTTGCCAGCGCCTGAAGGTCCCATGATGGCGGAAAGCTCACCGGATTTGAAATTTCCAGATATCGATTTGAGAACCGACTTTTTCTCTGCAAAAGATAAACAAAGATTAAAAAAAAAGAAAGAAGTATAACAATAAATTTTATAATTATTATTTATTGTCGGTGGTTTGAGTAGCTAAGAGTAAAAGTAATTTTTTAAATAGACTTTTTAGTGAAATCGACAGGAATTATAAATGAAAGTTTTTTAAAAATAAAAGTTCTGTACATTTTTTTACACTGAAAATTTTAAATAGCTTTTGACTCCTACAGTTTCTCGAAACCATAAGAACCTAAATAAAAATATAGGCCGAGAAAACATTAGTTATCGATTAGACACTATCTTCTCGAAACAAGCTATGACGATACTAATTGATTATTTACTAATTATTTTTTGAGCATCCAGGAAGTAGCGAACAAAGACGAGTGGCTAAGGAGTCAATATTTGATTGTGTGTTTGTCGAATACTTTCACACTTTATTTACCGACTGAATATCATATATCATTATACCAGAACTTACAATTACTTAAATATATTAGGGTGAACACACCATATATGGACAAGGGACCCAGTAATGGACAGGTTGGACTTTAAATGTAATTAATAAACTTTCTTGTTGATTTAAATGTTATAGTTTTTCTATATTGAAGAACAATGCCCTCTATTATGAACAAAGTTCTTAAAAGAAAATTTACAATGCCTATCATTGTTGTTTCTATACTGCTCTAGAGATCAGTGTGTTTCATAACTTATTATAAATAGTTTTGCTAAGAGTAAGTTGAACATTTATGTTATTTATCCATAAATAAGTTACGTCACAACATCATATAGGAAAAAAACTTCTATTTTTAAAAAGTTTCGTTATCACTGGAATTTCTATTGTTGCTAGTTTTCAGTTATTTTGGAACTAGAATTTTTTCCTTTGCAAAATTTCAAAGTAAAACAATTTACATAACATTTATTTAAAAAAAAACTTTTATTTAAAAGTTCTGTCGATTTCGCTGTAAAGACGATCTAAAAAATTATTTTATTTCAGAACTGCTCAAACAAACGACACATTAGAATCATGTGTAATTGATTTTTAAGCCATGTGTAATTATAACTCTAATCTAAGCCCAATTACTGTTTATTTTTCTTTCAACGGAACTTTTTTTAATATTGATAAATATTACAATCTGTCTCAATCAAGGACACTTATAATAGAGTTCAGAGAGAACATTCACACCATATTTACAAAATAAAAAGATAAATAAGGTAATTTCAAAATAATTTACAGCGAAATAAGAACAAAATAAACTATAATAATGAGGGAAGAAAATAATAATAAATAAAAATAAATAAATAAAATAGAATTCAAATGTTCCTAGAAAAAAAAAAAAATGAAAATAAACATCTTAGACGCAGGCATAACTATTTACACTATTTACAATCGGCCATGAGAACTCCGAACCAAACTTGTGAAGGGAAAAGCAAGGCCTCAGGAATATAATTAAAGTTAAACTTTTACCATAAATATGGAACTTTATTACAAAAAAATTCCTTAAAACTTTTATTTTAAGAACTTTTTTACAAAAAAATGTTCTACAGAAACTGTTAAAATGGAACTATTTTCAATCCTCAGAATTGTAAACCTCAAAATTTAAGTTAAAATATATATTTTTTTCATTCGAAAATTATTTGTTGAGATATATTTCAATCTATCACATTAAAATATATTAAACCAATATATATATATATATATATATATATATATATATATATATATATATATATATATATATTTATTTATTGCTAACAATGAGAATTCATGATAGTGTAATACAGGCAAGTTCAGAAGGAGATTTCATGGCGCAAGTTGAGCTATCAAAATTTTTGATAGGGGAAGGGGCATATTTTGATGGGTTTTTGAATTTTGGGAGGGTGAAAAATTTCGATGGGGTATGAATTTTCGGATTAAGGGACGATAATAGGAAAAAATGAAACAGACTGCAGCACTAGCGGATCTAGGATTTAATTTTGAGGGGGGGTTCAGCCCGAAACCTTTTTTTTTCATATATATAACGATAATTACTTTGAAAAAAACAGAAAGATAATAACTACCTATATGAAATGGTGCTTAAGGGATTCTTGAAGTCTTATTAAATGTAATTACACGAACAATAATACTTTAAGAGATAGTTTTTTAATATTTATTTATAAAAACATGGTTATATTTTGCCATTAGGGGGGGGGAGGGTGAGGAAAGATTCAGCCCGAAAGCCCCTCTCTCCTCCCCTCTTCCGTAGATATGCCTGTGGACCGCAGCAAGTGAAATTGTATATGGTCTACGATTTTTCTGATTTTGCTCTGTTTTTAAGAAACTGTGAGCAATAAAATATCTCGGAAGAAGAGTATTCTTAGTAATTCTTATTAAGGGAGGGGATAGTAGATTCTTGCGCCATCGACCTTGGAGGGGGGGATGGGAGCCCCTGGTGTAATACAAAAATTATTTTAAAAAAGTATTTAAAAAATTAGAGAATGGATTTGGCTGGTTTCCAAATTCTACGTCTCATATGTTAAGGTAATTTATATTTTCTTGACTTATTTCCTGTCTAAAACGAATATCGAAAACAGAAGTAGCCTTGGGGAAAAGTACATTCGTAAATTTAATTTATTTAGAGACTAATCTATTCTAAATGCATTAAAATCAGAATACTATCTGTGTTTCGTCGCATGACCCAATTGTTAAAGTAATTATTTAAAAATAAATATGTATATAATGGGTTTGAAGTTCAAATGTTACTGGGTTTACTAGATATATGCATCAACGTGGCCTAATTGCTCTGTCTCTGACCCATATAATGCATTTAATTGTTATTTATCGATTTTATAACAAACATATCTGATACCGATTCATGACTATTTGTTATGTTCTATTTATATATTTCTTGTTCAACTTGTTTTTATAAAAGATCATCGTCGAAGAACTTTAATACTGTAATCTAAGGAATAAATCTGATAGAATATAACAACTAATAAAATATAAAATATTAAAATTAAGATAATATTAGTATAGTATACTTGATTAATTAAAAAAAAATTAATACTTATTTAATTTGCTACCAATTTCTGTATTTTTTTAAAAATTTGATTTCAGGTTACATTTCTTTGGTTTTATAGTTTTTACCTTTGCTATATTGATATATATTTTAATTTTTAATTTTTTATTTTTTTTATTGTACTGTATATACAGTATGAATGTGCCTCACTCAGCTTTAGTACTCAGTGCCCTTAAATGTGACAAAATGTATTATTTCTCAATAAAAAGATATATAAAAAAAAATTATGTTTGTTAAACAAATTTGTATTGAATTCATTTTCTTCAATCAATTACTATAATATTTATTGATTCATAAAATAAAATGTATGTGTTGGGTGAATGTTTTATGTTAAATCTTTTACTTTATAATAATTTCTCAGAGTTATGGTTTATTATAATTAATTTTAGTTCAAATGTATGTGATTTATTATGAGCGTATGTTATATCATCATACACTCCGACTTAGACATTGACTATAGTAATTTGTATTATTTGGAGAAGTTTCTAATTCAGCGCTGAGTTCATCGATGGAATCTCTAATGAAATCTCTAAACTGGGAGAAACGATCCCATTTCTGCGCTGCGTTTAGGAACCTTCCATTTGTATCATTATTGTTTTTTTTTTATCAGCGCAAACTAAGAGAGACGATTCCAGCTGACCTCTGGTTGATAATTTATCACCTTTCACTCCACGTATCTAAATAGGTTAAAGAAATTTAAACACATGAATTTCCTAGACTAGATCTGTTAGTTAATCAAGTAATGTATAGACAACCTCAATGAAACGGTTGAACAAAAAAATATTAATAATTATTTATTAACATTAAATAGGGCCGTCGCGTAGATTCTAGGCGTCCTGTGGGACATTTTAACAGACACTCCTTTACCATCCCCTCAAATTTTATCGTGTTTGCGAATATCGCAACTTTGTATTTCCACCGACGGTAGAAAGATTTTGAATCTTTACCTGGTTTGATGTAATTTAAAAATATTATTACATTATCTTTTAATTTTTTATAAAATAGTGTATAGTAAACGCATAAGTGATTGGCATAGCTAAGGAAATTTTTCTCTTTTTTTTTGGCTTATGCCACCGTTATTATTATTTTTATAAACTTCTCCGTTTGACGTTTATAATCTCTAGGGCCTTCTTTTTTCTATTTAACACGTTAAAATAAAAAAGAATATTCAGTTATGCAGGTTTAATACCAATTTAAAAAAAAACAACAAGCCTTTTTGCACTAGTGATGGACACTCCGAAATTCAATTGTTCTAGTAATGGACAGAGAAAAAGGTAAAGAATGCTAAAAGCTTATTAGAACTAAAAATCGTAGAGGTAAAATAATTTTTTTTAAAGGAATATAAACGAAATTAATTTCGTACAATATTAAAAAAAAAAAATTAAATGCAAAAATAAATAAATATTTATATCTATTTGTGACAATTGAGATAAAGAAATGTTACTTTTAAGAGTAATTACAATTAATAATTATAAAATAAATATTATTGATGATGCTAATATGAAAGTGATTTAAAAATAAATATATGGTGGTAGAGGCGTCAAAATGTTTTCATGATTGTTTCTTCATTTCCATTTTTTATATCTAATAGCTCGTGGAACAGCCATCCATTTTTTATCAAATTATTAAAATCCGTGTAAAACTTCGGGAACATCCTCATGTTATCGTAACCTAAAATTTTTTATCTAAGACAATTCTCAGAAGTGGAGCGTTTCTCATTAAATTAATTAGTTTAATGATGTACTAAATATTTACGAATACTCATTAGTTTTCAACTTCTATTGGAAGATAATATGAGAAAAAAAGTTGTCAACAAAAATATTGGTATTTGACCTATATAACCTCGTTATTTTGACATTTTAGGGAGTGCAGGTCACGATAAATGGACCAATATTTTTGTAGGCCACATTTATATTATCAAATTGTCTTATTATTCAAGTGGAAAGCCAATGATTGTTCATGAGTTTTTAGTATCTCATTAAATTGACTAAGTTTACCGATCTTCAGATTTAAAACGCCTCATTTCTAAGAATATTCAGAGATAAAAAAACTGTAGGCTACGATGAGATGAAGTTACCTATACTAGGTAAGGAAAGTATTGCGATCGGGTCAAATTTTTGATATGTGGTTTTCGACGGATTTATACGTTTCAGAGTACCCCGAGTGAGCCCATAAAAACCACCGTCTCTACAAAACAATATAAAAATCGTTCATTTCCGACAACTATCAGCGAAGTTACAGCTATTCAATTTCTAATGTAAGATTACGGGTACATATTCTGGTGTAAGAAAGGGATGAATGAGAGAAAAAATATAACTAAGTGAAAATAAGAAAATCTGTTGCCCGCATCATACAATCTTCACTATTCCCTCTACTTTTAACAGAAATTATTGTTTGACAAAATTAGGCTATGGAAAAACGTTTTTTGATCAGCAATATTAAAGAGTATTGAAATCTTTACAGTGATCTACCTTAAGCCAGTTTACATTGCTTTAGTTTATCGAATTAATACTACTCAAATCTTTGATCTATTTTCAGGAAAACAAATCTAATTATTTTTATTTTTTTGTTTCTTTATGAACATATGTAAAGATATAAAAACTTTTCTGAAATAAGTAGGAAAGTCGTGTGAGTGGACACACCAGTTTTTTTTTTTTCAGAACAGAGTAATTTGATAAATAGGGTTCAGAGCCACGGCCTATAAGATCGAGCTCTGAGGCCCATGGAATATTTTAAGCGTACATACATCATCTTAAATGCCTATGACGATAAATCATGTAAATAAGTCTAATGTGTTCCTAAAACGGCCTGTTAATTCAAGTTAACAACCGTAGCGTATTATCACGATTCAAGGTGAGTTAATGTTCGTAATTGCAGGTGAAGGAATAAAACGCCAGGATCGTCACACGCTATTATTGCTATTAGTGTATTTATATTGTCCCGCGTGAGTAGTTGATTATACTACTTCCCAGTCCAGCTTAATGCAATTAAGGCATTTGCAATAAATTTAGCAATAAAAAAAATAACAAAAAATAAATAAAATTACAATAGATTTTTTGTGCTTTGTCACAACGGTATTAGGTAGTTTCATATGGAATTTAGTTAATAATCAAATTCTTTCATATTTTATATTTAACTATTTTTTCCCGGGACTGCTGTACAAACTCCGAAAATTCCTACCACCTACCTACTTCCTCATTATCCGTTCCTACCTTACTGATAGATACTTTAAAGTAAATCACAATAACGCCTATTCATCCCTTTTTTCGCAGTCCGCTGGTGTTCCTCAAGGTAGTATCCTACGTCTTATCCTCTATACAGTTTATACAGCTGATATCCCTACCTGTCCCAACACTGTCATCACCACATATGCCGATGACACATGTATCCTATCAGTAAACAATGACCCAGCAATTGCATCCCAAATGCTTCAATCACACATCATAAATCTAGAAGAATGGTGTCAAAACTGGAGAATTAAAATAAATTCCAATAAATCCCACCAAATTACCTTTACCCTTCGTCGTAAACCAAAGACTTCCTGTCCTACAGTTTCCTTTAACAATACTCCACTTATCCCTGTTGAGCAAATCCGATACCTAGGACTCCACCTGGACAAACGACTAACTTGGAATCCTCAAACTGGACTGAAACGACAAGAAACCGCTCGACGTTTCCGATTACTTCAGCACTTACTAGACAAACGCTCTAAACTTCCCATTAATTACAAAAGACTCATATACTTGACTATAATAAGACCTATTTGGACTTACGGAGTTGAGCTATGGGGCTCCACTAAACCATCGAATTCCTCTCGCATCCAATCCTTACAATCCAAAATCCTTCTTAAAATCCTCAATGCTCCTTACTTTGTCACTAATAAAATTATCCATAAAGATCTTAATGTACCTTATGTTTCAGATCTGGCCCAATCCAGATACCTATCCTTCCATAATAAACTTCAGAATCATCCCAACCCTCTCGTTTCTAACCTTGCTTCCTCTTCAATTCCTGATAGCCCTCCGAGGCGTCTGAAAAGAAGATGGCCCCGTGATCTCCTAATGTAGTCATATCATTAGAGTGCTACCATTGGGTAGTTACTCTGCAAGTGTATTCATGTCATTATATCAATTATGTCCAAATTTACTTGATGTATTTATGTAATACAGTTGTAAATGTCATAAAGAAATAAAAAAAACAAACTATTTTTTAATATTAGAGATCAATGTGAAATGATTAATTATTTCAAATAAAAAATTAAAGGTACTTTAGAGGAAGCTAATATTGAAAAATAGCCATTTGGGCCATGTCAGAGAACATCAATGAAACAAATATACATTAAATACTGCTTAATTTTACACTTTTTAATTTAATCATAATTGTTAGAGCAGTTTTCGAGAAAATCGTAAAAATGTGTTAAATCGATTATATAAAGTACCACTTCCGGTAAGTCGATTTTGTCGAAAAAGTTGTAACATCCCAGGCATATACAAAGCTTAAATATGCAATTTCACTTTGGAATGACTTTTCGTTTTTGAGCTAGACTATTAACAAACATTTTGTGGGACTTCGTTATTTGGACTCAGAGGACCTGAAAACTGGGATTTGAAAATTTTCACAATCGCAATACTTTCCCATACTATATATTCCATATACAGGGAGGAGAACGTCCCCAATAAAAATGTGCCCCCCTTAATAATTTCAGGTAAAAAAATTGAAGACAATTCTACTAGCTGGCTAAGCTTAAGACATATAAGTAGGTACGTAACTATTTTTTCACGACCTAAATATTTCTATTATTTAAATTGTCATTTATATTCAAGAATGATTATAGAAACATTTCTTAGGGTTGTGCAGATATTTTCAAGTATATCCATATGCGCATAAAATAAATTGTACAACTTCCAAAGAGATATTTAAAAATAAATAAATTTATTTATTTATTTATTTTTAAAATAAAGTATGAATGTTATTCTATTTATTTCTATTACTTATAATTTATTTAATTTTGCTACGTTTCGGTATTTTATTTAATTTTAACTCTAAGTTACATTTCCTTGGTTTATTATAGTTTTTGCTTTTGTTATATAGATGTATATATATATATATATATATATATATATATATATATATATATATATATATATATATATATATATATATATATATATATTTTTTTTTTTTTTTTTTTTTTATGGCATTGTATATATGGTATGAATGTGTGTCACTCAGCCTTAGTACTCAGTGCCCTTAAGTGTGACAAAATGTATTATTTCTCAATAAACAGATAATTTAAATATTCAATATTATATTTGCTCGTTTCAAAATTATTATGATGAATTTTTACATGTAATAAGAACTACAGCATTTTTTTTTTTTTTGTCCTTCGCCCCCCAATTGAAATAGAAAGTCAACGCCTATGTTTCTGTTGCGTAATTTCCAGATATTAATCGCACATACTGTTACTTTGTCATGTTGAATTATCTCATTTATTTAGGTGATAATTTTGAAATATTTTAAAAATCTCCCTTTACCAGTTTATCTTTGATCATTTCGGCCTTTACCTTAAAAATGTAAAGAGAAAAAAGTGGTCCAAAATCTGACACTGACCCAATATGTATGCAAATCACACACCTTGAACGTTCGTACCTTGAAAATATATTTTAATAAACCCAATTAAAAAATCGGTTTTACGTAGGCATTACTTCCAATAATCATTCATTTCGTGTTGTAAGCCTGTGAAATTTATTTAGAAGTTATACATACACTATGCGATCAGCAAATATTAGTTCAAGAGTCAGATCGCAATTCGGTGACTTATCTGAAGCAAAATGTAATTCCTCAGCATTCAATTTCTACTGGCATACCAACTCAAAATCTGAGCGTTTCCAAATGGTGCCCATAATTATTATAACATTTCATTATTAAATATTTGTAGTATATTCTTTCATCTTCAATTTTAGCTCCAATAGAGATCTTTATGTTCAATAGTTCTCGAGAAAAGGTATTTTAAAAAACAAAACGTTCTTTTCAAAACACGAGTGATATTGTGGTATATGGGGATTTTATTCTAGATAATATATGAAATGTTATTACAACGAATATAATTATTATTAAACAGTTTTTAGTACATTCTATTAAATTCAATTTGAGCCATAACACGTCAAATTTTTCCCGAGAAATGGTTTTTCAAAAAAAACAACATACTCTTTTCAATGCATGAAAAATTTCCTTATTGCAATTTCATTCTAGCTAATATCATGCAAACATATATTCCTACGAAGATATCAATTAAAATTTGTTTCCATAAAAATAACGATAATTACTTTGGAAAAAAAGAAAAATAAACTAACTACCTATATGAAATGGTGTTTAAGTGATTCCTAAAGTCCTTTTAAATGTAATTACACGAACAATGATACTTTAAGAGATAATTTTTTTTCATAAAACATGGTTATATTTTTGGGGGAGAGGGGCTTCAGCCCCTAAGCTCCCCCTCCCTCCGTAGATCCGCTCGTGTGTATGACTAAACGTTTTCTGCAAAAAAGTCACGCAATTTCGACCGGTCTCTTGACTATAGTTTATGTTTGAGCTGCGAGTTTTACATTTATTATAATAAATAAATTATGTGGATTTCCATTTTATATATAAATGAGGGCTTTGGGATATAACTCGGTAGTTGCAGAATATCAAGAAGGAATCTTCCAGAGACGGGTGATACTTCTGGAACTTGAGGACGAAGACTTCTTTTATGTAGGATGGTGGGAGCAGTGTCCGCTGAAGCAGGTAGGAATTTACACCTGGCCATCTCGAGTCTGATTCTAAAGAGAAGTTTCCACGTTTCTCAAACGCCTTTAGTCCAAATAATTTACTTAAAAGTATATATATTTTTTTATTTGAATAGTTTTTGATTTCTTAAATTATTTTATTATTCATAAAAAAAATAATAGAAACAACCTGTTTGAATAAATCTCTATGAAATAAGAAGTATGCAAACCCTAAATGCAGATTTAAAGTTCTTTTATGGGTATTGTGAGGTGGAAGTTACACCAAAAATGTTTGGGATAGAACCTATTTATAGTGACATGGTCCTCATTGTTTCTTTCTTTCTTTCATGTACCACTACAACCCATGAAGGGACTTGGGTGCAGTACTTTGTGAGGAAGTACTTCTTCAAGGCCAACGGTTCTGCAAGGAAGTGATGGGGCCGATATCACACTCAACCTCCAGGTTTCCCCCATTAATTACTTTTTTATAATTAAGAGTACCCACTTTATAGAGGCTGGGCTCTTCCCAGGAGGGTCTCCCGATCCCAGGATCGATCAACGACTAATGAAGACATGGTCCTCATTGCTAACTCTATACCACGGGGGGTGGGAGGAGAAGATTTTGGGGCTGAAACCTACCCCAAAATGGTAAAACATAACCATGTTTTATGAAAAAAAAGTATCAAAAAATTTTCTCTTGAAGTATTATTAAATGGAGCCGTATAACTGCAGCAGAAATGAAATATTAGAAATATTGAAAAGTTAGAAGATAACTTTTTTTTCTATATAATAAATGCAAATGTATTATATAATACACTACAACAATTGTTAGCATCTATTTACTTTAGTTTAGGATCTTATTATTTAGCTTACTCTGTTCATATTTTAATGTACTTACACTATGATTATAATTATAATTTTAATAAGCTTATTCACATTGTTTATAATTTTTTGTCTAAATATTATGTAACTTCCACAATTCTCTATCTTTTTGTATCTTGTCCGTTCTAGCCCTGAAGAAGACCTGCAAAGTCGGGTCGAAACGTCGGCTTTTAATAAAAATAGTTTTACCACTATTTAGCCTATATATGACCGCCACCCCGGACCATCTCCTTCCTTTATAATGCAACGGTCAACTATTAAATATCAAGAAATTTATGTGTGTATATATCATATGTTTATAGATAGATGCTTATACGTAATAGAAAATTAGCAATTCAAAATAGAAAGATATCAGGAAATGAAAATTAGCATATTTACTATCATTGATAGCATATTTAAGGTTTTCTCACTGTTCTATAAAATGTGTTATACTAAACGGTTTGGTTTCGTATTAGCTTCCTTTATTTTTAGATCGAACTTGTAGATAAAGCACGTTTATAATATTTCTTTTTTTTTTTATATTTCGAAGAATGTCTCGGGATTGTGGTGGTTTTCCTTATAATTAGGCAGCGTTTTATCAAACAGAGACTGAACGTCAATAACGAACTAAGAGCCAAAAAAAAAAAAAAAAAATAAAATAAGTTAGAACCGACAAAGACAACTAACGTAATAAACGATTTAAATTCCTCACTCCAGAATAAAGATTTTAGAATTTATAATGGCCTTTTCGGTTATTGGCGATAAAAGGGGTCTAACTCATTATTTTTTCTATTTGAGGTTTAATCCGCTATTGATGTTCAATTTTGAAATCATATCTTGTGTATTTGTTTAAATGTTTGATTTAGTATTTGTATAATTTACTGCTAAAATTACAAGAATCTGTAACTGTAAGAAATTGTCGAATAGTTTTATTTAAATGGTATGTGTTTAAGATTCCAAAAACTTAAATATATTCTTTTGAAAGAAATTGTAGTTACCTTTCTAAAGTTGTTTGTAACATTTTTTAAAAGCGATTTTTATATTCTCAAGTATTCAATAATAATCATCAAATAATCAAGAATAATGTCCTAATATACGCAAACTCTCCAGAAAAAGCTAGAGTTATGAAGAAAATAAAACTTAATTTGTGCATAAGCTAAAAAGTATAAAATTAATGGCTGATTATATACTGGATAATTTGAATTGTAGTTGAGTCCAATACCAAAAAAAAAATCTGAATCGCGCAACTCACAAATTTCATTTACCGCACTACTTTGAATAGAAATTATTTTCTGGTAATGTTGGGCCATTATAAAATCTTGGAAGTGCATTATTAACGGAGCTAAAGCTTAAAGCCAATAAATCATTAAAAAAAAAAAAAATAAACTGTACCACTACAACCCATGAAGGATCTTTTGGGTTCAGTATTATTCAGGAAAAGCACCTGGTTCTTGGTCTACGGTTGTGCAAGGAGATGATTTGACCGAGATCACGCTCATACGCCAGGGTTTTCTCCTTAATTAAGTATTTTAATTAAGGGTAAGGAATGCTGTGTGTGGCCCTGGAGAGATCTACCTGCCTAAGGTCGCTCCACGGCCAATGAAACAGAATAAATAATTTTCCTGCCATGAGCCGGGATTCGAACCTGAGACCTTTAGCATTGGAAGCTCAGTATCCTACCAATGAGCTATCCCGCTCCCATAACAAATCATTAAGACAATTAAAATAACAAAAACGGTAGGTAATAAAAGCCTCGTTACTCTCGTTACTCGTTACTCCCGTTACTCGTTACTCGTTACTCCTTACTCCAACTGGGGAGTGTCTGGGCTATATACAGGGTGTTCCGTAAGTAGAGGAAAGTATTTAAACGGTTGATAGTATACACCAAGATCGACAATAAAGTTCGCGTAAAGAATTTCATGCAGAAAAGTAGGGATTTTTAGTTTTTTTTTAAGCGTCATTCGTTGAATAGGAAACGATAAATTAAATATTTGATAAAAGTAATCAAACGTTAGTCCATAGTAAACTAGACAAAATTTACTTTAAAAGAAAGTAGAGTTTGTCATTGTTTTAATTATTTAAAGAGGACTATTGAGCGAACAAACACCGCTAAGTTCAGTTAAAAAAAAAGTCATAAATTATTTTTGATTTTTTTTTTTTTTTATCACCCTTCCACTGTACTACATCTACCCCACTTTTAGAAAAGCATCTTAATTTACTAAACTTTAAGTTCATATTAATTAAGTTGAGGTTTATTAGGAAACATTTTGAGATTCGCCTCAAATTTTGTAAAGAAATTATGTGATTTTCAATCCATTCACCTTGTTTTCTACAAAAAACGACTACAATTAACTGTTACAAAACTTTTATTTATTTTTTTCCCATGATATGAAATATATTGTAATAAACATAATTTCTTAAAAACACAAATTTTCACGATCATAATTCTTTCTCTAAATATATATATTTCATACATAGGTAAGTGAAAATAATAATAATAAATAAATAACTAAAAGATCTATTGGATTTTGTACACATGGTTTATTATTTATCAATACAAAAATTATTTGTAATAGACATAGAAAAACAAATTATTTCTTCCCACCCTCTAGGTATGCCAATGCCTTTTTGAAAATGTTTCTCTCTCTATCTTGCGATATAGGATCTTCTTTTAGATATAGAATCATCTGAACGCGTGTTTTTTTTTTTTTAAATCATATTTTACACAAAGCAGTTTTACCATGACACCGTTAAACATCATACAAAAGCCACCACCAAAGAACATATCTATTATCCATGAATAACATAAAACTGAGATAGGATTCAATATACATTTTTGCCTTATACAAGCAATTCTTTTTCGTAATTCGTAATTCGATTTCGTAATCCCAAAAGAGACCCTGCTTTCAGCGGTTAAGGTTCTTCGACACTTACTCTTGGAATCCAGGACAAGGGCATGCGGGATGCTTAGAGATCGCCGCATCTCGAAGTACGAACCCTAAATGAGAAATGGAGGCAATTCGTATGTCTCCCGTCGTAAATAGCACGAATAGCACGTTCGAGGGATCACGATACGACGCTATGCCGCAATATATGGGCACCGAGGTCCTTCCTCATTATGCTAACTAGAAGACCAACTAAATTATCTATTTGCTCAGGAAGATCGTTTATTTATTTATTATTAGATATACATATTTCTGGCTCACAATACATTTGCCATCTACATCGGTATTCAGCAAATATGATATCAAGGACAAGAAATGATAGCATAAGAAAAAAAAATAATAGTAATAACAAAACAAAAAGACAAAAAAAAAAAAAAGAACACTAGTAAAATAACACATACAGATTAACAAATTACACCAAAAAAAAAAAGAAAAGATAATGCAGCAAGTAGCTCAATGCAATAAGTCTCTTGGCCAGCGCCTCAGCAGTCTTCTGGGCGGATTATATAGATTTGTGGCAGTAGATAGAGCTTGAGTAAGCGGATTGGAATTTAGAGTCAGTCTGTCATGAAAATTATTAAAGCGGTCAGTGGCAGTTGCCGAGATGATAGGAGTGTTAAGGTCAGTGTGTAACGTGAGGTTTGAAACATAAAAGGGTGCGTCTACAATTTTCCGAAGGACTTTTGACTGGAATGACTGGATGATTTTTATATTTGATTTATTTGCTGTTCCCCATAGTTCGATCCCATATGTCCAAAGTGGTTTAATGAGGACTTTGTAAATTGTTAATTTATTAGTCACAGATAATTTAGAACGTCTGTCAAGTAGCCTAGAAAGAAGTCCGTATCGCTGATTAAGTTCTTTTCTTTTTTGTTTTATGTGGTATGTCCATGTCAGTCGTTTGTCCAAGTAGAGACCCAAATATCGTACAGTTTTTGAAGGTGGTAGAGCGATATTATTAAAAAACACTGGACGACAAGAGTCATGTTTAATAATCGTAATAACAAACCCTTCCTTATGTTTGAAATTGTTCCTAAACTCATCGATGAAATCCAGCGCGTTCCTTTATTCAGCGATTATATCATTATTGGTTTATTATTTTCAATAATGACAATGATCAATCGACCGAAATATTCAAAAAGTTAAACTCCCCTCAAAATTTACGTTTCACAACACGTAGAATCCAAAAATTTAATAAAAAAAATTTGGTCTATTCATCGTCTGCGGCTTCAAGACTACAGGACCGATTTTTTTGAGATTGGGAATCAAAGTCAGGGGTTTCCTTATCTTTCAAGATGGCGGCCGAAAACCTTTTTTGGTACAGAATGTAGAGCCTGAACTAATGTAGCGATTTCAATGAAACTTGGCTAATGTCTTCTCCTCGATGCCGTTTAAATTTATGTACCTAATTCTACCCTAAATACTGTTAAAAGGAAATATAAACAGATTTCAACCGAAAAATTATTTTTTTCAAAAACTTTATTAAAAAATGAAATGTATATTTATAGAGAGTAAAACCAAAAAGAAATTATTCAAAATATCTCTCTTTTGCCTTGACACAGGCATTTAATCTCCGTGGCCAGTCATCAATAGCAGTACGCAGCAGTTCTTGAGGAAAGCGTTACTCAATTGCTCGGACCAGAGATTGTTTGAGGCTTTCGAAGTTGAGTGTACTGGAGTGGAATCCAGCTGGAAAACCCAATGACTTCCAGCAAACAAAGTATCACTTAGAGGCTTGACAACAGGTTTCAAAATATCGTTCTGATAGATTTTAGCAGCTCCTTTAATTCCTTTTTCACAAAAATGGAGGTTTGTGGTGCCATCAAAGCAAACTCTCCACCAAAACATCACTGAGGAAGGGTGGTGACCTCTTTCCACGACTTTCTGAGCTTCTATAGAGCTGTGTACGCACAAATGATAGTTTTGGTGATTACATTTTTCTTCAAATGAAATTTAATATAATCAACTGAATTTTTTAATACTTAAAAATTATTCTATTCTTTAAAATCCTGGACAAAGACAGGTATTTATCATGTTATACTATGAAAAAGACATGTTAATGAGGGAAGATTAGGAAAAACCTGTGTTTTTTTATAGAACGGTTTGCCATGAGAATCAGTGTCAAACTAAATAATTTATGGACTGTGTAGTTCATCATCATAGGTATCTAAATGGACTAAATATACTTAGGTCACAGACAAATTTTTTTGTTCCCGTCATTAAAACGAAGTATTTTTTATATTGAATTATTTTTACACAGTTCAACCCAAAACAATATCTTGATCACCTTTGACAGAAAGAATTATATTTTTGATCAATCGTTATACAATTATATAGTTAGGAGGCACACTCAACCGCCTGGTTTATACCCAATATATCGAGGGATATACTGTCTCGGGAACACAGAATCAATTTTCAGTTGACATAGTTAAAGATGAATATTTTGGCCAAACCCGGACTCGAATCCCATTGAAAATATTAAGCGATGTTGCTGCTTAGGGTTCACGGACCGGTGTCTGTGTCATTTCAATATCAACATCTGACTCCGCTGACCTTTTCGCGATAAATTAATTACATGAAAAATTCCATTATAGGCCGATCGATTCATACAATGATAACTAATCGGCCCGTTAATTAATTGTCATTCATTGCGCAATGCCTTGCAATTAATCATAAAATCCTCTTATGAACCGACCTTGCTAAGAGCCTTGCCTATGATAAAAATGATAAGGAACAGACATTTTGTAAAGATGGAAACAAAACGAGATTGAATTAAATTGTTGGTCTGATCTATATGCAAAAAATATCAAAAGGTAATTATATTATCGATAATTCTTACATCAGCGTGCCCGTCCTATCACCATATCATCCTTATCGAGATTTTTATGAAATAATGTCTGACCCCAAATGATCCGAGATTGTGAATTGGTACGAGATAAATGTAATTTATTTTCAGCATATCATTTGAAGTCTTATATACTGATACAAAACAGTACTGACAATGTTATCAATGAGCCAGAAAACGCTACGATATTTTTGAATGTAGTTTTTACATGATTCTAAAAGTTTACATTTACGTTTATAATTATATATTCAATGACTTCTTGTCCTACAGTATCCTTTGACAATACCCCACTTATCCCTGTTGAACAAATTCGATATCTAGGACTTCACCTGGACAAACTACTCACTTGGAGTCCTCATACCAGACCGAAATGACTACACTAGCACTAGAAAAACGCTCTAAATTTCCAATTGGCTCATATACATAACTATAATAAGGCCTATTTGGACTTACGGGATCGAGCTTTCGAGTTTTACTCGACTATCAAATATCTCTCGTATGCAATCCTTAACAATCCAAAATCCTTCATAGAATCCTCAATACTCCTTACTTTGTCACAAAATCATCCATAACGACCTTAATGTACCATATGTTTCCGATTTAGCTCAATCCAGAAATCTATTCTTCCACAATAAACTTCTGAACCATCAGAACTCTCTTGTTTCTTACCTTGCTTCCCTCTTCTATTCCTGTTAACCCCCGAGATGTCTGAAAAGAAGATGGCCTGGGAACCTTCTAATATATAACTATAATTGGAGTGCAACCGTTGTGTAGTTTCTTTTAATGTTTTACATGTCATCTTACTAATTTAAAATTTACTGTTTTCGTGTAATTCAGTTGTAAATTTCAATAAATATGTTTAAAAAATAAATAAAAATAATTAAATATTGTAATTATGAAAGTAATTGAAGCAATCATCAGGTTTCTTTATTGTAAATTTTAGAACTAGAGAAATTAATTTGATCACTAATAACTATGAATCAATTCCTAAGACAGAGATGTGGGAGAAAAACACAGTTTCATAACAACTTTACATACAAAATATTTGAAAATGACTATTTAAATTTTGTTTATAAAGAAAAATAGAATTGAAGCAATTTTGTTTACTATAATACATCCCAGGTCACGGAAAAACAAAAAATAAAATTTGCAACAGTTAATTGTAGTAATTTTTTCTGAAAACACGAGCACTTTTAGGGGACAGAATAAAAAATCATTTTTTACAGAAGCAAATCTCAAGTTTTTGTCTAATAAACCTTAACTTATTTAATATAGATTTAAACCTTATTAAACAAGAAAGTTTTTCAAAAGTGGCATACCTGTAATATAGTTGAATGATGATCGAAAAAAATTGGGAATAATTTATCATTTTATTAAACCAGAAATTAGCTTTGTTTAGCCGTTCAAAACTCCTCTTTAAATGGTTTAAATAATGTCAAATTCTATTATCATTCGAAGTAAGTTTTGTCTAGTCTACAGTGAAGCAATTTTTACTTAAATTAAATATTTCTATAGTTATTGTTCATATTTAACAAAAAACATGACATACTTAAAAAAAGACAAAACTTGAATTTCATACTTTTTTTGCTGAAAATTGAGTCATTGTTTATACGAACTTTTTGAAATGAAACTTTTGTGGAATTTTGCACTTTTTTGTGGAGAGTTAATTAGATTGATCCGTCAGATTTCCGAAGTGTTAACGCTCGGACAAAGTCGGTTAGAGTCGAATAATTGAATGTTTTTACATGCGAATTAAAATATCTCAGAAACATTCATACAGTAAACGAGGGAATTGTTCAACATTTCATCCACTCTGTAATAGGCTATTATTTATAATTTATATTTCATATTATTAATCTCGGCTTGTTGATGTTTTGAGTTCTATCATGTGGTCTAAAGCACACAACTTAGTTGTTTTTTCTTAAATTAAATCCATGAAACAGATTGCTTCATTCTGTTTTTCCGGAGAAACAAACATGGCGATTCTTGGGAATCCCATTTGCACTAACCTATTTTAGTTTTAAAAATAAACCAAATAAAAGGAAGTAAGAAAAAGGGAAGGAATGAAGATAATTAATTTAAATAGTACCAGGAACCAAGCAACGCAACAGTAAACAAATGTCTAAAAGCGAAACTAGCGCTTGCTCAAAATACCTTTGATTTATTTTGAAAAATCGACTGCAGATGAAAAGGGAACAAACTTTTTTTATTAATTATTGTAATGATATTCAGAATTGTATCAAAGAAATACATCTAGTAATTTAGTAAATAAATTGTATAAATTTATACAAATGGATATAATGACATGAAAACACTTGCTGAGAAACTACCCACTGGTAGCATATGTTTACATTAGGAGATCACGGAGTGATCTTCTTTTCAGACGCCTCGGAGAGTTATCAGGAATTGAAGAGGAAGCATGGTTAGAAAAGAGAGGGTTGGGGTGGTTCCGAAGTTTATTATGGAAGGATAGGTATCTGGATTGAGCAAAATCTGAAACATAAGGAACATTAAGGTCATTATGGATGATTTTATTTGTAACAAAGTAAGGAGCATTGAGAATTTTACGAAGGATTTTGGATTGTAAGGATTGGATACGAGGGGATTCGATGATTTAGTCGAGCCCCATAGCTCAACTCCGTAAGTCCAAATAGGTAAAGGGCACAAACTAGAAACAACTAAAACCAGCCTACAGAAATAACCGATTTAGACATCCCTATTTTCCATAGTTTGTGAAAAGTCTAAACGTGATTTAATGAGAATAAAACCAAGGGAGAAATATATAAATACATAGTTAATTATAAATACATAGACATAGTGAAAATAAAAATATGTAATATCGTCGATATCATGTTAAAGTTAACGAATCTTAGCCTGTCCAACGTTGAACATTCCTTACTTTTTGACATGGTGCCGAAGATGTATCCAATAGCTTTGTTAACATATTTTCAAATGAACATACGCAAAAAAAAAAAAAAAATAATATTTAACAGATAAATTTATTTTTATATCTATACCCGGAGGTGAAGAATACAATCTCCAATTTTGTATCTGTTTAGGAAACCGATTTTCCATAACTTTGAGGTATTAAACATTGTTTTTTAGTTACTTAATTACCACCCATCCTAACAATCTGCATAGGTTAAAACGGCATTGGCCCCGAGACCTTTTGTGACATGTATATATTGGAGTTCTGGCTATGGCCAGTCCTTACTCAGCCTACGCTGGCTTTTAATACCAGTGAAATAGTTATGGGAGAAGCACAGGGATTTCCTGAAGCCTAGCTTTTCCCTCCATAAGTGGGGGGACAATAATGCTTCGGAGTTCGTCTGGTTGATTGTAAATAGTCTATATAAGTATGTCTGAGTATAAGATGTTTATTTTACTTATTGAAGAACATTTTATTTATTTATTTTAATTGTATTGATATTATTTATTTTTCGTTTTTTCTTTTCTCATTATGATATTTTATTTTGTTGACTAAATGATTTAATAAACAATTGGTGTGGTTCATCGCTCCCTCCGATCAGAATGTTATAGTCCGTGGTACAGATACTTTTTTATCAAATTATTAATATCCGCTTGTAACTCCGTAAATAGTTTCACCTCATAGTAACCTACAAATATTTTATTTACGAAAATTTTCGGTATTGGGGTGTTTTCAATCTGGAGATTGGCAAACTTTGTCTATTTAATTAGATACTAAAAACTCGTGAATACCCATTTGCTTTCCATTTAAATTGTAAGATAATTTGAGCACGAAATCGAGAAAAAAGGTGGCCTTCAAAAATGTTGAGCAGTTTGGCCTATACCCTCAAATTATCAAAATAACGAGATTATATAGGACAAAGGCCTAAATATTTTTGTAGGCTACCTTTTATACGGATTTTGTGATCAAATAATCTTACGATTCAAGTGGAAAGGAAATGGGTGCTTATCAGCTTTTAGTACCTAATTAATTAGACAAAGTTTGCCGACCTCTTGATTGAAAACGCCCCAATTCCAAGAGTTTTCGTAAATAAAATAGTTGCTAGGTTACGATGAGATGAAGCTATTTACGAAGTTTCAGGCGAATGTTAATAATTTGATAAAAAGGGATCCGTACCACGCACTGACTCTTAAGGCTGCGCATATGCTATGATACTTTCGCCCAAACTCGACCAATCACGGGACTCTATTTATGGTGTGATCATGTGATCTTGCGCCATCCATGTGGAACTGGAGTGACATTTGCAGTACATGTAATAAAATCTCAGCATTAAAAATTAATTATAATTTATAACAAATTATCACTGTTCTTGTTATAAGAAAAATAAAGTAATGTTTTCAATCCTTCATCCACTTTTTATTCAGCCAAGGAACTTGATAACCTTGCAAGTTTATTTTAATTACGAGCTACGAGGTAAAAACAGCAAGAAAAACCAAATTGCTAGGTTTAAGTGAAAAAAAAAAATCCTAACCTGTATCGGTATGCGACATTCTTGATTTTTTTTTCTTAAGTATTGCAAAAGGTAGTAACAGTAATTATATATTTATTTGTTCCAGGTTAATTAAATAATTTTTATTTTATCTTTGATTTTTTCATAATATTTTTTCATTTCATGTAGATAATTAGTAACCTTGTTTATTCTATCAATTCGACATCGAGTCTTGAAGTAATATATTCCTAAACTACTAAAGCAACTATTGATCGAGTAAAATTGAATAATTAAAACTGAAATTATTATATTATAAACAACATTTAATTGTTAAGTATAATTGATAAAATAACCAATTAAATGAATTGGTATTTTATAAATTAGTCCAAAACTTCATGAATAACTTCATGGTTTACAGGATAATTACATAATGGATTGTTATTCTGATGGTAAAATTTGCCTACAGTTTTATTGACACATATTTGGTATGTTCTTATATATACAGATTTGTATTTTCTTTTTGTATTAATTCATCATTGTTATTCTAACGGGACTTAGTCGCAGAATAAAGTTCAATTTCCTATGCTGCTTTGTCTTTTGACTGAAAATGCTTCTTTTAAGTTTCAGAAATGTTAAATACCTTTGTTAAATATTTCAAATCTCATATTAAATAAAACAGATAAAATTATAGGAAGAAAGATAGGTATGTGTTAGAAAAAAACATGAACAATGTTCATAAAGTTACGGATTAAAAATCATTTCTATTGTTGGCAATGACGCAATATACTTTACCAAAGAGCATCAAGATCTCTAAAATAAACTAATTGATCGATCGTAACACACAAAAAAAATAATAATATATCAAATGACCTGCAATCAATAATCACTGCAATCCCGTTAGTTATATATTTTTCTGTGAATTATTCTTACACGCATATTTTGTTTGCATATATATCAACATCATAATTGATCGAGCAGTCGAAAGCAAAGCAGTAAGTCGAAAGCAATTTACATTTTTTTTTTTAATTTGGAAGGAAGTTCAATGAAGTGATATATAGCCCAATGTCTCAATCAAAAGAATATTTACATAATTGAACAATTAAAGTCAGACATAAAAATTAATAATGTATATTTAGTCATCAGTTATAACCTCTCGATCGTGCATCGATGATTAAATCGATTATAACTCCATAAACTATGTATCGAAAGACCTTTCGTAAATACAGAATTTACTTGCAAAGCGGTCATGGCTGAGTTTATTATCTCCATCTAACTACCTCCATCTTATAAAATATTCATGTCCTTTTGTGGTAATAAGCGGTGCATTTTTCCTGCTATTTTACAACTATCTTATCTGAGAACTACAAAATAATTTATAAGAGATTATTTTATCACCCAATATAATGCTATTCGATGTTTGATATCACCGAAGAAGTGAGAAGTGAGAAGAAGCCAAGGGACCAAGCAGTGTTCGATCCAGGATTTTTTTTTTTTTTTTTTTTGGGAGGGGGTTAAATTTTGAACTTAAATTTAAAAACTACGTTTATGAAATGATGGTCGATTCTTTAAGTGGTACTTAAAGTACAAACAATTTCTTATTCTTGACATGTGCACAAATAATATAGAAACAGAATATTATATTGTTAGTATTTAGCTTAGCTCACGCACATAAACAAATATGGAGCAATGAAAAAAAAAAATATATTTTCCCATTATGGGAGAAGGGAGGATTCGTCTCGAAAGCCCCTTCGTAGATCCGACAGTGAACTTACGGTATAAAGTTTCAAGGCTTCCGTCAAATATTAAATTCACTGAAAACCGACATCATCATTTATTATGTATGCAACAAAAAAAATCTCTCTATTATATAAAAAAAAATTCAGCGACTTTTATATTTTATTTTAGTATTAACCGAGTAGGAGATTACATGAACTCAACTTATTAGGCGTTTATTTTTACAAATTATACAGCTGTTCATTTAAATACATATGTGTTGATCTCCTATTATCACCTACTCTCCTAATACAAAATAAAGATTGTAGATAAAAATATCTACAAGATATGGTAATTTGATTTTACCTAGGTGACAGCTGTTATTTTTCGTTATATTATATAGAATATTATTAATATTATATTGTGATACAATTATAATGAAATAGAAAAGGAAGCACAATATAACGTACAAAGAAAATATTAGAAATAAATAGCTCAAATTATTGTTGGGCTTATATGAAACTGGACAAGTTGAATATATATTATGGTTACAAATTGGCAATAAGAATAATTATAATTATATAATAATATAAATTGGCAATAATCTATAATGTATAATATAGATTTCGTTCAGTATATTTTATGTTGATAACAAACATACCATCTGAACTACAGAATTCATGTAAATTAATTAAGATTAAAGTTGTCCAATTTAAACAATGAGTAGTGCAATTAAATGAAAAGTTGAATAATTTGCAAAATGGGGGTTGGTCCGCCGTCAGTCCGACAGTGGAGCCCCCTACTATTATGTAAATAAATTAAATAATTAGTTTATAATATATGTAAGTTTATTTATTGAATACATATATACTTTAGGGTACAGATCTCCTTTTATCGAATTATTAAAATACGACTAAAGCTTATTTAATGGCTTCATATTATCGTAACCTATAACTTTTTATCTAGGAAAATTCTAAGAAATAGGGCGTTTTCATTAAAATGATTAATTTAATGAGATACTAAGAACTTAACCCATATGATTTCCACTTGAATTATAACATAATTTACATCATAAGAAAAAATGTGACCTACAAAAATATTTGGTATACATAATCTCATCACTTTGAAAATTTGGTGAAGGAATTAGCTCTAAAAAAACAACGTTTTTCTCGATTTTGTGATAAAATTGTCTTACGATTTAAGGAGAAAGCAAATAGATGTTCAGAAGATTTTGTTACTTCATTAAATTTCTGAGCACTTACTTAAATAAAGAAATTATGGTAAGGTTAAGGGAACTGTACCGTGGACTAGATATTTTATTTCGGAGTGAAAAGGAATATAATAATTTTTAAGAATCTTTGATCTATTTTGTTAATTCATTATCGATAAGCTTTTCAGTTATAATATGAATTGTTAATTTGGAAATTAAAAAAAGTGGGTTACTATGCTCACATGACGTCAAATCAATGTATTCAAAGTTTATTGAACCCCCTTAATTAATTAATTGACCAATAATTTATATTCTCAGTGAATTATCAAAACAATGAAATTTATTCTCAAACTTATAATTGTGATAATTAGACAACTCCATATAATTTTAATGCCAAACAAATCTTAGTGAATCATAATGATGATCCTTGATTAATGATTCAAATTTCACGGAATATCTAATAGGAAACTGAGTGAATTCTAAATTTATATTTTTAATTTCCTTTATCATTATTATTCTTTTGTTTTTGGAGATGAATTAAAAATAAAAATTATTAATCATTCAACTATAATTACGAAGTCCAAGAGGAATTGCTGGTTTACGGAATTAATGTACGGAATTAATTAAATTTATAAAGAAAATTGATTGAATTTATAAATACATTATTTAAATTTATTTTTAAAAATTATAATTAACTGTATTTTTTTAAAGGTTGTTTTTCTAATAGACTTTACCACAAATTATTTATTCTATTTTTTTATTATATAAAGCAAAAACTATCTCTAAGAATTTTCTCAATATTAGATTCCGAATTTGACGAATGGAAGAATTTTAGTTCTATGGAAAATGCATTAATTCCTGAGGATGATAAGTATACAATAGTATCCCTTTATTGAAATTAAAGCTGAAGTTTATTCAGCATTATGGATTTAGGTTTTTTTTGTTATTAATGCAGCCAATATTAATTTATTGTTAATATTTTGTGAATATTGAAATCAATATTAAGCATTTTACATTAAACGCATTTAATTGTTGATAACATATATAAACAATTTATTTGTTTACTTTTTTTATAAATTTATGAATTCTAACATTTGTGGTGGTTTTGGTATAAATCATTTACAAGATATAAAAGATTTTTTTTTTTTTTTTAAGAATTCATTAACGTCTCCTAAATTCTCAGAACATCATTTCTCAGGGTTGATTTCATATTGAAAACCTTAAATGTATAATAAGAAATGTTATTAGCATTTTTTTTTAGTCGGGCGCCAAAATTTTCTTATTTATCTCTCAAACTACAGTTCTATGAAAATTCATAGAAGTTAGGCAAAGAAAGAGAGAGAAACGTTATCGAAGTAAAAAAAGACGTTTATATTAAAAATGTAGCTCAATAGAAAAATAAAATATTTTATTTATGGTAGAGAATGAGTTTAAAAAAAACAAACTTAAATCATATAAAATTTTAATACTAATGTTCTTACTAAAAAAAATAATATAATATTTATTTTATTAAAAACTCTTGAAGTAGAATTATTCAATAAAAATTTATCTTTATTTAAGAAAAAAAAAAATCAAAGAAATATGAAAGGATTCGACAGGTATTGAAATGTGTACAATCGAATAACGACTTAAGTTTCTTTTATGCTAACTATTTTTTATTTTTTATTGAAACTAAATCTAAATTTTATTTTTGTGCTAATCTCTGATTCAAAAAATAAACTGCGTCGCATGTGATTATGTTCTAGATCAATCTGGCGGGTATTTGAGGTTAATGCTCCCAAGATCTCGGGTCGTCGCCCGCAAGCAAATTCTAAGGAAAAAATCTTGAAAAATATATATAACTAAATAAAATATGTATCTCTATTTGACTAAATATACATCTATCTAATCCTGAAAATGTATATTTCACGTAAAAAAAAGACCAAAAAAGTAAAAGTTTGCAACCCAAAAATGGATCCTAATACACAATAAAAATCAATCATTATTTTATTTTAGAGTTATTAATTGAATATTAATTGAAGCTTTTAATAAAATACAAATCAAGTAATGTAAACATTATATATATATGTTTACTTAAATCAAGTTCCTTATAATTTATTTTTAAAAACTTATAAATTCATGATTGAGTTAAGTTAAGTGAAAATAAGAATGAAAACTAAAACTATTTTTTATGTTTCAATATTATATGTTTTATATATTAGAGGAAAACATAACATTTTTATTTAATATGGTAAAATCCCCGTATCCATCATTTTCGCAAAGATTCGGGAATGTTTTATTTATTTTTTTCCTTATTTTTTGCCATTTCATATAAGGTAGTTTTGTTTTTGTTTACAATAAACTGATATGCAATTATATATTACATAAATTTCAGAGAAATTCGAGATTTATCTAATTTACGATGTCTTTATATAAAAATATAAAGTTTTTTTTCTTTTAAATTTGTCATTGCCTTTTCGTACCTGTCATGGTTGAGTGACAATCCATAAATGTAATAATAATAGCGGATTAATGGTTGACTGTCAAGAATAATGAAGAGGGAGGTTGGGGTGATCAGTTAGAAATAAGAAGGCAAAAATAAATAATAATATTTATTTTAACATTTGCCGACGTTTCGACCTGAAGTTCAGGCCTTCATCAGGGCTCTTCCTAGAGCTCGCTGGGATAGAGTGTAATAATAAAATAATATTCGCTGGGATATTAGAAGTGTAATAATAAAAATACGGTTTTGGAATTTCATGTATGGGGAAGAATAGTACACAGCAGTACTATATTCTTTGATATAGTGCATAATTGTAGATATTGTTACATAATACAAGAAAGGGGGTATCTCGTCCAACTCCTTTTTATATTCCTCTTGATTGGCATGTCAGCCTCCACCATATCAATTATAAGTCCTTTACTATGTCCATGCTGTTGCTATGTTGGTAGTTATGGTGTGGGGTGTAGAGTCTTCTTAATTACTTACCAAGGAGCTTCTTTTGTTTTTACATTCTATTGTTAATTTACTTTATTTTCTTTTTCTTTTGGATGCGCCATCCTTCCTTGCCAATTAGGCCATACGGATGTTTACAGTAGTATGATGTCGCATGACTGCACAACAACGCACTACTGTAATTGAAATAGTATAAAAGTTTCCAAAGCTTGTTTCTTGCCAAGTGATCTTCGATGGCTTATAACGAAGGGTGACTTCCAACTCCAAGGGATCTTCCTGGCGCTGATTCTCTTCTACGTGTTCCAAATTAGCTGGACCAACTGCCGCTTCTCAGTTATAAATGCGTCATTGAACCGCGAGAAGTTTTCCTCATTCACATAAAGGAGGATACCCCTTTTCATTGAGGATGTTTAATTTCAGTGGTTCCTTGCAATGTAGTCCTTAATCCGTCGAAAGACTCAAAAGTCTCAGGGACCAAAAATGAGGGGCATTGAGGATCTATCCATTTCACGTTTGAGGGCTCCATTCATCTTTTGCATCCTTCCGAATTATCTTGTTCCCTGCCCGAAACGTCTTCAAGAAATTTATATGAATTAAAACAGTGAATAAATGTATAAGAGTAAAATGGATTGTTTTCCTCGATATTATAAATTTTATATCTTGTTCCAATTGTTGAGGTTTTCAACAATCTTCAAATGCAGGTTTTCCGGAACTTCTGTCAAGCCTTCCTTCTTCAATCTTTCTTTTGTCGCATCCGTTTACAAGAGAAGTTCGATAGATAGTTCGATACTGTCACTAGGATCTACACCACTACATGTCACCTTCAAACGGCGATGCGACAGGGAGAGAAGCGCTGGGATCTCTTTGAGCCCTGCTTTGCCTTTCCCATGAGAGCGGCAAAGCTTGGTTCAGAGATCCCCAGGCTGAATGTAAATATTGCAAATAGGAATGAATGTGCGACAATTAATTTTTCTCTCTCTTTTTTTTTCCCCCCTTTTTACAAGTATTTTACTATTTCTATCAATGTATATATTTTTACTTATGTTTTATTCTTATTTTATTTTCTTCTTACCTTGTATATTAATTTGTATGTATAAGAATGAATGTAAGCATAGAGCCATAATACCAAATGCCCTTGTTTGTCGCAGATTGTATTGTTACAATTCAAATAAATCTATCAATGTACTTCATGTGAGGTTGTTTCTTTACGCCCAGTCATCTTCTAGGTTGGTGCCAATTGGAGGAGTATGCATACTTCAAGATATCCCATACAACTGATTAATACCTCGTCATTATCGATTGGCACAGGCGGATCTAAGGAGGGGAGGGCGAGATTTAGGGCTGAAGCCCTCTTCCTCTCCCAAAATGGTAAAATATAACCATGTTTTATTGAAAAAAATATTAAAAAATTATAATTGGTAAATGGTTGACTGTCGTGGATAATGACTCTGTTTTAACTCTTTATTATTTCATACTTTGTCTGTATATATTGATAGACTTTACAACATCTCAATTTTTTACCTAAATATTCTATTCACTATATCTTAATTTTACTATTTATTTCTATTTCTTATATAACTTCATATTTTTCTGTTTTACATTTTATTTTAAGTTTCCCTTTACAATACTTATGTCACCTTTTTTGACTGTTTCATCATTCCACACTTTGTACCTGTTATTATTATTTGTCCCTTGTTCTTACTATTGTCATTATTCTAACAACTTCATTTTACTGTAATTTTTATATTTCTCATACCTTGTTATCTGGTTATTTTCTTAGCCCTGATGATGGCCTGAACTTCAGGTCGAAACGTCAACATATGTAAAAATAAATATTATCATTTATTTTTGCCTTCTTTTTTGACTGACCCCAACTATTCTTCTCTTCATTAAAAAATTATCTCTTAAAGTATTATAGTTCATGAAATTACATTTAATATGAGTTCAAGAATCACTTAAACACCATTTCATATAGGTAGTTAGTTTCTTTCTTTTTTTCCAAAGCAATTATCATAATGTATAAAAAAAAAATAAGCTTTAGGACTGAAGTCCCCTCCAAAATTAAATCATGAATCCCTAGTATCGCTTGGTATCTGAGATTGAGACCATTTAGGTTTGGGTCAACTTAGTTGTCAGGTAATCCAAGTTAAATATTATATGGGGTCTTTACTTGAAATATTCCTTTGTTAATACTTGATATAAGTACATTGACTGTAATTATAATTATTTTTCCTATGTAGGTACTTTACATATACATCATAGGTACTTTAGTTATGTACTTTATTGTTATCAGGAAAAGTCCTGGCATTATTATTTCGAATAATCGAGTTCTACAATACTACCAAAATACGGCTTTCATCGCACAAAAGATCAAGATAGGTTCTAAATTTCGTGTGTTATTTATTCATTTATTTTTTATCTATTCTTGGCGCTACGAACCTTCAAGAACTTTAAGAGCCTCTCTTATGATCTTCTTCCATTCTCTCCTATCCCGGCATTCGCAATCTTCGCATTCCCATCCTTTTCAGAATGTTCTTCAACTCGACCACCCATTGCAGGCGTGGTCTTCCTCTTCGACGTTTTCCACTAGACTGATCCTAGAGAAAGCATTTAAGAATCACCACTCTGGGCATATGCGCTACCTGACCTAACCGTCTGATCTGGTTACCCTTAACAATTGAGATCAAATCCGGCCTTGCATAGTTCTTGATTGTTGTGAATTCTCCGTTGTCCATGTTCATGTTTCTTGTAATAAAATTCAACTGGATTCATTGTTTGGGAGTAGATGATGAGAAACCATTGAATTCTTTACTGACATAAACTTTTCTATTATACATTCTATATGGAATGTAAATAAAAAGAGACACAATCTTGAAAATAGCTTTCAGAAGTTTTCATTTATTTTCCTGATCTCTTAACTAAATTGACGAGTAGAAAAAGCATCACGAAATCGAAATCTCAACATGACATAGTGATTTGCTCCAGCAATCGCTTGTGTTTAATATAATTGCTATGCTTGATAACTGTGTGAACAGAAAATAGATGATATTTATCTACGTCATAAAGCAAAAAGGTGATAAATGACCTTTATATTACTTGCTAATTTTTTTTTTTTAGCTATAGTTCCTTTCGTGTCAATTAAGTGTCATTAAAGCAATGGACGTTTAAAGCAATCAGAATAAATACTTGAGTTATCTAAATGACAATAATTGCAAGATTCGACCAATCGTTTTTCTCCTCAACCTAGTGAACAGGAAAAAGGTGCACGTTTTATTCGTCATGGACACGCGTATTTGATTAACAACATGCTCGCATTATGCATATAAACATAAAAAAACAACAACAAAAAAACGGGAAAAAAAATGGAAACTTTACTTAAAACTAACAATGTTGTGGATAAATATGTACCTAAGAACTATACAAACATAATTTATATATACTTTTTTCAAATATAAATGACAACTAAATTTCTCATATAGACACAGTAATTTATCTTAGAATTACCTTCAACAGAAGATAAATAATTCTGTTACACAAATTAGATACACATTGAAACCTATGCGACTCGGGAGCACATATGGACACAGCGCATTTAGGTGTAAGTTCGCGCTTTTTGAATATAAGTATACCACGTCGTCCGAATCGGAATGGCACTGGGCCGCAAGATCTCTGATGGCGGAAGCTGATAAAAGGAGCCATAGTTAAAAAAAACAACAACATTGATTTATTCTTTTGATTTCAAAAATTGTATCTAATTTCTATTATTTATGATATTCACAAACTGTATTAGAAATAAAAATACATTCAGTAAATGTTAACACAAGAATATAATAACATGAAACTACTTGTTGTGAAACTACCTAGCAGTAGCAGTATAAAAATGTATTTACAACGTGAGATCTCGAGGCCATCTTCTTTTCAGACGCCTCGGAGGACTATCAGGGATCGAGGATGAAGCAAGGTTAGAAACGAGAGGATTCGGATCGTTGTGAAGTTTATTATGGAAGGATAAGTATCTGGCTTGGGCCAAATCGGAAACATAAGGAACATTAAAGTCTTTATGAATTATTTTATGTGTGACAAAGTAAGGAGCATTGAGGACTTTACGAAGAATTTTGGATTGGATACAAGAGGAATTTGATGGTTTAGTGGAGCCCCAAATCAACTCCGTAAGCCCAAATAGGTCTTATTATAGTAATGTACATGAGTCTTTTGTGATTAATTGGAAGTTTAGAGCGTTTGCCCAGTAAGTGTTGGAGTAATCCGAAACATCGAACAGTTTCTTGTCGTTTCAGTCTTCTATGAGTATTTCAAGTTAGATGTTTGTAAAAGTTGAATCTGTTTAATCGGGTTAGTTCAACGAGGGTAAGTGGGGTACAGTTAAAGGATACAGTAGGACTTGAAGTTATAGGTTTACGACGCAGGGTAAAGGTGATTTTTGGGATTTATTGGAATTTATTTTAATCCTTCAGTTTTGACACCATTCTTCAAGATTTGTGATGTGTGATTGAAGAGTTTGGGATGCCATTGATGGATCGTTATTAACTGATAGGATACATGTGTCATCGGTTTACGTGGTGATGACAGGGTTAGAATGGGTTGGGATATCAGCTGTATAAACTGTGTAAATATCAGAATTTAAAAGGTAACAATAAAAAGATGAAACCAACGTTTTATAATATCCGAACTTTCGATCTAATCTTGACAGAAAACGGTTGTCAAAACTGTATCAATACATATAATAACGATTATTACAAAAACCGTTTAAGATTGGCCAATTTAACAGGTGATCGCAATCAGTTACAAGCGGTTCCTGTTACATCATATCCGTAACATCTTACCTTAACAAGCTACCTCAATTTCTCCCATCTTTACAAGGTCGAAAGAGGCCGTCAGATGTAACGAGCATTTTAAAATTCATCACAGGCCATTTCGCAGTCGGTATGAAATTACTTAACTACGTGAAAAAAAAATCCTGACATTCTACAAAGATATAATCGTACTTTACAGAACCGTTTAATTTTTTTTATTTACGAATTTTTTTTTTACTTTTAGCTATAGCTTCACGGGATTCATGTTTCTAAATGCAGATAAGCATGAAATTAAATATTAAAAATAAATGAATTACCAGTAAAAATCTATAAAAAAAAAAAAACTTTACTGATTACCGACCTGATTAGTATTACATAGAATTTTGATCAAATATGGAGAGGAAATTATACAGAATATGTTAGAAAAAAATGTATCTGGTGATGCTGCAAATAATAGTGAGTAGTATAGATATATTTATAAATTTCTTGGGTTATTTGCAAAAAGTCATTGATTAAATTTCAGAATATTAAATAAATGAGTATTTTTTTTAATTTATTTTTCCTCTGTAATATGAAAACATTATGCAACTACTGTTTGGTATATGAAATACTATTGGCGAAGTGAAGTTACCTAGTTAAGGAAAGTTATGTAAATTTCAGTATATTATAGACTATTATAGAAAATATTTGGTATATAGAGAATTTGTTTTTTTAGCGGTAGATAAGGCCTAAATTCATAAAAATGTTATTTAAAGAGCAATTCCATCAGAAATGAAGTTAGCGGCTTTTTGCAATAACTCGAAGATATATTTTATTTTTTTACTTCTATATATTATACTAGATGTATTTTTTCATATGGCGATTTATTTTTTTTAATTTAAATTTCTTTAATATAGCTGTAAGTATGATAAATAAATAAAAAAAAATCATACACCCATAAATGAATTTTGTTTTCTATAGACATTACAGACCTTGATGATCTTCTACCGCATGAACAGGCTTCAACCATCAAAAATGTAGTTGGTGGCTTTTTGTAATAACTCGACGATATATTTCTTATTTTATTTTTTTTTAATTGTATATATTTTACTAGATGTATTATTTAAGAAGACGAATAATTTTTTTAATACAGCAGTAAATATGATGAATAAATAAGAAAAACTCATATACTTACAAATGATTTTTTTTTTCTATTTTCATTACAGAACTTGATGATCTTCTACCACTTGAACAGGTTTCAACCATCAAAAATGTAGTTAGTGGCTTTTTGCAATAACTCGACGATATATTTCTTATTTTATTTTTTTTTACTTGTATATATTTTACTAGATGTATTTTTTTAATATAGCGTTTTTTTTTAATTTATAATATTTTTTTAATATAGCTGGAAATATGATGAATAAATTAAAAAAAACTCATATACCTATAAATGATTTTTTTTTTCTATTGTCATTACAGACCTTGATAATCTTCTACCGCTTAAACAGGCCTCAACCATCAAAAATGTAGTTAGTGGCTTTTTGCTTGTATATATTTTACTAGATGTATTTTTTTTTAATATAGCAATTTATTTTTTTAAATTTATAATATGTTTTTAATATAGCTGTAAATATGATAAATAAATTTTTAAAAAGTCATATAAATATAATTTTTTTTTTCTATTGGCATTACAGACCTTGATGATCTTCTACCGCTTAAACAGGCTTCAACCATCAAAAATGTACTTAGTGGCTTTTTGCTTCTATATATTTTACTAGATGTATTTTTTTTTAATATAGCGATATTTTTTTTTTATTTATAATATTTTTTTAATATAGCTGTAAATATGATGAATAAATAAAAAAAAAAATTCATATACCTATAAATTAATTTTTTTTTTATATAGGCATTATAGACCTTGATGTCCTTCTGCCGCTTGAAAAGGCCTACTCCATCTTTACCTATCTTGGGCTATTTCTTTCCAGTAATCTGCATGCAGCTCTATTGCATCCATGTTGGTTCGATTTACCAACTTGCTTTTTGGTCTTCCATGGTCTTTTACATACTATTGACGCATTCATTGTCGCGTAAAGGATTTTAGAAGGATTACTCCTAGTTACATACCCCACCTATCTTGATTTCGGAGCCCACATACCATGTAAAATTGATTGACCAGGTTTAGTTTTAGCTCTTTATTGGTCTTTCTTCACCATGTGTTAGGACTCTGATCCTAGATGAAAAATATAATAACGGGAAACATTGTGATCGGTAATAAGTTTGAAGCTAAGTTTCTAACGAACATACATGTTTTAAAGCCTCTCTCAGTTCAAATAACGAGCTGAAATTACTTAGTTAAGGAAAGTTGCGTAAATTTTGCTATAGAGTGAACTCACCAGTGATGTAGAGATTGGAATTTAATTGTAAATAATATGCTTCGCTTTAGATTTAAAGCTTCCAGTTTTTTTTTAGATTGAAGAACAATGACTTCTATCTTTGATAACTGTATCAACAAAGTTCCCCTAAAATAACTTTAAAATGCCTATCATTGTTGTTTCCGTAGTGCACTTGAGATCGATCAGTGTCTTTCATACCTTCACACTAACAGTTTTACTAACAGGAAGTTGAACGTTTATCTTATCTTATCCTTATCTTTATCTTCATAGTTAAATAAACATGTTATAATTTGTCTGAGGTATTTCCATTACTGGTACCGATCGAGTGTCCATTACTACAACAATTGAATTTTGGGGTGTCCATTACTATTGCAAAAAGGTGTTTTTTTAAATAGAGATTATAGCTGCATAACTGCATATTTTTTTCAATTTCAAAGTGTTAAATAGAAAAAGGAGACCCTAGAGATTCTAAACGTCAAACGTAGAAGTTTATAACTATAATAATTACGGCGGTATAAGCCAAAAATGACAAACATTTCCTGAGCTATGTCCATCACTGGTGTGCTTACCCTAGTCGATTTTTTTGATTTTTTTTTTTTTTACTTTTTTATCTAAATCTACTCTAACTCGTTATATCAATGCCCAATTAAATTATTATTTTCTTATATTATTCTTTATTATTTTCACACCTTCGTTGACAGAGTGCGAGAAGAATTAAATGCAGAATTTTCAAAACAGCTTCTTCTAGAATAAGTTTAATTTTGTTTATCTGAAATGAATAACCGCCCTCATTGACATCAATAAAAAAAAAAAAAAATTAACATTGAAATAGTTTGATAAAAAAAGAAAAAAAAAAATATTTTACAATTTTTTAAAGTAATTTATGTCTATGCCGCGGAGACATCGTATCAATTTTTTTTATTAAATAATTTGACTAGTAATAAGTAAATGTTAGTAGCTCGTAGTTATAGAAAATTGTCTCCAGGAACAAATACAAAAATATGACATGATATCCTTTACTTCCGAAATATAGATATACTATTTAAAAAAAAACAAATTTTAATAGTTTTAAAATAAAAAATATAATACCCATCTTCTTATCGTTCTATCTTCCTTTTACCCATCCTGGGTAAAATCCTAGAAAAGCTAATCTTAAAACGCCTGTAGATACCAATCACATTATCCCAGATCATCAATTTGGCTTCTGCACTTCCCATTCCACTATCCAGCAATGCCATCGTGTGATGGATGTTGTCCCCTCTACATTGGAGCTCGGAACTTACTGAACGGGAGTCTTTCTCCACGTATAACAGCCTTTTGATCGAGTTTGGCACCAGGAACTGCCGTACAAACTCCGTAAATTCCTACATCCTACATACTTTCTCATTATCCGTTCCTACCTAACTGATAGATACTTCAAAGTAAATCACTATAATGCTTATTCTTCCCTCTTTTCCCAGTCCGCTGGTGTTCCTCAAGGTAGTATCCTAGGTCCCTATCCTTTATACAGTTTATACAGTTAACCTACGACCTCCTATCCTACAGCATCCTTTAACAATACCCCACTTATCCCTGTTGAACAAATCCGATACCTTGGACAAACGTCCACTTGGAATCCTAATACCAGACTGAAAAGACAAGAAACCGCTCAACGTTTTCGACTACTCCAGCACTTAACGGACAAACGCTCTAGATTTCCAATTAATTATAAAAAAAAACTAATATACATGACTATAATAAGGCCTATTTGGACTTGCGGAGTTGAGCTTTGGGGCTCCACTAAGCCATCGAATTTCTCTCGTATCCAATCCATACAATCCGAAATCCTTCGTGAAATCCTTAATGCTCCTTACTTTGTCACAAATAAAATCATCCATAACGACCTTAATGTTTCCGATTTGGCCCAATCCAGATACCTATCCTTCCATGACAAACTTCAGAACCATCCAAACCCTCTCGTTTTTAATCTTGCTTCCTCCTCGATCCCTGGTAGCCCTCCGAGGTGTCAGAAAAGAATGTGGCCTCGAGATCTCCTTTTGTAAATTTTTAGAGTGCTATTAGTACGTAGTTTCTCACAAGTGGTTTTATGTTATTATATTCTCGTGTTAACATTTACTGAATGTATTTTTATTTCTAATACAGTTATAAATATCATAAATAATAAAAAAATATAATATCTAACATATAAATATTATTTAAATAAACGGATAGTGATGAAAAACGCATATACTCGTAGATAATAGTAATTATATAATAATACATGGTAGTAAGTGAAAGTTGTGTAATGTACGCACTATGATAAAATAAAATAAATTTTTTTTAATTAATCATTTTCATCACCCAAATCTTCAGAACACTAAATCAACTCGAATGAAAAGAGATAAAGCATAATTATCTAAAAAATAAAAAAAATATAATTTATCAATAATTGTATAAGAATTCGAATGACAATTAACCTTGCCATTCGATAAATATTAAATAGGTTTAATTGAGGCTTATGCAAGTTTCTATTATGCAAATAATAGATGATAATCCGGTTATCATCATTAGGAAATAAAAAATCCAAAAGTTGAATTAACTTTAATAGGTCCATCTCATCATTGCATCTTAAGAATAAACTTTTATAATCGCCTTTTTTTTTTCCACTGCAGAAAATCCAAGTGACGTAGGGAATTGAAACAACCGATCAATGCACTTCAAAATGTTTTTGAGGACACTTTGAACTATTGAACGATCGAGTATCTTATCAAAAACCTTGAAAAATCTCAGGGAGGAAGTAATCATGAAGTCTAAAGTCCACCTGCGTAAGAAAGCAAATAAAGTCTCGAAAAGCTGTTTAAATCGTTCGCCATTTGACTTAGACACTTATCTCCAACATGAATGATGTAGTCCGTGGGTACAGACACCTTTTTATCGAATTATTAACATAGCGAAATAATAATCTGGTTTTATAGATTTACCAAAAATGTAATTATACATATGATAAACGTAGCAGTCCAATTGTTAACTACAAGTTCAAAAGTCATATGTATTTATATAGGAAGAATAGATGAAAATGGTGAAAATCAATAAATAAAAAAAATGAATATAAGTTTTACGATTTTTAAAATTTATTTGCCGGAATAAATGTTTCCAGAACAAGCTTTTTTAATGAAATTATATTTTTTATAAAAAATATTTTATAACTAGGTTATTAAATTACTGTAACATTTTAAGTGAATGGCGTATTGTTATAAGAGAATCCTAATAAATAAATAAATTTCTTTCTTTCAACATAATTTAAAAAAAAATAAAAAGGTTATGAATAAAATATTCTTAGAAAAACTATATATTTGAAATGGAAAATTAGATTCCTAAAGGGCACCTAGATGGGCAGGAGTAATGATTTACAAATAGTCCAGTACAAACAACTGTTTATTTATTTATAACGTAATTTATTTATTAGTTGCATGAACTAATAGTCCGTGGGACCCCATTTTATCGAATTATTAACATCCGACTGAAACTTCCTAAATAGTTTCATCTCATCGTAACCTATAACTATTTTATTTACGAAAACTCTTGGAATTGCGGAGTTTTCAATCTAGAGGAGGCCAAACTTTGTCTATTTAATTAGCTACTAAAACTCGTTAGTAAACATTTGTTTTCTAGTTGGATCGTAAGATAATTTGACCACAAAGTGGAGACGAAATGTGGCCTTCAAAAATATTGAGCCGTTTCGGGTGACTTATACCCCTCAATCTTCAAAATAACGAGGTTATATAAGACAAACGGCCCATTGTGTAGGCCACCTCTTTTATCGATTTTGTGATTAATTTATCTTACAATCCAAGTAGAAAGCAAATGGGTATTCAAGAGTTTTTATTACCTAATTAAATAGACAAAGTTCCCCTCCCCCACCAACAGATTGAAAACGCCCAAATTCCAAGAGTTTTCGTAAATAAAATAGTTGTAGGTTACGATGGATGAAACTATTTATGAAGTTTCAGGCGGATGTTAATGATTCGATAAAAGAGCACACGGACTAATGCTCTTTTTTTCTTTTCAGAACTCTCGGATTTTGTCGAATTTTCAAAATAATCGTTACAGTTAAGACAATTTAAACCGGTTTAATAAAAACGAGGAAAACATTTGATAAGTTTAACGAGAAAAAGTATGCCATACTTCATTTTTTCAATTAATAAAAATTTTTCTGAAGTGAAGGATAACAGACAAGCAGACAGAAACTCTTCTTATTATGGGTATGATATAAAAAATATGAACATAATTTCATGCCGGAGGAACATCATCTTTGTTTTGTATTACCTTTGAAACAAATAAGTATATTGATAAAAATTAATTGAGAAATATACTTAAATCATAATGATAAAATTTTATTTTATTTTTTATATAAATTAGGCCATTATTCACCAACATTTTATTTATTTATAATTTTATTACGACAACGTTTCGAACATCACTAGGACCATTTTCAAGTCTGGAAATAATTTTAATGTCATTACTCGTATACATTTATAGTTACGAAAATTTTATTTTAGACAATTAACTAATCTAACGATTTATGTCATACAATTTCAATATACATACTTTTTTAAAAAACCTCTCATGTACATAACTTTACTCATTATATGCAATTGATTGTTACTTTATTGAGTCCTCCATTAAATTTCCATTATTCAGTGTCGTATTAATTTTTCAGGGAAAATTAAGTTGTCCTGATATTTTAGAGTTTCCCCTACGTCATTTCTGGAGGGACTGACTTATATCGTCCTGGTGGGGATAGTCAAAGGGAGAAGGGTTTTTCTTCTATTTTTCTGCAATGGTGTATTATTTTATCTAATTTATGATTTCTACATTGCTTTTACATTAATTATTATATAATATGCGAATATTGTTTAGTACATTTGCGTAAAAGGTATTTATATTGTCCACATCTGTATGGTTGTTAACGGAACTCTTCAAATTTTTAATGGTATATATAATAATAATAATAATAATAATAAGGCTTATCGAACCCGAAGGTTCGATGCCGACACCACCAATCGCTTGTTACACACCTCCCTCCACCGTTCGCCGTCCAAACCCAGTCCCTTCAGATCGGCTTTAATGCAATCTTCCCACCTTCGCTTCGGTCTACCCCTCGGACGCTTACCATTCGGCACAGCAAATATTAACCTTTTAGGAATTCTCTCGTTACTAAGCCCAACAACTTTACAAGCCCATTTGATTCACCTCGATGAAATTACCTCAATTATATTATCCGGATACAGCTCATGCAATTCGGCGTTGTGTAACCGTCTGAACTCTCCGGTTAACTCATCCTTCTTCGGTCCGAATATTCTACGCATTACTTTATTTTCAAAAACCTTAAGACGCTGCTCATTCCTTAATGTAAGCGGCCAAGTTTCGCATCCATAAAGAACTGTAGGCAAGATAATTGTTTTATAGATTCTAATTTTTAAGTTTCGGGACAAGAGGCGCGAACTAAGTAGTTTTGTCACAGAAAAATAATGATATATATTGACTCTATAATTTTTCTTCTGTTGTTACTATTTTCCTTATATATTATATTAGCATTTAAAAAAAAAAAAAAATTGGTGGTTATTGTATGTTGCGTGTTGTGAAAGACAGGTCGATGTTTTTGATTTTGAGTTACAATTTTGTTCATGTTGTTTTATTATTTTTGCGAACCATTGTCCCGTTTGTCCTATAAATGATTTATTAGGACAATTTTGACAATTTATTTTATAAATAACGTTATATAAAAAATAAAACCACACTAATTCTAAAAATAATGAATAGAAGTAAAATGTTATTATTATCGAAGAGGTTTCAACTATCTTCTAGATTTTTTAAAATTATAATTACGGGTATAAACCTATATTTAATAACGTTTACTTCTGTTGAACACGTGTATTCGAAAGAGTTCATCCCAATACTTTGCTTAACTATATATATTATATATAGTTGCGAAAGTAAAGATTAGTATGATATTAACGAAGCATATCTAGCTTCAGTAGTGAGGAAGCAAAATAAAATATAAATACTAATAACAAAATTATAAACAACGAAAACGGGCCACTACCTTGATATTGAGGAAGTATTATATGAAGATGATATCGAATACCATCTATGAACAATCCATCAATGCCACTAGTTAAATATACATCTCACGTCTACGTCCGATCCATTAAATTATGACATTTCGTTTACGTCAATGGAATGCATCCGTTTTATTACTCCCGTTTCTTTCAGGAATTAATTAATATTTCATGATCACGTAATTACAGTGTAATGATTTATATGATTCCAGTTTTGTTTATTCTCAACTATCAATAATATGAAAAATACGATTTATTTTCATAAAAATTATTTATTTTTCTTATCATACTTAAAAAAAATATTTTGGTATGATTCGAAAATATCATTAAAATTTTGTTTTCTCTATACTTGACCGCATGAAAGCAGGGTCAATTACGAGTGATACTTATGACGAAAGAAACGAAACAATAATACTTCAAATATTTAAATAAACCTCCTTTTTAAGTAAAATGCGTTGTTCTAAACTCTCAAGGACCTTTTTTAAATAGTGTTAAATATTTATTATGGGACTCTTTTAACAAAACAAACAAAATATTATCATTATTTAAGTAGAAATTGATGAATAAAATATTAATAATAGATTAATAAATCACTTTAAAGTAATATTATTTATTTTGTATTGTCTTGTCTCTTGTTTGGATTGTCTTTCTATTTTCAATTTATTTATTTATCTTAGTTTCAGTATTATTGTAGGTATAGAGGTACTTTTTCATATAGAAACCTAAAGATAATTTTTTAGATTTTATATTATGCAATCTTTATCCTTTTTTTTTTAATAATAAACTTCACGGGCATAACGGCGGACTGGTTAAGGATATGGGCTACTACTGATATGCCCATTAGAAGAAAACTAAAAAGAAGCTGGATGAGAGACCTGGAGGCTTAAAATAATATTCTGATACTATAATATTGTTATAAATAATTCCCATTGATGATAAGTAGCCAAGATTTTAAAGATTTTTATGGTTGTTACTGACGTTTCAACCCAAGAAAATGGGTCATCATCAGGAATGACATATTGTTTTTATAACATAAAATAGATAATAGTTAGTAATGGTAAATAGTGATGGACTATACATGGGATCAACAAATGGAATACTTAATAAGTTATAACAACTATAAAGTAACATACATAATCAACTTATGAAATGTAATATTTAAAATTACTAATCATGGTTCAAGTAATGGAGGCATTCTAGAATGGATGTGAAGGTAATGGTGGAACAGTGACGTGTCTAAGAGTCACGGTTTGGAACAGTGACAAACTGATCCACTCCCTTGCATCTTACCGGTCTAGTTACAGTGACAAAAATCTTCTGATCTATTCTCTTAATTAATTTTTGAATATATTAATACGTTATATATTATATTTGTTAACCAATAGTCTTGTCTTCTTGTCCATTACTTAATTAATACGTCGTAGGTTTATAGCAAGAAGACATTTCACTACTTCATCAAATAATTAATCCTTGTATAGAATTAGAAAATTGTACGCTTTCTGTAACTGTATTCGATATGTAAAAGGATTTGTGTCATTTCCATTGATTTTAAATCGAAAAATAAATCACTGTAAATGACACAAATCTTTAAAGGATTCTGGTAGGTTCACTCAATAAATACTCCATTAACAAAGTTTTTGTAAACGAAAAATACAAAAATAAATTATGCTTGCCAATTAACAAAAAAAAACTCCAACTCGAACAAAAATAGCTCTATACAATTGTTAACATTGGCGACTAAACTGCTTTTTTTTTTTTACAACAAACTGCATTTTTATATCATCTGTTTCACACCTGAATCGATCTTTTATTTTATCGATTCAGGATGATCGATTGCCCAAAGAGGTAGGCAGAAGTAGAGCTGGACTAAAAATGCAGCACAGATTACTGCAGGCGTCATGACGTCACAAGAGGAGTCTGGTTACAAATTCTTTTATATATGGAATACAGTTACAAGCGCCAATTTTCTAATTTCATAAAGGGATTAATTATTTAAAGTACTGAAATGTCTACTTGTTATAAACCTCCGACATATTAAGGCTGTTATTATTATTGATTAGTATTAAGACATACTAATGGACAAGAAGACTGTTGGTTAATAAATATAATATATAACATATTAATATATTCATAAATTAAGTAAGGGAATGGATAAGAAGACTTTAGTCATTGTCACTGTCACTGTCAGTGGAGCTGTAATTTGTCACTGCTCAAATGGTGTTACTGTCAGTGGACCGGTAATTTGTCACTGCTCCAAGCCACCACATCCCTATGTTCAAGTATTTTCCAGACGTGCTTTTAAGATAACAAACCTATATTAAACAAAGTCAGAGGGTTCCAGTAACATTATTGCTTACGGGGTACAATTCTATGGATAAATACAATATTCATTTTAACATCTTCAGTCCTAATGACCCATATGCTTGGGTTGAAACGTCGGTAACAACAATAAAAATCTTAAAATGACTGGGTTCTGACTATTTATCAGCTAGGATATGTAGAAAAATGGACCAAGTGCCCTCAATAATAAATAATTCTCATTTAAAAAAAAAAAATTTAAAGTAATAATTCTGGTAATGTTATTTACTCCTAGTAGGTCTGTGAGAAAATATTTGAGCTAACAATGCAGGATAAGTAGTTATTATTATAAAGAAAACAAAGGAAGTAAATTAAATACTTACTTAATAAAATTATAAATTCTTTAATTAAGGAGGTAAAATATATTTTTAGTCGGTGAGAGTCGACGATTTGAATAATCTATTGTTTATTCAAATCATGAACGCAAGAATCTTTTATGAATTTCAATTGACACTGATACCAGAAGAGCTAAATCAATATCCTTTTGTCACTTCTAATATAGAGAAAATTTAAAAATATTTTGACGTTTTACAGACAAATAATAAAGATAACTGAACGTATTCCTTCAAGGGCATTTATTAATAGGTATACATCCTTATTACGCCATTGTTTATGAAAACTAGTAAATATTAAGTAATATTGAATATTTATTTATATATATGATTATAAATGTACCAAATTCATGATATTAAATTTGCTATTTTGCTATTTGCTATTTGATATTAAAATTGCTAATATTAATGATAAATAACCTTCTTTAGGTTATTCATATTTTTTGTGATATTTTTTTAATAATTATTATTTTTAAAAATAAAAGTGATTTTTTTAAACCCTTTTTAATCTCACAGTCTTTTACTAAAATTTTAAAACATTTTTACAACATTTAAAAATTATTATTTTTTAACGTTACGGCTCCAAGAGCCATTTTTACAAATTCTTTTTCTTAAAAAAAAAAACAAACAAAAATTTATCATATTGAAAACATTAATAATAATAAAAGGCTTAGCGAACCCGAAGGTTCGATGCCGATACCACCAATCACTTATTACACACCTTCATCCACCGTGCGTAGTCTAAACCCAGTCCCTTCAGATCAGCTTTAATCTTCCCACCTTCACTTTGGTCTACCCCTATGACGTTTACCATTCGGTACAGCAAATATCAACCTTTTAGGAATTCTTTTGTTACCAAGCCTAACAATTTTACAAGCCCATTTGATTCGCCGCGATGTAATCATCTCAATTATATTAACCGGGTAGAGTTCACGCAATTCGGCGTCGTGTCACTCTGTGGTTAACTAATTCTTCTTTGGTCCGAATATTCTACGCAATCTATTATTTTCAAAAACCTGAAGGCGTTTCTCATCTCATAATGTAAGCGGCCACGTTTCAGATTCATCAAGAACTGTAGGTAAGATGATGGATGGTTTTATATATTATAGTTTTTAAGTTCCGTAACAAGAGGCGCGAGCTAAGTAGTTTTGTCACAGAAAAACAACAAGCTTTTCCAGCCTTCAGCCTAACCTTAATCTCCTTTTATATTTCGTTTTTTTCAAAATTATCGTAGACCTTAGATACCTAAACTTCTTTACCTGTTCAAACATATCACCTTCTGTATCGATATCACCGGCAATATCACCATTTTCACAGTTAACTATATATTTTCTCTTATCCGTGTTTATTTCGAATCCTAGCTCTATACCGGCCTAGTTTTATAGTTTCCGTGTCTTTGCTTGACAAGACCAGATCATCAGCATAGATGTTGTCCCGCCCAGATCCAACCCTTTATCGGTACGCATTACATCCCTAATGGCATGTTCTAATGCCAAATTGAACAGGACAGGCGAAAGGGAATCCCCCTGTTTTAAAGCCGAACGAACCTCAAACTTTTCGGACAAATTATTACTGATTCTAACTTTATTGACTGTTTCCGTCAAGCTCATTCTGACTAGATTTTACTATTTTTTTTTTTAGAATAGTAAATAAATATTCCTCTGCTTGATTAGAATATTATAAAGTTTCCGGCGGTCAACAGAATCATAAGCCTTCTTGAAATCGACATACATCTGATGAACAACACTGTTTTACTGTAATTTTTATCCAATATCTGCCTAAAGAAAACATTTGATCAGTAGTCCTACGGTTCCGTCTAAATCCCTCGGCGTATTGAAAACATTACTAAAAATTGCTTTAAGTATATCTGTATACCGAATACTACTCAATAGTAGTATATGTTTTATTATTTATTAACCAAAAAAAAAATGTGGAACATTAGATTAAATTTGCAATCTGCAAATTTCTTTGCAATAAGCAAATTTTTTAGCAGCTTCACAGCTTCCCATCACGTCCGGGATATACATCAGATCAACAGGTCTCTTGGCCAACGCCTACGTAATCTTCGTAGTGGGCTGTACGGGTTTCTTGTCCGATGAAGGATTTCTGTCAGAGGATTCATGTTGTACGTCAGTCTTTGGTGAAAGTTGTTGTAGTTCTCTTTTGCAGTATCTAAAATTGTAGGTACGTTTAAGTCTTTATGTAGTGTGTCATTTGCGACATGAAAAGGTGCGTCAACACTTTTGATTGAAAGGACTGAACTTTTTTAATGTTGGAAGTTTTAGCAGAGCACCACAGTTCTATGCCGTAAGTCCAAATAGGTTTAAGTAAGACTTTATAAAGGGTTAGTTTGTTAGTTAAAGATAATTTTGAACGTCTGTCAAGTAATCTGGATAAAAGTTTTATTACATATAAAATACTTTGTTTTATTTTTATTTCTCTTCCGAAATTTTACAACATTTTTCTTCTTTTTCTCATTTTTTGTAGGTCATAACTTCGTCAATTCTTCATCAAATCCAATGATTGACGACTCATTTTGAAGATATTCTTATCCTTCACATTTGAAAAATAGTCCTATCCCTCAAAAATTTCTGACAAAAACGTTATGAAGGAAAAGAAACTTTATTTGTGAATAGCTCAAAAAATATGTATTTTTTTCTATTGTACCAATGTTTATTAGAAAAATTACTAAATTCTCCATAAAAAAAAACAAAAAAAAAAACGGACAATTATTAACATGCAGTCCATTAGTTTTGGTATACTTTATAATGTCTTCCTGTTTAAAGATTTTGCATTTAGGAGTAGAATAGTCAACTATACTTTTTTTCCTGGCTGATATATTAACTTTATTATTTTTTAAAGGCATTTGTTTGTTCTTAGATTTCAATTTATTAATAATTTAGAAAATCCCATGATCGGGTCATTATTTTGTCTTTATTACTTTTATTATCTTTCCACTCAGTGTTTAATAATAGGTCCTAGTAAAGCAATTTGTACAAATATTTTGATCTATTATGTTAAATGAATTGTAATCGACAAGGAAAATATTAATCTTACTTGTCACATATTGTTTTTGCTATTTCCTCACAAAACAAAATTTTCCGCGAATTATTTACACGGGCCAACTAGTTTATTGTATTCGTAAAAAAAAAAAAAAGTAAATAATTGGAAGTGTTGAAATAAACCATAAAACTGAAGAAGCTGCCTATAAAGTAAGGTATTTATTTTATTGTCAATAATCTTTGCTTTGTCACATAAATATAGTGTGCTATTAACTTAATGAGATGCACTTATCCAGACAAATGCAAGGAAGGATCGATTTTTTTTTAATGGATATCCAAAAATAAATAAAAACTCTTATAAAGCTTAATTTATAACTTCTTTTCTTTTTAATGACGTCTTAAGGAGTGGAAATTACTTTGTAAACAAAATAAAATGAAACTGGAAAGAAGGCGACCTTGGTTTATCCTTCAATTTTCGGGGCCTAATAGCCTTGTTTTAAAATTTGGGAAAGAACACTTTTTTTTATTTTATTTTATTTTTTAAAGTCCCTGGTACAGACCCCCTTTTTATTAAATTACTAACATCCGCCTGAAGCTTTGTAAATAGCTTCATCCCATCGTAACCTGCAACTATTTTATTTACAAAAAATCTCGGAATTGGGGCGTTTTGCAAACTTCGTCTTATTTAATTAGGTACTGAAAAATTGTAAATAACAAAATTACTATCCTCTTCAATCGTAAGATAATTTGAGCACAAAATCCAGAAAAAGGGTGGCCTTCAAAAATATTGAAGGCATAACATACACTCCAAAAATAATGAGATTATATAGGCCAAACGGACAAATATTTTTGTAGGACACCTTTTTTTTTCCCGATTTTGTGATCAAATTATCTTATAATCTAAGTGGAATGCAAAAGGTTGTTTACGAGTCTTTATTGTCTGATAAAATAGACAAAGTTTACCGATCTCCAGATCGAAAACACCGGATGTTAATGATTTGATAAAAAGGGTTCTGCACGGACTAGGTTAGAAAATTCATTTTATATATTATCTCTCCAGCACTATCGGATCTAGGATATTGGGATTTTTTTGGGAGTGGCTATTTCTTTAGCCGTTAATGGAATAAAGCTTTATTCCCGAAAGCTTTATATATATATAAACATAATTATTTAATTGGGAATAAGGTCACTTATTAATTATTCAATAAACTACTAAATGTTCATTGCTTCTATGTTTATTCGACGTTTCGGTCTCGTTTTATTTTTTAATCTTTTTTATAAGTTAACAATGGGATCCTCTTCAAAGTTTTAAAATAGAGCTTCGATATCTCAGGCCAGGGACACACCGACAGTCTCAGCACCGTCCACCAGCACATATATTAAGCTATAAGTTAACTCATCATTGTTATTCTAAGGGGACTTAGTCCCAGAATAAAGTTCAATTTTCTATTCTATTCTATCACTATCTTTCATGACAATGCCTTTAATGTGTTGTTAAGTTAATTTTATTAATTTAGTTGGACTTCACTGTATTCATGTCAATAAAACATATATATATATATATATATTTCTATTCTGTAGTGTTTTTTCTAAGATCTAATGTAACATATTTAAAAAATAGCAAAAAGATAAAAAATAACTGCAAGACTTGTTAGATTTGTCTTGCAACACTAATTGCTAAGCTAGTAACTTTTAAGCTATCACTATCAAATTCTTATCAACAAAAATGAAATTATAAAACGTAAACATAACATAGAATCAATAAAATGGCAAGGAGATAAGCTGATAATTCAGCAACAGTGAACTACCTCCACTGTTCAAGGATGTAGATTTAAGATCATAAAATAGTCAGAATTTGCTTCTTACCAACTAATGATCATAACATATTGAACGCCTAAATTTCAAACTTTTGTCTGTCTGAATTGAAGATTTGCACACTATACGGCGAATAAACGCCCGAGGCGTAGATGGGAGAATTAAGTTAATGTTTACCTTAAGAAATTGGTAAGCCTTGGTTTTTACGGAGACCGATTTCTACAGGGATGCCTGTGAAGCTCTCTAAGGCTTACAATTAATTACTAAATATAATTTTGTTATTTACTTTTTAGTTATTGACGGAATTATCTCAATAAAAAAAAAGTTCGTATTTAAAGGACAAGCAACTGAACCTATTGAGTTAAAGAAGGAAAATGAATGTAAATCATTTAATTTTTGGAAGTGACGTCGCAAAGATTACGAGCCTTGTGTGGAATCTTAATGTGCTAGAATTGCTTCGTCAGTGTGACAGTTCATTGTCAATGAAACTGAGGTAGAAAGTGAACGCTCAAACATAATTACTCTAATCCATATGGATATAGATATTACAGATGTATGGTATATGGCCTAAACACCCATTTACATATAAGACATTTAAATAAAAAATATTATGACCTTCACCTGTCATATTCAAGGGCATAGGCAATGACTGTAAAAAAAGTATGAAAAAAATGATAACAAATAAGATAAATGAATTAATAAAATATGTGAACTAAAATCGATTAAGAAAATTCGATTAGTTGTCTAGGTCAATAAGTATTTTATCACTACCTGAATATTCCTATTATTTAAATTTTCATTTGTATTCAGGGATGATTGTATAGAAACATTTCCTAGGATTTTATGATTCATTCACCTCTCATATGTACACCTCCATTTCCACGTGATTTTCTTTCTTTTTTTTGTAAGAAAATATATATGTTATACAATATTATAGTAAAATGTAATGAAATAGTTATGTCCATGTATGTCCATAGGGATTGATTAGTATGCTGAGTATAAGCAACCCTAGGTAGTAGGGCAGCATTACTTTCAATAAAGTATTTTTCTCTCTCTCTACGATAAATGTGGAACTTTGGTTCGTGATTGGTACAAATTGTCTGTTCCCCTTCCTTCCATGTTAAATAGATACAATTTGTAATAAATTGAATTGTTTTGTCCTGATATTTTCATATATATCATTGTAATATACATTTTAGCCAGATGTTATGTTAATTTTTATGTACAATATTGTTATTCTCAAGGGACTTTGTCCTAGAATAAAGTTCATTCTTCTATTCTATTGTATATCCATATGCACATAAAAATTCTACAACTTAGAAAAACAAATTTTGAATTTTTATACATAATAAGAACTACTGCCACCTTTTTTTTTTTTTTGGTCCTTCGCTCTACCCCTCCCTCCCTCCTTCCAATCGAAATGGAAAGTCTACGCCTCTGTTTAACAGTTAGTTTTTGAAAAATGTTACTATGCATTATTAAGTACATTTTATGTTTTTTTAAATACTACATTGATTTATGTTTATTAACGAAAAAAATATATAAATCCGATATTGGATTTTTTTCTTTTCATATTACGATAATATCGAGTACTATGTTCGATACAATTAGTATTGCCCAAATGAGAGACCGAAACGAGTTTTGGTCTTGCAAACTTAGTCTAGTTTATGATCTTGGTCTTTCGCAAGAGTCTCGCAACAATGTTGCATTTACTTATTATCTTATTACTATAGAGATATTACTGTAAATTTTTAGATAGGAGAAACCTAACTAAGACCGAATGAAAAATTAGAGGAGTTAAATGCAAAAGTATATCGGTTATACCAATTATTAACATATAGTAACTAAGATTGTCGAGTATTAGTAACTATTTTGCCTTAATTTCTATTTAAAAATTCGATTTTTTTTACCAGTTCTGGTCTTGGTCTTGCAACAGTTAGGCGGCCTTGGTCTTGTTCTTGCAAGACCAAGACCAATTTTGGGCAACACTAGATACAATATCGGGCATACAACATCCCCCCTACTCTGAATAAAGCATCATGCTAAGGGTAGTGTGCATAATCATTCCACAAATTCCACTTAACTCGAACGTCCTATTAAAAAAGAATACTTTTGATTACAGAGACGTTTCTTCTTCTTCTCTTAAATATTGGGGGAAAAATGCTTTGATATTGAGCATTGAATATACAAACGGGATTTTTCATAGGAGCCTCTCTGCATCAAAATGGCTGAAAGGAATCCTTTTTCATTAAGTTTCATAAAAGTATTCCTTTTTGAGGGATGTACACCAAACACCCTAATAAGGCTTTGGACTGTATCAAGTCAGGGAAAAGGAGCTACAAAGTATTATCCTTGACCATGCCTTACATGACATTATTTTCTACAATAAACTTCAACTTTCCTGAATATCAAACGTTACTTGATAGGCGTAAATTGATTTCTGAGGAAAACAATACGTTAGTATAAAGATTTATTTTAATTTTCTCCACTGTCTTCTAAAAAATGAAACATAAATAGTTCTAAGGTTAGCAGGATGAACTGTGGAATGAACGAATAGTTCAGGAAGAGACCTTCATCTAATTGTATCTGACCAGATGTCGGAGGAACAGCTGACGTCTTAGCCACACTCCCGTGTCTCATATTTTAAAATACATCCACATATCAAAATAAAAATTATATAGTATATCTTAAATAATAAGAAATAATATAGGTTTAATTATACTTTGTGAATAATGATTTAAAATAAATTATTTATTTAAGTTTATAATCATAAGGCTATTAGTATATTAATGTTTTTATTTTCAATTTCTATTTTGGAATAAGGAGGTTTCGGTTTTATTGAAAAAATCTAAAATGACTTACTCATACCAGACTGAAACGACAAGAAATCACTCGATGTTTTTGACTACTTCAACACTTCATTCCTAGTTTACAAATATTTGCAGGTATCCATCGTAGTTTTTTATAATATTTATTTAATTTTTAAGAAATGTATAACGAAATATATTAAATACGCTAAATATTTTTATAATATTTCATATGGGATGAAAGTGATTTGAGTATAAACTAGTCGTTGACACTGTAATGACAGCTCTACGATAACACGCCCCAAGGCCGACTTCTTTTCACACTCACACGATGCTGATTGGCAATAGGTTGAGATGCATATTTTTAACTAGTGGGTTTCCATTGAAAGAATACAGAAAATATTTACATTAATATAGATAATTAGAAACATGTATATAAATATTTTACAATTGATTGAAATTTAATATCGTTTAGAAAATAAATATGTATTGCAGTTGGAATCGAGAAGTAGTTTACTATCGCTTTGACCCAGTTTAAGAACAATAAATTGATTTTATTCGTTATTAACAATCATTAATACAAGAATCGCTGTTATATTTAATTGACGTGAATTATTAAAAATTTTAAAAAATCTGTGGCAGTGCGCGCATCAAACAACTTTTATCAACCACGCTATCTTTAGTAGAAATAGGTGTTGTTTTCATATGTTAATTTAAAATAATTAATTACCAAATAAAACATTGTGGGCGCGTTCAAAATATAAAAGGAAATAGACGAACATTAAAAAAATATTTTTTGCCACTTGATAACGGCGGGAAAAGTGGCACTGGGATCTCCTTGCTTTGCCTTCCACATGTGGGGGAAAAAGCCTGACTCGGAGATTCCTGGGCGAATGTATATATTGTATATAGTTATGATTATGTTTAGAAGTTTTTATTTTATTTTATTTGTTTATTTTTTTTCTTCTTATTTACTTTCTTCATCAGTATTATTTATTTACTTTTTATATTTATATTTATTTCTCTATTATTTGTATATATAGCATGAATGAGAACTTTAAGCCTTAATACTTATAGCCCTCCAACAGTGGCTGATTATATTATTATTCAATAAATAGATTATATGCCACTAGATAAATTTTTAAAAAGTTCTTTAATTAATGAAATGTAAAAGAAGTTAAATTTTTTTTTTTTAAATTTATCCAAAATATCTACCACAACACACGTTTAAAAAAACAATATTAGTAGATACATATTTGTAGAGCCTCAACATCTTGCATAAAAATCATTTTTGAAAAATCATGAGTAAACAATACTAACCTAAACAGTTAAACAAACAATAAATAACAATGGAAAAACAGTGTACAGATGTGAGTAGTTAAAATGCAGGAGGATCGGGTAAAGTCGCGTGCTCTCGGCTAATTCCGTTTTAAATGTTTCTATGCAAGACTACTTATTTTTTCCAATAATTAAAAAAAAAAGATTGTTCATGTTTTGTATTTATCTATTTATTTTTTTTTATTTGTAGTTACCATATGGAATGGTTAATTATTTTAAATAAGAGTAAGAAATTTTGAAAATTAAGCCCTGTTGGAGAAGACCAATGAGAACAAGACCTATCTTAAATATAAAACCACTTAATAATACATTGATCTAATAGATTTAATCCATGGGCATACGCTGGAGAGAGGCGTTGTCCTTCCTAAATAATTTGAAAGAAAATAAAACATAATATAATACAAAAGGTTTGTCGAAAATCCAAAAAAATAATTTTAAATTTTTTGTAAAAAGTCCACTTACAAATATTTATAAATTGTAGTAATATTATAGGGTTTGAAGTTTAATATAATATTATAGGGTTTGAAATAATTTAATCATTTACCTATCTGAGTATGTTCATCTTTATTACTCCCAGTATAATACATTTTTTTCCAGTTTTCTTTAATGGTAGTAATATATCTATGCTATGAAAATAATTTAATTTTTTAAATTTATGATGCTTGTTTAGATTACGAAAAAACATATGAGTTTGAATTACTACATAAGAACCTAAGAACATCCTGTTGAAAATTATTTTATTGTAGATAATACCAAATAAATAAATATCATGGAATAATGTTTGTTAGTTATAAACAAAATGTGCAATGCTTACTCGATCTAAATTAAATTTAGCCATATCATTGCTGTTTCTTTACCTACCATGACTAAAATAGCACTAAGAGTCCATAAATAGAAGCTTGACCTTTCACAATCGACTGTCGTGGACCAATTACTGAGTATTTTCTTACCTATCGATCTTTGGATAAGTCCTAACGATCATGAAAGGAAAGAGGTTAGGATATTAATGGCCTTGCTAATAGATTTGAACTGTAGAGGAACAAATGTAATAGTAACGAATGTTAAATGAAAAATATTTGTAACTCGACTTGGAAACTGTTTGTAAAGTCAACGGAATCCATCGCTGTTAAGTTGGCAGAATATCGAATTTAGCTCTAGGCTTTGCTCATACTAATATTTCGTCAGAAGATAATCGAACCCGCAATCTTCGTCAACTGTGAAGAGTTTTAGTATTTCGGTACATTAAGTTTATCACTAGATGTTAGTCTCAGATTAGCAGCAGCAAATAGATGTTAAACAAACCTCATAACAAATAAGAAAGCTCATTACAAATCCGATTAAAATAATAATTTACAAAACCCTAATATGCTACCTCACTTATGCATCTGAAACGTTAGATTAAAGGCGAATCATAGGTGAAAGAATATATTACAAAGTATCTTTTGTCTTATGACCTCCTGTCCTACAGTATCCTTTAATAATACCCCACTTATTCCTGTTGAACAAATCCGATACCTTGGACTCAACTTGGACAAACGCCTAACTTGAAATCCTCATACCAGACTGAAAAGACAAGAAACTGCTCGACGTTTTCGACTACTCCAGCACTTAACGGACAAACGCTTTAAACTTCCAATTAATTATAAAAGACTCATATACATGACAATAATAAGACCTATTTGGACTTACGGAGTTGAGCTATGGGGTTCCCTAAATCATCGAATTCCTCTCGTATCCAATCCTTACAATCCAAAATCCTGCGTAAAATCCTTAATGCTCCTTACTTTGTCTCAAATAAAATCATCTATAAAGAACTTAATGTTCCTTATGTTTCTGACCTGGCCCAATCCAGATACCTATTCTTTCATAACAAACTTCAGAACCATCTAAACCCTCTCATTTCTAACCTCGCTTTCTCTTCGATCCCAGATAATCCTCAGAGGCGTCTGAAAAGAAGCCTCGAGATCTCTTGTTGTAAATATATTTAATTATATATATAGTTGTAAAGTGCTACCAGTGGGTAGTTTCTCAACAAGTGGTTTCATGTGATTATATTCTTGTGTTCACATTTACTGAATATATTTTGATTTCATATACAGTTGTAAATATCATAAATAATAAAAAAAAAATCGTTTGTCTAATCATGAATGGTATTTGGTACTTAGTAAAGACGAAGGAATCTACCATCTTTTCAAGGACATAGATATTGAAAGATCAGCTGAAAAGGACATGTTGTGAGAAATGATGACTGAAAAATAGGCTAGATAGGTCCTTCATCGAACAAGAAGAGTTTTTGAATGTCTTCAAAGAGTGAAATATACTTGAATAAATTTTGGATGACAGCTTCAAAAGATGAAGAAGAATGAAAGCGGCCTTGATTCAGTGATTGATCGTTGGGTGTGTGTTGCGAATTTTGTAAGTTGCGCCATCACAATGTCAGAGGGGAACACGTGTTTACAAGGTTTTGAGTTTTTGAGTTGACAGCTTTTGTATGTAAAACTTCTTTAGGAGCTTTTTGCATTTATTTGTGGAGAGTGAATTAGATTAAGCATTTCATCCTCTTTATAATTAACTATTATTTATAATTCATTTTTCATTTTATTAATCACGCCTTGTTGACATTTTCACTTCTTTCGTGCGGTCTAAAGCACAAACCTCAGTTGTTGTTTTTTCTATGAAACGTTCTTTTGTAAGGTTTCTGAAGGAACTTTTAAACTATAATGAATAAACGTGTAATGAATAATCAAGTACAACTTTTCCTTATTATACTTTTGCTTGCATTGTTTTTAGAAGAATTGGAAAGCAATAAAGTTTCTTGGGAAGAGAGAATGCGCTATCATCTTTCGCCATCAGGAGGATGGACCCAGAAGATTGCACAGTCCAAATTGTGCCATGAAAATTTTTTGAGGGGGACGCATTTTACGGAGTTATGAATTTTTGGAAGGAGTCATAATTCTTTTTATTTTTCATTTTCAGACAACTTTCAAACGACGGTACAAAGGAAAAGAATAAACTAAAATTTCTATGATTTTACTTTTCTCTGAACGTTTTTTAGGAAGAGAAAGAAATAATTTTTCTTGAGTGTATAGTATGAATATAAATATAAATTTTTGAAGTGAAAACTTATTTAGGCGAATATTTTGGGGTTCTTTTTTTTTTTAGAAGAGTGAATTTGATTGAGCCGTCAGATCTCCGATGTATAATGCTCGGGTAAAGTCGGCTGGAGTCGACTAATTTAAGTGTTTTTGCAAATGGATTAAAATATCTCAGAAACAAAAATCGTACCTGCATACTGTAAACGAGGAAAATGTTCAGCATTTCATCCTCTTTGTAATATGCTATTATTTATAATTTATATTTCATATTATTAATCTCGCCTTGTTTATGTTTTCACTTCTATCATGTGGTCTAAAAGACACACCTTAGTTTTTTTTTTCTTTCTTAGTCAGTCAATATTTTAAAGTTCACCTTCTGTCATGTACCTCTTTGATAAATATTTAAAAAATAATGCTGAGCCACTACTGCACTCTTTTTTGGAGTTAATAATTGAGAAAATAACTCGATTAAGCCCTTATAGCTACAGGACTTAATCGTTGTCTCCGGTACGAGAAACGCGGCAAGTTCATTATAATGTTTTGGTCCAATACTAACGGTTAATATTTGTGCCTTTTTGCCATCTTTACTATTTTTCATGCCTAAATAGTTTTCGAAACGGTCTATATAGCAAGAAAATTTTTCTTTTGTCGAAACGAAGTTTTCGAATGGTTGAATATGTAAAGAATCTGAATTATTTGTCATATCTGGAGCAAGACTGGTAACAATCTATTGGATCATAGCCTATTGCTGTTGATTGAATGCCTCTAATAGTTTTTTTAATTGATCTGCATCCATAGTTACTAGTGTTGCCCAAAATCGGTCTTGGTCTTGCACTTTGCAAGATCAAGACGAAGGAAGGCCTTCTAACTGCTGCAAGACCAAGACCAGGACTGGTAAAAAAATAATCGATTTTTTAAATAAAAAGTAAGGCAAAATAGTTACTAATACTCCACAATCTTAGTTACTATATGTAAATAATTGGTATAACCAATATACTTTTGCATTTAATTTCTTTAATTTTTCATTCGGGCTTACTTAGGTTTCTCTTATCTAAAAAATTACAGTAATATCTCTATAGTAATAAGCTAATATATAACTGCAAGACTGTTGTGAGACTCTTGCGCAAGACCAAGACCATGACCAATACTGAGTTTGCAAGACCAAGACTCGTCTCAGTCTCGCATTTGGGCAACACTAATAGTTACGATTAGAAATTGAATTATTTTGAAAATAAAAAGTAAAGATAGAATTTAAACTGTGAGTTGAAAATAAGTGCATATAAAAACTTGAGTATCAGAAATTTTGTACTTTCACCTCGTCGCCAATTGTTATATCTTAATTTTACACGAGAAATAATCACATTCTTATAACAACCTATATTTAATAACATTACAAAAAGTAATCGACTGCATTCACATATGATGCATTTAATACATAATCGTTTAACTTCTCCAAAGAGGTAAATGACACCTTCCATTTTTGAAGGGATGAACCAGGTCCCAGAAGCACAGGTAAATAATGTCTAGAATCAGCTGTAATCTTGCTCGTTCCCTTGTCATTTCAGATTTATTTTCCTTATTTTTTTTTGTAAGGCGGTTAAAACATTAATAATATGATTAATTAATTAGTTGTTGTATTTTTAACTCTCTTCGACACTCTTTTTTTTGTAACTATTACGGAACAGTATATCCAGCCGTTGGCAACTATTGAATTAGGTCGAGATATGGCCGATAGCCGCTACGCTTCCTATTCCTCGCTCATTATCAGCCGCATGACAACAAAGTTATTATCCAACACAGTTCCTTAGCGAACTACAATCCTTATCGGAACTGATAATGTGAACTAGATGGCCCTTGTAATTGAACTATTTTAGACTGGACGGTTTTACGTCAGCAACTCGATGCAAAAACCGCTAGATCTTAATAATAGTGGTGACACATTCTTCAAACTATAGCTCGCGTAACTTTATTTGATTGTATTTTAAAATTTACGGACAATGCTCTTTCAATCATAGTAAGTAAAGAAACGCCTTTAATTTGCATAATTGTATTTCTTACGAGAGAGCATTGTACATTTTGTATATAATTAAGAAACTTCATACCATGTCATTTAATTCATTGTTGTAATATACAACACTACAATGATTTTTAATATGTCCAGCGTGTATTGTACAGAGTGTCTCAGTTCTGGTCAAACTGTGGGGGGGGAGGGGGAGTGTGATTATAGACAGAATTCCTAACAAAAAAGTTACCAGACTTATCACCGTTGAAGTGATTAAACGGAATATCTTTTCGTTTAAAAATTGGTGCAATTTGGTGGGAAGATAATCTTGCAGGTTCGACAAGTTTTTGGAATGGTTTTCATTATGGAAAGACCAGTTGGGAACAATATGGTCTACAATTACTGAGCAACATTGGGAGCAGTGTAAATTAGCGCCATTGAATTCTGACGATTCCTATTGTATAGGGAATTGAGTCATGATCTTAAAATTTTGAAATTCATGGATGGCTGCTGTTTGGATTTGACCACCTCAAGGAATACACAAAATTGGTCTTATTGGTTTTTTGTTGGAAATTTTGTCTAGATTCACTCCCCCCCCCTCTAGAGTTTGGCAATTAAGAAATGAGACTCCCTGTATAGGGTTATTTCAAGTCAATTTAAACCAAGGTCTGAACCTCACCTTCTTAGATATTTTGGAATTCGGCATAGTTGTGCTATTTGAATAGACGTAAAAATCAACTCGTTTTCGAACTAGAAACTTGTAAAGAACCCATAGACTCAAAAACAATCATCAAGTATCTGGCTTGTTATTTTTTAAATAATTAGCTTTGAAATAGCAGAACAGATTTATTTTACTTGGTTGATTACTAGATGAACCGAAAAATATTTCAATGCTTCGATTTTTAAAAGTAAAGTATAAAACAACGCTGCAAATTATTTCACAATGGTTTATTATTTCCAAACAATTATAAATCTAAAGTAACATTACCTTTTGAGTTACAAAGAAAAAAAAAACAAAAGATGATTCCAATTATTGGACTAAACTCTTTTTCTTTAATCATTAGTAATATGCTAAAAAAAATAGCGTTAGTTCAGTAACACATTTGAAATTTAAAAACCAAACCAAGGATATAACATTTGGAGTAGAACACATAAAATAAAACCGGAGACCATATCTTTGCTCCTAATTGTCCGGTTTTAACGATTTTGTTTTTGTTTTTTAGAAAATTCCATACAATTTAAAAAAAAACAATATCGACAAAAAAGTGTAAACTTTTTGAATTATTCGGAATTTAATTTTACCATTCCTCGTAACTTTTTTTCCAGCTTTTTGTCGTTGAAGTATGTTATATAGATAAATTTAAAGGGCGTCGAGAAAATGATTTTAGCGGTTTCATTGAAATCAGTACATTCGTTTAGGAGCTACAGTCTATAGCAACGCAGGTTGAAAGTTAAAGGCGGAGAGTAATGCCGATAAAGGAGGATCATCCTCGGGTGACCTCTGATTTTATATCAAAATTTTAAAAAAATCGGTCCAGTAGTTTCGGAGAAAATGCGCGGACGGCGTACGGCGGACGGACAAAAAAATTGTTATTCGTTTTTCGAATTCTACGCATGAAACGTGAAACCTCAGATTTTGGGAGGAGGTTATGTTTTTGAATTTTTTGGTCGATCACAATGTTTCATTATTGAAAATAATAAACCAAAATCCTATACCACTAACAACCCATGAAGGGTCTTGGGGACCTTGGGTTCAGTACTATTTAGGGAAAGCACTGTTTCTTAGTCAACGGTTGTGCAAGGAGATGATATGACTGAGATCAGGCTCAACCGCCAGGTTTCCCCTCTCAATTAATTATTTAATTAAGGGTACCCTCTTTATAGAGACAAGGTGTGCCCTAGGAGGGTCTCGTAACCCCACAGGCGATCCACGGCTAATGAAACAGAACAAATAATTTTTCTACCATGAGCTGGGATTCGAACCCAAGATCTTGAGCATTGGAAGATTAATGCCCTACCACTGAGCTACCCCACTACCTCGAAAAAAAAAGTATAAAAGTTTCCTAAATTACTGTATAGAAAGTAAGTAAAAATCATCATGTTTTTGCACAGAAGCATCGATATTCGATTTTCAATGGTTTTGAACAATGAAGCTTATGGTTTATAAGGACGTATATTTTTTTGGTTTATTTTGTACAAGTAGTTCGCACATTTTTCTTCTGTCATATTTAAAAAAAAATTAAAACAAACAAAAAAAATTAAAAACTAAACTAATGCGAAGAAACTGTCCCGAGAGATATTATCAGGTTTACTGTCCTTGATCTTTTAACAATGAGACATTCATGAGTGAACCTATTACAATAATAACTCTAGGGAATGCTTTAACTAGTGAAAGTAGCACATGTGTTACTCGTATAAATAAATATTCATGTTATATATGCTATGTGTTATTTACATTTATGTTAACCAATATGAACCAGCTAGATTTCACACTTCAAAGCCCATATCTAGTATTATTTCTTCAAACAGGTAATTTGAAAGGTTTTATAATATAATCAAAGAAAATACATATATAGATATAGAAATAAAGTAAATACATTGTGAATAAAAAAAAAAGTATACTAAAAAAACAATCTACATGCAGTACAGAGCAAGTAACTGAGAATATGTCCCTTGCACCGAAGAAAATATTAATAATTATAGACATTGTGTAATATACTAATAATAGAAGAGAAAGATGGTTGGGGTGATCGGTTAAAATAAAACATAGTAAAAATAAATAATTATATTAATTTTTATATCTACCGATGTTTCGGCCCGAAATTCAGGCATTCAACCAAGAACCAAAAAGAACCAGATAACAGTAGGTATGAGAAACTATTGACATTAAATAATGAAAAATAAAAAACCTGTACCACTACAACCCATGAAAGGTCTGGGGTTCAGTACTATTTAGGGAAAGCACTCTTTTTAGGTCAACAGTTGTGCAAGGAGATGATTCGACCGAGATCACGCTCAACCGCCAGGTTTTCCCCCTGAATTAATTATTTAATTAAGGGTACCCACTTTATAGAGGCTGGGTGTGCCCCAGGAGGGTCTCCCGACCCACGGCCAATGAAACAGATAAATAAATTTTCTGCCATGAGCCGGGGGGTTCGAACCTGGGATCTTTGCATTGGAAGATCAGTGCCCTACCACTGAGCTATCCCACTCCCTTTTTGAATAAGAAAGAATTAAAATTAAAAAGATGAAAAGTATAGACTAAAACCACAAAAAATGTGGGTTGAAAAAGACTTTAAAAAAAGTAAAATGAAGTAGGTAGAATAATAACAGTAATAGAGAATTTAGAAATAAATAATAATAACGGCAACAAAGTACGGACTAATGAAATAAACATAATCAAAATAAGGTGACGTAAGAAATGAAAAATAGTAATCTTAGAATAAAATGTAAAACAGAGAAAAGGGATATGAAGTTATATAAGGAAATAATAGCTATAAATAGAAAAATGAGATCATGTAAAATCTATCAAAATAAATTAAGGTCTCAACTTCGGGCCGGCCAAATATAAAAAATCCAAAAGCGTGGGTCCTTTATATAATATATAAAAATATAATTATTTATTTTAACTGATCACCATAACCATCCTTTCTTCAATTGATAATAAATAAACTCAAATTCATAAAAATGTATTACGTGTTAGGAATAACTTTGAAAGAAGGAAGAACTAAATTGTATTTGCCTAAAATGGCCACGTGTATCTTTTATGTATAATTGTGTATTCATTCTGTTTGAATATTTTATTTCAAATTGTATTTACCTCTATTCTTTATTAGGGTTAATATATTCATATATTTTTTATAATAGATGTAAATAGAAAAATGAGATCATGTAAAATCTATCAAAATAAATTAAGGTCTCAACTTCGGGCCGGGCAAATATAAAAATACATATAATTATTTATACAATTAACCAACCATCCTTCTCTTCAATTATTCACTACAGTCAACCATTAACCCACAATAATGTTATGTTGCTAATAAATATAATATACCGTAAGATATAGTAACTTAAGAACTGGGTAGGTGACTTTGAGACAGCTGGTAAAATTTAGTTTGTGTGTTGGTAATAATTAATTGTGATTGTACGCAAGTCCATTTAAAAAAAAAAATTGTGTTTAGTTACTGAAATAAAATAAATAATGAATATGCGTTTTTAAACTGAAACCGGTTTTAAAGTAAGACGTGATAATTATCCCACTATCCTTCAATATAGGTCAAATATGGAAAAGATTTAATTGCAAGAAGGAAAAAAAAGTGTAAGGACGTAGAATTTTAACTTGCAATTAGGCGAAGGTTGAACCGAAAGGTCTTTAGCAATACACAATTTATTTATTTGAAGGTGCCATCACTCACTTTTCCCTACAAAATTTAAATTCGTTTCCATTAGAGATGTCATTCTATAACGTAAAGGAATAACTCAAATTCGGGGTATTCCATAAAATTGGTAATAATAATAATACTTTATTTTTTCTGGGACAAGTCCCTTTAGAATAATACACAGAGACAGGGATGTGGGCTTTAGGGCCTTAGAGAATAATCACAAAATAAAAAAGTTATTTTTATTTTAATGAAATTTACAACTGTATTACATGAAAAATACAAGTAAATGTGACATTGGTAACATGACATGTACAACATGAAGAGAAACTACCCATTAGTAGAACTCAAATTAAAGTTTTATATTAGAAGGTCCCGAGTCCATCTTCTTTTCAGACGCCTTGGAGAGTTATCAGGGATCGAGAGGGTTCGAAACGATAGGGTTTGAAACGAGAGGGTTCGGATGGTTCTGCAGTTTGTTATGGTAGGAAAGGTATCTGGATTGGGCCAAATTAGAAACATATGGAACATTAAGGTCTGTAGGGATGATTTTATTTGTGACAAAGTAAGCAGCGTCGAGGATTTTACGAAGGATTTTGGATTGTAAGGATTGGATACAAGAGGAATTCGATGGTTTAGCGGAGCCCCAAAGCTCAATTCCATAAGTCCAAATAGGCCTTATTATTGTCATATATATGAGTCGTTTGTAATTGATTGAAAGCTTAGAGCGTTTGTCTAGTAAGTGCTGCAGTAGTCGAAAACGTCGGGGTTTTTTCTAGTCTGGTATGGGGGTTCCAATAAAAAATTAAAACGAATAGTCATCATTAAAAAAAGTTATCTTCTAACAAAATTCGAATTCATGTAAAAAAATTATTTCTAATAATAAAATTTCACATTCATCCAAATGCCTTATCTTATTATTTGTTAATTTAGTGATAAAACATATAATATAAATAGAAAAGTTATCCTCACAACCACATTTCTTATATTATATCAATTTTTTGAAACCTTGCCAATTAATACAGAATAGTTTATTATTTCTAAACTGTTATAAATCAAATACGACACTACTTTCCTTGTCACATATAGGAAAATAAATCCAAGGTGATTCTTAACATTGGCCAATTTTTTTTTTTTTTTTTTTCACCATTACTAATTTGATAAGAAATACGGACAACAATCTCGACTTCAGTCGATGTAAGATTTTTCAAAAACCAAACAGAGGATATCAGCTTTTCAGCAGGACATGTAGAAAATATTTGTAACTAACCAAATTATCCGAATTCAAGGATTCTTGTTTTTGTTATTTAGGAAATTTTTCAAACTATTAAATGAGTATAATACAAGTTCAAAAGTGAATACTTTTTGAGTTATTTGCAAATTTAATAGCACAATCTCTCGTAAGTTTTTTCCTCCTTTTTTTTAAGTGAAGTATGTTATATGCTTATATTCAAAGGACTTTAGGACGATTAAGTTTGTAGTTCGTGGTACATACCCCTTTTTAGTAAATTATTAACATCCGGCAGAAACTTCTTATAAACTTTCATCTCATTGTAACCAACAAATATTTTATTCATGGAAATTCTCGGAATTGGGACGTTTTCAATCTGGAGGTCAGCAAACTTTGTTTATTTAATTAGGGACTAAAAACTCATAAATACCTATTTGCTTTCCACTTGAATCGTAAGATAACTTCAGCACAAAACCGAGAAAAAGATGGCCTTCAAAAGTATTTAGCCGTTTGGCGTAACCTACACACCCAAAATATTAAAAGTAATTAGACGAACAATATTACTTTCACAGATTTTTTTTTTCATAAAACATGGTTATATTTTCCCATTTGGGGGGACTTCACCCCGAAAGCACCACCTCCTTCCCGTAGATCCGCCTGTACTAACGTCAATGATAAAAGAAAAGAAAAGGGCGGATGGTAATACTGTCTCAAAACCAAAATCTCAAAACTATCACTGCGTAGTCTTGGAGAAAAGCCACGGGGCAGACAGACGGATTTTTTTATTTATTTGATTTTCGGATTTTACGTATCTTGAAAAGTGAGACATGTTAAGGGGGTAAACTATTTTTTTTTTTTTTTGGTCTATTACAAACGTTGATTATTGAAAATATTATTGTTTATATTATAATTTTTTTAAACTAAATTTGGCTTACAGAAAATAAATAATGTGAATATTATATATAGACAATAGAAAACGGGTTGAAAAAAATCCTTAGAAGGAGAGATTTAAGTATTGTACAATAATTGCCTCGAGGCATAGGAAAATTAACCCAAAGCTTTTTAAAATTAATAGTAAGATATGTAAATATAGTATTATAATGAAAATAATTATTACTATTAATAATAAGGTTGTGATATTTTATTTATTAATTGTTTTTTGAGGTGAAAACTTCATTAGGCGTATTTTGCACTTATTTTTCGTGGAGAGTGAATTAGATTGAGCCGTCAGATCTCCGATGTGTAACGCCCGGGTATAGTCGGCTGGAGTCGACTAATTGAAGTGTTTTAGCGTATGGATTAAAATATCTCAAAAACTAAAAATCGAACCTTCATATCGTAAGCGAGGGAATTGTTCAGCATTTCATTCTCTTTGTAATGGGCTGTTATTCAAAATTATATCTTAACGTGACACCTTCTTAGAGATGCGAAAAATAAAAAAATAGTGTCGAAAACCAAATAACGATTTTTTTGGAAGATATGTGGTAGCTCACAAATTAAAAATCGGACCTTCATAATGTAAGCAAGGGAACTGTTCAGCATTACATCATCTTTATAATGAGATATTATTTATAATTAATATTTTAAATTATTATTCTCGACTTGTTGATGTTTTCATTTCTATCGTGTGATCTAAAGCACACACCTTAGTTTTTTTTCCCCCTGGCAGATGGATCAATGCAGTATTATTATTGGAAATAAGAATTAAGTCTTAACCAATTATATTAAAATATATTTTGGTAACAATTTTTTTTTTCAATAGATGACATTTGTTTCTAATAGATGTTAAATTAATTTATTATTTACTTACTAAGATAAAAACGAAAACGAAATTAAATAAATTCTGCCAACTCAGTGTTAGCCAAGTGCGATGACCATGCCAAGAGATAATTTTGGTAAAAAAAAAAAATGACGAATCAGAAACGGTTTAGTTAATTAAATACTTCAAAATGGCAAGTTTTGAAAGAACACAAATAAAAATAAGTTAGTCAATTTATTATATTAATAAAACTTACCGTATGGGAAGCACTAATATTATGGTACAAGAAGAAAAAAAAAACATACCTGTAACAGAAAAAGATTAAAATTAGGACAGCTATACCATATTATAAGTCCACTAGAAATAGAACAAAATTAATATATTACATCTGGCCAAAATAAAATCAATCAAAAATAAGAAATAATGTAAAAAAAAATATAAGGTAAAAATTCTATATACAAAACAAACTAAACTATATACAAAACCATTAATACTATGACAAGACACTTAAAGCTGTTTGCTCTTATAGACCAGTATACACTTTTACGAAAAAAATAAAGAATTAAAAAATAAAAATGTATCAAATTCTCTATTAAAATCAGCTCGAATGGTTAGCAACTATCTGACTGTTTTTGGGATAGGAATTGAAATAGGAGGGTTTTGAATGTTGATATGGATGGGGAATGTCGAGTTTTGATAGGGAGGGAATTCCAGAAATTGACAGAGCGAACAATAAAGGAATTTTGGAATGAGGCAGATCTGTGAGAAGGCATGTAAAGGTTAGAAGGTCGAGATCTTGTGGACAGGGAATGGACTGAGGATTTGAACTGGAGAAGGTTGTAGGCGTAAGGAGGACGATGGTTGTTGATGATTTGGTAGAGGAACGTACCTAGGAAATATTATCTTCGGAAGGAGGGGAAAAGCCACTTTAACTCAGCGTAGTGGTGAGAAACATGGGAGTATCTTGGGGCCCCGATCACAAATCTTACGCAGCTGTTCATTAGTCTTTTCAGTCTATCACGGAGCTCCACAGAGAGGCCATCATACACCACACAGCTATAGTCAAAGTGGGGGAAAATGAGAGAGGAAACTAGGAGTCTACGCGTATGTTGAGGTAGGAGATGGCGGAAGCGATGGAATAGTTTGAGGGTGGAAATTGTCCGTCGAATGATATGAGAAATATGGTGATTCCAAAAGAGGTTTTGATCAATGAAAAATCCTAAATTTTTAATAGAGGGGTAGAAGGAGATTGGCTGATCATTTAGGTGAAGGATGGGAAAGTCTGTATAGGATCTAAGGAGGGACTTGGAACCAATGACAATAGCCTGAGTTTTGGCAGCATTTAACCTTAATCCATTTACATTTGCCCAGGCACTACAATAAGAAGATAATATTGAAAACTATCTATTTTAAGAATGTTCATTACTAATTATCATAAACTATTATAACAGTCATTTATTACTCACAAATACCTCTAGTAAAAGCCATGTTACGGTATAACAATAAAAAGTTTTCATACATTCAGTGTGCTTCCCGGGTTGGGGTATCGATGCTCAATTAAAAGTAAGAAAAATTTGGTGTTATTGTTGGAATGTATGAAAATTTATTATTGTTATACCAATGATAGGTATTGTTTTTCCAGGACTGAAGAGGATCCCATTATTTGTGTTAAAAAAACAGCGATCGAAACGTTTTTGATTAAAAGGAATAAACAGAAGTTGTTTTAAGTCATATAAGTGTATTTCATGACCTATAATCAGACTATAATTCATATCTTCAGTTATAATATATAAAGGTCGAATTATAAAAAAAATTGCTATATTTTATATATATATATATATATATATATATATATATATTTTTTTTTTTTACTGTACTATATTTTACTGTAAACACAGGCGGATTTACGGGGAGGGGAGGGCTTTCGGGCTGAAGCTCCCCTTCCCCAAACGGTAAAATGTAATCATGTTTTATGGTAAAAAATAATAAAATATTATGTCTTAAAGTACCATTGCTCGTTTAATTACATTTAATAGGACTTCAAGAATCACTTAAAACACCATTTCATATAGGTAGTTAGTATCTTTCTGTTTTTCTAAAGTAATTATCATTATGTATATGAAGAAAAAAAAGCTTCCGGGCTGAAGCCCCCCCAAAAATTAAATCCTGGATCCGCTAGTGATACTAACCATTTCTGTATATTTATATATAAGATTTATTTATTCTCCTACGGATTAACCAGTATGCTATGTGTATTGCAACCCAATATGATTGGAAACCAAGCTTTAATATTTTATATGAAAATAAAGTGTTCCCCTCTATTATATAGCTTGATCCCTAATTATAAGTGATCACCTAAATTCTTCGAAACCTAATATTTACGTTTTCATGGGAATAATTGAGGCAATTAGCAGACTTCTTTATTTTATATGTAAATATCCTCATTTTTGCAGCAAAACCCTTTAATTTATTCATATGAGATCCAGTGTATTCATATACTCAAACATAATAAGTATATAAATAAGCGATAACAATGATATTCGGATTATATGAAAAATAAAGCGATGAAAGAAATGTTCATTATTTCTTACCAAATGAAAAATCATTCTATAGTGAAGGACACATAACCGAATTATGTAGATACGTTCGATAAAAGAAGGAGTTTTAAAATATATTGTAGGAAAGACTCAGGGAAATACTCAGGTATGTGGTTCAACAATAAGAAATTAAAATTATATAGAGTTATTTCATTTACATATTCATGAAAAAACGAACAAATACTAAATATTATTTCAAGGGAATATACTGTGAGCTCAAATACCTGAAGAGACTAGAAAAATTTTAATTTCTAAAGAATATTTCAAGATAATTTTAAATTTTGATCTGCAATGTAACAAATAATAATATAATAAATTATAGATGTATATTGTTTTAATAAAATAAACAATTTTATAATCTGCTGTAATATTTCTTTTACCATCAGATATTTGATCAAGATCAACAACTTATTCTTATAAAATACTCCAAATTTATAATAAATTTAAATTTCCTCGACATCTAAGCATTCAGACTTTATAAAAAGAAGGCCTCGTCTTGCCTTGAGCACTGCTTTACTGGTTCGGTTTTTGCCTTAAATTCTTTTTTCCTGGCTTGAATGTCCTTGAAGCACCAAGGGTCTCGAAGGATTTCTAGATTGGATCTGTCGTCAGAATTTATATAATTTATTTTTTATAATTTTTATAAAAAATAACATATATGGTATTTATAATAATTATTAATAGATCAAAATAAAGTTATTTAATGGCATTATGGATATATTTCCGTAAATTTTTATTTGGAGGTTATATAGTCCTCGGCAGAGACTTCGTAAATAGTTTCATCACATCGCAACCTACAACTATTTTATTTACGAAAACTCTTGGAATTGGGGCGTTGTCAATCTAGAGGGGGATAAACTTTGTCTATTTAATTAGGTATTAAAAACTCGTTAATACCCATTTGCTTTCTACTTTGATCGTAAGATAATTTGATTACAAAATCGAGAAAAAATGTGGCCATCAAAAACATTGGACCTTTTGTCCTTTATACCCTCGTTATTTTGATAATGTAGGGGTGTAGGTCACGCCAAACGGCTCAATATTTTTGAGGCCACCTTTTTTCTGGATGTTGTGTTCAAAGTATCTTACGATCCAAGAAGAAAGCAAATGAGTATTTAAGAGTTTTTAGTAGCTAATTAAATAGACAATATTTGCCGCCCTCCAGATTGAAAACGAGTCAACTCCAATAGTTTTCGTAAATAAAATAGTTGTAGGTTAAGATGAGATGAAACTATTTACGAAGTTTCAGATGGATATTAACAAATCGATAAATACCACGGACTAATGAGTTTTTTCTGTTAATTATAAACGGTAATTAATAATTTAAATTTAAATTCCTTATAATTTTTTTTAATTAGCAAAAAATATATAACCTTTTTCAGATATACTTTAAATCAGATCTTTAATTTAATTTATTATTTTAAAATACAATATGTAAAGTGTCAATTATTTTATGTTTTTGAAATACAGTGTATATTTATTTTAAAATATCTAAAATATTTTCAGAAAAATACAAAAATGTTAAAAGTATTTTAAATTGTATTTAAAACTAAAATGTGTGCTTAAGACCACACGATAGAAGTGAAAACATCAACGATCTGATGGGATTAATTATATTTTTATATCTTTTTCCATTTTTGCCTGTTCTAACAGGAAGTCACGACAAGAAATTCACAAATAGCATGAAATCCAAAAGGATTTTGGATTGTAAGGATTGGATAGGAGAGGAATTCGATGGCTTAGTGGAACCCCAACGCTCAACTCCAATATGTCCAAATAGCCCTTATTATAGTCATGAGCATTTGTACAGTAAGTGCTGAAGTAGTTAGAAACATAGTTTCTTGTCTTTTTAGTCTGGTATGAGGATTCCTAGTTAGACGTTTGTGCAGGTGGAGTCCTAGGTATCGGATTTGTTCAACAGGGATAAGTGGGTAATTGATAAAGGATACTGTAGGACCGAAATCATGGGTTTCTATCTCACTTTAGATTTAAATAATTAAATTTCAACTACATCTATTTGAGAGATCATAACTTGACTTTGATAGAACGGAGATAAAACAAATACCTCTGCGATACAACCTAATTAATTTTCCAAATTTAATTCCATTGGAGGATTATCTTATGCAAAGAGTTATATCATAAAATGAAGGGAGATACGAACAGTTTTATTAATTTTATTGTTGCCCTATGTACTTGAGTTCTATTTATAAAGCTATCGATTTAGATAGAGCTAGAATCAATAACGATAACAATCGAATGTGGTAACATCATTTGTATATGGATAAATTTATTCTAATTATATCTCTGATATGCCCCATCGAGGCAAGTTATCATATGACAAACATACATTGTTGCTTACAAGACATTAATATATTAGATTTTTTTTTTTTTTTATTAAAGTGTGGCACATTAAAGATTTTATATATATATATATATATATATATATATATATAATATATATATATATATATATATATATATATATATATATATAAACTGATTTAGATTTTCATATACCTTATTAAAACATCTTAGGACTTATGATCACTATATATATATATATGCATTGTTAAAAATAAATACCCATAAATAAAAAGTAAAAATATTTCTTGTTCTAGTTTGAAGATGGGATACAATAAATTCCGAAACGTACAAATTATTAAAGGAAATTTATGGGAGAAAAACTGATTTAGATTTTCATATATGAGCTTAGAGTCCTAAGCGAGATGTTTTAATAAGGTATATGAAAATCTAAATCAGTTTTTCTCTCATAAATTTCCATTAATAATTTGTACGTTTCGGAATTTATTGTATCCCATCTTCAAACTAGAACAAGAAATATTTTTACTTTTTATTTATGGGTATTTATTTTTAACAATGCATATGTTTCTATAAATTATCACATAACCGGTTGCCAATCTCACTCATTTATCATCTTTGCATCATGTAATTAGGTGTGGGAGAGAAAACGCCAAACGTTTTAAAAGAACAGTTCTTGATCTCAAACGAATGAACTGTTTTTCCAAACGGATAACAACAGTTATTTTTCTTTAGTTCACTTTAGTCGAGCCGCTGTTTGATCTGTTTTTCGTTTCGTTTTTTTTCAAACGAAACTAAAGCTCTTTCTGCTTTCTAACGAACCTATCAGTACATCATGAAAATAAACAGTTTTTTTATAAGACATGTTTCAACTGTTAAGTTTAGGGATGTAATTTTTAGCTCCCATTATTAATAAAGGCTAGAAATAAATAAACATTAGCATTATAGTTACTACATTTCTAATTTAACTTAAGCCTATTTGTAGGCAAAATTAGTTTGTTTTTAGTTGCATCTATCTATATTAATGTCTTGCAGACCGAAAATAATTTTTATGAATGAAGATATTCACATAAATCAATTTAAACGCATAAATAAAATTAAACACTATTATGTCATATAATTTTTTTTTAAAAATGTCTCAATTACAGTTTAAAGATGGACTCATGATGACCAAGCAGCGTAATTTCAAACTTCGAACAAGACTTCATAAAGAAATATGGCAAAATATTTATTACAAATTAATTTGATAAAGGGGAAGTTCCTAAGCTCAGCGCTGAGCTCATCGATAGTATCGGATCCTTCTTTATGCTGGGCGAAATGATGTCATCAATAAGCTCATCGTTGAGAGTTTGGGGACTGGGGACTCACAACCACCATATTAATAAAATAAAGTTTATAAAGTATTATTAAAATATAAAACGTTGTTCAAAGTGTAAAAAATATTTTTTAGTTTTAATTAGTTAAAAAGTAATTTTTAGGATTAAACATTCAATTAATATTAAAAATAAATTAAAAGATTATCAATTTCAAGCTCGAACAATGCCAAACGTTTCATTCATTTCCAAACATATAATTAAACGAATAGCTTACGTTTTAAAACGAATAAGACTGTTCTCAAACGAATAGGTCTTACTCCATCAATCGTTGCGTTGTTCTATGAACTATTTTTTTTCAAAAGTTCTGAACAACTATTGTTTTTTTTTTTAACGATTAGTTCCTTTACGTTTTTCAAAATACCAGAAACGCCCACCTCCACATGTAGTATATCCTAAGACTTATCAATTTTATAAGTGTTATAAAACAGATACAGCCAAAATAGGAAGTTATTGTACTCACATAATTAATAGCTTAAATATATGAAATAATAAACCTCTAATAATTCGACCCCTAATTCATAAATTAGATCAGTGTTGACTAGGCTCTCCCCACATTAAATTTAAGGTGAATTATAATATTTATTTGTAACAAAATCTATTAATTTATACATATAATACTTAAAAAGTTATTGCATTTTTTAGGGATATTTTAAATAATAAAAAAAAAATTGACAAATCTTATTATATATTGATGATACAAAGATGATAAATGAGTACGATTGTGATAATTTATAGAAATATATGCATTGTTAAAAATATATAAACATAAATAAAAAGTAAAAATATTTCTAGTTCTAGTCTGAAGATGGGATAAAATAAATTCCAGAAACGTTCTTATTGCTTTAATAAAGGAAATTTACGGGAGAAAAACTGTTTTAGATTTTCATATATCTTATATATACACATCTATGTATATAAGATATGTATATGTATAACTTAGAATGTTTATAAGTTAGTTTTTGGCCAGATTTGTATTTTATTTTATATTAATTCATCTTTGTTATTCTAAGTCCCAGAATAAAGTTCTATTTTCTATTCTATTCTATATAGATTTTTTCATTTTATGAATTGAATTTGTGAGAAGTAAATTGTGGAGCCTACTGTTTAAGTTTTAATATAAATCATCAATGATCTTTGTCACCTAGTTTGACTATTATTTTTACTATTTATTTGGTTTTCTCTTCGCTTCAGGTCGTGTTTTTTTCTTTCTGGGTGTATAAGTTTATATGTACGTATTATATTTTTTATACATTTTTATTTTATTTTTCCATTTCAACTATAATCACGCTTGAGAAGACTTTTTGTTTAAACGTTAACATATTATTTAATAGTGCTAGTTTATTAATTTAGCCTACTTTTTATATTTTAACATCTAAATCAATGCCTTTCTAATATTACTTTTGTTATCTTATTATTTTATTATTGAAGGAAGTTAGTCGACTGTTCTACATATCATGGGTAATAAATATTCAGGACGCAGTCTTTTTTAATTTTTTTTATTTTTGTCAACGTTTCAACCTAAGAATGTGGGTCATCAAGGGCTGAAAATGTTTTTTTAAAATTACAATCAGAGATATAATAGTATACGACCGCTAATTATAAATAATAAACTATAGTAATTGATGGCACATGCATCTTAACTAATATTGTAATACAAATATTAAAATTAAATATTAAAGTAGTTATACATACTAAGAATAAAAAATAATGTATATAATCCATTTATATAAATTTGTAATATTTTCTCTTACTAACCGTGGTTTGAGCACTGAGGGTGTTCAAGTATTGACACATGTTTGGTAGGTCAATCACTATAATTGGTAATTGGTAGACTGTCGTGGATAATGAAGAGAAGAATAGTTGGGGTGGTCAGTCAAAAAGGAAGGCAAAAAATAAATGATAATATTTATTTTTTGCCTTCCTTTTTGACTGACCATCCCAACTATTCTTCTCTTCGTCAATCACTATAGTTTATTATTTATAATTAGCGGTCGTAAACTATTATATCTCTGATTATAATTTTTAAAAAACATTTTCAGCCCTGCAGATGACCCACATGTTTGGGTTGAAACGTTGGCAAAAATAAAAAAAATTAAAAAAGACTGCGTCCTGAATATTTATCACACATTATTATGTTATTGTTTTATTTATTTATTTTTATTTATCTATGTTATACGTTTTATCTCTCAGTGTGCCAATATGAACATGTATGTATATATATATTTCTTTTTTTTCCATTATACTAAAAGTGATCCTTAGATTTTATTTTTATTTCTCTTAGTGTTTGCATATTATTATATAAATCACTGTTGATATTATTACATTTTGTTTTAAGTTATTTTTTTATTAGTTAGCCTATTGTTTATAAATTCCTTAGTTATGTATATATAAACATGTAATTTCTTTTTTTTTTTCATCACAATATCAAGTAATTTTGAGAAGATTTTATGTTCATTTTTTTTTTTTTTTGTTTAATTTTAGTGTTTACTAATGTTAGAATTTTTATGAGTTTTTGGCTAGATTTGTATTTTCTTTTGTATTAATCCACCATTGTTATTTTAAGGGGACTAAGTCCCAGAATAAAGTTCAATTTTCTATTCTATCTATTTAGATTCTCCAGTATAACTGTACTCTGTATTTAAAAACTCCTAATCATATTGCAATTTTTTTTTGTATTATTCTTATAAATAGTTTTCAATACTTCTAGAACACACAGATTTTTTTTTTCCACGTCGAATTGGATTCTATAAAATAATAGAAGTTGATAGTTCAGTAGAAGTTATTAAACCATGACGCACGAACGGAAACAAAATAAAATGCTGTTTTTTAATATCTAAGCAGTGAGTCAACAACACTCCAAGAAAAATGATAAAGTTGATTTTTATTCCAAAACGAATAAAACTACGTTGGGGCAGCTCTAGAGACGTCAGAAGCTGTACCGGTTTGAGTTGCTGAATAAATTTCGACCTTTCCGCTCTGACTTGAATAAAGCGGTAAACTTTAGGATTATGGATGGGTATTTTTAAAGTGTTGATGTGAGGTGTGTGATATATTATAGCCTTAAATTCCATTAAGGTTTTAAGGTTCTAATGATACCTGAACCGGGAAAACGATTATTGATTAATTATTGCGGGTGTTTTAGAGACTCATCACTTTGTGTTTCGAAGCATATTCTAAACAAGAGGAACTAAAAAAGCTTTGAAAATAATTTATTGTAGCCATTTTTGCTGAAAAAAAAACGGGTACTTTTAGATGACATGATTTAAAATCACATAATTTTTTTTACACAACTTTAGGTGAAACTCATGTTTTCCTAACAAACTTCAATTAAAGTAATATAGACTTAAAACGTATTAAACGAGTAAGTTTTTATAAGAATTGGAGTAGTTGTAGTTTAGTTGGAGGATGAGAACAAAAAATCTAGAATAATTTATGACCTTTTTTTTTTAAACATAATAAACTCTACATTAATATAAATTTTGTCTAGTTTACAGTGAAGCAATTGATAATTACATAAAATTAAATATTTGTTTCTTTAGGTATTGTTTCCTGTTCAACAAAAAACTATGATTTACTTTAAAAATATAAAATTTAAATATCCTACTTTATATCAGACAATATTGCTTTTATAAACTTATTTGTATAGGCAATCCTAATAGGCTCCAATCACCTCCTCAAAACTGTTCCTAACATTCCAACCCTCCTACATGATAATCCCATCAAATTTTATCCCGCCGTCAAAAACCTTGGCATAATCTATGATCAAACCCTTTCCTGGAAAACCCATGTATCCAGTATATCCCGACGTACCTTTTCCACACTAAAACATTTAAATAGCCTCCGACACCTTTTTCCTTTTGAAAACCGTAGACTCCTGGTCACCTCCTTATTATTTCCCCACTTCGACTATTGCTGCATGGTATATGGAGGTTTCTCTGGGGATCTCGAGGCGAAACTAAAACGTTTGATAAATTGCGTTGTACGATTATCTTCGGGATCCCAAGGGACGCCCCTGTTTACTGTTTCTATTAAGAGTTGAAATGGCTTTATCCTTTCTACCTTCGTAAGTACCTCCGAGCTCCTTCAATTTAAATCCTCTGTCCACTCTCGCAATACCCGTTCCCTGTCTTCAGATTTATATATAATGGCCCACCGAACCGCTGCTTTCGATAAATCTTTTATTATTCGATCCTCATACCCATGGAACTCCATCCCTCCTCCCGACATCCGTCGCTTCAATACTCTCCCTACTATTAAATCCCGCCTATTCAATTACTTTCTTTCCATCCAGTCCCTCTAAAATTGTAAATAGAAACATCTGAATATTTATCTTGAAGGGATTCGTTCCAGAATAAATAAAAGATTATTATTATTATTTGTAGTTCTTGAGGTCTGATATTACTCCTACATATATTACCCTCTACTCCGGTATAGTCGGCATAGATTACTGAAAGCAAGAATGAAAGTAGAACACATGCAACTAATTACTATGTTTTCCCACCTATCGAATCTATTAAATTTATACGTTTGGGTCACTTTTCATTTCCTTTCACGACAGTAAATACATTATAATAATATTAATGATTTTGGAGAAAAGTGTTTCTTTCGAAAATATTTGAGCTTTATCCGAAACATCTGTCACAAAACGCGTTGCAAAAAAGGAATTAACTGTAATTATTGAAATAAGCCTATGCTGTATTTTATCAGGAATAAATTAGTAGATCCTCAACATTTCAGGTGAAAATCTTTTTAAAAATTATGGTTAAGTGAAATGTAATAGTTGAACTAGTTATATGAAAGCCCTGTATAGAGGAGTATCGTGTTTTTGTAAATGGAGGAAGACCGATAAAGTTCGGATACTTTCGGCAGTTTCCGTAAGTTCTTGTTCCCACCTTACTAATTATTTCGTTTTTAGCTGAAAATCATTTTTTTTTTTCATTATTTACACTCAACCATGTCATTACTATTTACAATGATGAAACTTTAATTTAGTTAAATAAACAAAATCAAAGTTAGAAAATTCTGAAGATTGAGGGGAAGATTCTGAGGAGGATTCACGAACCCAAGGTAACGCAAGAGGGATACAGGCTAAAATCTAATAAAGGAATATACAGAAATGTGGAAGCAGTCTTTTGGAAGATTTGGACCAGAAGACTGAGGTTCTACGGGAACATGGTCAGGATGAATAGGGAAAGACTGAAGAAGAAAAATTTTGACTAAGTTTGCACCTATAAAAGTATGGGGGATATGTAAAACAAATAAAAGAGGAACTAAACAGGCTAAAAATCAGGGATAAAGATTGGTTGGATAGAGAGCTTTTTAGGGAAAAACTGAAAGGGGTTCGGGTTCTTGTAGGTGGGAGGGAGAGACGAGGGAGAAAATGGACTAAGGAAGAGCGAGAGGAAAAGTCCAGGAGGATGAGAGAGTATTCCAGTAAGTTGAAGGCTGGGGGTGTGAAGAGGAAACGGAAATGATATTCGCGTAGGCCTTGCTGACAAAAAAAAAAAAAAATCAAAGTTAGTTTAGAGGGAGACATTTTGAAAATTTACCATTTCAGCCCTGTCACAATATTTCAATAAAGGTAACCGTTGTCTGATATTAAATGACACTTTATTTTACATCGATCTAATGAGTTTAATTATTTCGTTAAAGCCGTTTTCGATAGAAATTGTAAACATGTGCCAATTAGAAAGTATAAAATGCTACTTTTGTATATCAATTTTGGCGAAAAAAAAATTCTATATTAACCCTGGCATATACCAACCTTAAATAGGTAATTTTAGTTTCTTACGACTTATACATATGCATATACATAACAATGATATTTAGTTAATTTTAAAATGCCTCAATCTTTTGTGACTCAATCCACCAATAATTGTATGAAATATTTTTTAACTCCAGTCATTTCCTCAAAACTTTTACTATTATTTTTATCTAACCTTATTTTATTTCAACTATACAAAGAGTAATGAAAATTTATTATTTCATGTTTATTTTCTGCCTACTTGAAAAAATATTAAAACATTTCCGCAACAGTTAAGTCCGATTGTCAATAAAACGTTTTTGTTTGAATTTCATGTTAGCCGCGACAAGGATGTATCGATTAACCACTGTAAACCTTGAATGCTTCCTCACCGCAGTGAATAACACTTCTGTAGTCAACATTTATACAATGAAGGTATCTCAAAATCGTATAGATTTTCGAATTCAACGAAGAGTTCAGCGCTGAGTTTAGGAACTCGTCTTAGTGTGTTCCTCGTTAGAAAATATTGTATTAGCAGCGATAAAACATCTTTAATGGACATGCTTTTATTAACCTATGACAAAATATGTAGAAATTCTAAATTTGATCAAGAGTTATCTAAACAACCGTGCTGGTTTAGATTTCATCCAACACAGTGAAGAGTCTATAAAATCACATAAAGAACGGTGCTTTAGAAGTTCAGAAATATATTCATGGTTTCCATTGATGATTATAGGAACGTATCACGGGCGGATCTATGGGAAGCGGGGAGCTTTCGGGCTGAAGCCCCTCCCCCAAAATGGTAAAATATAGCTATGTTTTATCGAAAAAAATATTTAAAAAGTATCTCTTAAGTATTATTGTTAGTATAATTCCATTTAAAAGAGCTTTAGGAATCACTTAAACACCATTTCGTACAGGTAGTTAGTTTCTTTCTTTTTTTCCAAAGTAATTATTGTTATTTTTATGAAAAAAACAGCTTTTGGGCTGAAGCCCCCTCCCCCAAAATTAAATCCTGGATCCGCTAGTGCAACGTATAATAACTTTCTATTGATAAAGCTTTGCGCTGTTGAGAAACTTACACTATTAGTTATTGTTATCTTCTTCTATATATATAAAAATGAATGTATGTCTGTCTGTCCGTCTGATTGTCCTTAGTGCATTACTAAACCATTCAACCGATCGCCATGAAACTTTGGGAAGTTTTTCCGTACACTTCTGGGAAGGTTTCTGGCATAGTACTTCTGTCTTACGATAATTTTATTTATGTAAAAAAAAATAAAAAATGTAAATGTTTTTCTGTTCAAAGCCGCAAAAAATGTGTCGCTATAAACTGTAGCGCCAAAACGGCTTTACCGATTTTAACGAAACTTGGCTAAAGTCTTCCCCTTGAAACCCTTTTAATTTATGTGTATAACATACTTTCCCGAAAACAAGCTGAAAAATGTTACGATGAATTCAATATTTTATTTGACGATAACTAAAAAACCCCATTTATATGATACCCATATTCATATGGAAGATTTCTGAGTTAATAAAAAATAAAAAAATCATCGAAATCGGACGGTTCGTTGCAGAGTTATTGAGTTTTACTGCTTTCTCTTCAGAAAGGCCGTTTCCTTTTGCTTCCTCACTATCGAACGTCGAAAAGCATTTTTTTAATTTTTTTTATTGATTTATCGAATATTGTATAATTACTACAGTAATTGAAATTATCATTTGAAGAAGTTATATGATTCTCCTTATGTAGGTCAATACTATTATACGTGTTTTTTATTAATTTTTTAATTTAGTTTTATAAGTTCAACTCAGACTGTTTCTGATGATTATGAATGACAGCGTATTCACTCAGATGATTATGAATGTTCAATTTGAATCATGAGAAAAAAAAATCATTAGAATTAGTTTAAATTGAAGCCATTTTACAGACAAGTTTGTTTCACAACTTTTTTAAAATGACAGATGTCCATTGCTACTAATATACTTATATGTGCTTTCTATTTTCTTTCTTTTTCATTTTGCCAGGCTAAGCCACAGCAGCGCGTGGCCGGGTAAAGGTAATTGATTAATAATTGGCTTACAACAGAAAATTAATCAAAATGCAAGCATATCGCTTTCACATTCCGAAACAAATCCTGTATGCTAATATTTTTCAACGCAATACCGCTTCTTACATACAGTTCGGTATCTTGGTTTCCTTTTGGACAGAAGACTAACATGGAACTCTAATATTATACTCATAAGACAAGAACTTAGCCGACGTTACGGCCAACTATACTGATCAATGAACAGAAAATCTAAACTTTCAATGGACAAAAAATAACTGATGTACAAGACAATCCTAAAACCTATTTGGATCTGACTACATAGTTCTGCCATAAATACAGTTACAAAAGTTGAACTTTGTTAACATCCTTGGGTATTATTTAGTTAATTCTTAGCTCTATCAGGTTATTTTCTTTACATGTCAGGATAATAATCCCAATTAGTTTGTATTTTTCTTTCGCTCAGTTAACATGGAATGGGGTGACAAAAAAAAAAAAAAAAACCCGAATAGCTGTGATCGCCTTACACAAAGTTGGAAAATGTAGGTCAGAGATTTTCAACACTTTGAAACATTTAAGTATCAGCCGTGTGTTCGCGTACCGCACTATAGATGGATATAATGAGACTCTATCTGTATGTGACTGTCCTTGACCCGACCGTCCCCGCACTGTGAGAACGGCAAATGCAGTGAGATGCAGTGCTCGCTCGAATCAGAATAAATCTCATTCGAAAACATAGATATAATGGCTAGATTATCCAGTTGAGACATAAGTGGATGTAGTGAAGCCATATCGCTCAATCTCGACTTAAGCACCAGTGACAAGTAGAGTATCGCAGGGATTCCTGGAGTCCTGCATTCTCCCTGTGGTTGGTAGGACAAGCTGGTTTGGAATTTCCTCGCCTGATAATGCTCTAATAATATTTCTATATAAGGAGATCACGTGGTTATCTTCTTTTCAGACGCCTCCGCGCCTGATAGTAAATAGCGTATATAGGTATGGGTGTATTTGCTTTTTTTTAATTTCATTTTAATTATTTTTAAGTTATTTTATTTAATATAAAATACACTATTTGTATATTTTATATTTTCTGTACATATAGTATGGATTTTTTGTTTACCTTAGTATAACTATTGTCCTTTAAAAAAAAAATAAAAATATCTTCATTAGGCCTTCTGTTCATTATTTCCAGAAGAACCAAAGGGACAGTATTGCTCTATTTTGACAGTTTTTTCTTAAATAAATATAATACTACCACAGCCGAAACCAACATATATTACACAATACTTTTGTACAATACGTACTTGAAACTTTAAATTAAATAGTTCACCATTGGCTAAAACATATTATTTCCTAGCCGACGATCGAAACCAACGCACCGCAATCACGCTCAAGCTCATCGCAAATCACAGACTAATTACGCGAAATTGACTATTTCCAAAGGAAATGAAAGGATCCTAGCAGCCGTGAGACGACCTCAGCTTTCAATGCTAACGCCGGAGCCATCACGTAACCGCGAGCGATGCAGAACCTGCTAAATGGGTCAGGCCCGGTGACCAGTCCTGAACTTCACCTTGGGTTCGCCAGAGGGCAATAGCCTCGAGGGATCGCCGATATCGGGGTCGGAGGAATGGAGGAAAGGGCGGCACCAGTTCTTCGGGATCCGAGGAGGAAAGGACAACGCCAGTGCCTCAGGGTCTAATGAAGATAACAAGAGAGTCCTTGAATTATGATTCTCAAGTCAAGCGATACTTTCTAGTAGTAGGTTCCGTCTTAGAGAGTTATGGAAGCATAGACACAGAGAGGGGTGAGGGAGTAGATGGCCCCCCGATAAAAATAGATAGGGGGCAAGAAAAATTGCTCCCCTCTAATATTCCAAAGAACAAAAAAAAAAAAAATCAAGACGAATAACAAATAATCAACATGAATAAAATATTTAAAATAAAATCACTTAGACAAAGTCGATTAGAAGCAAAGACCTTGAACTAGGTAAGCAAGTATTTCAACACGGTATGTATTCCTATCATTGAAATTTTAGTTTATATTCAAAGATAATTTTATGTAACAAAATATCCTATTTTATGATTCATTCATTTCCATTCTTCAATTTTTACGTGAATTTTATCACATTTCTGCGGCAAATTTGAAGCATCGGAGAATTGAGAGTTTATCACACAGCCTCAAACATTTAAACAAAAATACAACTCTTTATTATATTATACATTTACTCTTTATTATATTATACATTTAATTAAAAACAAAAATCTTTATTATATTATACATTGTCTGTACATCTTGATAGACTTTACAATATCTCAATTTTCTATCTAACTACTCCATTCTCAATGTCTTAATTTTACTATTTATTTTCATTTCTTATATAACTTCATGTTTCTTTTTTATGTTTTACATTTTATTCTAAGATTCCCATTGTAACACTTATGTCACACTTTTTGATTACGCCTACTTCATCATTCCACACTTTGTAACGGTTATTATTATTTATCTCTTAGTTCTTAGTCATTATTCTAACAATTTCATTTTACTTTATATTTATTTATTTTTTACCATCACTACTTATGTTTCTCATACCTTGTTATCTGGTTATTTTCTTAGCCCTGATGAAGGCCTGAACTTCAGGTCGAAACGTTGGCATACGTAAAAATAAATATTATCATTTATTTTTGCCTTCCTTTTTGACTGACCACCCCAACTATTCTTCTCTTCATTATCCACGACAGTCAACCAATTACCAATTATTAAACAAAAATAAAAACATGCAAAATTATCAATTGATTTAGCTCATGTCAAAGATGGATATCTGTAATTTTCAGGAAGTGAAGAAAATGACAATTTTTTATAGGATCAATTTAAACTATTTTTAATAATTTTATGTTATTACAAAATGTTCAAGTTGAATTATGAACAAAAATATTTAGTTTAAATTGAAGCTATGTTTCAAAAATTGTCTTTTTCTTAACATTTTAAAAATGACAGAGGCCCGTCATAGATATGAGGCCACTCAATGGCTTTGTTAACATGTTTTCAAATATTTCCAAACGCAAAAAAATATATAAATATTATTATAACCAATATATAAATATAAAAACTAATATATAAATTTATTTATATATGTGGTATTATATAATTCGTTTACAATAATTAGTTATGTCGATTATGTCATTATTTTTTCAACCCAACCGGATTGAAAATTCTGCGTTAATGATTGGAAGATTAAAAAAAAAAAAATCATTGAGTTTCTGAAATATCATTAAATAACTAACTAATCAACGTTTCAACTATCCTTATTATCCATCAATCAAGACAAAAAATAATAACAGTATTAGGAGTAATTCACACAACTTGTGATAAATGTTCAATTTTATCATCGATCGACAACCTCTTTATGCTTACCTAATGTTAAGTGTTATTAGCTTTAGCAATTTGATACCTCCACTTACAATAACTTTGATTTCACTTATTGATTTTTAAGAGTTTATTTTTCTTGAAAATTGTTATCATTTTTTTTATTACACCAAGTATGGCAACCGTAAATTTATAAGGAATTAAAAAAAAAAACTGTTTTTAATTAAATTACAGATCGCTTCCTGAGTGCCTATGATAGTTAAATATAGTTAGATAGTAATACAAATAATGATGTAGAGATGGTTGACCGTGATTTAATATGAGAAGGAGTTGGTCGGGGGGTGCGGTCAGATAAATACTAAATTTTTAAAAAATAGTATTTTTAATTGTTACACCGACGTTTTGGCCCACTTTGTAGGTCATCATCAGGGCTACAACAGATAGAAAATATAAAAGGTACATGGTGAAAATAAAATAAATAAATTATAAGTAGATATTAATAAGATGACACCAGAGTTATAGTGGGTGACAGTTTAGTTAAAATATCAAATATTATATATATATATATATATATATATATATATATATATATAGAAGATACAAACAAAAATAGAAAATAAGCATGAATAAAAATAGAAAATAATGTATTCTATTTTTATTTTGTTTTCTATTTTTATTCATACTTATTTTCAATTATTGTTTGTATCTTCTATATATATAAAATTTGATATATTAACTAAACTGTCACCCACTATAATTCTGGCGTCATTTCTCTATCAGAAAACTGTTTCTTATTTAATATCTACTTATAATTCATTTATATTATTTTCACCGTGTACCTTTTATATTTTGAAGCTCTGATGATGACCTACAAAGTGGGTCGAAACGTCGAAGTAACAATTAAAAATACTTTTTTTTTTTTTTAATTTAGTATTTATTTGACCGTACCCCCCGACCAACTCCTTCTCAAGTAATACAAATAGTTTGCGAGAGTCGCCTCGAATAGCAAAATCATATCGCACAGAAAAATTGCTTGAGTTGGAGTATTAATTTAAATATTCTTATCATATACGTCAGTCAATGGATTGAGGAGAACACATTGAATTTTACATTAGTAAATGTCAGTAACTTTACACTGAATTACTCAGTTAAATAACTAACTAACGTAATTAATAGTGTGAACATTATATCATTATTTGTAATAAAATAAATATTCCTCAGCTAAGAGTAAGGATTTTTTTTTTTTTTTTTTTTTGGAATCTGATACTAATTCATATGTGGTGTATATTTAGCTGTCAAATGATTTTGAAAAAAAAAATTAAAAAGATTTAAAAGGTGAAGGTTTGATATGAAGCAACTCTTCAGAAATATTCACCAAAAGAATAAAATACAACAAAAAAAAAATATTATTTAATTATTTTTTTAAAATGATGCGCTTATTTAATCAACTTATGAAAAATAAAAATTAGTAAACTTTCTTACTAATATGAGATCAATTTGTTATATTCAGTCCTAAAAAATAGATTAACCTTCAAGCCGAGGAAAAATAAGTTATAAAGATACAGTCATGTTAAAGAAATAAATAGAAAACAAAAAAACGATTTAACATCCGAATGTGGAACACTGATATAACCATGCAAATTGACGGTTGTAATAAATGTCTTCATAGGTGATGTATCATAAATACAAACCTGATAAAATAGGAAAACATAAGAAAATTCTATTGTTTATATTTTATATTTCTTAATATTTTTAATATATTTAAAGTTCTATGTTACTCTTTAATTTAACATTTTAATTTTATAATTTAAGGTTTAGTGTTTTTAAAAAAAATGTATAGGATTAAACAATATATTAATCCACTAAGTATCATGCAACGATGATCAAGAAACACTATATTTTCATATAAAACATTGCTGTCCAATTATATTGGGTTGCTAGACACACAGCATACTGGTTAATCCTCAGGACAATCAATAAAACTTATATATAAATGTACAGAACTGGTTAATATGTATGAGTATAATACATTAATTTTCCTCGTTCATGAATTTTTTCCCTTTTTTTCACATTTAATTTCCCTTTCACTCCTTTTTCTCTCTTTATCTCTCTTATGTTCTATGAAGCATCAAAATGCTTAAAATTATTCCATCGAAACAATAACAAACAAAAAAAAAATATATCCATCAAGAACTAAATACAATTTAATACAAAACAAATACAATAAATATTTTCCAATAAATAAACAAATATACATATAATTCATAATATGTATATTATACGTATACATGTACATATTATATATGAAAAGGAGTTAGTCGAGGGTGCGGTCAAATAAATAAAAAAATTAAAATACATAAATTATTTTATTATTTTATTTTATGGCAAAAATTAAAATAATTTATATATTTTAATTTTTTTATTTATTTGACCGTACCCTCGACTAACTCCTTCTCATATTATATTAACGGTCAACCATTTCTACATCACTACATATTATATAAATGTTTCGTCATTTTAAGTAATATTAAGATTTATTTTATTTTTTTTTTTTTAAATTCAAGTGAAATAATATTTTAATGGCGTCCTTTATGATAACTTATTATAAATAAATACCACCAAATTTTATTATGGTTATAAAAATTTTAATTTGACGATTTCCACCAAACTAAAAAAAAGCATCTTCAATCAAAGACTCTTCAGAACGTAGCAGATTAAAATCCGGAATCGAATGCATGATGTCTTAATCTACTTGAAAATCAATTCGACCTCCAACAAACCATTACATAACTTTATTATTTACAAAAACCATTGTTGAGAATATATTTCTAAACATCAAAGGTATAAGGTCGAGTGTTCGCATTTTCGTGAAAATGAATTTTGAAGTGATCTTCATGAAATTGACTCTTTACAGTGTTATAAAGCTTGAAATCTAAATCAGCGCAATTCGTCTATATAATAATGAAAACTACCGATGTAATTCAGCGCGTTTCTTTATTCATCTTCTAAATCACCGATGGCTAAGCGGTTATTGGAGTCGATGGATCAGACGTTCCTAAACTCATCGATTACATCAATTTACTTATTATTATTGTTCTGTTAAATTTCAGGATTGTTAACCTGCTAGAATCAAGCAGGTCTTTCCTAAACTCAGCATAAATCGTTATCAATCAGTATAAGATTCAATCAATTGTGTTGAGGTGATATTTTTAAATGTAAACTGGGGTAACTTAGTAGCGTATAGAATTGAATATTCTAATGTGAAAAGAGAGATATATTTAAAAATAGGTTTACTTAATTAAGTTATTAATAAAACTTTCATTAAGTCAGGAGAAAAAATAAATCAGATGTGAGAGAATGTAGATATGACAATCTCTGAATATAAAATAGCATATGACTGAATAAATGGATGCAATGACCTTCATGATCTGGTGACAAGTAAAATTGGTAACTAACCGTCTCTCGAACGTCACATAAAAATTATGATTGGTATCCGTTTATTCACCCATTTGGAATAAATACACTCGGAATAAATTAAATAATATCAAGCTAAAAAAATATTTTAATACAGATATAACTTTAAATTGTTTAATTATGCTAAACAACTAGAAAAAAAAAAACGAAACTGAAAAGGAAATTAAGGCTGGTTTGAAGGGAGAGGGGGAGATTAATGATGTTTGCAAAACTACTTAATAATTAAAATTTACAAATTTATTATCCATCCTTGAGTTCTTCGTGGATGTGAAACATGGTCACTTACGTTAAAGGATGAGCACAACGTGAATAGTTTCACGTTCATCCATGATCAAATGATCATATGGAAAGGAAATAAGTTTTCATTACCTTATTAAATAGACAAATTTTATCGATCTCCTGATTTAAAGCGCCTCATATATCAGAATTTTCGTAAATAAAAATGTGGGGGTCGCGATATGATGAAACTAATTACGAAGTTTTAGACGGATGATAATAATTGGATAAAAAAGGGTCTGCATCACGCATTATTCTGCCAGAAGAAGGATGAGTCAACAGGATAATTTATACAGAAATACAATGCTGAATAGCATGAGTTGCATCCGGTATAATTGAGGAGATTACATTGCGGTGAATAAAATTGTTAAGGATAGTCAAGAAATAATTCCAAAAAGGTTAATATACGCGCGATGTCGACAAGCAAGCGTTCGAGAAGTAGACCGAAGCGAAGATGAGAGATTTGACATATATGGCGGAGGTTTGGACGATACCCGGAGGATGGAAGTATGTAAACAGCGATTTCTTTCAGTCAGATTGAAGTCATTTAATGGGGGTTATAACTTCTAGCTAGCAGGAATAGACGTGACTGGATGGGTTCATTATAATACTAAACCACATAACTACGATTACAGTATCATCTTATAATTTATATAAGAACAAATTTGAAAATAAAGTCAGAGGACAATGAAAAATGATAAATTAGTTTCAATTTTTGCGAGTTCATCCCAAGGCAAGATACAGTACCGAAATATCCTTTAAGTATCGTTTGGACTCAGAATTCTGACTGCAGGACTAGGCTCTACCGACCATTTCATTTAACGAACTTAAAGCTAGCTACCATTTTAAATTCTAGATAAACCTCATCTGAAAACATTTCGGTCAGCCGTTGTTGGTTTCTATGCTTAAATTTACATTAAAGAGGCGAAATTTGACGGTTCATTTAACGGAAGAGCAAAAGGCTGAAATTTTGATATTTCAAGAATATGTCTCTAATGAGAATTCATCTCGACTAATGATGTACTCGGTTACGTTTTGAAAACTGGCGAGTCAAAGTCATCAAATTAGGCCAGTCGGATGGTAGTTGGATGAGGAAAAAATTTAAATAGTTTTTTGTTTGTTCAAATCGTTTTTTTTTGTTTGTTTTTTTTTGATGCTGAATCTGAATTTGATGTTTTCGAACACATTTTTTTATTGCGTTTCGAGATATATTAAAAAAAACATCGAAATTTTCGAATTTTTGTTTAGTTTTTTGGACATGCCTCCGAAACTATAAATTTTATCGAAATTATTATTATATACTAGTGTCCGTGGTACAGACCCCTTTTTTTATCTAATTATTAACATCTATCTGAAACTTCGTAAATAGTTTCATTTCATCGTAACCTACAACTATTAATATTCTTCAACTATTATTTACGAAAACTCTTGGAATTTTCACGAAAAAGTTGGAATTGTACAGATTATTGTAATACTCAATAAATAGATTTAAAAAAAATTAGGTACTAAAAACTCGTAATTACCTATTTGTTTTCTACTTGAATCGTAAGATAATTTGATCAAAAAATCGAGATAAAAGGTGGCCTTTAAAAATATTGAGCCGCTTGGCGTGACTTAAACCCCCTAATTTTCCGAATAACGAGGTTATATAGGACAAACGTCCCAAAAATTTTGTAGACCGTCTTTTTTATCGAATTTGTGATCAAATTATACTATGATCCAAGTAGGCAGCAATCGAGTATTTACGAGTTTTCAGTACCTATTTTTTTTTTTTTTATCTATTTATTGAGTATTACAAAAATCTGTCTCTTGGACATTGGTTATAGTGAGGTAGGATAACATTCAAACCATAAGTACAAAAAATGTAAAATAAATAGAAACAAAATAATAATCAAAAGTATATAAGATAAATAATAACATAAAATAACCTAAAAATAAGAAAATTAAAACTAAGCAAAAAACACAGGCATACCTATATACACTATTTACAATCAGGCGAGGGAACTCCAGGAGAACCCTGCGCTACTCTCTCAACCGCCTCACTGGTACTAAAGCCAGCGGAGATTGATCGAGTGCACTTTAGCCACATACACTCATATCTTGAGTACAGAATCTGGCTATTGTCAGAACTCCAATATATACAATCTACAAAAGGTCGCGAGGCCACGGCCATTTCAACTATCTTGGAGGATTATAGGGATGGGTGGTACTTGATAGGAATTGCAAGAGGATTTGGATGGTACGTAAGTATGTACGTATGTACTAATTAAATAGACAAAGTTGGCTTCCCTCAAGATTGGAAAAGAATCAATTCCAAGAGTTTTCGTAAATAATATAGTTGTATGTTACGATGAGATGAAACTATTACGAAGTTTCAGTTTCATATGTTAATAATTCGATAAAAAGGGGTCTGTACCACGGAATATAAGTCAAAAAAGATATAATTTGCATTAAATTTGATATATAGTTTTTTTATATAGGTCTAACGGGTGAGGAGTTAGAGAATGCTGATTGTTTGCTTATTTCACGAGAAATATCTGGTTTCGTCGGGTTTTCTCAAAGACTCATATTCTATGCTTGAAGAAATTCAATATAATGAATTTGAAAGAGTATTACATTTCCTATGTGCCTCGTGTAGACACGTTAATATGTGAGAGAGTTAAGCAGCTGTTAATGCGCATGGAATCGAAGCCGTATTTTGCTCGTGAATCTACCCCGCTCTCAACTTATTTATTAACTAGTTTATCTACAATTTAAAATGGTTACTAGTTTTAAGTCCTTCCGTTAAATGAAATGATCGGCACTCCTAGTCGAAATGTTTGCTTCGAATCTTAAAGAAAACGTAAGCATGGAAGGAGGGGGGAGGAACAGCAGGAGTTTTAATCACTCTTAATTTATGATATTGATTCTAAGTAATTGAAATAAATAATTATCATGTATTATTTATTTTACGATTATTATGTATTATTTAACACGAGCTTGCAATCAACAAATACCAAAGACGGAGTGTTGACCACGAGGTATAAGTATGGACAAGCTTAAGACGATTCCTTTTTTAAATTTTATTTGTTCTCTGAATAATTATACTCGTTAGTTTCTCTAAAAACCTGATTTTCCTTGAAACAACTTTTTATATATATTTTTTATTTTTATTTTCTTAATTGCTCTAGAACTTGAAACTGCCTTTCTTAACCTGAAGGAGCAGACCATAAGGAAACTAAGACGAATATAATCAAGGAGAAATGCAGAAAAACACAGTAAGTTATCATCAGCTGACATTTCGACCTGAAATGTTGGAATTCATAAGAGTAATTGAAAAAAAAAACACGAATATTCCAACTTAAAAGAAATTTATTTTTCTCTTTAGATGATTTGAAGAAATACTCTCTACTTAAAATATATCATGTTGAGTTACGGGTCGGAAAACATATAGTAATAACCGTACTTAGTTTAATAACTTTTGACCCGATTATATAGTTAAATATTAACTAAACGTATTTAAGCAGAAATTAATTTATAATCAAACCATAAGTGAAAACTGTGTGATATGAAATAGCTAAAATAAAATAAGGCAAATGAGATGGTAATATATTTCATTTAAAGTAAAATGGAGATATTTAAATGCTTTCTTTTAATGTGAAAGCTTATATAACAGACCTTCATCGTTCACTTAGAACAATGAATCATTTACAACATTTTATCGGCGATCGTTACATCATCATTTCTTTCTGATAAGTCAAACTTCCCCCGCGGTTTCTGATATAAATCAAATGGGTTCTTGACTCATCCAACTTTTAGTTTCATATTGAATGGTTGTATATTATTTAGAAAAATGTTTAAAAAAGATAATTAATTATATAGATATATTAAATATTTAAATATTTCCTTCGAGAAACCACTGAGAAGGCATAGGAACCAAATTATCGGCAGCTTAATGCTCAAAGCTTATTGGTTCAAGGCAATCCAAAATCGCTAACTACTGAACCGATTTAGACGCTTTTTTTTTTTTTTTTGTAAGTATGGTTTAGACTCAAATTCTGTTGAACTGACTGTAATAGGTAGGAATTGGTGATAGGTAGGACTGATTTCATTTAAAGGGAGGACTTGAAGTTAGCAACCATTTTAAATTCTAGATAAACCTCGTCTGAAAACATATCGGTCAGCCGTTGGTTTCTGTGCGAAAATTGATTTTAAAGAGGCGAAATTTGACGGTTCATTTAACGGAAGAATACTGGACCGTTTTAAATGCTTTTTTGCAAAATGGTCCATATTGTCGTGAGATGATTTTATGCTATTGAAATTCTCGATCTGGCCGGTAAAAAGGAAGTTCAATATACTTTTAACGTGAAAAATTCAACTGAAATTGTTGATTAAACGTTACAGTCTTTAATAGATCCCATCTGCTTTTTTGACCTTCCACGTGTTCTTGCTGTTGAGGAATTCATTGTCGTGTAGAGGATTGCTCTGAGCTACATGTCTCGCCCAGCTTTACCTCCTTGCCTTCATATCATGATATATTGATTGACTAATTTCGGTAAGCAGCTCTTTATTTGTCGTTCTCCTCCATGTGTTTGTATTTGAGCTCCGGTTATCGTGTGGAGGATTTTTTTTCTCAAATTTTTAATATTTTTCTCTAAGCCGCTTTTTAGCGTCAATATCTAACAGCCATATATCAGAACTGGCTTTAAAATATCATTTTAAACTTTTAATTTGAGATAATATAGATCACACTATAAATTATTTAATTAGACCTATGGGCAAGAAGTGAGAAAAAAATAAGAATTAAAGTAATATTCAATCCGGCCTTTCCACTCTAGTTAGAATAGCATTGGTCATCTGTAGGATAACTGCAGACACCAGAGTGGTGTCTGATAAACTGAAGATTACAATTTCGAGTTCTGGTGCCGGAGACTTTTAATTCTGTTATTAATCCCTCGCTCTCACCACTGGCTCAAGAAAAAACCAGCCCAGCCGAAAAGGTATGGTAGGGGCGAAAAAAAAAACTAGCCCTACTATCTAGTGAAGGAAAATAGTAGAATGTTTGCCGGGTAAGCCTAACAAAGAAATGTCTGGATATCACCCACCAGCCTCTTATGCTGTTGAATGAGGTATGTATGACAAAGGAAATCTTTATCCGAAAAGAAAAATCCGGACTCCGAGCTGTATAAAGGATGTCTGAATTTATTTAAAACTAAACGTCTATTCAAAAATACGTGTATTTATCAAAATAATGGCAACCCGTCAAATTTTAAATATACCAAAAAATACATGATTTTCCGGCTGAAATTCTTAATCTCGATAAAAGAAATCTACCAGGAATTCAACTTACAAAATAATTAATAATGAAGATAAAGCGATGATGCTTTAGTTCAACAAAGAAAATTCATTGAAAAAACAAAAAAGTATGGCGTTCTCTCCTCAACAAGTTATCTTGTTAGGGATAAATGTAGGACATGGAATGTTCGCAGCTCGTTAGTGGAGCTTTCTGCTTCGTGTTTCCCAAGATCTTTAATAAAATCAAACAGAACTTATCCCCAAGGCTCTGGGAACGGGGCCATATTACCTTCTTCTATCTAAGAGGATCATTGGATCCCTGAGATCCGGGGATTTTACCGTATCCTACTCCCTCCATTAATAGTGAGCCTGCCTGAGAACTTATCATAAACAATTGATACAATAATAGTTTTTAAATTTGAATTTAAATTGGTGATTTAAGAAAAAAAGTCTGCTAATAAGGACGGTATAGCTTCCTCATCATTTTCATAGGTTATACTATTACCTATGACAACCTATCTGCAGGCTCCTTGTATCCTCAATCATTTTTCCCCACTTTGAGTACGGCTGTGTGGTGTACGGAGGCTTCTCGATGGTATTCGAGGATAGATTGAAGCGCCTTACGAATTACTGCTTAAGATTTGTCTTCGGTACTTCGAGGCGGTCTCATGTGTCCCACCTTTACGACGAGTTAAAGTGGCTCTTCTCTTCTTCCCGCCGAGAATATTTTCTCGGATCTTTCCTAGTCCAAACGATCGACACCCGAAACCCTTCCTACATCTACAGTCTCCTACAGCTCAAACCCGTGGTCCACTCCCAGAAAACAAGATCCCTTGTTTCCGACCTTTATATCCCTTCCCATTGAACTAAGATATTTGAATATTCCTTTATTGCCCCATCCACTGCCTTCTGGAATTCCTTGCTATCTGATATCCGCCAGGCCTCTTCCTTGTCCTTATTCAAATATTATCTCTACAAATTGCTTCTCACATCCCAAAATGACGTTGCACAATGAAATAAATATTATGAATTGAATGGTTGTTGAAATTGTTTGAGTTTTAATTTTAAGAGTCAGCCCATAATGCTTATAACATTTTGTTTTTTATTTTACCTTATTTCTGTTTTTCTTTTCATTTAAATAATGTTTGTTTTGTTTTTTGCAAAATGGTGTTACTTTTTTATTTGTTTTAATGTTTTATATACTCTTTAATTTTGATTAATGTAATTTTTCGCCAGATGTGGTTTTTTTTTTTTTTTTTCATAAGTAATATTCTTAAGGGGCCTCGTCACAGAATAAAATTTATTTTATTTTCAATTTATTAATTTTGTTTCAAGGATTACAATTTTTCGTGCCAGAATAAAACTACGGGGAGATGCCGTTTTCGAAATATAAAATACTTACAAGTGGTCGATTAGCTTATAATACAGTTTACTCCATTTGGTAATTTATTTTCTGTATTTAAAATACTTTGAAAGAAAACATAAATACTTTTTTGTATTTTAAAAAGAAAATATAGTTAGAAAAATCTATTTTACATTTTACTTCTTAAAATGTAAAATAAAAAAATAATTTTATTTTGTATTTTAAAACATTTAATTGAAATACTGCCCTGGTTTGGTTTCAACTCTAATCATATATTTATTACAGCATGTATATATTTATTATATGATATAATTATATATCCTAGTTAATAGTTAATTATTGACATTTAATAAAATATGATGTTGTAGCATATGTTCAATTAGATACTTGGCTAGTTTGATTATTGGCTCTTACCTTCAGGGAATATCATATAATTTGACAAATCAATAAATAATAAATATATGATTTTTAATGAGGAAACGAATCGACAGAGGGAGACATTATTAAAAAAAAAAAAAAAGTTAATTTTTGAATGGTGTGAAGGTCTTTCTTCAAACTATATTCATTATTTTATTTTTAATATAATAGTCACTGGATTGAATCACTATAAAAAAAAAATTGCAAGCAAAAATATTCCTTAAAAGCCTTATTACTAGGAATATAATCAGGAGTCGTAAATACAACTACAACAAGCGAAATAAATCGTCAAGCGATTAATCATACTGAAGTGGTGATTAAGCCATTGGAGTGCCATTATCATTTGAGGCTCATTGATAATTGTTCTTCGAAGATCATCAAATGTTACGCTACCGTAGGCAGCTCCAATTTTAATGGTTGGTTATAATTTTATAGTTAAAAATTTAATAAGAGGCTCATAAAAAGGAACATAAAATATTTTATTTGAATTTAATGGATTCAACTCGCTCACTTAAATAGACAAGGTCAAAGTGAGCCAGTTATCCTACGGCTAGAGAGGAAAAATTTACATTATTTTTTTACTTTCACTTACGTATATATGTAATATATAGTAAGGGTAAGTATTGCGATCGAGAAAATTTTTTAATCTGAGTTTTCAACGGAAATACACGTTTTGAGGTACCCTGAGTCGAAATGACCAAGTCCCGAAAAATGGTCTGTGTATGTTAGCAGTCTAGCTCAAAAACGAAAAGTCCTATGAAACTGATATCACGTATTTAAGATAGGTATATGCCTTAGTTGTGACAGCAACTGTTTCCTTAAAATCGGCTAACCGGAAGTGCCACTTTATAACAACGCTGAAACACATTTTCACAGTTTTCTCAAAAACGGCTCTAACGATTTTCATTAAACTCGGTGTATCATTGTATAATTAAGTGGTCTTTAATATAAATTAGGTCTTATCCCCATTGATGTCACTTTACAGGACTTAAATGCCCAATGTTCATATACGTCTTCCTCTAAAGTACCTTTAATATGGTTTATTTTAAAAAGTTAATCATTTCACTTTATTCAAAGTAATGGAAAAATGCTAAATATAACTTTTGAAAGAATTTGATAAGTTAATAAAGGAGAAAAAAAATAAAAATGCAGAAAAACCTGCGTGGCTACAGACTGTAGCGCCTAAACGAATGTACCGATTTCAATGAAACTTCACTAAAGTCATTTTCTCGACACCCTTTAAATTTATCTATATAACATACTTCAACGAAAAGAAGCTGGAAAAAAAGTTACGAGGGATGGTAAAATTAAATTCCGAATAACTCAAAAAGTATACACTTTTTTGGGAATATTGTATATGGTTTTTTAAAATTTTATGGAATTTCCTAAAAAACCAAAAAAAAAAACCGTTAAGATCGGACAACTAGGAGGAAAGATATGGTCTCTAGTTTTTTTCCCTGAAGAGGCGAAATTTGGATAAATTTAAAATATACTATTTTAATTGTTGAGACTAAAAAAACTTTATTTCTACGGATATTTAATAAAGTATCTTTCCTAAGAACATCTTTCATAAGAAATAAGTACCTAAATTTACCCCTAACCACCTCCGGAATCAACTTACTCATTGTCTGAATAGATACCTTTTTCAAAAAATATCACTAACATGACATCACTTAAAAATATTGAAATTGGAATTCGTCATTCTGAAGTTTATAAAAGCAAAGAAAGTTGTGTGGTTTATAAAAGCAGATGGAGTGACTACATTTTTATTGCCTGTTGTCGATATATTAAATAGACATTTTGTAATTATAATGGTCTAAATGAATTGTTATCTGTAAGCTTTTAGCTTTAGCTTCGTTTAAAATGCACTTCAAAAAAAATTATAATAATTTCTATTCATAGTAGATCGGTAAGTGAAAGTTGTGTGTTGCGCGCACCAGATTTTTTTCTTGATATAATGCACAGGACGCATTCGAACTTTCATTACTTCAAATAAAAAAGCTCAAAAAAAATGTTCCACTGCTTTAAAATATCGAAAGTATTTTTGATCTTAAATATTCTACGTATTAGAAAGACCGGAAAGCAATCTCGTTTTCTTACATTAAATTCATCATCATCATCATCATATGTGGCACGACATCCCGTTACCGAGACTGGGCCTCCTCCAAGAGCCTCCGCCAGTTGGCTCTGTCTTCTGCTGCAGCTCTCCAGTTCCGTACACCAAGCAGGGCTCTCGCATCATAGGCCACGTTGTCCAACCACCTCGTCCTCGGCCTTCCTACCCGTCTTGCGAGGTGCAGCTCCTCCATCATTATTTTTTTTGGTATTTCAAGGGTGCTCATTCTGGCCACATGCCCTGCCCACCTTAATCTGGCCAGTTTAATATACGTGACTACGTCGATGTCTGTATAAAGAGAACTGAGCTCCCTATTTTTTCTTTTCCTCCAGACATCACCCTCCTTTACTGGACCATAAATCCTTCTGAGGACTCCTCGCTCAAACACACTCAGCTTCATCTCATCGTTTTTAGTCATCGTCCAAGCCTCTGAGCCATATGTCAAAACAGGCCGAACAAGGGTCTTGTATATGATCAGCTTGGTCTTCTTTGAGAGGTACCTACTTCTTAAGTGTCGGCCAAGTCCAAAGACACATCTATTGGCACTCGTGATCCTTCTTTGTATTTCTTGAGCCTTGTCATTTTTGCTATTAATTTCAGACCCAAGGTAAATAAAACTTTTCACTCTCTCAAACTTAAAAGAACCTACCTCAAATGGAGAGTTCAGATCCACACTCACCACCAACTCTCATATACTTAGTTTTCCTCTCGTTGACTTCTAGACCAAGTGGTCTTGCAGCTGCTTCAAGGCCTATAAACGCTTCTCTGAGAGCCCGTTCAGACCTACCTATTATGTCAATATCATCAGCAAAACCAAGAAGCTGTGTAAGGCGATTGAAGATTATATCGTATTCAACATCAAATTCAAACACATAAATTTTAACGAGTTTTTATCTTATTACTGTGCATAGGTGTGAATGTGTTTTATTTATTTTATTATCATTCGGCTTTGATCTGTTATTTTATTTATCTTGTATATTACTTTATCTTTTATATATATATATATATATATATATATTTTTTTTTTTTACTTTTTTTTTTTTTATCTACTTTGGTTATTTATATTTATTTTTCTTTCTATGCACATATTGTGTGAATGAATACTATAACCCTGGTACCAATGCCCTTCATTGTGACAGATTGTATTAGTACTCAATAAAACCATTTAAAAAAAAAAGTTTTTACTTTTAATCAATGATGTAATCACCTTTATTATCAAAAGCTTTTATCCCATCAAGTGTGCACATTTTCAATGCCGGGTCGATAAAAATCAATTCCTTTTTGACCAACAAATATATAGATGGCATTTTGTACATCATCCAAATTTATAACTTTTTTCCATTTGACGAGTACTGTGCGTTAGGTCACCTTTAAGGTCACCACTTGAATCATATTCCACTTCATCACAAAATCTCCACTTCTACTCCCAATAGGTCAAAATAACGAGGGTATATAGGCAAAACGGTCCACCTTTTTTTCCTGATTTTATGATAAAATTATCTTGCAATTCAAATAGACAGCAAATCCGTATTCATTAGTTTTTATTAATTCATTAAATTAATTAATTTAATGTAGCACTATATTTTGAACCAGAAAGCAGCTGCTTAATAAACTTAATCACAGATTCGATATTCTCGATCATCAGCACTGAATATAACTGAGTAGTTATTTGAATAATCATGTAGCCAGCCGGTCATTGAATCGTATAGTTAGAATATCGTCAAGTCGATAAATAACTGACAAAGATACCCAATAGAAGAAAATGAAATCGCTGTAAAGTAAGGATTCTGAGAAATCTTACAGAAATAGAAATAAGAAACGTTTGAAATAGCTAACGTTGCCTTTGATAACAGCGGTCATATTCCAAGGTTTTATATTGCTTTGTTCTTCAAGATACACAATATCAAGCTGTTGCAGTAATGAAATAAAGTAATGGATGTCTTTAAAATCACGAAATTTGAACACAAAACTTTAAAAAATGTTAGCAAAATTTTTAAATTACAGCAAAACTAAATAATCGATCTATTTTTGATCAACAAATATGAATTTATTTGTAATAATTGTTGTTTTTTAACTTTATTTTTCCACTGACACCTATAGGAAGTATCGACAATCAGCCAGTGTGAGAAGTAGAAATTGGAATAAATTGTTGGTAGGCGTGAGTGAGAGGAGTGCCCAGTGACGTGCTATCATGTCTTCATTTTAATATTTGTAGTTAGTCTAGAATATCCCTCATCCAGATTCTTTCGATTCTCCTACGGGTGTTATCGGGCATGTTGTTTGAGGCCATGCCTAGAAGCATCGAGTTGGTATGTCCTTGTAAGTTATTGTGAAACCTTTTGTAATGTGTTCGTATGTGGTTGTTAAATGCTAGTAACTGTAGCTCTTTATGTAAAGTAATATAACTAATGTACCAGGGAGCTTGAGATAATCCAAAAAGTTTTTGATTGAAAAGTCTGTAGTTTACCTATGTGAGTCTTTTTGACTGTCCCGTATATGTAGTGTTACCCAAATCGAGGACGAGGCAAGACTTGATCTTGCAAACTAAGTCTTGCTCTTGGTATTGATCTTGTGCAAGAGTCTCGCAACAATCTTGCTGAAGAGTTAATGCATGTTATCTGGCAGCGCTGCTGAGATATTGTCAACAAGGCAGGTTTTTGGTAAGGTCAGTTATTGTAACAATTCCAATAAACTATTTATACAAAAATAAATAAATCTAATATTAATTTGCTCTTTTTTTATTTTATTTTATTTTTTTTTTTTTTAAGTGACATCATCTTTAGGCCTGCTTGGGCCTTTTTTGTGAGAAGTGAATTAGATTAGGTGTAACGCTCGGGTAAAGTCAACTAATTGAAGTCTTTTTCTTATGGATTGAAATAGCCGGAAACTACAGATCGAACCTGCAATGTTAGCGAACGAAATTTTCATCATTTCATCCTCTTTGTGATGAGATATTATTTCAAAATTTTATTCTAAAGCGAAGCCGTGTTAGAGGCGATAATTTTCGTAAATTCGTAAAAGTTTTAGGTAAAGCCATACAGAAAGTTTTAGCAGGATGTTAATAATTTTATAAACAGGGATCTGTACCAACAACGGACAACTTCAAGAACAAACCAGGCGTACGCCAGATATTTTAAAAATTATCTTTCTTCTAGGTTCTTAGATCACCTTGGGGCATTTCTAGTCTCTATAAAGAGGTAACTGACCTTTTCATGTAATAAGGAAAACCTTGAGATTTAAAGTGGATGCTGACCACATCACTACTCTGCACAACTACTGGTCATAAAACACTTAAATTATGCGTTGTGATGTGAAATCTATTAGATTTTTTTTTGTTCTCATGGTATTGAAATCAACGACCTTTCAAATAATCAATATGTAATCGACTACAAATGTTATACTTTTTGAGTCATGTATAAATACATTTTCTTTTTCTTCATAACTTGATTTCGTGTTGATGTTTTTTTTCGGGGGATTTGTTTATTTTACGCCATTATAAGAGAAGGATTTTTTCTTATTTTAAGGCCTTTCGGAGCATTTTCCTGGGGCACACCTAGTCTCTATAAAAGGGTTACTGACCCTTTAATATAATGAGGAAAACCTTGAGGTTTAAAGTTGATGCTAACCACATCACTAATCTGCATAACTACTGGTCATAAAATACTAAAACACTTAAACCATGTGTTGTGATGTTTATTTTTTCCCCTTATGTTATTGAACTCAACGACCTTTCAAATAATCAACCACAAATATTATTATACTTTTTGAGTGATGTTCAAATAAGTTTACCTTTTCTTCATAACTTGATTTCATGTTGTGTTTTTTTACGCCATTATCAGAGAATGTTTGTTTCTTATTTTAAGGCCTTTCGGAGAATTCTTTTGCAAGGTCTTTAAAAAAAAACTGGTCCGATTCAAAAGATTTTTATTTGGTTTTGTTTTGTAGAGAATCTAGTTGCTTTTCGTGATAGAGAGAGAAATACTTTATTGAAAGTAATGCCACATAGAGTTTTAATATTTTTAATAAATTTTAACCACATAGAGTTGCTTTATACACAGCATTCCTATCAATCTATATGGACATAACTATTACATTACATTTTCTATTTTTTATATTGCATATATTTTTTTTTTCTCCCTTTTCATAACATATAAATTTTATAAAAAAAAAAAAATTCAAATACTATCAATTCTACACTAACTCGCACACGGTATATATTTATACCAACATAGATAAAAATATAAGACGATGCTAAAAAAATTTAAAATTGAATAAATAAATATAATTTTTAAACATGTCCAAAAGGTAATTTATAAAATAGTAATGTAAAATGTTGGAAAAGTGGTTTGGCCTTTTCTTATTTAAGATGTAATGATAAATTTCCACTATTTTTAAATTATTGAATGGACTTTACATAAATAGTTATGAAATAATTATTAGAAGAAGGTGAGGATAAGATAAGGATGTAAGTAGAAACGTTATTCATTAAGTTGAATTTTTGGTTAGTTATGTATAATTATAGATTACATATCAAAATAATAATATATACAATAATAATTTAGAAAATTATACATACTTTTAGAGTTATGCGTACATTTTTTTTCTTAGACCCAGTTTCGATAGATGGTATGTTTTTATATTTGATATTAGATAAACTGTACCTCAGATACATTTTAACATTACTGTGCATTGTTCGTGTTCATTTTTCTACTCAATAAAAAATAAATATGTAATAATATTTGTATTGGGTTGAATAAAAGTACATAAAATGTTGTATCTTTTTACCAATTTTCGATGTAATTGTAGGTTGTTGTAATAAATATGGAAAATTGAATAGTAAAGAAGACAATAAAAACGTAATTGCCTTCATCAACAGATTCACCGAATAGGCATTTCATTCATAAATGGCCGTCTCATTCATAACGTTTCATACTGCTGATTACCTCCATTAATCATAGGAAATATTAACCGCTTCTGTTACGCCTGTCGTATCAAAATATATTTTTTTAGCTTAAATGCTTTTTTTTTAGAGTATTTAATAAAATAATTTTTTTTCATTTTGCCTTCATTTGCTTAATTGATTATATTATTATTTTACTATTTTAGAAGTTAATTAATTTAAAATAATCCTATCCCACCATTTAGAAGGAAAGATTGCTTGAAACAAAGTAGCAAAAACAAGCTCTTATCGCTCTTTTTTCTAAACTCTGCGGTGTTAATTAATTTTAATATGATATTATTTTTAATATATCTATATTATATTATTTTTTCTATTTTAGAGATATTCAAAAATATTCTACTCAACTGTGTAGATTTGAAAGATGCATACGTTTGCTTAAAGCAAAGTTAGGAATCTATGCTCTTATCTATACTTTGCGGTTTTATTTAATTTTAATTAAATAGTATTTGTAAAATAATAAGAGAACGTTTCTAACACATTGTACAACACAGGGAACGTTTTTAATCTGTTAGGTCAACAATGATGGAATTATAAGTAAATATAACATATGAGATTTTGGTAAGGCCAGTTATTGTAGAAATTCCTATTTATACAAAAATAAATAAATCTAATAATAATTTGGTTTTTCTTTTTTTTTTTTTTTTAAGTGACGTTTGCTTTAGGAGTGTTTGGACCTTTTTTGTGAAGAATGAATTAGATTGAGCCGTCAGATATCCGAAGTGTAACGCTCGCGTAAAGTCGACTAATTGAAGTATTTTTGCATATGGATTGAAATAGCTCAAAAACTAAAAAAAACATATTGTTAGCAAAGGAAATATTCATCATTTCATCCTCTTTGTGATGAGCTATTATCATAATTTTATCCTAACGCGACGTCGTATTAGAGAGGCGAAAAAGAAAAAAATAGTGTTGAAAACCAAATGATAACGAGTTTTATTGTAGATATGGATTAAAATATCTCAGAAACTAAAAATCGGATCTGCATTCTGTAAGCGATAGAATTGTTCAGCATTTCATATATTTAATATTACATATTATTAATTTCGCCTTATTGATGTTTTCACTTCTATCGTGTGATCTTTCATTCATGGATGAAGATTAATGAATGAATGAATACTCCACAAATGTTATTCCTTCTTTCTTTGGAATTATTCTGCAGAATGAGCTTCGCTTACTTACTTTACTTATTAGACCTTCCCCTTTTTTTTTTGTAAGAGCGTAGTTGACTTGTTGATCATGTTTTACTCACTTCTATTCATACGTACTTGATTAATAATAAGTTTGGCATTGGTTTTTTTTAAAAATTAAATATATGTATTAAGCGTCATCTTATATGCAGTTTGTATTAGGTTACTCCGAGTGAAAAATTAATATTAATAAAGAATTAGTGTTAATTCTTTATTTTCGGTTTTAATATAGAAAAAAAAATGTTAAAAAGAGTTTCATGTTAGGTTTCATAGTTGAAAGGTAAGTAACGGTTTTTTGGGCGAATGGGTGGGCCTATTTTTAAGTTCGATGGCGTGAGAGTGTTTTGAGACAACTTCAGCTCAAAATACAATATATATTTTTATGTTTTAAGGGGAATGTATTTTAGTATCTACTAAACCAGCTGGTAGGTTGTTAGGGAAATTGACTACGAATATTTAAAGATAGAATAGAAGATAGATGTCTTCCACTACACATTATGGCTCCTGGTAGATTTTGTTCCATCCATCGGCGCATGTGAGAGAGAGAGGTGTGCCCAGCGGGATCCCTTTCTATTTTGATTTTAGTATACTTTTTAAGGAAGGAGATCCCTCATCCAGCTTCTTTTGAGCCTCTTAAGTATTATTGTATAAGTATTTTGTAGTGTATTTATATAAAGTAATGTTTTTTATGCACCTTAAAGCTTTATTTATAGTGTTCATTGTTTTTAACAGAAAAGTTAGTAGTTGCTCTATGTGGATTTTTTTGGCTGTTCCGTATTTCAGGCGTAGGTCCATATGGGCTAAAGAAGATAAATGTAAGTATTCAACTTCCGTTTTCGATTGAATTTTGAGCGTCTTGAAAGAAGTGAGAAATGAATCCAAAGGGTAACATATTAATTTTACACTCCCACGCAATTCCTGTCCACCAGTACACTTTAATTCCATACAGCTTCCTTTCTCAGACACAGTCCGGTATCTTAGCTTTCTCTTAGACAGAAGACTAACGTAGAACTCTTCATATTTTACTTAAAAGACAGGAACTTAACCGACAATACGGCCAACTATACAGAGTACTAAATAGAAAATCTAAACTTTCTATTGAAAAAACAAAATACTGATCTACAAGACAATACTGAAACCTATAGGACCTAAAGGACTTACGGACTTGAATTGTGGGGGATAGCAAACATTTCTAACATCAAACGCATCCTATTTTCCAGTCCGAAGTCTTTCGAACAATAATCGATGCTCTTTTCTATGTAACCCTCTATGTAATATAGTAATGGGTGGTGCTGAATAGGAGAATTGGGCAAGAGGAGTCGGATGATAGGTAAGGTTCTAATAAAATTTGGAGAATGTTTCTAGGATAAGGTCTAGGACAAATGGGATATTAAGCTGATAGTGACATTCTCCCTAACCACCCCTAACCAACAAAACCCTACACTATCAGCTTAATATCTCATTTGTCCTAGACTTTAACCCAGAAACATTCTCCAAATTTCATCAGAACCTTACCTTTTTTTTTTTTTTTTTGGTTCTTCCCTACCTCGCCTTTTAGGCTATACGGGATTTTCCCGGGCCGGGGGGTGAGGGCGGGAAATTTAAAATCCCCTCCGGCACCGGGACGCGACCTCGTACTTTTTATATCATCTCAAATCTCTGTTATCCGGTTGCCAGGCAACTAGCGGTGCTGTGCACACGCTTTAGCCTATTCGGCCACCCCGCCCCTTATCAGAACCTTACCTATCATCCGACTCCTCTTGCACAATCCCCCTATTCAGCACCACCCATCACTATAATCCTCCAAGAAGGTTAAAACGGCAGTAATCCCACGACCTTTTATAGTTTGTATATTTTGGTGTTCTGACGATGGTCAGATTCTCAACTCAAGACATGAGTGTCTGTGGCTAAAGCGATGTGGCTCAATCTCCACTGGCTTTAGCACCAGTGACGCGGTTGAGAGAGTAGAGCAAGAAGGGTCTCTTGGAGTCCTGCTTGTTTCTTAATAGTTGGAGGAACATGTCTGGCTCACAGAGTTCCCTCACCTGATTGTAAATGGTGTAAGCAGATGGTCTTTTTTAATTTATTTATTTCATTAAACGCATCCAACCCAGCAAAATTTTCTATCATCAAACGCATCCAATCCTTCCGTCCAATGTCTTTCGAACAATAATCGATGCTCCTTTCTATGTAACCAATAAAACCCTACAATGTGCCCTTAATATCCCATTTGTCCTGATTGTATATAATGTATATAGGTATGACTGAGTTTTTATGTTTTGAATTTACTTATCTTGAGGTTATTTTATTTTTCATTGTATATAGTTATTGATTATTATTTAGTTATTATTTTACTTTTGTTAATTTTATGTTTTCTGTATATATGGTGTGAATGTGTTCATATCTCACTATAATTATTGTCCACATGATAGATTATCATATTTTAAAATAAATAATGAAAAATAAAATATATTATGGTGTGAATGTGATCTTGAGAGAAATATAATAGCCGTAATCTGGTGTTTAACGTCAGTCCATGATATTATATCTAATATTAAACTTAATGTGTTTTATTTGAGATATTTGCATTGGATTATTCAATATGCATATAATGAGTATTTTCTAAAGTAACCAGTAAAAATAGTAAAGAAACTACACTGATTTACTCGTCAAACGTTTTTTAAGTACCATGAAACATTACATAATAAAAAATAAAAAAAAGATTTTCAAAATGCGCTTCATAAATTTCGCTGATAATACGTCATGATATAATTAGCTGTATGCTTTTTCCTCATGTCTTTGGACAAGAAAATGAAAAAGATTATTCTTTAATGAGGGCTGCCGCATTGATATGCTTTAATAACAAGCTGTGTATAACACTTATCTGAGTAAGGACACACCAAGGACAGACCACTCCAGCGGCAGGTTCTAGTCTCGCCGAAGGGTGAATGGCGATAGTCCTTAGGCCCCTTCATTACCTTGGTCACGTTGAAATTTACGCTCCAATTAAAAACCGCTAAACACACACGCCATCATACGTGCAAGATCTGCATTTATGGAACTATTAGGCCTTGTGCTAAATATTTAACAAAATATACCTTCAATACCACCTTAAGATAGAGCTTTTCATTAAGTTGGAAATTACTAGTGTTGCCCAAATGCGAGATCGAGACAAGTCTTGGTCTTGCAAACTCAGTCTTGGTCTTGCTCAAGAATCTCGCAACAGTCTTGCAGTTACTTATTAGCTTATTACTATGGAGATATTACTGTAATTTTTAAGAGAGGAGAAACCTAACTAAGCCCGTATAAAAAATTAGAGGAGTTAATTGCAAAAGTATATTGGTTATACCAATTATTAACATATCGTAACTAAGATTGTCCAGTATTAGTAACTATTTTGCCTTATTTTTTATTTAAAAAATCGATTTTTTTTTTACCAGTCCTGGTCTTGGTCTTGCAACAGTTAGGCAGCCTAGGTCTTGGTCTTGCAAAGTGCAAGACTAAGACCGATTTTGGGTAACATTACAGATTACAGATCTTGTTGCCGCCTTAACCATCCTAATTCATCTTCGGTTATTTTCTTCTATTTTACTTGTATATTTAATAATTTCAGTGCATTTGGGATAATATTGCAGGCCGCTTGTTTCAATGATTTTGTAACATTCATATTGGTAAAATATAATCGTCCGTGGTACAGACCCTTTTTATGAAATTATTAACATCTGACTGAAACTTCGTGAATAGCTTCATCTCATCGTAACCTACAAATATTTTATTTACGAAAATTCTCGGAATTGGGGCGTTTTCAATCTGGAGGGGGGCAAACTTTGTCTATTTTATTAGGTACTAAAAACTCATAAATACCCATTTGCTTTCTACTTGGATCGTAAGATAATTTGATCACAAAATCTATAAATAAGGTGGTCTACAAAAATATTTGGTCGTTTGTCGTACATAACCTCGTTATTTTGAAAATTTGGAGGGATAGGTCACGCCAAACGGCTCAATATTTTTAAAGGCCACATTTCTCCACGATTTTGTGATCAAATTAAAAAAATATATTAATTGAAATTTACAATTGTATCAGTTAACAAATATCACAAGTCAATTTGAATTGATAATATGACTTATACAACATGAAGAGAGACTACTCATCGGTATCACTCCAATTATAGTTCTATATTAGAAGGTCTCGAGACAATCTTCTTCTCAGACATCTCGGAGAGTTATCAGGTATCGAAGAGGATGCAAGGTTAGAAATAAGAGGATTCGGATGGTTTAGAAGTTTATTATGGAAGCAAAGGTATCTGGATTGGACCAAATCGAACACCTAAGGACCATCAAGGTCATTATGGATAATTTTATTGGTGACAACTTCCGCTCACGAGGCGAGAAAATTCGAGCGAGAAAAATCGAGAGTTGCACTCGAACTGTGCGTCAATGGAAACTGTAATGGTACAAATATTCCTAATTTTCTTTCGCTTTTCCTCTTTTATAACGGAATGGACGGTCGATTATTCATCGTCTCAATAATTTTCTTCAATAACTGTTTTGAGTTTGGCGAAAATGGGGAACGCTTTTCCTCTTTCATCTCGGAAATGAAGGATCGGTTTTCTAGTGTTCCAACCATTTTTCGGTAATGTAAAAGTAGGCGAAAATAATGAAATAATGTAGAGAATTTTCATTCACTATTCCTCTTTTATTTCGGGAAAGGATGCTCGGATTTTCATTGTTCTAACCATTTCCCAACTGTTTAGAGGTAGGCCAATGAAAACAATAGTGGTACAAATTTTCCGAATTTTCTTTCACTTTTTATCTTTTATAAAAATTTCACTATTTTCACTGTTCATCAAACCATTTCCAACTGTTTAGATGTAGACCAACGGAAATTGTAGCGGAAAATTTGTACCACTACTGTTTTCATTCCCCTTCCTCTTAACGGAATGATTGGAATAGTGAAAATCCTAGCATCTATTCGAAAGATAAAAGCGAATGAAAATTTGGAAAATTTTCTACACTATTTTCTTCTACTTCTGCATTGCCTGAAAATTGTTTTAACAGTGAAAAACAAAGTCTTCATTCCCGAGATTAAAAAGTATTTATATATACATATATTGTATCTAAAATCGCATAAGTCGCACAGTTCGAGTGTATCTCGACTCTTTGTGTTGGCGAATTAAGCGCGAGTTTGACGCACAGTTCTCCTCGAATTTTCTCGCCTTGTGAGCGGAGGGCCTTAAGGATCATTGAGGTTTTTACGAAAGATTTCGGATTGGAAGGATCAGATAGAGAGTAATTCGATGGCTTAGTGGAGCCCCATAGCTCAACTCCGTATGCCCAACTAGGCTTATTATAGTCATGTTTATGGATCTTTTGTAGTTGATTGAGAGGGTAGAGCGTTTGTATAGTAAGTGCTGAAGTAGTAGGAAACGTCGAGTAGTTTCTTATTTCTTTTAGTCTGGCTTGTGGACTCCCATTTGTACAGGTGGAGTCGTATTATTGTTTAATTTAAATTGAAACTTTTTACAAATAATTTATTAGTATATATTTAGAAGATATTTTAAATACCTATAATCGTTGTTCTCCTCACACTGCTTAATGCGGTTCAAGAGGATAGATTATGATGATAATGATAATCGTTGTTTATAAGTAAAACTTTCATAAGTTTACTCTAACGAATTTCTTCAACATCAATCAAATATAAGATTTTTCGATGTTTCTTCAACAAACTCTGTCCGATCAAGAATTTTTTTTTTTTTGTTATTGTTTCAGTACAGCTTTGTAAATAATTTAATTATTTTTCAAATAAGCATCTGGAATATTGTAAAATATATATAATTTCCGAGTTATTTGTAAACCAAAAAATACAAAAAGTAAACCGGTTTCCATGGTGTTAATGCGTAGAACACTTATAAAATATATTCTTATAAAGTCGAATACGCTGTTTCTTTGCAAAAACCGGTCCGGTTCGGATGATTTTTATTTTGTTTTGTTTTGCAGAGAATCCAGTTACCTTTCAAGTGATAATATACATATATGATTTATCATAAAATGTATACTTTTTGGATAATACATTTGAGTTATGAAATTTTCTTTTCATATTATTTTTTTTTCTACATTTTTCTTGGGTATATACTATGTATTACAAGTTAAATTCTTTTGAGCAGTTTTGACGGCACACTTTATTAAAAAATCACGTTTATCTGTTATTATATTATTGAGACAAATGTATTCTGATCAGACTTGGGCAAAATGTATTATAACTATTATTTTGAACAGCGTATTTTAATTACAAAGTATTTAAATTGTTTTAAAAAAATGTATTTCAAATACTAAATATTAAAAGAATGTTGTATTTTAATTACAACAAAACAAAATGCAATTACAAAATACTCTGTGGTAGACGATCAACATAAAATACAGGAAACCTACTCTATTCAATAAAAAATAAAATACATTTTTTTTATTATATTATCTTAGAAATAAAAGACTAATATTTTTTTTTATTTTGTATTTCAAAAAGAAAATACAGTTGCAAACAATATATTTTATAGTTTGCTTCTTAAAATGCAAAATACAAAAACGTATTTTATTTTGTATTTTAAAATACTTAATATAATATACAGCCCAAGTCTGATTTTAATTAATATTGTATTCAGGATCTCTACTAGTAGAACCTTTTTTTATGAAATCTCTTGTATTTCCTAGGTTTTCTTGGTCATTTTTAAAAAAATCCCGATCATTGAAATAGATGAGCACGTAAAAATCTCCTAAAACTTTTCCAAATTACACTATTTCACTTTCCTATTATAGCTAGCGGTAAGTAATTAATAAATCAATTACAAATAAAATTACAAATAACAATATATCAAAATTAATTAATTGAGTAAACACGAGGCAAGCAGAATATCAAGGCACACATTATTCTTCTAGAAAAAAAGGACGTTCTTTATTAAAATTTACTGTCTAAAAAAAAAAAAAAACGATATATATATTCTGTGTTTTGAGATACAGGAACAATAAATTTACATCTTATATTATTATTTGAATACTTTTTTAATTGTATCTTTTAATGTATTTATTTATAGTTTATCACTGTCAGATTACTTTTCGAGGTTAGGAGGTTGCCTACGGAGAGTCTGGTAGAAACATTTCGTAAGGATGTGTGCTTGTCTGAAGGACACCGCACAAAAGATATATCGTGGTTAAGAATCTTAACCCATATAAAACGCGATAAAAAAATATAAGTGAACAAATTATATTTTACATTTTATACAATAACTATAAATTTAGTTCACAAAATGAATTAATGCTACTTAAAAAAAAAGAAAAAAAGGCCAAATATCATTATACAAATAGGCAAAGACAAAACAGTGTAGATGTTACATAAAAATTTCAAAACAACATAAAAATATAAGTGTTAGTTTGTTCAATACCGCTAATCTCCAAAAGATATTTTTTTATTTATTCATTTATTTGGAAATATGATAATCTGTCACGTGGACAATAATTATAGTGAGATATGAACACATTCACACCATATATACAGAAAACATAACATGAACAAAAGTAGAATAATACTAAATAATAATCAAAAACTATGTACAATAAAAAATAAAATCACCTAAAGATAAGTAAATTAAAAACATAAAAACACAGCCATACCTATATACAATCAACCCCAGGCCAGATTTGTCCCTCCAACTATAGAGGAAAAAGCAGGACTCCAAGAGATCTCTGGGCTACTCTTTCAACCGCGTCACTGGTTTAACCGCGTCAAAGTTCTACATCGATTGCTTTGAAATTTTGATAAAACGTTTCATAATTCAAAATTATTTTTATATACATTTCATTATCATACGACCTTTCGTTTCGATCAAATGGCGAACGAAAAATGAATCTGATCTGAAGATACCGAACCATCAGGAAAACTTATTTGATGAGTGAGCTTCAAGTATACATTAATTAAGTTGAGTGTACATTATCTCTAATTGTGTATAAAATATTATTTGTACGGTAAAAGTAGGAATCGATACAAATATTGTTACATCTCGTTACTCAATTAGGGATGAGTCTAAACTTACTCTGTAACAAACCACAACTTAATTAATATAGACTTAAAGCTCATCAAAGAAGGAAGTTTTTCCAAAAGTGTGGTATCTTCAATCCAGTTGGAAAGTTATAAAAAAAAGTTTTCTTGATTTTATGAAAACCCGAACTTACTACTTAATTTAACTTCTTAAAAGTTTCCTTTAAATGGTTTTAAAATAGACAAGATTTACTTTTATTTAATGTAAATTTAATCTAGTTTACTATGAAGTAATTGGTTGTAACCTAAATTAAACATTTTTTTAATTGCTGCTATTTATTCAACATAAAACGTGGTTGACTTACAAAATTTAAGTTTCCTGTTTCTTTATTTGTAATCAGACTATTGTTTATAGTAACTTTTTATAAGTTTTAATTTATTCTATCATATATTATCAACTATATAAAATTAATTTCAATATAAATTTCATATCATTATCACGAAATTCACCATTGATTGATATAGAATATAATTTTTCAATGACTTTTTTGAATCACTGAAAGAAAGAAACATTGAATAATAATTTGAACATTTGAAAATGTTAAAAATCTAGTTAAAGCTCAAAAAGTATCGTCTACTATAAACAACATCGATTTTGTGGTTTAAATCAAATTTTGTTTATAGTGGAAATACAATGAATACAATTTCATAAATATGTACGTAACCATTGATTATATCAAAAAAATTTATAGGATCATTTTTATAGAGATTTTAAAATACTTTTATATTGTATTGAACAATATTTGCGAAAAACTTTATAGTTTTTGAGATATTCTCAAAAAACTAAAAAAGTATTAAGTTTTTTGTCCTTCTCTCTTCTCCCCTCCATCGAACCCGACGCTGGATTCTTTGTGTAACTATTTACCAGTTATTATAGAGAGGGTAATGAATAATTTATGTCCAGTTATATATTGTTTTTTTTTTAATATTTGGGTATGGTTGTTTTTATCCCTAAGTTACTAGACTATTAGTGCGCATCTTTGATTTATAGAAAACACTCATTAAGTGTATCTGAACAACATAAAAACATATTAGATGTAAAAAAAAAATAACTTTCAATACATTATGACGAAGTCATCAAGTTGCAAATCGAATTGATTTTACAAAATGAACTTTTCGCAATGAATGATTATGCAAAAGGTTCATTCAGCTGAAATCATTTTTATAAGATTTTTTTCTATGAATTATATAAATAAAACTGGTCCGATCCGGTTAAATATAATCTCTATTAAAAATATAATGGCAGATTAGCAGATTTTTCTCCCCTAGACATATTATAATTATCTTATAATATTAAGTGATAATCACCAAACAACAATTATAAAATTGGGAGCGAATTTATCTATCATTAGAAATTTTTCACTTTAACTGCATTGACAAGTGATGGATTTTTATTTTTTGTGCAATCTAAATATACTTCCAAAAAAAAATGTGTAGTTGTGCTTAGATTAGAATTAGAATTTATCTTAAATGAATTACATAATTCTCATAAATCGCCTGTTTAAGCAGCTAAGAATAAAAGCAATTTTTAGATCAACATTTTGGAGAGATCAGTAAAACTTTAAAAAAAAAAATTTTAAATATTCTGATATTAATAATTCTGGAAAAGATTCCAGAAATACCGAAACTGGTAAAAAAAAAACTCTAATAAAACATTTTCATCGAGAAATCGATACGATTAAAAAAAATATGCTCGATTTTTTTAAAGGTTAGTGACATGCAATATTTACTGTAACATTATTACTGTTAAACTATTATATATTAAAACCTATTTATTTATTGTGAGTAATATCAATAGATATACATTGTAGGAATATTTACAAACGTTTAAGAAGTTATATAATCGTCCTTGTAACGTTTTAAATTGATAAATGTAATTAAATTACATCAACTAAAAACTATCGATGAGTGTTTATTCATAATTCGTTAGTTCAGTTTATTTACAATTCATTTTATTATATATTTGAAATTTTTTAGCCTAATGATATGTACGATATGATTTAAATATTTTCGACATGGAAGTAAAAATATAAAAATTAAGTTTAAAAATAAATATTTCATAATCAAACCCAAGTTTTTAGAACAATGTTTTTTAAATTGAATATTGGTTATAAAAATCGTCAATATCTCGTGTAATAATTAATCCATCTTATATTAAAAAAAAATAAATTAATTGAGATAAAACAAACATTGCAACATTACGGAGTTACAACGTTTCGAGCCAATGAACTTGAACTTCATCACATTTTTCGTCTGATCAAGATTCAAGATGTATAGATGATTCAGATAATGTTATCTAGCAGTCAAGGTAAGGTACTCGTACAGTATATAAGAGAATCGTTACACATATAACTGTTACGTTATTTCCGAAATAATTACATTTATATTGGTAATATTTTTATTTTTAAATATTTGCATATTTTTTTATATATTAAGTATCTAGATTCATGATCAAATATATATATATATATATATATATACTCACCTGGTTAATTTGAAATTTATCAGAAGTGAACCAATCCATAAAATTTATTGAAATGAGTTAGTGTAGTTTTTTTATTGGTATTAAGGTATTAATACTATTATTATTAATATTAATATTTTCAGCAAATAAGTACAAGTTCTTAAATAACATGTTTTCAATGGAATATCGAAGTTGAAAAAAATATCGGCAATTGAATGCAACGTTTTTATTTTTTATATTTTAAAGAACTAAATACAAAGTTAATATTTACCAATCTATTTCAGGATAAATTAAATATAGAATAAAATTAAATTTCTGGCAAAAATACATGTTTTCCTGATTTCCTAGGTCATTTAATTTAGACCCGAGTTTACCCTAAATGTGTGCGATATAGATTGGTTTCGTCAAAAATGTCTAATTACTATGTGAAATTTTACTAAATAAAATTTATAACTACTGATTATAATAAAATTATTGTTTTGTTTTTTTCAGCTGATTCATATGAATGGGAGGATATGATTCAAGTGGAACTCCACAAACAATATCCTAAACGTGAATTCATGAATGAATGACGTTTATTAAAGATTTAATTATTCCAAACACACTTGGCATCATAGGCTAGGAAACATTTTTTTTAGAATCGTAAAGAGAGACGAATTAACATAAACAAACACGGGTAAGCAAACACGTGGTTATGTAATGTTAAATAATTAACAACCAGGTGTGTTGTTTCGATGTTTAGTACACTTTGAAATTTTTTTGGAAATAGAATAGGAAGTGTATATTTAAGAAATAATATATTGGGGTTAATAAAATGTAAATTAAAATCAAAAGTCTTTTAATTTAATTTTTTTTTTTTTACTCAAAATATGTTCAAGGTGGTTTGGTTCAGTCATAAAGCGTCTAGTCACTGTTAAAAATTTTTATAACTATAATTTATATCTGATGATTATAATATTTTTTTTAGGGTAATTGCTATAGTTACATGTTTCAACTTAGGGCCCAAAAATGATGGATCTTAATTGTTATCTATGAATGAATGGTGTATAGTAAACATTTAATCGTAGCTGTTATAATAATTATCGCAAAATAATATAATAACGTATGGATATCATGATTATGTATACACACTTGGCTTCCATAACATTATAATATATAGCCAGAAAATATTAATACTAATATATCTTGATGGAAAATTAATGTTGAAAAACATATTTAAAATAGCATGCGATATTTATTATTTTTTAAATGTAAAAAAAGATAGATGCATTATTTTTTTACATTTAAAAAATAAACAGCTACGATTAAATGTTTACTATACACCATTCATTCATAGATACCAATTAAGAGCCATCATTTTTTGGCCCTAAGTTGAAACATAAACTATAGCAATTACCCTAAAAAAAATTATTATAATCATCAGATATAAATAATAGTTATACAATTTTTTAACAGTAACTAGACGCTTTATAACTGAACCAAACCACATTGCACATATTTTGAGTAATCACGAATTTAAATTAAATTACTTTTAATTATAACTTACATTTTATCAACCCCATGCATCTAAATGAATGCATCTAAATTTTCCTGTCACTAAATTTGGACTTGAGTTCACTCTTGGTATGTATTAATGTAGATTGGTTCCATCAGAAAATGTCTAATTATTATATAAAAATAACACTGCGTAAATTGTTATGAATAATATGGATTAATATAATTAATATAATGATAGGGTATAATTTTTATTTTATTTTACGTTATGGTTAGTCTACATATTTGGATTCCATTTTAAGCGAAGAAACGAAATAACATGAAAAAGCAAACTCTTGCTTATGTAACGTTAAAAATTTGACGGTCAAGTCATTGTATTGTAGACGGTCAAAATATTGTATCGATGTTTAGTATAACAAAGTACTTTTTTTTTTGAGATGGAAAAAAGTTAAGTTTGTTACAAAAATGCAACCAAATTTTCTTAAACAATTTAATTTAGAATAAATATTACTCTAAATAGGAGCAATGTGCATTGGTTTAGTAAAAAAAAAAAAAGTATAAATATTGAATAAAATTTCAATAAAAAAAATTTATATTTCCTGATTATAATTGTTTTGTATTTTTATTTATTGCAATGAACATGAGATATTATTCACTACAGAGCCAATGAACTATGAACCAAATGTGCATCTATGAATCAATCGTATATAATAACTATTAAATCAATGTTATTATAATAATTATCACGAAATTGGTATATTAATATGGTATGGACATTATGAGTAATTTGTTTCTGTTTTGTTCATTTTACACACTTAAAAATATTAGTATATAGTCAGAAAATATTATATATGATTATTTAAATTAAGATTATTTTATAAATGTCACAAAATTAATATAATTATAGGATAGGATTTTTATTTTATTTTGAGTTAAGGTTAGTCTACATACCTAGCTTCCATTTAAGGAGAAGAAACATATTTTTAAAACTGTAGAGAGAAACAAATTAACAAGAATAAACACGGAAGCCCCCCCTCCCCAAATATAAAATATAACCATGTTTTACAGAAAAAAAAATTAAAAACTATCTCTTAAAGTATTCTTGTTCGTGTAATTAATTTAATAGGACTTCAAGAACCACCTAAACACCATTTCATATAGATACTTAATTTCTTTCTTTTTTTTCTAATTAATTATGGTTATATGTGTATTAAAAAAAAAATCTTTCTGGATGAAGCCTCCCCCCCAAAATTAAATCCTGGATCCGCTAGTGGAATGGTGTATAATAAACATTTAATCAATGTTATAATTGTTATAATATTAGTTGCCGCTAAATTGATATAATAATATAGTATGCACATTATGATTAATTTGTTTCCGTTGAGGATAGTCAACACACTAAACAATATTGTAGTGTATAGTCAGAAAATATTATTTATGATTATTTAAATTAATATTATTTTATAAATTATAGGATATGATTTTTATTTTATTTTGAGTTGAGACAATCTACACACTACACACATCATTTGTGAAGTAACAAAATTTTAAAAATATACGAATTAATATGAGTAAACATGGGTAATCAAACCTGTGCTTATGTAATATTAATGTAATGTATTTTTTATTTATTTATTTTTAAAAGTGTATACTTATATTTTACCACTGTAAATAGTTTTAAGTGTCTTGGCATGGTTTCAAGTGTTTTGTATATAGATTTTTTTTATTTTGTACATAGTATGTTTAACTAATATTTTCTTTACTGTTTTTTTTCTCTTTATTTTTACTTTTTATGTTTGTTTTTACTTAGGCCAGATATAATACTTTAATTTTGTACTTTTTTGTTATTTTAAAGGGCCTTCGTCCTAGAGTAAAATTATTTTTCTATTCTATTAAATAATTGACGATCAATTGTATTGTCTGCATGTTTAGTTTAAGTACACTTTTTTTTATAATTTTTTTTTTTTAATTTTTATATATTTTTTTCTTTATTGACACTAACCTTTCTTCGAGTTGGGCACAGGTACTTCGACCCTGACATCCTTGAAGCTGATGTTGATCGCGGGGTTCCTTGGAAGCGGGAGCAGGAGAATCCTCTGTCGCTGTATCGACGGCATCCTGACGACTGCTGAGTCTCCCCCCCACCACAACCCCTAATATATTCTCTTTGTTTACGCTCCCCGCCACGTATCCCCAACGGGCCCCCCCCGGTTTCATGAACTCACTCCATAGTCGCTGACTTCGGAGGACTAGGATGTCATTTAGTAAAAAAGGATCCAAAGTAAAAAATAAATAAAAAAAAAAATAAAGTGTGTGCTTTAGACCACAGGATAAAAGTGGAAAAATCAACAAGGCGAGATTAATAATATGAAATATAAACTATAAATAATAGCTCATTATAAACGGGATAAAATGCTGAACCATTCCCTTCCTTACAGTATGCCGGTCTGATTTTTAGTTTCTGAGATATTTTAATCTCTATCTTCAAGAAAACTCGTTATAGTTCGGTTTTCGACTCTATTTTTCCCTTTTTCCCTCTCTAACAGGACGTCGCGTTAAGAAAATTTTTTCAATAACAGTCCTTAGGTATGACGGTGTTTTTAATTTATTTATCTTTAGGTTGTTTTATTTTTTATTGTACATAGTTTTTGATTATTATTTTACTTTTGTTAATTTTATATTTTCTGTTAATATGGTATGAATGTGTTATATCATATATCACTATAATTATTGTCCAAGCGACAGATTGTAATATTTCTAAATAAATTAAAAATAAAAAAAAATAATAGTCCATTACAAAGAAGATAGAAATGATGAACAATTCCTTCGCTTACAGTATGGAGGTCCGATTTTTAGTTACTGAGATATTTTAATCCATATCTTCAATAAAACTTTTTATAATTTGGTTTTCGAAACTATTTTTTTCCTTTTCCTCTCTCTAACACGGCGTTAAGATACAATTTTGAATAATAGCCCATTACAAAGAAGAAGAAATGATGAACATTTACCTCACTAACAATATGCAGGTCTGATTTTTATTTTTTTAGATATTTTAATCCATATGCAAAAACACTTTAATTAGTCGACTTTTCCCGAACGTTACACTTCGGAAATCTGACGGCTCAATCTAATTCACTCTTCACAAATAATTTCCAAACGCGCCTAAAGAAGACTTCACTTAAAAAAAAAAAAAAGACAAATAATTATTAGATTTATTTATTTTTTTATAAATAGAAATTGTTACAATAAGTGACCTAACCAAAATTTCGTAGGTCATGTTTACTTATAATCATCATTGTTGACCTAACAGATTAAAACACTCAATACGTTCCCTCTATTGTATAATGTGTTAGAAACGTTCTCTTATTATTTTACGAATAACATTTTATCAAAACTAAATGAAACCGCGAAGTATAGATAAGAGCTTAGATTCGTAATTTGTATATATCTTTCAAATCTACGCGGTGGAGTAGAATCTTCTTGAATATCTCTAAAATAGAAAAATAATATAATATAGATATATTAAAAATAATATTATATTAAAATTAAACAATACCGCAGAGTTTAGAAAAGCGGAAGCGATAAGAGTTTGTTTTTTCTACTTTGTTTTAAGCAAACGTATCTTTCCTTCTAAACGGTAGGGTAGGATTATTTTAAATAAATTAATTTCTAAAATATAAAAATAATAATATAATCAATCAAGTAACTGAAGGCAAAATGAAAAAAATCATTTTATTAAAAACTCTAAAAAAAGCATTTAAGGGAAAAACTATATTTTGATACAACAGGGGTAACATAAGGGGTTAATATTTCCTATGATTAATGGAGGTTTTGGACAATTAATCTTTTTTCCTCTCTTTCTTTTTAACACGGTTACCTTAAGATACAATTTTGAATAATAGCTCATTACAAAGAGGATGAAATGATGAACATTTCTCTCGCTTACAGTATGCAGGTCCGATTTTTATTTTCTGAGATATTTTAATCCATATGTTCAACTTAAATCGTTATAATTTGATTATGAACACTATTTTTTTTTCCATTTTTGTTCCTCTAACACGGCGTCGCATTAAGTACAATTTTAAATAAAAGTCCATTACAGAGAGGACAAAATGCTGAACAGTCCTCTCGCTTACAGTATGCAGGTCAGATTTTTAGTTCCTGAGATATTTTAATCCATATCTTCAATAAAACTTTTTATAATTTGGTTTTCGACACTATTTTTTCTCTTTTCCTCTCTCTAACACGGCGTTAAGATACAATTTTGAATAATAGCTCATTACAAAGAGGACGAAATGATGAACATTTCTTTCGCTTACAGTATGCAGGTCCTATTTTTATTTTCCTGAGACATTTTAATACATATCTTCCATAAAACTCGTTATAATTTGGTTTTCGGCACTATTTTTTTCCCTTTTTCTCTCTCTAACACGGCGTTAAAATACAATTTTGAATAATAGCTCATTACAAAAAAGAAGAAATGATTAAGATTACCGTCACTAACAACATGCAGGTCCGATTTTTAGTTTTTAGATATCATAATCCATATGCAAAAACACTTCAATTAGTCGAATTTACCCGAGCTTTAACACTTCTGAAATCTGACGGATCAATCTATTACGCTCTGCACAAAAAAAGTGCAAAACGCGCTTGAAGAATTTTTCACTTCTAAAAAAGAAAATGTGCAATGAAAATATTTTATCAGACACAACTGTTATCGATTTTGATGATTTTTTTTTTTTGGCTCAATCTAATCACTGTCCACAAAAAAAGTACATAACGCGTCTAAAGAAGTTTTTACTTCAAAAATAATAACAAATATTCTAAATGAAATAAAATAAAACTGTTTTGGTACCCTAAGAGTTTATATCCAACCTAATAATGGATGTCATACAGTAATTGTTAATATGATATAAGTGTATTTTATGGAGAATGATTTTACAGTCATTTTTAAAGCTGCATTTAGACAAAGCAATATTTTTTTTTCTCTACAGCAGATGGAAAACTTCAAAAACAAGAAACAAAAACACCAGCATAGAGAAATAACCATTTATATATTTGTTTTGCACATAGTTTGTGATATGTCTTAACATAATTAGCTAGCCTGTAAAAACGTTGTGTTTTTATTTTTAGGTTATAAAAACTAAGGAATCAAAAATATTCTTAGGTTTTTAATATTATTAATTTTTATCTCAAAATAAATGTACATATATTTTGGAGGCTGTCTCCCTTCTCTTATGTCTGGTATATAAAAATATGTAATATATTCAAGTTATTTTTAAATATATCCATCCGCATAAAAAAAAAAAGAAACCTTCAAATATATAAACTTTTTTTTTATAATATTCAGTATTGTCTTGTTCGTATCCCAATAATTACCTTCATTTTATATATATATCATTCATTATCATTTTTACAAATAATATAAACTCCTGAAATTTTTTTTTCAAAATCGAAGTCTGCACCTTTGACCCACTACTTCCTTAAAAAGTTTTCTTGAATAGTATATTTTCAAAATTACATCTACAAAAAAACGGTATAAATACATATTGGTACTCTACTATCAATGCGTCAACTAAAAAGATAACGCAGGAATGCTTAAAACTGATAACGTCAGGTAGCGCTACTCGTCCCTGGTTACCGATAAACAAAACATACCGACCAGTGTTGCCGTTTGTACGAGGATCCTCGTATTTGTACATAATTTTCTAGAAAATAATATTTAAAAAAATATATTTTAGATTTTATTCAGTATAAAATAAAACATAAGAAACCATATCCATTATTTCCTTCATGAAATTTTATTAAACAGAAATTTTTAGCGTCATTTTTATCGAGCATAAAATAAAATACGATAAAGTATATCCATTATTTCCTTCGTAATTATTATTTCCTTCATAAAACTGCAATTTTAAATATATTCTAGATAAATTAATTTTTTTTTTAAATTATTACCGTAATTAAAAAAAAATATTTTCGATTTTTAATCCTAGTATTCATAAATTACTAGTATTCATAATGAACCCATCTTAAATCATGAAAAAAAAAGTATTTTTTTAGTGGTCCACATTTATTTTATGCGAGATATAATTGTAAGCTAAATACTGAAACAATCACAATCTATTATTTTTTTATATTATAATGGATATCTCTAAAAGCATCAATGCCCCAATAATTAATTTTTATTAGCCTTCCAGAACCACTAACATGCTTTCATAAAAGTAGTTGTTTTGTTTTTAGAAAAAAGAAAAAAAAATTAGTCCTTCCCCCAAATTAAATCTTGGATCTAATAATGAATAGAGTACTTTAAGAAGTTTATTTAACTATTAGTTTATAAAAATATATAAATTTTTTTTATATATTTTATTAAGCTGTTACTTCTTGACCCATTAACTTAAAAAAAAAAGTAATGTAAAAAGGCTTTAAAATATATGAATGGAGGTAAAAATAAAAAATGTTGATCTAATTTTACTATAAAAAAACAATAACACTGGGCTTATAATAGTACAAGTTATGAATGAGCAGGCGTACGAGGATGTACGAGGCTTCAGTACGAGGTTTTGTCACAGAGCGCGCGGTAACACTGGTTGCCATTCCTGAAAGATCTCTCGTATTTGTAGGAGATTTTAAATCAGAAGTCTCCAATCTTTTTCTAATTGAGGATATATTAATAATAATAATTTTAACATATAAAAAAGTATTTCTTATATAAAATGAATAATTATTTAATAATATATTAAAAATGTTTAAGAAATTTCTTTATATGTAATATTAAAAATAATATTACTAAAATAAGGTTATAGCTCGAAAAGCTTGTAGTGCAGCCACTATGTTTTGTAGGTTATAGATATTGTATACTCCTTCGAGTTTATTCTTTTATATTCATTAATTTATACAAAGAAAGTAGTCAGAACTCCGACGTGTAACGCTTGGGTAAAGTCGGATGGAGTCGACTAATTGAAGTATTTTTACATATGGATTAAAATATCTCAAAAACTAAAAATCGGACCTGGATATTGTTAGCGAGGAAATAGGTCATCATTTCATTCTGTTTGTAATGAGCTAGTATTAAAAATTGCATCTTAACGCGATGCCATGTTAGAGAGGCGAAAAGGAAAAACCGCATAATAAGGAGTTTAATGGAAGATAAGGATTAAAATATCTCAGAAACTATTAATCGGACCTGAATATTGTAAGCGAGGGAAATGTTCAGCATTTCCATCCTCTTCATAATGAGCTATAATTTATATTTCATATTATTAATCTCGCCTTGTTGATGTTTTCAATTCAATCTTGTGGTCTAAAGCATACATCTTAGTTTTTTTTTTCTATTACGTTTTAATCTATTTTTATATAATGCATTTACATTCAGCCTAGATAACTTGAAAACAAGTATTTCCGCCCTCATGTGGGAGGCAAAGAAGTATTCCAAGAGATCCCAGCATATCTCGCCACTTCATTACGACGGAGCTCTATTGTCCATCCTTTTTTATTTATTTAAGAAGTTTATTATGGTAAATGTACAAACTAAAAACTAAAATAATATAATTTAATAAGATTAAAACGAAACAGGGTAATATGTAGGGCGATTAGTCTGAGAACCTTGGCTATCCCACTTATTGAATCTGATGGCTATCAACTTGAAAGTATGTACTTGGCCCTGAAGGAATGAGCCATTTTCAGGATCCGAGGAGGAAAAGAGGACAAAGTTTGTTAATTTTGTTTAAATTTAAATACAAACCTTCAGAAAATTCGGAATACATTAAAATTTTAAAAATCGTCTGTCACGTAAGTCATTACAACTTCTTCATCATTTCTACTGAGAAAACAAGTAAAAACAAATAACTGTTTTAATTGTTCATTTCGGCATGTTTCGAAAAATGTTTTTTCCTTATTAGAATGAAATTAATGTAAACTCTTAAAATAAAAAAAATCGTCTGCCAAGTAAGGCCATTATAGCTTCTTCACCATTGGCTGAACAATATCTATATTTCAAAATCTATAATTTTCCGTAGAAGAATAAAAACTCCGATAGAAGCCATTTTCTAAAATACATTAATTCTTTAACATTCCTGGGTTTGATATCTATCAATTTTCCTCATCGTAACTGCGCAATAGGTTTTGTTTTCGGAAGTTCAAGAGATACGCATATAAACCAGTATTACACCAAGTTGAAGTGGCTCTATCCATCCAACCGCCGTCTGTACTTCCTTGCTACCTTTCTATACTAAGCCAAACTCAGCGACCTTCCTATATTTTTCACAGCCTACAATTTAAATATTCCATTCAATCCCGTCCCACTAGATCCCGTACTTCTGACCTTTATCCACCTCCTCACCGAACTGCTGCGTTAGACAAATCCTTTATAATTCAAGCCGTCTCCATCTGGAATACCATCCCTCCCGATATCCGACATGCACAATCAGTTTCCTCATTCAAATCTCTCCTTTTTAAACACCTACTTCTTTCCCAACCCGATTGATCATGAAAAGTAGATAAGAGAACTTTTTAAGTTCCTCCAGAAATGGTTTTGTTTAATTATGTTATTTTATTTTCGCATGTTTGTATTGTATATATCTGTATGTATTTATGGTTTTGTTATATTTTTCTTCCAATATTTTTATTTTAATGAGCATTGTAAATATTTAATTTAATATTATGGCCACACAGACATTTCCTCTGTTTCTATATAAAGTCCCAGGATAATAAAAATCCATTTTCATTTCATTTCATAAGCGAATAATAAAATATGGAAGAATTCTACATCTGGAAATCGCGTATTTGATGAATCGTGATTAAAAAAAATCCTAGTACATACTGAAGATGTAAATCCCTACTGTTAGTGTAAAAATGTATATGTGAAAATTGAGTGTTTTATAGAAAAGCATAAAAACTAATTATTTCTTTATGATTTATTAGTGTAATTTCATATTTTATTTTTTTCTCATAATTTTCATAGTAACAAACTAGCTATATCAGTCACATACTAAAAAATGGCACTTTTAAATCCAATAGAATAAAAATGGAAAATTGTTACATACGACTTTTTACACTGTAGCGATGAATACTTATAGGTATGTTTTCACTAGTAAAAGGGATGTAACAAAAAATCCAACTTTTTGTTTGTTTAGAGATAACCAGACCAATATTTTTCCCTCAGTTAGTCCAAAACAAATTTAAGCTGGAATATAAAAATATGATTGATCATGCTTGCAAAACATGAAAGGCAAAGCAGGACTCCAAGAGATCCCAACGCTTCTCTTCCAGCAGCGAAACTGACATAAAAAAACCTGTAGAGACATAGGAATAATAATTGAAATAGTGGCTGGGTCTGACTGTTTGATATAAGGTTGTAAATATGACATATTTACGATACTGTTGATAAAGAACCTTAAACAATTAAATAATGTTATATATTATTTCTAAAAGGTGTTTTTGTGGGTACGCCATAACTTCGTCAATTCTTCATCAAATCTAATGATTGACCACTCATTTTGAAAAAAATCTCCTCCTTCACATGCGAAAAATAGTCCTTTCCACCAGAAATTTCTGGGGAAAAGTTGTGATGGAAAAGAAACTTTATTTTCGAATACTTCAAAAATTATTCCTTTTTTTCATAATAGCACCCATAATTATTAGAAAGATTACTAAATTACTTTTTAAAAAACACGTAAAAATTGGATAATTATTTACAAAGATAGAGCCCATTGGTTTTGGCATAATCAATAATTTCTTTCTCTTTAAAAGATACTGCATTTACTATTATACTACCATTCTTTTTCCTCGCTGATATATACTTTATTATTTCTCAAAGGCATTTTTTAGTTTGTACATTTCTTAATAATTTAGAAAATCCCATGATTTAAGCTTGATTTAAAATGTTACCTTTCCAGGCAGCGTTTACAAATTGACCCTAGCAAAGCAATTTGTACAAATATTTAGGTTTATTATATTAAATAGGATATTGTAATCGACCAAGGAAAAACAATTGATTCCTCCCTCCCATAATACATAGCACCTACTTATTTTCACATTGTTTTGCTATTCCTACATTAACCAAATTTTCTGCTAATTATTCGCACGGGCCAACTATATATATATATATATATATATATATATATATATATATATATATATTATTTTTTTAAAGTTTAATTTATAACATCTATATATAATGTTGGCTCATTAATTAAATACAACATTGAGTAAACCTTGGACAGCTAGAATAATGAATCAATTTTAGATTTTACAGCGAATTTTACTGTTCTCATTACTCAGCAAGTTAATAATTGTATGAATAACATATAAATGATAAAATTTTAACCATAAACTTCATAAATGATGACATATCTTCAAACGGAGAAAAACGGATGAAGAAGAAGGACCATAAATTAATAACAATCTTCTTAATTACAACAATTATCAGGATATAATCAAACCTTGAGCTGTAATCAAGACCAATTATAAACATGTTTCAATTTACTTGTATCAAATTGGAAGCCGTAGCATGAAATGTAAGTGCGTATCACCAGATCGTATACGTTCGACACGCTGGGAATACATTAATGTATTATTATCGCGAATTGAATACTGTATTATCATCACTGTTATAAATAATAATAAATGTATTCTATAATTTGACTTATACAGCGCAAGGTGTTTTCCTGTTTATACTTTGATGGACTGACAAACCATGTTGTTAGGCGTGAAGCAATCAATTAACTGCGATCTTTTCGTATCGGCCAAAATAATTGCTAATGCTTGAATTCAACCCTTCAATTTTTAAAATTGACTGTAGCGAGAACTCCTACATTAAATCCTTGCCCCTAACGCATTAGACGTATAAGTACAAAATATATATGTCCCTTTTACAGCTCTCAGGAAAGATGAATTTTGATGAATGAAGTATCAATATAAAGGGAATATGACGTAGTATGCTCTAATCGTAATTTTGATTCCTAATTTTATATCTGGACTTAAATAAAAAGTGAATGTAAAAGTCGGAGGTTTACATCCATATGGATGGTGCCGTCTTAACAAATCGTTAAATAATGAATTCCTGATTTGCAAATAACTCAAAAAGTACGCAATTTTCGGTACATTATAACTATGAATATTTGAAAGCTTACTAAATTCCCAACAAAACCTTTAAAAATTATCGAAATCCATAGCAGTTGTGTCTGATAAAATATTTACATTGCATATTTTCTTTTTTTAAAGTGAAAAATTTGTTAGGCGCGTTTACACTTTTTGGTGCACAGTGTAATAGATTGATCCGTCAGATTTCAGAAGTGATAACGCTCGGATAAAGTCGGGTAATTTAGTAGTCTTTCTAATGCATTCTAAGAGAAAAATGCATACTTTTTGAGTTATTCGCAAATAAAGTTTCTTTTCCTCCAGAAATTGTGGGGGGATGGGACTATTTTTCGCATGTGAAGGAGAATGATAATATCTTCAAAATGAGTGGTCAATCATTGGATTTGATGAAGAATTGACGAAGTTGTGGCGTACAGAATAAAAAAACACCTTTTAGAAACAATATATAGAATAGAAGATCTGTGCTGAGATAGTCGTCATGGCAACGACTTCACTTGTCATTATGATGTTTTTGCCTGCCGTTAACTAAAACATTCATAACTCCTCAGGATTTTATCCTAATTCAATGTTTCTACAACCGTTGGAAAGCTGAATTATCGCTCTTCAAGACAGTATAAATAACTTTTTGATTAGGCAGGTCTATAGACTAAATAAATAAAATCACCTAACAGGTTTTTATTATATAACTTCACTTCTAAATTACTTAGGAAGACACAGTTTGTGTCATATCGTGTAGTTTATAAGGCGCTATATCTCTGCAAAATTTAGTGCGAATAGGTGGAAGAATATTGAATTTATAAAAGTTTTAGTGGTTTTCGAAATAAAATCAAAGAGTGTCTTAGGTCAAATTAGTTTATAAGGCTCTATATATTTATTTTCCATAATGTTACATGGAAAGTAATCTTAATTTTAGATTGTTTGGAAATAATAAAACATTGTGTGATAATTTGCAGTGTTTTTAATTTCAAAACATTTTATTCTTTTTAATCATAAATTTCACTTTTATTTATATAATGTATCTTCGTTTAAACTCTTTTGAGAATGTTTGCCAATGTGCTTGAATTACATAAGGTTTTACTTTTAGATCTTTATTATTGAAATTTATCATTTTAAATACTCTTTCGATTTTTTTTTTTTTTTTTTTTTTTTTTTTTTTTTTTTTTTTTTTTTTTTTTTTTTTTTGTGAATTAACATATTTCCAGATTGGACTTGCTATTCCTTACTGAGGATTTGATACTTTTATCGTCATCTGATGAATCTTTTGTTAATTTATGATAATCTAATGAAGGAAAAGCTAATATTTAAATTATAAGTTTAAGGAAAGTCAATCATGGAAGCTCCTTACTTTACCACGATTGTTAAAGTAACAATTTACTTTATAATTGGTCAGATTTTTCCTCTGGAAAATTCCATTATTGTGAAAAATTCATTATCGTATTAGCTCAAGGCCTATTTGCTTGGTGCAGAAATTGCTGGGTTTGTCTCGCTTGCTAAGAATAAAGAAGCTATACATGGATATTTTTATTGTTTATTTTATTTTATTTTTTTAAATTTATTTATTTAGAAATATAATAATCAGTCAAGAGGACAATAATTATAGTGATATATGAACACATTCATACTATTTAACCAGAAAATATAAAATTAACAAAAGTAAAACAATAACAAAATAATAATCAAAAACTATGTACAATAAAAAATAAAATAATCTAAAGATAATTAAAACATTAAAAACATAAAAACGCACTCATACCTATATAAAATATATGCAATCAGGCAGGGAACCCCAAGCCTGGCTTCTCCCTTTAACTATAAAAGGTAAAGCAGGACTCCAAGAGATCTCTGCGCTATTCCCTCAACCACGTCGCTGGTGCTGAAGCCAGTGGAGATTATTGTTTATTAAAACTATCTAAAACTTTCTTTTTGTACAACCAGAAGCGTCAAAGTCAAGTCGAAGACTATAAAATATTTTAATTTTAAAAACCTCAACATGTGATAAGAATATTTATCTCGCCTCTATCCGTCGGCTTCTGGAACCATTCATTCTTGTTCCTTTCATTTAAGGAGGTTAAAATGATTAACCCCCGTCAATTCAATGTAACTTGAGTCGGAAAGATTTATCTGAATCACCTGTCAGAGTTTAGGTTGTTGAAACTAACAATCTTTTAATTTTGAAAAATCTATTTGATATTTTTTTTTTATTCACTTCCATTGAATAATATTACATTATGTCATAATGAAGAACAATAATAATAATGCTTGAAAACATATTTATGCCATGTTTATAGGAAATATAAATAAACAAATTAAATAATACAAATAATAAAAATAATTTGACTTGAAGCGAAATTTTAACTTATATTTTCAATCAGTTTCGGTCTGACTGATTTTTTTTTTTTGGTATTTCGGAATAAGAAGTTTTTCCCTAGCAACTTTTTAAGTAAAGGTTTTACAGAACTTTTATTTTCAAAAAAGTTTTATTTAAAAGTTCTCTTGAATCCGCCAAAAAAAATAGATTTGGAGTGGGGTAAACGCACCCGCGATGGACATAGCTAAGGGAATTTTTGTCTATTTTGGCTTATGCCACTTTAATTATTATCGTTATAAACTTTTCTGTTTAACATTTAGAATCATTAGGATCTCCTTTTTATATTTAAAATTGAAAACAAATATTTAGTTATGCATGTATAATCGATATTTAAAAAATAATACCTTTTGGCACTAGTGATGTACACCCCAAAATTCAGTTGTTCTAGTAATGGACAATGGGCCTTTAAGAGTAATGGACATACCTCAGAGAATTTGATTTTTGTTTTTTTAGCTATTTATTCAAGATATTTACAACTGTATCACGATATAAATACATCAAGTAAATGTGCACACAAGAATATAATCAATTGAAAACGCTTGTTGAGAAACTACCCGCAGGTAGCACTCTAATAATATGTCTACAAAAAGAGATCACGAAGCCATCTTCTTTTCAGACGCCTCAGAGGATTATCAGGACTCGAAGAGTAAGCAAGGTTAGAAACGAGAGGATTCGGATGGTTATGAAGTTTATTATGGAAGGATAGGTACCTGTATTGGGCCAAATCGTAAACATTAAGGTCATTATGGATTATTTTATTTGTGACAAAATAAGGAGTATTGAAGATTTTACGAAGGATTTTGGATTGTAAGGATTGGATACGAGAGGAATTCGATAGTTTATTGGAGCCCCATAGCTCAACTCCGTAAGTCCAAATAGGTCTTATTTTATAGTTATGTATATGAGTCTTTTAGAATTAATCGAAAGTTTAGAGCGTTTGTCTAGTAGGTGTTGAAGTAAGCGGAAACGTCGAGCTGTTTCTTATCGTTTCAGTCTTGTATGAGGATTCCAAGTGAGACGTTTGTCCAGGTGGAGTCCTAGATATCGGATTTGTTCAACAGGGATAAGTGGGGTGTTATTAAAGGAAACTGTAGGACAGGAAGTCATAGGTTTACGAGGAAGGGTAAAGGTGATTTGTTGAGATTTATTATTTTAACTATAAAGATAAGATAAGATAAATTTTCAACTTACTCTTAGCAAAATTATTAGTAGGAAGGTATAAAATACACTGATCGCAAGAACACTATAGAAACAAGAATGGTATGCATTTTAAAATTTTCTTTTGGGAACTTTGTTCATACAGTTGTCAATAGAGGGCATTGTTCTTCAATCTAGAAAAAACTGGAACCTTTAAGTCAACAAGGAAGCTTATTATTTACATTTAAATAACAACCTCTCCATCACTGAGCTCCCTGTCTATAACTGCTGCGTTTACCCTAATTAGAATCAAGTAATTCATTTAAGATCAATGATGAATCTAATCTAAACCAATAACTGTTTAATTCTCATCTAACTTTTTTTTTAAGGACTAAAATAAATAAAACTTTTACTGTATATATCCTTCCTACCGTCGCAAGTATTTCCTGGCATCCTTCCTCTTACAAGTCATCCAATCCCACCGTCCTTCATACATCACCGAGCACCTTCAATTCAAATCTTCTGTCCACTCCCGCAATACTCGTTCCCGGTCTTCTGATTTATACATAAGGGCCCACCGAACCGCTGCTTTCGACAGATCTTCATTATCCAATCCTCATCCCTATGGAACTCTATCCCTCCCCACATCCGTCAATCCAAAGCCCTTCCTACCTTTAAACCTCCGCCTGTTTAATCATTTCTTATCCATCCAGTTGATCCAGACAATTGACAATAAAATTGTCAATATGTATTATATTGATTATATTATGTATGTATTATATTGTATCAGTACAATATAATACTGTAAATATGTATATAAATTATTAGATCGTTCTTCATTACTTTTTATTTCATGTTTATTTTCATTTTTTTGCTTTTTATTATTAACTGATCTAAATTAATAAGTAACTTATAATTTTTTTCTATTATTTTTTTTTTTATTTTGACTATTTAATTACTCTATATTTTTGTTTATGTATCTCTAAGGCTCCTCAGCCCACATTATTGTCTTTCTATATTATTCTAAAGGGACTCGTCCCAGAATAAATAAAGCATTATTATTATTGTTATTATTATTATTTATACGTAGAACTTTATCCTACAAAAGTTTCAACCCCTGATAAAAAAAATATCCTTTTCGTTAGGTTAAACGAAAATTGAAGAAATTTGTGCAAATTTTTTTAATAAACTTTGCAATAAATTATTTTTTTTTTTTTATATTATCCTATTTTGGTGTGCACTTAGTAAATTGGGTCTGCGGTTACCGCCACCTCGACTCTCCTCCTTAGATACACCACTGAGCAAAAGCATTCAAACCATATTGCGTTACAAGATTTTCAATCAATTTCTCTAGCCAACACTTCAAAGTAATCAGTCGTAAGTAAGGTTGCGAAAGTAAAAATGAAATCACGTGATAAAGAAATTGTATTGTTTATCCACCGAGGTGGAAAATTCCATAAAGTGGTCAATTTAATATTCCATACAACAACAACATTACGTATTACTTCTATGGTGTAAAAGGAAGCGTCAACAAGTTTCCAAATATTGGGTTGGTAAATAAGTCCTTTCGGTTTTTAAGGAACTTAATTTATTACAGACATAAAATTTATGTGAGGAACCCAAACATTAAGCCTGGAAGCATAGCCGAGCTTGTGCAAATGGTTTTTTCTAGTCTTGTGTGCGACACATTTAAGGCCATAGCGAACTCTCGCACTGATTGGATGGAATTTTGATCAACAATAGCTTTAACGTTGATCGTTTCAATTTCATGTAGGAGATCAGACCGTTCAGCATCATCGATGTCAAAATTTCAGATTAAAGATCAGAAATTACAGATTTTTGGTAGAAGTAGTTGATACTTCTACCACTTATCTTCTGGTTCTTAAGTCTTCGTTAGCGGAGGTTGAAGTGATCATCCCACAACTGAAGACACGAATGCTTCGTAGTACGGGTAGTTATGCTTACTTACTAGCTGAGGAAAATCGTCCTCCGTGATGATGTAGAGTCCGGTTTCTCTCAGTAGTTTGGCCCTTATTGCTTCAAAAGCTGAGTAAGTCGTGACGATATGCTCAGCAGTTTCCGGAACACCACAACAGGAACATAGGGAGTTAATTTATTTTCCAAAGCCAAGAAGCTTAGCGTGAAAACTCCCATATCCTCTCAAGCAATTACAGAGAGGACCCATTTCGCTTCCAAACTTGAATATATGGAAGGAAATTATTTCCTCAAGGTAGAGCCTTCATGACTGAAACCGTAGGCTATGGCAGCATTTAGAAGCTGATCTAAAAGGCCTTTGGCTAAGTGATGAATTATTACACTTTTAATAATTATTTTCAAATTATTATATTCAAAATGAAATATTTTATAGACATTATCGAAATATTATTTTGTTTTATATTTTCAATAATGAACCATTGTGATCGATCAAGAAATTCAAAAACTTAACCCCCTCTCAAAATTTGAGGTTTTACGTTTCAGGATACGCAGAATTCGAAAAACGAAAAAATACTTTTTTGTCTGTCTGTCGTCCGTTGTTCTCGCATTTTCTCCGAAACTACTGGACCGATTTTTTTCAAATTTGGATATAAAATCAGAGGTCACTTGAGGATGATCCTCCTTCATTGACATTACCATGCACCATTTGCTTTCAAAATTTCGAATGAAATTTCGCTAAAGTCATTTATAGTTTTTTAAAAGTTTAAAAAATTTCCTAAAAAAAAAAAATCGTTAAAATCGGACAATTAGGAGCAAATATATGGTCTCCCGTTTTTTTTTATAGTTCTACTCCAAATGTTCTATCCTTGGTTTGGTTTTTAAATTTTTAATGTGTTACTGAACTAATGCTATTTTTTTTTTTTTTTTAGCATAATACTAATGATTAAAGAAAAACAGTTTAGTCCAATAATTGGAATCACCTTTTGTTTTTTTTTCTTTGTAACTCGGAAGGTAATGTTACTTTAGGTGTATAATTGTTTGGAAATAATAAACCATTGTGAAATAATTCGCAGCGTTTTTATAGACATTATCGAAATATTATTTTGGTTTATTATTTTCAATAATGAACCATTGTGATCGATCAAGCAATTCAAAAACTTAACCCCCTCTCAAAATTTGAGGTTTTACGTTTCAGGATATGCAGAATTCGAAAAACGAAAAAATATTTTTTTGTCTGCCCGTCGTCCGCCGTTCTCCGAAACTACTGGACCGATTTTTTTCAAATTTGGATATAAAATCAGAGGTCACTCGAGGATGATCCTCCTTCATCGACATTACTATGCACCTTTTGCTTTCAAAATGCCGAAAAACTTGCGTTGCTATAGACTGCAGCGCCTATACGAATGTACCGATTTCAATGAAACTTCGCTAAATTCATTTTCTCGACGCCTTTTAAATTTATCTATATAGTATACTTCAACGAAAAGAAGTTGGAAAAAAAGTTATGAGGGATGGTAAAATTAAATTTCGTATAACTCAAAAAGATATTTAAAAGTATTTAAATTTCCTAAAAGATGAAGGAAATTTCATCTAAATCAAAGCATTATTAGTAGTGATATCGCGATTTTAAAATATTTTTGGTTTATTATTTCCAATAACGAACCATTGTGATCGACCAGAAAATTCAACAACTTAACCCTCTCTCAAATTTTTTTATGTTATTCTGAGACAGGGTATGAAACACAGTTGCATAATAGCTAAATAAAGTCTATTCTATATTATACTAAGAACTATTTAACAAATTAACCTGTTTGAAAAGTGATACGGGTATGAAATGTGATGTTAAATCATCTTAGCAATCGACTACGACAAAAATAAACAAGATTGTATAAAATTACATTCTCATGCAACAATTACAATCAAAACACCCAATCACGATAATTATAGGCATTTAAAAGCTCCTGCTGAATGATAGAATGATTTAATAGTGTTTCTTGTTCGTGAATTAATCGGCCTTACGCTTAATACAGGCATTTCAAGGCTTCCGAAAGTCATAATTAATAAAAAATACTTCGAAACGTTCCAAAAAAAAAAACGACATTAAAAGAATTAAGTAATTTCGCTCATAGAGCAATATCATTAAGCAAATATTCCAAATCAAATTGAACATTACAATAATTTACCGTGTTTGATTTCAGTTCCAAGATACGCCGAAAGTGTTTCGTGTAATTCTATTGTAATTATAGTCGTTCTAATAACTACACTTGAACCCGATCAGAAATAAAAGGAATATTTTTATGAACCTCAAGAACTCTCACTTGAGCCGATTTGAGAACTCCGGAGAACATCATACGCTTCCACGCCTAATTGTTCTGCTTCTTGCTAATCTCTCAAAGTCCTCTTGATTGGTTCTCACCACAAGCTGATCTACGGGGGGAGGGGCTTTCGGACTGAAGCCTCCCTCCAAAATGGTAAAATATGACCATGTTTTACAAAAAAAAATATTAAAAACTGTCTCTTAAAGTATTCTTGTTCCTCTAATTATATTTAATAGGAATTCAGGAACAACTTAAATACCATTTCATACAGGTAGTTAATTTCTTTCTTATTTTTAAAATTAATTATCGTTATACGTATATGACAAAAAAATCTTTCGGGCTGAAGCCCCCCCCCCCAAAATTGAATCCTGGATCCGCTAGTGGTTCTCACGACAGATAATCATCAGCATATCCATGCATTTTATGATTAATTCGTAGTCAGCAGTCTTCTTTTAAGTCCATTCAGTCATTAAAGTGTAAAGACTTATCTGACTCAGAAAAGATTTTTTTTTTTTTTTAAACTTTTATTCAGTATTAATACAGTCTGCCACACTGAAGGGCATTGGTACTAGTGCTATAGTATTCATTCACACAATATGTACATAAGAAAGGAGAAAAAAAAAGTATATATATATATATATATATATATATATATATATATAATATAAAAGATAAAGTAATATACAAGATAATTAAAACAACAGACCAGCCGAGTAATAACAAAACAAATAAAACACATTCACACCTATGTACAATATTTACATTGGCCCAGGGGACTCCGAATCAAGCTTTGTCCCCCAAATGTGGAAGCCAAAGCAGGACTCCAGAAGATCCCAGTGCTTTTCTCCCAGCCGCGTCACTGGTATAGTAAGCCAGTGGAGGCTGATGGAGGGCACTAGAGCAACAGACGCTCAGGACCTGAGTGAAGAATCTGGCCAGTGCCAGTACTCCAATATATACATTTTTACAAAAGGTCGCGGGGCCACTGCCGTTTTAACCTCCGAGGAGGATTGTAGGGATGACTGGAGGTAGATAGAGACTGTGCTACAGGATTAGGATGATGAGTGAGATTCTGGTGAAATTTGGAAAATTTGTCTGGGATTAGGTCAAGTACAAATGGGAAGAAAAGTTTAAGGAAGAAATTAAATCAACTTTAGAGTAGTGGCACATTTAAGTATGAATGTTTTTCTATTACTTATAATTTATTTAATTTCCTTTACGAATTTCTGTATTTCATTTAATTTTAACTCTTAGTTACATTTCCTAGTTTATTATAGTTTTTGCCTTTGTTACATAGATTTTTATATTTTTTATTTTTTTATTTATTTACTTATTTATTATTATTATTATTATTATTTTATGTATTGTATATATGGCATGAATGTGCCTGTCTCAGCCTTAATACTCAGTGCCCTTAAGAGTGGCAAAATGTATTATTACTCAATAAACAGATAGATAAAAAAAAAAAAAAAAAGAGTAGTGGCACGACTTAGAACTTATATCAAAGAAGTTTCTTACATTTCAAGTTAATTTGGAATATTTATATAAATAAAATTATTAGTGATTTTTTTTCTTTATTCCGATTAGTAGTTCTTGTTAGTGTTAGTATCCAAGGAGTTTTGTTTTCAACAGTAAAAATACTAATACAAGGTCTCACGAGTAGTGTTGCGAAGTAACACATCAGTATCTAAAGGACTCAAAGATAGTGGACACAGGCCCTACATACTTGACATTGAACACGTCACAACTATAAAATTTATATAAAACACATTAAATATTACAACTAAATTTGTTACAAAATTTCTAGTGAGAAATCGGTTTTATTTATTTATTCTTTTTTTTTTTTAAGCCGCACGTTTCCTAAATACCAATGTGGGATTTTGGCTTCAGGACTGGATTAATGCAAAGTGACAGAAGTAGAATAAGAAATAAACTTAAAGTGCTCAACGAAGGTTTAAAGCTACGAGGAGGCAGGATAGATAAGAATGGAACTTAAAAGTGGGAAAGTAAACATCCTTGAACCGAAGGAATAATAAGATTCGTGCAAGGGAAGGTTAAGGACAGGCCGAACAGTCATTTTTAGAAATAATATTATAATGTATTTTCTTATAAAATTGTACTAAAATAATATTAAATATATAATTCTGAAATGTATAATACAAAAAGTATTCCCGACAAGCTTGAATGGTATTCCAAGAGCCGGGTCGAAATTTTGTAGTTCATCTGAATAAAACTTTTTGTCATACATCGTTATAATTTTCACTTTCAAAATTAAAATTATACTGGTCTGGCAGCTTAAGAAAGACATTTAAAAATGGCGCCCAATCGAAATGTGGATCCCAAATGCGTATAAATTAGTTTTTAAATAAAATTTACTTTTTATTAAAATTTGAAGATATTCATAACATTTTAGTCCGTGCTACAGATCCCTATTTATCGAATTATTAACATCCGCCTGAAACGTCGTGAATAGTTTCATCTCATCGTAACCCACAACAATTTTATTTACGAAAACTTATGGAATTGGGGCGTTTTCAATCTAGAGGGGGGCAAACATTCTTTGTTTAATTAGGTACGAAAAACTCGTAAATACACATTTGCTTTCTACTTAGATCGTAAGATAGTTTGATCACAAAATCGATAAAACAAAAAGCCGTCAAAAAAAGTAAGCCGTTTGGCGTGCCCTACACTCCCAAATTCTAAAAATAACGAATTTATATAGGACAAATGGCCAAATATTTTTATAGGCCACCTTTTTTATCGATTTTTAATCAAATTATCTTACGATCCAAGTAGAAAGCAAATGGATATTTACGAGTTTTTAGTACCTAATTAAATAGACAAAGTTTGCTCCCCTCAAGATCGAAAACGCCCCAATTCCAAGATTTTTCGTAAATAAAATAGTTGTAAGTTACGATGAGAAGAAGCTATTTACGAAGTTTCAGGCGGATGTTAATAATTCGATAAAACGGGTTCTGTACCACGGGACTATTTATAGATCATAAGAAAAATTGATAAGTAGTATTAATTATAAATAATAGTTTATCGTTTGTAGCAATAAAACATAGTATAAATATTTCATTAATTGAAAACTGTTTAGAAGACTATTTTTTATTAAAACGTGTTGAATCAAATTATCTATTTCGACCTTAACACGTAACTATTTCAATAGATATCTTTTGTTTAGGCGTCAAAAACAATAGAAAAAAACATTGGCACGTGACTATCGGGGATAAAACATACGCAGTTCTTTCTTCTCTACACAGAACAAAATATTTAATACTTTATTATCCTATATATTATTTCTAAAAGGTATTCTGTTTTTCTTTGATTTTTTTCGAAACACAAAAAGTATTATTCTTCCTCCTATTCAATGGAAATTTTGGAGAAATATAGGACTTTATAAACTACACGAAATGACACAAACTGTACCTTCCTAAATAATTTAGAACTCCAGTTATAAAATAAAAACCTGTTAGGAGTTAACACTCTCTATAGACGTGTTAAACCAAAAATTTATTTATAAGGTCTTGAAGAGCGATAATTCAGCTTTCCAACGGTTGTAGAAACATTGAATTAGGATAAAATCCTGAGGAGTTATGAATGTCTTAGTTAACGGCAGGCAAAAAAAATCATAATGAAAAGTGAAGTCGTTGCCATGACGACTATCTCAGCACAGCTCTTCTATCCTATATATTATTTCTAAAAGGTGTTTTTTTGTCGGTACGCCATAACTTCGTCAATTCTTCATCAAATCCAATGATTGACCACTCATTTTGAAGATATTCTTCTCCTTCACGTGCGAAAAATAGCCCTATATCCCCGAAATTTCTGGAAAAAAGTTATGAAGGAAAAGAAACTTTATTTGCGAATAACTCAAAAGGTATGTTTTTTTTTTATTGTACCCATGATAATTAGAAAGATTACTAAATTAACTACAAAAAAAATCGTTAATCGTTCAATTATTAACAAAGATACAGTCCATTAGTTTTGGTATACTTAATAATGTCTTCCTGTTTAAAGATATTGCATTTAGGAGTAGAATAGTCTACTACATTTTTTTTTCCTGGCTTAACATTATATTAACATTATTATTTTTTAAAGACATTTGGTTGTTCTTACATTTTATTTTTTTTAATAATTTAGGAAATCTCATGATCGGGACATTATTTTGTCTTTATTGCGTTTATTATCTTTTCTGTTAGCGTTTAAAAATAGGTCCCAGCAAAGCAATTTGTATAAATATTTTGGTCTATTATGTTAAATAGAATATTGTAATCGACCTAGGAAAAAATATTAATTCCTTCCTTACATAATACATGGGAACTACCTATTTCCATATTGTTTTGCTATTTCTTCACTAAACAAATATTCTGCGAATTATTCGCAGGGGCCAATTAGTTTATATAATTTAATAAGAAATATTAAATTCAAAATATCATTTTTAAATAAACTTAGATTTGTACAGAAAAATTAATAGAATAAAATGCAACATCAATCAATCCAAGATTATAATGAATATATTATGCATATCATAATGTAATTATGTAATGGTAACTAAACATAAACATAATTTATTCTGAGACATTTTGAATTGCCAAACATTTTTAATTACTAAATTTGACTATTATTTTGGATTCGTATATTTGTACATGTGTACAAATATACATGTGTATATTTGTACATATGTGTAGAATCAGTTCCCAATAGCAAACTCTGGCAAATGATTCTAGACAAAATTTACATTAAAAGTTTTTATTTCATGTATAGGGCGAAGTCAACAACAGGCGTAAGAAAAAATAAGTTTGTTCAAAACCGCTATAATATTGATATAACTAACAGTCCACTGGGACTTATTCCATTCGATAAACTACTTGCTACTAGCTACTATAAGCTACTAAGCTTAGAGTAGCTAGTAGTTTATTTTGTGTTTACACTTACTTTATGCTTAGATTTTTACGTAGGTATCACAATGAAAGCCAATGAACTGTAAAACTGTACCAAATTAAATTTTTTAAATATTTATTTATCCATAAGCGAGACATTTCAAAGATAAAATCAATAACTTCTCCATTATTAAGACTTGAAAATATTTATTCACAATATCTGTAGATACCGATAATTTTTTGTAAAATCGTGAAGATTTCTCTTTAGTTTGTGTTTTTAAGCACTAAAAAGGGGGAAACTGGAGAAAATAATTATTGGACTTCTAGAGATGTTAAATAAAAATATTATAGTACAAAAACTGTATGAAAAGAATATTTTCATTTCAAGGTTTTTTTCCGCTTCTGAACTACTGTACAACGTTGCAATCAAATTTAAAAGTATTTTATATACCTTTCATGATCATCTGGCCTATCATTTCGAAATGGCGGCCGAATAACGTCTGTCGCTACAGACTATAGCACCAAAACAGCAGTGACGATTTCAATGAAACATGGCTAAAATCTTCTCCTTGAAACCTTTTTAATTTATGTAAACTAAGTAAATCACAATAACGCCTATTCATCCCTTTTTTCCCAGTCTGCTGGTGTTCCTCAAGGTAGTATCCTAGGTCCTATCCTCTATACAGTTTATACAGCTGACATCCCTACCTGTCCCAACACTGTCATCACCACATATGCCGATGACACATGTATCCTATCAGTAAACAATGACCCAGCAATTGCATCCCAAATGCTTCAATCACACATCATAAATCTAGAAGAATGGTGTCAAAACTGGAGAATTAAAATAAACTTCAATAAATCCCACCAAATTACCTTTACCCTTCGTCGTAAACCAACGACTTCCTGTCCTACAGTTTCCTTTAACAATACTCCACTTATCCCTGTTGAGCAAATCCGATACCTAGGACTCCACCTGGACAAACGACTAACTTGGAATCCTCATACTAGACTGAAACGACAAGAAACCGCTCGACGTTTCCGATTACTTCAGCACTTACTAGACAAACGCTCTAAACTTCCCATTAATTACAAAAGACTCATATACTTGACTATAATAAGACCTATTTGGACTTACGGAGTTGAGCTATGGGGCTCCACTAAACCATCGAATTCCTCTCGCATCCAATCCTTACAATCCAAAATCCTTCGTAAAATCCTCAATGCTCCTTACTTTGTCACTAATAAAATTATCCATAAAGATCTTAATGTTCCTTATGTTTCAGATCTGGCCCAATCCAGATACCTTTCCTTCCATAATAAACTTCAGAATCATCCCAACCCTCTCGTTTCTAACCTTGCTTCCTCTTCAATTCCTGATAACCCTCCGAGGCGTCTGAAAAGAAGATGGCCCCGTGATCTCCTAATATAGTCATATCATTAGAGTGCTACCATTGGGTAGTTACTCAGCAAGTGTATTCATGTCATTATATCAATTATGTCCAAATTTACTTGATGTATTTATGTAATACAGTTGTAAATGTCATAAAGAAATAAAAAAAAAAAAAAAAAAAAAATATTATGTAAACTAACGTGGAACCCACATACCAGACTTAAAAGACAAGAACTTAACCGAAGATTTGGCCAGCTATACAGACTACTTAACAGAAAATCCAATCTCTCAATAGAAAACAAACTATTAATATACAAGACCATACTCAAACCCATCTGGACCAAGGGACTTGAACTGTGGGGGACAACTAAATTTTCGAACATCAAACGCATCCAATCCTTCCAGTCTAAAGTCCTCCGTATAATAGTCAATGCTACTTATTATGTTACAAACAAAACCTTACATCATGACCTTTACATCCCTTATGTCCTTGACGTTATTCCATCTCGATTCTCAAATTTTCATCTGAACCTAATCCACCATCCTAACCCCTTAGCACAATCCTTATCTAGCTCCAGTCATCCCTACAATCCTCCTCGAAGGTTGAAACGGCAGTGGCCTCGAGATCTTTTGTAAAGACGTCACTGGAGTTTTGGCAATGGCCAGCTTCTCCACTCAAGTTCTGAGTGTTTGTGGCTTTAGTGCCCTCTCTCAGTCTCTACCGGACTGGTAATGCCGGCGACGCGGCTGAGAGAAGCGCTGGGATTTCTTAGAGTCTCGCTTTGTCCTTCACACGTGCTGAAAAGGGCTGAACTCGGAGATCTCTTGCAGGATTGTAAATATTGTAATTAAGTATGAATGTTTTTCTATTTATTTCTTTTACTTATAATTTATTTAATTTTGCTACGAATTTCTGTATTTTATTTAATTTTAACTCTAAGTCACATTTCCTTGGTTTATTATATTTTTTGCCTTTGTTATATAGATGTATATTTTTTTAATTATTTTTTTTAATTTATTTTATTTTTTATTAATATATTGTATATATGGAATGAATGTGCCTCACTCATCTTTAGTACTCTGTGCCCTTAAGTGTGGCAAAATGTATTATTTCTCAATAAAAAGATATTTAAAAAAAAGTTTATGTAAAGCGCATTCATAACCAAAAAATGGCTGAGAAAAAAAAAAAACTATGAACTAAACATTTGATTTGCGAATAACACAAATGATATTGAGCTATTATGAAGATTTGAAAATACATATTAAAGTTTATGTATGAATGCATATGAGTAGAGAAAAAAATATTCGAAACGTACAAATTCGTTTATGTTTTCCTTAAATGTTCAATCAGGATTATAGTCGAAATTCGACCACTATTAAAATGAAACAATCAACAATTTATTTTTTTCATAACCCAAAAAATATTAGATAAGATTTGCAATGCATTAAAAAAATACCACTTTGTCCAGAGTGCCTTTTGACAACATTTTCATATCTTTGAAGATAGATAATTTTTTTATTATTATTATAGCTTGCAGTCATCGTTTTAAAGTTATATAAATAAGCCTTTTATTTTTTTCCCTGCAGTTTTAAGGATTTGTAAAAAATGTATAGGAGGTATACTAAATAAAAATTCCAATATTAATTATTTTTAATGAAACAGCATTATTAAAATTCTTTGAGGCTTTCAGAAAAATAAGTAAGGTGTGTGATTTAGACCACACGATATAAGTGAAAACACCAACAAGGCGAGATTTTTTTTAAAAATTTTATTTATGATATTTATAACTGCATTAAAATAAATACATCATGAAAATATGTACACAGAAATTAATCACATGAAAACGCTTATTGAGAAACTACCCACTGGTAGCAATAATATGTCTACAAAATGAGATCACGCGGCCATCTTCTTTGCAGACTCCTCGGAGGATTATCAGCAATTGAAGAGGAAGCAAGGTTAGAAACCATAGGATTCTAATGGTTATGAAGTTTAATATGGAAGGATAGGTATTTGGATTTGGCCAAATCGGAACCATATGGAACATTAAGGTCTTTATGGATTATTTTATTTGTGACAAAGTAACGAGCATTAAGTATTTTACGGAGGATTTTGGAATGTAGAGATTGGATAAGAAAGGAATTCGATGGTTTAGTGGAGCCCCATAGCTCAACTCCGTAAGTCCAAATAGGTCTTGTTATAGTCATGTATTTGAGTCTTTTGTAATTAATTGGAAGCTTAAATCGTTTGTCAAGTCGTTTAAATCGTAGGAAGTTTAAATCGTTTGTCGTTGGAGTAAGCGGAATCGTCGAGCTGTTTCTTGCCGTTTCAGTCTCGTAAGAGGATTCCAAATGAGACGTTTGTCCAGGTGGAGTTCTAGGTAACGGATTTGTTCAACAGGGATTGCGAGATTAATAATATGAAATATAAATTATAAATAATAGCTTATTACAAAGAAATGAAATGCTGAACATTCCTCTCGCTTATAGTATATAGATCCGCCGATTTTTAGTATCTGCAATATTGTAATCCACATTGTTCAATTAACCTTATCATTTGGTTTTCAACACTATTTTTACCTTCTTGCCTCCCTAAAACGGCGTAAAGATACAATTTTGAATTATAGCCTATTACAGAGAGGATGAAATACTGAACAATTTACTCACTTACAGTATATAGTTTCGATTTATAGTTTCTGAGATATTTTAATCCAAATATAAAAATATTTGAATTACTCGACTCTAGACGCTTTTACCCGAGTGTTAATACCGAACGAAATCTGACGAATCAATCTAATTCACTCCTCACAAAAAAGTGCAAAACTAAAGAAGTTTTCACTTAAAAAAATAAATAAATTTTAAAATGTTCTCCTGAAAATTTAAAATAATTGGATTTATAACATAAAATTATTAAATATTTTGAAAAATATTAATACTTAATAGAGTAAGTATGATAATTGTACTTAATATAAAGTTTGAAATGCAAGAATCTATCATGGTGAACCTTCATTTATTCATTAATTTTATTTGTTTGCTGTAGAAAACCTATATTAATCATTTCTGATTATACTGAATACGTAAACAGGAAACTATGGGTTTCATGTGTTTAATAATCATTTCTATTTTTTTTTAAAGGAAAAAAAATGTGGAAAATTAAAATTCGTTTAATTATCATAAAAGTAAACACGACTATTAATTTATGCAGAAGGCCATAACAAAGACCCAAGAATAATTATTGTTTTTAATCGTATGTTTATTTCAATAATAATTGCAACTATTGCACTGTATCGAAGTTCATCAGATAGGAGTGAGATTCATTTAAAATCCACTTAATCCAATTTTTTTTTTCACGAATCAATCAGACGCTGGTTGATTATATATCGTCGATACAAAAGCTAAGTATCGAATCTGTAAATCAGCACTTTAATATCATTATCAATTCAGCCAAACAATGATGATGTTTTTATTTCCACACTAATATCTGATTTTATGAATGTTTAAAGATTTTTAATTCGCAATTTGAAATATGTTATTAGTTTTTCGAATTCTACGTATCCTGAAACGTAAAACCTCAAATTTTGAAAGGGGGTTAAGTTTTGGAATCTTATGGTTCGATCACAACGGTTCATTATTAAAAATAATAAACCAAAAATATTTTAAAATCGCGATATCTTTACTAATAGTGCTTTGATTTCGATGAAACTTTCTTCATTTTTTAGGAAGTATTTTAAATACCTCTGAAACATCTAATCACAATATTAACAAAAAAATTGTATCATTTTTCAGTTATTCGGAATCCAATTTTATCATCCCTCCTAACTTTTTTTCGAGCTTCTTTTCGTTGAAGTATGTTATATAGATAAATTTAAAGGGCATCGAGAAAAAGACTTTAGCTAAGTTTTAGTTACAATAAAAATCACTAGAATTCAGGAATGAAAAAATGGCAATTTTTCATATTCGATAACTTGTATCGACGGCATTATATAACATGGTTTTATTTTTCTTTATATATATAATTTTTTTTCTGATTACAAATATAAAAAAGATTTCGTATCACTTTTCAAAGAACGTTGTGAATAGGTATTGTTTTTTTCTGTGTATCAGATCTCCCTTTCAGATGTATTATATATATAGTAATCTTGAATGTATATTCCACTATACTTCTTTCTCTCAATCTGCACCTTGGTATATTTTTTAGTATAATTTAATGTAATAGATTTCATTACTAGATCTTATGGTAGTTTGTATGTGTAGGATTGTTATTCACAACGGCTTTACTTCCAAAATAATCTTGTTTTTTCTATTCTAATATTTATATATATATATATATATATATATATATATATATATATATATATAATATATATATATATATATATATATATATATATATATATATATATATATATATGTAGTAACTTATTAACTCATAATATTGAGTTATTCGGAATCTAATTTTACCATCCCTCGTACCTTTTTTTCTAGCTTCTTTTCGTTGAAGTATGTTATATAGATATATTTAAAAAGCATCGAGAAGAAGACTTTAGCGATGTTTTAATTGCCTGAGACTTCGTGATTCTATTTCTCAAAAAAAAAACAGACAGCTCCTTGTAACCTCCCTCATTCTCCTTCTCTTCGACTCATGAACTGTTTAAGTAAGATTAATGTTTGAAATTCCCAAGCGTTCTGATATTTCCTGCTGGTACACAGAGTTGAAATTGCTCCATCCTACCTCCTGAAGAAAATTTCTTCTTGGTGTTATCCTTTTCCAAGTCCTAAGATCCAAAAATCCTCCCAACATACTATAACTCCTTACTCTACGTTTCCTCTATCCACTCCCTAAATACCAAATCTCAACCTATAGATTTACATATCTCCTTCCATAAAACTACTTCCTTCAACAAATAGTTCATCATTCCTACTTCCTCCTTCTGGGATTCTTTGCCTATTATCATAAATCAATCCTCATCCATAAACTCCTTCAAACAACTCTTATTCCACCATCTACTCCATTTTCAAACCTCAGTATCTATGTTATAGGTATTGGATTCTGTAATTACAACTGCTCATTAACAATTGATTGACAAGTGCCATTTGATTTTATTTAATTTATTTTACTTTTTTTGAATACACGTAAACCATATAAAATATATTTGTGTTACATTTTACATTTAATACTGTAGAAGCTCTCCAGTTTTGGATTCCAAGAAAGAGCTGCGCGTTCGCAGCGACACAGTCCGCACATCTCACGTTATGCCGACCAACACTACGCTTGCCGTGAAGCTGATCCGTTGCAATCTTCTTAGTCATTCTGCATCCTTACCACGGGATCTGTCCATGGAAGTCTCTCGAGCTTAATAAACTTGACATCAATGTCTTTATATAATGCAGAGAGTTCCCTATTCTCCTTTCTTCAGGTGTTTCGCTCTCGAATCGGGCCAACAATTTTCCATAGTATTTTTTTTCGAATACTATGAACCTTATCTCATCATCTCTAGTGGAGGCCATATGTAATAACAGGATCTTATATAGGTTGATCTGCTCCTAAAAGGCTTTTCCAGAAGGTTTGGTCGCAGCGATCTTCTTATAGATTTCTGCAGAGACGTCGTACCGAGCATTCACCTCTGAGTACAGGTATATGAAACTTTGAAGGAAAAGGAGATGGGTAACCATTTTGTACTCCTTTAGTTTTTTCTCAAGGATCATTCTCAAAGAGAAAATCTTATCTGTGGTTGATCTAGGCAGAATAATACCATAAAAGTTTGGGTAAATTTCTCTAAATATTTCGGTAGATCCAAGATCTTTTTCCGTTTATTTTATTTTTCGCATTTCTAGATCTGCTTAAAATTAAGTTGAAAAATTGTATTTGACTTGTTATAAGTGGAAACTAACCCTCAATATAGTCATTTCCAAAGAGAATACTTGTTTTTTTTTTTTCACAATTTTGAAGCCTAAACGGATAGACATTTTGCGGACACACCGGGATTTCACCCCTGCGTGAAGCGTGTTCATGGAAATTATGAAGGATAAAACAGTACTGGTAGTGGAGGATTAAATATCATTAAGAAAAAAATTGATGATTAAAACCGAATTCCTTCGATGTAAACCGTTAGGAAAAAACATTCGTATGTCTGTATAATCAATCAATGACTTGCAGAGGTTAATGTACGAGCTGACATTTGACAGCATTAGCATCCATGGTCCATCACAAACAACTGTAAAGGCATGTTTTTTTTCTTTTGTACACTTATAATTTACCTGTCAGAAAAAGGAATTTGAGTCCCTGAAGAAATGCTCGCAAATAAAATTATATTTACTAAATTAGCAACTGAAAATAATTATGAATAACTTATTCTAATTTTTATGTTAGTTAATTAAAGTTTAACCTACAAATGAAGTAATATATCCCAAAAAAGTTTAATATTTAGAATAAATCATAGGCAGAAACACTAACGGATTCAGGTTTTAAGTTTGGAGGAGGCTTCAGCCCGAAAAAGTAAAAACCCAAATACCCCAATATAGCGATAGCCAAAGGCCTATATATAGTTTTCGATATTTTTGTCACAACTTTGAAAATTTATGTCAAGGAGTTTTTTATACATAAAGAAAAATTATAATTTTAAAAAGTATGGAAGCATTAAATTTAAATTTATGATCAATAAATACTTTTTGAAAGCTCTTGGTCAATAAATATTGGTTTTACCAAACAGATGCATGCTGGTTTTGAGCCGAAAATTTCGCCCCAACTTCAAATATTTCATAATTTAAAATGCTCATAAATCTGAAATTGATCGTTTGAATTGGCTACAGTTTCGTATTTTTACTTACTTGTATATTTACTTAATACTTATATGGAATGATAATGATCATCATCGTCGGATGATGTAATCTATAATTATTTCTTAATATTGATGTATCCGGGTTTAGCTTCTTATTCATCATTATCTTATAGACAATCGGAAAAAGTACTAAGCGTCGATATTCACCACGCTCATACATCCTATCTTTGGAATAGGAAATATTAGAACTTTGTTCATGGTCTTAGTTATCGTAATAATTCCATTTCAAACCTTTTGAACTGAAAACTTCTTTAAGCGCGTTTTCTTTGTGGAGAGTGAATTAGATTGAGCTGCAGATCTCCTAAGTGTAACGCTCGGGTAAAGTCGACCGGAGTCGACTAATTGAAGTGTTTTTGCATATGGATTAAACTAAAAATCGGACCTGTATACTGTAAGCGAGGGAATTGTTCAGCATTTCATCCTCTCTGTAATAGGCTATAATTCAAAATTGTATCTTAACGTGACGTAGCGTTGCCGAAGCGAAAAGGAAAAAATAGTGTCCAAAACCAAATGATAATGCGTTTTATTGAAGATATGGATAAAAATATCTATGAAACTAAAAATCGGTTCTGCATATTATAAGTGAGAGAAATGTTCATCATTTCATCCTCTTTATAATGAGTAATTATTTATCATTTATATTTCATATTATTAATTTCGCCTTGTTTATGTTTTCACTTCTATCGTGTGGTCTAAAGCACACATCTTAAATTTTACTTTCATTTACCTATTATATGCAATATATAATAAGAGTAAGTATTGCTTTTCAACGGAAATACACGTTTTGAGGTACGCTGAGTCCAAATGACCAAGTCCCGAAAAATGGTCTGTCAGTCTGTGTGTATGTGAACACTCTAGTTCGAAAACGAAAAGTCGTACGAAATTTAAGATAGGTGAATGCCTTAGATGTCCTAACAACTTTTTCCTTAAAATCGGCTAACCTTTGTAGAAAGTATTTAAAATCCACCTAAGCAAGTCAATGGCATTGTTAAAAAAACTATTTCATTGTATAAGTGTGAAAGAAGAAGTAAAATATAAAATCATTCATGTATAAAACATATGTTTATAACCTTATATACATTTACAGTAGTTTAGTGATTATAGATCTGATATTATATTTAAATAATTAGGTATAAACGCCCGTTTATTCCGAAAAATCATCATGTAACCTTTTCGAAAATTAAATTAGTGAATAATTTGATGAATCTTCCCTTTGTGATATTCCAACAGTACGCACAACTATTTCATTGTACTTGTGTGAAAGAAGTGAAAAATATTTCATAGATACGTTTATAACCTTAAATATATTTACTGTAGTTTAATAACTCTAGATCTGATATTATATTTAAATATTTAGGTATCTATCGTCCGTTTATTCCGAAAAATCATCATGTAACCTTTTAGAAAATTAAATTAGTGAATAGTTTGATGAAATTTCCTTTTGTGATATTCCAACAGAATCCACTTACAATTAGTGTGACAACTTTTGACCTGTCTATGACAGACAATGCAAATCTCTTAATTCCGTTTTAGTAAACTTTGCAATGGAAAATAACAGTTTAATAACTAATAGTCGTACAATCCATAATCAATGGATCGTAGAGTCCATAATCAACCGATGATATAATAAATAAAACTTTTGTTATTTTAATGGTGTTTATGATTTGTTAGCTGTAATTTTTTAGCTTTAGCTCAGTTAAAAATGCAATTCAAAAATTTTATAATAGCCCGACATGGCCAGAAAATAATTTCTATTCAAAGTTGAGCAGTAAGTGAAAATTGTGTGTTGCGCGCACCACATTTTTTATTAAGGCACGCAGGAGCTTAAAAAATAAATTAAGGATTCTAAAAAACCCGGCGCCTTATTGATGTATAAGTAGTGTAATTCACTTAACGCGTCACAACTTGTTTATCTATCCTAACTTGAGACACTCAGGGGAGTGGGGTAGCTCAGTGGTAGGGCACTGGACTTCCAATGCAAAGGTCCCAGGTTCGAATCCCGGCTCATGTTTCTCAGAAAATTTATTTATCTGTTTCATTGGCCGTGGGGCGACCCTGGGTCGGGAGACCCTCCTGGGGCACACCCAGCCTCTATAAAGTGGGTAACCCTTAATAAAATAATTAATTAAGGGGAAAAACCTGGCGGTTGAGCGTGATCTCGGTCAAATCACCTCCTTGCACAACCATTGACCTAGAAACAGTGCTTTCCCTAAATAGTACTGAACCCCAGACCCTTCATGGGTTGTAGTGGTACAGATTTAACTTGAGGCACTCGCCCCTAACAAAACGGCTTTTGGATAATTCCAAGTATTTTAGTTCCTAAATTACAGCCCACTTGACTTAAATACTGGGCTAATGTGAATAAGGCCTCAGATGAATTTTCATATTGAATTAATGGTATGGTATCACCGGGATAGAACGGGACCAGTTTCTAAATTAACTAAATTATATTGGTATTACTCGACTTACAGAAAGTATTGCCATTTTGGCTATAAGCGAGCATATAATTAACTCCATAATTCTATAAATAACTCTATAATTATCAATATTTCTATATCCTAATTACAACTAAATATTCGTGCCTATAACTAGATACGATTAAAAAAAAATCCAACTAACTACGTCGTTGCTAACCTTGGCAAGACTTCACTTCCATTTTGTTTCATTACTAGGCCTTCGTCGAGTTATTTGTAACACGCGATCTTATTTTATGGTACCCGCACCAAAGACACAGGCGTTGGCATTTTCTAAATGGAAGAGGTGAGATGTAAAAAAATATATTATACAGGGTGTTTCCTAATTGCACGGCATTATTTTAGGTATGTATTCACTAACACAAAATAAACAAAAAAATTCATATTAACATATATCTCAAACTCATTTATTAAACAGATATCAAATGTTGAAGATTTATTATTTTTTGACTACATTAAGACTGACTGTACAAAGTTTAACGTGTTTAATACTAAATAACAGGTTTTAATCACCTGATAAACAAATGAATGTAGTTGCTTATCTGCTTGTCTAGTTCTGTGTGTTTTAGTGTGAGTGAATACTATGACACAGTTCAATTTATGATTATCATGGGACACACCATAAATTTATTCACTTTTGCAGAACAGACATGCTCGTAACTTATGACGAGGTACATAAAAAGGTGCTGCTGGTGTTCGAAGATATCGTAAAAAATTTCCTAACCGAAGAATACCAAATCGTAAAACGTTTGAGGCCATTGAAAGACAATGAGATGAGCAACTACTGTCATTGCTTATCGTTCATTTGTTTATCAGGTGATTAAAACGTGTTATTTAGTATTAACAAAATGGTAAAATATAAACATGTTTTACAAAAAAAAATATTAAATATTATCTCTTAAAGTATTCTTGTTCGTGCAATTATATTTAATAAGACTTCAAGAACTATTTAAATACTATTTCATACAGGTAGTTAATTTCTTTCCTTTTTTTTCAACTTAATTATCGTTATATATATATATATGAAAAAAAAATCTTTCGGGCTGAAGCTCTCCCCAAAATTAAAACCTGGATCCGCTAGTGATGTAGTAAATAAATTATAAATCTTTAATCTTTGATGTCCGTTTAATAAATGAGTTTGAGATATATGTTAATATGAACTTTTTTGTTTATTTTGTGCTAGTGAACACATACCTAAAATAGTGCCGTGCAATTACGAAACACCCTGTATAATATCTTAATTTAGTATATTTACAATAATAATTATAGCCCGTGGTACAGACCCCTTACGCGGAAGCGCTGGATGGAATTTGATGAAATTGATATGGGACCATCTAGAAACCGACCCGCACAATCCCTGAAAATTATGGAAATCGGATAAACGGTAGTAGGTGATATGCCCGTTACATCGATATGACTACAGACAGACAGAGAGACACCGAACCGAATTTGATCCTGTCTGAATCGTAAAACGCGAGTGAAAATTTTCGATTCTGAGCATAAAATTTTGTTTAACCTCTCGCACGAACCTTCGGTAGTGAGGAAGCAATATTTAGAACACCATATCTTTGTACCAAATTTCAACGATTTTGTTTTTATATTTTAGAATATTTCGTAACGTTTTAAAAAATCATATACTAAAAAAAATACAACATCAACCAAAAAGTGTACAGTTCTTGAGTAATTCAAAAATCGAATTTTACTACCCTTGAAACTTTTTTTCAAGCATCTTTTCGTTGATGTAAGTTATATAGGTTAATTTAAAGAGAGAAAACTTTAGCCAAGTTTTGGAATTTGTACATTCGTTTAGGCGTTACAGTCTATACTAACACAGATTTTTAGGCAGCCATCTTGGAAAAACAGGCGGATGGTTATGTTGAGATAGGAAGATCATCCTCGGGTGGCGTATGACTTTGATTTCAATTTTTTTTTTTAAATTGGTCCAGTAGTCTTGAAGAAAAATCTCGGACGGCGGACGGCGTGCGGACAAAACTATTTTTATTCGATTTTCGAATTCTACGTATCGTGAAACGTAAAACCTCGAAGATTAAAATGGTTCATTATTAAAAATAATAAACCAAAAATGGTACTGTCATCCCTGTGATATCAATGGCCAGCAGATATGGAAGGTAGGTTGGGTTTAGAAGATCCTCTTAATTCTCTGCATATCATGCAAATAAAAAAAATTGTAATGCATGGGTACTTAAAAAACTGCTTTCGTAACCACTCAGAAAAATGGTTGCACGTGGTCTTTAATTATCTTCTAATATTTGATTATGATATTCTTATAATCATAAGTTACCGTATTTGAGTGCTTAGTTTTATTCATTGTAGTTAAAACGGCATAGTAATTTTCTAAATGCTATTATAACCATTACCATCTATTGGATTGTGGTTTGACATGATAATGGAAACGTGGTTTATTATATTAGATTACAGTAATTTTAAAGTCATCAAGGAATCCTTAGACTAACCAGCTTTGCTCAACGTGATTTTAGCCGGTGTCATTTGAGTTATTTATTTCCAAAATGAACACTGGTCATTATTAAAAAAATTTCCGAAAAGCGTAAAATGTTGATTATCTTAAAAGAAATTTAAAAAATATGGAACTCGAACTCGCTTTCGGAACGAACTAAACTTCAAGGCCCGTATTAGAGCGACAAAAAAGGGTTCAGTTTAGAGAGGAAAAATTATAAGAAAAAGTTCAAAATTAAAAAAAAGTTAAACCTTCAAGTTCAAAATCAACTATTGTACCAAACTTATAATATTATTCTGACTTACCCACTTTTTGGGTGAGTAAAATATTGCAGACGAGAGGGGCACAGATTCCCCGAAACGTTAAATTAGAACTATCAAAAAACTATTTTTGATTGCTATAAAACTGGCCTTAAGGTATAAATTTAAGACTGATTAGGAATTAAAAAATAGAGGTCAACACTTAAAAAAAATCGAAAATAATTAAAATTATTATAAAATAGAGAAGAAAGCACAATATAACGATGAAAATATTACAAATAAAAGACTCAAATTATTGTTCGGCTTATATGAAGCTGGAGAAGTTGAATATATATATATATATATACTATGGTTACAAATCGTCAATAATAATAATTATATTTATATAATAATATAAATTGGCAATAAGCCGGAATGAATTATATAGATTTTTAAAGAAATTAAAAAATTGTCCTTAGTATGGTCTCGTTCAGTTAATTTTATGTTGATAAAATAAAATACAATCTGAACTTAAGAATACACGTAAATTAAAGTTATATAATTCGAGAAACGAGTAGAACGATTAAATGAACAGTTGTATAATTTGTAAAATGGGGGTTGGTCCGCCGTTAGGCGCACAGGGGATACCATCCTAGTTAATGACAGTCAATAAATTATGTTTATGTTTAGTTACCATTACAAAATTACATTATGATATACATAATATATTCATTATAATCTTTGATTGATGTTGCATTTTATCCTATTAATTTTTCTATACAAATCTAAGTTTCTTTAAAAATGATATTTTGAATTTAATATATCTTATTAAATTATATAAACTAATTGGCCCCTGCGAATAATTCGCAGAAAATTTATTTAGTCAAGAAATAGCACAACAATATGGAAATAAGTAGTTCCTATATATTATGTAAGGAAGGAATTAATATTTTTTCCTATGTCGATTACAATATTCCATTTAACATAATAGACCAAAATATTTGTATAAATCCTTTTGCTAGGACCTATTTTTAAACGCTGACTGGAAAGATAATAAAAGTAAAAAAGACAAAATAATGTCCCGATCATGGGATTTTCTAAGGTATAAATAAAATAAAATGTAAGAACAAACAAATGCCTTTAAGAAATAATAAAGTTAATATATCAGCCAGGAAAAAAAGTGTGATAGACTATTCTACTCCTAAATGCAGTATCTTTCAAGAGACTTTACATAAAGACATTATTAAGCATACCAAAACTAATGCACTGCATCTTTGTTTATAATTGTTCAATTTTTACGATTTTTTTTTTGTTTTGTAAGTAATTTAGTACACACTTTTTTAATTATTGTAATATCTTCAAAATAGGTGGTCAATCATTGGATTTGATGAAGAATTGACGAAGTTAAGGCGTACCGACAAAAAAACGCCTTTTATAAATAATACATAGGATAACATTAACCAATCTTTGGCTCGAAAATAAATCGTCAGAGCTGTGCTGAGATAGTCGTCATGGCAACGACTTCACTTTGAGTTATGATATTTTTGCTTGCCTTTAACTAAAACATTCATAACTCCTCAGGATTTTATCCTATCGTTATAGTTTCTACAACCGTTGGAAAGCTGAATTATCGCTCTTCAAGACCTTACAAATAACTTTTTGATATAACACGTCTATAAAGAGTAAAGAAATAAAACTCCTAACATGTTTTTATTTTATAACTTGAGTTCTAAATTATTTAGGAAGGTACAGTTTGTGTCATTTCGTGTGGTTTATAAGGATCTATATCCCTGTACAATTTCGTGCGAATAGGTGGAAGAATATTGAAGTTATAACACTTTTTGTGATTTTCGAAATAAAAATTATTTTTTTCGATCGCAATAAAAATTCATATTTGAGGGTCTTTCGAGCTGCGAAATATAAATCTCAACTCCGTTTCTTTTAGAAAAAATATATTTCAACACACTTTACTCCTTCCGAAAATACAAATTGATTAAATTATACATATTTCTAATCGATTTTTACGATTTTTTATTTGTTTTGTAGGTAATTTAGAAATCTTTTTAATTATCATGAGTACAATCCAGAAAAAAATGCATACTTTTTGATTTATTCGCAAATAAAGTTTCTTTTAGTTCATAATTTTTTTTCCAGAAATATGGGGGGATATGACGATTTTTCGGATGTGAAGGAGAATGAGTGGTCAATCATTGGATTTGATGTAGAATTGACGAAGTCGTGGCGTACCGACAAAAAAACACCTTTTAGAAATAATATAAACGATAACATTAACCATTCTTTCATTCGAAAATAAATCGTCATTCAAAAAATTATAGGGACAGAAATAGCTAACACTTATTTAAACGAATTGATGTAAATGTGAAACTGACTCAGCAATTGTAATTCGAGATGTCTTATAAATTTAAACTTCAGCAAGTCACTTGAAGGCAAAACGGAAAAGAAAAAATCAGCACTAGCAATCGAATTGGCTAAGTCATTTTTAAAAGCAATTTTCATCTTGAAATTGATAGGAACAGATTAGCTTCGTGTATTTAAAGAACCTTTTCCTGTTCTTTCCTTATATTTTTTTTTTCTAAATAAGCCTACACAAGGTTTTGCTTCAAACTAATACGTCTAAAAAAAAATCACTATGAAAAGGTGCGTTTAGACATTTCACAAACTATGGTAAACACAAATATCTAAAAGGTTGTTTCTTATTTTTTATATTTTGATATCAACAAGCTTATGTCGCTGTTAGTTAAGTTAAATAATTGCGTTTTCCACTGTTTGTGAAATGTCTAAACGCACCTAAAGAAGCGCAACTATAACTGTGTTACAAGTTTATTATTTAATTTATTCCTTGAATAGGCAGTAAAAAATTACCTTAATATTCAAGAGATCTGCTGTGTCCATATATTTTGCAGAGGATGTGGATACCTTAGATAGGACTAGCTAGTTCTATAGGTATCAAACAATGACTGGAACAGGACTAAATTAAATTAAATTTATAAATAGTTATTTTTGTTGCCCCTTGTGTGAAATAAACAATCTACGGGTATCGTTCTTCGCGAGATACATAATAAAATATAGACATGTTGAATATGATGAGAATTAATAATATAAGTTATAATAAATAAGGTGGAGGCGGAAGTAAGGATTAGACTTCTGACTCTATGTAAGCTTTTTATTACACCTAATCGAAACGAGCTTCAAAAAAATTTACTGTGAATCTATTGCTATTATGTGAATTAATTGCTGTTTGGCATTAACAATTTTACTAAGAACTAAATATTTTTTAAAAATGTCATCTCGAAATACAAAATATATATGTATTTCGATTGTATTAAATATAAATATATACATACATAAAATATTTCTGTATAGTTGTATTTGTATATAATACATGGTATTTGTAGATAATACTTAGTATTTATGGAATTTTATAATCTTTTTTACCTTTAATAATCAAAATGTGATTGGGTAAGAAAGATTGGAGAAAAAAAAATTGAAAAAACTATTACTATTCTAAAATAAATTAATTACATCATCGTTTAGTAGCGCGTGTTTCCTCCTCTTGCCTTCACTACTTCTTGAAGACGCCTCGGCATACTTTCCACCAGTCGGGAAATGTCCTTTTGCTGGAGGATAGATAGCCCATTCCTCCCGAAGAGCCCTTTCAAGGTCCTGCAGTGTATCAGGAAGTGTTGCACGCGCTCTTATTCATCTTCCGAGGTTATCCCATAAATGCTCAATGGGGTTCAAATCTGGAGAACGTGCTGGCCAGTCTAAAACCTCAATATTGTTCTGTTGAAGGAACGTCTGCACTGTGCGTGCGACATGTGGGCGTGCATTATCGTGCATTAGGATAGAAATATCGCCGATTTCGTTGAGGATATAGGCTTTCGTTGAGGATGAGGAGGAGGTGATAGGCAACACATGAGGTTCCAAAATCTCATCTACATAGCGAATGGCCGTCAAAGACCCTCCACGAACAACAACCAATTCTGTGCGGCGCTCCATTGAAATCCCAGCCCACACCATTAAGGAACCACGTTGGAAAGGTTGGCTTTGGGAAAAATTACAGGCTGCATATCTTTTGTTTCTTCTTCTCCACACCCTTTCACGCCCGGCTGGAGATCAAAGAGCGAATCTCGGCTCATCTGTAAAAAGTACAGCACTCCATTCGTCCATAGTCCAATGGCTGTGTTCTCGAAACAAAAGCCAGCCGTGTTACTCTGTGTGTTCTGGTCAACTCTGGTCCTCTTACTGGACGAAAAGCCATTAATCCATACTCACTCCGAGCGGTACTTTCAGAAATTTGCACACCTCGAACTTCTTCGAGCTGATGAATCGCTTGAATAACTGTAAGATGCCGGTTTCGTAAAATTCTCAAAGTCAAAAACCCGTCATCCCGAGGTTCTGTTACCCTAGGACGTCCAGAACCGGCCTTCTATTGTAAGAACCAGTTTCCCGAAAACGCCTGACGGCGTCTCGTAAAGTTTCATATGGAAGTCCGATGGCATTAGCTGTATATCTAATGGAACGTCCGTCATCAATAAGTGCCACACCAAGCGCAACATCCTCAGCACTAAGAGGCATTTTTAAACTTAATATTGAAAAAATTAAAAGCCGGAGACTAAGAAATGTGCTGCGAGAAACGGCACTGAACTAATGATACTGAATAAACATTTTGATTCCATAGAAAGTAAACATTGGAATCTAGAATCATTTCATTGAATTGAGGATTAAGGGTTATTGTCCTCTATATTAACATTCCTAATTGAAAACAAACAAAAAGATTACCTATGTATTCATTAAAAACAATAGAACAATCCAAAGCAGAAATATTTTTAGACGAAAACATGAAAAAATCAAGGGGGTGGAATTTTTTGCCTGTCAGTGTATATATATATTTATGATTTCGATATGAAAGTTTTTTTTTAATATTTAGTTTTATATACACTTATAAACTTAAGGTAACAATTATAGAGGGATAATAGGTCATGAAATGCACTTGAATTAGCTGAAACAACTTCTGTTTATTATTTTTATTCAAACGTTTCAATCCCTGTTTTTAAAAATAAATAATGGGATCCTCTTCAGTTTTTTAATTGAACATCGATACCCCAAGCCGGCAGCACGCTGACAGACACAACAGTACCGCCAAAAAGACATCAAGCTACTTGTAGACATCAATTAGCTTGTAGATATCAACACAAAAATGACTCGTTTAAAAAAAAACATAAATTAAATTCCCTAATGTTCAGCTGGAAATATTTCATTTAGTTATTTGAACTTTTTTGTAGATCTTGATGTCTACTATCACGGGTGGATCTACGGGGAGGGGGGGGGGGCGTTCCGGCTGAAGCCCCCCCCCCCCAAAATGGAAAAATATAACCATGTTTTATGGGAAAAAAAATTTTAAAAATACCTCTTAAAGTATTATTGTTCGTGTAATTACATTTAAAAGTACTTAAGGAATAACTTAAACATCATTTCATATAGGTAGTTAGTTTCTTTCTGTTTTTCCAAAGTAATTATCGTTATTTTTATGAAAAAAAACGTTTCGGGCTGAAGCCCTCCCCCCAAAAAAAAATTAAATCCTGGATCCGCTAGTGTCTACTATTAACCTTTTCAATATTCTCCTCTACTATTGTAACACCCTATATATAGCGACGGAACCTTTTTTTTGTAAATGTTATATGTTTCTAATCTTACAAATTAAATGTTAAAAGATGATTTTCCCGTCTAAAATATTCTTTATTTTTCGATTACAGTAGATGGAAGCTAAAATAAACAATATACAGTTTTCTATTGCCTATACATTTTCGGTCGATCTTCGCTATATTGAGATTAGTTACACGAAAAACATTGGATTGTGTTCAAGAAGGGCATTAACGTTTAAAATTTCTTTGATAGTCTTGTCTATTTCTTCATCATCCATAAACCTCCTAAAATGATAATCATAATTAACTCACGCACGATAGCATTAAAATAACCAATAATATATCTAGATTATATTATTTATTTTAATTCTATATTTACCTAAATATTAGATTATACTGTTATACTAATGGGGTTATCTACTATACTATAAGGTTAACTATGATACTGGTACTAGTGTAGGTACTAGTACGAGTCAAATGGTCCATTTTGCCGACCTCTGATGTTTGGGAATGTCAAGATCTTTTTCCCGGGGCTGCCGAGAAATGAAGATAAATCGACTCAGGCGGGAATCGAACCCACAACGTTCAGAACCGAGCACTCAGGGGCCCACGCCTCAACGTGCTTGGCCATCCCGTTCTCTTAGCTACTATAACACTTCCAGGCGTCTGAAAAGAAGATGGCCTCGGGTATTCTAAGCAGGGATGCCCATCCTCTCCCTCTCCCGTCCTCCGAAGCCGATGAACCTCTTTCCTTCTCCCGAGATATTTTATTGCTCACCTCTTCTTAAAAAAAGTGCAAGCTAAAGTAGAATTATAAAATTCATTGATCATAAAAAAATTACACTTGCTTCATTCTATTCAATGTTTTCTCCTTATCTCCTTGTTTGAAACTTCATAATCCCATCCTCTGGGATGAAGTCTTTATCAAAAATCCATCAAAATATGTTCCCTAAAAATTTTTGAAGGCGCAACTTACGCCAAGAAACCTTCTTGGCACCCCTGCATCCAAATGTAGAACGTTTATTGGAATGATAACAATGAGTTTTTTCATGTCATTATATTTCTCTCACTAACATGGAACTCACATAACAGACTTAAAAGACAAGAACTTAGCAGAAGATTTGACCAGCTATACAGACTACTTAACAGAAAATCTAACCTCTCAATTGAAAACAAACTATTAATATACAAGATCATACTGAAACCCATCTGGATCTACGGACTTGAACTGTGCGGGACAACCAAATTTTCGAACATCAAACGCATTCAATCCTACAGTCTAAAGTGCTCCATATAATAGTCAATGCACCTTATTATGTCACAAACAATACCTTACATCATGACCTTTACATTCCTTATGTCCTTGATGTTATTCCATCCCCATTCTCAAATTTTCACTTGAACCTAATCCACCATCCTAACCCGTTAGCACAATCCGTATATCCAGCCATCTCTAAAATCCTCCTCGAAGGTTGAAACGGCAGTGGCCTCGAGATCTTTTGTAAATATGTCATTGGAGTTCTGGCACTGGCCAGCTTCTCCACTCAAGTCATGAGCGTCTGTGGCTGTAGTGCTCTCTCTTAGTCTCCACTGGACTCTAATTCCGATGACGCGACTGAGAGAGTAACGCTGGGATCTCATAGAGCTGAACTTGGAGCTCTCTTGGCTGATTGTAAATAAGTATGACTGTTAGTTATTTTTTATTTATTTTTTTTACTCAATTCTAATTATTCATTATCATAAATATCACTTTAATTTCATTTTTTTTTTCGTTATGAATTTTCTGTATTATTTCACTATAAGCTATGTTTCTTTGTTTTTATTACAGTTTTTATTTTTGTTATATATACATTATTATCTTTATATATCTATTTATATGTATTTCATTTTATTATATTGTAAATATGGTATGTATGTGCCTTACAGCTTTAATACTCAGTACCCTTCAGTTTGGTAAAATGTATTATACCTCAATAAAATGATTTTTAAAAAATGTTTCTCTGTTCACTTTACTATTTGTATTTTAATTTTAATAGAGTTATAAATTTCATGGAAAACAAAATTATTTTTTCTTCCACTGTCCAATAAAATTATAAGCCTCACTGTAAACCGGTATCTTGCAGACCAGTTAAATTACATCATACTAAATTAAAATATTAATACTTGTACAGATATAAAATGGTGTTATAAGCACCTATTTTTCTATCGATCTATTTTAATTTCGAATAGTTTTAAAGAAACGTTCGTGACACGTGGTCGTTTGAGAAAATTGTCTTAAAGACCTTGGCAACAGGAAAACAAAAAAAAAAAAAAATGTTTCCTTAGATTGTTCTATTATCCGACACGACTCATTTAGACATAAACATATATTATTGGGTCGAAAGGAAGAGTTTAAAACTTAATTGCAATCCAATCGAGTTGGAATAGGTAAGTAGTTATTTTTGCAATTTAAATCATC